>WACJ01000519.1:0-1277152 GCA_008973525.1 Stenopsyche tienmushanensis
TTATATTTGTGGCCTTCAGTGCCTGGTCGTTGTCCGCCTTTAAGTGCGTAAAGTTACCCCAGCAACAAGTCAATTTGTTGGCAAGGATGCGCTTCCACTGTTAAGGTCCTCCGGGGACGCCCCGTACGCCTCCATTGTCTTTGCGGGAATCCCGATTTCGGAATCGCCCCCTTTTATCCGACGCGTTTAATTAGGCGTGTGCTAAACTCCAGGGTCGCTCTGATTTAAGCGATAGGGAGACATGTACATATCGCAACGACGCAAAAAGTTTCAGGGTCCTGTTGTGTAACGGCCTTCGAGCGGGAGGCCTTCGAAATTATTATCCTAATCCGGGCACGTAAAAAGTTTGTTTTGAATATTCCAGTATCAATTTCGGGAGCGCTCCCAAAAACGTCCCGTTTTAATTTGCTCGCGTATTATAATTCAATTCGTTGCTTCTTCTCCGAGAGTTAAATGTCAAATCTCAGATGTAAGGAATTCGTAAAATCTGAGTTAACTTTTTTTCTTGTCATCATTTAATCTGCTCACGCCCAGAGGATCTTGATGAACATGAGGTCAAATTTGCAGATCTGCTGTGCATAATTTATTTGTTTATTTAAATAATCTTTATTTAAACATATGCGCATACAAAGTATATCCCAAAAGTCATGAAATATATTTTTTTTGAAAGATTTATTGACAATACCGATGTAATATAATAATATTATTCAAAATATAAAGTACAGGGTAGCTGCAGTAGCGTTGCCACGTTGTAAGCGGGAGTCGAAAAGAGTCTTCGGTTAGCCTTGGCTGCGGGAGAACGTCCTTCCAACAGCCAGATCTCTCTCTCTCTCGTGTCGAATAAAGAATTATCTAGGAAATATGATATTTCTGTTCGACGCCCCCATCCATCCATCCGGCTACATCATGGCACGAAAGAAGAACAGACTCTTGCATTGATGTGGCCATTCCGACGAGCGCGGAGAACGCCCGAGGATTCTGCCCCAAGAGCGCTCTCGCTCCTGCGTTACACTGGTGTCAGAAGTGGGATGCAAATACTCATATACATATATATGCGAAGCATTTAAGCTTGTATTAATGATTTGCTTCTGTATAAGAATTTTTGTAATTGCGATTGATGCAATATAAACATTAGAGCCACTTAAACGATTTGTATTCTACATACATGTCATTAGGGATGTCTGAACTACTCTTTCAACAGATTTGAGCCCTTTATACATTATGAAAGATCAATAAATATCATTAGATTAGGAATCCATGCCATCAGTGGTATTGAAATTGGCTCGGTTATGTCTTCGTGCTTTTTTGTACATACAAAATGGATTGAATCGATCGATTATTGTAACTTAATTTATAGTCACGTAAAAGCGAATTTATGTATATTTTTTGTGATAAGTTTCAGTTTGAGTGATCGAAGGCAACTCTATAATAATAAAACATTTTCAGGCGAGGTTGACGCGACAATGTCTGAAAATCCAACAATGGATACGCGAGCACAAGAGCGTGAAAGTTGTAAAGGAAGGCTGTATAGGAGCTCGCTTCCGCTGGTGAAATCTTCAACCTGTAAATGAATCCCCTTAGGTAATATGAATTTTGAAGATTTGTGAATAATGGAGGGCATATCTCAATTTCTATTTCATAATTAGTCTACGTCTGTAACTTGTATCGTGTTCGCGTTTAGGCTTACAAGTTTTTGGGTAACGACGGCATTTTAATACCCCCGAACAACACGATTTTAATCAGGCTGCTTCGAAAGCCTTCGAAGATTTTAAAAATGTAATTAGTTTGGCCCAAAGCAATGGCCACAAATTCCATCTTTATATTACTCCACGTTGAGACACAAAAACGCGATCGTCAATCACCAAAGTCGATGGTCATATAAAACATCCCGGATCTGTGTAATTTATCTAGATACCCGTTTTTACGGGTATCAAAGCAGAAAAGAGGAGATTGAAGACGTGATCACAATATCCGGCGAAAATTAAACCAAAAGACGATGGAAAAAAGCAACCCCGCCGAAGATATAAATATGTCGTTTCATGCCTTCAAATGAGGATATTTCATAGACGCGCCCCATTTGGCATCAAAGAGAAACGTCGACGGATCACTCAAAGAACCGATATTAGATTTCAAAATATTTACGTCCGTGGCTGTTTAAATGATAGGTCAGTCCCTGGCAAATTGACGTATTTGACCAACGACCATCGAGGCCCAATAAACAATGTTGTAGCTCTTCGGGCAAGTTAAACACCGAAGCTGGCTTAATTGGCAGTCTCGACAAGTAAAGCAATTTGTGCGCAAATAATAGTCTTATTGTTTGTCATTTGAAAACTTTGCTCTCTTAACTCAATGAATGCTTGATGGATATTGAATTTTCATGGGTGTCCACGTTGGCCGCAATCAAAATTAGTTTACACAGGCAGATCTGCCATTAAAATTCGATTGATTGTTGAACTATTGGGGCGTATCATATGAACGTTCGGAATTCGCCGATGAAAATCAAAATGCCATAACTTTTACAGAATATTCAATCAAAATAATATCCGTTAGTTTCAAAAGCATTTTGCCAACAAAAACTAAATTACGTACCAAGATAGTCCCGGAAGTACCCAACACGACAAAGAAAACCCAAAAAGAGAATTGGAGTAGAGAAGATGTGAACAAAAGCAGCCTCGTTGGTTTGCTCATCGAACGCTACTGGGGTATTGGAGTGGAGTGGAATTGAAGACTGCCTTTTACAGAAAGAGCAAGAGGACTCTATGCAAAAGGCGACACGTCACGTTTGTTCCATTTTGAGCAAACGCGACACCAATCTTGCACAGAGCGAAAAAAAATCGTGTTATAAAGCATATTTTAACCGTCATAATATTTAAGTATAATTAACTGAAATCGCTATCGTTCGTGTTGTCTTGAGAGTAGGCGTTTGTTTTGATAATTAAGTTACTTGCATAATTCTTATCGTTGACCAATTTTGTTATTTCTTTTTGACTGTTTTGGAATGACGTCATTAGCCAAGTATCACTACTCTTTTACAAAATCTACTCCTTCAGAAGTAAATTGGTAGGTTTGCACGATAATCCTGTCCTTTTATTTTCGCAAAAATAGCTGAACAACAGAAAGCAGATGCCATGCAAGTTGAACATTAAGAAATGAACGAATATTGTGCGCTATCAACAGTGTCATTATCAAGCTTGTTACACGCTGCGGCGGTACTGATAGAAAAGTGTATTTACATTAGAGCGTAGCGTGTATGTTCTCCGGTTTGAAAGGGTTAAATGGCATTCAACCACTGCTCAGATCTTTTCCTGTTGTATAAAATACATTTTTCATCGCATGTAATGATTTAATTTATAAATGAGGGTTTTTAATTACAGATTGTCCCAATGTGACCGCATACAAAAAAGTAGGCGGTAATCATTTGTTGAAGCCTTCCTGTTAGATGTCGTAGAAAATAATAGAAATAGCAACAATGACCTTTGTTAATTTCAAATAATCACGGTAGATGTATGCCTAACTGAAATTCCGAATTTTCATGTGTAACACGAAATATTTCCTGTATGTATTATTTTTTTTTATTGAATTTCTATTGGGTATTTTATTTTTACGCCATCCGATGAAAGTTGATATTGTCGATTCTCGTTGAGTCAATTTTCGAAAACATTGCTGTGATCAAAAGAGATATCCAAGCCGTCTTCCATTAACTCCTCAAAGTAAAACTGAAAGAGCTCTTCAACGATATTAGATTGCATCTAGGAGAGTTCTTCAACATCTAATAGTCTCGCTACTTCCGCACAATGCACTGCACTTCCACACTGATTGAAATTTTGAGTCTTCTCGCTATCTACTTGTGGCAACCGGAGATCTGTTGCAGTATTTGACCTGTTAAATTTGAGGTTTTCGAAAAAATCAATCGAAAATATAAAAATACGTTTATATACGCATAGCTTTTGGCTTTAGAATTTTCTGTGTTGAAATCTGTTCATGGACGCAAACCATGTTCTTTGGATTGGCGTCGATCGCAAGGCGCTTTTACGATGTATCAGCGCTCCGAAATTCGGACCGGTTGAACACAGTAACCTTATGACCACTTCCTCCGATTTTAGAGCAGCTGCCAGTATATAGCAAATATTAATATTATTGATCTGCCAAATTTATTGGTACGGTAAACCTTCATTCCACAATCTGAATTTAAATCCAAATTTTTATTAAAGGAGTAAGTTATGATTCAGATTATTTTTTTAAGCCGCCCATTGTGTTAAATGTGGAAAATATATATTATGTTCTTGTAATTTTTTCGTATTATTCGTAGGCTTTGTTAGTTATGTAGTTGAAATAGCCGGTATAGCTTTCTGACCTTTGCTCAGCTCATATGGTATGCTCATGTAACAAAGGCACTAGTATAAATAAGCTATTCTAAATACCTCTACAAGCTAATTATTACTAAACAACTCCTATATTAAGTTACCAACGACTTCACCAACCGTGAAAAGATTTAAATATTCATCAACTAAGCCGTTACTAATTCATTAAGAACGTTCGTGAATCGTTCAGTTTTCCTACAGGCGTTAGGAAATTAAATATGAAAACGATGGAATGTGTCATATGAGGATATTTATTTGGCGAAAGTGGCGAGCACCTTCGGTCCGATTGGAAAATTTCAATTTTGTGCGAATCGTCCTTTGTAAATTTCAATTTCGATATGGAACAGGAAAACGGACCATTTCCTCCCGACAGGAAGCGTTCGCTCTTCAAATCTGAAACAGGTATAGCTACTATTCCAAAGGCAAATACATTTTATCTAGCGCCATTGGCAGCTCCGGGCCTTTAATTACAACAAACAAGAAAGCCCCCGCGATATCCCCAAGGATGGAGTTAATATCGGGTCTGTGGACGACAAACACGCCTAATGTACATTGTCAAGGAAAATGCGAAAAATAAAGGATTTATTCCCCCAATAAATCTGGCGTTCGAACCTTTTGTCGAGCGGACATTCATTTCTGGAATCGACACAATTAACCCCGACATGAGAGAACGGACTGGGAGCATTTCGGGTAGATTAGCGTGTGATGTTATAGAGCCGTTATTACACACACAAAACAGGCCGGTGAATAAATTATGATGTATGAAATGTTACAAGAAGCGAATCGTGACTTTGCATACGAATACGTGTTAATCTCATTTTAAATTAAAGCTGTTCATTTTAATTTTTAAGCACGAGACTGGTTATAATAAATGCGCGTTTTAGGCGGGCGTGAATGTGTCGTGATATTGCACTGATTTTCCTCGGTTACATGTGACATCCATCTGTGACGGTTAAACAACAATTCTGAATCGATTCTAAATCTCAAGAATAAATTATAATTAGGTAGTCGAGAGGTGGAAATGCACTCGTCTTAATAATTGTCTTTATTTAATGCGAGGTGAGATAACAGCCACGAGATTACAAACGAGCCTGCATAAAGAATACCTCTTCCCGCAGCTGAGACTATCCATCGACTCCCTGTTTTTCTCATGAGCTAAAGAGTTACACTTACTGTGCGATTTAAATGATATTATTTTACAAATTGATTACAATGTCAGAAAATTTTGAAAAAATAATTTGATAAAAAAGATTCATAGATTGCTCTTCATTACTCTTATGCGGTTAGTGACAATTTATAGCAAACCCAAAAATCTTGCCTCTTTTCTTTGCTTTTTTTTTTAATGATAAAGGTACTCCTGAACTAGTTTCAAGTTTTGAAGACGCTACAACTGTATTTGATAAGCCTCAGTCCGATCAATATCAAAACTTCGGGGGAGTAGAATCTTCTTCATTTAACAGTAAAATATTGGGTGGCAGAGTTTAAACGAGGCCATCACGTCAGAAATTATGAATAAATTTAACAAAATTACATATTGACTGAAAATTTGTACATGAGAAAGCTTTGCGCGAGATGAGTGCCGCGTTTGCTCACAATGGAACAAAAACAGCAACGTGTGTTTCAATTGAGTATTTAAAACATCCAATTAAAATGTATCAATTTAATAATCATAAATCATGGAATATATTTTGTATTGCTTATTATACTACAGTTGGATGAATACAATCTTGAAGTACTATTTTCAAATGAAAGTTTTTCCATATTTTTTAATGCATTCATTTTTTATATGCAATTAAGCCAACTTTAAAAAGTTGAGGAAATCCGAAGCTTTCAATTTAGTTAGCTCGGCTCCTGAAAGCCATAGAAAATGTAATTTGAGTTCGCGTTACCGAGTTTTCCAAACTGAATTTGTTAAGAAGTACCACATTGTATGAAGTTGTCATAGCTGAATTTAATTTTATGACATGAATTCTAGTCTGCGTTTCGTTAGGCGTGTCGGTCAATAATGTTAATTGATCAGCCTTGATGGAGCTGGATCGTTTTTGACCGCTAATCAGCTGAGAATAAGGTGAACAGCCGCCATTGATCTTGAACCGTAAATTTGAAATTCGCGTGGCTTGCCGCCAGTTGCCTTGTATCTTATCAAGATCGCGTGTTGGCGCGAATTTTGACTTTTCGTCTCTCCGCCGACGTCCGTGAATTCACCATTAACGGATTATTAAAATCCCATTGTTCCAATTCCATATTTCGGAATCGGTTTCGTATGCTAATAACGGCTCGAAATGAGATTCCATTATTCAAATTCGAATTGCAAACATGACGCCTCCGAATACGTGCATTTACGGCCAGTAATTTAATTTCGGAGATCGTAGATAAAGCGATCGGTAATAAAATCACACATCGAACCGAATTTAATCCTGAATGTCAATGAAAGTGGTCTGGCTGGACCTCATACATTTTGTATGGAAATTGATGAAAAAAAAACACATGTAAATAGTTTAATAGCTGTGTTCTGGCGTGTTTCTTTACTATCATTATGACAGTCTGGCGTCTGAATGTCGTTGGGTTTAGGAGGAGAGGGGGTTGCCAGACTATTACCACCTTGTTAAGATAGTACCAGACTGGTTCAAATTTGCTGAAGCCAACCAGAAAATGATGTCAATTTTAAAAAATTGGAATAAATTATTTTTAATACCTTTTAATAAATAGTTAACGTTTATAAAAATGCCAGACCAAATAGATGTTTTCAACAACAACACGCCAGAACACAACTATTAAATTATTAAGTATTCTTTCAATTTATGCCGTCAGCTCTTGGTATATTATATACAAATAGGAGTTTTCAGCAGAACAGCAAAACAGCAGCAATATTGTCTGTAAATCCGAACACGGATAAATATATTGGACGATGACGATTTGGCAATATTTCTTTCGGAATACATTTTTTATTCCAGCTGAAGTTTTTCCACGCCATAGAAAGTTGTGAAATATTAGGTTGAGTCATAAATAGTTGCCGGCGATTAGAACCCGTTATAATTATTCGGTTTTACCCTTGAAGAGTCATCCGTATTGATGAGTATGCGATATATAATATATGATTGAAGAAATTAGTTTTTAAAATTTCGCTCGGGAGTTGAGACCTAGAAAGATGAACAGAGGGTGGGTCGCCGTTCCGATTTAGATGAAGACAATTTAAAGATGTTATTGGAGCAAAATCCACGTCGATTAATAAGGGAATTATCAGGGAAGCTAAATACGTCACGATCAATTATAGTGAAAGGTTAGAAAATTGGGTGTGTGGGTGCCGCATAATCTTAGGGAAGACAATAAAGAAATTCGCATGTATCTTACCACAAGTCTTCTTTCACGGTAAAAAAAATACCATTTGTTACATAGGAGCGAGAGTGTTCTCGGGAGTCCCCGGGTGGCTCCCTGCTCCCACGCGTTCAGGATGGCCGCGCTAACGCAAGGGTCCATCCTTTTTTTGGATCATGTATATCCTACCGGATGGATGGAATGGACAGGCATCGAACAGAAAGACTCTCTTCTTTAGATGCATCTTTATTAACACAAGAGAGAGAAAAATATCTGGCTGCGGGAAGGATGTCCTCCCGCATTCAAGGCTAACCGATAACTCCTCTCGATTCCCAGTATTTGCAGGTGCAATGTCCCCGCAGCGCCACAGAAGATGGTGCTGATGGTACATTACACCTAAAGAGAGGCGGAAGATGTTGCTGTTAATCTGGCGAATTAAATCTGCTCAAACTAACAGCGCTGTTGCATAGACATGGCAATTCGTCCACGCTACAACGTAATAATTACTGGAGATGAAAAATGGTTAACGTACGACAATTTTATATCCAAAAGACAGTGGCTTTATAAAGAACAACCACTTTTACCAGATTCTAAAGACAATATTCATGGGGTAAAAAATTATATGTATGGTAGGGTCGTCGAGGCATAATCCCGGTTTTTTATATTTTTTAATTCTAAATTTTCTACGACTCTTTAATGGCCAAATCCAGGGAGATTTGATAAGATCTATACATAGCTACTCTTAAAAAAACTCATCGCAAAGGCTAAAAGTTCTGGCCAGACCATCTTATCGATAGCGCATTTAAATTCGATAAAATTCGTGCATTTCAATTGAATTATTTTTTTTCGCTCTGATATCGAATCGATTTTTTTTTGTCATTCGTATAATTTCTCACGAACTTTATAGTGTGTTCGAACATAAAAATCAATGTTTCGGAAAACCGTTTAAGATTTTATGGCCTTTTTTCGATCACACAAAGGGCCCCCGACAGTAAAATTTACGATTTGAACTCCGAAATCAATTTATAAAATCGCGAACATTTTCATCTCATTTGAATTATTGGCCGTATACTCGAACTTCGTCGGAGACGTATTTTTATGCACGATTTATTCAGCGATGCAATGCTTTATTTTGAGCGCGTTTTCCATATGCAGCGCTTTCGTGATCGATTGCAAAATGCTTTTCCGCATGGACGTGTCGCTCCATCTTATGGCCAAGCGAGCGTGTTTGACAGTTTGAATATTCTTCAGCTGAGAAGAAGCGAGACTATTTTTCATCCAACAATCCACTGTATATTTATTCATGTCAAACCTATTCTACTGGTACGCCACAAAGTGTTGAACGCTTTCGTCCATGTTTAAATATGAATATCAAATACATCAATTTTGTTCGATATACAAAGT
This sequence comes from Stenopsyche tienmushanensis, assembly GCA_008973525.1. Lineage (NCBI taxonomy): Eukaryota > Metazoa > Arthropoda > Insecta > Trichoptera > Stenopsychidae > Stenopsyche > Stenopsyche tienmushanensis. Next base: position 9,081 of record WACJ01000519.1, read on the forward strand.
GTTGCATTTGAAATATATGCTCGGATGCGGCAAGGAAACTACCTTATTTAAAACGCGCGCCTTTAATTACTTGAAAGGAAACGCGGTAGTACAGTTACGTGGTTTATTGCCTCAGACCGTGTGTAGCGCAGACGGAAGGGGCAAGGGTCCAAAAGCATGCACTCGCTCGCTCTCGCCTCGAAGACTGTTGTCAGACAAAAAAAATCCACTGGTGTCAGGTCTGGAGACCACCAACCAATTGCATAAATCGTAATTTAATTAGATCAAAAATACATTTCAAAATACAAAAACAGTTATTTCGTGCCATTACGACCCCAGTTTAAAAATTCATTTTGATTTAAAGGTGAAATTTTAGGTATTTTTTTCAAAATGTTGAAAAAAATATTTCAATAATCCTGACACCTAGGATATGGAGCCTATGTGTGAAACGTAGGAAAACACCGCCCTAACCCCCAAAAAATTTTTATCGTTACACATGAACGTTCGGAATTCGTAGGCGATAACTAAAACGCCATAACTCTAACAAAACATTATTTATTCAGTCAAAATAATCTCCATTTTCTTCAATAGTTTTTTTCCAACAAAAAACTGAATAGCTTAATCCAATTTTATATAAAAATCCGCACTTAAGAACCAATAAAATCTTCGGACCTTTGAATTGTTTGGTCCTGTTTTCGGAACGTTTTATTTCTTAAAAAGTACTCTAAGAAATAAAACTATTTTTTAAATGAAACGCGCATGCGTCGCGCGGCTTTACTGTGCTTGTGTGCATGTATATACGTAGCATAAAGTAACCAGTAGTTTGCCTATCTTATTATATATTACACAACAATTTCCGTTAATAAATGGAAATAAAGCGTAAAAACAAATTTTCCTAGGAACTGAGAAGATCCTAGGATCTCCCTCGGGTGTGGTTAAATATAAACGTCGATTCAAATATAATCCGGAATTTTGCTGTACGAATCTATTATACAGAGTTCTATAGGAAACATATGTTATACACATAGGAAACGTCTTGATCATGTCGCTGTAAAAAAAATATTTGTTGCGCAACGCGTAATTATTCGTTTTCATTTAAGCAGCCTTAGTGTTTTTCATGTAGAAAATCAATCAATAAAATAACTTTCGAGTCTCAAAATACCGTAATCATCACTTTTCCTGCAGTGTTTCTCGACTTTCAGGCCTTCACGAAATTTTTGGGTCTCAAGTCTTTTTAAAATTTCACTTGATTTCGCGGCTTCGTTTACGAGTAAACGGTCAATTCCACGTTGCGCAACATATTATGTTTTTTTAACGTGTTTTATTTATCAGCATATCAATTTAAAAATTAAATAAAATTTAGCATGTTTATTTAGATATGCGATTCTCGCAAATGACAAGGGTTCGAATATAAACGGTCCTCCCTCGCGATATAGATTCAATATGCTTTGACGTTTTGTCAATACAAACGGTCCAAAAATAATCCCTTTATCAACTTCTTTGTATTATAAACGTTATTGTTACGGCCGAAACAGTAGTAATATTGAAGACTATTTTACTTTTAAATTAGGGTCGGAGCCCTCAGGATCATAAACCTTCAATGCGTCCCACCTGAAAGCCGTTTTTCGTGAACAAAACGCTGTCGTGTGTTTTTCTCTGGAAAATTCAATTGTGTGTACCCAAATATTTTTGCTGGTGAACAGTGATGTTGGTAAACAATAAATTCCATTGCTGCCCTTGCCACAATCTGCGTTTTACGAGAGAACCCATGTTTTATGCCTCGCTAACCACCGTGGTTGAGTGGGAAAACAACATAAATTCAAAGCAGGAATTCGTAGATAAAAATTCTGTCGAGGTGCTTAAATATATTTTGAGGAATTCCAGGCGGCGAGTTTTAAAAGAAACAATTTCGTTCGTCAACAGCTGGATGATATGTTGATCACGTCCTTTGGAAATGACGAGGCCGTACGCGAAAGGCGTTTTCGCGGAAACGGAAAGGGAAGGATACAAATGAAAGGGTTGGCTCCTCTTTCAGTTCCGAGAGAACGACGGAGGAAGACTTCCATATGAGTTTTTCTGGCTTGCGATTTAAAATGTTCAGCGAATGTAACAACTTCGTGCCATATGTGGAACGAGAGAGGAAACTCGTTCGTGTGAGTCATTTGTGGAGCATTTTTCTCAGGTGGAACTAGATTCGCATCTAAATGTAACTAATTTAACGCGGAAAATTTGTTTTTTCCTCGTAGAATCCGATTTGAATATAAATTGAATCTTATTTTTACCAAAAAAAAAAAAATATATATTTTACATAAAAGGAACAGCACTTCTTTTTATTTAAATATGAAATCCTTGTTTTACTATGTTTTTCTATCACATATTTTACGCCGTTGCAATCACCTTAAAACTTAAATACTTTATTGCGGTTAAACCGAACTTTTGCTACTCTTCATCCAAGCATCTAAACATAGATTAGACGTTTTACTTACATTATTTAATAAGCATGCATATCTTTAAAATAACATGGACTATTCTTGTAGAATAGGTTGAGGTGTATGCAAAACTATGTACGCCAAGTGGCTTTTAGCAGTCCTTTTAATATGACTGCTATAGCGCTGTTGATCTGGATGAATTGAATTCGCCAGATTAACAATGACATCTTCCATCTCTTTTTACGTGCAATATGCTATTTTAGCAACGCCATCTTCTGTGGCACTGCAGGGACACTGCACCTATAATTACCGACCGATCACTTCTTGCGCGTGCGCCGTTGCCGGTTGAGTGGTGACGCGCAGGAGGCGGGAGTCGAGAAAGGAGTCGGCGGTTATCCTTGGCAGCGGGAGGACGTTCTTTCCGCAGCCAAATCCCTTTCTCTCGTTCTGGATTAAATTAAAAAAGATACATAGAGAAGAAAGTCTTTTAGTTCGACCCCTGTCCACCTCTGCCCCCGAGAGCGCCCCCACTCCCATCGTAATAAGACCATTGCCAACTATTTTTACATGGTTTTTCATAGCGAATATGTGTTTTAAAAATGTGGTCACCAGCCACACATCCTGTAGATTTGAGCCCAAGTTGATTCCCAATGTACCCATGAGTGATGATGAGATTATGAGTTCAACCGCTTAAGAGTGGAACTACCTACAGGTCAGAGACGTAAAGAGGAGGGTTCGATGGGAGTCCGTGAAGACATTACTGGGGGTCGGCGATAATATAAACAAAACATTTATCTATACTTGAAAAATGTTGCCGCTGGGTCGTTCCAGATTTCTGGACGTCCCAGTTCCTCACAGGGCACGGGCGCTTTAGGGCTTCGCTTTATAAGTTCAGGCTCTCCCCGGTTTCGGAGTGTCCATGCGGCGATCCGGACATGGACGCAGACCACGTTCTGTGGACATGTCCGGGCATGGCGTCCAATCACCAATCCAATCCAATCGCGAGGCGCTCTTTCGTAGTGTCAGCGGCCCGAAAGTCGGACCGGTTGGGCACACAGACTTGGTGGCCACTCCCTCCTCGTTCAGGGCGTTTAGGGTGTTTTGCTGCATTTTTGGGCAAAAATGCGTTCCTGGGGGCTACTATGTTCCTATCGATCATGGTAGCATCTCCAGCGGCTAGCTCAATTGGGTGGCTCGCGCCAATAGCGTCGCGAGCGAAACTAGACAATCCCCCACTCCCATAATTTATAGGTTTTCAGGTTTTGCACCCTGGGTGCACTTTTGTTGAGCGGGCTGGAATGGTCCCGAATAGCGGGACCAATAAACAGCTCGGATAAGAGGTGGGTCACTGTCTCTATACTTGAAAAATATATTTTTGTCGAATTATTTACAGAAAACATTGTAAAAAGATCTATTTTGAGCAATAAATGTTTGTTTGTTGGAAAAATTAGATCACAATGGTTGGAATGGGTCCGCCAAAAAAAAAAATATTCACGAGGTCCGCGAAAAAATTTTTGGTCAAGAGGTCCGCGAAAGAAATTTTGCTCAAGAGGGGGTCCGCGGACTATATAAGTTTGAGAAGTGCTACTCTAAAATATAATTTATTTATTCTTTGATGATTACGAAGCATATATTCACAATATCAAACGGAATTTAGTTTCGTTGACCAAAATTAGACGCGGCGACGGGCGAACGAGCAAAAGTTCGACCCACCAGACTCATTCAAAATTCACACTAATAACACGCGAGGCAGCGACATTATTTATGTAAATATTCCCACAAAGCTGATTCTTGCTCATTTTGCTGTATTGATATTGTAAGTAAACAAAACGCATCCCCTTTATGGGAACATTAACAACCATTTTTGACATTGTTTTTCACGGTGTATATATGTTTTTAAAAATGTAGTCGCCAGCCACATCTGTTGTGACTATTTGTTGGATAGCAACAATAACAAGTAAACTGACATGTAAAATTGAACTTTAGACCGTATGTACATTTAAATGTACACAAAGTTTAATCTCGAAATACAGTGCAATACATTATGACTCGCACACTCAAAGACAGGCAGTCTTAATAATATTACTAATAAATCAAATGTAGATGTACATTTTAATAATTGTATTCAAATGGACGAAATGAAGGAAGCTTTGATTAAATATGTCTTGATTTTCACCTTATTAAAATTTTAAATATATCTTATATTTAAATTTATCTAATCTTGAACAATGCTTGACTGACGATTGAAAATTGATGTAAAATGAAAGACATCCCTTTTGTATATTTCTGTATATAAATATTTTGCTAAAATATTATAAACAGCATTTAAAACAGACGTCATTTCATTTTTAATTGGACACTCGCTCGACACCTAGATTCAATGTCTGAAATCTTGAGATATTTTAATGATAACCAATTTTTCCTCGAAACGGAGGCAAACGTCAGAAATTAATTGACAACCTCTTCTAAATGGAAGATTTTACATTGTCTTCAAGGGGTCCAGAATCGAAATAGAACAATGATACGAATATTTCATTATGACGTTTATTTTCCAAAACTCGAAAGGCAAACAAACCAAGGAAGCTTTTAAATCGCATTTATGCTTCAAAATTCGCAGCGAGCGTAGCAAAAATGGTTAATAATTGACCATGAAAAAGCGTTCTATTCAGTGCGGCAGTATGCGTTATGCCATTAAAAATGATGCCGTCATATACAACAAGCGCTTATAAAAGACGAAAATAATTTATAGTGCATTACTAAAATATTATTAAGACTATAAATTTGAATAATTGCCATAATAATGGCTGAAAGGGGTTTTAATTTGTATTATGTGAAATTACCGAGAATTAATTTTGTGTGGATTTAATTGTGGTATCTATTGTATTTTACACACCATTGTTTGCTGGAGGAATTATATTATCTAATATATATTTGAATGGACGTTCTCACAACCACTGACTGACCATCGACCTGCCACATGAAAACCACAGCGCTTATCTGCGGGATCGACTGAAACCATTTTATTGTCCGTGATTTTCAACTAGGGTTGTGCGCTCCCTTTGTAGTACATAGGAGAGTAATGTCTTCTTGATTTGCTGTGTGGTTTCCAAGGATTCGTCGATCATTTATATTGGGCATATAACAGTAAATGTTCTTTGAATATTGTCAAAAGATTAATGTATCTTACTTAAACATTATCTATTTAAATAACCATGTCTTATTCGCGTGTCATGTGTGGAAGGCAATGAAAAACCGCCACATAAAAAAATCCCTCTTTTCCAGGACAATCCTATGGGGATTAAAGTCCTCTGCAATAAAAGGTATGACTGTAAAAATGTAAGGCGAAGATGAAAGGTTCTCAATTCTTCAACTTTCAATCTCAATGTATGTCTAAATGGCTTTAATATTGAATGCATGTTGAGGTAAATTTATATAGTATATGCTCTAATAGTCTAATATATCATTAATAAAATATTGTACGCATCCTAAAATATGGATAATTGCATCTTTGATCACTTTCTTTGGTTGTCCACTCAGCATGTTTTTGATCGACTGGGAGCAAACGCGGTACCTGCTTCGGACAAAGCTTTATCATGAACAAATTTTGATGCAAAATAGTGAATAAACCGCCTTCTGTTATTTGGAAATGTTAGCTATCGAACACAACTTCAATTTATAATCGGCCAAAAGTATTTTTTTTTTGCCTTTTTAGGTTTTCTGGAACAATGCTCTATCAACACAGGAAAAATCAGATTTTTTTCATTGTTCCACTAAAACTATTGTTACTTGTTGTGATTGTTATAAAATTTTGATATGTATTATTTAAAGGTTGGTACTTCCTAAAAATCATAAGTTTGTCAATAGTGGCGCCAATTTATTAAGTGATATGTTACGAGGGTCATCTAGAAAGTCGCATTACAAGGGTTACTGAGATCGGGGGAAATTTTTGTTGGATGATCTTCCACTCCTCACCTCATCGTGGGCATCAGTACAGCCTTCTTGACAAGTTGTCAGCTTATCACATCATTACCATAAACTTTCACGAGCTTCCGATGGATATTTTGGCAGTATTTTTCTGCAAAGTCAAAAAAACGGATAACTGCGTGGATTTCGCATGGACGCATGTTGGCACGGGTCCGTTCTTCTATCGGGCCGTGATGTTGCTGGACAAATCTAAATAACGATTTATTCTAAACGCGAGAGTGAGAGAAAAATCTGGCTGCAGGAAGGACGACTTCCCGCAGCCAAGGTTAACCGACGACTCTCCCGACTCCCGCCTCCTGCGCGTCACTACCCAACCGACAACGGTGCACGTGCAAGAAGCGATCCCTCGGTATAAAGAAGCAATGTCTGCGTAGGACCACAAGAGATGGCGCTTTTAAAATAACACATTGCACCTGAAAAGAGACGGAAGATGTCGCTGTTGATCTGGCGAATTGAATCTGTTCAGATTAACAGCGCTACTACGTGGGGATGGTAAATTGCCCACGCTACATATCCTTACTTTCTGGATGACCCTAATATGTCTCAATGTGACTTATTTTTTTTGTTATTAATGTAGTTTTGAAAATATCTTCGAATGGTGTTTGATGCATCTTAGATGTAATCAACTATAAAATCTCTATATATTTCAATCAAGATCAGATTAGGCTGTCTCATGGATAATTGCGTTTTATTGCATGCATGTTTGAAAGATCACAACTGATTACAAATTGTTCATAATACATAGTATCCGTCATGCTTTTACGCTTTTCCTACATTTCTAAATTGTGTAAATCATGTATAAGATCATGATGATCTACTTAAATTGAAATTTTAGGTCATGCTCTTTTGAATGAATGCCATTCCACCATTTTCAGAATAACTGTCACTTCAGGGTGCGCGTTTCAAATAAGGAAACTTCCCTGCTGCACCCTGTAGCTAGAAATCGGACATTTCATATGAAAATGCCTGCCATTGTCGTTTGGGTCAATATGGCGCAAAGATATTCAGGCATGTATTCATATACAATATAAAAGTATTTATCTGCGGAAGTCTCATTCTAGATTTTTTGCTGTATCAAGTACTTTTTCAGTCCTTGTCCCTCAGAAGTGACGCATGAATACAATGCCCCAGAGGTCAAGTTGTATTTAACTTTTCCAACTATCGGAAAAACCGTTCTGCTTTCGGTACAATAAAAACTCTATTTAACCCAGTAACCCATTAAAAACACCATAAAGGGAATTATTTCACGCGTACAAGTGCATAAAATATCTGTCCGCGCTTTGCGATTATTGGATGCGTGATAACATGTCTGCATACGAGGACCGCTCGCCCTTAACGGATTGCGATTCATCCCCTGCGGGCTCAAACTAAAAGGCGCCACGAATTAGGTTTTAATTCAAGGGCGAGAGCATAAATCACGAGAATATTCCGGGGGCCATTATTTTCTTTGAAATCTTATCGCCTTTTCACCTCTTTTGTATTCCAACCTCCGAATCTCATGATAAATCAAGCGAAAGATTTATAGTTTTTCTTGCGGTTTCGAGATTGGACATGAGCTGGCCCTCCTTTGCGACTCCCCCATTAATTTCGGGAAGCAATTTCCACTGTGACGAACACGAGTGGAAAACGTTGTATAAGGCATCCGACGATGAAAAAAGGCGATCCTTTTTATTTGCGGTTTTTATAGTTTATCCCACTTAGCTCCGGGCTAATTTGCATTAAAGCGTCTGCGAAATTTATTTCGCTCTGGGATGGCAGATAATTTAATATGGCTTCCACTAAATCAATTTAATTTAATGCCTTTTAAATCTGCATTAACATCGGATGTGCTGCTTCGAAGCCAAAGGCAATGGGGTGATTTCCCAGGCGGCAATTTGTCCAGTGATAAAACTGCGCTGCATTTGATTGTCGTGTTTTGGTTACCAATTTTGCGATAACAATTGGATTAAGTCCATCTTGTCAACCAGGTAACCCATACTGACATGCAATGAGCTCGACATGAGCAGTTGACCCATATTTAGCAAATGACACCTCGATCAATAGTTGGAGATGCTCCAAATCTGCATGCCTTTTGCAATTTTGCATCTTTTTACAAGATGATCCATTAACAAAGCGAATAACATAATTTATTTTCTGGACAACTGGAGAGTAAGAGGCAATTGCTTCGAATCCAAATATGTTAAATTGATTTTTCATAAATTTTGGTCTTATATTTAAGAAAATATTGAAACTTGTTGTAAAATATAGTTTTCACCCATTGCTAGAACTTACAATTTAACAAGTTAATTTAAATCATTAAATTACTCGTATATTGTATTTAAAAAAAAAAGAAATTTATGGAGATACCAAGATTTCACTGGTGTCATAAATGCTTCATGTATTTCCTCAATAGGTGCTCATGAGGTATGTTTTTCTTTAAAGATAGAATCAGCGAACCATTTTTTTGGAAAGATAAAATAGTCCCAGGGGGCTGGGACTATTCATAAAATCTGGTGAACAGAATGCATGAAGAAGCGATTAGAACATAAACTCGTTGATTTTAGTTGCCACGATAATGGATATGGCAGGTGATCTCGGGGATTAAAAGAGAGGTGGAGGACACTCTGTGTAGTTAGTCCCGGAGCCCTCAGAACAAACCGTACAGCAGCACGGGGCATGGACTCTGTCTTAAAGAGACCAAATACCATTAAATCGCTGTCTATCCGATCTCAAGTTGTTCCTCAATATGAGTACATACGAACGCAGACCATGTTTTGTGGACACGTTCGGGCATGGCGTCCAATCTTGAGGCGCTCATTCGTCGTATCAATGGTCCGAAAGACGGACCGATTGACTCCCTTCTCATTTGGGGCTTATTGCGGCATTTTCGAAGATAAATACGTATCCGAGACCTATGATCTATACAATCACAGAAGCACCCCACAAGAGGCTAATTTATTTTTATCTAAGTTTAATTTACAAGCAGGATCTATAAAGTTGAATCGATGCAAAAACTCGGCTTTATTGCTGTGAAACATCCTTATGACGCTGTTTTTATTCCGTTGTAAGCAAACGCGGCACTCATCCTGCGCACAAGTTTCTCATGTTCAAATTTACATCAAGTGAGATACTCAAATATATGATACCATAACATTTCCATCTTACTTGAATAACACATTCGAGATATTTAAATTCACAATTTCGTTCTAAATATTTAAGGATTATGATTATTTAACTATTGCTTTGATATGACTCTAATTTGTTTATTCAATAGTCTCTGTATACATACTCTAAGCATTTTCATATCGCTCTATTTATTGTATTAATGCCGACATTTAAAACGTAGATAAAACATTGAGTTGGCATTCAACAGGTTTTGCAAACACTCGTTTGTTCTAGAAGTACAATGGAGGGTAAATAGGAGCGCCAGTAACGAGCACTCTGACAATTTCGTGTCATTTAGCGAATTGGAACAAGGCAGGTATCGATTGAAGGCTGCTGAAGCAGTGGTAGGTTAGTTTTGTCCTTTGTTTTTACAAAGGACAAAGGATCTTCGGTAGCGTTGAATAACGAACAACACTCGTGCCATAACGAGCGTTTAACGAATATTTGCTTTATACTCGTGGAACAGGGTGAAGGCTCCATTTGCACATCCTACAGTGCACCTCCCCCGGACATTTTTCAATTTCATCCCTAACGTGTTTTATTTTATTTTTTCCGTAATGAAATTTCTCGGACATTATACATCTTCTATCCAATATACCATATGCAAAGCGATGCCTTGGATTTATGTCGGCGATAACTTTGAGCCGGCTAGGGAATAAGTCATAAAATTTTACAATAAAGCTGAAAAGCTTTTAGACTGTTACACATGGAAAGGCAAATTTCGGATGCGGAACAAGATAAAACAACAACAAAAAATTAGCTTAATATTTTCTGAGCTATTTATATCCTGAATACAGGATGTTCCATATTCGCATACCTTGGCTACTATGACTCCATGACAATATTGGTCCATTGTTCATCCGCTAGTCTTATCTCATTAAATCATTTTGATCAATTTATTCTGAAAACAAGGTCGAAAATTGTTTGTAAAACTAAAAAAACAATACCTTGTTATAGATTTTTTATTTCACTGTATTTATGCGGTATGTGTATTCTACAGCTAGGCCCACACAAATGAAAGCCATGTATGTGTTAGATTTAAATTAGGTAGTCATATTTAAATCGCCCAATTCATAAGAAGAGGGTTTTTTCAATAAAAATAAAATAATTAAGATGGCTACTCCAATTTTTTAAATGGAATTTCTATAGGCGCGGTGGGGTAAATCAGCTTGAACGTCACGAAAAGTGAAACCCCAACTGGTAGTGGGTCTCTTTCCGTCTCTGTCATATAAATCGTAGAGACTACTGGGTATGTGTGAATCTATACGTAGCATTTAACTACCAATAGACCAGTAGCTTACCTTTTATTATATATTACACAAACCCAGCTAATAATTTCACTCATGCAGTCTCATAACTTTTATTTTTATTTTCTGCAACACCCTTAGGCTCATTGGCTACTATTTTTTTTTAAACGCCCAATATAAAAAATGCGCAAATCAAGGATCATGTTTAGAGTAATATGAGCTATTAAGATTTTTAACACCAAATCATCAAATATATTGCCGTTTATAAATCAATTATGCAATTTTTGGAACTCTTTGCAGGAAAAAAAATAATTTTAAAACGAGTTTAGGTTTGTCTTTTTCAATATTTTTCCCATCTTTATCTTAAAATTTCTACAACAATACGCGACTAAATCTGACACCGTCGAAACAATGGTGTCAGATCAACCTAAAAATGGCTGGTTTCTCAACATTTTCCATTCAAACTGTATTTTCATATACATGTTTGAATAAATCATTAAATAAAGTGTACTCTCAATTATCCGGATGCAAATTATCCGGTTTGCGGTTTATCCGTACCTGAAAAATATTAATTATTTTCAAAATAAGAAAATTTTTTATTTTTATTTTTGATACTCGGATAATAAGGCCCAAATAGTACTAAGGTGTTATATACAAAGCGATAAGGATAAGCTTGTAACAAACGCTTATTATCATGTTTTAATAGAGCTTAAGAAATCTTGTTATACGAGGCAGAAATCACAACGCGAGTAAGATTGTAAAAATTGTACCCGGGGTGATAAGGGCTTGATTACTAAAACTAACCTGTATGGCAGAACGATCGCGTATTTGCGAGCGAATATCAGTGATTCAGAAAGAACACTCTTCTGCGTTGAGCTCGGAGAGAGACAGAGACGTTATGGGCGAAATGTTGAGCGGCGAGACACTACCTTCTGAGTAGTGAGCTAATTTAAAATCTTCATAGTCTTAGATGCTATATTTGCTTGTGCGCTATTTATCGACTCGAGAGACTCGAACTTCGGAGACGCGCATATCTGGTGAACGCAGCAACGAACGAGTTAAATAAATAAATAATATCGATAGCACAAATAATCGGTCACTTCTTCAAGTAAACATAAACAATACACTTAAAATCGATTTATTATATCATTCACACATCATTATTAGTCTATGAATTTGGGTTAACTAAAATCGGGTTCTATACAATCGTGCGATATACGCAGGAAGCTCTCCGTCTCTGTCTCTCATGCACAGTTACCGAACTCGGCCTCTGTCTCTTTCCTAGCTCAACGTACAAGAGTACTCTTTCTGAATCACTGGAATTCGCTCGCAAATACGCGATCATCCTACCATACAAGTTAACAATGAGCGTTTTACTTAAAAAATAATAAGTTTTTTTATGGATTATCTTTATTTAGTGCTGGACTACAACGTCCACAGCTATTTTTACAGCCGATATCCCATCAGTAAAACCATTTTTAAAATGTAGTTTTCAGACATCCACGCAGCCACTTGTGGCACCCAATTCATCACGGCGCTTGTTCGTTCGTCGAGTTTTTCGCTAATGCGTCCCCGTTTAAATTTAAGTAAAAGCTTGTAGATTATTTGCAACGAAGCACAAATTTGGCGGTTTCGGTGGTGGGCTAAATACACATTCTTGCGCCGAAATGTGTGTGCGTTCGCAATTTGGGCGTTCGAACACGGCGTGTATTTTAACCGAGAGCACTAATTAATACGTAACGTGTTCAATACGCGCGAGTGTTGCGCTTCGAAATGAAATACGTCTCATCATCTGGGCGCCTACCACATATTCGCCAATTATATATTTATGTAGCCGACCGGGCGTATGTGCCTCAGCTGCGGCCCTGTTGCTCTGCTACGCTCTCGTAGCAGTCCACGCCGTTTCGTAGCAACAGGGTTGACACAAGGGTTTCCATCTTATTTTTGTTCCTCGACCGCTTATTATACTGCGAGTTTATTTTATGGATAAAATTTGCGGCCTAATGCAAACAATGCCGGATTTACTTCTTTATTAACCTCCTTGCTCAGATTGAGGTCATATTGTACCCGATTTGTATTTTTTTCCATTTCACTTTTCACCCGATTGAAATTGTTAGCTAAAAGATAAACCTGTGTTTGTGTAGTATATAATAAAATAGGCAAGTGTCTACTGATTGCTGCGGCGCGGCGTATGCACGTAGAGTGTGTGAAACACAAATATACATTATGACATTCTGGCGACCGAGTGCCATTGGATTTAGATTTTATTTATTATAAGGTATTCAAATTAACGTATTCCAACTATTTAAAATTGACATCATTTTCTGGTTAGCTTCATCAACAAGTTTGAACCAGTCTGGTACCATCTTAACAAGCTTGTAGTCTCCTTTCTGGCCTCCTAAATTCAATAACACTCAGTCGCCAGACTGTCATAATGATAGTCCAGAATCACGCCAAAACATAACTATTCAATTATGCACATGTGTTAGATGATCTTCAATTAATACTGTCACACATAAAATAAAAGTAAAACACGCATATATGTGCATGCGGTATTTATAGGGTTAATAACTGCTTTAATATTTACTTTTTCCAATTCAGGAAATCAAATTAAACCTGGATCAACACAATTATTCAAAAATATTAATATTGCCAATCTTCCAAATTTGTCGATACGGAAAATCAGGATAGAACTCGAATTTTTATAATAAGAGTTAAAAATTTAAGCCAAGGGTTCCCAATTACTTAACCATTTTGACCCATTTTAAAAGATTTTCTCCATAATATTCAGCATACACCGTAATCATAATACACATGGGTCTGTTTTTATGCATATCTTTTTTATGCGATTTTGAAGTTGTGCGGTTTTCGGAGGACAAAGATTTTTTTATGCGAATGCGCATAAAAAAAACTAAAATTAACACTAGTGCACGTTATAACCGTTCAAGTCATCCATATTTAGAACATCCAAATGTGAAAATAGTGTTTCTTCCACTCAACACGACATGCTTAATTCAGCCACTAGATTAAGGCATCATTTTATTTTTTTAAAAAGTATTATATTAAGAACTCTTATCAATACATACTGAATAAACTAGAGAATGACTCATTGATTGTACCTGAAGTTTGGAAAAAGTTTTCAATTTTGGACTTTATAAATAATGTTTAATTCTTGTTGGAAAGCAATTTGGTCCGAATGTGTTACAGATGGCGATATAATAAAAAAATCGATTGTCAGTTAAAATCATTACTTTGGCAAATCAACCTAGTGAAGAAGGGTTTGATACTTTTTACATATCTCCATATCACGAATTGTGTAAAAAAAAAATAATGATTAAATCGTCGCAAAGTTTTTTTAATGCGGTTTTTGGTACATTCTATCACTTAGATTTGAAGTTATGCGGTTTTTAAAAATATGTAGTTCGAGTCTTTTTTATGCGATTTTTTTTATATGCAACTCCCCGTGGAACATATCTATCGCATAAAAATAGACCCAAGTGTACTAATGCTCATAAAAGACTAAGAAAAATAATCTGAAAAGACGGTTTTCAAACCTTCCGTCTATATGATATTAATATTTAAATATTACATTATTTAACAATTAAATAACAACAGGAATTTGTATCATTAGTATCCAACAGTCCCCTGGATTATTTTCAAGATACCTTTAACAGCACGCTTGAATCACATTTGGATTCACAGATCTAAGCTATTATACCAATATTTAATATATTATTTATTAAATGAAGCTTAATTATAGTCTGCCACATCTTGTTTTTGACATTTTTTATTATGTCAGCGTTCTTATGGAAGCACTATATTATTATTACAATCTATTTTGCCAAATATGCCTGTAGTCTTCAACGAGTAGCCTTCATTCCGTTGATGATGAGATATAAAACTATTTTTGGCTTAAATTAACATATTTGTAATCACAGCCGGAGAGGGTATTTTGAAAAGAGGCTTTCGAGTCTAATTGCCTTCTATTGTTGGTTTAATTAATATTTGGTGATTTCGCAACCCTATCTGGCGAGGGCGAATTGTAGCGACTTACGTCTCTCCCCGAGTGTGAGTCTTCGCTCTTATATTGCGAGCATCCAGCGTGTACTTCCGTTTTCCACCAGCTTCGGTTCGCTTATGACGTTTGCTATACATATATATATATATTTTTGAATATGTCGGATTCAGGTTTTGCTCTCTCTCGTTGTATATTTATGTATGCAAAGAAGCTTTGTTCGAGTCGTGTATGTGTGCAGAGAACTATTGAGTTTTCTTGCGACTTTCTATGTATCAAATGGGGGAGGGAAATCCTCCCGCAACGGAGCGAAAACTACGTTAAATATTTTATAAATCGGTACAGCTTCAGACTCTTATACCTCAACATCTCGTTGAGCGTGCTATTTGTATCCAAATCGGAATAGCTCAAGGTACAAAGAAAAAAATCGTACGTGTACATTTTTTTAAATTACAAATGCAAGCATACATGCATATTAATAAAGCCGTGTCCTTTAGGTCTTGATTTTTTTTTAAATTTAGGACTTCTTATACAGCTGATTCAACGTAAGGGTGGCTTAATGATCCACATAATGATGCATCCTCGACCTACAACTATTATACGCTAAATGATTTAAAATTAAATAGGACCTCTCTAGTTTTTATTCTGTAGAGTCTGCTCCTTCGTTTACAACAGTTAAATCTTGGATTATAGAGTTTAAACGAGGCCATACGAGCTGCTAAGACGCTATATATCGCATGTTGACTGAATATTTTGACATGAGAAAGCTGTGCGCAAGATGGGCGCCGCGTTTGCTCACAATGGAACAAAAGCAGCGTTGTGATACACAAACATTGATTTATATATATAAGATCTACTGTAAGTTAATTATACTATACCTATATTATTTGAAAAAGTACAAACAACAATTTGGCAAAGTTTTATCGCAATCAAATGAACGATATGGCAGCCCATTAAATACGGACAAACAAACATTGCTTTTTATATGTTATACTATGCCTATGTTACTCGCGGAATTCTTAGAAATAAATGAACGAAGTTTTATTGCAATCTAATGAGCGGTATGGCAGCGCATTTCGAACGAACAAAACCCAATTCATTTTTAAATATTAAATTATTATTTTATTAATATTTACAAACATATAATTAATTAATGAAAGTTAATTACATAACATTTTCTACATAGCTATACATGGACCGACATTTTTTTTTTTTTCGGGGGGGCTTGGGGGAGTCTTTTGCTACGTTTCACACATAGGCCCTATGACTAATACTTTTTATGTCTATGAAGTTTTTATTAAATTTATTTACAAAGTTTGTTTAAATTGGCCACTTCTGCTTCGTATTTAGACAGGATACCCTTTCGTTATTTCAACTGTATTTGTCTAAAGTAGCATTTATTCTTTCATTTTTGCAAAAAGCGGTTCTTATTCTTTCAATTAGAATTTCTTTTGTAAGCACCTCTATCATATAAATTGATTCTTTTGCACGTCCCTAGACAAAGAAATCCAGTGGTGTCAGATCTGGAGACCGTGTGAGCTACGGAATAGTGAACGTCCTTAGGCAAAGAAATCCA
This sequence comes from Stenopsyche tienmushanensis, assembly GCA_008973525.1. Taxonomy (NCBI): domain Eukaryota; kingdom Metazoa; phylum Arthropoda; class Insecta; order Trichoptera; family Stenopsychidae; genus Stenopsyche; species Stenopsyche tienmushanensis. The sequence continues at coordinate 25,455 of WACJ01000519.1, forward strand.
GTAGTGTCAGGTCTGGATACTGTGTACGCCACGGAGTGAATTAAAGGTGAAATTTAGTGAGAAACGTAGCAAAAGACCCCCTAACCTCAAAAAAAAAGTCAGTTCATGTGCAAAACACCCTGTATACGTATCGAATCAAGCAGTATCGCTCTTGATAAGGGTTTAGTGCACGAAAAAAATATGTCCTCACATTCCGCCTCATTGAAACAAAGTGTTTAGCTTTCGCTACAAAAAACATTTATTTCGCTTTCGATATAAGTCGTCTCAATCATTTGTTCTTATGTCATGTCTTCTTCATTTATAAATTGATCGGAAGTAATAAATAGAAGAGTGGAATATGAAATGGACTATTGACAATCTTGTTGGGACACTAGAGCATGAACGGTAACGTATTCACGTGTCACGAGGTAGCCGGGATCCCCGGTAGCTGGGGCTGGCGGACGGCTATCGACCCGCGCCCGGGATGCTGCTTCTGCCCTCCTTCTTCTCCCCATTCCTGGACCTCTCCAACTCCTGCCTCCCGTCCCCCACTCCCGTGCTCCACTAACCTACAGCTGGAGCGACTGGATCGTACTAGGTCACTATGTGTCGTAAATAAATATTCTATACGCTCGTAGACAAAGCAACTCTTCAGCCCGTTTTTGCCGGATAAACTGATTTCATTCCGTACTCATCGCACGCTGTTAATGAATGCTTCGTATTCCAATAACACCTCGCCGTCTTTCATTATGCCGACTTTTGGACCGGGACGCAAACATGTGCCCGTTGGCCTGTAAAATACATGGAGTCATCCCTGCTAAATACATATTCATACGCGCGTTTATTTTTTATTTTAATTATTCACGTCCTCCCTACAAACACTGCTTTGTAGCAGCTAAACCAGCGAGAAAATTGTTTTTTTCTGTTGTTTTTGTTTTCTCTCCTCCTGTTGTTTTCTTTGCCGTCTTTTTTGCGTTTCCGCCAATCGCTAACTTTACTCCCTCTTTCTTAAAAAATACTTTTTAAAAGAGCATTTTTGATGCCAGTTTTATTATTTGAATATCTCTTTTGAAAGGCACTGGAAGCTCATCCCTCGCGGACGTTGTATTGTTTTTACTGCCCTCCCACCTTTCGGTTGTTTCCTTTTAAAAGGGCAGGTCTTCCACCGCACACTTTATCTTTTTCTCTTATTTATCTTCTTTTTACGCATTTCTAAGTCTGAAACAAGACCCGAACTCTAAACACCGAAGTTAGTGAAACTTTTAACGAGAACCCATATATATTTTATCTTAAGATGCCCACTCAAATACAAAGTACCGTCTTTAAATTAACAGCGGACGGCTATTATCGCTCTTTGAATAATTAAATTTATTTTTGCGCCATTTTCCTCTTCTATTGCAGTCGAAAATGTTTACATTGTATTAGAATTATGAACAATATATGGTTTTATAACATAAAATTCAATGTAAATTAAGAAAGTCACAATCTACCAAGTTTTCGACGTTGCAGACATTAATAACAATTTTCAAAACCTGAATAATTGTATCATTCATAGCGGCATTAAATCAAAATGTACAAAGGTCCTTTTTAGTTTACAAGTAGTTTACGTTATTTATTATTAAATAAACGTCGTATACTTACTATACAAGGTGGATAGGACTTTAAAACACGTGGCCGCATTTTTAGCTTGATTAAATTATTGCAACTTTAAAAGCATTTCAATGTTAAGTACATATCATCATCATCATATGTCAGCCACAAACAGTCCACTACAAGACTTGAGCTTCTTCAATATCCATTCACAGGAAGGGGTTACATCAATATTGAAGGTAGCATGACCTCCGAGTTTCATTTATAATGCTCACCCAACGGGCCACCTGGATGAACATGTCGAAGGGTGCTTTCGCGACCGTCTTGATATGGAGTGTGGAAAATTTGTAAATATTGAGTAGTTTTTCTCAGGGGATAGTGAAAAAGTACTTTAAACGACCTTATTGATTTTGCTGAAGAGGACTGTCTGGAGTACTAAGGGCCCAGTCCCTCCTTTCTTTGCGAGAGCGCAGTTGGGCTAGGGTGAAGTCCTATGTGACGTAAAAATGCATCTTGGATTTGCTCTTACACCAACTGAGGCGTATCCCAGTAGTACACTTACGTGAATTATTGCTTCAAACCACGTGTAGTGGGGCTGAAGACCAACTGTTTCCATCTCGCTCAATCGCCGTATTGCGCGCGCATCCTTTCTATCCCCGTCACTCGTCAGACCAATATTCGCCAATATGGTGCATCCGTTAAACGTCTCGTAAAACAAATTTCGCACACAAACAACGATTGTGCTTATTTGAAAACCTTTTTGGATACACGTCCAATAACTCACCAAAGTTTCATCGCAATCGAATGAATGGTATAGGAATGTATAGTCCACAAACATACATTTGTATTTTACTTAGAATCACGAAATACTACTTTTCTTTTTATTACCACGAGGTACTAAACTAAAGAATAAATACAAATAAAGTTTGTTTGAAATATTATACGTGCTGCGAACGTACAGACAGACATACATCGTTTCCTAATAATGGAGGTATATTTTATTTAGAAGATCAAATATCAAAGATATTTTAGCAAAGGAGTTCAACGTCCTTATAAATTCCCTTAATTACATAAACAACTATATTTTTCCCTGTTGTCAACCCACTCCTCCCTGTTGTTTTGTTTATCGTGACCTCACCACGTGATGTTTGAATTACATATCTTACGACGAATTCAAATGACTCCCTACAGGTGGCACTTCAAATCCTATATTTCTTGGAGTGCTTTCCGCAAGGTATTTAACCCTTTGAATATTATATTACAAAATATTTCTTTATCTTGTTTAATTGTGCTAACGTACGTTACTTGTATCAATGACGATATATTGTATTTTACCACTCTGATAAAAAAAAATCACGACTTTGTTTAAGAATAAATAAAATATCGCCTTAGAATGGATCCACCCTCCGTATATTTAGCCAAATTATAATTAATAATTTGCCCGACATAATTTAGCTGCATTGCTATTTCAACCTATGAGGGTATGAAAACCACAACATGGAATGTATGTTCACGTCCAGGTAAAACACCTCCAAAGACGAACACCGGATACGCTTTTGTAAATAGCCATTTCCTTGGCTTTTCCTGCCTGGCGCAGTAAGCCGAGCTCTGGAATAGAGTACGTCGTGAAAAACCGCAATATTTACATTGTTTATGAGAAATAAAATGCCTGTATCTGGTGGTCGTTGTAAAAAAAAAACACATGGGACGTTCAAACATGTCAGAATCTGTTGCGGGGAAAAAGGTGAAAAGTAGACGGAGCGTGAAATGTAAACAAGGGATGCAAACAAACCCGGTTAAGGAGTAGAAGTGTAGATGGAATGTTTCAGAAGGGCTGAAAGTGTAGACGTAGCGAAACAGAAAAACAATAGAGAACAAACCCGACTCTTAAACCTTGGTAAATATCGTCGAAATATTATACGGGAATAAATATCGCCGGGAATTATAGGATAATCACAATTTATCACGACCCAGAGCATCCCATATTCATAGATAACATAATTTGTTTATCATATCTAAATGTATATTTTATTATTTGCATATTGTTGGAGTGGAATAACTAAATTTTACGCTTAAATATAATATTTTCCCTTTTAAAAATTGAATATCAAACATTCTTCCTATAATCTTTTACTGTATTTTTCCGGGCTTTGAACCGTTATTTTTCCATATGGGTTGTGGTTTCGAACCGGAACGAAACCAAATACACACGACGCTCTAATGTTAATCCACTTTTCTGTAGCTTGATAATGAACCAGGCTCAATAAATGTCAACGTCAAAAAAATTAGTCAACGATAAGAATGATGTGAGTGTCTTAATTATCAAAACAAACGCCTACTCTCAAGACAACACGAACGAAAGTCGTCTTATCTTTGTTCAAAGAGCTTAATAGCTTTTCCGACGATGACGATTTCAGTTAATTATACCTACATTTTATGACGGTTAAAAGATTATTTAGAATATGATTTCTTGTTGAATAGTAAGTTTGAACTTTTTTCTATAAAAAAAAAAGTGTAATGTGTACCTTTGTAATGTGTGGGGTACCTTTACAACATGACTTTGGCATCGATACACGGGTGTATGAAAATAATCATGGCTCATATGTATTATTTTTATACTATTGATCATGTCATTCATAATTCATTGCAAAATATTAAGTTTTATTTATTTTTTTACTTAAAATTTGATTAAATATATATATATATATATATATATATATATATATACATATAGCAAATATTGGTAAAACCATTGGGGTAGATGTAGAACGATCGTATTTATATGTATTTTTACATCAGACAGATTTATATTGGAAAGCACTCGTAATCCCCTTTTTGTGATTTTATTTCAAAACATTTTTGTGGATTTGCCGCTCCCGGAAAATATTTTTAAACGGGACTCAAAAAGGATTTAAAATCTGATGGTTTTTAGCGTACAGTCACATTGCATAGACGATATTTTAGATTAATTTAAGCCCAATCCGATCGCGTTTCGTATTGGGAACGGAGTTCGGTATACGAGTTCGAAATCCAGATTGTGGAATTTTATCCTGATTTTCTAGATTTAAAAAAAGTAAATATTTTGGCTGTTAATAAAGTTGGGCATGGCCGCTATTGGCCTAAAATTCCTATCCAATTCATGGAGGACAATTGAAAACCTCTACATAAATTATTTTTCCAGAAAAATCTTTCATGGAAATTGTTTCTATTTGATAAAGGATAGCCTTGTTGTATTATATTGAATTAAATTGTTATTTTATTGTCTGGATATTTTTGACGATTTGCCAAATAAGTTCGAATAATGTGCTTAACCCTTTGGCATCAGGTCGTCGCTTATGCGACTATCGAATGCGATGCGAAAAAAGCGGATCATCGTAAAAGCGACGCTCGGTTAGTAACAGTAGTCGTTTTTTCAAATTCGATAAAAAAGAATCCAAACATATTTTTACTGTACATTTTTTTAATCAAATCTACATTTTCAAAATATACAAAAAAATAATAATATAATAGGCTGATCAAATTTAAGGAATAAATAAAATAGCGTGTCATGATTGACATGATTTCAACCCTTCTAGATATATGAAACAAAATAAGGAAAAAGATTCTTAGCCTTTCCTTTACTATGGTGTATTTACTACACTGAGTCGAGTTGTAGTAAAATTATAATAATGGGACTTTTTACAACATTACTATTATACTTTGAATCTCGATATACTATCCATAACGATATATATACTATCTATATTGTTATATATATTATCGAATATCGATATGAAATATAATAAATACGGGGTTTTAGAATGTCATATACGCTATATACGTACTAAATACATAGCATCGTAAGGTAAAGGGAAAAGTCATAAATTTGCTATACTACATACCACAGAGAAAAACAAAATTATTTTATTTTCGCAAAATGGCAACTGTTTTAATTTTTTATATTCTAAACTAGAATACTCCAATATTTTACTCTTTAAATTTTTTTTCATTTCGATTTTGGTTTTGGTTATGCTCCTAGCATTTTTATCGATTCGGTTGCGGTTTTCATTCTAGAAAAAATAACGGTTTTACTGATATATCGGTTTTGGCTACGTTCCGGTTCAAAGCCTTGTTATTTATATCATTTCAGTTAAGTCCTTAACATTTTTAACGGTTCGGTTTTCGCTCCGTAAAAAATAACGGATTTACCGGTTATCGGTTTCCGGTTTCGTTCCGGTTCGAAGTCTTGATCAAATGCTTTCATAATAAAATATCGATATATTTATCTATATCTATATTTTGAGTCCCTAGTTGTTGTTCAAATGGTTCTCAACTGATTTTTACATAAAAAATGAATTATGCCAAATACAACACACCATTTTTTTACTTTATATTAAGCAAGTTTTGCGCCTTAAAATTGAGTTTTATGCAAGATTTTATAACTTTTTTGTAGAACTAAATAAATTTGATGTTGTACCGTGGGCGATTTACCATCCCTACTTAGTAGATCTCTCTTCAGGTACAATGTATTATTTTAACAGCGCCATCTCCTGTGGCCCTGCGGAAACATTGCATCTGCATACCGACCGATCGTTTCTTGCGCGTACACCGTTGCTAACCAGGAGGTCACGCACTGCACGTCACCTCCCAACCGGGAGGTGACGTGCAGGAGGCGGTAGTTGGAAAGAGTTGTCAGTTAACCTTGGCTGCGGGAGAACGTCCTTCCCGCAGCCAGATCTCTCTCTCGTGTGGAATAAATTATTATTTAGAGAAGAGAGTCTTTTTCTTCGGTGCCCTTCTATTCCCATCCATTCGTCTAGCAACATCACGACCCGATAGAAGGATATTATTTAATCAAATTATTATATCTATCAAACATTAAATTTACGATATATTTTATTGTTTTGCGCTCATTTTTTCCCGATGCCAAAGGGTTAAATGACACACGCTCGCGTAATATATAAATACGACAATATTATTGATGATGACCGAAAAGTGTGACTGACAACTCTCGAATCAAATGTTTAATTTATCGCCATCATTAATCTGAATTATATGCCATGGTTGTATGATGTAGTCGTGTCGTTTAAAGTATCATATGTCAACATCAGATTACAGCTGAAATCGTGTCCGCGAATCTGCCAACAATTGACTCTTGCAGCTGTCGGGTCAGTTGAAAATTTTCCGCGTATTTTTAATCCTTTTCACGAGCGCCCCGTCGTTGAATTTTCCGGAAATTAATACGTGTAAATGATAAATTGTACGTGTAATGATATCGTTTGTATTCGTAGTAATAATGGGTCTCTACAAATTATTCCTCCAAGGTCTGCTACATGCTTCGTTGTAAATCTACGTCGGTTTGCTTAATCCCATATGCCTTGTTAGGAGGCTTATGCTTTTGTGTTTGGCTTTGCCGAAGGCTTTTAAAAGCTTACACGCAACAGTTCACTTTGAAAATTTGCATATATTCATAAAATAATTCATATCTTCGATATTACAATAAGAATCCGGCCTTTCGGTGTGATGTTTGGGAAGCGGTTATCTTCGGGTCAGGACAGTAAGACACGAAAATCCCTCTTGTTCCTTTGATGCGGCGGAATAAAATTCTATACGAAACGGGGGGGAAATCATTCATTCGGGACTCGTTTTTGTCCTAAGATACATCTCAAATGTATCCTCCTTTGTTCAGCTCGAGCTCTTTCAGGTATAAAGTCGTCATAAGCAATAGGAAAAAAACGCTGATGAAATCTGATATTTGCTTTAACATTTTCAGTAGCATTTAAGCTGTCTTTAATGAAAGAAGCTTTGAAAGCATCCAGAGCTTCAGCGTATATTTTAAATGCTATCCCCGTAAATTCTTTTAGCGCAAACCTTTGAATTGCTTGCTTAAGCTTTAAGACGTGGATTCCATCACGATTACATAGTTTCGCGTGTAATAGAACATCCATTTTAATCATTTCCTTTGCTGGAAGATTCACCTCGAAGGTCTGGAATTACAAGAGCACTTCACTCGGTCAAACGTCTGAGAACACTGGATGCTGCACTGAACATCATATAAACATGTACGACCATATTGCTTGAGAGTTTCATTTGAACTTTTCAATTTCTGAAGATTAATCCTTTTAGACGCTCCAAAATGGAGACCTTCCACTCGACGGATGCACTTATCTTTTTGGCCCTTTCATTGTGTACAATACTTTTTAATTTCGACCGGATGAATCCACATGTAATCCTTTTCATTCCGCTGAAACAAATTCAAAATGGGATCCATTTTTTTGTACTGCGTATCAAATATTTATCGAGAGCCTTTGGAGTAGGGTCTCAAAAGGAAGGTCGTATAATGATATAATCATATCAAATGTATTCATACTTATATCTAATATACATAAGAAATCAAATAGTTCCTCATTTAATGAAATATCTATGCAAAAAAATCATATTGTATGATTCATCAGCATTATTTTTTGTGCCATAAATCTTATTTTTTTATTAAAAGCATTCATTAAAAGTCAAAAAAATATATTTATTCAGTCAAGACCATCTAATTTCCATAAGAAGATGATAGCAAACTTGCGGGTAAAATATAAGTTAGTTGATAATAATGAAGGCGATTATATTTTATATTGACGTGCGTAAAAATATTGATAAAAACAAGCTGAAAAATAAATAATGGATTTCTTTCGGGATGACCTAATATGTGCAAATCCTAATGTGACCCATTTAATAATGCATTTTAATATGTAAATTTAAGCCGCATTCGGGCATATTTTGCCTAGTGCCTTCGTAATTGAAAGCTGAAAGCACTACCTATTGCAGGCAAAAATTGAATCAAGGATTTTGAAAAGCAGACTGTACGCGAATTATATCGGGCTAGGGTATTTAATTAAAAATTTAGCTAAATACAAGCAGAGATAATAGCAGTGACTCAAAATTAAATTCGAATACAGCCTTGCTCGCAAATGCTAATCTTGCAGTGGTTTGATATATTGAACGTGTAGTGGTTAAGAAGAAATTGATTTATAAATTCTAGATTCTTTATACAGATCACAAAGCTAAAAAAATGTTAATTTTGTCGGAATAAAAACCGAAATTAAACCAGTTTATTTCGGTTCCATACGCGTCTTACGTGAAAGAGAGTTTGGTTGACTTTTTTCTTCTTCGTCTCTATTTGCCTTCTTAGCCCCAAGACCCATATTTATACCAGGATCTCAGTTCTTTGATGAAAAATAACAGCATTCAAGATCAAGACGTATTGATAAGTATCTATCGTCAATTTTGAATAACCAAAAGCCGCGTCTAATATTCCATCATAAAGGATTCTTCCCAATATAGCTTAATCTTCCGGATGAATTCTTCCCAGTGTTTTGAGTCAATGTACGAAGACTCCACTCTATCTATCTCACAGACGTCTGCAAACTATAATATTGATCACAGGAGCGGCTACCAGTATTGACAGTCTCACCTTATAAAATATTCCTGTGATTTCGATCGTCCTTCGTGTGTCGCACATGCCCTATCCAGCTTTAAACTCACTGCTGTATAATTACGAATTTATAATCCTTGTACAGAACTGCTCTGTTGGTTATTTTACATTGCCATTATATCCAGCATCCAGAGCAGGCATCTCAAGTGGAAGACATTGGGTCTCGATTCATGGCGCCTGTAAATGGTGCATTTCTTCGAATCATTGCTTGATAAACTTAAGTTACAATTATCTTACTGTGTAAGTTTGTATTGCTATTCTCATAATCAACAGCTCATTGTCCAGATTCTGATTGCTTGTATTTGCAGAACCAATGTACCATTGGGCATTCCTGATTGCGTCCAGACTCCACTTCAATGCTGAATTTTTATCACCGACTCCTTACGATTCTGCTGGAATATTATCCAGGCCTGTAAACTTAGCTAGTATAGCTTCCATAACTACTTCAGCTCGTTTGTTTTGTCGAACAAAATTAAGATGTTTTGACTCTGTATTTTAACTCTATATCTACGCAGTATTTACTATCTCTTGTTATGAATTTGGATCTATTTGATAAGCAAATATGCTTTTATACCAATCTTTAAACCAGTAGAATCTGGTATAATCATAGATCCAAAGCCTGTTCATATGTAGTGATTAAACTTAACCCATTCGAAACAATATATATATATATATATATATATATATATATATTGTATCCTTTTGAGGTTTCTCAAATCAATTTTTGTTTTTCAATAATTTAGTGTTTAATAGCAATTGGTTTGGACTATTGGTTATTTTTCTACGAGAACAACTCTCCACAAATAAGGTGTCTTTACCCTATGAGTAGTGAGCTAATTTTAAAATGACTTAAACGTCGATTATATTTGTATGTCTCCCAGTAACATCCATACAAATCTACTTATCACTCAAGACCCATGTTGTCTCAAGATCCTTCTCCGTTTTTGTCTCCCATTAACAATATCCAAAATCAACGTGCAAGAATCAGTGGAATTTGATCGCAAATACGCGACTATACTCTTCAAAAGGTTAATACCTAGATTACAGCAGTTATTAAGCAAGATCGTAGCATTTCGAATAATTTCTGGTTATCAGATGATGTATTAAAATTAACTACTTTTATATTATGCGTATAAAAATGGTTTAATTTTATGACCTATGAGTTAAACTGAATGATTTTGCTATATCCTTCATATTTCCAAAATATTTATTCTTCCAGTTAATTTCTCTTTCGATCCATGGATTTCTTAAAGAAAACTATATTCGATATCTAACTGAAATCGAATCGACTCGATCTCTTTGAGTATTTTTTTTTAACAAATACGGACGGGGGTCGTCTATCTTCATCATTGTGACTTGAAAGTCGCGTTGTTCGCTCTGAATGGTCCCGACCAACGAGTCGGCTGCGATGAACGACGGAACATGTTTAGGACTTCATTCATTCAGAGATAAAGGTCGAAATGGGTCATGTATCGCAGGTTGTCAATAAAATGTCGAACAATCGGTACAACGTATATATTAAATTAACCCAATATTGGTGAATTAAAAATATGGGTGAAGTGATGTGTGATCTTCCTCCGTCGGAATCTGGTAGTCAACTAGTCGTATATGACACCTAATGGAAGGTCGGGAAATCTTCATCATCTTAGTATCATCATTCTTTTAAAAAAATCGATTCTTTAAAATAGAAAATCCAAAGCTGACAGATTTGTAATTTTCTCAGTATTTCTTTCTATGTTGCACATCTATATTTTTGTAGTGTGTCCACGAAAACACAAGCTATAAAAGATCAATAGATTCATATAATATAAATGTATTGTTTGTATCATATTAACGAAGACCAAGAGAGTAGAAACAATCATCCTTCTCTTTTCGACCAACTGTCAGTTAAAGTTTCACTTTTTGTGACGTTCAAGCCCAATTTTCCCTAGCGCACATATAAAAGTTTCATTTCAAAAAACCTGGCTCGAGAAGATCGATTGTAAACAATGCTTGGATTTGAACTCGAAACTTTTCCAGTGAGAGTTAATGAACAAACTCGCTGTGCCACAACAATTGTTGATGCCAGAAATGAGCAAATCCCGGCAGTGCGAAGGGGTTGAATAGTATTTTGCAAAATCAGCAAACTCTCGCTAATATTTGAACATCCACCGTAAAAGCGATAAATGCAAAACAATTGTTTGTGTATACAACTTAGCCCAATATGCGATTCGAATGAAACTAGCATACGTAATTGGAGCGACAACGATCATAAGGGATGATTCCTCGAGAAAATTGAATGAGCAAATAGCGATGGCTCACCTCATGAATATGCAAGGTGTTGGATGATATAATAAACCACTGAATAATAGCTCTGGAGAATCTTCGCCATTCGAATCGAGATGAAAGCCCTTAGGGGAAACATTAGTCAGCCTAACCGGAACATTATTTACGTTCTCCGCTTACAATTTTACTTTTGGCCAAAATAAACACGCCCAGGGAAAATTGAATAAAAACCTCTTAAAGTCTGCCCGGTTTGTTCGCGAGCCGGCTACGTAGGATGAATTCCAAATTACTTCAAATATTATTTCCTTATTTGCATGCTTTATTTGCGTAGCATCAACGATATTATTTGCTTCGGATGGCGGCCCGCCGAGATAATGGTACTTTCCACACAAAAAAAACCTACCCGATCGCGCCGTACACTACACAAATGTCTCCCATAAACTTCAACCTTTGCCGTTACGAGTAATTCTCACAAATTTGTCATCTGTGCCTCCAAATAAATAACAAAGCATTCCAATGATCGTCTGCCTATAAGTCACGATACTGTGCGACGGAGTGTATGATGTGGGGTTGACTCCCCCGCCCACTCATAGCATCAGCATACCTTTTAGGACAAACATTACACATATGCCACATAATAATATTTGCTATTATATTTCACTAAAATAATGATCCGATATTAGAGCAATGTATTCCATAATATCTTTAATATACCATAAATGTATAATATTTACATTATGGTAATAATATTGGTTTTTTCAATGTATTATTAGGACTCGAAAGTATGCTGCTTTTTTAAATTTGGTTTGAAATGCCACAAAAGCATTGTTTCAACGCTTGCCGTTGATTCTCCAATCATGGGTTAATTTAATAAATACGTTGTGCTGATTGTTCGACTTTTTATTGATCGCTTGCGGTTTTTTTACTGATCTGCCTCATTTCGACATCTATCACCGACCGAATAAAGTCCTTAACGTATTCCGTCGTTCATCGCAGCCGACTCGTTAGTCGGGACCTTCGTCTACGGACTGCCCCGCAATCCGTTCGTTAACTTGTCATTAAATGAAATAAATAAGTATATTAAAATATTTCTACCAATAATTAAACAAATATTTAATTTAATGTAAAACAATGTTGTGATATTTTTTTAATGGATGTCAATTTAATTACAAGAATGCCATTTTCTCTTAGCATAAATGCTATTAGTAATTAATTATTTTATTCTTCTGTTCTATAATATAATCTTAACACTTTCCGATCCTATGTCGAATCTCATTCGACATCAATTTTAACCGCGTGGGTCTCATGTCGAATGTCATTCGACATATTTTTTCATCGTTAGTATTATTGATTTAAAATGCAACGCAACATTTTTTTGACTTGTATTTATTAAAACAGTATGTTGACCGTAGGATAAATGATTTTTTTTTTGCTCATTGGAGTGTGTAACAGTCTACTTGGAAAGGAAATGATCGTTTTAGGGGCTCTCGTGGCACGTTAGCCGAGCTTTGCAATCATGATACACTTGCTCCGAATTATTACCGAAATTATTACCAATTTTTTTTACCAATCCACAAGGGAAACACAAAGACTGCGCAATATACTCTAATAGAAAAATTACCGGCAGTTGGAAAAAACCAGCTACATATGCACAACTTGCGAGAGAACGCCTGGGTTTTGCATTGGTGAATGCTTTGAGCGGTATCACACTTTTTTGAAAATCTTAAGATATAGTTATTAAGGCCTTCAGTGTGTATATTTGAAAAATTAAATTAAATTTTACCACAAATCGAGTTTTTATCAAAAAAAATGAAAATAAAAGTTTCTCCTAAAATTCTGAAAATCTATTGTGGACTTAATGGGAACTTTATTAACCTTTTGATGAGTACAGTCACGTATTTGCGATCGAATCCCAGTGATTCGAAAAGAGACAGAGATGAAGAGAGTGTCTTGCGTACATCATGCCATTGTATAGATCAATAACTCGAATTTATCAACTAATAATGATAACCCAAATGAATCGATTTGAAGTGTATAGTTTATGTTTACGCGAAGAAATGAACGAATATTGTGTGCTATCAACAGTGTTTATTTATTAATATACAAGCTTTATACACGCTGCGAGGTCCTGAGCGATAAATGGATTTGTACGGACGATAAGTGGCGGTCATACAAACATAGCATTCAAGTTTTTATAATTTAGAACATGGGAAACAAGAAAGTAAGTCGCGAGCTTTAGCTGAGAGAAGACATCATCCCTCAATCCTGTAGCTGACAGATATTTTAAATCTAATTTCTTACTTACTCTTTAAAATTATAACTCATATATAACTTTTCTATTTAATGGAGCGATCTGACATGTATGTTAATTAATACATCCAGACTTATAGACCTCATATATCATAAAGTTGCGTTAAAATTGGACTTGGGCGCACCTCGTCTGAATCCGTTCCAAGGGATGAAATTTAAGTACATCTGGTAGGTTATTAATATTTTAAGCAATTATTTAAACATGCACGATGGAAAATGAGCTTTCTCGAAAATAACCCCTTGAAGGTTGTGTAAACAGCGAAACATTTTAGATGCGCCTAATTAAAAATTCCGACTGTGCGATAACAATTCTCCAGAAAACATGTCTAGATTTACGCTCAAAACTTTTTTAATAAGCGATAATAAAACCCAAAACAAATTTAATCAACTAGTTTATGTATGTATGCCTTAATCCCGAATGCATGAAATTCTCCCTTTACGAGTAATTCGCTACTACGAACAAAAAAATGGAAATACTTCTCCGACGGCGAAAGGCTTCCAGGGGTCGTAATCCTTTCATCAATTGATGGATCAGCGTACCGACATCGAGTTTTGAAAAATTAATTTCCAACGCAAACATTATTAAAACGGGAATTTATCCCGCGCCGGCGTAATTGAATGTGGTTATTTTCGGCGATTGTAATTTATTTCGTGGAAACATTGTGCAAACAAGATTGATTTGAGGTATCGGTGCATTTTGCTTTTAAGCAAACTAAACTAGACAAATATAATTTTAGTGATTTGTTGATCAATTTTACAACATTACTTTGAAGTAACCTTATCAATTTTTAACGTTGCAAAGATTATAACGGTTATAACGAGCAACAAAACACTATTTTACTACATATTTTGGCTTATTGCCAACAACACAAAATCATCATAATTGATGATATCTTAGATGAAAGATCGTTTCTCGATTGTGATGATCTAATATATAAAAATGAATTGGGTTTTGTTCATGTGAAATGCGCTGCCATACCATTCAAAGGATTGCGATAAAACTTCGTTCATTTATTGATAAGGATTCCGTGAATAACATAGGCATAGTATAATATATAAAAATCAGTGTTTGTTTGTCCGTATTTAATGCGCTGCCATATCGTTCATTCGATTGCCATAAAACTTTGCCAACTTATTGTTTGCATTTTTTCAAATAATATAGGTATAATACAATTAACTTCAATCAATGTTTGTATGTTTGTTCGTATTTATATTAAAAAAAAACATTTTTTTGTTGCATATTTTCAAAGCTTAAAAAGTTTCCAAAATTTCAAATACTTTTTATTTCAAACAAATTTTGCTTGTTATATCCATGCTCGAAACAATATTTTGACTTTTTTTATCAAATTCATCTAAAGCATTTTCTTATACTATTATACTGTTACTATTATATATTCAGCGTACTAGGGATGTTTTGCTATATTCCGAAGTTATTTGTTATGGAAAGTTTGCATTGTCTTGATACTATTTGCTTTGGTACAACACCATTTGAGTACAAAGATTTAAGGATCTGTTTGTAGATAAATATATTATCGTGTAATGGAATTTTGTGTATATTTTGGTAACGATC
The DNA here is from genome assembly GCA_008973525.1 of Stenopsyche tienmushanensis. Taxonomy (NCBI): domain Eukaryota; kingdom Metazoa; phylum Arthropoda; class Insecta; order Trichoptera; family Stenopsychidae; genus Stenopsyche; species Stenopsyche tienmushanensis. Next base: position 40,631 of record WACJ01000519.1, read on the forward strand.
TCATGTATTGCGAAGTAGCTAATCTGTCATTTTTCTGCCCTGTGTATCCGTGATTAACACTCTATAATCTGGAATGTAACGTCGTTCAAATGTACACAGCGACTTTGCTTTGTGGCACGTATTCGGGAGGCTCAATTTTCGATGACTGTCGCATAAATCTAGTTTGGATTTACTGAATATCCCCAAAGGAAAAAACTGGAGGTGTTAAATCTCTTACGCCCTCAAATCGCTCGTGCAGAATGCCCATCGTGGCATACGCTATGTATATCGCCATCCTATTGATTTGCCATATTTTACTGAATAATTCACAATAAATTTACCATATGTTGATTTAACAACAAAGCCGCTATAACCTAACAAATTTAGAGCGTCCCTATTGAAAAATTTTATATTGATTTTAATTCTTGGCTTACTCCCCCCTCGTTCCTTCCGAGTTGTATAAATTAAGTATTGTTCGAATTTCCGGTAGCACGTTTTTTGGTGGTCCCTTTCTTACTTTACTTTTCACTTAAAACTTTACTCCACGGTAATTTACATTGGTTGACCAATTGTGTCGATTTTGAGAAAATATTCCGTATTCCAAAACAGCCCCGGGGGTGACTAAATGTTCATATTTTCGAGAGTTTCATATTTAATTTTCGGTTTCTTTTCCACGATATTCGTTTGCGTCCCGGGAAGAATTCCGATGTTTTTTTTTCAGCAGTGTATGTAAAATATGGTCTCAAATTTACGGAGCTTCATCATCCCCCGGGCGAGGCTTGACTCTTCCCGCCCGCAAGAAAAATGTGTGTTTAGTCTAGGCTGAATAGTGAAGTGAGCCATTTTATAACACGATTATTAACATTATTTATACTCGCTGAAACATCCACTTAATCCTCGCCCCTCCCCACACCCCCGACTAGGCATAGCGCCGCTTCCGACCTGAAATATTAAACTTTTTAGGGAATCGCTGGCGCGCAGGGAAATGGGGAAAATGGGAAAATTTGATAAAAACACGGCCGCCAGAGACGGGTACGTGTACGTGGATATCCACGTACGTGATCCGTTAGCTCCACTCTGCGTGCGTAATCGTCAGCCTCCGTGAAAACCTTTAACATCCGTGAGGATGCGAGCTGCTGAATCCTTCCGGCCATTGATTTCCAAAACGTAGTGCGTTTTTCTTCGTTTGGATGCCCCATAAAGCTCGCTGATTTTTTTCTTTTCTTAAAAGATGCCTCCCTGCTTATTAAACGAAGCTCGGCGTTCGCCCTTGCATCATTTCTTATTTATCGCTTTTATTATTCATGATGTTCATCCAATCAAATAACGATAATAAAGTCTTATCCTTTTCTAATTTATTTTTGTAAAAATAATATAGTTTCGAGTACGCATTTATCGCCGAAAATACCACAAAAAACCCTAAAAGACAACGGAGTGGTCATAAAATCTGTGTGCGCCCAACCGGTCCACTTCTCGGACCGCTAACATTCAAAATAATGGACTGAAAGGGGAGTCGACTTCAAAGAAGGCGAAGACAGTCATATCTGTAATCAAAGTCATGGCGTTAGTTTTTTGGGATTCATGTGGAATAATATGTGTACTTATTTTAACGTTTGAGTGATGAAATCAATATACACCTATCCCTCGATTTACGCGGTACCCATTTTACGCGGTTTCACTTTTACGCGGTCAGAAAAAAATATTTTTTTAATAAAAATCGAACTTTTCGAATCGATTTTTAATAAATTTTCTTAAATTGTGTGGAATATATAGAATTAGCAATTAAAGAAATTAAAAAGTCAACATTAAATGCTTGTTGGAGAGCAGTATGACCAGAAATAGTTGAACGTAATCATGTAATTCCAGCAAGAAATGAAACATTTAACAGCATTTTAAATACAACAAAAGCATTGGGACAAGTTATAAATGTTATAAATTTATGTCGAGCTATTAAATCTATTTTTTTTTTAAAATGTTTTTTTATGCAGATATATTTGTGTATACAATGTGCTCGTTTTACGCGGTTTTTGCTGGAACCTATCCCCCTACTTTATATGAAATTGAAGTCTCGATTTACGCGGATTTTTATTTTCTGGAACCTATCTTCCGTTTTTGTATGAATTTGAAGTCTCGATTTACGCGGTTTCGATTTACGCGTTTTCTCTAGGAACGTATCTACCGCGTAAATCGAGGGATAGGTGTACCAATCTATCTCTAAGTCAGTCGCGTTAATTGAAACACTCTCAGTGTTATTTTTGACGATCTATTCTCGATCTTTCATTAGCACTATACAGGTAGCAAATTTTGGAATTAATTGGCATATAATGTGTACATTTATTCGATATTTTATCCCTTGAGTGCTTGAATTTTTTCTATCATACTTAACTAGGGAATCCAATCCCGGGATCCCGTACAGTTTTAGGTGCTCATGAATGCCGGGACTAGTAAATGTAATCCCGAAAAATTCAGGATTGAAATTTTTACCTATATGTTATATTAACCTTTCCCTACCGGTGATGTATTTACTACACATCGACTCTAATGATGGAAATATCGATATGAAATATAATAAATACGGGATTCAGATTTTTTATATACATCCGTAATATAACTACGAATCACATCAAAGTATTATAGTATATAAGTATTCATCCGCAGCGACGGAAATAAATCATTTGTCGGGAAATCGGGAATTTTGCGAGTTTTAGTCCGTAAGGAATTTTATCAGTCACGTTGATGGTGTTATAGGAAAATGGGAGCAAAAATGGTTTCAAAATAATATTTGAATTTTTAGTGTTTTATTTATCTATTTTTGAATTGCATCTTTTCTTAAATAAATAAAATTCTATTTACTCAATGGGTCAATGGAAGGCTTTTGTGCTGTCTAAGAAACATGCACCAAAAACTCGATTTATAGTCGATTAATTGTACATATACAAGTTTAAATTGTATATTCAATATATTTTTATATTTTAAATGTACGTCACCCAAATAGGAAAGTTGCTTCTTTCAATTTAAACGAAAGCTGCTTTAGTTGCTGCGACACAATTGAAAATGGAAATATAATGCGCTTATGAAAAATTGCTTTTCTCTGTTTTTCTTTGATGCACTCTTGCCTTTCTATTGTTCCTCAAATCGAAAAGCCTTATTCCTTTAATAGACTCTTTATTTCTTATTTCTCCAACGAAACGGCCTTTATGAAGTATTTGCCATTATTTGAGAAATCCATAAACCTATACTAATAAATGTTTTTTTTTAATTCCAGGTAAGCATCGCACATCATAACTTGGCCGTAGTTAATTTGCATCAAAACGTAAGTTCATCATATCTTTATATGATATTTTACGAGGGATGAATTCTCTGATGTGAGCAAGATTTTCTCATTTATTTACTGTGTATTCTGTCGCAAATTTCGGGTGGATGTATTAGCGGTAATGGAATTTTCTCGGGATTGGCTTTTCGTTTGCATTCGGCCTTAGTGGACCATTTACAGCGACCAATGTCGCATGTATTTTTTTTATTTATTTGACGTACGAGTGTCCTGAGAGACATTCTTCCCGTGTCCAATTTCTCAACAAAGACTCCCATAATGGTGGGCCATTGTGCTCACCGCAGAGAAGTTTGTACGCTATTTTTTAGCTGGTTCGAAAGGCACAGAAAGAGTGGCCTGAATAGGAAGTAAGCATCTGAAAAATACGTCTCTGCCTTCGAAATACCGCCACTAATGCGAATCCCGAAAATAGGAGAAACATCTTTCAGACCTGTCGGGAAATTTCTGTCCGGGAATGCTATCGTGCCTTTCATCGCAAACCCGCTGGATGAATTGACGAAACCTGCAAAAAGGGTGAAATGCGAATTTATGATGGTTTCTATTCAATTTCTTCCTAATAATTTTATTTTTACGCGCGCCTCTTTGAAAGAAGGCTTTTATTGCTGAGAAGATAAGGGTCGAAAGTATTGCACCATCGAAAATGTTTTAAAATCACATTATAGTCATTGGTTTGTCATAAAATTTCAACTTCTATGTAGATATTTTCTTATAATTTAGTATTTGATCATCAGCTTCAAAGGGTCTTTATTAATTGTATACAAATCAATACATTTATACAGCAGACAATCTATGTTACAAGGCTTTCATATACAGAAGTTATAAGGCATAGAATAAGCAAATCGTTGTAAATGAAGGTCGGAATACATCAAGTCTCAGTATTAAGCCAATTCCTATTAATATTTAACATGAATATAGAGCATCTGACTGAGAATATATGATTCATGTAACATTGTATACGCATATGATGTCATGTATAACTTCAAGATTTACAACAAAAAAATGGAAAAATAAACCAATGGAGACTAAAGTAGAAGGATAATTGATTTCTTATCGATATAAATAAAATAAAGATATTGAGCTTATTACGTTTTTTACCAGATATTTATTGACATTTTCAGAAAATATAAAAAAAATTAAATGAAAAAAGTTACGGGCTGGTAAAGTGTAAGAGGTAAAAAAAAGGCATGTTCTAGTTGACATAATTTCAACCCTTAAGCCCAATATCCCCGATTATTTACTAGTAAGGAGGTAAATGAGTGAGCTTCTGGTATGTTTATCAGCATTTTACTAGTAAGTTTCTGAACTAGCTGTTGAGAATAATTATGGTGCTGTTACATAAAAGCGGGGGCGCTCTCGAGACAGAGTCCCTGGGCAGCTCCCCGCTCCCACGTGCTCGTCGGGATAGCCGGGCTAACGCACGAGTCCGTTCTTCTTTCGGATCATGTGTAGCCGAATGGATGGGGATGGACGAGCGTCGAACAGAAATAATATTTTCTAGATGACTCTTTATTCACACGAAAGAGAGAGATCTGGCTACGGGAAGGACGTCTTCCCGCATCCAAGGCTAACCGATGACTCTTCTCAACTCCCGCCTCTTACGTGTCATCACACAACCAGCAATGGTGCACTCATAAGAAGCGATCGGTCGGTATTGCAAGTGCAATGTCCCCGCATCGCCATTAAAGAAGGCGCTGGTAAAATAGCACATTGCATCTAAAAAAAGATGGAAACTGGTGGCACTGTCGAATTTTTTGGAATGATCCCTGGTGTTTTGATTTTTGATAATGATTTGGCTTATAACAATAGCATATTTAATTTGTTTTGGTCTCAAAATGAGGATCATTTGTGGCAATAACTTCTTCATTGGAGCCAATTTTTTTTTCCCTGAGCCACTATTTTTAGGTCTGCAATTCGTGCAATTTTGCCATTGTAGCGATTTACTTTTTGCATCTTCAATTGGGGTCGTTTTTTCACAATTTCTTCCGTCAAACGCACCAATATCGCTATACAATATTCGCTATTGATGGTGGCTTTCGCCGATTGCTGTCCATTCAGTTGACTGCCGATTTGACACCAAAGTATAGTAATGGATCCACGTTTTATCTATTGTCACACACCACATAAAAAAATCTTTTTATTGCGCTTCAATAGCTCCGAATTGAATTGTCGATTCGTTGTTGTTTTTGATCAACTGTGAGCAAACGCGGTACCCGCTTCCAAGAAAGCTTTCTCATGGACAAATGCAAAATGGTGAATACGCTGCCATGTATCCCCTATCTTACACAACTTCTATTTAGAATCGGCCAAAACTATTTCGTGAACTTATTTTGTGTTTTCTGGAACAAATGCCGAATTTTCTTGAATGATATTTTTTCCCATTAAAAAGCGCCAACTATATATCATCCTACGAACTTATTGAGTAATGTGTTAATTCAGATCTTTGTTTACTATGACTTTTTTCTTAAACTTAATCTCCAATACATTTTTATTTTTGGCGTTAATATGAAAAATATTACCTTTATCCATTTATTTTGTCAGCTTATTTTCATCAAATTTATATTTAGACTTTTCCACACATGCTCCGAAGTAGACATTTGATTCAGCGATTCAACAAAGGACTCCGACTTCAATGCTCTATTATAAAAAGACCGCATACAAAAGACAAAACAAAGGTTCATCAGCAGAAAGCTTGCAGAGGGTGGTGATGAGCAGGGCGTGGATGCTTTTGATTTTAATGCGGTATTTCGCAAGGTAGCAGCATCCCTTTTCCAGTCCACCCTTTCCCACCTGTCGTTACGTAATAACTACCATGTTCACACGAATGCTACAAGCCTGCTGCTGGATCCGATTTCGAAGCAGATCTGCATAATGCCGTATAATGAAGTAGTCTGCGGCAGCTTATGTTCTTACGTCTATATGTTAAGACCCCGATACATAATTCCGCTATTAGACACGCTCACGTCGAAAATATTATCCTCGATTTTAATAAAAGATGAAGTCCTCCAAGACAATAAGATACGATCTCTTATTGTATACTGAATCTACAGCGGACTGTCCATACGATGAAGATAAAATCTATTCGTATTATTTTCCCCCGGGAGGCCTATTGTATGTCATATTTTTAATTGGGGGGGTTAAATAATCTATAAAAGAGATACCTTTCTATAAAAATCCCTATGTCCCTATACAGGAGCAGAACAGGACAGGTGGCTGTACAGTAGAAGTGAGCTTTTGCGTAATTGAATTAGTAATAGCAGCTGGTTACAACCTGTTGCCAGTATGATAGCTTCGGTTAAATTTGAAAATTTGTATAAATACTTTGTATAAACATGCTTTCATCAATGTTTTATTTAGTTGTATCTTATACATTTTATACAAGAGGATCGTATTGTCTCATATTTTATGTTAACACATTAACTGCTGGGAACTCAGTCTGCTGATGCGAGCAATATTTCAACGTCGCGCGTAAAAAACGTATATTTACATAAAATGTCACAACTTTTAAAATAATCAACATATTGTACTTTTTTCGCAAGATAGTATTCAACAAGTATTCTGCCACAAGTACAGATATTTAAAAAAATCTTATACTGATTTTAAATTACTTCTGATATTTACAAATTACATAAAATGTTTAAAAATATTGATGACTTCGACATGTGATTCAAATTTGTATATGTTCAATTCAAGTGTGAAATAATTTTAGCATCTTGTTAGCAATTAATATATGAGTTTTATTTTCGATTCATTAGCATTTCGATGATTTGCATCCTTCTTTGCTCTTTGCTTATCTCGTATCAGTACGGCCTTTTTACATAATCCACTTCGTGACATGTTGTCGACTCATCACATCACTACCATAAACATCCACATGCTTTCGATGTCTAAAAACGGAGATGGCGGAAGCGCGCGACGTCTTCTCCATCGGAAGAATTTTCTATGACTAAACAAAATGGCCGACAAATACGCGAGACCAAACAAATTGAACGTTAGGATCCCCCTATACGCTAAGTGTGAAAACATTGAAATAAAAATAATCACAATTTTGTACCTATTGAAACCACTCCATGAATTTGATTAATCGTTGTAAATGGTGCTAAATTTAATAAATAAGTTATTTAATCTACTGATAGATATAAATCTTCCAGCAAGAGGTGATGAATCTCAGGGAATCCGATAAATTCCCTGTTTACAAGTCCTTTTCTTTTCCGTATCAATTGTCTTCGTTGTTCGGATGCATCACTCTTGGTGTCTTACAAATCTTCCTTTTATTCCACACGAGCTCGTATTGTAGTGTCATATTGGATAGAAGAAAGGTGGCCGAACAAATATTTACATTCGGATCTGACCATCCCTTATTCTGAACCAATTGAATTCTGTGGGAGCTTTGCTTTTTTGCGTATAAATATATCATGGAACTGGAAATTAATCTCGTTTTTCTTTGTAATAATATATTTAGTTTATCTATATAATAAAAGGGCTCCAAACTATTAATTATGGATAAACAAGCTTAATTGACAGTTAATTAATGTTGGATGTGATTCCATAAATCACGTTTGCTTTTTACTTTTTTTGCTTTCATTATCTAAAAAATATGCGTGTGATTCTTACATGGTAAGATAAACTTCTTATCTCCTTAAAAAAATTATTTTTTAATAGAAATTGGTAGCTAAAACATTAAGCTATGTTTGTGTAATATATAATAAAATATGCACGCTTCTGGTGTAGTAGTTGTCTTATGTACACGCAATAGAAAAGGCACATTGCATGTGCGTAGCACATAAAAATGAATTGGGTTTTGTTCATTCGAAATGCGCTGCCATACCATTCATCGGATTGCGATAAAACTTCGTCCACTTGTTGCTAAAGAATTCGCGAGTAACATATGCATAGTCTAATATATAAAAAATCAACGTTTGTTTGTCCGTATTTGATGCGCTGCCATACCGTTCAATCGATTGCGATAAAACTTTGCCAACTTATTGTTTCCACTTTTACAAAAAATATAGGTATAGTATAGTTAACTTACAATAGATCTTATATATAAAAAATCAATATTTGCATGTTTGTCCATATTTATAATAAAACCAACAAAATAAAATAAATTTCATTATTTCTATCATTCCTAATTAAACAAGATAAATAATATCATTGTTGAATTTTTAAATAGCGCTAAGACAAAATTATTAAATTTGCCATTCGCATTATTATGTTAATATAAAATATGTGTTTCCTGAACCGTGTCTCGATACAAAATAACTTTTTGATACAAATTTTTGATTGCTTTTCAGTTCTTTAATATTAGATTATATTCGGAATTTTTTGCAAAAAATATATTATTTGAGGGCGACGAAGGCTCTATGTATGACACAATCGATTTAACCCGCAATGCACTTAACTGACTGTCGCTTATCTTCTCTAGAGAGACGTTTCTTTGTTCGGTACATTCGAAACTCCTAATACAAGAATCCTTTTCGTCAAAGAGGATTACTTTATATACGTACCGACTTCGATAAACGAACATCGGGTCTTACAAAAGAATAAGAAGACTAAGAGTCTATCCTTTGTTTCTCTTTTACGTATTCTTTTTATCATTCTGCGTATGCTCCGCGATATAAACTGCGGAGCGATTTTCTACGATCGTGTCGAATTTGAATTTAAATTTCGCTCGAATTTATTCTACTTTTTTTCCCCGAGACGTATGACGATGATTCTTTATTCATGCCTAATCCACTCTTTGGGAAATTCGTTCGAAAATCCGTTCCAGGAGCTGTCTCGAACCGAAAAGTTACGACTCCCCGGGAAAATTTCCTGAGACCGCCGAGCTTCGAGAGTTGTTCGCGTGAAACAAGAGTCTGCGGACTCGTACAAAGTTACGTGAAATGAAAATTTTACGGTATCTTATAAATTACGAGGGAAAATTTTGTGGAAATTTGCCATTACCCAACGGCTATTATTCGCGTCAAAACGACACAATTGTAATCTAATTCCGAGTAAAATACCATTTCCATTCTAAGCGTTTAATTTGTTTAAGTGCCGAGACGCTGGAATAATATCATATTTTGCTTATGGCTTTAAATTTTTTGATTTTCGCATTACGCTTAATATGGAAATTTTCATCTGCGTATTAAGAATTTGAATTTTCGCGATGCGAATAAAGATGCTGGAATCTTTTTAAATTCGAGCGAAATGCAATTTTATAAATGGAAAACGTTGACAGTAAACAAAAGCGGTGGACGACTTTTTAGGGGTTGTTTTTTTTAAACTTCAGCATTTCAGGACGATATTGTTTCGTTTTTTGAACGTAGACAATTTTAAATTTATTCCAACATTCACGTCGCTTATTTTAAAATTTAAAAAGTATTTGTGATAAAAAATATTTTATTGACAGTATTTCAACATTGATGTATTCAAAAAGAAGACTTAATGCTTGAAAACTTTGAAATAAACCTCCGCCTTCGTTTGTAAATTTTGTACCATTTTAAATTTAATCTTATATTTAAAAATGAATTCTTGTTTGTTCGTACGAAATGCGCTGCCATACCGTTCATCGGATTGCAATAAAACTTCGTCCACTTATTCCTAAGGATTTCGCGGGTAACATAGGCATTGTTTAATATATATAAAAATAGTATTTGTTCGTTCGTATTTAATGCGCTGCCTTACCGAACATCTGATTGCAATAAAACTTTGTCAACTCATTGTTTACACTTGTGGGAATAACATAGGCATAGTAAAAATACATGATTGTCAAGTTGAGATCGGACAGACAGCGACTTAGTGGTATGTTGGACTCTCAACCGCAGAGTCCATGCCTGATTTCAGACTACGTGCACCCGAAGGTGCGTTGGATGAGGAAGGAAAAGTTTATGCTAAAAGCAAATGAATTTTTGCGCAAGGTCACTGCCATCACGAATCCAACCACAGTTTGAAGGGGGCTACAGCAGATGATAGATCCATTCCCATGGTACTCGTATTGGTTCGGTCATTTGTAGTACCTAGCCATGGAAACGAGTTGCTGTTCAACAGCTATAGCCGTTCTCCTCTGTATGTACTAGGATGTTGAAGATAGTGATGTCACCTTTTGAACAGAGTCCTCCTGCTCCTTCTGTAATCAACAGTTCCACATTCCAATTTACGGGTACACAGCACAGGGTAAGCTGCGCAACTAACTCATGTTAGCTGGACAACTCCTGCAGCATTTGACGAGCAAACCGACGAGGTTGTTTTCGCCCACCTCTACCCCAGGGATTCACTACAACACGAAAACACTACACCACAAGAAGCTGTGTGCGAGATGAGTGCCCAGAATGCTGTCACCGGAGCACCGTTAAATTTGTGTGACTGCTGTCCATGAATTTTCGAATCATTTTGCACAGGCAAAATAAGCTTTTCTAGACTCTATCTTAACTGGGGATGAGACGTGGTTGTGTCACTACACCTCAGAATCCAAAAAGAGGTGCGGGAATGCAGACGACCTCTCCATCGGAAGAATTTACTTTGATTAAACAAAATGGCCGACGAACACACGGGACCAATCAAACTGACCGTTAAGATCCTCTACATTTATAACAGTTTTTGACATCTTTAAATAAATGTCTGGTATCTACAAGACTGAAACAATGTTGTAGCTGCTTATAATAAATATTATATGTACTTAATATTGCAATACTTTGAAAGTTGTACTACTTGTAATCAATTTCCCGCGCTACTAATTTAGCCACGTTTACTGAAACTCTAGCCACTTTGTATCGAAAGTAGACTATGCTTATTTAACAATAATTAATGTAAACTATCTGTAGATAAAAAAACAGCTTTGTACATTTTAATTTAATGCCGGTATGTACAATTATAAAGTTTTTGAAAATTGCTATTAATGTCCGCAACGTCTTATTTAAATAACATTATCCTTACTTAACAATGTATAGATTATGGAAATATTTCTGATAACAGATGTGGCATATTAAGAATAATTATGCAATATTATCATTTTACAATTTTTAAAAAATGCCATAAAATACCCTAATATTTGTTTTGATATTTAACAAGATATGTTGCTATTGATGTCGTATATTGCTTTTGATATTTTCTAAATATTTCATGTATACAATATAAATGATCCCAAATTGATTGAGAAAGTGATTATTACGCATAAGATTAGATTTATAAATCAAGATAACAGATTAAATCAATTTTCAAGTGATCAAAGTATAATTTCAATTAAATCCAGGCCATTTTTTTGCTTTTAAGATCTCATTTGATTCCGACCCACATGATAGGAAATCTACGTTTAGTTGGGCTTAAAAGGCAATATCGAAGTTAATTCTCAACCATTTCCAGTTATCTTCGGTGACATTGACTTCCTTCTCATCCATGATAGCATCTCTTTGTCTGCTGTAACCGCACTTCTTGAAAAAGTTGGCTACTGTAGATTGTTTCACTTGTCGCCATGACAAGATTGTCCCTTTAATGTTTAAAGTGCGGCTTGACATATATCAGTAAAAGAGCTTGGTATTAAGGGTGGGAGCTGTTGTATTAATATCAACTCTTTGAGGAGGGATGAAATATCATTCTCACCACCTGTGTTGTGAGCGTTGATTACCAATGCTAATTACTTAAATATTTTCACAAAGCTTTTTAGATAATGGATCGCAAAATGTTTGTCATATCGATTGGTTGTTCATATAATATAAACAGGGCCTTTCTATCTAAGGACGATCAATTTTAAATTGTAAATAAAACGCGTTGTGAGTGAGATATCTATTCAAGTTTTATGTTATTTCAAAGAATATTTCATGACAATAAGTATGGTAAATAACGTCCTTCTAATGTCCGCCGCGGCTTTGCTTGGTGGTACGTATTCGGGAAGGCATTAGCTGTGTGGTACTTAGCGCCGTCTTATTGAAACTACACATCTTCGATATTTATATCATCTAGCTTAGGCTACAAAAAGTTGCTTATCATCGATCTGTAGCGCTCACCTTTGACGCTTTTTGGCAAAACATTTCTTCAACGAAGCATTGATTTTGAAAATAAAATTTGATAATTTGCACACGATATGGTCGCTATTACCTAACAAATTTCAAGCGTCCGTATTAAACGACGGTTAGTTATTATTTTTATTTGTTTATAAATATTTTTATGGAAATTTCTACAAACTGACAAAGGATAACTATCTTATTTGAATAGAAAATTCCAAAAATCCGATGTCATTATAAACTTCTTAGTATTCCAACAGTGCAGCCTAGCGTGTAGCTTATTTGTCACGAGTACACAGGGCTCCCTTTTTGTCGGACCTTTTCAAATAGAGGTTATCCTTCCGAAGTTTGGGGCTTGTTTTGTGAACCTTTTTGCTGCTTCGGCAAATCTTCTCGGTTCGGTCTGTGACCAAACTTCTCGCTCAGAGCAAGAAAAAAAGCTCCCTCCATTTTCATATCGCCGCAGATGTTGCCCCACAGAAGTTTCCAAAAGCTGCGTTATTTTTTCGGGGGCACCCCCTTTCCGTGTCGGCCTTTTGTGCGAGTCCTGTACCTCTGCGATCCTTAGCCTTTTATCGTCCTCCCACCCGGATCTCTTTTTACCCGTTTTATTCTCGCGAAAATTTGTCGAGGTCGTGTGTACACTCATTTGAATGCTTAATTCAAATTTAAGCAACCCGATACTGTTCCTTTTCAGTGAAATGTGCCACAGATTCAAAAAAAAAATCCTCAAGTCATTTTGCACCACGAGATTCAAATGAGCCAAACAAAAATTTGTTCTTCACAATATTTTATTTTATTTTTTAAAAACATTCAACGCTGATTAATTGGTTCTGTATTTATTTCCACAGATATATTTTTTTAATTAATACTATAAAGACAGATGACACAACGTGTGTGTCATAGCCTGGTAGACCATTCACGATCAATCAGTAATGAACCTTAACACTGTTGATATTATCAATCTAAGATGATCCCATACCTAATGACTTTCAACCGAATACGGACAAATTGATGTGATGCCTTTCTATTTCTTAGTATATGATTTATTTTAAAAAATGTATTCGTTTATAAAAATATAAGTGATTCTTTGTGTTCGTAAAACATGGTCGGAATTCAATTGAAACGTGACAAAAGAATAAAATAAATCCCAAATATAATGTTTTAAATGATGATTTTAAAAAATTATAATATTTTATTAGAAACTAGCCGATATCCAGCGCGTTACCGCCAGAGAAGTAGCAATTCTAAAAATATAATTTGTTGGTTTTATTATAAATATGAACAAACATTGATTTTTATATATTAAACTATGCCTATGTTACTCGCGAATTCTTTAGCAATAAGTGGACGAAGTTTTATCGCAATCCGATGAACGGTATGGCAGCGCATTTCGAACGAACAAAACCCAATTCATTTTTATATATTAGATAAAAGCATTAAAAATTAAGCGCTATGGATCGCAATATTTGAGAATGTTCAAACGGGTACCTTTATAGCACGATCTTGCCATCGATACGAGTGTTATGATGAGACGTAAGACACCCATCTCTGTTTCTAATTCACTAATCTCCGCATTCAATGTGCGATAATACTCTTTATTTAAAAAAATCGAGTACGTTCGCAACATATGCGGGATTCCTCAGCATACAGTTGATGCATAAATTCTTTTGAAATATCCCACTTATCATCCAGTTTTGAATATTTTTTAATTTTTTATAGCGTTCCAACCGAAGCACAAATGACAAACATACGATACACTTGATATACTTGATACTTTAATTGATTATGGCCTTTTATTAAAGGGGTATTCTAGTCTATAAATTTGATAAAAACGATTTTTTTGTGTTATTGTTTATAAATTTAGACTTTTAAGAATAAATCCTCCAAAGGAATTTCCAAAATTCCAATTATTCACGGAGTTATAGCTATTTTAGTGACAAAGCAACTAAGTCGCGGTTGAAATGATATCTCAAGTTATAATTGACCGATTTACTTTAATTTTGGTACGAACCTTTTCTAAATAATTCTCTATTGTTGCTACTAGATATTTGTTAAATTTTTATTTTTAACTATTTTAAAAAAAATTAAAACAATAAAAAAATAAAATAAAAAAATGTTTTTTTAACAGTCGATATTTTATGAATTTCTTTTAGGTAGGGACTATAGCGAAATCTTTACTTATTAAAAATCTTTTTTTATTTTATAATTTCAGATGATTAGAAGGGTTGAAGTCGTGTTAACTAGGACACGCCCTTTTTTTGTTAAACCGGGTTTAACGCTGACTTTCAGATTTCAATTTCCAAAATGATTTTGTGTAAAAAATTATCATATTTCTGGATTTTTTTAAATGTTTTTCTATGAATAGACAATGACAAGAGATTTTAAATTCTTATATTAAATTCTATTATAATTTTTATTGTCACATATTTTTATCACCACATTTTTTTCTTCTTTCTATTTTATAATATTTTTCCAATGGAGGCTATCAATCTTGGCCGTTTTGTTTTTATAAGCAATTTATTTAAGATTTTCCGGAAGGAAAATTAATAGATGAAAATAATATCACTTTGCTTTGACTTGATTTTGACCGATTACTCTTCGTGCGGGGCTAGAAAGTCTCTTAAATTAAGTCACCCCAGACAGCTCGGTTAATATGATATTAAACTTTTATAAACACCCCCGAGAGGGCGAAGCCTTGTCTAATATAAAACACCACTTTAATATTTTATATAAAGTTTAAAATCTCACAATTACTTTTGTTACGGTGCACTTGTACTTTGTAAGATCTTCGATGCTTGATAAAGCCATTTCGCAAATAAGCTGATTTTTTCATTAATTTATCTAAAATAAACAATTATTTCATCGGTGATTTAGCCTATTTATCCCTTTGATTAGCATGCACGCACATGTGGCGTACATTCAAGTGATCCAGAGAGATTATGCCCGTATCTGTGGCGTTTCTATTAAATTTCCATCCAAATTGTACGATCAAATAAAAGAAAATACCATGAATCTCTTGTATTTATATAAAAGAATATTATATTCAGATGAATATTCAAACAAAAATCCAATAAAACAATGCTTACATAAACTTATGATAACTTTTAGAATCATATTAATTTGATACAAAAATTGGGCGATGGACGAAATGATTTGTTGAAAGAAAAGTGTTAATATAAAGATTTACCAATGTAGGGGATAAAACGACCCTTTTGGAATACATAAATTTTGATGAGAAAATTTAAATAGGCTGATCGTCTGGAATTTAAAAATGACTTTTTATTGATCAATTTGCTAACTAAAATAATTTGTATTGAAACAGTCAAATTCTACCCCCAAGAAATTCCTCTTATCCTGACTTTTCTTGCTAAATCTCTTCATTTTTTTTAGCAATTTCAAGTGGCACAAAATGTTGCACGATTACACACCCATTGAGACGGGCAATATTGTAAAAGCAATTGGCTGAATTGATTTTAGCACCCGTGGGGTCAAATCAAGAAGCAACCAATTTGTACGCATTCTCCAGTAAGTTGATAAGCGGCGCCAAACCTTTTCTTGAAGATGTTTATTTTAAGCGGTCCTCTCAGGTTTTCCAAATTGAATAAGCCCGTTACAAGCCAGCACTAAGTG
The DNA here is from genome assembly GCA_008973525.1 of Stenopsyche tienmushanensis. Lineage (NCBI taxonomy): Eukaryota > Metazoa > Arthropoda > Insecta > Trichoptera > Stenopsychidae > Stenopsyche > Stenopsyche tienmushanensis. The sequence continues at coordinate 56,552 of WACJ01000519.1, forward strand.
AATCCAACGACAAAATACTCAATTTGGTAGAATCGAGTGAAAATATCAAAAGCACTTTACTTCCGCAGGCGTTAAATAGGATAGCACCGCAGCCGAAGGCTTTTATGGGGCTTGGCCGGCAATCAATCAACCGGCAAGGCCGACCTTTTTTGACTTAAAATCGCTGTAAGGGCTGCGGCCTCTGCCAAATGAATAGAACCTGCCGTTGATCATAATTTACATAACGCGAGCCAAATCCGGAACATTAGCCGCCATGCTTTTGATTGGATTACCGGCCTGAAAGAATTCAGCTAGAGGCCTGAAAGCCTAATCCTAGATTTATATTTAACCCATACACTATTGGAGGAGGTATTAATATTTAATATGCATCATATTGATAAAGGCTCGACATCGACCTTGTGGGAAAAGGAGGGGCTGGAATCCGTGTACTCCAGAAAGTCTTTTTGTCAGTAAAATCAACGTGGTTATCCAAAGTAGTCTACTATCTTTCAAAAAAAGCTACACTCGAGATCGAGATGAACGTGAAAACGCCATTCGTTATGTTCGCCCAGGTGGCCCGCTGGGTGAGCGTTCACAGATGACTTCAATATCGAGTGTATGAAGAAGTGAATGTATAACATAGACGAAATGGATACCTGATGGTTTTCAATCGGATAAGAAGGATTTCGAATTAAAATTTTGATGTTTATCATATTGTCAACTATTGATAAATATTTGTACTGTAAAAAAATGTCCAAATATTGTATTGCTGTATAGAAATACAAGTGATTCTTGATATTTTAGTTTGTATGATTATAAAACAGATGATAAATATGATGTTTGGAATGGTAATCTGAATGAACTGCACGCCACATGTGCGGGCATACTCTCTCTGGGTCACTCGAATGCACAACATGTGCGTGCATACTCATCAAAGGGTAAAAGACAAAGAAACGAAAGAAAAGCGTATTTTGAACTTTGGTCACTGCCGATGAAAATGCTTATCGCCATTAGAGTCTCGCAGTTGGGATCTCTCTGTCTTATTACAGGCAGACCAGCCATCCTGCTTCCTAACCATTTTTTTCCATGAAATGATATTTTAAATACTATACTTAAATGTATCGCCATGTATTTCAATTTATGCGGTATGAAATTTTAAAAAAATACGGGTCCTATAAACGGTCCTGAAAATGTATTCAGACTGCAAACTTTACAATCAGTCGTGTTTTTCGTTTGATTAAAAGTTTTTAATAACTTTCTACTATTTTGTATGCCCTGGAAGATATCTGACTAGGAGTCGTAGATCATTTTGAAAGTCTCATTGACTTCACAGGCTGAATTTTAATGCCAGACATGATTAAAATTCGAAAGTGATAACTGATCCATCGTCACGACCTTGTAATTTTGGGGCTTTTTCCACTAAACTGCTCGTTTGGCCCGACGTTAATGTTCGCCAGTAGAAAATTAAAACTACCCTTCTAACCCCGTCCACCCCGTGCGCTTTGAAAGTTCTTTCATCTTCTATCTATGAAAATTATATTAACGTTTTCAAAAGAAAATGTCCATTTTAAATAATGGATTTGAATCCTCATGTAGCGTAACTCCAAAGCAATTTGTCTTTTGCAGATTTTTTTTGATTATTAAGTTTTCTTTCGCTCTTTTCCACGAAGGCGTTAATTAGGGTCTGCAAATTATCTTGTTAAATATTTTTTTCAACTAGCTTTACTTACGGTCCGTTTATCTCAGAGCTTTGCACGCGAAAATAAGATATCTATCAACTAAATCTTAATACATTTTCAATGTGATTTCTGCTCGTTAAATCGTATCTGGAAGCTATCTTCCAGATATATATATGATTGAATTTCTTGGAAGACAATATTTTCTCGCTACTCTTGTTTGTGTTAATTGACGTCATGACATTACGCAGCGTTGTTTAACATGAAATATGTTAGTTGGCTGTAGTTCAGTCCATTTGTATATATTTTCTATTCTGGTTTTCTTTCCAATTCAATCAGAGCGTATTATTTATATTTGCCATGCCAATATTTGTACAATCTGAATACATGCAGCAAATTTGTGCTCCATAATGCCCGGTTCATACGAGGCTGGTTTTCAAGCTAATAGATTAAGCAAGTAAGTTGGTATCTCTTGTCCCGCTTTTAAACTGAAAATTGGTTAAAAAACGAAGTTAGTTTTGTTTACACAAAGTTATAGTTGCTGGCTTGCCAGTTTATTAGCATTAGCTTGAAGCTCTACTATCATAACAGATAGATAACATGAGACCGATTATTCCACTTCTGGCAGCAATATAACATGATGGAGCGGAGTCTACAGTCTGTTCCCCGCTCCCACATGCTCGATGGTGGCGGTAGTGGCGCTCGCACGCGGGTTCGTTCTTCATCGGATCGCTATGCAGCTAGGAGCGGTGGGATGGAAGTGGACGGATGCCAGATATAAATACTCTCATCATAGTAAATTTCTTTATTCATATGAGAGAGATAGATCTGGCCGCGGGAAGGATGACTTCCCGTAGCCAAGGCTATCCGACGATTCCTCACAACATATTTTAAAAAAGTACATTGTTTTAACATACGCTATCTTTGTCTTCCGCTTTCTCGGAATCGAGTTCTCCAGTTGCCTTGTATTGAGATCTGAATGTTAGTGAACCCATCAGAAGACCCTTACTAATTCTTGTTGATAATATTTATTATTTATCATATTATATGTGGCATTATTCATATGTGGCAAGCATTATTTAATATTGCTATGTTTATAATGATTTGAAACAATATTTAATATCATAAGAAATTGCTTAACAAGTTGGCGCCGATATCTTTAAAGGTGGCAACTTCTGACACCATTGCAAGGGAATCTAATCATTCTTGATACCATGAGTTTCACTGTTAACTCACGTATAGCCATTTTAAGCAAGATTTAATTAATAAACTACTCAAGGGTTTGATGATTTAAGAGATATATGAGACTCCGAGGAAATGACGCGTGGCACTTAATTTGATGATTATTTTGCGTTGTAATGCCATATCCATTTTATTACTTATATTTGGTTTTACAATATACACGCAGCAGTTTATAGATATTAAACAGGAGCTTGTGCAATAACTTGATGACAACAAAGGCAATGCAGTATCATCACGCCATCACTGTGACGTCAATGCTCACATTTGAACTAAAATCACAACGAAACAATATCCCATGTTCTTCCATCCATCATGTCACAACACCGGTTGGCAAGAATTAATTTATGTAACATTGTTAGCAAAATTTATTTCCGCAGGCAATCCATTAGTATTTCTCAGTCGTTGTCAAGGTTAATATACCCCCATGAGCCTACTCTGCCTAATGATCACTTAGCAAAAGTACGGCTCGAGAAGTACCAGGGATTCCATACCGGATGAGAGCATTTATCAAACGTTAATTTGCTTGTATGCCATCTTCCATTGTTCCAGAGTCGCACTTCCATCCTAAGTACGCGGTGAAATCAAATTTCGACTTCGCCATCAGGGTGCAGACTGTCTTTGCCCTCGATCATATTTTCGCCATAAAAACACAGTAAAAGCGACGCCAAACCGCATTTAACCCTACTGCCGCAATTAGTCTACAGTTTTACGTCGTGTTATTTTTGGAAAATGGCTCATTTTGCTGAATTTTATTGCATCAAATTTGATATCTTTTGATAATAAGGCTTTAAATAATTTACGTCTGCCGTAGATTGGGACCGACAATAACGACTCGGGTTGAATAGAGGAGCTTATTTTGTGTAAGGGTTGAAATTCCATATATCACAAAACACTTTCTTGAGTTGACAATTTGTCTGTCACATTTCTTCTGTTTATGACATCCCTTGTAGCCTTCGCCATTTAAAGGAAAGCCACGTAGGAGTCTTCTGTCATTGTTATATTTCATATATTCTAGAGGTAAGCTTTTGCTCCTGTATTTTCCACTCGGCATTTAAGGGAGCGTCCAAATAAAACTATCCTAAGAATACAAGCATTGAATATATACATCTTCCACGAAATAGAAATTTTGCACGTACTCTTTGAATTTCAAGATCGTAATAAAAAATCAGTCGTTTGCGATCATATCCTTGATGAAATCCTTGAGCCAATGGTGTCCAATTTTATCCAAAATGTTCTGCGATTCTAACAATAAATAAATAATAATATAGTCTATAATCATAACATAAAATAATTTATTTTTAGGAGATCTGTTAAAAAAGCTTAGCTTATCTTTTAATGGATCACTTAACCACCAGCGACTCACATGTAAGCTATGTTTTTTCGTAGAAAAATAAATATTTTTTAATACCTAAATATTATCCTTGGGACACATTTTAATAGATCATGGTGTTTCATATTTATTTTTGAATATATTCAACAGAGGTCATCAAGACTACCCATTAATGACTTCTGTTACAACTAGTAAAAACGCGTTCTAACTTTTAAAAAAACGCTTAAAATCCATAGGACAGGATGTGTTTTACATGCATAGTCTTTTTTAATATATATATGTAAGTCAAACAACTTTTTATGCAAAAGTTTATTTTTAATAAGTATAACAAATATTCGTAATTTGCTTTCGTTTATTATTTAATTTTTACGGCATTCACTACATAAGATAGCGGGCTTAATTCTGAACAGTAAAATATATGGTAGGCTTCTGACACTAATGACGCATAGTGGAGCGAGGGCATTCTTGAGGCGCCCCGCACCGCGTCCCACTCCCACATGCTCGTCGAGGTGGCCACGAATGCACGCGGGTACGTTCTTCTTTCGGGTCGTAAAGGAACCGAGCAAAAGGTTGGAGGTGTATGGGTGTCATATAGAAATAATGGTTGGATGTTTCACTTTAGTGGATAACAGTCAAACTTAATAAATAAAAAACAGTCGTCGGGTAATGTAGATGTAGAGTAGAGGTGAGTGAAAGCAGCCTCGTCGGTTTGCTCATCAAAAGCTGCTGGGGTAGCCTAGCTAACATGAGTTAGGTGCACAGCTTACTTTGTGTTGCATACCCGTAAAGTAGAATTTGGAACTGCCGATTGCAGAAAGAAGAAATGACCGAACCCCTCTTCAAATTGAGGTTAAACTCGTGGTGGATGCGTTAACATGTTGCTAGGGGAGAACGAGCTGACTTTTAGCACCTCCCGTAGGATGTCCCTTTCGGTGCTCCATGCTGGGCAGACAAATACTGTGTGTGCAGCATCATCGTATTCCGCTCCGCAGTGGTGGCACTCTAGGCTGGTCTCTTTGTCTATTTTGTGTAGGTAGCTACCAAAACAGCCGTACCCAATGAGGACCTGGATCAAGCGGTAGCACAGTTTGCCGTGCTTTCTGGCTACCCAGGTTCTCAGGTTCGATATTAGCTCATGCGTCCACCGACCTTTACCAAAATTGCCCCATCAGGACTGCCACGCCAGCATGATGCTTTGCTTAGCGTTATTCTTGTCTTCGCCTTTCTGTATTGCATGTCTCTCGAAAGCGAACCACCTCGTTGTAGAGTCGCCTCTTGTTTGTTTTTGGGCCACCAATGTTAGGCATCAACCTGGCCAGGTTCTTCGCGATGCTGCTGACCGCCTTCTCTATGTGGGTGACGAATCGAAGTTTGTCATCAATCTCCACCCCCAAATACCGAATGGATCTTGGACGTCAGGGGTAAAGGCGCAAGCTTCCTGCGTCTTGAGAAAAAGAGGGCCTCAGTTTTTTGGACAGCGAGCTCCAGACCAGCCAATTCTTGGCCTTCCTCAGCGCGTCCTCGGTCCTGGATTTGGCGGTAACTAGGACGGCAAGGTCATCAGCGAAGGTGACCGTTTTGGCTCCATCCATTAGCGGCGTCCTCAGTAGTCTGTCGTACATTACGTTCCATAGGGTGGGTCCGAGCACCATCCCCTGTGGAACGCCTGCCGTCACTGATTTTTATTTTCTCTCCCCGTCGGCGTCTGCGTAGATAAGTGTTCTCCCGTGTAGGTAGCTCTCCACCATTCTGGAGAGGTATGGTGGGGCATCTTCATACAGTCAATGCTATCTCACGATTCCCAACTCTGAACTTCGCGTCACCACTGAACCGACAATGGTGCATCTCATGTCGTTATTTCAGACACAATGTATCCGCAGCGCTACAGAAGATGTTGCTGTTAATTTGGCGAATTTAAACTGCATAAATCAACAGTGCTATTGCGTGGGGATGACATTTCACCCACACTATATCGTACTTAATCGAAGGCTTTTTCGCTGTCTAAAAAAACATACGCCAAGTAGTTTTTTATTTTTAATATATTTTTTAACATAATTTATTGCGCATAAAGTGGTTTTTAATGCTTTGCTATTAAATTTTGGTCAAATTGAAAATAAATAGATCTGTTTTTGATCTATGCATATTCATAATTGATATTATATTGAATATGTGATTTTCATGGTGAATATTCATTCAATATAACCCTCTGGTTATATCCATTTTGTTATGTCTCTTTTCTTCTTTCTCGTCGAAAATGTATTTATATTTCTTTCATAGGACCCGGAAAAGCTTTCAATTGCCATACCAAAAGCATGGGACAATATTGACAAGATTTGAGCTTGCCACAATGTAAACAACTTCTATGTCAACATCCAAATTATGTTAACATAATATGCCAAGATTTTTATTTGAAAATTGCCTTCGTCGCCGTGACAGAATTATTAATTACACAGAGACATCATCATGGACACATTAAATATTTTGGGGGCTTGCGGCGTAAATTTAACGGTGGCACATTTCTCGAATTCAATATTCATCAAATAGAATGGGTGCTACTACCAAACTATTGTTCTATAAATTCGTATAGATCCCTTACATTGTGTATTCCAAACATTTGGGATGAAAGCTCCATTGTTGCCTTAATTAATTTTTTCTCAAAAATTATTATTTTTGGAATTGAACGTCTCAACGATCTTTAAAAATGTTATTTTTGAATTCTTTGCGTAAAATATTTAAAACAATTCAGGTTCTAAGAACAATAAATATGCTTTGAGAAACTTTCTGATGCTAATTTTTAAGATTAATAAATTTCAGTTGAACGCACTGCAAAGTTGTAAAGTTCATTTAAATACCTACCCTCTCGCTCGTTACATTTTTAGCGATTTTTAATTCAATTAATGTTTTCTTTTTTCAACCCCTATAAATTTACATGAAATGAACGAATATGAATTTTAGATTTTTTGTTTTTGTAAAAAACTTCAAAATAATACGCTTGAAACTTATGGTCTTCTGCTTGTTCTTAAATGGCCTGAGTAATTAATTTGGTAGTCAAATTAGCTTAAGGATGCCTTAATAAGATGATCCTATGAAAAAAGCAAAAAAAAAACATCAAATAAACGAAATAAAAGCTTCATATGATTCAACTTATGAGAGACGTGATAATATTTTCCAAATTTTATTTTATTCTAAATATGAAAATTTTCCTCGTGCATGAAAATTCCTTCATTTTCCACTTATTATCATCCCTGGCCAGATTCAGAGTGAGTCTTGACGTCGACAAAACATCCCTGCAACAAAGGGTTTTGTCGTACCACAACGGAAACTTACTCAGATGCCTCACAGATGCAAAATGACAAAAGCGCACTGAGATACAACCACTCGATATTACCATTTTCATGTCCAGAATCCAGATGCAACGCGCATATGTTCTCCATTTTTGAATCCAAATGCTTTCATATTTTCCATCTGTCTCGCATAAATTATAATAGATTGTATTTTTGCGATATAAAATAGAAAACGACGATCCACAGCCATTTGCAGAGGTTACAACCCTTGTTGCCACAACGTATTCGAAGGAAAATTGAGCTTTGTAACAGCGTAAAACTTAATGTATATCTGTCTGCATATTCTTTACAATTTTATACCCTTTAATATTGCATAGATACCTCCGCAATTCCCTCTAAACTTGTATTATATTGAATTCCATCCGTTATAAATTTTGTTCAGTTGCATTTTAGTACCCTGGGGATAATATAATAACCTCTCCTCCCAACACAGACAAATCACCGAACCCAAATTGTAAATAACAATTCTATTAGTAATTAATATAAAATTTGTAAAATGATTCTTAGACTTAGAAATAATCTTGATTTAAGCTTATAGCGTGGGAAAAATATCAATCCTGTGCCAATGTTGAGTCGACCAACAGTCTTGGCCGCGGTAAGGTGTGTTCTTCCTGAACGTATGCTTGTAGTCTTGTGGCGGATCCCTCTTTGATTTAAATAAAGATCCAGACCCAGATGCAGCTCAGAAGCTTTGTAGCCTACATTGTATGTAACTCCAGGTATCGTTTTTAGATCGATCTCAATGGCATCGGAATATTGACAAACACATAATGTTTAATAACTAACAACTATAAAATTATATTATGTATAGCATAAGCAAATGGAACAAAATTATAAAAAGGAATGACTGTGGAAAATTCAAAATCTAGCCTACTTTATCACAAGGATTTAAATGGCTATTACTCGTTGTTGTATCATTTCTAAAATATATTCGTTTGTATTAAAATTAGACTTGTATAGCATAGCTATAATTAGATTTAGCGTACCATTTGGTGTTTTCCGATATACCACCAGGGCAATGCTTAATCCAAGTTGACGACCACTGTTAATAGAATTGATGTTTCAATCGATTCCGCAAATTGCACTGCAGATGACATGTGGCAAACCGCTGATCAATCAGCGATTGCCCAAACGTCCGTTCAGATTTCATATTCCAACAATTTAATCTTCTATAGTAGAGAATTATCAGATACTTATAGTTTGGATTGTATAAACATATTATGCCATATATTTTTTAAATGTACTATTTTTAGTTATATTGCATTTGGATTGTATATTTAATATAATCTAAGGATATTGTAGCGTATAGAGCGGAACAGGGGCGCTCTCGGGAAGTCCCCGGACTGCACCCCGCTCCCACGTGCTCGCGAAGATGACGCGCTCGCACGCGGGTTCGTTCTGCTCTCGGACCGTTATGCATCCGGATGGGATGGATGTGGACAGCCATCGAATAAAAATCTTTCGTCTTAGATAACTTCTGTATTAAACACAAAACAGAATGACGTCTTCCTGCAGTAAAGGTTAATCTGGCGAATTAAATCTATACAGATTAACGATAATTCGCTATTGATACAATATCATGTCTCAATGGTATAATAGAAAAAAAATTTCATCTAATAGGAAGCTTCTTGATCCTGTTACTAAAGAAGGAAGGTGAAAAGTAACATCCTCTGTTGCGCAACGCGCAATTTATCGTTTTCTCATAAACGAATATATATCTTAAATTTTCGATCATTAAAGCAATTTTATAAAAATTATTCAATACAAAATTGAACACACTATTAGATGTTTTTTTACATTTTTTAGTATGAAGCAATTTTCTGAAAAATCAAAACGCCCAAGAATATAATTATCCGCATATAAGAATGGAATATGATTGCCACCAACACCACTGACCTAAATCCTACTTTTAAAAAAAGTGTGAGGGCAACAAATTCTTTTCTCATTTTCTTCCTTTCATTATTTCGCCCTTCCCTTCTTTCCGATTTCATACTCGAGCTAACACTCGGCGAAGTAGTTCATAGCACTTTTTTGCATAATCATTACGCCTTTCGTCGAATTCGACGTGCGTATTCAAATTACTTACGCGAGTCCTCGAATCCTGAATATCGGGAGTCTTTCCGTATTAACCCCTGCGGGGGTCAGCACGTGTCGCGGTTTTATTACCGTCTCGACTTGTGTTCTTTTTGGTGAACACGCGATGATCTTAGAAGCAGTTCTGCCCGGGGGTAGCTTTATTAGGGCGTTTACTATATTAGGGAGATATTTTCAGTCCATAATACTTACATCGCCGTCCTTTTCTTCTTTGTAACCGACCCACGTCTTCGCAACATATTTTAACCTCTCCTCCGCCTCTAGTAGGTAATAATGAATACGTAGAGGATCAAACAAAAGAGCAAAAGTCACATAAAAACAATCTCGTCTTTCGGACGCCTAATATTAAAGTTTGCCTGCTAGGAGGGCTTCAATCAAGGCCTTTCGAGTTTACTTTTGATCTTATAGGGGAGGAGGCTAACTGTGAAAAAGATTTTGAAATGCTCGTAAACTCAGCTGGGCATTAACGACAATTTTAAATTTGAAAAAAATATATTTTTCAGATTTATCAACATGTAATCAGGTCATCTAGAAAGTCGGATTATAAGAGCTCCTGATGCTGGGGAAATATTTTTGTTTCAATGTTGGCACATCTGGCATACAGGAAGGATCCTAATGGTCAATTTTTACGACGACCTTTCCATCGGAAGAATTTACTGTACCTCAACAAAATGGCCGACAAAAACGCGTGACAACAAACTGACCGTTAGGATCCCTCTTAAACACCTGTTGTGTCAATTTTGAAACAAACATAAAAATACCCAGCCTTAGAAGCCCTTGTAACCTTACTTTCTAGATAACCCTGATATAGTTGATATATAAATATATATCAACAACAAATATTGAAATATAAAAACCTTATATAATATAATCTCCCTCGTGTAATAATTGTATAGTCAATTTATACTGTTAAAATGCATTTTGTCTTATTTGCCATTTTACTTCTGAAGGAGTAGATTTTGCAAAGAGTGGTGATACTCGGCTAATGACGCCACTCCAGAATAGTCAAGGGGTAATAACAAAATTGATCGACGATAAGAATGATGCGAGTATCGTTATTATCAAAACAAACGCCTGCTCTCAAGACAACACGAACGAAAGTCATCTTATCTTTGTTGAAAAATCTTAATAGCTTATCTGACGAAAGCGATTTCAGTTAAATATACCTAAATTTTATGACGGTTGATAGATTATTTTAAAGGAGCATTTACGAGTTTTTATAAAAAATATATATTGATAATGTTTAGACGTGTAGGGGTACCTTTACGGCACGACTTAGTCATCGATGCACGAGTGTATGATGAGACGCAAAACACTCATCTCTATCTCACGATTTCTGGTCCGATAGGGTTAATTATTGATGCATATTAATAATTTAATTAAGTCGCCCCTGTTCCATGCTATTGGCATGAAGGGCAGGGCTAACAAATAAATGCATTTTTGCGCGCAAGATAAATGATAATATATTATAAAGATATTCAATAATAAGCTATCAAAAGGATTAATTATCTCAGTATTTACATTTTTAAAGCCATGATAAGCTTGATACGATCGATATTAATTGAGAAATCTAATCGTCCATTTTTATGATTAGATCTAGATTTGTCCCGAACCTTTATTATTAATACAAAAGCCCTAAATTGGTTGAAATAACTCACTTTATAATCCATCATTTGATTGTATTTATAATTAGACTTTAAGATAGAAAATTTCATCTTTGTTCTTTGCCAAGAAATCGCCTTAAAATTCTCTATCATCTCCTTTAAATTTCTAAAAATATATCAATTAAATTCCATGGGGAATAATCTAAATATAAAATCATTATTAATATAAGATTCTTTTTGATATAAAGGCAATTTGTTTTATGAAATTCTCATTCAGTCTCGTTATTAACACATTCTTGTCGGGTTACTTTTATGTTAATTTTTATGACGGCTTGTATTTTTTCGCTCATTTTATTTGAATTAAATTAGTTTTTATGGACGTATATAACATATCATTAAACAATCTTCTATATTTGTCATATGGGCTTCTGCCAGATAATCCATCATTTATACTCACTGGATCATTCTGCGTAACTGTGACAGATCAATTTACGTGACACCCCAAGAATTCGAATATCCGAAGGTTGTCATAAATCTCTTCGCCCGGGGCGAAGTACCAGGAACCCGAGCGGGTGTCTCTTCTAGAGTTGCGGATAAAGGTTACTAAACTCGTTCCGTGGGAAGCTCCTAATCATCGCAATTTGCGTCTTGGATCTGTAATTATGGTTGAAACAATGGCGCTAATTGATCCGACGAAACGTCGATATCATCCCCATAGCTCCGTCGCGAGGGGGTGGGATTTGACGAACAAATAAACTGGGGCAAGATGCTCGGAGGCATCGAGACATTATCTCGATCCGCACAAACTCGGCGAATAATTCCTCAATCGTAAATCGGCCATAAAATCACAGAAATCAATCAGCGACGCCAACATATACTTTATCACGGTATTTGACTTAATAAAATAATACCGAAGGATAAATATGGCAGTATCCTTTAAGACGTATCTTACTTAGTAGTGGATAAATATTGAAGTAATTCCGTAGCGTAAATAAGGTCCGATACCTTTCAATCCTTTCATCTCTCGTTTTCTCGGAACTCACGATACCATCTTTGTAAAACAACCTTTAGCCTAATTTCGATTTTGAAGATATTCCACAAACATATCACCATCATAAACTTCACTGAACTGAATTAATTTTCGTCGTGATTTTCTAAATCCTATCAATTTCCGATAGGAAATCGTCTTTAAATTGTGACTTGGAATTATAAAACTATATTTTGTAATAATTCTATAACAATTTTGTACTATTGTATTAGGTTATCCCGAAAGAAATCCATTGTATTTTTACAACTTCTCAATAGAAAATATAATTACTTTCATTATTAATTGACCTGAATGAGTTAACTATTTGTGTTCATGAAACTTCGTTGTGAATTGAATTGAAACGCAACAAAACAATAAAAACAGATCATATTTTGTATAAACACTATTAGAAATACAAGCACGGTATTGAAAATAAAGTGCTATGGACCGCTGCCGCAACATGTGCGAGCATACTCATCAAAGGATTAACGACTAGCTCACATCTCTGCTGAAAGTTTATCATGCCCTTATAAAAACTACATGATTTTAACTGAAAATACAAATCCAAAATATTTTTTACTTCGTCTACATTTTTTAAAACTTTATTTTAGTGAATGTTCTAAAGATTGAAATAGTTTAGATGATTTATTTTTATAAAAGTGAACTTGTGTTTAAATTGGTGTGCGTTATGCTGTTAAATATCTTAGATTTAAAAAAAATAGTAATGACGGGTAGGAATCGCTAGAAAACCTTGACAGCGGGAAAACGTCCTTCCCGCAGCCTCATCTCTTTCGTCGTCTAAAAGTATTTTTATTTACACCCATCCATCTCCATACCACTACTCGACTCCATCACGACTTGTTAGCAGAACGAACTCGCATGCGAGCTCAACGTTACACTGGTGTCAGAAATGACACACAGAGTCGAATATGTTCGTCGTTGGTTTCGAGCTTCATTGTGTGCACCCAAAACATACAATATTGTTACTTTTACCGTGTCTGGGCACAAACTGAACTCGAGTTCGTGTGAAAAAACTTATTTTCTTTCGGAAGGGCCTAAAATGTTCCAAATACATTTTGTAGTATCACACGTTACCAATTTATAATGTTTTTCTTCGATCATAATTTTACAAATTTTCCTACATAAAAAAAATCTATATTGCGGATTCTAACCTATTTTTCAATGAAACCACAATTGGCTCGGATCCAAAAGCGCCAACGGAAACGACCTTCGGTGATCACTGTGACCCAAATTGTGACCTAAGCAGATCCCCCTTTTGCATAGCCACTTGTCGACCCTAATTATTGATGGACTTCCTCTTCAACCAAACACGATTATTTTCTTTATTGAGATTAATATCTTCTCATATGATAGAATTTGGAATATCAGCTCAATGTAAATCAGGAATGTTACAGTATAGCAAGCCTTCAACTTTGCGGACATTAATCTTGCGTAATTGCATAATTGTACATACCGACACCAAATTGAAATTTACAAAGCTGCTTTTTTGTCTACAAGTAGCTTGCATTAATTATCGCTAAATAAACATCGTCTACTTTCTATACAAGATGGCTAGGGCTTCGGTAGACGTGGCTAAAGTTGTAGTGCGGGAACTTGATTGAATGATTGGTATAATCCACATATAATATTCATCTATAAAAACTTGATTTTTATATGATATGTTGCCTTTACAGCATTGATGTATTTTTCTACAATTCTGTCTTGCGTTTTAATTATCAGAATCAATAACAGACCTAATCGGTTTTGCGCTTTATGCTTTCTAGGGCAATGGCTTCTATCGTCGTAAGGTTTCTTAAGAGACTCGACTGATATTATATTCATCGGCTTTTTATTTTATACACAGTAAACTTACATAAATGAGCTTTAATTCTATCTCTTTTTACGGACATGATGTTCTTTGTTTTGGATTTTCCCGAACATAAAAAGAATTTTCTTTCGCGCCAGAGGAGTAAATTAAAAGACGTCCAAACTCGGTTTTATGAAATTTCATTTGAGCCTGTGCTCTAAAGATAGCTGCCCACTAGGCCTAGAGGCTTTTTGCTTTTTGAGGCCCAAAAAAAAATCTTAAAGGTCTTCAAATTCTTTGAGATCCTTGTTGTGGAATACAAAGATACAATATAATGTAATGGATGCTATAAGAAAATTGACATATCTACAACCCAAAGGATGTATTTCAATATAGCATGCATTTTTATATTTAAATATTAATTTCATCCAGGATATAATTAAGGAACAATGGAATTATCAACTTGTAGGCTTGATATTATATATTCTGGTGCAGCTTCCATATAATGTAATAAATCACCCCGAAGATTGTTACATGAGCCGATTTTAAAGCGTTTAATATTAACAAAGGATTCGATGTTTTAACATGAATTATATCTTCCTGTTAGAGTCTCAAAATTTATGGGCGTCCTGATACATAGTACGTATCTTAAAAGCAGCCTTTTAGGCCTAATTATATATCAAAATTTGCTTCCATATACAATTTACATAAAAGTGTCCACAGTTTTGTGTACTCAATACCGGCATTATGCAAATGACAGATATACGACGACCTGGCAGGGCAACAAAATGAATAAATTATTCCCTCATTTTCATACTAATTTCTATGAATGATTTATTATATTTTTTTCCTACCCTACGAGTCCTCAAATGTTCGACCAATTTCTTTCGGGCGTATATCGCGCGTCCGATATTAATATCGAATATTGCCTTATAGGTATTCGCGGCATGCCTTCGCAGGTTGAGTACCGCTAATCTAAAGGGTGGATATCGCGCGAGGGGTGGTATGGGGATGAAATTACGTGACAAGCCGCAGTGGTGGGACGGCTTGGTCACCCTGGGTGACTAAGTGCAACAGGCTTCAGTGACCGTGACTAAATATTGCTGAAACTACCAGCCACCCCGACACGGAAAACGCTGTCGCTAACACTTAGGGAATATTGCTTAAAGGGATAAAAATTTCAGGAAATTATAATATTAAAAAAATCTCTTACCAATTCATTAAAACACCGTTTAATTCAAGCAAAGTTTTATTGCGTGGGTTAAATTGCATCCTCGCACAATACCGCTGTTGAACTGAAAAATGTTCTTCCATCCTATTTCTGACACCAGTGTAACATGTGGCGGATACGTGCTCTCCAATACCGCCGCAATTGCACGCAGGTCCTTTCTACTTTCGGACCGCATAATGGATCGACATGAAGTAATTTGGTGTCATATCGTTACTATTCCCAAATTGAATAATATCATGTCGACGTGAATTATGCCCTAAATTTACACATTGAAAATCATCATCATAATGATAAATATATAGGATGTCTTTTCCAATATATTATTGATGCAAATGATTCAATATGTCTTTGGGCAATAATACGAAATTATGTTTAATGACTATGATAGAAATTCAGTATATCAAATTATCGTCAAAAATTTGCCGTTTTTAAAAAAGGGATTCCTAAAATATAAAGATATAAATTTACACTCGACATAGAACCCATCGAAACAGCATTGGATGCAATATATTAAATATTATTGTAATATATATTTTAAAATAATATACGAAAACAATCTTAAAAGTACCCGAACTAACGTATAGATAGCGGTTGTTGTATGCGACCTCATTTGGCGTGAGCCATCTATGTAAGTTAGCCTCTGAAGGAGTTTCCGTGATCGTACAGATCAAAAAAGGCCCCGAATACATATTTATCCCCGAAAACGCTACAAAAATCCCTTAAAAAAAGGACGGAGTGGTCACAAGGTCTGTGTGTCCATTTGGTCCGCTTTTCGGACCGCTGACATTACGAATGGACGCCTTGCAATTAGTCGGCCCAATGTTTTAGGCAATAACAAAGTAAAGAGGGATGAAACAACTAAGTATATATTATAAAAACGGACCGAGTCAATCAATGTTGATTCATGTAAAGTAGAATGATCAAGTAAATTAAAAACCATGTGGAACTTTCTACTGGGTTCAAGCCCAGTTGCACTCATGGCAGATGCCTGCTTTATCACTCTCTTGTTACGGCCGTTTAAATATTATTTCAAAAAGATAATCCCGGTTATATTTAAAAAAAATATGGATTATTAAGGTTAAAAAAATATATACATAACATAAGCGTTGTATAACGTATGATATCTTTAACTCGCACTTAGGCTATTTTAATATGAAAATAGTTCTTATAAGACATATATTTTGACTATGTATTATTATTAAAGAGCCCTTTATCCGGTGCTTTTTATATTTGATCAGAATTTGTTATCACGTATCTCAGACGATATTGTAAGTTAAGCGGTTAGATATTGTGGAAAAAAGTATTTAATTTTGTAAATTAGAAAAATATGTTTAACGCTATCTGTACATTTATCTAGAAGTTTTCCATGAGGAAAATCTATTTTTAAAATTACAGTCCATATTACTTGTGTAACAGACTTAAGCTCTTAATTCCACGTGAAAATGTCCCGAAAAGGCTCTTCGGACATACGGATTTCGTGGATAATTCAAATGCTACATTTTTTCTGCGACGTTTTTTTTTTTTATTTTGACATTAATGAAAGGATATCCTTATTGATTTGAACAGAGGACGCTATTTTCAATATGTAGAAGATCCTTGAAAATTGAAGAAAAATATTTGCTTTATACAAAGCACGTGTTTCAATTCGACGCGAAGTCAGGGATATTCCTCCTGGAAAAAATGCTTTATCTCTTGTTAGCAAATATCTCATTTGTATGTGGTGGGAGGCTTTGGTTGGAGCCCTGAATAACATAATATGATCCCTAACCTTTTCCTAACTAGAAGTTTGCACAACTAACAGAGTTACATTCCGCCTTGCTTACTTTTTTTTTTGGGGGTGAAATTTTATTCCGCCAACCCAAATCGAGTAAAAGGTTATATTATATTCGTACGAATGTATGAGATTTTCGTGCAGGATATCATGGATGGCAATTTACAGTATTTATTTTCATGATTGTATAAATTAAATACGATCGCAATGTTGAGCCAAATTTAATTTTATGCATCACTTCTTGCATATACACTAATACGACTTCGCTTATAAAGCTCGTTAATATTTTTCATTGGAGCGTTCCAAATCTAATTTCCGCCGCTATGTGGCATCGGAGTGTCGTTTGAATTCCCCTTTTATTCCGATAAGATTAAATAAGGGAAGATAAAAATATGATTTTGGATGATGAAGATATATTTCTTCATTTAAACACGGAAAATGTATTGTTTGAGATGATAATTTGAATAATAATAATATTGCATTAGAAAGAGAAGCACGGCATTGAAAATAAAGTGCATGGAGTGCTGCACGCAGCATGTGCGGGCATACTCTCTCTGGATTACTCGTGTGCGCACACAACTTGTGCATGCAAAGTTTAAGATAAATAAAAGGAAGATAGACGCATTTTTAACCTTGGTCATGCTCAATAAAGATGGTTATCATCATCAGAGTCTCGCAGTTGGAATCTCTCTATATCAAACATATATTGTTTATATCTAATATATATAAATGAATTGGGTTTTGTTCGTTCGAAATGCGCTGCCGTACCGTTCATCAGATTGCTATAAAACTTCGTCCACTAATTGCTAAGGATTCCGCGATTAACATATGCATAGTCTAATATGTATAAATCAATGTTTGTTTGTCCGTATTTAATGCGCTGCCATAGCGTTCATTAGATTGCAATAAAACTTTGCAAATTTTTTATATGCACTTTTTCAAATAATATAGGTATAGCGCAATTTACTTACGGTCATCAATTCTTTGCTCTTTATAAGCATAAACCTGCGATTTAAGAAGAAGTCTAATGGCGGCCAGTTCTCATCAGTTAGCTATGCCCTCAAATCGCTCGTGCAGAATGTTCATCGTAGTATGCGCTGTGTGTACATCATTTAGCACTATAATCTTGTACGATAATTTGCCATATATTACTGAATAATTAACAATATATTTGATAAATGTTACTTTAACAACATAGCCACTATAACCAAACAAAGTTCGAGCGTCCTTCTTGAAAGAACCTACTTATTGATTAAATAAAAAATGATGAAATTTATAATTAGTCATCATATCCATACAGTGTTTTCAGGATCATTTTTACCGAGCATAGAATTGTTCATAAATTAATTTATTTTCAATTCACCGTCTCATTTCCAGGTTTCTTAAGAAGCCCATTTCGGCCGGATCAAAATGCTCCCGATTCCAATTAAAAGTAAATGGCGCCTTTTGAGCGCCCACGTTTTGATTTCAATTTGGATGCCGGGGATAAATGAAAATCTCATCCGGAAGAGGACTCGGGATATCCCCGCGATCCTGAGGGCCTCTTTTATATTTCTCTCGAAGGGCCCCCGAACAAATAAGGCGGAAAATACGCATATCGCGCCGCGTGTGTGCTGTAATTGAAATTTACATTTTGCGCCGCTTAAGTACCGCAATTCCTTCGTATATACATCCCGCCCGAGCGAAAAAATATCAGGACAGATCGGCTAAATTTTAATTTATTGTCTCGCATTCCTTCCGCGAATTTTGTGGATGTAATGCTCTGTTCGTTGGGTGAGGTTGCGTCGGGGAGTAAGCGAAATGAACAACGCTCTCAACCCCTAACTGGAATGCTCACACCATTGAGCGACTCGAGTTGTATTATTTTGTCCTTGGAATAAGCCATAAAACTTGTACTTAATTGGTCATATGATGTGGTCCAAATGCTTATTTGTTCTGCATGTCCATGACGTCCTTTCAAGACTGTCCACTGGAATCAATAGCAAATTGATCATCATATCAACAGCCTTTTTGTTAAACAATCAATCAAAAAATGATATTTTTCGACGGAAAAATATCTGAAAACTTGAATTTAGATTTATATATTTATGAACGGGATATTATTTGGTCATATTCGGGAATGAATGTGTCCACTTTGCTCTTCCAATGTAGCCCAGATAGTGGTCGCTGTGGTCAATCCTTTATGGAGTGATTATAGTTGGTTACTAATAGCGTAGTGGTGCTCGTTTAGGCTATGCATTAAGTTTTATTAGGATGAATACCATAACTAGGGTAGGCCAAGACTTTTACGAGTGGGACGGATGGTGCCCTAACAATGAGGTTGAAAGTGGGTCAAATTTTGAAACATATTCAAATCGTAATATTAAGGGCCACATTATAATATTTATGACAATAACGAATCAGCAATAATCTTAATATAACCAAGAAAACATAATTTGACTAAATCGGATTTGAATCAGTAACCTCTTGCATCTCGGGCGATTGCTCTTTGAATAATTAATATTATTGATAGTGAATGATCTTATAAATCCTATACTTTATTAAATTAAATCTAGATGAATAACGATTCGAATTCTATTATAATACGAGGGTTGTCTCATTTCTGACACTAGTGAAACGCTCAAGGCAGAATTCCTCTCTCCTGCGCGTTTTCCACGACCGCTGCGTGGCTTCATTCTACTTTCGGGCGACGATGATGCCGAGCGATGAGACATGGGTTGGGGTCCTCCACTTATCCGTGTCTACAATAGGGTCTAAACATGTAGAGCTATAACGATCCCCAAGAGGATCGACTCTTGCTCAATTGAACGACCGGTGCGCATTTATCGCGCGAAATAAGGATTTGGAGTTTATAAAAAACTATGTTCCGTGGTCATGAAGATTTTAGAAAGCCCCGGGATGCAGTTCTCTCTATAACTTACGCAAAAAGTCCTAAATCCCCTAAAATAAGAATGAATGACCACGAAGTTTGTGTGTTCAACCGGTCCACCTTTCAGACTGCTGACACTTCGAATAAGTGCCTCGTGATCGCCACGTGAAGCGCCCGGATTTGTCCACAGAACGTGGTCCACGTCCGGCATCCAGAATATCGTCAGATGCTGTCAGTGCTGATAGAAATAAAGTCGCCATGAATATTTTATTTCATTCATAAAGAGAGAGATAACAGCTATTGACGTGCAGAAAGAACATCTTCCCGCAGCCAAGGCTAATCTACGATTCCGAAATGTATTGTTTAGTATCGTATTTATATTATAAATTATAAATGAAAAGAGATGAGGGTTTGAATAATCAAAGAAAGAGGTGTAAGATAACTGATATGTATTGTGGTATTTATTCAAAACTTCAAGTATAAAGAGACCCCAGCTGCGAGACTCTGATGGCGACGACCCTCTTCCTCAAGCACAATTAAAGCTAGCTTAAGATCAGCGGTGAAAACCGGTCTTCTTTTGATGAAGATCGATTTGTGGCCTCAATCTTATTTTTATCTTTATTCGCCCGCATCATAAATCTTCGAAGATGCGCGCGCATCCATTCCGCGATACAGTCACGTGACTCATATCAAAGCTCCGCAATATATTATATTATTCAATATTTTGAAACCTGAATAGTCTTTATAGAATTGTAAATCTTTTTCGGGATCATCCTGTTACAAAAGGGCTTTTAATGGCCTACTTTTTATTTATATCCATCTGGATCACATTTCAGTGTGAAAAAGAGTGTTATTTTTGCTCCCCATTTTCCGCGTGTGCTTTTTTCTTCTTCTATTTTTGCGGGGGTCGATTTCGAATTGTAGAAATTCAATACGCAGAATATTTCTGTGCCTTTCGTTCATTTTCCATAGATCTATATTTGCATGATGATCGAACATTTGGACATTTCATTCAATTCCGTACGATTTAATTCTCTCGGGCCAAAAAATAAAAATTGCCGAAATTCTTATTTTGACAAATCTAATTGAATCATATACATCTCTTTTTTTTATAAAAAAATAAACACATTATTGCTGTTGTTGCGGGTAAAAATGGCGCAATTTTCTTTTATGTGTTTCCCGCATTCTGGATGATATGTCGCTCTCAGTAGACAATGACAAGCCATATGAAAATTACATCGCTCCCTATTTAACGAACGCATTTACGGGGTTTTCTTGTGTAAATTTATTATTTCTTCGCGTACGGGGTGTAACATAGCGTAACATTGCGCCAAAACTTATGAATATATCTCGGGGGCTTGTTTATTTCGCATTTTCAGCCATAAAAAGGCACTTGCCGGGCTGAAGCATCGATCTCCAGATTGTGGCGAAAAAATATTTGAGGAACTCATTTTTCGAAATGCTGAGAGCATAATTTTCTTGCGTAGTCCAAAAATATTATTTTTTTATGAAAATGTAATATTGACATTATTAAATCCAAATACCACGCCTGAAATCCCTGAAGGCTAAAAATTCTCAGCGTGATTCTCCCACGAACTTACCACTTTGTTGCGCCATAAAAATACAACCCTTTTCATGTGATTTTTTTATTACATTTCATATATTTATTGCTCCTCAAATATTAAATGTAATCTTAATGCAACTAATTATATTAATAGTATTAAATATTAGTTTGTCCCATAAGTTTCTTTCGCAAATGAACACAGATCTAATCATAGCCATGATTGAAGAAAACCCGCGATATACTGTTCGGGAAATAGCTAACAAGTTAGAAATTCTACGAACATCCGTCCATAACCATCTAACAAAATTGGGCTACATCAATGGTTCAGATGTGTGGCTTCCTTATGAACTGACTGACTCAAATAAACTTCAGCGTATTTCAACATTCGACATAATAGCCGACCTTTTTTGAAGAGACTTGTCCTTCGAGATGAAAGTTGGATACTCTATGAGAATATCGGTCTTGGACCAAGGGTACAGAAGCTTTAACTGTAGCTAAATCTGGCCTACATCCAAAAAAAGTTTTGCTATGCATTTGGTGGGACTGGAAGGGAAGGGGGACACACAATTAACAGTTCTAAATAGATTTGTTTGGTGCCGCGTGTTTGTCGGCCATTTTATTCAGTCACAGTAAATTCTTTCGATGGAGAGATGGTCGCGCGCTCCCGTAGTGCAAGATCTGCGTGGTCATTCGTTTTTTGGCTTTGGAGAACAATACCGTCCCAAATATCCATCAAAAGTTCGTGGACGTTTATGGCAGTGATGTGATGAGTCAACAATATGTCCCGAAGTGGGTTAAGTTATTCAGACCATCCGTGGACACAGCGACTACTTTCATTTTGCACTCTCCGATGAGAAGGTAAGGCTCCCAAGGGAAGACCGGTTACATACTACGTGCACCCGAAGGTGCGATGGAGGAAGAAGGAATAAGTTACGCTAAAACCCAAAGGAACTACTATGTGAGCCAACTGCCACCGCGAATCCAATCTCAGCAGATAACGAACTGCAGGGGCTTCCCCGTATTCCCTGTATGCAATAGGCTGTTGAGGATAGTAGTATTGACTTTTGCACAGAGTCCACCTGCTCCTCCTATAATCGGCAATTTTACATTCCACATTACGAGTACGTGGCACAGTGTGACCTGCGCACCCAACTTATGTTAGCTGGGCCACTCCCGTAGCTTTTGATGAGTAAACCGACGAGATTGATTTAACCCATCCATCGTTACCCAGGGATTCGACCGTTACTCACAGGCATAGGGTAGATCTCCCGTGTGATTTTATAGGTGAGCATCGTAGAGTAAAACACCCACCTCAAACAGGAAGAAGAAGCTTTTCTGGACACTATTGTGATGGGGAATAAGACTTGGGTATGTCATTACACCTCAGAATCTAAAAGGCAATCCAGAAATAGCTAGCACCTATAACACTCGCATACTATAGTTCGCTTGAAAAATTACACTCTTTCTTCGTTTACTGCATGATCATGCAAATGCAAGATTTCACTCTTTGCAATAAATGCCACTCCACAAGGAAGTTTCCCTCCCGAATCCTGTATTTGATAAATAACTGTCCTAAAATTGACCTACTTTGAGTATACTAAAATTTTGTATATTTGCTAACTAAAAGCCACTGTTTATGATAGGGTTTTTTGATCATCTCTTTCAGTCGTTCTTGTTCCTAGATTTAGACTTTTGAGTGGGGAAAAAATACAAAATATAGAATAAAATGTGGAAACAATTTATTTGAAATTGTTTCGTAAACGGTTGTTATTTAAATACTCGTGAAAGCTTTCAAAGTTCAGCAATCAGACTCCTCTCTCTCTCCCGGTAATTTCATCCCTAAGTTGCTTTCGATGGTTCGAAGTCTCCCCCTGTAAGTATACAAGCTGGGAGCCCTCAAAATAAATCATTAAAACTTCCTAAACCAAAGCTCGAGCTTAAAAGAATACATTCGCTCCAGCTTCCCGAAATTACTTCCGTTCACCTTATGAAAAACCCCTACACCGCAACGGCATTAATGTATTTCATCTTGGAATACATTCGTGCCCGTGACGTCACATTCGACCCTGACCTCAAGCCCAACAAAGGTGCGCTCTTCCTCGGCCTCTGCTCATCCGACGCCCTAAAACAAACCCTTTCACAAACTTTTCCAACCCCTCACCCTGGATGCGTATACAGGCCCGGAAATAACGCGCCTCGCCTTTAAAACCACTTATTTCCCGCTAACCACATACCTTTAAGGACAGACGCACTGGATAAACAAAACAAGATAATAAATTCAATAACTTCTTGACTGCTGAAAAATATCCCGTCGTCCTTGCGAAAGGGCTGAAAATCATTTTCATTCGTTCCACATAAATTTTTTGCACCTATATAGCTTTTATAGTTTATTGCTTTATAAACCACAGATGGGTATGGCATCCTCTGGAGATTTAACTTTTTTCCGTTTGAAGGTTGTTTCTGGAAACAATATGGATCGAGGTTAAAGCGGGGACTATATATAGAATATTTTTACAGAGCATGCCAGAGTAGGATTATAAATTATGACCGGTCGCATAATGGCCATATGAATGCCAAAGAACTTACATTTCACCATCTACTCAACATTCCTCTTTGAAGCCACTCAATGATAACACAACTAATTACAAGCATTCGAACTTAAGATTTATTGTGCACAAAACAGTCGTAGCTAGGTAGACACGTCAGTCGAGCCACCGTTATCTTAATGGCTTCATATTAAAATTAATCGCAATGTGCAACAACGACTAGCTACACAGCAACGACTAGCACAATACCAAGTTTAAATATATTATTTTGTTTACAGTGTTCTCTCAATCAAAGCTTACGGTTCATTCTTTCGCTCCCAATGGTGTCAGATCTGAAATTCCGCCCCAATTTTTTTTAATATTCATTACTGCGAATGGGTATTATACATGAACGCATCTGCGCACAAGGATACTTCCAGTGTTCTCGCATTTAGTCCACGTGACTTGTGACCCATTAAAATGATGGATTCAAAATAGGTTAATGTTATTCCTTGCTACTTAACATTGTCCATATTAATTCAATTGCAAATAAACTATCATCACTATGAAATATTACATAGGGAAGAATACTATTTCATTAGGGAGTGATTTTTAAAATCTGAGCAGTTTTTCTTAGAAAGCAGTCAATTTTTTTCAAGACAACCATATGGATTTTACTGCATGGGACTTCCAGGAGTTGACAAAGTCCTGTCACTTCTTTTCTTACATATATACGTTGAAGATCTGAGTGATAATTACATATCTTCTACATATCTCACTTCTGACACCAATGAACCATCGGAGTGGGAACACTCACGTAGTAAAGTCCCCTGGCGGTTCCCCGTTCCCACGCACTCAATCGCACATGGGTCCGTTTTTCTCTCGGGCTGTCATGTTGCCGGACCGATAGATGGAGATAGAAGGGCGTAAAATATAAAGATACATCATCTTAGATAAGGAGAATGAGATCTGTCTGCAGGAAGGATGTCCTTCCGCAGCCAAGGCTAACCGCCGACTCCTCTTAACTCCCGCCTCTTGCGTGTCACCACCCAACCGGCAATCGTTCACGCGTACGAAGTGATCAGTCGATAATTGCAAGTGCAATGTCTCCACAGCGCCACAGAAGATGGCGCTTTTAAAATAGTACATTGCACATAAAGAGAGACGGAAGATGTCGCCGTTAATCTGGTGAATTAAATTCGCTCAAACTGAAAGATGTTAAATCGCCAACGCTACATAACAATTTTTATTATTCTACTTATATTTAAATTCTATCTCTGAAATCCTAATATAAAATCACGATCAAAATAAATCACACAAATTTAGTTATCACTTAAATATGAGATAAGTAAGTCCCAATAAGAGTCCCAATCAAATTCATATTTATAAATGTGCAATTACTTATTTGACCGACGTTTGTTCGGCAGTTTCATATGGTACATCCACAGTTTCCACACTATTCAGCAATGATGTAGATTTGCCGGATAGTCTTCATCATTAACCCCCATAAATATATGATCTATTTTCATGCATCGCTCATGAGCAGACGCAACAATAGACCCATAAATTATTTACAAGACCGCATTATGTAAGATTCATTATGATACATTATGTAATTTATATACGAAACTTCTCGTGCACAAAGGGCGAGTCATGTCTATTTAAAAACTTGAAACTCACCCCCTAAGTACATATTCAATCTCCATGATTTGGATAAAAGGCTACCGTGCTTCAGATTATGTAATGAAATTGTAGAGCATTACTTCCATAGTGGAGATGTTACTATGTAACGCCCTATAGGGTGCTATAAGCGACCTGCCCAACCCTGTATCAAAACCTTCATAAAGTACTATAAAAGCGATATTGTATATTGCCATAACGCAACCCCCAATAGACGTGCTTAATCAAGTATAGGATGGATGGTTTTGATTTTCAATTCCTGGAAAATGTTTTTAAAATGTACATTTTTTATTATGTTTTGTTTTGCCGAGTACGATTTTATTTTGTATAAATCTTATGCTTTTATGGAAACATGATGGGGGTTGGGAGGTTTACAAGGTGGCCATTTCCGAAACTATTTTACTGCGAAAGTGATTTTATCGAATGTTTAATATTGTGAAAGCGCGAAGTTATTTCGTCGTACTTCCGATTATATAAATCATGATGTAATTCCCTTCACGCACATTTATTATGCGGAGATTGATCAACCCTAATTTTCAATGTAAAGCAATTAATTCCCTCGATTCTGATGAATATCGTCGGGTCGTGAATTATCAATGATTCTCATATTAATCTACGGTAACGAAATCAGAGTTAAATCTATAATTTTTGGTATTAAAATGAAACAAATTGTATTGTCTAAAAAGCTAAATAATATATCGTCTATATATCGTTTGTGTATCTGTAAGAACGCACGAAAATAATTGAAAATGAGATATGCCCGGATTTGTCCCAGAAGTACCCGACCTGATGTATAGATGACAGTTAATGTTTAAAAAGGTCTCAGTCCAACCGATATCAAAGCTGAAATAGATTCTACTTTGTGAGAGTTTGGTTTTTCATTTACAATAGCAAAATATTAGGTATATTGGCAGAATTTAAATGAAGCGAGGAGTAGATTTTGCAAAAGAGTGGTGATACTCGGCTAATGACGCCACTCCAGAACAGTCCAGAGAGAATAACAAAATTAGTCAACGATAAGAATGATGTGAATGTCTTAATTATCAAAACAAACGCCTGCTCTCAAGACAACACGAACGAAATTCGTCTTATATTTGTTGAAAGAGCTTAATAGCTTATCCGATGATAGCGATTCCAGTTAATTATACCTAAATTTTATGACGGTTAAAAGATTTTTTGAATACGATTTTTTGTTGAATAGTAAGTATGAACATTTACGAGTTTCTATAAAAAAAATATATTGAGAATTTTTAGATGTGTAAGGGTACTTTTACGGCACGATTTTGCCATTACTAGCGAGTTTTCTATACAATTCGATGGCTCTATTTTAACAAAGTGCTGTACATCGCATATTGACTAAAAATTTGGACATGAGAAAGCTGTGCGCAAGATAGGTGCCGTGTTTGCTCACAGTGGAACAAAAACAGTGTCATTTCAATCGAGTCTTTGGCGATATTTCACAGCAATGGATCCATTGGTCCATTACTTCACATCTCGGACAAAAGAACATGGGGACCCTCCTCTGACCAGAACTATTTATTGGCCTCGCTATTCATACCATGCCTACCCCCTCACAATGGTGCAAAATCTGAATTAAATATCTATTTCTGCGGGGATAAAAATAAATTAATAAAATATATAAAGATTTTATGGGTAGAAGGAAGTCAGGTTTCGCTCACGACCTCATTTAGCGTGAGCCATCTATGTAAATTAGCCTCTAGTGGGGGTTTCCGTGATCGTACAAATCATAAAAGGGCCAGGTACGTATTTTTTATATACTGAAAATGCCGCAGAAAGCCCCTAAAACGGACAGAAAATCTGTGTGCCCAAGCGGTCCGCCTTTCAGACCGCAAATAAAAAATATAGATTCAGTTATGTTATAAAGATCATTCAATGGGCAGTCCTGATGACCTGTTGAATTTATTTTTAAAAAATGAAAATAATAGGATCCTTAAAAAATTGAAGACATTTTTAGATTCATCAATGTGTCCCATAGCATGATATGTGTTTTATATTAAAAAAAATACTTGTTTTTGCACTACAAAAATATAGTGACTCACCGGCGAGTCGCTGGCGGTTTAAAATCTCCATTCAATTATAAAATCATTTTATATTTTTAAATCAACCCTCGAATAAAATTAGAATAAATTATGTTAATATTGAAACAATTTGCTCGCCTTTTGATAATATAAAATAGCTTTTTTTATGTATGCTTTAATAATTCCTGTAAAATACCCTAAATCATCAATCCGTGGTATTTTCAGGATTTCAGGAGAATTTCAGAAATACTCCTTGAATATTAAATTACGTCCTTATCGTGCGTATATTATTTTGCACATATTCCCATTTCATTCGTTTATCTTTCCAATCGATTTGGCAACCTTTTGGGCCACACTGACTATTTTAACTTTTGCCCCGATCTTGATCGTTTACAAGTTCTACATATAAAAAGCAATGTACATTTTTTGGACGCGTTGAACCGGTTATAAATCATACATACGATATTGATTCTCGAAGTTTTTTGGAACAAATTTAAGATTATAAATACATGGCGCCGTGCTTAAATTTATTTTGTATTCTTTTCTTTCAAAATTTGACTCTCCGGATGGAATATTCTATGCGATCGTCCTTCGAGCATACGTGATCTGAAAATAAGGCACCACTTTTCTGAAGCTTTCTATTTTTGCATTTAAGAAATATCCCACGAAAAGAATTACATTTCAAAGCAAAATTTATTGCTTATGTATAGTGCTTTTTTTTAAACTGTCCACGTGAATTTATGCCTATAATAATGCCAGCTGCCAAACATGCTGACTATTTTATAAAATTCGTAATCAATATTTTTAAATATGTATTTAATTATAAACTGCGTGCTTTGTTAGTCGTTTCGACTAACATTAAACTTTCAGCGCTTAACATGGCCTATATTTATACGAAATCTATTATTTGCTGCCCCGAGTGTATACAGCATAATTTATAAAGTTCTAAATGTAATTGGTTTTTTTTTTAAATACTACCAACTGTATTAAATTTTAATGTGTTTTCTTATATAGATATTTTAAGTGCTCGTGAATCCCGGGATTAGTAAACGTAATCAAAGTCAAATCATTTTTTTTTTTTCAAATTGTTATATTAACCTTTCCCTACCGATGATGTATTTACTACACTTCGAATCTAATAATGGGAATATCGATATAAAATATAATAGATACGGTGTTCAATTTTTTTGTATTCCTCCGTAATATAATTACGAATCACTTCTTGATTATGGTTTATAGAACCTTATGGGAAATGTATTTACTCTGCATTAAAGTAAAGTAAATGTCATAAATCTATCATATTTTGTACATTATTAAGAATTTCCATAGAAATATTATGGGTTTCATGATTTTATGGCTGATATAGTTGGAAACTCCAATGTCACAAAATATTAATTAGGCATTAATTTCTATGATTGCAGGGCGAAATAGACGCATTAATGTCTTATATTCCATAATTCCAATTAATTCGCTCGGATTAATTTCCAAAGCGTTCTGTGCGTAGATAGACTACTCCATCCACACAGGAGATTAGTCGAGTTTCCAGGCGGTTTCCTTGTGCAATGGATCGGCAAGAGGCTTCAAATCTACTAGATTTGAAGGCACATAATATTGTTCCGGAAAATCTGGATGCCGACTTTCCTTTGAAGTCGTTAAACAATACGGCTCGTTTGGATGAAAACGTAGTGAGAAACACTTTCGACGCTGTTTTGAATCCTCGCCTACCAAGAATAGGGGCTAATTGCAGAGTTCAGTTTGCTTAGTTAATTAAATGTACTAGCTGCTTGTTTATCCAGAGTTGTTTTAGCCATGTGTTAATTGGAAATTCCACGTGATTGTATTAGGCAACAAATTATTATACCTTCTAGATTTGTATATTTGGTTTTAAAGCATCCTCTTTGTTTCGCAAGTAATATAATCTCATTATGTTGTGCGTTTACTTTGACCTAATGGATAAGTCCCATAACTTAATTCCCTGGAGAAACCGAAATTCTACCATAAAATTCATACACGTATATAACCATTTATGCAAGCTTTATCAACATTTTCAAATTAAATCCTACTTTTCATCAGGTTCGTTTTGTCCAGGTGGGCGTTGAAGACTAACTGCCGCCCCCCTGGACAATAATCGTAAATACGCGCTAAAAACTCATTACTAAATATCATTGGACGCATGTTTCAACAAATAGTTGTAAATGTCGTTTAACCCTTTCAAACCGGAGAACATACACGCTACGCTCTAATGTAAATCCACTTTTCTGTCAGCTCTACCGCAGCGTATAACACGCTTAACACTATTGATAGAACACAATATTCGTTCATTTCTTCGAAATATTTCTTAATGTTCAACTTGCACGGTATCTGCTTTCTGTTGTTCAGCTATTTTTACCTATTAATGTATTGCAAAAATAAATGGACAGGATTACCGTGCAAGCCTGCCAATTTACTTCTGAAGGAGTAGATTTTGCAAAGGAGTGGTGATACTCGGCTAATGACGCCACTCCAGAACAGTCCAGGGGGAATAACAAAATCGGTCAACGATAAGAATGATATGAGTGTCTTAATTATCAAAACAAACGCCTGCTCTCAAGACAACACGAATGAAAGCCATCTTGTTTTGTTGAAAGAGCTTAATAGCTTATTAAATAATAGCGATTTCAGTTAATTATACCTAAATTTTATGACGGTGAAAAGATTATTTAGAATACAATTTAGAACACGGCACGACTTTGCCATTACTAATTCGATGGCTCTATTTTAACAAAGTGCTGTACATCGCTTAATGACTAAAAATTTGCACATGAGAAAGCTGTACGCAAGATGCGTGCCGCATTTGCTCACAGTGGAACAAAAACAGCGTCATGTTTGGCGATGTTTTACAGCAATATAACCAAGTTTTTACGTCGATTCATAACCATGGATGAAACATGGGTCCATCACGTATGGTAAAGAATATCAGTAAAATCATATCTGATTTCTCTTGAAAATTTTATGTATTGCCGGTAGTTTATAAAGCCATGAATAAAATGATCTAATTTGCTCACCTCTGGGTTACATTGTGGATTTTAAGAACGGGTTGATGGGTATTTTTATAAAAAAGAGGCGATAGCTTAAAAAGTTTAGGAACTTCTGATCTAGTCTTTGCTCTGAGCTTTTGTAATCATTATGTTTAAATTGCAATGCGAAAAACACTTGGTGTGTCATTATTTTCGCTTAGGAATAACGGGATTCCGTGTAACGTAATTGAGGAACGCTGCACTCGTTGGCAAATTCACTCTTTTAAAGTCGCCGTTCACAATGAGTTATTCGCATTGTGTTGCATATGTTTTGTCTCTGTCTGGCGCGTGATATTTTAATACACGGGAGAAGGAAGGAGCATCATTAGCGCGATGCAGCGTGCGACTTCAAATTGCGACGCGACCAACTAATTATCAGGGATGTAACATTTTTCGAATTTATTTTTTTGCGGTTTTAATTTTTATTTGAAAATCAATTGCTGATTTCTGAATCGCAGACATTGCGACGAGATTTTCGGAGTTCCACGACGGCAAGTCACGTTTTGCTGATCATTATTTCAAGGGCCATCCATAAGGGAGGAGGCGCGTCCGTGACACACCCTGGACGACCCCAATTCCTATTACATCAAACCAATTATTCAACGCAGGGGTCTCGTTTAAATGATTCATACCGCAGAGTAGTGTGAAAGAATTTTTAAATAGCGAATTAATCAACCTTCCAACTAATTACTCGGACTCGATTCATCGGCTCAATTTTATTTCTCTAGTTCCCCGAAGCAATTAATCACATATTCCCATTAATGTTATTAGCAGCGGCCGAAACAATTCTTCGGAGAGGTCCCTTCAGAGAAACACTTTTCTTTGTGCCATATTTTCTATTTATACGAAATATAAGGGCTTTTATATGTATAATGTTATATCTCATCCAGTTTGCTTCTAATGGTGCTTATTTATTCACGTATGTAAAAGCCTTCGTACCCTTTCGTTTTGCCGAAGTTTCGTTTTCAACTCAGTTCTGCGGAGTAAGAAGACCAAATAAAACATTTACGCATGTAAATAAATGCAAAAAGCACTCTCGCAAATTATTCCGCTTATATCTCAACATTGTTTCCAATAATATTTTGCTAAATCTACGATTGAAACATCTCGCTGGATAAAATATTGCCTCGGTCGCTTTGGAAGCAATCGAAACACATTTATTATTATATTAAAGCTCTTTTGAAAGCGTGATTAATACATTGTTTTGGATGACGTTGATATTGCACTGCTTTCAGATTTATAACCATCGAGACAATGGCCATTCAAAATTGGCGCAATGGTGCTGTTATCACGTAACGGGCTAATTGAATTCTGCTCGTCTACCCTAAACTATTCGGACACGTTCATTCTGCGTAGCAATTAGTTTAAAATTCACGATATTGTGATAAAATATATCCAATTATTGATATTATATCACATTTTCCATAAATGAAATAAAGCTACCCAATATATTTTTTATTGAATTCGTCCAATTATTTATCGCGCAGATGACTATGCCATTTTCAATCTTCATTTCATATCATTTGTATTACATTATATATTCAAATCCTCATGCATTTGATATTGAAAGTAACATGACCTTTTGAAGCAACTAAGCTCTTGTTCAAGTTGAGTTTATTCAAATCAAGTTTATTTTATTAGAAAAAACTCTGGTTTCTCTGGTTTAAATCTAGATTTTTTTTTAAATACCGTACTAATAAATTTTGTAGATCAGATTCATTAATAATAATAATTGTATTTGCAACAATATAATTGTAATTTTGCTACTCGTGCATAGATCCTCACCTGTATTAAATTCACATTCTTATTGTATTATTCTAATTTAAGTATATGTGGAAAATAATGGAAACCGCACACATACATTTTTTTTTAAAAAAAATCTCCTATTGAAAAATTAAATACTTATAGCCAAAACGACATTTTTTTTAATAGCCTCAGGAGCATAAATTATAAAAATTTCGTGGAGCATAAATTATTAAAATTATTAAGAGTTGTGGACAGCCCTAACTATATAGCTCTAGTGCAAAATAGGTGAAGGTAAACATTTGGGATCGTCGCTAAAAATGAATATATTTTTCTTAGAAAATATTCATATATTTCATTAACTGACAAAGGACATATTTGGTGTGTTTTTTTAATGAACCCAACATATCAAAACGAAAATATAATAAAAAATATTGCCAGCTTAAAAATAAAACTGTTGACTTTTTACAGGCGAGCGTTTCATGGCTTTCGTGACATTTACGTGTTTTTATAAATGTGCAGAGTCTGGTGTTGAAAAATATGGTACTATTTTTTATTGCATGGTATAGAAAAGAAAGGGGACATAAAACCACGCCGTTTCATAACTAAAATTATAACCATATGTCTGAAGGGTTTTTTTTTTCAAACTATTTCCACTCTTTTTCAAGTTAATCCTTTCAATGCGCGATGCATCTATTTGCGGATGAATTCGAAGTAAGGATCCTTATCTGGCTTATTCAAACTATAAATCAACTTACTAAATGCATTCTCTATCCTTTTATTCCAGATATATATGAGTAAATGAATTGTAAATCTATAGAACAACAACAGAAACTTCTGTGATCAGAATAATAAACTAAAATAATAAATACCCAAAAACAGTATTAATTTTTCTTATCAATACTTTTGTTACAGGTTTAGCGATGCAAAATATACTCGAAATTAAAACACAATAACGACAAATGAAGTTTGCACTCCAACAATTAACACAAGTTCCCCAAAGAAAATAGAATACGATCGTCCTGCAACTCTCAGGATCTACCCCCACCGCTTGCAAGCAACCCCGGTAGTGCAAAGCCCGAACAGCATTAAAAACGGCCCGCTTATGCGTTAGCTTGCTGACCCGTTGATGAGTAATAGCGCATATGTGCGTTCAGACTCAAGTGATCATTATCACACATTGAGTGCGGAGATTAGTGAATCGCAAACAGAGACGGAGAAAGTGTCTTGCTTTCGTCATATACTCATGCATCGATCGCAAGGGCGTGCTGTAAAGGTACCCTTACACGTCTAAATATTCGCTAAACGCTATTATATCGATCTATTCAAATTTATCAATTTCAATCTTCAATAAATGCATTATTTTGGTACTACAACTCAAAACACACATGTGTATTGTTTATATTTGTGCGAAGATATGAACGAATAATGTTTGTTATCAATAGTGTTAAGGTTCATTTATTGATATACAAGCTTCACCCACGCTGCGCGGTCCAGAGAGAAAAATGGATTTATATAGACGTTTCCATCCGGCTTTAGACTGTTTTATCCATATGTGAAAGACAATAAGAAACCATTGCTTTTTTATCGTAAATTCGTAAATCGAAGTTGGAGTATAATTATTGGTATCATGATTGTGTTAGCTAATTGTAGATTATGATTAACAGTCTTCTTTTTCCAGCTAATTAGTTCATCTTGTCAGGAAAATCACGGAAAACTTCGTACGTGATTACGTCTAAAATATTTTATATCTTGGACATGAACTCCGTCTTGTCCGCCGGCCATTTTTTTGTTGGTGTTGTTTTACATTGTAATCTTAGAATAATGACTGTATAATTACCGGTCTAATTCATCTTTTCTTTTTCGCAGGGGATTCGGCAAGCAGGGATTCCAGTGCCAAGGTAGGTCATTTATAAAAGTCTACATCGTCGGATTTTTCGACATTCTCCCATTTATTATTCATGCCTTTTATCTCAAATCCAGCTTTGAATTGGGAGAGCTCCTGTTTACATCGGCTAATTCTCGACGCCCACGTTCACGTGGCGTCGATTTGGTAATTTTTGCATCCGAACTAACTGTTGATTAAGATAAATTTTCTTCCGTGCCCGAAATACATTATTGGGATCTTGATTTATTGGGAACTTTTGCCTTGGCGAGTTTTTAAGTACTTAAGCCAATTACTGTGAAATAATTATTATTTTGGAAAGCGCCATTAACGCAGCTTAAGCTCCCCTAAGCGTCGTTAAAATATTGTTCAACATAATGTTAATAATTCCCTAAAATTGCTCTAAAATATTTTCAATTTGAAGTATTTACGCTTCTTTTTCAAATAAACCCTCGACTAATTGGCTTAAGAGAATTCTAAACGAATAGACTTTCATCTTGATTATTCATATTTTATTGGCGGGCTTGCTATTTACTTCAATATCAATACGTTTGACTTAATTTTAACTTTTTAATTTATATTAAAAGACTTTAACTATAATGGCGTTTTGGTACATGGCTTCACATGGCGCAGAGTTGAGAGCGCGTTACGCATTTACAGGTTGTTTCGCACATGGACGTGGACAAATATTTTTTTTTTTGAGAATTGGGGAGGTTTTTTGCTATATTTCACACATAGGTCCTATGTCCTAAATATCAGGGTTGTCACATAAAATGTGCAAACGAATGAAAAATGTCAACTTCTAAATTCTTTAAATAAAAAAGTAACAACTATTTAGAACTTAGTTTACTTTTAAAAAGTTCTCTAAATTATACCCTTTCTAACGATATGCTACATGTCATACAACTCATTCAATAAGTCGTTAAACTTGAAGAAGTACCAGTTTGCCCAGGTCAGGGTTAAGAGAATACTTTTTTATGCTTAATATGTTTTTATTAAATTAATTACAAAATATGTTCAAATTGGCCACCTTTGCTTCGATCAACACCTTTTCCTTATTTCAACTGTAATTAACTGAAGTAACATTTCCTCTTTAATTTTTGCAAAGGCGGTGATTATTCTTTCAATTGGGATTTCTTTCATGGGCACTTCTGTCGTGCTAATTACCTATTTTGCACATCCCTAGACAAAGAAATCCAGTGGTGTCAGATCTGAAGTGCATGCAAGCCACGGAACAGGGTACGTCCTCTGACAAAAAAAATCCAGTGGTGTCAGGTCTAGAGACCGTGTGAGCCTCGTTGAAAAAATAAGCGAAAAAATTACGAAAATAGAGTGAAACTCCACCAATTCAAACTCTAGTCATTTGAAGTTTTGCTGTCCAGCTGCGAGACTCTGGTGGCGAGAAACCACCTTAACGAGCATGGCCTTTATCAACACCGGTTCTCATCAACTCAACTTTTAATCGTCGAAATATAGAGTCAATCAAATGTGACCACCTATTTTTATCATCAGACATTTATTTTAAATCAGACACACCAAAAAACTGACACTATGATCTTGCCTGCATATGATAACGTTGAGGCGGAAGTCCCCGAGCGGCTCCCTGCCCCCACGTGCTCGTCGACATGATGCATGGGTTCGTTCTTCTATCGGGTTATGATGTTACTGGACTAATGGATGGGAATAGACGGGCTTCGAATGGAAAGACTCTCTTCTCTAAATAACTATGTATTCCACACGAAAGAGAGAGAGAGATCTGGCTGCAGGAAGGACAACCTTCCGCAGCCAAGGCTAACCGACGACTCCCGACTCCCGCCTGCTGTACGTCACTACCCAATCGGTAACGGTGCACGTGCAAGAAGCGATCGGTCGGTATGCAGGTGCAATGTCTCCGCAGGGCCACAAGAGATGGCGTTGTTAAAATAGCACATTGCACCTGAAGACAGATGTAAAATGTCGCTGTTAACAGCGCTATACGTGAGGATAACAACAATCGACAACTGTATGTCAGGTCACACAATCGACGATATATCGTATCGTAGCACTCTAAGGCCTAAATATTTTTTACATTTTTATTGCACTTAGTATTTATTCAGAATTATTCCGAGCTTAAATATTTGCATTCCTCGTATATTGGGGTGCTGAAAATTCTTATTTAATGCCAACGAGCTAAACGTAGCTCGAAGCAAATGTATATTCATGAGATTAAACCCAACTTTATACGACCCGAAAATGCATCCCTCTTCATTGACATTCACAACCCTTGTAAGAAAATTAGCCCTCTATTATGTAAGATCCTTATAAATGCATCCTTCGCGTAAAACGTGATCTCGTCGAATATTAAAATAAATTACTGCCAGTCTGAATGTACATTTGACATTACAGCCAAAATCCTCATACAAACGGCACGAATAGCGAGTGAATCTTAAAGGATTCGCTCGAAACAATCCCAGCAAATTCAGGAGACGATATATTAATTAACTGTCAAATAATTCATATATTATGCAGACGATTTTTTAAAAAAGGAATTCACGCCCTCGATAAAACAAAGGTGTTGCATTCAATGGGAAATCCGCTCTATTATTCATTCGAAATGAGCTTTCATAAGCTCGCTAGATGACTTTAAAAGCTCCGCTCGATTATCAAATGATTCCATAAATATTATATTGGCTTGGCTCATTTCCCGTTAATGTTGCTTAATAATAGAAAATTGTATAATTCGAGCATTTTCCATCGTGGAAATATTGACCCAAGCTCTATGTGTCGATCAGATTACGAGCTTTTATTAGATCTATCCTCAATGGTGTTCATATACTGAAATCATGGATATTGAAAATTTGTATTTACCGAATGTATGAGGGGGATTCAAATATAACCCGGATTTTTGCTGTACGAGCTCAAACATAAGGTCTTAAAGTGTACGAATACTTTCGGGTCTACCTAATAACAATGATGATAAATGTATTGATTTCATACATGCTGTTTAAATTTGTCGTGAATAAATATGAAACCCTATAGATCAATAGATAGATAATGAATCCGAACGTTGAGAGATCGTTTATTTGCATTCGACTAAGTTAAAATGATTTTTCACAGGGACCATTTCCGCATATTTTCCAGGAATTAACTGTTCACCTAAGTGTAATCCTTTGAATAATTCAGGTCACTGATTAACAGGTATGTCTCTCGTTAACAGATCAACGATTTACACCCAATGCATTTCTATACAAATTAAAGCATATTTATAAAGTCATAAATAATATCGCATCTGAATCCTGAATTCGTTCATGCATACAATAAATGAGCAATAAGTCTGCGATCAACTTTATGAAGCGACTTTATAATGATAGCTTATCATTTTAAAGTATTTGAATTAGTTCAGTTAAAATATTTTTCATCATATATGTATGCAGATAGATGAATGTCTGTAATCTGTGATTCGTTTGTCCCGTATATATTCCTATACCATTAATCCGATTGCGATGAAACTTTAGGAAGTTATTGTGCACACCTCCGTGGATATTTTTGAATTAATATAAATATTGTTTGTGAGCGCATTTTGTTTTGTGAAACGTTTAACAAATGCACCATGTTGGCGCATATTGGTCTGATTAAATGAAACGGGGGAGAGGAAGGATGCGCGCGCAATACGGCGGTCGAACTCCGCTTATGAGAGAGGGGGAAATAATTGTATTGCAACGCATACCGAATAACAATATGGTTTATGATATTAAATCAATCTGTATCATACAACATTGCCTGTAATAAATAAATTTTATCTCATTAATAGTTTTTAATAATAGATAAATTGAAAGTAATAAGTGCCGCGTGAAGCTGCGACTTGTTCAAGAAAAGGAACTGTTTTCCAATGAATAATTTATGGAATAAATAAAAAATAAACACTAGCTAAAATTAGATTTTATTCCAAAAGGACACGTATCCCTGGTGGGATTTTTTAAAGGTTTTTCCATACGGAACTACTACTATAAAAACATGAGTCGCGTACAGCGTCCCTTATTTGAGGAGTTTCGTTTTAGAGCGTTTCGCTTATGCGGCACATTTCTATACCGAAAATAGTTAAAATTAATATTTTTTTAGCCAATTATATAACTGATACAAATATACAGCTTTAAATCGAGATTTCCATATCGCAAGAGTCTGATTAAGAGATGGTTAACTTTGTCCTTAAATATATATATATTCACCATAAGTCTATTTCATTAATTTCGTTTGTCAGCTCATTCGAAAGCCTAATAAGACAAAACTTTTATAACAAGCTTAGTTTTAATAGTCTTAATTTATTCGTTAACTTAGGCGAGCCCTGTCGTCGAATAATTTAGAAGGTCGCGCCCACAAGTCGCTGGAAAGCTGTTCGAATCGGGATAGTTGATTAGTTTGGTAATGAACTTCTAATGGCAAAACTATGCGGGGAAAAATCCTTAATCGCAAATGCCTGACAAATTCTTAAATCGATTATCTGTGGCTTTGTCCTTTCTGGCTTATACGGCATCGGAGAAGAAACTGTATTGGCACCCGAACAAAGAAAACTCAAAGTATCATTCTACCTATATCTTTCAGCTCGATACACTGTTTATGGTGAGAACCGTCAATCTACCATTATTTTGACTGGAACCTTTGTCTAAGTTGTGAAATGATGGACGCATGTTTCATCCATGGTTATGAATCGACCCATAAACTCAACTTTATTGCTATGAAACATCGCCAAACACTCAATTGAACGACACTATTTTTATTCCATTGTGAGCAAACACAGCACCCATCTTGCGCATAGCTTTCTCGTGTC
The DNA here is from genome assembly GCA_008973525.1 of Stenopsyche tienmushanensis. Taxonomy (NCBI): domain Eukaryota; kingdom Metazoa; phylum Arthropoda; class Insecta; order Trichoptera; family Stenopsychidae; genus Stenopsyche; species Stenopsyche tienmushanensis. The sequence continues at coordinate 95,822 of WACJ01000519.1, forward strand.
CAAATTTTCAATCAATATGCAACAACCGCCATTTTTACGTCCAGTCGAATACTTCCGTGACTACTGTTTTACATGAGGATTTGAAATTAATATGGGTGCAATCAAAAATGATGGCTACCAAACCCCTAAAGGAGTACTATACCAAGGCCTGGGATCCCCCTTCCACTTTTCAGAAAGAGCATTCTTGTACATTGAGCTCGGAGACAGACGTAGACAGAGCGCAGTTCGGAAGACAGAAATGGGAACATAAATTCTTACCTCGATTTACATGATCAATGCACAGTTTAAATCATGTAATTATCTAATTTAAATCATGAAGATATTTCAGTAGGATATTTAATCCCTTAAAGAGGTAAGACGCAGAGTTGTGTCCAAATCCCAGTGATTCAGAAAGAGCAGATAGAGACGGAGAGTGTCTTGCACGTTGAGTTTGGAGAGAAACAGAGACGGAGAGAGTATCCTGCATATTGGTGATTATGAATGAGAGACAAAGACAGATAGAGTATGTTGCGTACAGCGTACGATTGTATAGATTATTAACCTAAATCTATCGACTAATAATGACATGTGATTGATATAATGAATTTATTTCAAGTGTATTGTTTATGTTTACTTATGTGTATTCAGTGTATTATTTTAAGGAATAACTGAATATTGCATGCTATCGACTGTATTTATTTATTTATGTACAAACTTCATACATGCTGCGACGGTCCTGATAGATAAGTAGATTCAATTGCTGATATAAATACAAAATAAATGTTTAAAATAGTTTTAAAAATGAATAAATAATGATATTCTATTAGAAATACAAGCACAGTGCTATGGAATACTATACACCACTTTGGTGTTCATACTCATTAAAGAGTTAGAACGATTACTTGGAGTAGGACCGTTCATGATTCATTAATTTGCAATAAATTTTAATATATACAAAATTATTGTTATTGAAAAATATGTTGAATACATATTTTGTAAAGGAAAATATAATATTTTTCATTATTATTATAATAGTTTTTTAACTATAATATATAGAAAATTCCATTAACTAAAATATATATTTTCCGAGATAGTTACTATATGTTATGTTTTCATTCCATTGGGCAAAACTTAAGTGTTAAATTCGATCCTGAGGAGAATTACAATTAAAGGACGAGATGGTGGCTCCATTTCCAAGTTTCTTTACTCAGTAGAAAATGGAAGAAAAGAAAAAAAATACTATAAGAGTAGATAAACACTAAAATCTTCCGGAACAATTTCTCTCAACTAACAAGATTAGGGATTAACTCTTTGTGATCTGGGTTCGATTGAAACGAATTGCGATTTTTTTAATCATAAAATGGAGCCCCACGACGTTAGCTTATTTGGGTCAGATTTCATGAAATTGTTTGAATTATTGGATGTAAAAAAAAAAAACGCGAAAGCACACAATAAAATGTAGCACAGTGATGAGGTATTGAGTAATCAAAATATTTTGGCAAAAGCTCAAGGCTCGTTCTTCACAAAGGGGTCATAAATAATTTCAAGTGTTTGCTGGTACCATCACTTCTAACAAGAAAATCGTCCCCTTTGTATGAGAAAAAAATAATTAATGCTACCAGCGAATTCTATTTCCAACGTTGGCAAAACTACAATTATTTGCCAGATCGTCATTAAAAAAAGTTGCCATCGAACGGTCATATATTAGGGGGATCGAAAAGTATTCCGCGTATTTGTTATAAAAAGTTTAGATTATAATTCCCTTAATTATTCAATACATCTTCCTATCGCTTTGGCAGTCCTTCGATTCCTTTTTTATGAAAAAAAAAAACGGTTTAGAAGCAAAATAAACTATTTCAAATTCATTTTCACTATTCATTTTGCCTTCTATTAAGTTAAAAAATCAAAAAGTCTTAAGCTTCTATTACCCTCCTTAAATTTCTGGGACCAATATTGGCATCTGCGGACTGTTACCATTTCACGATAACCATATTTTAATGTTTTACTGACTTTTGTGGCATATGATGCTGGATGTGAACTTTGTTAGTTTTGGCTCTGGATATTTTAATCTCAATAATAAAAAAAAATCTGTAACACGAAAGTAATATTCAAGAATAGTTTTACAATAAAAATAACTTACAAATATGTTAACTTCGCCGTATCTGGGCTATAAATGAGCTTAAACATAACGTCTCAAAATATGCGAACACTTTTCGATACCCCTAATATTTATGCAAATTTTAGAAAATCGGATTTCCTCTTCGTAAAGCATTTCCAACGTGATATTCAACGCTTGTTTTATGAGCTGTTATACTGATGAACCTCCATGTGCTCGAGTATTCCTCGAGGTGTTATTCCTTTCTGGATAACAAGGTGTGAATGTATTGAATTAAAAATGCAAACACATCCCGACGTCAACGAGTGGATTGATACGCCAACGTTCAACAAGATATCGTTTGAACTAACGAACACAACTTGAATAGTTAATGAGGATTAATTGTCATACGAGCAAAGCACAGTTTCTCGGTACCGATCCGATGTTTGTCATCAAAAGGCCGTTTCATGCCAGGATTAACAAAATAATGATTTACTAAGAGAATTATATCTTGAATTTCCAAGGATTCAGGATACATAAAGCTCGACTGAATAACCAAAATACGTCTGCGACGATTCATAATCCAATTGTCTTTTGTACTATGCGAGATAATTGATACAATTTTTTCTTGATTCGTTAACGAACTCTTGATAAACTGCAACGTCGACAAAATATGAAAGCTCACGAAGCTTTTTATAATTTTTCGCAGTGTAAATTATTTCCACAGCAATAAATTTGGAATGTGAATTCAGCAAATCCGTGAAAATTTTGCTGGATAAAAGGATTTCCCATAAGTAATGTCGTTTTTTCGATGCGCAAAAAATAGCCTCTCCAAAAGCTAAGCTGGTATAAAAACATTGAGATTGAAGCAGTCCTCAAGTCTTCAATCGAAGACAATCCAATGCTTACTACTTACTTGTTTTGTACAAGAAAAGTTCAATAAAGCGTAAGAAAAAATATTTTTAATCCCATTGAAACAAATACGACATAACTTCCAAGACGGGCGTCGAATATAAAGACTCTCTTCTCTAAATAACTATTTATTCCACACGAAGGAGAGAGAGAGATCTGGCTGCAGGAAGGACGACCTCCCGCAGTCAAGGCTAACCGACAACTCTCCCGACTCCCGCTTCCTGCGCGTCACTACCCAATCGGCAACGGTGCACGCGTAAGAAGCGATCAGTCGGTATGCAGGTGCAATATCTTCGCAGGGCCACAAGAGATGGCGCTGTTAAAATAACACATTACACCTGAAGAGAGATGGAAGATGTCACTGTTAATCCGGCGAATTAAATCTGCTCATATTAATAGCGTTACTAAGTAGGGATGGTAAATCGCCCACGCTACTTGTTACCTTATCGATATTTATGAACAAAATCGTCATTTAAATATTACAAAGAAAAAGTGGTAGCCCTACCTTCAAACGAGTATAAACGCACCAAAAAAATATTTGGGAAAATAAAGAAAGAAATATCCTCGTTGATATATAAACAGGGATGAATTGAATGTCTCCTATGTAATAATTTTTATATTACTTCCAACTTATATTATTACATGTGCCTTTTATGGTACATTTTTATAGTCCGATTTAAGCTCGGGTATTATATTTAATCTTTCAAGACAAAGTTTTTATATTTGTATGCATAAATTCGATAATCTTTAATATTTAACATTTTATGCTTATTAATTCCCAGAAAAAAAAACAGCTATAAAAAGTTAGAAACTTTCGTTGACATGAATATATTTTTTGGCAGAAATTACAATCTGTTATAAAATCGTCTCTTTCTTTGTCCCATTTTTTTTAATTATTCCAGTTCTTCGTGTATTTAAAAAAATAAAATTACAAAAATACGTTATATTGCTCATATATTACTCTCCTATTAATATTAAAAATGTTATTAAGTAGCACTTTAAATATTTAACATTCTAAAGAGGACCTTGATTAAATAATTTTACGCTCGATTGCCTTAATATAAAATGTAATTAATATTAAAAGACGGCTATATTTTGTATAGTTTTCGCAGCATTTGTTCTGTGAAAAACCCTCGACAATCTCATCGCAAAGCTTTCGGATGGAAGCAGAGCTTTCGATTAATATTTTTCGATTTATAGAGCCTTTTGTCAACGTATGGCCTCCTGTACACAATCAGTGCCGGTAAATCCGCCTCTGTGCATTGAAGATATCTAAAGAATTTAATATGCAATGGCGAAAAAATATTCTGCAGACGACGAGCCAATATTGGTCGCCATACTGGGATATAAAGCGAAATTTTTATCGGGTCGTTGATCAAACACTAGGCAACACATGACGAGCTTTCATTTTAATCTACTGATAGTTAGGAAGGGATGAAATTCGCCAAAATGTTATTTATTTTCTTTATAAATTGCCATTTGATTGGCGTCCTTGTGCGCGTGCTCGAGGTTGAAATGCGATCGCGCTGGGGAAAAAAAGCATAAAGAGTCGACCGACAGTCTTGGCCGCAGGAATGTGTGTACTTCTCGTTAGCTCCCCAGCGGTTTCACAGCTGAGATATATCCTTCCAAATATAACCCGGATTTTTTCTGTACAAATTTATTAGTAACTAATGATTACCCGGCATGCTTTGCAATGCCACGTTTCGCATAACAAACTGCATACACAAACAATATTTTTATTACACCTATGTTATTCCCGCAAAGTTAAACAATAATTTAACAAAGCTTTATCGCAATCGGATGAACGGTATGGCAGCGCATTAAATACGAACAAACAAACATTAACTTTTATATATTATACTATGCCTATGTTACTCGCGCAATCCTTAGCAGTAAGTGGACGAAGTTTTTTTTGCAATCTGATGAACGGCATGGAAACGCATTACATACGAACAAACAGATGTTATTTTTTATATATTAGATATATATATTAGATATTGTTTTTCTATATAGTTTTCTTCTTTGAAAAAATATATATACTAATGTATAGCGAAAAATAGCATCCTCTGTTGCGCAACGCGTAATTAATTGTTTTCTCGTAAACGAAGGCAAGTGAAATTTCAATGAGACTTGAGACACAGTTTTGTGATGCTAATTTAAGTAAAACCCAAGTGTTTGATTGAGCTCAAACATTTTGTGAAGGTATGAAAATCGAGAAACAATTTGCTGAAAAATTACGTCTACTGTATTTTAGGACTCGAAAGATATTTTATTGATTGATTTTCTACCAGCTACGAAATGAAGCAAAGGCTGCTTAAATGAAAACGAATAATTACACGTTGCGCAACAGATAATATGCTACTTCTCACTTTCATTCTGTAGTAACGGATTAAGAAGCTTCTTATTTGATGGAATAAATGTTTTTCTAACGAAGCAAACTATGTAGAAAAATATGATATTCCATTTGTATTTTTATATGTGCTATATTGGAATCGCCCTCATAATATTTTTTTTCCAAAAATATCGACTTTACATTACCATCTTCTTCCTTTTCGAACCTTTCACAATCCGACAGCTAATGAACCCGCATGCGACCATCCATATCAGAGAGTTCGTACAAGGGTGGAAGCAACTCGAGAGCCCCAATCATTACGTAACATATAATTTGTACAGCTGTTGGAAGTATAGTTAAATAAAATAAATATCACTTACAATGTTCCAAAGTATAACTTTTACGTGATAAAAATCATTCTAGTAAATTGGCAATGTTTTTTCACTTCTCTCTCAGCGTAAACAAATTTTATGCAAAAGGTAAATGGTCCGATTAAAGATTCAGATATTTTTATGCGACAAAAAAACCCTGAGGATATTATCTGCAATCTCTTTTAATGGCAGCATCCTTTAACGGTCAGGTTTGTCAACGCGAATAAGAAATGGGATGCGAGGGGGGCGCACCCATCCGAAAAAAGGTTACGCTCAGCAAAAAGGGACGCCCGGGCGATTGGATCCGTTCAGCACAAAAAGTGCATGGTTTTGAAAAATTGAATTTAAATAAACACAAATAAGGGATCGTAAAAAGTTGTGCCACTCTGCCTGTCGGGGATTCCCGGCGGGCGCGCAATATTCCCGTACGAGGTGGAGGTCGCTTAATTCAGGGCACGTACCCTGGAAAAAGGTATAATGGCGCTGAAACCATTCCGTGCGTACCCCGGAATAACAAACTAACGTCGAATAAGATAAATCCAAATGGCCTGTATAAAAAAGCATCCCCGATCGGCTTCATCCCCGTATGAATTATTTTCGCGTTTGCGGCGAAATGGTGACGTTTTATCTCGTCCCCGTCTGGAAGCCTTTGCGATTGTGAAAGTTTTTTTTTTGGAATACTTGCAAAGAGGAAGCTATATCTTGCTCGACATTTTCTGACGGTAGAAAATTGCAAATAGTGTTTTCCGAATGGACTTCTGGAAGGCGTATAAAAGGAAAACGAGGATACTAAACAAAGGCGTCCAATAGGCAATAAGGCTATATAAAAGACTTTCATCGATGCTCATATATTGCAACAAAATTAATATAAAGAAATATTTTAAACCATTGAATACAAAAATAATATAATACACGAGTCCGTTATTAAATCGGGCCGTGATGTTGCTGGACAAATGTATGGGAATAGACGGACGTCGAATATAAAGACTTTCTTCTCTAATTAACTATGTATTCCACACGAGAGAGAGAGAGAGAGAGAGAGAGAGAAAGATCTGGCTGCAGGAAGGACAACCTCCCACAGCCAAGGCTAACCGACGACTCTCCCGACCCCGCCTCTTGCGCGTCACTATCCAACCGGCAACGGTGCACGCGCAAAAAGCGTTCGGTCGGTATGCAGGTGCAATGTCTCCGCAGGGCCACAAGAGATGGCGCTGTTAAAATAACACATTGCATCTGAAGAGAGATGGAAGATGTCGCTGTTAACAGCGCTACTACGTAGGGATGGTAAAATTTATATACAAATTATGAATATAACTTTTTTGTTATTAATAAATTCGAACATTTTTTTTACTAAATACGCGAATATTCTTTGATACCCCTAATATCTTATACACCTAAGTCTTATAATCTTGTGTCTTCTTTTGATCGTGGACAAAAAATGCATGGCCATGGCAAGAATAATTGCACACAATTGCGAAATTGCACGATTGAAACGATCATGGTTTGGACAAATAGATGGGAGGTGGAGCAAGAAATTGGTTCAATGGAGAATTTAGGCTGAAAAAAGAAGACAAGACAGGCCATTAAGCAGATGGATGGACGCTTTGCAGAATGCGAATAGCGCAACATCGGTAAAAGTGGATGTCAATGAGAGGCCATTGCGTTCCATAAAAGAATGCCAATGTTCTGAAAAGAAGATTGAGTATGATCATTTTACACTGTCAATGGAGCTTCATCTTCTACAACGATCATTACTGCGTGTTTTGGATCTATTTCTAATTGATTTGGCGATAAAATGAACAGCATAACTAGGATACAAAACGATCTTAAACCCGGCTTATTGGCAAACATACGAATTATCCTGGAGAATATTATTATAAGCATTCAAAAGGATAATCAATCCTGACGCTGATTACGATTTAATATCTCATCAAAGTATTTATTAAACACCAGCGAAAATGATCTATAATATTTAAAATAATAGAAGATAAATTAATTTCGTTATTTATGACTTCTACCATATATAAATTTAATATAGTATTAAACTTGAATGTCTATTGAATTAGATTTGTACGTTTTTATTTTCAAAAAGTCCTACTACCCTAATTATATTATTTTTTAAATATAATAAATAATAACTTTAAATATATATTTGCAACATGGAAAAATAATTAAAATTATATTTCATATACAGTCTGTGTTATTCATTTTTAAAATAAGGTAGTATCCCTGCCGCGCCCTTCACTTAAAACACGTTACGGTCCGTGATATCTTATTTTGTAAAATTGATATAATTCTTAAATCGGCTTATAGTACCAGCCATAAGTTATAAGATTAATTTAACGTCATATTAAATTTTGCCCAATACAAAAACAGCGTCGTGAAGATGTTTCAATCGCAAGTTTTTGGATCGATTCATAACCATGAATGAAACATGGGTTCATCACTTCATACCTGAGACAAAGGAACATAGGAGAAACTAACTATTTTTTTTAATGTAGAACTAAAAAACTAGCTATGATATATACGGACATAAAAACATGTATATTGTAATTTAAAACTAGATAAAATAAATTAGTAAGATAAATAGATATGAAGGTTTAAGGGGAGTCTAGTCTACTTGCAATCCCATTTAGCGCAAGCCCCAAGTACGCATTTGTTGCCGAAAATGCCGCAAAAAGCCTTAAAAGAACACTGAGTAGGAACGAGGTCTGTGTGTTCAACCGGTCCGCTTTTCGGACTGCTGACACGACAAATCTGCGTCCATAAATGGAATTCCGCTCGGACAATTCAAGCTCCAGGAAAGTCCAAACCTAAAAAGCGATGTCCTACGCCGCCCGTACCCTGTGAGTAAGGAATCCAATCCCGAGATCCCGGACAGTTTTAGGTACTCATGAATCCCGAGATTAGTAAACATAATCCCGAAAAATTCGGGATTGAAATTTATATCCAACAGAAATCGTACACCTCACTAGCACGATGAAGGCTACTAAATCTGGACGCTTGGAAACAGTGGCGTAATTACTAATTGGCGAGCTTAAGCTACGCCTAACTGTTTAATCTTTGTATATACATAGAGAGTACATATATTTTATTCAAAATTTTATATTAACCTTTCCCAACCGGTGATGTATTTACTACACCTCGACCTCTAATAATAGGAATATCGATATGAAATATAATAGATACGGAGTTCAAAATTTTTTTATTCCTCTGTAATATAATTACGAATCACATCAAAATATTATAGTATATAAGTATTCATTGGCAGCGACGGAAATAAATAATTTGTCGGGAAATCGGAAATGTTGCGAGTTTTAGTCCATGTCTCAGCAGATTTATCAGTCATATTGATGGTGTTATACAAAAATGGGGACTCACGCGATCATCAACTTGAATTTGCATTTTAATATCTGATGACGAAACCTCCAACGAGTGTGGAGGCTGAGCATGCATTTTCAGCAGCAGGTTGCCTGTCTACCAATATCAGATCCAGACTAAATGACGAAACACTCTATGCTTTAATGTTTTCAATGAGGCGGTACCTAACCGAGGGGAAAAACCGATAAAGGTGGCGGCTAGTGGTGGCTAATGGCTAATTTGAGAAACTTGACGGTTCTTACTATAAACAGGGTATCGAAGCCATTTAACATCGCTGAGAAAAGTGTAACGAGCTGAAAGGAGACTATGTTGAGAAATATAACTAATTCTTTTCAATTGTTTTCTTTGTTAGATCGGATACTTCTAGAACTACCCTAGACATTTCTGTGTCGTAGAATAACATTTATTCTTCGTGTGGATGTGATTTTTAAAAAAATGGACCCATGAACTGGCAATTTTCCAGCGGCAAAAATCGTCAAGCGCGACTCTGAAAGCAGTCGGAAAATTTATTCAATCGCATATTTCTACTCCTTCGGCAAATAAGGCCCAACACCCGAAGAATTTTCTAATTTGGCGTAAAAAATAGGCCTTTAAACCGCCGTAATGCGCCCTCAACGCCTGCCTTTCTCATTTTTAACCGACCTCCATCATCGCGCGATATGGAGCGGATTGTTTTCAAATTGGCTCTTGGAGACACACATATTCCGGGGCCACCCGGTACCCCCGGATAATAAATTCCATGGGTCACGATCCGCATTACTCAGCCTAAATGGGACCTCATGACCTAAAACATCATTTAACTTTATTTCTCGCCACGTATGTATGTTAACTTGATTGTCCAATTCTGGCGCTCCGGCCACTTTTTTTTCACCTGAAAGAGAAAGTTCTTCGAAAAGTTTCCGAGTAATAAGCTTCTTCGACAATTCTTCACGTGTGCTGAAAACTAATTTTCCTCCTTTGGTGCGATTCAATGTACATCCTTTTCGTCGGAGGATGAGCACTGTTTCGTGGGAATGTCGATGTTTTTCGAAAACAAAAATTACACGAATCCAATTTTCCGTCGAATTTTCCTTTTGATTTTTCGTCGAGTTCGTTATTTGCGAATGACGCCGCTGTATTTTTATTACAAAATTTTCTTCTGCTTCTGTATCCTTGAGAATTACTTTCCTCGTGTTTTTATAATATCCTTTCAGTAAGCAAATCGATCAATTTATATTCATATTTTTTCTTATTACCGTGCACAACATTTTCAATCAATCTGGATGTTCTTTTCGTTAAATATCCAAATTTTCTGTATTATTTTTCTTACTATCCATAACACAAACTCTTTCTAAGAAACAACTTATTCCGAAACTAAACATAACAACAATAATCACACTATAATTTTAAGATGTTCCAGATGAACGTTCGGAATTCGTAGATGAGCATTAAAACGCCATAACTCTTACATCAACGAAAAACTATTATTTTTTTAAAGTTCGCATTCTTTTTATTCTATTTTCGACTTCAATTTACAATACGATTCTGTCTTATTTAAAATATAATTCAAAAATAGATAAATAAAACACTAAAAATTCAAATATTATTTTGAAACCATTTTTGCCCCCATTTTCGTATAACACCATCAACGTGACTGATAAAATTCCTTACTGCTGAGACACGGACTAAAACTCGCAAAATTCCCGATTTTCCCACAAATTATTTATTTCCGTCGCTGCAGATGAATACTTATATACTGTAATACTTTGATGTGATTCGTAATTATATTACGGAGGAATACAAAAATTCTGAACTCCATATCTATTATATTTCATATCGATATTTCCATTATTAGAGTCGAGGTGTAGTAAATACATCACCGGTGGAGAAAGGTTAATATAACAATTTGATAAACATATGTGTACTGTATATATGTATACATAGATTAGACAGTTACTGCCCATAGGCGTAGCCTAAGCTCGCCAATTAGTAGTCACACCACTATTTCCAAGTGTCCAAATTTTGGCGGGAAATACTCGATTTAGTAGCCTTCATCGTGCTGGTGAGGTGTACGATTTCTGTTAAATAAAAATTCATTCCGGAATTTTCGGGGTTACGTTTACTAGTCCCGGGATTCATGAGTACCTAAAACTACGTTTAGTAAATTTAGTACTTTTGTCAATTTCAAATAGTTAAACTTGTAAAATTGTGTACAGGAACTTCCTCAATCACAATCAATCTTGACTAACTTAAATTCCGAATCTTCATGTGGAACTACATAATATTATTTTATCAGATTGCATTTTTGCATATAGAGTTGTTTTTCTTTTATTTGGCGCGGTTTTCACTGCATATGTGTTCTTTTGAAAAGGTAATCACTAACCACATTTTATACTCAGTACCACAATACAATGCTATTTCTTTTAATTTTCTACGAAAGAATGCAATCAATAGGTTAGGTTAAATTTCAATTGGCTTTATTAATACAATAATGACAGATGATACAACAGGTGTACCATAATCCTGATAATTATTGACAGTTAAGAAGAATACAGAAACTCATCCAATAATAACAAAAATTAATTTAAAATTATAAATAACATACTGAAGCGTTGACGGGTTGCGTTTTTTGCACGCAAACCCGCATTTGAAAGCACATCAGCGTGATGCATAATCGAACGCGGCGCGATCCATAGACGATGGTCCCGACAAATGAGTCGGCAACGATGAACAACAGATAACATGATTTGACCAATGAAGATGGCGGGTCCAAACGAAGCTATTTAATGATGTCCAGTAATTCAATTATGAAAATGCTATTATTTTAAATACAAAATACGAAGCTTATAATTTTCCCAATACTTTTATTCATGTTACAGAATAAAACTGTTATTTCCAACACAAACACTTGTTTTGTGATAAATTTGAAGAAACTACCATTACAAATTAATATAAATTTCTTCGTCGATGTTTCCGTGTATTTTCTCGATTCATAAATACAAAAAACGAGACATTTTGATGTACGATTACGCAAATGTAACAACAACAGATTTAGTATCGAACACAGACTAACATTTTGAACAGCATCCAATATCCATTATCGGATGATTAATTATTCTACCATTGATTAAAGGCGAAATTTATATTTTCATTTCGCCTCCTATATATATTTTTTGCGGCAATCCTTCCGAATGTTTCGATTTTTGATTGATTTATTGAGACAAATGCTTCATAAATTTGTGATTTCATGCTCGGCCATGAGCCTATATAAAATCCATGATTCTATGAAAAATAGGACGATAGACGTCAAATATTTAATAAATTGTATTTGTGATTTAACCGGGTTCAATGGTAATTTTGGCTGTTTCATCTTCGCTCAAATTTGCTTTCACATTATTATTGAAAATATCGAATTTAAATATCCTTCTGTTGATATTTGTATATATGATGTGAATATCTCTTTCTGACGGCATGTAAGTAATAATAGAATCCATGTATTCACTATCTAGCGCATAATATACGTCCTTTAGAATCTTACTTCCCGATTGCACCGTTCATCTTCCCATGCCATCCAGACTAGTGCAATCGTACAAAAACCTAATAACGGCTGCAGATACGGGCACATTATTCAGATCTTGCATGTTATCTCCATATTATTACATTCGCTGGGGCGTGATTCCCCGGAACGATGGCGAAACACACTTTATTTCCCGTGTTTAATCCCGTGAATTTACGACCCTCTAATAATTTGATGTTCCCTCGTATATCCTCGGAATTTCGGCGAATATTTGAACTACGAACATTTTTCGTGTTTGGCGAAAATGAATATTTATTTGTGTGGAAATCGCGGAGTAGACGTATTGTTTTCTCGACCGCAAATAAATCCTCTATCGGCGTATTGTAGCGCATGTTAATTTCGTCTTATCCGGGAATAATATCATTCCGAATAACGCAGATGCTTGTCTTGTTCATTAATAAGTTGGTTTATCCAGGAATAAATTGTTTTTATGATTCTCCCGGTTGAAACGCGCCATATCGAATTACTTCGTATGGGATGAGCGTATCAAATGCTGCTAAATTCGGCGAACGACAAGATGATGAGAAAGTCTATAAGTAATGTCGCATTCTTATCGAGGCATAAATTACTTAAATGTATTTTGATTCCAATAAATTATTATACAGTCAACCCTTTTATAACGTCTAGAGACCATGCTATAGAAAGTTAGGCACCTATACAATTTTTTGTAGATGCTAAGTTTATCAACAAGTGCAAGTAACTGACACGCACGAAAGGACATGGACAAGACGCTGCAAACGAAGTAGACGCTATAAGAGGGTTGACTGTACAAAGGTAATTCAATATAACCCATCCAAATCAAATACTTAGGTCTTATTAAGAGTAGCAAAATTTCACTTGATTTCCCGCTGTCGTTTACAAGGAAATGAATAATTACGCGATGCGCAACAGAGAATGCTACTTCTCGCCTTCTTTCTTCGGTGACAAAATCAAGAAACTTCCTATCCGATAAAATAAATTTATTCCTAATAGAAGGGAACTATTTATAAAAATAAGATACTCCATTTGTATTTTTATATATTAATCATAAATTCCGGGTTATATTTGAATCGTCCTCGTATTTAAAAAATAATATTGCGCTACAATATATTGTGTCGATGCAAAAGTTTTGACGTATATTTATGGCATCGACAAAAATATGTTTTTCATCTAAATTGATTTGAAACTATTCTAGTTCATAAATAAATAGTTGGCACACTGTCGCTCGCGAGCTACCAATAATTCTTATAGTATTTTGAAGTAAATCTCCTTGAAAAAAATGTATAATTTAACTCGGCGGGGATATTTCACAAAAATATGAAGAAAAAAAGGATTAAGTTCATCAAAATGCTCTAACTTTAAAAGTAACGATGTTTTTTCAGAGTAATTTAGATAAAATGTATAATAATTTACCATATAGACACACTACGAACACACCGTCGAACGAAAAGACTCTCTTCTTTAGGAAACTTTTTATTCAGCACAAAAGAAAGAAATCTGGCTGCGGAAAGGACGTCCTTCCGCAGCCAAGGCCAATCACCGACTCCTCTTGACTCCCGCCTTCTGCGCGTCACCACCCAACAGGCAACGCAGGAAAAAATGTTAAATCGCCCACGCCACAATAAATTTTATACCAGATATTTATTGACATTTTCAGAATATACAAAAAATAATAATATTAAAAAAGTCAAAGGTTGGTAAAGCGTAAAAAGTTAAAAAAAGGCATGTCCTGGTTGACATGATTTCAACTAAAATAAAGTAAAAATTATTTTGTTTCCATAAAATGGTGACTCTTAAAAAAGTTATTTTTTTGCCTTAATTTTTCACAGTTTTAACTTTTTTAAAGTAATAAAAGAAAAAAATCTGATGGCGATAATAGAGAGTTATATAAAAAAAAGTTTGTATCAAATTTGAAGCAAATCGGTTAATTAAAACACGAGATATCATGTCAACCGTGTTGAAAAAAATAGTTTAAAGAAAAACGCGTTTAACCTTTACCTACCGGTGATGTATTTCGTACACTTTTATAGCTTCAAATTCAACTATACTCAATAAAAGTTATAATGGTGTACCAAATATGCCCAAAAAAAAGTCTCTCGTTGCGATAGAGTTGATGACAAATCTCACCTAACCCAACCCAAAGCAACTCATCCAAAACAATCTCTTAACAACCTAAGCTTATTTTTGACCTATTATCGACTCATCATATCACTACTATAAACTTACATGAGCTTCCGATAAATATTCGCGGTGGAATTGTTCTGCAAATTCAAAAAAAGGATAAACACTTGGATCTTACGCGGATGGTAGGAAACGGAGCGCGCGACGACTTCTCCATCGGAAGAATTTACTGTAACTGAACAAAATGACTGACAACCTCACTTTCAGCCCTTATAACCTCACTTTCTAGATGACCCTTGTAGTTATACACGTATACTTTCTTATGAGTATAAAAATGCAGATATTTTGGATCAAATATTTTTTTTATTATAACTTATATTTTAATCTTCCCCCCTCCCCCACATTTTGATCTTCTTCAAATTTCAGAATTGTATAGAAGAAATAATACGAATTTGTTAATTAAATGTGTGCATATCCTATAACTTTTATAGTTTCAATCAACACCTAGTGCCGTACTTGATCAAACGTCTTTTATAGGTCAATAAATTTTATAATATATGGCAGGATTCATTTGATCATTGAATTGATTATGGACGATGTTTTAATATCTTTATCATATAGATTCATGTATGAATACATATAGATATTGTTCGCTTTCGGAGCATTCCGTTCTTAACCCCTTCGACTCAAGTGCATGCATATTAATGGGAGATATGAATATTTATATTCTTAAACGCGCTCAGATGGTGCAAAACTTATTTTACAACCGTGAGAAGGTCGTATTTTATCCGGTTTATGACTCTTATCACACTCCAAAAAAAAGTTTATACAACCCGGCAATCAATTCGCGATTTTATTTTTTACCGAGATCGTATAAATAGCGTTGCTCCTATAAAGTGCTAGGAGAGTTAGACGTAACTTTGCACTTAAGAAACTCATAACACAAGTTTTATGACAGTGTCTAACGCGCACTCCGTAAGGGGGCGGGGGTGGCCTTTTATGTATTTTAAATTTCATTAGTGTCATATCGCACTTATTGGCGATGTTATTTAATTATGCTCAACCTCGTTTGTATTCGCATTGAAGAGGAATGTTTCGATGAAACTCCCGAAACCCGGCATAACCGTTAGTTTTGCTTTGAATGAAAACGAACCGAAAATGAATTAATTATCTCATTCTAATTGACTCATTCGATTTTTTCTAATTGATTTCAATACAATTATGCCATACTGTTTTATTTAGTTTGAATAATGTTAAATGATTAAATCCTTGCATATCCCACCAAGCACCCAACATAATCTTACAGTGGGTTAAACTGGACTTAGAGATTAATTGGGTGTATCCTTTCAAGACAGCTAGATTTAACTCTATATAAACTATCTCCTTATTGTCCCTAGTTACAATTCATGGATTTTTCGTCTCAGCAATAAAGAATTGTAGATGCATCTTTAATGTGTATATATTTTAATTTAACCCGTTGATGAGGAATCCCGCAAATCCCGCTGATTAAGAAAGAGTATTTTCGCACATTGAGTGCGGAAATTAGTGAATCGGAGACAGAGACAAAGAGAGTATCTTGCATCTCATCATAAACTCGTACATCCAAGACAAGATCGATCAAAAGAAAATCATCGAGAAAAATTAACGAATATTATTTGCTATCGAACGTGTTACGGTTCATTTAATGATATACAAGCTTCACTTATGCTACGCGGCCCTGTGATGGACATACATATGTTCAACTCGCTAATAAATAGGTTTTGCTTCAAAATCAACTTTTTTTCGATACTTCACTACAATAATCATAATACATATTGAATATTTCCCCTTAATTCCATTAAAACCATTGTTCGTCGTTACAGGAACGAAATTAATAGTGACTTCTTATCTATCTACGCATGCTCATGTTTGAAATGCCCAAAAATAACGGAGAGCCGATGGATACCCTTGGTTGCGGGAAGATGTGTTCTTCCCGCCGGCTCCCTTGTAGTCTCGTAGCTGTAACCTCTTGTTAAATTAAATATAAATCCTTGTTAAGACTAGCAACCTACTTTGTCATCTTTTCGTAAATAAAACAATATTAAAATGGATACAGCGCATTTGTCTACAAAATAGCTTAGTTTTAATTTTTTTTTTAAATACATATAAACATTCTTAAGCGTAATTTGGAAACAAACTGCTTGAAAACAACAGCATCTTCGGCAATTTTCACTCAGTTTCATATGGTTCATCCCTTGATGCAGAGCACTCGCCCCCAGCGAAATAACATTCAGCAGGGTCGTTTTCTCTTCATTAAACGGAAGTATATTCGCCTTTAAATTTAAATACATCGCAACCCTCTTTTCGAATCTCGATTTCGAGCAGCGACGAATTGTTTTCAATTAACATGTTTTTCGCTCGTCGTCTCGAATGGAGCACAAGAGTGGTTTCGAATTTCATTTTAATTCCCGAACTTCCCCGATTTTATTTTCATTTTATTCCAAAAACCTCCTCCCGCCCCTCGTTTGTATCTCGGGATCCCGTATTCAATATACTCCAGATTCGAACAATTAATTAAATAAATCCCGGCGCTAAAGGGAGGCTCGAGGCTGACGACCTCATTGTTCTTGTAATTTTTCCGCCATCGCGCATTTTCGTCCCTTGTTTTACATTTTTTTGCGCATGCTGAAGTTGTTTGTGTAGGGAGCATTTTTTTTTTTAAATAAAAAATTCCCCTTTCAATGAATACAAATTGCATGTGTAACGTTTTCGCCGAAATTATGCCCGAAAATCCCCACGTGAGGCCGTGCCCTTTTAAGTTGGATTCTTTGTTTTTGCTTGCGAAAATATTTTTTGCCACGACATTTTCGTCGTATTTGTTTACCTGTTGTTTAAGGGCGAACAAAATAAGATATTATTCCCTCTTACTCCATGTCACAGAGATATCAGATTGTTTCCCCACATTGATTCCGTATCAGATATCTTATCCATCTTCACGGGCCCATTATAATCCCACAATTTTTTTTATGGGCTGTTACTTCTATATGAATAATATTAGCCTTTTTTAAATAAATAAAACATATAAATAAGCATACCATTGATAAAAACACAAATCCAAATATCATCATTGTTTTGAAGCCAAGGTACTGTTTAAATTTTTCCCGTTGGGATAAGAATAACAAAATCATTTCTTATATTATATTTCATATACTCTTCTTCAAGAAAGAGGAGAAATCTAAAATAAGATACCTAAACCCAAGCGATATGGCTACGGAGACATAATGAAATTTCTCCAATATTCCAGAGATACCTGTTGCCACCCTTTGAAATTTGCTCAACATAAATTACATATTTTGCATGCATATATTTAATTTTTAAAGATTTAATACACCTATAAAAATGATTTTAACTGACAATTAGACCATCTTCTGAAATACAGGACTCCAAATTCTCTCATCAATCTTATATAGTATCATTTTATAAACACTTTCATTTTATTATATCGATCGTGTTCTACCAAAATTATTTATAAAAGCCTTGCGCATTATCCTTGTCTTGCATCTATCACTTGTGTTCCCGTGGGAACGCTCGGAAATGAACGCTTTATTACTTTTGGATGGAGAAAGCAATCGGCTGCTAAAAAATAGATGAACAATAGCGTTATTTATTTGATTGATGATTTAAAATTAATTTGATCCACTGTTTTTGTTTGGCAATCGATGTTAGATGCATTGGTTTTAAATTGATTTTTGATGTCCAAGTTTTATTTGTGAACGATCACCCAGCGGGCCACCTGAGTGATAGTATCGAAGGATGCATTCACGATGAATTTAAGATCGAGATGAAGATTCACCTTTTCATTTTGGCGATTTCAAAATGGTGCTCTTCTCAGTTCTTCGTTCAGCTACCTTTGCTTTTTTTGCAATTTCTTACAATAACGTCATATAATTTTCGCTATTGATGGTTCTTTTTTTACGTTTACATTTTGAGCGACTTTTGCCGGTTGCTGTCCACTCGGCTTACTATCGATTCGACTCGTATTGTAGTAATGGATCCATGTTTCATCCATTGTCACATATCGCATGAAAAAAACAATTTTATTGCATTGAAACAGCGTTAAACAGCGCTCTGAATTGTGGACGCGTTGTTACTTTTGATCGAGCGTGAGCAAACGTGGCACTCACTTCGAACAAAGCTTTCTCATGAACAAATTTTGATGCAAAATGGTGAATACACTGCCTTCTGATCTTTTTAAAAAATCAGTTATCTAACGCAAATTTAATTTACGATCAGCCAAAACTATTTTGATTTGATTGGCATTGATATTTTTTATAACCATATTTTAACACATTTTCTGCGGGAAACATATTTTTGTAAATTACACTATCTTTCGGTTAACGCCGTTGTGTTTTGTTTGTAAAAAAAATGTTTTTAGGATTTGTCTTTTCAATTTTTTTCAGACTAATATAAATATTCTTACTGCTTTAGAGCGCGTTCCGTGAATATATACATTTTATTTGCGTGTAAAACTTTCATAATTTAACATGAATCATCAGCGTGTATTTATAAACTAAAAAAATATTCAGAGATTAATTATGGAAACCACCCTCGAACTAAACTTAAGCACTTAAGCAGAAGTACAAAAATGATGCAGATTATTGAAATGCTCCATAAAAATAATATTTTTATAATAAAATAATAATAATATTTATTAGTACGAGGGTCATCTAGAAAGTAGGGTTACAAGGGCTTTTGAGGCCGGGGGAATATTTTTGTTTCAAAGTTGGCGTATCTGGCATGAAGTTGGGGATCTTAACAGTCAATTTCTTTGGTCTCGCGTATTTGTCGGCCATTTTGTACAGTCGCCGTAAATTCTTCCAATGGAGAAGACGTCGCGCACTCCCGCCACCACAGGAAAAAATCTTGCATAAGACACCCTGGGTTTGATCCCAGGTTAGTTTCAGATTCTTACTGACTAAACCCCTCCCTTGTCCTTATCTGTCCCCCTAGTATTGTTTATCATATTGCTTCAGGAAGACAGGTAGTCTGGCCTTCTGGCCCTATTCTAGTGTTGATGAGTCGCTCTGGGTCTCTCTTTCTCGCACTGCCTTCTTTGTCCCTCATGATTTCTTCAACGAAATCTCGCCAAAGATTCCATATTTTTTTTGCTCACCATTATGCTGTGGACCATGTTCTCAGCGTTGAGCTTGGATACCCTGAGTGCTTGTTTCAGCGTGTTTCTCTGGGTTGTCCAAGCCTCACAATCATTGATGGTATTTTCGGCATCATCGACCTCCGCTTGGCAGTGCTGGCACGCCGCGGATGCTTCCTTGCCAATCCGCTTTAGGTCCTTGCCAATCGGGATAAGTCGATGGGTCCATTTTCCCTTGCTGGACTAATCCCAGGCGAGGTCACTCAGTTTGAAGGGGGCTGCAGTAGATGACAGACTGCAGGAGCTACCCCTTCCCCATGGTACTCGTATCGGTCCGGTCATTCGTAGTACCTAGCCACGGAGACAAGTCGCTGTTCGAGCAGCCTAAAACCGTTCTCCCCTGTATGCCCTAGGTGATTGAGGATAGTGGTAATGTCTTTGACAGTCTCCACCAACTGCTGTAATCACCTGTTCCACACGCCCATTTACAGATAAACAGCACAGGGTGACCTGCGGACCCAACTCATGTTAGCTGGGCTAGCTGCGTTTGATGAGCAAATCGACGAGGCTGCTTTCGCGGACCTCACACTCCACATCATTACCTCAGGGATTCAACCTTTGCCCACGAGCGTAGGGTTGGTCCTCCCCACCTGAGGTTTTATGGGTGGGCATCATGAAGTCTAACACCCACCCGGGTGGGAGACCATCAGTGATTTCTGATGAACTTATGCAAAACATTGAAGAACAACTGCTAAATGACCGCCGTGTGATGCTTGACGATGAATTTCCTGATATCATATATGATGACAATAAGTTGTGTGGTCCATGGGTTCCCAGAATGCTCACCCTGGAGCACCGCATGAATTTTTGGATAGGAGGGATTGCCCTTGTCAGGTGCGTCAGCCGCATGCGAAGTTCCCCCGCAGTTAAGTTCACCCATTTATTATCAATTGGGTCCTCCATTTAGCACTCGTGATATGACATGTTATGGTACTTAAAAAAAATGTTCAGCCAAATCGATTGCGCTCCAATTGCGGTTCATTTAGATTTGGTCTTATCTATATGAATATTATCGACATATTCGCGTCAATCTACGAGAAAAATTGCTTTCGGTAATTTTTCTATGTCAAAGAAATATTATAAGCTTGAGAGCCCGGAGCTTTCACGTGCAAGATGAAGATTTTCCTCTTTACGTCCTCATGCATATTTTAATGGGAGAAGGCTTTAATTACATTCCTCGGGGAAGGTTGATATCGGAAACCGGAACTTCGTTACCTCCGGAACCTGATATACCGCCATTTATGTCTATGGTATCGCCGTTTATTTAGCATTTCATATCATCCATAAACAACGCACTTCAAAATATCTCCATCTAATTGTGTGTTTTTTTTATTTTTCAGTATGCAGTTTCGTAGTACACAAGCGATGTCACGAATACGTGACGTTCACGTGCCCAGGCGCCGACAAGGGGGCTGACTCCGACGTAAGTTGAAACCTAATCGTATCGAATTGGACTAATATCTAGAAGCCCCCCATCCAAAAAAAGCACATCAAAAAACACATTAAATACTCCATCAATCGTACATTATCAGACATAAAAACGACTTTCAATTTCAATGGTTCATTCACGATAGTGCTCTCTCTTTTGCACGTATACGCATTGAATGTGTGCGACAAGGAAGGTATGATTTACAAAAGCAAACAACGTGAATAACCGCCTTTCTCATACACATGTATTTTTATATATTCATGATTCGATCGATGTGATATTTATTATTGATGATTTTGCAGAATTTATATTTGAAAAATTCCCGATTGCGTGTGGGCTTTTATATACGCTCATATCTTAGGTCTGGATCGACTCGTTATCCCTGGGGATAAAACATATTTTTCTATGCTGTGTATATCCACTTTGGCTGGCACGCTAATGGAAGCTAATGTGCTGCTAACATAATTATCATGTATTTGACTAGTGTATAACGACAGCATTGAGATAAAAATATTATGTATGGAATTTTTATTCGTCGGCTCGTTTTATTTACGTCTTCGTCTAGTTGTCTGCTACATTTTAATTGGACTAAGAAAAAAATACCATGAAAAAAAATGTATATTTCGATATTGAGGATTTGTTTGCCGCGGTTCGTGCGGCACTCAATAGGTCGACCCTACAGAATCTTTCAATAATGACGCTCGATTTTTAAATGTAAATAAAATAAATTGCATGGGAGATATCCACTTAATTTTTATTTAATTTAAAAGAATATATTATGGCATTAAGTATGAAATATAACGTCGCTCAAATTTCCACCGCGGCTTTGCTTGATGCCGCGTATTCGGTATGCCGAATTTTCGATGCATTAATCTGACTGAATTTGACATAATTTGCAATATTTTTGGTGAAATATTTCTCGAACGGAGCACTAATTTTGAAAATAAATTTTGATAATTTGCACATATTGTTCAGTGCTATAACTTTCCATAATAATTTGCCATGTATTACTGAATAATAAAAAATAAATTCTATAGATGTTGCTTTAACAACATGACTATTATAACCTAACAAACTTCGAGCGTTCATATTGAAAGACCTTGTATTATTGTATCATGCAAATGTAATGGCGTCTTCTTCGCCATAACACAGGACATAATTCGTTTTTTGTGCTAATTAACTGCGCTACTGTCTCTTTCATTACATCTTTTAAGCTTTTTTCACAGAGCTTAAAGCTCTTCGTATATACATACATACGATGTCCGTGGACATTCTTCGCTGGAAGTTTCTATGTCACAATTGTTCGACAGAAGACTGTCCCAGTTGTATAACAGAATTTCCCAATATCTGATATCTTTTTGCAAGCTGTACTTAAAAATAGCAACCGGGCTCTCTAATTGGGTCAATCCATCTCTTTATGTCCCAAAGCTCATCCGAGTGGATCGAAAACACACCATGGCCCTTTATATTTATGTCAAATTATCGATTGACACCGGCGGCTAATACACATTGTTCAAGACATCATAAATTGCCGGAATTTCATAATTTATTTATAAGCATAGTGATGCGCATCAACAGTTTTATTCAGGCACTTCATCTTTCTTATGTCTGGCAATTTCCTGCGAGCTGCCCTAATGGTATCAACTTTTCTCTCTCCTGTGGGTTCATTTTAATATGTCGGCTATTTTTCATTTAAACAGCACGTTTCCCTCCCCCTCCATACACGTGTATTCGCGAGATAAAAATTATGAAGGCTGAAACAACAACCTTGGAATGTAGCAGACCAATTATATTTTAATTTCGAGACGCAGATAAAGAAATAGAGCCGCGAGAAATATCCCAATTTTTCAAGGATCAATATCCGCATTAAAAAACGTTACCCACGGAAACAACGATTTATAAATGTATGCATTTGCTATATAATAATTGATATTTTATCGGGGAAATATTTATCCTTAAGCATTACGGTCGAAAAAAATAGTTTCCTGGCGACCCTTCGAAATTATCCAACGACCCTCGAGTGGGTCATAAACCCAAGGACGCACCGGTGATTTAATGGGTCGACATTTTGTAACCTTGAAACCGGAACAAATTAAATACAGCCTTAATAGATAAATATTCATATTAATATGATGGGGCCCGCAAAAAGTCCATTGTTTATAAAAATGCTAATATTAAAAAGCAATTATTATTTTAAATTGATTCATTAATAATTAATAATATCAAATTATTTGAGAATATCAACCTTACAGTAAATGAGTTTGTCAATCATTACAAGCTGATGTTACAACGTTGGAGAGGCGCTCTGCGTCTCTTTGGTGCCCAGATTCGTGCCAAAGGTCCCAGGTCTTCTTGCTTTCCATCATGCTGTGGACCATGTTGTCAACTTTGAGCTCGGCTACCCCGAGTGCTTGTATCAGCAGTTTTCTCTGGGGTGCCTAAGCCTCACAGCCAATGATGGTGTGCTCTGCGTCGTCGACCTCCGCTTGGCAGTGGCGGCACGTTGCGGATGGTTCTTTACCACCGAAGCATTCATGCCCAGTGAGCACCTGAGTCAAGCGGTAGATTGTTTCACCGGTGTTCCCGGGCCCTCCACCGACTTACGACCGGGATAAGTCGGTGGGTCCATCTTTTATTGCTGGACTGATCCCATCTCCGTTGCCAGGCTTCCCTCAGTTTCTGGTCATGTTCGTTGCGATTTTTAGGATCGTAGTCCAAGCCCCTCTTCTTTGCTTGGAGATCAAGCGGGGGAATTCCAGCGATCACGAGCACCGCGTCTTCGGATACTATTCTCCCTGAGGAGCGCTCCCTGTCGCTGTGCCCTGGCCAGATTCTTCCATCCATGTTCTCGTATCTGAGCAACTCATGTCATATCGGGGCTCTGTACAGAAAGATCGAATGTATTACCTCGTTTGTGGTATGTTTTCTGCGTGGCTTTGACCCTCCGATATTGGGCATGAGCCATTCGAGCTCACTGGCCACCTTCTGCGCAGCTGTTTCAATATGTTTTCTGAAGGTCAGCTTGTTGTCCAAGAGAATCCCGAGGTATCTCAGCGATTTGCTGTATTCAACCTCGTAACCGTTCACAACAAGCATTTTGACCCTCGATCTTCTTCTTCTACTACAGATCATTGCCTCCGTTTTTTCTTCCGCCAGCTGCAGGGGGTTTTTTAGCATCCGTGCGTTGATTCTGGCGAGGGCTTTACCGTCCGTGACCATCACGACGTTTTTGCTCTGTTTGGCCGAGCCTTTCCACGCCTTCCGGACTATTTCGATCGCCCTCTGCACTGCTCCGAGTGTGAATCGGCCTGGTCTGAAGCCATACTATCTGTTTAACAGGGATCACTGCCTTCGATATCAGCGCAGTATCGTATGCGCCTGCGCAGTCTCTGCCCAGTATTATTTTCAAGATAGTGTAACTCCCATTACTTGGAATCAACTGGATAGAATGCACATTCAAAAATCCACCACTATAGGATTATCCTTTCCAGTCAGTCACTGAGGTCACTCACATACTCGGGTACCCGGCAATCATCAGTTTGATGATCTTGCCGGGCATGTCATCCGGTCCTGGTGCTTAGCCAAATAGGGGACTACCTCATGTGAATGCTGGAAATAACTAGAGATCATATAGATGGAGCTTGAAGTCCATCTAATTTCAGCACAGGCAATGTGTCCTCCTGTAAATTGCCCCAGTTCCATAGCTTCTATCTGCTGATTAAATAAGAGAATAGCTGCACCAGGTTTTGTGTGGAAATGGATCACCCGTGTGCCTCTACCGAGGTTACTGCTCTTGATCTTGCAATGTTGATTTGGCCAATCTTCAGACACTGAAATTTTTGCCAGCGGCGTGGACGATGATGAGTGTTGGCTTTGAAGGCAGGACAGTCCCAGGATCCGGTAATGTGTCCATGTTCCTTGTTGACCGCTTTGCATGTTGCGCAACACTTGATGGACTTGTCCTTTGTACACACCTTGGACTCATGCCCTGATTCTGCGCAATGGCTGCAGATTGGCGCGTTAGCTCTACATGTGGCTTGGATGTGCCCATACTGCTGGCATCTCGCAGCCTGCAGGGGACCCAGTCAATGTAAATATTTGATTCGTTCCTGATTTTGGGGGGAGCTCTGCTTTAACGACCTTTGGTACCCCCGAGATAATGAATTTCGGCTGTTGCAGTTACTGCTTCTACTCTGAGCCCAGCATCAGCATTTTTTTCACAACCCGTAATATTCCTGGCTTCTTTCACAGTTCTGGGGTAGACCGCAATACCCGCGCCTCTCGCCGGACGAATGTGTAACACCGACACACCTTGCACGGAGGGTTTATATACCTCTTTTAGTTTCTTAAGCACCTGCTCTGATGTGAGTCCTTCAACAGGTTCCTTGGGTCTAATTAGGATCGTCGGTATGGGTTTTTTGGAGGCCCAACCCGAAGGTATGCCCCCAAGAGGTAGATTCTTTGACTTCAACGGCGGGAAATCCAGGAATCTACCTCCTAGGGACGTACCTTCCTTGGCCCAATTTTCGCTGACTTTATCGCATAAATCTGGCTGAACTTGCTGGGTTTGAGGGCATCAATTGTTTGCTATTTAAGATATTTGATCAAACGTATTAAATATATGGATTTTTTTCGGTCCTTTTTTAAAAAACAGACCTTATTCGGACTAATCTTACATTTTCAGCTGAAAATTTTGTGGGGTAAAATAGGTGTTTTAATGTAAAAATATTGTTTTCTCAAAATCAAAAATGGTTGAAATCTAAAAGAATGATGCAATTTGTTCTTATATCTATCACATCGATCGAAGCATCGAAAAACACACATTAAATAGCTGTACACATTGAAACTATTCCACATTTTAAGGGTTGAAAACCATATCATCGGCGGTGTTTGTCTCCGTGTGTTTTGTTTGTGTTTGTCTGTTTTTCATTTGATCATAATCGTGTTTTGTATGAGTTGCTTATCGCATTTAAGCCGCGTTGGGTAAAGCTTGGGTCTTTAAGTTAATCCTTAAATGGATGACAGAGTGGTGGATTTGTCTTTGGGATTATACATGAATATCTTAGCATTACATTTTAGCCGGCGCGTTGAAGAAAAGATTGATGGGTTCGATGCAGGGGGAGGTAAAATTGGAGCCTCTCCAACCGGGAGCTTTCAGATGATTACCGATGGATTATCGCATGGATTTCATCCTTCGAATCAATTTATTCGATGCATCAAACAAGAGGCACTCGAATTTGTACTAAAAATACATTCATTCATGAATTGGGTCAACGTGACCCCACCAAACATATCGAAATATATATGATATGACCTAATTCTTCGAATGAAAATATGTGATTAATCATTTGTGTATCTCGTGTTAATATACTGATATTCTTGCAGGGTTTTCATCCACTAAAACCTATATCATAATTGAATCATTGTCTTAGTAACATTTTTATTAAAATGATAACATAAATTTTGTGTTAATATCAAATACGGCGAGGAAAAGCTGCTTATTTGAACATGATGTAATTATTGCTTATAATTGAATTAGAACAAATTTTCATCCCTTGGCGGAATAATATAAAAGGATGAAATTCAATACGTATATTAAAAAATTCTCAGATCCAATATTAACTCACCCCAGCGGTAGTTCCATAAATACGTGCCGTTTTATATCAGTTTTATAGATTCAAGAAGAAAAGAAAAAACAATTTTCATCGATTATATATTTTCTCTCATAATCTATTACAGTTTGCCATCTGATCAATAATTTTTGAAGTTCCCTGTTGTCAAAAATTCAGAGCCAGAAGAATAAAGTGGATGCAATAGTAACTCCCATTCATAGTCCCCATTATTTTAAAACGGTATGCAAGATGACGTTGTGTCTATTGATCTATCTCCACCAAACCTTATAGAACGTCGTTATTTAGTATTTTAGGCCTTCCACAACTTAATTTATCCAACAAAAATGTAAAAACGGCACGTATTTTTGGCACTATTTTTTATGTATTTAATATGGCTAACTAGTATATACATTTTATATATTCAACCCTTATCTATAATTGGAACGAGTGGTGGGTTGTTTTTTTCACCCCCCAGAGGGAACGCCATTGAATCGCGATTAAAATACAGAGTCAATGTAAGTGCACAGTTTTATCGAACCACTCTAAGATTGTCCTTTCGATTCCTGAATATTCAAATTAGGGATTTGCATTAATTGCGACTTTACACACAGAAATGGCCACATTTTCCTCATTGCATGATTTTAATGTTTTTTTTATATTGTGACTAAACAGCTTAATAATAATCAAATTTGATGAAACATGTTCGATATTAACACTTTAGAGTCCGGGCGATTTTATCTACTTCTCTCATAAAATTGATATAATTCTTAAACAAGTAAATAGATTAAAACCAAATTTAAT
Organism: Stenopsyche tienmushanensis; assembly: GCA_008973525.1. Taxonomy (NCBI): domain Eukaryota; kingdom Metazoa; phylum Arthropoda; class Insecta; order Trichoptera; family Stenopsychidae; genus Stenopsyche; species Stenopsyche tienmushanensis. The sequence continues at coordinate 123,584 of WACJ01000519.1, forward strand.
CAATGTCTACAAAAGAGTTTACTGCATCGATACGTGTTAACATAACAATGGTTTTCAATGTGTGGTGCGTGTTTCAACAAATAAAACGCAAAAAGTTATATTAAAAAAATATATGATGGATGATATTTACATATATTTTATACGATTTAAATATTGTATGATTTTTTTTCAAGCTAAAGTTACGTCATTCTCATCGCGCTTTAACGCCAGTACGGACTGTAAAGTGTTAAAATATCCAATGAACAAAGTGGTACAAAAGTATTGGCACAGTGATTTTGTTACATTAAAATCACTTCAAAATACAGAGTGCGTCAGATGTTTGTGAACAAAAAGACATCTCAGAAGTTCCAAGTTCTTAAATCATAAGAAAGATGAAAATTAAAATGTTAAAGGATGATCATAGAACTATTTTTCCATCTGGAATTCATATGGTCTCTTCTTTGGGAAACAACCCGTTTGATCCAGGACTTGTTTATTATTTTGTCGCACGTTTTGTTGTAGATGTCCTACTTATTAGAAGGGCTCCGAACCGATATATATATTATGAAACTGAATTAGAACGAAAACCGAAATACATACAAAAATAACGGTTCGAAGTTCTGCTTGTTATGATTCCCATTGATGATGTCCTCGTCTCATTGAACAACACACAACACCTAGTTCAAACACAATAACCAAGAATTAAAGAAGTTTAATCTTCCTCGGGTCAGTGTTTACAGCGAACACCACAGGATATTCCAACGTTTGGCATACACAGGCTCTTGGAAGTGTTTGGGTGTGAGTATTTGGGAATGGACCATCTAGCGGAATCACTGCCACATTTTTCCTGTGGGAGGGGAATCTTGCATAAGACACCCTGGGTTAGATCCCAGAGTAGTGTCAGATTCTTACTGACTAAACTTCCCCCTTGTCCTTTACTAACCCCCTGGTATTGTTTGTCACATTACTTCAGGAGGACAGGTAGTCTAACCTTAGGTAATTAGCCTCTCTCTTACTGCCCTTTTTTGCGCTCAGAATTTCTTCAACGTAATCGCGCCAAAGGTCCCAGTTCTTCTTGCTTGTCATCATGCTGTGGACCATGTTCTCAGCGTTGAGCTTGGATACCCTGAGTGCTTGTTTCAACACGTTTCTCTGGGGTGCCCAAGCCTCACACTCATTGATGGTGTGTTGCGGTGCGGATAAGTCAGTGGGTCCATCTTTCTTTGTTGGACTGATCCCATCTTTGTTGCCAGGCTTCTCTCAGTTTCTGGTCGTGTTCTGTACGATTTTTGGGATCTTCAATGTCCAAGGCGCTCTCTTTTGCCTGGAGTTCCAGGGGGAATTCCAGCGATCACGAGCACCGCGTCTTCGGATACTATTATGTTCTCGTATCTGAGCAACTCATGCCATATCGGGGCTCTGTACAGAAGGATCGAGTGTATTACCTCGTTTGTGATATGTCTTCTGCGTGGCTTTGAACCTCCGATATTGGGCATGAGCCATCCGAGCTCATTGGCCACCTTCTGCGCAGCTGTTTCAATATGCTTTCTAAAGGTCAACTTGTTGTTCAAAAGGATCCCGAGGTATCTCAGCGATTTGCTGTATTCAACCTCGTGACCGTTCACAACAAGCATTTTGACCCTCGATCTTCTTCTTCTACTACAGATCATTGCCTCCGTTTTTTCTGCCGCCAGCTGCATGGGATTTTCTCGCATCCATGCGTTGATTCTGGCGAGGGCTTTAGCATCCGTCCTGACTGGTTTGAAGCCGTACTGTCTGTCTAACATGGATCACTGCCTTCGGTATCAGCGCAGTATCGTGTGCGCCTGCGCAGTCTCTGCCCAGTATTATTTTCAAGATAGTGTAACTCCCATTACTTGGAATCAACTGGATATAATGCACCCTAAAAAATCCACCACTATAGGATTATCCCTTCCAGTCAGCCACTGAGGTCACTCTACGTCCACTGCTCTGATAATTCGACTGTTCACCACCAAATTTAAACACAAAGGATCTAGTGATGTTTAAGAAGGTTTTCTTATAAACAGCTGACGCACTCTATGTAATATAATCAAGCATATCATCATAAAGGGATTGGCTTACAAATTGACTTAAAACTGTCATATAGTGTAAGTAAGATGTCATTAGATTATCTAAGATTACTCTTGGAACGGCCCTCTCCATAGTCCAGCTCAAAATGATAGATTCAAGCTTAGGGCTGTTCGATAATTGGGCGCTGAATGCGGATCGTGGGGTAGCGCTTAATCAAGGGATCAAAGATGGGATCTTCTTTGTTCGACGTGGCTGTCTGACGGTGCACGCGCCCTGTACAATGTTTTAAACATGGTTTTGGCATGTGGTTGTCCCAGGACACCAGAACTAGGCACAACTTCAAGGCTCACACATATTCATCGCCGTCGTTCTGCGACCACTGCGGTTCCCTGCTGTACGGTCTGATCCATCAAGGGCTCAAGTGCCAAGGTAACGAAATCAACGATGGGTCGCACAGACTGCCCTACCTATATATATATATAAATTCGAACATCATTTATATATATATACATATTTATTAACACGTATATTAACACTCCTATTGCTTTTCAGGAACGCTTTTCTTAACCTGCGTGCTTTTCATAACCTAAAACTTTACTTTTGACATTATTGTAATGAACTGTTTAACAATCAATGGTGGATGGTGATCGAGAATGTGTTTGCTAATATAATATGTTGATTTCAATCTGTCGAATCTTTCGGCCTCGCGAGAAAGAGCCCTGTCTAATGCGTTCGCACGGATCCACAGACATATCGCTTGGAAATTTGAACCGTTTGGATGCATTTTTTTTTCAATGAGGCAATTTCCGATGATGCCGAAAGATCTCGATGGTTTTTTTCAGCGATGAACGCTTTCCGTTGCTTTCAGACTGCATCTTTCATGTCACTTTTTTCATCGCATCATGTTTTTCAGACTTCTTTATCCATGTTATGTATTCATGCACTTTTCATTCACTTTTACCCCAATCCCAAAAAAATAACTCACTGTGTATATTATTTTGTTTGACTTATTTAGACACGATAGAAGTTGGCACAAATGCGTATACAGTTTGCATATAGTTTTTGTACTTCAAGTTAAACTTTTTTCATTTCAAGTTAGACCTTTTTCATTTCAATTTAATAATTTTTCCTCTTGAAACTCTTGTAAAAAATTTAATTTGAAATGAAAAAGATTTTATTTGAAATAAAAAAGATTTAACTTGAAGTAAAAAAAACTGTATACGCTACACATTTTTTTTTTAAATCCAAATCAAAAAATATAAATTCACTGCTCTTTGATCGAAAAATTCTCACAAAACACAAAAATGTACAGAATCACTTTGAAATATTTTAATATAAATTTGTAATTGATCCAGGAATGAATGATTCATTTACTTTAAGGTGTGATTTTACAGGTTTTTTTCCCCCCCCCAAACTATATACATGTAGTGTCGTTGTGTCTTTTTTTAAATATTTAATATGTGTGTTGTATTTTGATTAATTTATATTTGCTAAACGATATGAATTTTTCTTGATCCCTCCCCACCCCCTAATTTAATTTGCTATGTTGCTTGAGCAACTTGGAGATTAATTTTGGGTAGTTATGTAATTGTAACAATGTTTATGTCTCTTGTATCTGAAGCTGTTCACTTATTTGTGTGTTTGATTCCAGATAAAACCGCAGTCAAAAAGTTTGACTTAAACGAATGGATTAAATAATGTTGTTAAATCGATGAACTAATTCAATCGGCATACAGATCGATCATAATCATGTTTATCGCATGCGTACAATGTGGCGCCATCTAGTGGCGCGCGCACAACTACCGAATTGCATCAAAGCGAAAAAACATTTTTATATCAATCTGTATGGATGAAAAATAATATTTAAAAATCAAACTAAATTTTAATAAATATAAAACTAGCCAATATCCAATTATATCTTAAATCGTCGTTCGACCCTCGGTCATATCTTTCATTAGCATATTTTCGAAAAGATCCATGGCAATTGTACGGATGACTCGAACGATAAAGGCTCAACGCATTATTATTTAAGGGTACAATGGACGAATGTATAAAAGGGTCGAAAATGGCCGAACACACAAGGGTTTTAAATTAGAAGCAAAATGGCCTAATCAAAAATCAGAGGTGTTGTTACTAATCCTTGGCTCTTAAATATTCCCAGATTTATCTTTTTACTCCCCGATGGTACCTCATCTTCCCTATAAGTGATTCCGTAATCCCTTCTTAATTGGCTTAATTAGCTTTGGGGCAATGGAAGACCTTTTTTAAGGGATAAATTGGTTTACTGAAGCGCGGTCATTCCAAAGCACACATACATATATCTTCATAAAGGCCCTTTTTATAACAAAATTATGTATCACGCTTGGATTAAATTCGCGTATCGTTCATGCCAATTTAATTATGTACATTAAATTCTTGCTCGAGTGTTGCTGAATGGCTGACATAGCCAATTTAGCTGTATGATGGCTCAACCCTTTGAGGAGTATGCACTCACATGTTGAGTTAATATCCTCAACCATATTGATCGAGTGTTCTGATTCGCAATCAGATTTGAATAAAGCGGGCATAAACTGCTAGATTGGGGATTCCCAGTTATCATTCAAATAGGATGACATAAAATCTCCAGCACGCTGCGTTGCAGTCGAATGGCTATCGCGGCCAATTTGCGGGATTTAGAGAAGAGTTTTTGTACGACGTTGTGACGCAAGTCGGTCGCTTTCAGCCGTGATTTCCCAAGTCGCCCACAGGACTGCTCTTTGCTAATTTTAAAAGAACCTTTTCCCTTTCAATATTGTAAAAGCTCCCCTTCGACGAACTGAAGCCCACTTAAGATCGCGGATATCCGGTGTCTTCACTAGACAAACAACGGAAATTTGCCAAAAAAAGGACATTTGTCGATGGCGCGCGCCCTGGGCGATAGCGCAAATATGCGTGCATAAAATCGAATCGAAAATTGGAAAATGTACCATAATAGCAATTTATTTCGTCGAATTCTGATGGGAAATTGAGCTTCGACTCAAATGCGAGCGAGTTTGGTGGTGCGCCATCTAGCGGCGGCCTATGAACTATCAATATTTACCGCATGGACTTTTTTTCGAATTAATTTAAAATATTTAATATGCGTTATGATACCTTGTTATGATAATTTTGCCAATTATTTCTAAATCTTTTACTATTTTAAATATTTTATTTAAATAAGCTTATCCTAATTTAATCATATATCATTGGGACATCACTGTTAAGATTCCCCTATCTCTGAAATATTACCCAATGAAGGGACGTCTTTATGACATGGGGATGAACGGCACTTAAACACATTCCGAACCGCTATCATTCGCATACAGTGTCGCACGAGTTTTGAAGAATTTGCAAAATTCTTTTGTAAAAATTACTATGGTTCTTAAATCAGCAGACAAAATAAAACGAAATTTTCTGTGTATGTTGACAAAAACCTACTGTATAAATAATATAATAAACAGCAGTCCTAGGGTGGTCCCAAAAGTACCCGACCTAACAAAGAAAACAAAAAATTGAAAAAAACTCTTCTCTAAATAACTATTTATTCCACACGAGAGAGAAAGATCTGGCTGCAGGAAGGACGACCTCCCGCAGCCAAGGATAACCGTCGACTCCCGCCTCCTGCGCGTCACTACCCAACCGGCAACGGTGCACGCGCAAGACGCGATCTGTCAGTATGCAGGTGTAATGTCTCCACAGGGCCACAAGAGATGGCGCTGTTAAAATAAAACATTGCACCTGAAGAGAGATGGAAGACATCGCTGTTAATAATGCTACAACGCGGGGACGGTAAATCGCCCACGCTACACAATCATGCTTTTTAAGTTTTGGCATTCTATCGAATCGTCGTACATTGACGATTTCATATTACGTTTGATTGACTTCTTTTTGTTTGATCAATCATTGTTCAATTCGTGTTTGTCTTGCTGCTTAACTTTAAAGGGTTTCTCATATTATATTATAAAGTTCTTTTTCAATCAAATCAAATTTTCAAATCGAAGGTATTTCTTAGAAAGAGCTTAATTTGAATCTGGCATGACACGAATAAATATATACGTTGGCCAAAATCGCTTTTTTTGATTGCCTATCGGTCTGCGATGGCGCATTATCGCCTCGTTGGATGACATATTACTTTTCCAATTTCATGACCCTATGGATAATTAATAGTGAGAAATATTTTAAGAGGACATCGTCATAACCCTCCTGCTGACACGGCCGAAAGCTCTCATATTCGAGCTTTAATATCGCCGCCGTAAAACCATCCCGATCCCATATTGAGAGTCAAGGACGTCGCTACACCACCATAGGATAAATCATACTTCGCCACTATGTTTTTTTATGAGCAATAGATTCTCTACTGGTTACTAACTGCACAAGTTCGGAAGTTTTGATTGCGGCAAAGCTGTGCTTTAAGTGTCGCACGTTATTCCGAGAACCTCCCTCGACAAGTTTCGTATAATGAGAAACTTACCACCGGAGCCTTATCGGAGCAAACTTGGGTCCTAATAAAACCCTAATCTCAACTTTCATATCTGTTTTAGAGTCGCGCACAATAAAACCCGCAACAATGCCTTCATTCGATTAAATAAACTATTTATCCCGTCGAATCAAATTTACCGCCATTTTTGGGGATCCGACGCTATACTATACAGATTACCTACATAAAGCCTTAAATGACAAAGGTTTTTAGATTTGTTTGATCGCTAAAATTTCCGTATTGTGTGTTTGTATATACGAATATATTTGAATCCATTTTAATATTAGAATTTGAGATATATAGAATATGGCTAACATCAATACTAATGGCATAGATCGACATTTATATATTTAATCCTGCAAAACACCCAAACAAAACTATACAATTTATCACAAACTGTCCAAGATCGTTCAACCCTTAAAGCAGGCGTATTTATCTTAATCTCAAAAGTGCTGAGATACGATATATCGTCGATTGTGCAATCAACAAGGACTGCAAACATATTCTATTAATGCACTTCTTATACTTATTTTTTTCCTCAAATATGAAAAATCATCAAGCCAATATTAAGATCAATGCTAATTCGGCATTATGATAAATACAAGGAGCGTTCAATAATACATATACCCCGATATGAAAGAATATCTTATGTCTATTAAATTAACAAAAAAAAATTGTTTGGACCAATAAAAATTATAAAATACTTAACACATTAGCTACGGGGGATGCAAATCCGCGTCTTTTCAGTGATGCATCTTTTTTGTGAAAAATGTTATTTTGCGATTTCGTTGCGCCGTCGTAGTTAATGTGTTAAAAGAGTAAAAAAAGTTTTTATCTTCAAACTTTTTTTGTACAAATATGCAAATAAATACGTCTTGAATATCTATAATTATTGACATATCAATAGGATTAGCGTAGGACGAGAATTTTCAAGATTTCTTTATTATATCATAAATTTTATAAAATATATTTACTATGTTTTACAAAGTAAGATTACAAGGGAAGCCGGTGATTTTTTTTTTATTTTGACGTTGGCACACCAAGCATGTAGGGGGGGATGCTAACAGTCAGTTTGTTTGATCCCGCGTGTTTTTCGGCCATTTTGTTCAGTCACAGTAAATCCTTCCCATGAAGAAGTCGTCGCGCGCTCGGTTTTCAATGTTTCTTATGGATTTTTTTCTATAGATTTAACATTTTAGTAATGTCTGCTTGTGTAGTAAAATGTTTTTTTCAATCTCTTTGTTCTTTCTTCAAAATCTTTAAAATAACGAATCATCTCCGATTAGAAAAAAATCGTATCAAATTTGAGGCAAATTACATAATTAGAACTTGAGATATCATGTCAACTGTGTTGTAATGCTTACATGTGCTAAAATGTTAATTTCTCAGGGATAAAAGCATATATTTTTTTGATAAATAATTAACCACTTAAACTCCAGCGACTCATCGGTGAGTCACTATGTTTTTTCATCCAAAAATATCTTCATATTTTAATGAACCTTGGTGTTTCCATAATATTTTTAAATAAATTCTGCATAAATCATCAGGGCTGACCATTGAATGATTCCAATAAAGTTGAACAAATGGCGTGTATATATTATTAGCAAATAATATTCATTGTGTTGTGACAATCCTGAACAAGAAATTAAGGTTAGGCAATTAAGTGGTTAATAACATTTTGGTTTGTACGGTCCAAATTCGGTTTTAAATTATTTTTGTGTTTGGTATTTCCTTCCTATTTAGCTTGATGAACTATTGAACGCTCCTCATCGACATTAAGTTTGGTTTATTAAATTTCATAATATATTACACAAATGCCCTATGAGCATACAAATCTTGAAGTGCTTTAATCCAAAGCAAAATGCACGATTGTATCCAAATCTTATTTGTTATGATCTCTGAGAAGGATGCGCCTGCTAAAGGGTTGACGTGGAAGACACTCCAGCTGTGAGGACATAACGATATCTACATATTCATGAGGTCTCTGTTCGACTGCTTTTAAATTTCCCAGCAAATAACGAATTAATTTACATGAATTGCTCTCGCTGAAGTGCATCGTCGTTACGAAAGGTCTCCGATGAACGCTCCCAAAGAACTTCAGTCCGTTCGTTCCGCCCTAATCCGCCGATAATTGGACAAGTAAGGACGAATCGGCCTGTCGGGAATAGATTTAGGAACACGTCGAATTTGCGAGGAGACCGTGGTTATACTCAAGTTGGTGAATATTTTGCTTGTGTTTTCTCGTGGCCGGGTGCAGGCGACGACGGCGCGTCACAAATGGGAGACCTGGACCTACCTGACTCCGACTTTCTGCGATCACTGCGGCTCCATGCTGCACGGCATCGCCCACCAGGGACTCAAGTGTACAGGTACACCACATGGACTGGACGACTGCTCCAAAAAACGACCATTTCCAACTGCTGAAGCGAAGCGGAGGGTGCTAGTCCGTGCACGTCCATACACAGAGCATTTGCCACCCCCACAGCCCCCGAGAGGGAGCCCTCGAGAAAAGTTCACTTGCCACCCCCTTAGGGCGAAGCTTTCGTAATGTCTTCGACTCATCTGCTTGCCTCTTATAGATTGGAGCATACGAATGTGGCTCATCATCCATCACTCCATTAGAACTCCGTATCTTCCATTCGGATGTTCCCATATGTTCATGCGATCAATCAATTTACTCAATCAATTTTAATTCCAACACACGATACAGAAAGGACGCTTTTTTGAATTTATGCAAACAACATGATGCATACACCAAAACCCAATCCATCATCAATACAAAGAGAAGACCCAATAAACAAAATTTTCAGATGACAAATGCCTTCATGAAACAGCAGACTGTCATCACATTACAGACGTATTCAAATTATTTTGACTAAGAAAATAATTTCAAATCAACAATGAACCCTTTGGCATCGGGTGAAATATGTGTACATAGAAAGTCAAACATATCGATGTGAAATCAACCCTTCTATAGCGTCAAGATATGGACCACGCTATAAAAACAAAACGCTATAAAAAGTATGCACAACGATTATTGAATAATATTTGTAGAAATATATGTCAAATATCGCTTTGCAATATGAAACTAAGAGAATTCCATCGTCGCAAAAGCGACGACCCGATGCCAAAGGGTTAAATAAGTGTATTATGCTCATACGTGATAATTATCAATGCTTTTATTACCTGTTAGTAATATTTTTAACAATAACGAAAGCTTACCTCCGAAATCCAAACATAAAATATTTTCATATGAAATGTCCGATTTATTCAGAACACTTTTAAATTGACTTAAAGCTTAAATTGAAGCTGCCAATTTCAAACAAAACAATAATCAAGAATTCCTCGGGACTGTTGATATGAAATGGCGCTTTTTATATCCCGATCTGAAGAATCCCTAGTCGACGTGAATTTGCTTGGATGATGCTCAGCTTTCATATGATATATATATGGGATTGTAATACAGTATCACTTGATCCGCAATTGTTGAAGCTTATTCGATTCTATCAATTCATATTGAACGCACATCAATTTATGACTATGGATATGTGCTGTTTGATGCCCTAAAAGTCGGACATTTCATATGATAATGGTTTTTTGTGCTGTAATTTGAACACGTCTGTATATTTGAATCAAATATTGGAGGCAACAGAAACAACCATATCAACTGAGCTTCTTAAGAAGTTTATTCATGGAGATTATCATCTGTTCTGAAGATCATCTCGATACACGACTTCAGCGATACTATCATGCAAAACTCTCCACGATCTCCATATTTTTACAATGCAAGCATTAGCGCTTGAACTTCATCAGCTTGTGTACAAAGTCATTGCATTATTAGTTTGGATCAGGGTCCAAGTGAACTTTTCTTGCAGGTCCTCATGGGTCTGAAAGACCTCAACAATCGACATCTCAACGGCAAACGTTTGCGTATGGACGCATTTAGCCAGCAGATTCCAGGCGGTTTTCAACAGCCGGACCTTCACTCCCCTTAATCGAAGCGATGATCTAGTCGATCGGTTTAGCTGCACATCCAAATTGTCGTTATGGAGGACCATTCTTAGGTTTTATGTGTACGAGGAGTGAGCACGTCCCAATCGTCATGTCTTTTAGATCACCTCATACCACCCGTATTTTGATTCTAGGTCCTAAGCAAGACGATGCACGACATAGATCTCAAAGACCCCCCCCCTAAATCTATAACAATAAATCAATAGGCATCGAATTGGCAAGATGATATTGAGAGCACAAATCTTGATTGATCACGGACACGTACCAGTGGCACGTTTGCTTTTTGCAGGCAAACATCAATAAAAAATAAACAATTAACATTATCGCTTCATGTAACTATGTCGATTTGTATTTAAAATGCTTACCGACCCCCAAAAAAATTCCTTAAATTATTTCAGGAAGATCCCGATTTCCCCCTTTAAAATGCCCTGTACGTTGATTTTCTCCCCGTTTATTTGAATAAATTTAAGTGCTATTTAAAAACAATGTTTAAATCGATGTAATTAGTTTGAACAACCCCCTCTTTATTTCAATCCTGATTGACGGGTCTTGCAAAGCCTGATTTTTATGCTCAACCCTGCCACCCCCCCCCCCCTGTTATTTTACACTGTATTTTTTCCAAATTGTATGCTTGTTTAAATAAATAAATACATCTACTAAAATTAAAACAATAACCTGATAATATTAAAAATGATTAATCCAATTACTGTAAACTGCACTAGCACCCCAGCAAACTTCTGTGTGATATTATAGCTTGAATCCTAATGGAATTAAGTACTTCAGCTTCATTCTTCGGCGTCGCTTCAACCTTCCCATCCTCGCGACCTGTCGTGGATAATGGAATTTGACAATGAATCGAATTAGCCGACCTTTTTGTGTTGGATGTTTGAATGGAGCTCCGAGTACGGCGGAAGATTGAAGCGGCGACCTATGTGTTAAATACATGTGCATGATGATGTTTGTATACTTTTTGCTTAAATGTGTACAATAGTTATCTCAACTATATTGCTCTTCCGTAAATATAGACACAAATGTAATATTTTTATAGCGTTGCATATGAAATCTGATTCGATTGCAGTCAATCAAATCGATGCGTCTAATTCGATTTCGAATGCAATGCATGTATTGATTTTATAATTTAATCATAATTAATTAGCATTAATTCCGATACAAACTGGAAAAATCGATTCAGCCCGATTTAAAGCGTGTTTTTGTCCTTTAGTCTCGATATTCATTAAATTTTATATATCCATTTTATAAACCATTTCTTAATACTGACATGCAATTTTATAATTATTTAAACTGTATGAAGACACTATATCGTATAAATATAAAGGATTCCCAATGATTTCCTGACGTTTATCCTTGGGAGTTAATGTGGCATAGGATACAAACATACATACATATATACAAATGTAGCTCACACAGCCTGTTTATCGGCCCGAAATCTAATATAACACAAGCGGTTTGTGAGTGATATAGACGGCGAATTCAGATGAATGCCATACATGTCCATGACATCTCAATTGGAACTCATGGAGCACAAAATAACGTTTTTGTCGGTTAAAGCGGGCTTAAAGTTTATAACGAATGTATTAAGACAACCTTTCGAAACATTTTTCTCTTTTTCTATCCCAGCGTATACGATGTCTTCCGACGCGTCTGCTGCCACTCGGTCCCGAATCTAATATAATACATTAGTATTAAAAACAATTATTGATATTGCTCCTGTACATATTTTTGATTAGATTTGGATGAATATCGAGGTCCATAGCTGATTTATATCCAGATTGCATCGTAATTAATGCTAATTATTTATATAGATATATATATATATATATGTCTAAATATGATTGTTTTTACAGTATTCAATGTGCCAGAATCAAGGATTTGAATCAAAATTTGACATTTTTACAGTGCAAGGATTTCTCCGATTGTCAAATTGGACATAGGCAGCGTCTTGGTTTTGTTATTTCTATTATATTAAAAGTTAATTGACACGTCGTTACATTGTCGAGTCCGTTTGAATAGCTCTGGTCTTCTTCAAAGTGCCCTTGTCTTTCATCCGACGAAAGATGGTAGTCTTTGGGGGGGGAGGAGTTCCCTAATAGCCTAGAAAGGTCATTAAGTTTTAAATGAATTACATCTCTTCCAAAAACACTCGGTCGCCTTTTCTACTTTTGAATGTTAACATTCCCTTTTGTTGAGTGTCACACCACTTTGTTATAATAAATGGTGGCACCTGGGGGGGTGGGACTTTTTCTTGACTGTATTCGGTGGCGCGAGAAAAACGTTCGAGTACGCTCGGCTTGAGGTTTTTAATTATTTTCGCGGGATGTCTTAATAATAAAAGTCCTTGGATCTATTATATATTTATAATGAATTAGTATCCATTTTAAAAGAGACTTGAACAGACAGAACACGACTTGACAGAAATGAAAAATCGATCTCAATCTTGATGGAAGCCGAATCATTGATCATTTTACCAACAATAGATCATATCTCACCCAAAAAGTCCATATTTCTGGAAGATTACATAAGTGTCCGGCACTAATACTGCATATGGCTGCTAAGTTCATATTATTTTTAATTTAAATATGTGGCATCAGACTACGCCATAACGCTCACAAAAGTGCAGAACAAGGTGCAAAACTGAATTTATTTTCCAAATCCGCGAGAATACGCCCATTCTCAACTTCTAGTGGCCAATTTGCGCTTTATGTGCGGGGGGATACTAGCTATATTATGTAAAAATAGTTGATGTGGGTACTTCGCCCAAGGATGCATTTCTCCCCATAACTTATGCAAAAAACCTAAATGCTCTAAAAGAGGAGGGAGTGACCACAAGGTTTGTGTGTCCAACTGGTCCGCCTTTCGGACCGCTGACACTTCGAAAACACTTGCACTAAATTAACTATCCTGACTCTACTAATGTTCACAACAGACTAAACTTTGATGCACTGTAAAGCTAAGGGTTCCAGCTACCTCACCCAACCAATTCGAATACGCTACGATCAGTAAGGGTGTAGCTAAAATAAATATTTCATGACTTTTGGGACACACCCTGTACGTACATTCCGCTCATGAAGATTGCTATATATATAACAATTTCTTAAATGAAAGTAGCAAGGAATAAATTTGGTACATTCTCCTTCAGCGTAAGCGATGAATATTCAAAAAGCTTTCAAGGATTGTGCATACATCCCTAAATCAGGCTTTTTTCAGCGTTCATTTCAAAGACCACCTCTTGAAAGAGTCAATTTTCAGAGAAAAAAAAAGAATATTGGCCCAAGAACGGCAGTCAACAATAGAAGGAATAAATGAACAGTTCACATTGCGTTTAACCGTCTCGGGGTAATTTATGCAGATGGAATGAAAATGCGAAATGGAAAATTCTCATAAAATTGTGGAGCCTGGAAAAGCCGCAGGACGTAAAATCATAAACTTATGTATGTTAATATACGGACGGCAGGGTCTATTTTTGGTCCTTGGAAATTTATTTGGGAAAATTTTATTCCGAAGTACTGTCTTTGACACTCTCGATGACACCGAGGGAAGAATTTATCCCGTCTCTTCCCTCTATTTTTTTATTCGCCAAATATTCCGTTTCCAATTTTCGCAGATTCGGAGAAGAATTAAATTAATATCAAATATACTCCTTTATTAAAAATTTAATTAACTCCGAGTCGGGACGAAATGAGCTTAATATTTTTATCTGGATAATATCGTCCTTTGATCAGGAATACTCTCGGGCATTTAGAAATAAAACACGATTTTTTTCCGCTCGTCTTTGCGTAATGAATGTCAAATTTTGATTTTTAAAAAATTGATACTGTCCAATTGTGTTGTATATAAAATATATTATATTTTCAGACTTTCCTTGCAAATACATGATGCAATTAATAATATTTATTGAATATCCAAACGTAAAAAAATTACTCCAGACATTGAAATAAATATGAATTTTACCATTTCAACCACCGTGATTTTATGGTAACTTGCGCAACTTTAATAATAAATCTGATGTCATAGGGGATGATTTTTTATCAGTTAATTGCTATAATATTTTTTTAAATACAATAGAAAAATATTTGCATATTGAAAAAGATCATTTTCGTTGATTAATTTAAATCGAAAATACATTTTAAAAATATTATCATTGTCTCGGGTTGTTTCTCGTTCAGATGATCGGACTAACTTTTATGATCTGTTCATTATTAGATCGGAGAATAGATGAAGATATATCTTAATTTTATACTTGAAAGAGACTGAAAGTAAAGTCAGCTGCGAGATTTCAACCATCATGCGCCTCTTCCCCAAGCATAGCCAAGGTCAGCTCAATGCAAGGCGGAATCCAAGCATCTTCTTTCGGCTAAGATTCACAGTCCACTCTCCTGCTAGAAAGATTCGAATCTAAAATCACCTTGTGTGAAAAAATATCGCGCTCAGTTTTTACTGATGCGCATTTGCATCTGCGCACAAGATGACCGCCATTAATTCTGTTATCGCATCACGTGACTTGCATCATATCAATTTTGCCCCAAACTACCTTATTTTAAATATAAATAACACAAACAGTATGGGAGATGTTAAGATCGGATAGCAACTTATTGGTATGTTGGACTCATGACGTCAGAGTCCATGCCCCGCGCTGCTGTGTGGTCTGTTCCGAGTACCCTCGGACTAGCCATACAGAAATATCTTCCACCGCTCTTTTAATTCCCCTTGAAATGCTACGCTCAGAACTTTCAGGCGCCCGACTCTTTTACTTTGCGCCCTCCAAAGGAAGAGAGGTTCCCACAGGAAGGTTACACTAAAAAGCACGCCACCACGAGTTCAACCTCAATTTGAAGAGGACTGCAGCAGATGAATCCCCCTTCCCCATGGTGGTCGTATTAGTTCGGTCGTTTGTAGTACCTAACCATGGAGATGAGTCTCTGCTAGAGCAGCCATAGCTGTTCTCCCTTGTATGCACCAGGCTGTTGAAGATAGTGGTGTCGCCTTTTACACAGAGTCCTCCTGCTCCTTATGCAATCGGCAGTTCCACATTCCACTTTATGGTTACGCAGCACAGGCTAGGCTGCTCACCCAACTCATGTTAGTTGGACTACCACAACAGCGTTTGATGAGCAAACCGATGAGATTTTTTTCCCGTGGGAAGGAATATATCTTACATAAGATACTCTGGAATTAATGAGCCCCAAGGTAGTGTCAGATTCTTACTGACTAAACCCCTCCCTTGTCCTTCTCCGTCTCCCTGGTATTGTTTATCACATTGCTATCAATCTGGTCATAGATATAGCCCTATTCTAGTGTTGGAGAGCCTCTTTGTCTCTCACTGCCCTCTTTGGCGCTCAGAATTTCTTCCGCATATTCCCGCCAAAGGTCCCAATTCTCCTTGCTCTCCATCATACCGTGGACCATGTCCTCGACTTTGTCCTCGGCTACCCCGAGTGCTTGCTTCAGCACGTTTCTCTGGGGTGCCCAAGTCTCACAGTCATTGATGGTATGTTGCGCATCATCGACTTCTGCTTGACAGTGGTGACACGCCGTGGATCCCTCCTTGCATATCAGGCGGAAGGTCGCCTCTTCTTATTTCCGGCCACTCCACCGACTTGTGACCGGTATGAGTCGATGGGTTAATCTTCCTTTGCTGAACTGATCCCATCTCTGTTGCCAGACTTCCTCCAGTTTCTGGTCGTGCTCTGCACAATTTTTAGGATCTTCAAAGTCCAAAGGCCTTTCTTCTTTGCCTATGGGTCCAGCAGGGGAATTCCGGCAATCACGAGTACCGCGTCTTCAGATACTGTTCTGTACGCTGCGGTGACTCGAAGCGCCCCTTGCCGTTGGACCCTGGTCAGCTTCTTCCTGTTGCTCTGGTATCTAAACGACTCGTGCCATATCGGGGCTATGTACAGAAGGATTGAGTGTATGACTTCGTTTATTATTCTTCTTCTGCGCGGCTTCTCTCTTCTGTCTTCTTCTACGCCTTTTGCGCAGCTACTTCTATGTGTTTGCTGAAGGCCAGCTTTCAGTCCATGAGGATTTTGAGATATCGCAAGGTTTTACTATATTTAACCTCGTGTCCGTCAACGACAATCTGGTTTACCTTCGGTCTTCTCAGCCTGCTGTAGACCATTTCCTCTGTCTCCTTTGCTACCTACTGCCAACGATACCCCAGGGGATCATAAAGGGTCGCAATCCCATCTTTTTTCGAAAAAGCGGAGCCTAATACATTTCCTATACTGTTTATATTGTTCATTTTTATAATAAGGTTGCTTCTCTGCCCCACCCTACAGAGTAATGCAATATAATTATGATGTTTAGCGTAACCATATGATCATGCTGTTCCCTATAAAAATTTTGCAGCAATTTTTAAGTACAATAGATTGCATCATTTATTCATGGGATCGTCTTTCAATAATAACAAAATTTTGTCGTATTATAACAATAAAGTCTAATTATTAAATTTACCATAAGATTAATTTGCATGGTTCTAATATTAAGTCAATTTTATTGTCCGATTCGCATTCATGTGCGAGCATTTAACTATTGTGCCATTTTAATTTCCTCACTCCTGACGTCCGCTGATGTCGTCCGGTGGATCCTGGTGATTGATGGACACGAACCCCAATTCGCGCGGCACCCATGCATCGAACGCCTCGCCAACGAACCGACTGTCACATATTCGCAATTTTCCACGGACGGATGGTTCTCAATCGCCGCACAACATGCACGATTCTCACGTCTCTCCAACTGTCAAATGGCTCATGAATCTGTTGGATTCGGTGTCGAATTATATCGGGATGATTTGCCATATGCCGATGGAATAATTAAATCTGGATGGACAAATTGGTGTTGATTCGATGGCGGCTTGCAGCATGTGACATGAATGTCCATAAACGATGTGAGGAGTCTGTACCTAATCTGTGCGGATGCGATCATACTGAGAGACGTGGCAGAATCCAATTAACCATCACCTGTATTGGAAACAAACTCACCGTAGATGGTAAGTCAAATTATTATTTTTATATTTAAATTATGTAATAACATTTATTTAATGCTTTTGTTAGTGAGTTTTTATAGAATTTAATAATCGAAACGTGATATAAAATATTGTAAATGCAATGTGCCCGCAACATGTGCGGGCATGCTCTCTCTGTGGATTGCGCAAGTACGCTCGCAGCATGTGCGGGCATACTCAACATTGGAACTGGAAACTCTTCAAATATTTTACAAATATCCTACTCAATTCTTAAACCATCAGTGTTACTTGCGAAGTTTTCAATCAATATTGGAAAATAAATTCTTTACCCTAAATTAGACCAAAAATTGATCTCGAACTAATGCGCTTAAAAAATTTTAATTTCTCTTTAATCCCCTTTTCCTTTTAAAAGTTCATCGACCGAAAATAGTCCATATTATAAAATACATTGTGAATATCTCTGAATTTTACCACAATAATGATGTTCTTCGCTTGAAAACATCCTCGTAAAATAAGGGTGTGTTGAACTCCATACACTACAAAACATCAGTAAAAACTCTAATGGTTTGTTACAAGTAGTTTTCTTTCAGCATTTACATATCATAGGTCAAATACCTTCCCTGTAAAAATATTTACACAAATTACATGTCTGTTATTCTTATCATCGAAGGTAAATATCGACAGGGAACCCCCAAGTATAGAATAAAATATGGATGGAAATAAATCCAAATATGTCGAAACATATTTATATTTCAATAGTATTATTCAAATACTCCCTCAATAAATGTTGGTATTAAATTATAATATCTATTCATGCCATGTGAGTCCATTTGGGGCAAAGCAAATATAGCGCTTTGGCTCAAATTTAAACTCGGACATTCACTTCTATGCATATTTTGCATTTAATTAAACGCATGCAAATTTCAACTGCAATGGAATAATTAATCGCGAATGAAAATTGCATAATTTTCATATAAAATAACCATGGTATAAAATCATATTAAATTAAAATCGATATCTAATTAATTTTTGTATTTGTTGCCCGTCAAATTGATGAGATGAAACGAGAATATTGATTCATAATCGAGCGTCATATTCGACGTTTGAATATGAAGAATCGCGAGTTTTTGATTCTAAGCAAAATGTTGCGGTATCTCGAAACGAAAGGTCTGTTGAAAACATCGCCGCTGTGCGTGAGAGTGTACGGGAAACCACGAGGCTGTCAATTTCTCGTCCTTTTCAAAACTTGTCCTTTCTGCGACTTTTAATTGGCGATTTTTGCATCGGGACTTGGGTTTGCACACGCATAAAATCTAACTGTCCAAGGAACGTAATGTTGGAAGTTAACCCAAATTTCGCCAAAAAAATCATCTTTAGCGACGAGGCCTATTTTTGTATAAATGGATGTGTGATTTGGGACTATACCAATATACACGATGTACACCAGCATCAAATGTATGCCAAGTTACTGTTAACTTCTCGTAGCCTAAGCTGGATGACAAGGATACCGATAATATGCAGCTTCAACAGAAGTGCTCTACTCGCCACACAGCGCATGCCATGATTGACAAAAGATCAAACTATAAAACACGCGTTTTTAAGTGACCCGTCCGGAATGTGTTGACGTACATAAACATATAAAAATAACTTCAATGCTTCTATATAAATACAAATCTTATTACAAATGAAACATATTGAAATCATATCGTGTCCGAGTTTCATTTTGAGATGATACGCTCAAGTGTCCGAGTTTCATTTTGACTTCCATATTTAGTTTATAATTTCAAGTGAGATAATCTGAGCATTTTCGGCGTTACACTATCGAATTTGTTCCCAAATTTCGAAATCGTCTCCCCGTAATTGAATCCGGGAGCATATTCGAATCCGACGAACGAGCTCGAGGATTGTCTCCACATTCGCGGCTGACAGCAACCAAAAAGCCACATTAGGGAACACCAACTTTTCTCGCATCAATCAATCCTTTTACAAATCCTCCATCCAGGTCCCGGAGTCAGCAGCTTCCGTTCATCACGCCCGGCTGATTTATCTCCTATTATTTTGCGGCCTCCCTTCGCCGCCCTCATTATTCACTCTTTACTTATCGCGAATCTCTCACACCATTCGGTTTGTTTGGTTCACCATGGATAACTCAATCGGGAATTTGTGAATAGAGTGTGTACTCGGAGTTATAAATCAGATTTCGCGCTTAAATCCCGACGAGAAACTTTGGGCGCCTTTAATGCGTTATTTGGTTCAAGGGTTGATGAACCTATTTCTGAGCATTGAATTTGAATTAAGATGCAATCTTTGATATTTTTGAGATGCAGAATGTTGTGCATTGGTTCATTACATCTCATCAATTTGAATAAGATGCTTCAACATTGTTATTGTCCAATAAAAGCAATCAATATGAACATTTTGATGCAAGATTCATATTCGAATCCATACAAATATTTCTAGTCATAGAAACAATCAGATCGATACAACATCGTCCAGAACGATATGAAGATCCTACTGCGTGACCACACGTCCATCGCAGCATGACTCTCACCAATCAAGACCAAAGATTAAATTGACGAACGTCTACATATGAGGATGGAGCATCCACAGTTTCCAAGTGGACGTTCATCCCAGCTCGTATCACAACAATGTAATAAAATCTAACGGCTCCTCATAATGAATCCTCCATTGTCATACCCATATCACTCGCTGAGAAGGGACACGTCCGACTATCCGGATACAACTTTAATATACATCAATGGCCTTAAACTTTTTCATACAACCCGAAAAAATGTCAGCTTAAAATAAGTACAAATTAAAATATAACCGTTATCTTCAAACGGCTTAATGTCTTCCACTCCGAGACGATTTTGTCACGCCATCACACTTTTAATTCTCATATATATACATACATTACCGACAACAAGTTTGGAAACGCTTAAAAACGTATATAACTCAAAATTTATTAATAATAAAAGAATATATCTATATGCATATTGCTAAACATATCCTCCTTAACAAAGTCACATTATATAAAATATTATTTTTTTTTATAAAAAATGGCTTGTAATATATACTTGTAAAAAAATTACTTGTAATATATAAAAAAAAATCTTAAAAATACTTGATAAATCTCTTTTGGGTTAATAATGTATGAAGCATGGATTCGCGTTGCTGAAACATGGAGCAACCGGCGAAAACCGCCCAAAATGAACACAAACTCAAATGTCAGCTTAGTGAGGTTTTGCCCTCCGTATTTTGAGATGCACATAGTATTTTAATAATCGATTACATTGATAAAGAAAAAACCATCAATAGCGAATATCAAATAGCTTTAATGATGCGTTTGACTGAAGAAATTGTGTGAAAAATTACCCCAAATAAAGGAGAAATGTGTACAGTGAAAAAATCATACGAATTTTGGGCGGTCCAGTCTTTTCCTGTCTTCGAGAGTCACAGTCTCTTGTGTCGTCTGATGTTATAATGCAATCCATTGATGGAAATGTTTGTTTTTTTAGCAACTTCCCTGATTGAAAAGCCTTCATTTTGAGCAACGGATTAAACTCGGTAATATTTCCAGGCTTTCCAGATTTATTGTCGGCGGTGTGCGCCTAATGGATACGCTTTTTGTGTGCGTAAGTCTCACAGCCATCGCCATCAACTCCACCTGGGCGTCATGAAAATCGTTATAAATGTAAAATTAAATATATTTCGGTCACTGAAACGTTTCAATTTCAGTGCCGCGTCTTCGGGGGCGTGAAATTGCTGAAATATTGCCGTAATATTCATACATCAAATCTGAGCATACGTTTATGAATTTTTAATACGATATTCGGCGGTATGATTTTATTTTAATATGAAAGCCGCCCTTTGAAAGCGAAAGCGTTCGACAGCTCAAAATGAAACTCGGACACTGGATAAAACAAAATATTTTAAATATATTAAATCGAATCAAATTTACTTTTACATGCCATGGAAAATTATGTTAATTTTGTGGCTCAAATAAGCAGAACGAATTTATTAAATGTGCCATGTCATTCAATATTTTTGTTTAATCATCGTGAATGTCTTAGGGGTTGTTCATTTAGTTTTATTTTTAATTTAATTATCTTATAGCCTGGAATTAAATAATTCCTGGAACGGTATTGTAATATTGCGGCATCTCAAAATGAAACTCGGACACTTGCTTGAATATGAATTTTGCCCAAATAATGTTTTAAATTTAATTATTTATTAATTTTTAAGTGATGTTTATTCCATTTTTATATAAGAATCTCTTTTATTAGGCTTAAAAATATTGTATGTATTTGTAATTTTGAACAAAATTGAACTTGTACTAAATTCAAAACAACGGCTCATATATTAAAAAATGTATACATTCATGGATAGGATAAAAATGGAATTGCGTGTATATGAATCTAATATATGTGATGTATTTAAATTATTTATTACATATGAAATACTGTAGAAAAAATATTAAATTTTCAAAATGAACATGTAGCAAAAAAAGTTAGTGGCGATAGTCGAATATTTTTAATTTTAGAACAAACGTGTATAACAACGTATATAACAAAATGAGCTTATACCATTTTTTTAAATAATTTCTCACATTAAAAAAATATATTTGGGCAATTTTAATAAAACGAGGGTCATCTATAAAGTAAGGTTATAAGGGCTCCTGGGGCTTGTTTCGAAATCGGTACACCTGACATGTAGGAAGGCTCTTAATGGCCATTTTGTTTAATCACAGTAAATTCTTCCGATGGAAAGGTCGTCGCGCGCTCGAAACAAAAATTCATTTTCTCTCTCGAATCTCATTTTCAAAAATAAAACAGGCTTTTAATGTCCATTTTCAGTTCGACAAGGCAGAAATCTTATACCAATGGATCCCAATGGTCTATCGGATCCGTACGTTAAGCTGAAGCTCATTCCTGACTCTGAAAACGTAAAGAAGAAAACGAAAACCATCAAAAGCTCGCTTAATCCCGTTTGGAATGAGACCCTAGCTTTGTAAGTCGCTTATAAAAAAATGCATTATTTTAAAGAAAGCAACTTGAGTGCTTCTAGTCAATGTATCTTTTTAGTGAGCTCAAAGCCGAAGACAAGGATAGACGTTTGCTCATTGAAGTTTGGGATTGGGATCGCACTTCTCGCAATGACTTCATGGGCTCACTCTCCTTCGGAATCTCAGAAATCATCAAGGTATTTCGTCAATTCATCGCCGTTAAATATAATATTTTTTCATGAAATCTTAACATATTTGTGTGTACGTATATAGGCTCCTGCTGATGGATGGTTCAAATTGCTCACTCAAGAAGAAGGTGATTTCTATAACGTACCAGTGCCTGATGAAGGCACTGATTTGGCCCAACTTAAAACGCAGATGCGTAAGACTTCCATCAGCAAACGTGCAAACATCGGCGCCGACAAAGATGTGCCGCATAACATGGCCAATAAGGACATCATTCGAGCTTCCGATTTCAATTTCTTGATGGTCTTAGGTAAAGGCTCATTTGGAAAGGTGTGTAATTGTTCATATTCGATTTAAACGTTACATTTAAATATTGACTCTTTCCATTCGCATTTTTTCTGGGCAGAGATAGAACCGGCTCGAATTTAATTTCGCGCGTTTTTCAGGTTTCACATTCGAAATTCAAAATGAACTAATAATTTTTAAAATATATGCACGAGTTTAAAATTTTAGCGTCATAATATCATCATACAAATGGAATTTAAAACCAATTTGGCGACATAATGTCGACTTATGAGTGGAAAGGGTTCATTTTCATTGATCATCATTTAACCAATGTTAATATTCGCAGGTCATGCTTGCTGAAAGAAAGGGAACTGATGAACTATATGCAATTAAAATATTAAAGAAGGACATTATCATTCAAGACGATGATGTAGAATGTACAATGGTAGAAAAGAGAGTTTTAGCCCTATCCAGCAAGCCGCCATTCCTAGTACAACTGCATTCTTGTTTCCAAACTATGGTACAATTTTATAAAATAAATGATTAATGCTTCCTACCCTAATCTATTCTAATGCATGATATTAAATTATGTTGCAGGATCGACTTTATTTTGTCATGGAGTATGTCAACGGGGGTGATTTAATGTTCCAAATACAACAATGTGGCAAATTCAAAGAACCCGTCGCAGTGTAAATTTCGCTCATATTCAACAGTATTTATTTATTAATATTTGATTATTAACCAAACATGCTAATTCCAGATTTTATGCTAGTGAAATTGCCATTGGATTATTCTATCTCCATTCGCGTGGCATAGTGTATCGAGATCTCAAACTAGATAATGTGCTCTTAGATCAGGATGGTCACATCAAGATAGCCGATTTTGGTATGTGCAAAGAAGGAATTAGCGGTGATAAAACAACAAAAACATTCTGCGGCACCCCAGATTATATTGCTCCTGAAGTATGAAAATCACTCTGATAAACGCGTCTCATTAAATTAATTGCATTCTAATTAACGATGCATCATTTCATCTTGTAGATCATCCTGTATCAACCGTATGGACGATCCGTAGATTGGTGGGCTTATGGTGTGTTGTTGTATGAAATGTTGGTAGGACAACCGCCGTTTGATGGGGAAGATGAGGAAGAACTGTTTGCCGCCATCACAGATCATAACGTCAGTTATCCGAAGACGTTAAGTAAAGAGGCAAAAGAAGTCTGTAAAGGTGTACGTAATTTTAATATCAACCATTTGATTAATGAGTCCATTTTAAACTGAATTAAACATAGATGCTATATTCGTATGACCGCGCAGCGTGAGTGAATCTTGTATATCAATAAATGGACCTTAACACTGTTGATATGGATCGCTTTTCGCAATATTTAAACGTGTACAGCACTACCTTGCCATCGATGTACGGGTGTATGATGAAACGCAAGACATCCGTCTCTGTCTCCGATTCACTTATCTCCGCATTCAATGTGCGAAAATACTATTTCAATATCACTTGAGTCCGTTCACAGCATATGCGGGATTCCTTATCAACGGGATAATTTAATTTGTTGTTCATTTTATTTCGATATGTTTTCAGCTGTTGACGAAGAATCCAGTCAAGCGTTTAGGCTGTGGAGCTCGAGGCGAAGAAGATGTTCGCGGGCATGCTTTCTTCCGTCGTATTGATTGGGAGCGTATAGAAAGTCGTGAAGTTCAACCACCTTTCAAACCTAAAATAGTAAGCATTCTTATAGACGTCTTATTAATTTTCAAGGGTCATCCAGAATGTAAGGTTACAACATATGCCAGCGTCATAGACCTAGCTCTTTATGGATTGCCTTTTATATTCTGGGTGTTAAATCCACGTCTCATTCCCCATCACGATAGTCTAAAAAAGTTTCTTCCTCCTGTTCTGGGTGAGCGTTTCACTCTGCACCATAAAATTCCAATGAGGGGCAACCCTGCGCCCTTGGGTAACAGTCAATTCCCTGGGGTAATGATGTGGAGTAGAGATGAGCGAAAGCAGCTTCGTCGGTTTGCTCATCAAACGCTGCTTGGGTAACCCAGCTGACATGATTTAGGTACGCAGCCTACCTTATATAAATTGGAATGTGGAACTGTCGATTACAGAAGGAACAGAATGACCGAAACAATACGAAAACCATGGATAAGGGATAGCCCCTGCAGTCCGTCGTCTGCTGCAGCCCCCTTCAAACTAAAGTTGGACTCGTGGTGGTAGTGGCCTCGCGTAGTAGTTCCTTTTGTTTAGCATAACCTCTTCCTTTCTTCTATGCAGCTTCGGGTGCATATAGTCTGAAACCAATCTTCCTCAGGAATCTCGCCTCCTTTTGGGGAGCGCCTGAAAGCTCCGTACGTAGTGTTTCTTGGGGATTAAAAAGAGGTGGAGTACACTACCATATGACTAGTCCGAGGGTACTCAGAACAGACCGCATAGCAGCGCGGGACATGGACACTATTTTGTTTCTCTTGGGAGGGAGAAATCTTCAAAAAGACACCATGATTAAAAACCATGGTATTGTGGGATTCCTACCCACTAAAACCCCCACCCTTTTTCCTCCATCGACCCCTTGGAATTGGACCCTCGTTCTTTCGCATGACCTCATTAGCGAAATTCGTCTATGCTTCCCACTTTTCTTTCCTTTTGTTCATTGTGGTGACCATGTTGGATATAGTTGGGGTGTCTCCAATTTTTTTCGTTAATTCTCGCCTATCATCTGCCTACGCCTTACATTTGAAGACGGTGTGCTCCACGTCATCGCGACTCTGTCTAAAAAGAGACCAAAGACCACTAAGTCGCTGTCTATCCAAACTCAACTTCTCCCTCTTGTACAAAACGATCCAAAAATTCAGGCACGATGGTCACACGATTTTGTAGCCAAGCTTTTCCGACACAATATCACCAAGAAGACTTCGAGAAATGTCAGGAAATTATTCGTGAAAGTCGTCGAACGTCACACGGCGGTCTTTTCGCACTTGTTCTTCAATTTTTTGCACAAGTTCGTCAAAAAATCACTGATTGTTACCCACTTTTTTGCATCAGAACGACCTTCTCTGAACAATCTAACCCACTTCATGACATATTGTCGACTTATCACATCACTATCATAAACTTTCACAAGCTTCCGATGGATATTCGCGCTGGTATTGTTCTGCAAAGTCAAAAAAACAGATGGTCGCGCGGACCTCTCCATCGGAAGAATTTACTGTGACTGAACAAAATGGCCGACAAACACGCGGGACCAAACAAACTGATTGTTAAGATCTCTCTACTTCTGGAACTTTATTTTCTAGATGACCCTCGTATTAAATTATTTAAAAAGCATTACTTATATATTATATTCTACTTTTCAGAAACATCGTAAGGACGTTAGCAATTTCGACAAGCAGTTTACAAGCGAAAAGACAGACTTGACGCCCACCGACAAGCTCTTCATGATGAATCTCGATCAAACTGAATTCATGGGCTTTTCGTTTCTCAATCCCGAATACATTCAACACGTCTAAATGTATACACACTTCCCACCTGTGGATTTCTTCTCATTCAATCACAAAGCGCTCTCTTGTGGAAAAGTTCTCGAAACAAAGATTGAACTTGAATGCCACTTAAAGTATTCGGTCCCGACTGAATATGCAGTTTGAATAATAAAAAAGCGTCCAATATTCACTACTTAAAATGATCAAATTAGATTAGTGTTTACAACTTAGTCCTAAAGGAAAAAGAAGTGAGAAATTTTATTCATAACGATCATAGTAAAATTTTCGACTCGACTTTCTTATACTGGCATTCAAGTTTTAAGTATGAAACGATAAGAAATTAATAATGATAAATTATATATCTACTAAAATTGACCAATGATCTTTCCGTTTAGTTGTTTTTTCGCGATTTGGTGTATACTTCATTTTCATTTGCACTTCAAAAATTTGAATATTGACCCCCGACCACACGTGTCCCTTTTAGCGTTTGTCATATCTTGTTAGTTGGACGCATCAACGTTTGTTATGCATTTCTTATTCATTTAGTGCGATTTAAATTGGATTTTTATAAAGTATTTTTTCGAGCCAGCACACTAACTGCCAAATTATCTCCGTGTATATTTTGATAGAAATCATAAATTCTAGTATTAGATTCAATGAAAATCACAATCAAGCTTCTTTACATTATTAAATCGAGATTTTAAAGAGTCTTCATTTAGTAAAATCTGTTTGATCTTTTAAAAAAAAATAATTAATTATTTTTCTTGTATTGACTAAAATGAAGCTAAACAAAAATGTAAATGAAAATGATTATGATAATATACAAAACTTTTTTAAAAGAATATTATCTTTAGTATCTATCTACTTAAAGAGAATTTAATGACTAAAAGAGTGAATATAAAATTTTCGTAATACTCAATTTAAAAATAAATATACAAATTATTTTGTGCTAATAAAGTGATTTTATTAATATTAATGTATAGGATTAAACGTAACTGTATATTTAAATTACGAATCCTTAAATATTTATGTCGTTAAAAGGTATTGTTTCCATTTTTCATATATATTGTAATTTTCAACTTTGTATATTTAGATTTTAAAAAGTCACTCAAAAAAATATTAAGCGATATGAAAATGCACTTTATTGCTACATAATATCTCTATAGTTGTCTCTTCGTCGAGGTTTGATCGATTTTTGATGATGAATATTTCAACGTCTTCGAGTATTTAAGTTGTTATTTTTGATACTTAATATTTAAACTCGTACATTCAATGTCGACGAGCTTTCAATTCTGACCTCTCTAGAAAAATTAATAACTCTTAAGGATACTTTCATCCATGTCGTTTTTTGATACGTTTACAGTTTTTCGATTTACTTTTCCGGGCATTCAATCAAACGTTTCCCAAATGCTGGGAAACGTTTCATAGCATTTTGCAAACATTTCACAACATTTTGCAAACGTTTCATCTCAAACGCGTTGATTTTTATTTGGAGCGAGCATAAATGTCCGCAAAACATTTCAGTACATAAGATAGGCAACGTGCGGCAGGGAAACTACCTCATTTTAAAAATTAACAACACAAACCATACTAAAAATATCGGTTAAATAATTTTTTCCATGATACAGAGAGATGTTTTAAAATGTTTTCAAAATTATATCATTAAAGTGGCCTCTGTTCTAATCAATGCATTAAATTTTGTAGCTTTTCTTCACTTTTTCCAGCGTATCAACACGTATATCGTCGATAACAGCTTGAATTTTACTATTAAAACCATATTAATTCCTATGCTGTTTGTGTTGTTAATTTTTAAAATATTATAATTTCACTGCCGCAACCCTTAAATTGATTTACATGTTTAATTTAAATAATCTAATCGCGTGTCATATATTTTTTCTATGATTTTCTTTCCCAAATGAACTCGTTTTGGTCCCTCGTCTCATAAAATGAGAACTCGATTCATGCATTTTATGTTTATCTACGCGTTTAAATTAAAACAATCGTTCCAAATATACCTGAGCATAATTTTTACAAACGAGACTCGTTTCCATTCCATTAAAATAGTGTGTTTTTTTTTTTCTAAATCCGTTGATATTCTTATGCTTTTTGGATCGAAACGGCAAGATGACGTTCCAATAAAATAACATTTTTACATATCAAAAACGTTCATTTTCAATATCATATTGCTGTTCTTGTATAATTTACTATAGTTTTATAAATGCACATTGAAATCTCATAATTTTCCCCCCCATGCAAAATTATCGCATTTATTATTTCACGACCAAAAATACACACTCGTTATTTAGACATTTTTTTACACACGTTTATAGCCTTACTAAAATTTGTATCTATATTCAATAAGACTCTTCTTATTAAAAAGCCGTAGCCGTTAGAATCTCATTGTCGAAATACATTTGAAAAGTTTACTTACTTATTATTAAAAATAATGAATAATAAACATACGCGTTTTATAGTACTAGTACTCATAAGAATTTAATAGTAAATATTGTCTTTATTTATTCATATTCTTTTCTTAAAACGTCTGTAAGCACCTTGGCCTTTGAGGCATATCAAATACGACATTCCATTATAATAATAATATATAAATACATTAAGATTTTCTTTATCAAATTTTTGTGTCGTAGATTCCGCGCACCTTTTAGCCGTGTTTCCGTTCGACGAATAATCTATACACATTTTAGAGAGCTAATATATCAAATACTGTCGTTTTTTTAAGCCGTAAATGCCTATTTATTCCGTTGATATTTAATAAATATATTATTTAGAATTATCAAGTATAGAATTTTGAATGTTTAAATATTTAGCGCTATTACAAATACAATACACTTAATCGGTAGTAACTTCATTTTGAAAAAAATATATAAACTAAGTTTTTTCTTATATAATCAACTATAAACAGACATTCGTGCTATACTCTTACGTCGTGCATGTGTATATATGCGTGGATTTTTCCAGGGGTAATCCCATATTACAAACGTAGTATGTGCAATAGTCGAACTTATTGTTTATTCCATTTTTCTCCCCCCCTGGATATTAATAAGCAAAAACTGTGTATATATACATATGTATACTCTTACAAATTTATTTTTTCTATCGAGCATAAGAATCTCTATTGTATATTTAAATATATCAACTGCCTTTTTCTATATAAATACAGTATAGTTTTTCATATCTCTCATAGTTTTAAGTACTATTTCTATGATTAAACTACGTAATAATATCATATAAAGAGATTTTATTCAAATAAATATAATAATATTTAATAGATTTATCTTCCCTTAATATTAATTAAAGTACTCCCGTATATAAGCACTTAAATTTTTCGAGTATAAAAATATTTAACGCTTCATAGCCCCCCCCCCCCCTTCTCAATTCGTAATATTTATAAAATTCATTTCGGAGAAGACAATCAAGTTGTGAATTATCTTTAACGTCGTCGAGCAATTTTTCGTTTGATTAATATGCAATAAAGGTATTTATATTCATCGTATTTTATACGTACAAAAATGTCTTATATATCAATAGTACCTTTATTGTTCGTATATTAGTAATACAGCCGGTTTATCATTCGTACTATTTATATATGCAACGTAATTTTATTATAATATCGTAGCATTCTATACTTGTTGATTGCTATTTAAATTTTAGCATTATCGTGAAGCCTACGTGCGTTATTGTGCCAAACAATTTTATATGAATGTATATTATATTCAGTTTTCACCTAAATGATACTAGCCTCATTGTTTATTTTATTCATTAGTGATACGATAATTGAAAAATATATATTTACCTCGACCCTAGATCACTAATCATATTTTTTAGTTACACTGTCACTACACATTAGTCTCAGAGACTAACAATTTTTTAATCTACAATTTTATTAGTTGAAAACCATATTATACGAAAGAATATTTAATAAAACACCATTAAAGTGTTTAAAAAAAAATATTCTTTGCACTGGTATTGTTTATCACATTACCTTCAAGCAGGTAGTCTGACCATAAGATCCCTTGCGTGTGTCGGAGAGACGCCCTGCATCTCTCTCTTTCACTGCCCTCTTTGGTGGTCATTACTTCCTCCACAAATTCCCACCAAAGATCCCAGTTCTTCTTACTCACCATCATGTTATGGATCATGTTCTCGACTTTGTCAAGCAAAAGACTTGTACCAAACGGAAGGTAATCTCTCCATGTGCAAGTCGATGTGTCCATCTTCCTTAGCTGAACTGACCCCATCTCTGTTACCAGGCTGCCTTCAGTTTCTGCTCATATGATGTGCGTCTGTCTCTTAGGATCTACATAGTCCATCGGGGGAATTCCAGCATCACAAGCACCGCAGTCCTCAGATCTCCAATGTTGGACATGAGTCGTCCAATTTAGTTAGCAGCTTCTTTTTGTTGCCGCTAACTGCATCTGATTCTCTCGCGTTTGGCAACTCCATGTTGATAAGGCTGCTTGTAAAGGACATTTACAGGGTTGATCCCAGTACAGATCCCCTGTGGAATCTCAATTCCTTCTCTCTAATTCCTTGTCTCGTTGTGATGGACATACATGAATACTGCGTATTCAGAAAGCGTTGAACTCATTTACAACGATTACCTTCCAGATTTGCACTATTGAAAGCATTCTTTCAGTGAACCGTCGTATTGCCCCAAGCGTAGATTTGCGGGGTCTGAACACATATTGCCTGTCGGACAATTGGTTCTCCATTATTGGTTTTAGTGGATTTCTTTCCACTAAAACTCCCCTCCTCTCCTGCTGCCACCCGGCTAGTAGTTAAGTATTGCACAAGGTGGCAGTGATGTGTCCCTCCTGGGCTCTTTAGTTATTATTCAGGATTATTCTGTCTGTTCAGTGGAGGGTACTTCAGAAGCTCTTCTTCGCGTCTTGCATTCGGCGTTTTTCTTCTGCTACATAATGCACTTTATGTACCTTCGTTTTTTTTGTTTGCGAAGGGAGGAAACCTTCAAAAGAATTCTGGTGGTAGTGTGGGATTTTACCCACTAAACCCTCCTCCTCTTTGGCTGCCACCCGGCTACTAATTAAGTATAGCACAAGAGTGGCAGCAATGTGTCCCTCACGGACTCTCCAGTTTGTCTTTTTCCCAAGTGTCATTCTTCTGCTGTTGTTCGTTCAACATATCCCATTCATGATTCCCAGTTCCTCCTGTAGGATGTTCCCTTTCAGTGCTCCATGCTGGGCAGACAAATGTGTGTGCAGCATCATCGTACTCCGCTCCACAGCGTGGTGGCTACTAATATAGCCAGTGCCCGGTGAGGACTTGGGTCAATGTGGTAGCATAATTGACCGTGCTTTTTGTCTACCCAGGTTCTCAAGGTTCGGTATTAGCTTAGTGCAGTCCACCGACCTCTAACGGAGTTGTCCCATCGAGACTGCCACGCTACCATAGTCCTTTGCTTAACGTTATTCTTGTCTTCACCTTTCTATATTGCCTGTCTCTCGTACCTGCACCACGCATTCCATGCTCTAACATCCTTAAGCATTGAAGGGATCATGTTGTTGAACTCCCAGCTGCTCGAATATGATATCCCTTTCAACGCTCCACACTGAGCAGATGAATGCTGTGTGTGCAGCATCATCATTGCCAATCATGGCAGTGATGGCATTCCAGGCTTGTCTCTTTTGCTATTCTCTTGAGGTAGCTGCCAAAGCAGACATGCCCGATGATAATCTGGGTCAGGTAGGGAACACATTTGGCCATCTACAATTCCAGGTTTGGTATTAATTCATGTGTCCACCGACCTTTTGTGGAGCTGTCCCATCGAGACGGCCACACCACCACGGTAATTTCTCTGGCCGCCTTCCTTGTTTCTCCTTTTTGTACCACCAGTCCGAGCAGGTCAATTGGCGGTCTCTATTATTTGCCTGGATTATCTGCAGCACCATGGTCTCCATTAATTTATTACAGCCTGAAACTGGAACCAAGGGCCAGAGGACTGACATGATATTCTGCATTTATTTGACTGTGCTTAAGAAGTACTTGGCGTAACGTCTTCAATTTTCAACATATCTTTGCATTGATATCTCTTCTCAAAGTCACAATACTGAATCACTCCGCGGTATACGTTTCAATGTTTCGTTGTCTTACTAAATTGGACAAATAAATTACATAGATGCACAGATTTAGGATTTTATTTTTATATACATAGTCTGAAAGACTATTCTGTGAAATCCCCGGACTCGATTGACGTGCATACACACAGTAAGTACGCGCGGTTCACTAAATTTGCTTATTTAGATAGATGCAAAACATGCATACGTAGTCTATGCGACTAATGATTAGTGATCTAGGTTTAAAATCGCCCCATTATAAAATCTCCTATCATAATCTCCAATCAATTTGAACCGTCTTTGAATCATCATAATTCATTTCGCTTGGTGTGTGCTTCAACGCTGTTTACAGTCCATAATTAATACTTTGCAATATAAACGCATTTATTTCTATCATTTTCATAAAATGATATCCAATAAGCGAGACCTACTGCAAATAAATCAATTCTGTAGAATAGCGGATACATGTAATTTTCTTATTGAGATATGCATACGTAGCAAATGAGCATGGAGCACAGTATAAATTTTATTATACGGAACTGTTTTAATTTTGAACGATTCGAGAAAGATTCGGGATTCGACGCTAACATGCTGGACCATCGTTGCACGAAAACATCGATAGAACACGAATCTCCTTTTTGGCGTGGGAACGTTTCATCGTCGGCGAATTCAATATGATGTCTACGACCTTTCAAACGGGCATCTGACAATCACATATATTTATATTAAAAAAGTAGTTTTTTTCTCGTTCTCGTAAATATGATTGGTGAATTGCGTTAATGATGGCCTTAATTGTGACCAACGTAAATCCGGCATAGACGCGGTGTAGAAGCATACGCTTATATATATATAGAATAGCCACCAGTTATTCGACGTCTCGTGCTTCATCTCATTTAGTCGTAAGTTTATAATATTTTAGTTGGTTTCTAGAAACCCATGAAAGAATTTTTGTTTTTTCAAAAGTGCAGCGTTTAATTCTAATGTACAGAATAAGGAAACACTATGAAATCTCTCAGTGTGTTAACTTTTGGTATTTGCTAATTTATATCTATACATATATAATATATTGATATTATATATATATACATAATAGTGATCTTAGCATAAGTTATAAATGCTCTTTTCATAGTTATCCATGTTTATGTAATTAATATATATTCTTTCACTTGTAATGGCAGTGTATTTTGTGAACTCGCTTCCTCGATTGAAAATTATTTCTTGCCGAATCAATGGTATTTGTGTTATTTAATATATATTAATGCCATTGTCCATTGATACTTATAGAATTTTGATCTCGTTTTATAGGAAAATAAATTTAATTTTGCAATAGTGGAAATCTCCGATCGTCTTAAAACGTTTTTGGGTTCTGAAAGATTGTTTGAAGTCCAAAAAATGCCAAAATACCACAGACTTACCCTTGAGTATTGATATTTTATATTACCAATGGACGGATATTTTACGTTGTTAACTAACCAATGTGTCCAAAATGTATCTAACATATGTATATCGTTATTATTAATTTATTAATTAAGATGCATCACTGTCTTAATCTCTAAACACCGAGGTGATTGGAATTGTAATATATTCATTTTTTGTATTTACGTTAGTTGAGCGAGTTTCCATTAAATGCGTTATTGAATATCATAGGTTTTTTGTGCAATTAAGCTCTAAGCAAAATTTAAATTTATACTTTAGTTGATTATATTTTTTAACGTGTTTGTTTTTATTATTGTATGTTATCATTTATATAAACGAATTATTCTTTTTAAGCTATATTTTATTAAGGCATGTATCACATGTATTTTCTCAATCTGTTTTATGTATTATGCACTGCTGATATAAGTGAATATGAATTAATAAAGAATATTTCTTGACACCAAAGCGCGTTTTAATGCAGTACAACCTCCCATCCTTTATCTCCATATTTATCATTCATTCCTTGTGTGTCCTATTGACAAGACGTACCGGTATTGAATTGAGTGGGTAAACCCCAAAAGCTAAAAGATCTGCTTCGAAAATATACCAACGGTGGAAGACATAGTTTTAACACTTTCGCGTACAATCAGATTCTGATTACCTTGTTTCGTAAATCAAGTTGACGACATTATTCAAAGAGTAACAAAACCATCACTAGAACATCCAATGAAGGGTCGGTTATCCCGTCTTATGTTATTGTATTATAGTTATGGGAGTCGAACACTTGTTCTCAACATTTTTATTTTTGCCAAGGATCGTATTCTATTTTTATTGTATTATATTTAATTTGCGTATGTGGATATATATACGGGGTGATTCCGTGGCTTACAAATTTGCGAAAATTACACAAAGTACACACTTACAAAATTACACAAAAAGGGTTTACAAAGCTATAAAAAATAATAATATAGGTCGTAGGATTGCAAAATAATTTTATAAATTTACAAAAATTTACAACTTATAAAAGAAAAATCCAAAAAATTATTCATGAAAATAAATAAAGCAATTTCCACTACATAAAGGATTTTTATTGCAGGTTTGGCATCTCCATGTAGTGTTGGCACGTTTATTGTTTTTCAAACACCACCTGTAGCTAGCTCAAATAATACGTTTTTCTTTTATAATTTTTTGAAATAGGATTTTTTTACAAAAAATGACTAGTATTGCCTATTATTGGAGTAGGTGTGATAGTTACCAACTCTCTCATCTTTTATATGGGCAATACCCAATAAGGATTCTATTAAAATGTCTCTAAATTGTAGAAAACTTATTGTCTTTTCCATTTTAATGCGGTATAAAATCCTCGCATTAAATACTGACATGTCCAACAGATGGAATATTATTTTTTTATACCGCTGAATTGTTTTTCGGGGGCAAGAATAATATGATATGAGTTGGTCTGACCTATCAACGCCACCCATAAATTTGTTGTATTCCACAACTTCAATGGGCTTTATTTTTACGACTCCATATCTATTCGTTTTTTCGATGAGTTGCGGGTGATGTTTGGTTGTAATGCTTAAAACATCTCTAGTATCGTGCCATTTTGAAATATATATATATTATTTTTCCTCGATATTCCCATTATAAGAGTCACTGATAAATATTCTCACCATCGGCAGGGAAAGGTTAAACATTTATATCAGATCGAATTGTATGCCGTTGCGAAAAATGCAATATTTTTCGCATTAAAGTCCTTGAGTCGATGAAGTGATGACAATTCCTATTAAAAAAAAACAGTTTGTTAGTTATACCGTTATAGCGTATAAATACTTAAATGTATACAGAACATACCTGCCGTATTGTGGTTCGTTAATACTTCAACTCGTCTTACAAAGTCTTTGTTTGAGTTTTTTCAATGAATCGACAATTGAATGTCCTGCTGTAGTCCCTAAATCAATTGATCTTCCCAGTGACTATGATAAAAAAACTGGATTAACTGCGTCACAGATCGGTGTCAAGTGCAGCGTGCATCGAATGGGCTCCGATGAGGAAGCTAAGACGCCTTGGATGAATCGGCACCGATTCTACGAATTATCACACATCGATATGACAAAATTTAGGTTTAAATTGACTTTCAAGACTTGCGTTTTTTACACGGTGGTTTTGAATTGTTATTTGATGCGCTGGGGGCTCGTGTCAGACAGGGGGCGAACGCTCTAAAGGGCTCCGTCTCGTCTCGAAGAGAATTGACCCAGATCGGGCACCACTTGGGCAGTCTATTGTGACAATAAAATATGTACTGACGGCCAGTTTGAACTACTGAATATCGACGCCTGTTCCAGACGAACGAAACTTAAGCGCATGCATGGTCAATTATTAAGCGAATTTACGGCCAATTATTAAGCCCTAACCGAATAATAATTGAGCTGCTTTAAAAAAATCGTTTGACATTTCGTCGCATAAATGTGCAAATAATTTTTTAATTAATTTTTTATTTCATAAAAAATTATTTTTGGGAATATATCATGGCAGTTAATTAAATCGCATGTTTTTTAGTAGTTTTTCGTAGTATTTTTTTCGGACATGTTCACACTTAAATTATCACACAAACCAATTGAAAAATAAAATAATAGGGAGGTATGTATTTAAATTAATTATATGGTTTTAGTAGCAAAATTAAGTTTTTCATAATATTCTACTTATACTCAAATTATAACTTTAAAATCTCATTGTAATATCACTATCGAATACCTTGAGTTTCATATTATAGAACCAGTCTCATTATAACGAAAGAAAATTAATTATTACTTAAATGAGAGATAAATAAAAAATAGTATTAAAAATAACTATGAACTAAAATATAATTTATACCAGAGGACTGACGGCTATCAGGTTGTAGATTCTAATAGTTTAAGTTGTACTTTAATTCCCCTTTTTGGTTTTATAAACATGTATAAATCTATAAAAATAAGCAGATCTAATTAATAATCATGTAATATTTTTCCAATAATCAAATAATTTTATCGAAAGCCACCATATAGCTTTGGTTTGGTAGCACACACAGAGAACTGTTTTGGAGCATTATAATTGTTTTTTGATATAATAAAGTTAATTTAAATGGATACTGTATGCTGAGAACAGGAAGATTAGGTGATTATTTTTTAAATTTAACTAATAAATATATTTTTAAAATTGACCTGAGGCAATTTACTACATAACTGAACTTTTTAAAATTAAATTATGATGGCTGTTTTGTCTTTTAAATACTGAAGATAACAAATTCAACGGAGGGATTAGACTATCGATAACGTCTTTAAGAAGCCTATTCTAATAATTGAATAATTGAAACCTATTGTATATATTATAGATCCAATAATTGATGTGTTGTACCCCTCTTGCTGACTGAGTGCTGACGATGGGCCTCCAATACCCTCTATGACCCACAGTTGTATGAATGGAAGGTCGGTGATACTCCTGATTTGGTCGCATCAGCATGTAGGAGATCTTCCTTTTCGTCGGCAACCTTATACTTTATTTTTAACCATTATTAATTTTAATTATTAACACTAACCCTGTTGTAAGCAATATAGCATGATCTGCTGAGATTCGACATGAACGAAGAGACAGCCTTGGGCTTAGAAGATCCTAAAAATCGCACAGCACACGAGTAGAAACTGAAGGAAGCCTGGTAACAGAGATGGGATCAGCTCAACAAAGGAAGATAGACCCATTAACGTATACCGAACATAAGTCAATGGATGGCCTGGAAACACGGAGATAGTACCTTCCGCCTTACACAAGTCTTGACCAAGGCAACGACAGAGCCACCACTGCCAAGCAGAATTTGATGACATGATACACACCATTAATGATGGCAAGGCTTTAATGCCTCAGAGGGACATCCTGAAATAAACACTCGGGGTAATTTAGCTTAAAGGCAAGAACATGATCCACAACATAATAGTGAGCAAAGAAATTTGGGACCTTTGGCAAGAATTTATAGAGGAAATAATGACCGCCGAAGAAGACAGCGAAAGAGAGATAGTGTTTAATGTGAATGTCTGCCTGGTAAAAAGAATTTTTTTTCAAAAATGGAAAACAGCCAGGTCAGCCTGATTGTTTTTCATTAATTACCGTCAGCGGTAGTACCGAAATCAGGTAAAGCAACAATGCTGAAGAGGATACGAGGCATCAACGAAAATTTGTCAAGGAATCAGACAGGGAATATAGATTCAGACCGGGTCGATCCATGCTAGGAGCAGTGCAAAAACCGCAGAGACAATCCAGAAAGCATGGAGGCTCTGTCAAACAAAGTAAGGACATTGTGATGCTCACACTAGATATAAAAAAAGCATTCAACAGCGCCAATTGGGAACTGATCGTTGTCAAGAATAACTTTAAAGTGCCAGAATATGCAGCTGAACTCATCAGCAATTACTTTTGTAAGTTGGAGATGGTAGAAAAAAGCTGCCTGAAGGAGTAGAACTCATTGCCTTTGCAGATGATGTCGCGCTGCTGGTGACAGCTCGTCATCCATGGGAAATAGAGGTAAAGGGGAGCAAAGCCCTCGCCACAATCAACGCATGGATGCTAGCAGCAATGGTCTGCAACAGACGGAGAAGACCGAGGGTAAATCAGCTTGTTGTCAACAGCCACGAGATAAAATACAGTAAAACACTCAAATACCTTCAGTAAACACGTAGAAGCAGCTGCTTAGAAGGCGCAGAAGGTGGCCAGCAGGCTCAATTGGCTAATATTTGAGGACAGAAGCCATGCAGAAGAACCACAAGTGATTTAATACACTCAATGCTTCTTAAAATAAATTATAAGCGTCAAAGAAGGCAGTGAGAGAGATGCAGAGCAGCTTTCCAACATTAGAATAGAGCTATATCGAAGGCCAGACTACTTGTCTTTCTGAAGCAATGTGATAAACAATACCAGGGAAATAGAAAAGGCCAAGGGTTTAGTCAGTAAGAATCTGACAATACCCTGGGGCCGTAAACTCTCAGGGTGTCTTATGCGAGATCATTAACACTACAGTAATGCCAGTGATACCAATGCAGTATCATGACACGCTTGAACGTTGATACTGGTGATACCAATGTCGCATCATATTTGCGCTAACAGTTCCAAAACAGAAAAAACTTGGGTTTTTTCATTAGGACATGAATAATATCTGAAAATTTCATAACAAATTATAAACTAATAAAGTAGTTAAAATAATTTTTATTAGAGCAAGCGCAAGTTTAGCTATTTACCGTGTGATAGTGATAGTGTTAAGCATTTAAAAAGGGACGAAACGTCTACAAATTAATGCAATGATCTTGATGAAGCAATCAAACTTGAAAAAAACAATTTTGTGATAAAAAATTATATATTTTACTAATTCTATACAATTTTATTAGGTACAATGCTGAATATATAATGTAAAAACTGACCATTATCATAAATCTATTTTCTGCTCTAAATAAATGAAACGTGAAAAGGCTTTTCCTATTCAGCAATAGTGACGTCTGTTAAAAACATGATGGAGTTTTATTTAGATCCATATCTGAAAACAAAACCTGAGATGAGCGAGCTGCTTTCGTCGAACGGTAAATTTACACTATTCCATATTACAAGTATATACAAAAGTATATAAGTCTGTATTTACACATTCAAAGAGCTTGTAAAAAACAAAATAAAAGATCCAACCGTCGATAGACGCGTTAATTAGTTATAAAAGCGATACATACGATGGACACCGAAACATTCGTCCAATATGGCATCAGGGCATATCGTACACAATGACTCCAAATTCGTGAGTTAGAATTACACAAGCCTACGTCTTGTTAATATAATATGTACACGAATTAACTCATTACATTTTACAGACAATTCATTATAGCTATCATCAATATAACCTAGTTCACACGAGGCAAGTGTTAAATTTTTCTAAAAATAATACGTAAATAAAACAAATTACATATATACACATACAAGATATTCAACAATGTACGGCGGCGAGTGCGCGCTCCAAAAACAGATTGATCGCCTAAATTGGACAGTATTGTATACAATGTCAAAAATGAGGTTTACATTTATCTTCCGTATACAATTCATATTTTTCCCCTTGGATAATTCACGAATACACAAAAAAATATCCGCGTTGCGATCCACAACGATACGCAATACTGCTCAATAATAAAATTATATTTAAACCATTGAATCTAATATATTTCTCTTATCGTTTAAAACAAGATTTATAAATACGCACTAATTATACTTTAGCGTAATCTACGGTAATCCAAATAATCAAATACAAAAACGTTTAGATAAAAAATTGTTTTATTTTCTTCGTAAGAAATCGTCTATTATTGCAAATTCATACCTCGATCGATAGTGCGCCGCGATGTATTCAAAACAAATTAAAGCAAACTATTTGATAGCAACCGTAGGATAATAAATAATATCGCGGACGAATTGAATTCATTGGATATTTAGTAACCTATTCATTAAAACAATCACAATCTTGCAACATACGAGATCAAAACGCAATTTAGAATTTAAATATGTTCATTGGATAAATTCAGGTCCGATTTTATTGTCTATGTCGGTTTTAAAATACGCGCGTCGATTACGCTATCTTCCGAATAAAATATTTAAACGTATTCTCATCTGAACGCTCGCGTATCACATTTTTTATAAAGTTGAAATGAAGACAAAAACGGGCAACGCGCAGTTCGACTTCGGTGCGAGAGAGGCACTATTTGGTATCCAAATATTAACGCGATTTCGCAATATGAACGTTGACGTATAGACGCGCTTCATTGATTATGAAAAAGCATTAGATACGTTACGACACGGAGCCGTCATATACTGCAATCAGATTGCGCAGGTTCGCACAGATCGAGACACAGCAGAAACCATCAACACTGTGTGATGGATGAGTGATCAATTCAATTCTGCGGCGGCATACGGAACTGTGTCTTTAGAAGCAGACGAGGATTGATCTTCTTTCGGCAGAGATAAAACCACCCGATTGTGTGTCAAAGATCGCTGGGATTCGTCGAACAAATGGACGATTACCGACTGATCCATCAAACCATGGTTGGCAAGAATGCATGGAGAGCTGAACTACCATCTGATTCAGGCAATAATCGGACAAGGCTTTTATGGAACTTCGTTTACAAAATAAGATAGGAATAAACTTCAAAATGCCATCATTGTGATGCAGAAAGCGATTTGAAGAATGTCTAATAATAGACAATATTTGAATTTATCAGACGATAAACCACCCCCTTGAAACAATGCGAAAACGGAAACCGAGGGACTGGTGGAGTAGCAAAGGTTTAGCATGATCTTTTAAGTGTGTATTCTTGTATCGCTCTTATTCATTCCGAGAAAATTATGCCTGATGCGATGGAAGAAATCGACTCCCGAATTATAATCAACGGCGTGTCCATCCACAGCAACAGATATGCGGATGACGCTGTACTATTAGCGTAATAGGAAATGGATGGCATTTAGTAAAATGATATACAATAACGAAGATTAGCGTCCTTCTGTATGGGTCGCATAGAAGATTGCATGGACTGCTCGGAAGACCAATGCCGGATGTATAAACGGGTCAACATAAAATGGTGCAAACTGGAGTGCTTTGGGCATGTTATAAAAGCCGGATAATACAGGAATCATGGTTAAAAAATCTTCGATAGTGGAGCGGTCTTAGTTCGGGTTCGGATTGCCAACGTTCTTAGATGACAGGGCACAAATATAGATGATTTTATCAAATGCGGCTGTAAAAAACATCACATAAGTCATCTTTGCAGATATTTTATAATAATGATTGTTCTATCAAGCATTAATCAACATTGAAACGTCTTAATAACAATGTCCTATATAATTTTCTAACAAAAACATCATCCACAAAAGAAAACTAAACGTATCTATATACGACAATAGGATTTTTATCTGTAAGTTTTTTTTTGGAAATGAAATAAAGAACGACATGTATATTGATATATTTTTTTATATTTGTTTCATGTAATATACTGACTGCTGTTGTGAAAGTGTCGGAAATACTATATTTAAAACAAAATGATTCATAATATCGATTGACTATAAACATATTTAATAATAAAAGCACAATTAACAGTGCAGCCCACGCTAGACATCCGCCTGATCAAAATAACTCACATACTCCACTAATGGCACAGTAAAAAGATCACTTTTTTGATAATTTTTAAACAAAAAAATTATTAAAACATCCCCTCCGTTCGAAACAAGGCAAAATCTAAACCCTAAAATCAAAATATCGCTCGTTACAACAAAAAAAAATATACATACACATAAAAACATCGGACATTCAGACGTGGAATATGCAACGAAACTATTGTTTAAAAAAAAGATTTTATGAATCGGTTAATAATTTTATCACTGGGAGCATTGTCTTATCACTTTGTGTGTCGTCTTTTAACAATTACGTTTCAAATTATCATCATCAAAGACCTAGATCGTTCCATTGCGCTCGGTAGCGCATTTGACCTAACTAACTGCCTTAACTATGCATATAAATACAATTGATGAATAATGTAAAAGGCTAAAAAATAATGATATTCAAGAGTCGTATGAACATTCAATAAAATCGATTTATAGAGGTGAGAGAATTTAAATCAGACATTTCAATATAATGTACATCAGAACTGTGCAAACTACCGATTTATTATTGCCGACAAAATACGGAAGACTGTCGTTGTATTTTAAAGCTTCAATAGACGGATAAAACAAGCGGATTGCCATCCGACGGACTGTAGTTTATTTGGAATGCCCACATTATATTGCGGGTTATTTATTTGCATCAACGAAAAATTAACGCGCCAATCAAAAGGGTTAAAATAATATCGATTATACTTTTTTGGATCATTGTTTGTCAGTATAAATATAAATTCGTGATTTTTTTTTAAATTAAGACTCAAATATAATAGTTTTAAAAGCTCTGACATACAATATATTTGAAAAATATAATTTCTAAAAGGTAACTATAAAACTGGTTTACAACTATTGGTATATAGTTCATCAAAATATCGGAAACAATATTCCTAATTACGTCGACTGATAATGCACAGCAATCAGAAGCTTATCTTATTTTGTATAAAAATGTGCCGATTCATGGATCACAAGTAAAAAAATATGATCACAAAACTTACTATAAACTCTATTGGCGTATTGCAAAATTTATCACAAATAATACATTTCAAATTGAATTACAACTGGATAGTTAAAAAGCATTTTACATTGCGTAAGAATGCAACATTTTCGCAAATGACACAAATCATACTTATCAATAATAATGAGATATTTCTATAAAATAATTGCAAATATACATATAAAAAACATACGTTTTAAAAAAATACAATTCTATTGTATTGGCAAAAAACATAAGTGACTGATAAACATCTATTCTTAAAATAAATCTCCTTAATTGTACATAATTCATAAATTATCTCTCAACTTACAAAATAATTAATACCTCCATATGTTTAAAAAAAAAAGGATTCCATCAATACAGATTCAAATAGTCAATTTTCAATCAAATCAAAATGTAATGCAAACTGTAGCGCCGATGAAGAAATTGTGACTGCGAATACCGCAGGAGGCAAAAAAACGAGAATCGCTTTGAATATAGTATATATTTAAATAATATGTTTATAAACAATCGTTAAGAACGTTCAACATCCGGAAGAATATAATATACATTATATTTTAAAAAATATATCCATGAAAACCTAATAAACAAAAGGAAAATTATAAACGTTCAAAATAAAAAATATGCACGTCTCAAATATTCAAATATAAAAAGTTGCACTGAGTACGCAATGATACATTATACACGAATCGAACGTGTAAAACTCGAAAAACTACGAACATACAAACAATTCTCATTAGTAGAAAGTCTCGCGTATAATTTTACTGTCTTTATAAAGGCCACAATAAAGAAAAAATCTCAACGTCTGTCGATATATATATATATATATATAAACTCACACAGCTGCAATTGAATAATTTTATTTTACTATTTTATCAAAAACGATAAATTTATGCATCGCTAAGAGGTATTGATAGTATTATTTATAAAGAAGGCAAAAAATGACAACTTTTATATCACTTTCGTTCTTCCATTATCACTTAAATGATGTTATGTACAAGATAAATATTAAAGTTTTGAAAGATTTACAATATCGCACTATATTTATTCACAAGACACACTTTCCTATATAATTTACTTCGATTGTGCCGTAGAAATTACTAAAATATAAACACGGTCATCTTTTACGACGACGGAGTAAGTTTATAAGAACTAATAGCACTGGTACCGACTCTACATACACCGCGGTCATTACGCACGTGTACACTGTTTTAACGTCGGCGAACAATCCATCGTCGGTGAAACGCTCGAACGGCGAATGAATTT
Source organism: Stenopsyche tienmushanensis (assembly GCA_008973525.1). Taxonomy (NCBI): domain Eukaryota; kingdom Metazoa; phylum Arthropoda; class Insecta; order Trichoptera; family Stenopsychidae; genus Stenopsyche; species Stenopsyche tienmushanensis. The sequence continues at coordinate 168,037 of WACJ01000519.1, forward strand.
AAACTATTTTTAAAAACTTAAATTATCAACGGCCATGAAACATCGACGAGAACATTCGTTTCATATTTATAATAACGACGACTTTATTTCTTGCTTTTATATCACAATGAATTAAAAACGATTTTATGTACAATTTTAATAGACGCAGCTAAATAACGTTCGCTTATAAAACAACAACTGGTCGCTTATAAAACTAGTTGATGCAGTAAAAAATTGTTATTTATAATTAATTAGTACATGTTTACGAACTTCTTGCTAATGTTTCATGGTTTGAATCACTCTTCAACCATCTGTTTAATTCATACCTGTACAACAGGCAATTCAGACGCGCTAATGCCGCACTATAAAATAATTATGCATTCTGTACGTAGTTATAATTATTCACAGAATATATACTATTTGTGTCCCACAGAAGTATTTATTAAACCAATACACCCCGTATAAGTCCAATCCAGTCTTTTGACTGTTACGCATAAATACTTCGCATGGAATTTAACATCAAATTAAATCAAGAAAGCGTTAAAATAACAATATTTTCATTTAAATTCAAAATAATCAATTATAAAACTGTCGAGTACATCACAACTAAATACAGATATGCACAAAATACAATATTTATTACGTTTACAGCCATACAATTTTACGGGGCATTATGAAGCCCATGAAAAATTCGACGCTTTCATTTCACCGACGATAGATTATAAACGCCGACAATCACAAAATTCCAACGGATATGATTTGACTATGCGTTATCCGACATTTTTTAAAGAAGTAAACAGATAAGTCGTCGACCAATCCTCACAATTTATCCGTCAGTCTATAGTCTTTTATTCAATCGAGCGATTGGACTTGCACAACATTGGATTGAGGTATGATTTCGTATTTGATAACGTGAGGTCCTATGTGAACTTGATTCAGTTGTGATATCTGTTGATTGCCTCCCACATCCCGTGTAGGATTTCTGAGAACTAGGTGGCCGCTGTTGGAAGTAGCCATGTGTTCTTTATGCTGCTGTTGTAATCCTACTAACTGCTGCTGCTGCTGCTGTTGCTGTTGTTGTTGTTGCTGCTGCTGCTGCTGCTGTTGTTGCTGTTGGTGTTGTTGTTGCTGTTGTTGCTGCTGCTGTTCCCGGACTTGCTGTTGTTGCTGCTGCTGAAGCTGTTCGGCGTGCACCGTTTGATGATGAACGGCCGTTCCTAGCTGATGAGAATTATCTCGAGATTGTTGTTGGTGTTGATTGGGATTCAACTGTTGAGTATTCATTACTCCCTGGCTATCTCTGAATATATTTAATATACTATGTTTAATAAAGTCATTTCAGGGTTAATATTTTCAGGGATTATAAAAAAACAACCTGTTATTTTGTATATGCTCTTGCTTTATAGTGTGGACCAAATTATTTGGAGTTTGTGTTATCTGTGTTCCAATTGATTTACCTTCTCGATTAAGTATATGAATTTGATTACCGATAATTTGTCGATTACGTGAACCACCTATTAATATCTGATTTCCTATTACTTGACCCTCCCGATTTGTAACCTGGAATTTAAAAAAATATTATTAATACCCTTTAAAATAGACACTTAATTAAAAATATCCCTAGTTATTATTTAGTATACAGGTGCGTTCAAAAAGTAATCCGTCCTATGTAGATACAGATTTGGAGCCATGTCATTTAAAGCTGATGTAACATGAGCTTGGATGGTTTCAATTGTATCGCAATGTTTCCCTTTCAGGACTCCTTTTAAATGAGAAAATACAAAACGTCTGGGGGAGTCAGGTCAGAGATGTAGAGGCTGGGAATCAATGGAGTGCAAATTCTGGTCATCTAACATATGTGGATCATTTTAATAGTTATGTTCTGGCATGTTTCTGGACTAGCATTATGATAGTCTGGTGACTGAGTGCCGTTGGGTTTGGGAGGAGAAGGTGTTGAAATCTAGTGAAAATTCATTATGCAAAAAAAGTTCATAGGAATGCACGCCTTGACCTCCGATAGCTAGGAGGCGACTTTTAAAGCTAGCACTCCTCTAAACCTAACCCAGCAGGTTAGAACACGCCGTGTTGTATCGTCACACCTGAAAAAAATTGGGTATATTACTTTTTGAACACACCCTGAACATTACATAATTAGTAGAACTATTTGCTGGAAATATCAGAAAGAGGTAATCTTTTTAAATTCAAATAAAAACTAACACTATCGGATATCCATTTGACTTTTATTAACACATTACGTATGGAAGCAAATTAATATATTCTGTCAACAGATGTTTACGTACGGGGAGCATATATTTAAGAATCACGCCATGTATTTTACATGTTTTTCTAGTATTTGTCTTATATGAATTTGTTGAAACGATTTTCCTTAGATTAAGCGCGCCTTCTCAATATACCATGACCAAAAACTATGGATAAACGTGCACGGTTTACCTGTGCGTAAAGTATTATCAAGCATCTAATGAAGTATCATAATTTATATTTTTTATCTTATTTTATTCTATAACGTTAACCTTCAATAAACGGATAAATAAAATAGACATCTCCCTATACAACCGATGGCCAAATGTCGGTGAAGTGGATTAAATTCTGGACTCTTACTATATAAAGGTTCAGGTTGAAATTTAACCGAACCAACAAATTTATGAGATCAGACATCAATTGATCATCTCAATTCAGGTTTATCCTGATTTCCTGAATCTGAAAAAGTAAACACTGAGACGATTAATAAAGTCACAAAGGACCGTCTATACGTGACTTGTTTGCGATCATAAAATATAATTTTTAAAAATATAATAATTTTGACTACTCACGCATATCTTAAGATATGTGGAAGATAATGAAAAACCACCACATAAAAAAATATTTCTATATATGTTAATATACCTGAATATGAGTAGGACCAGCGTGTTGCATGTTAGCAGAAGAATTATGATTTGCCGCTTCGTTTTGATGCGAACCATCTCCGGTAAGTTGCTGCTGACCGTTTTGTTGTTGTGACTGTCCCAAGTCAGCTTGTTGCTGGGCTTGATTTTGCTATAGGATTTTAACAAATTTTTATGACCTTCACCAATATACACAACGCAATATTTTAAAGAGGTCTAAAACTAATGTACCTGTTGATTCCGCGGAGGAATATCCATGTGTTGGCGTTGATGAAGCAATAAATGATTCTTTTGGAAGAAAGCTTTTCCACAAGTATCACAGACATGCGTACGCAACGTACACGCTCCTTCTGGATGTCTAGAATTTATTAAAAAATTACATAAATACTTATTTATATTGTCATACTCAAATTTAAATAAATCTATATTAAATATACCTTCTATTGTGTTGTTGTAATCCATGACGAGCAGCGAATCCTTTACCACAATCCCCGCAGAAATGAACTTTAGGTCTGTTTGCATTTGGAGTGGGATGAACTGGCACTTGATTGACTCCGGTAACATTTGTCGTTTGTGTACCACCGTGTTGAAGTACCCCCGGATTAGTTAATAACTGTATACCTGCTGGCGCTCCTATTTAATAATGAAAATAACAAAATCAGATTTCATTTTTGAATTTACAAAGTCTTCGCAATATACTTGATAGATTATATTTCCCACAAATATTTTTATAGAAAGCAAAAATTTACCTTGTTGCTGGTTTGGATTCATAAAATTTCCTGTTTGTAAGGCAGCAGTGAGCGCACACAAATCCGTTACAAAAGTTCTGTCCCCGTTGTGTAAGCGTACATGCAGCGCAAGTGCTTCCTATGAAAACCGCAACAACAGAACAATATAAAAAACATATTTTCAATGTTCGATATGTAAAAAAAGCTTGTTAATAACGCACCTTGGTATTAAAGCAATTTCCGCATTCTTGACACGCGTATCCACCATTCGGTCTATCATCGATTGCATCTGGACCAATTACCTAAAATAAAGATATGACGCTGATACATTTTTAAACACAAAAAAGCAGGAAATTCAAATATATAACATATATTTTATACCTGAACTCCTGTTGATTTTTGTCTCGCGTTGGTATTTCCAACCACTTGAACAATTTGGGGTTTAAGATCTTGCGAGGTCGTATGAGTGACAGTTGAAGTCTGCTGAGACACTGAAACGCTCTGCGTATTATTACCAGGAGGAGTATTCATACCAGTCACAGAATGTACCATTTTACAATGCTGCAGCATGTCCGCCTTCCCTTTGAATGCTTCACCGCAGTCAATACACGCATATGAAGCATCGCCCGTATGCATCCTTATTATTAAAAAAAATTAAACATGTGTTTAATTTTATCATTGAAATATACAATAGGGACGTTCGGAATTTGTTAAGTTATATAATTTATGCCATTAAAGTCAACACCAAGCAGTCATGTTGGACATTTTAACAACATTATATTTGCATTTAAAAATCGAGCGTCCTTATTATCTAGGCAATTTTATTATCTGATTTTATGAATTATTACGAGCGTAGAGATCATATTTACTTCAAATGTGCAACAAGCGTTCTCTTCTGCAAGAATTCTTTGCTGCAAATGGGGCACGAATGTGGAACTCGCCCATGCATGCGTCCATGATTTACAAGTTGAAATTTTCGAGTAAAAGCTGCACCACAATCGCTGCATACAAAGGGATTCAAGGATCCGTGAAATCTTGAATGCATCACCTACAAAATTAATAACTTACTTTATATATACCACAAGGAAACACCCTGCAAATGTAAATATTGAAAATTGACTTACAAGATGGTCCTTTTGAGCAAAACTCTCTCCGCACTCTTGACAAACGAATGGTCTTTCTCCGGCATGAAACTTACTATGCGTAACAAGATGTCTTTTGAGTGGAAATCCCCGGCCACATTCCGTACATTCAAACGGCCTGTCTCTACTATGTACCTGTGAAACGTAAGATACTGCCATGAATAAATATTTATACTCGAAAATATAAGCATATATAATAAAACTCTAATGATTTTAAATCTAATTACAGGTAACCCCCGTTTAATGCAAGTCCGGATTCGTTATATTGGGTGTGTGAATAAGTTTCGTTCAAAATAAAAATCTGCAACTGAAGTACACACAATCCTTGTGGAGACTTATGGTGATCATGCTCAGGCGGAAAGAACATGAAAACACAACGAGCTTTTAACGTTGCGGACATTAATAACAATTTTCGAAACATGAACATATAAACATTATAAACACCGGCATTAAATTGAAATCTACAAAGCTGTTTTTTTGTCTACAAGTAGTTTATATTAATTATTGTTATATTAACGTCGTCTACTTTCAATACCAGGTGGCTAGGGCTTCAATAGACATGGCCTAAAGTTATAGCAAGGGAACTTGAAATTATTACAACTTTTAAAGAAAGAGGGACATTTAGTTCTTCTTATGGCGTTGCTGACTCGTGTAGGTCCCCATTCATTAATGAAGACCTTGTGTTCATTCACTTGAATCTTCTGTCCAGGTCATGAACCATAAATCTTTTCAGCCATGTTCAACGTCTGTCCAGGTGCATGCTGAGATATTTAACTACATCTGCTTGTGGCAATGCGCTGTCATTTAGTGAGACAGGAGGACATATCTCTCATCTATTAATGAAAGTGACATGCGCAGATTTACTTTCATTAGCCTTTATGCGCCACTCCTTGAGCTGTTTTTGTATGTTGTTGAGGTCATGTTGGAGCAGTTGAGATGTTGTTGCGGGGTCATTATGTGAGGTTAGAAGAGCTGTGTCGTCCGCGAAGGTGGCAGTTGTCATGATGTCGGCTGTATATAAAAGAATAGAACTGGACCAAGTACACTGCCTTGTGGGAAGCCGGATTTTATATCATGGAGTGTGGTTGGCTTCATCTTTATATTTGACTTAGAATGTTCTGTTAGTCAGGTATGATTTAAGTATGAAGAAGTAATTCGTGAGCAGTTGTTTTCCAATTTTAAATAGCAAGCCCAGATGCCACACTTTGTCTTCTAAGCCCTTGTGGATTCTATTAAAGATCCTGTGTATATGTTCCACAGTCACATGTTGTTGACGGAATCCGAATTGGTGATTAGACATCATGTATATCCTTGCCTGAGCTTGGAGATTAGAATTAATCTTAGCCACTTTCCATTGCGGGAGAAAATAGTCCATTATTAATACCGCATTAAATATTTGTACCAAGAACTATAGATATAGTTATATAGAACTAAGAATAACTGACACAAATAATGTCCCTACCTCTCGTACTAATACCATGTCTCAAGAAAATGACGCCTTAGAATTGGTTCCCGTGCGAAAAGTAAACTATCTAAATTATTGAAAAGTATTAAAAGCGACTTTTTAATAGATCATTAAACAGTTACTAGACACAAATGATTAATTAATATTACGGGGGGTACCTGTACCAAAAAATACTTATTCTTTGAAATTCTAATTAGTGAATTATTATGTCATTGTTTCAATAAAAAATATATAGAATGAAATATCACCCTTGAGTGCGTCAATAAATGATGTTTTAATGTGAAGGATTTCTTGCACTCGTGACATTGAAAGGGTCTCTCAGTGGAATGCAATAGAAGATGAGTGTTTAAACAATGCTTATGAGCAAAAGCTTTGCCGCAATGAGTACACACATGAGGTCTTTCACCTGTAACACAAATAAGCAAATATTTTAAACGTCAAATAAAGACGAAGAATTGGGCAGGAAGAAAATGGGCTAAAAAGAACAAAACAAATACCCGTATGAACTCTACTGTGCGTCGTCAAGTGATGTTTTAATAAAAAAGATTTTCCACATTCTTCGCATGAATACGGACGCTCTTTAGGCATTGCTGGTGGATTCTGTAGCATAGGCTTAAAAAAAATAACATCCATTAAAACAAATTTTAAAGCATTACATACAAAATACAGAATAATATAAATACCTTAGGTGAATGACTATTTGTTCCAGGCTCCTGTTTTGTCTGAATGAGCTGAACTTGAGAAATATTCTGCTGATTCTCAGGCGCGCCGACATCGCCGGTAATCAATTCCTTGATTCCTCCGTTTAACAATGTGTGATTAAGCTGCGATGCATCGATAACAGAACCGGGTGCGCTTATTCCCTGAGCGGCTTGTAAAGCTCTCTTCATTAATATCTCGTTGCATTCTTCCGCTGTCAATTGTATTGGCCCCAGAGGTGTCATAAAATGTTTACCGGATATATTACCTGGTGAATAAAAAACATCTATTATTATTCTAAAACTCTCATTGCAAATATATATGAATGCAAACATTATGAAATATCCTTCGCTGTGTTCAAATCTACCTTGTATTGGATGATTTTGCTGATTGGTTCTATGACCGGTGTTGTGGGTAAACGAATCATTATTTACGAGAAACATTGTCCTTCTGTTTCCACCTTTCGCTGCTTTATCTTGGGAATGTGGAGATTTGTTTGCTGTAACTGTCAGAGTAGTTTCTGCACCAGATAGCTGAAAAAAAAAAAATCAAATTAATACAAAATAAACAGATGCGCCACTGTGACACAGTTTCGTATAAAGCATACAGTAAACCTCTGTTAACATCGTAGATAACAGTCATTTGGCAGACAAAAAATTGGCGAAATGGAATACAACCGATTTCTCTGCAAGATATTAAAAAAAATGCTCAATGAAATTTCTTATCAAAGTTTACTCATAAAAATGTTTATTTGTATTATTTATACATATTATGTTTACATTCCTTTTGCAAATACAGGGTGTGGCAGGGAAAATTCAAGTGACAGTTATTCCAAGGACGGTGGCATGGTGCACATTCGAAAGAGCGGGACTCAACATTTTCTGTCATGTAGGTTTAGTATTGATTATTCAGTGGACGAAGGAGGAGCGCGCGTTCATCTTAGAGGCGTTTAATTATTGCCACGTAATATGCATGCATCAGGAATCGCTATCAAAATATCGCACACCTGCGAGTTGTGTTCTTGATTGGAAATTTGTTATTTAAATTTAAACAGACAAATTTGCTTTGCCAAAATGCAGATTTACCCAGTATATGCCAAACAAATCCCATAAATTTGGCATCAAATTTTGGCTGGCGTCTGATGTGTAGACGAAATATGTGATAGGTGGCTTTCCGTATTTCAAAAAAGAAGAAGTTCAGACGAAGATATCACTGATCAAATAGCACGAAAATATACCATGAAATCAGGTTCCAGAAGGTGACCACTTCAAGTCTTTTTCAATATTTTAGATTTAGCCGGAATAAATTGCTGGATATTGTACAAAAATACAAGAGGAGAAAATATAAATGTTCGATATAAAGTGGCTAAGGCTTCGGTAGACACGGCCTAAAGTTGTAGCAAAGGAACCTGAAAGTATTGCAACTTTAAAAGAATTGCAATATTAAGCGCATAGAAAATATCTCACGGAAAGACTTTCTATTTCGATTAGCAGAACTTCGTGTTCGAACTTCAAACATCGAGCAAATTATCATCGATTGAGGAGTTTCTTATGCTAAAACTTGAAGAAATGGATGTGAGCAATGTCTGATTTTAGCAGGATGGCTGCGCCAAGACCCACACGACACAAATGTCAATGATTCGCTTGCAAGAACTTTCCCGGACATCTCATCTCAATGCGGAGCGATCTACAGGGACCAACTCGCTCGCTAGATTTAACCCCGTGTGCCTGTTTTTGTGGGGCTCTCTGAAATACCTAGTTTATAACGGCAAAGTAAGGTAGTTTCACTGCCGCATCTGTATGTGTGTTGTATAATTTAACGAGATTAAAATAGTTTTATATGGTTTAGTTTGTTTTTTATAACAATTTTATAAAAAAAATGTTTGAAAAAAATCTAAATTGAAGCATCAAACTAAAAACTAGTTTCTACCTACGAAATTAACGTAAATATACCACAGAATTACATTTTATAATCAACTAGCGAATACCCAGCATGCGTTGCAATGCCATAAGCGCTTAACAATTATTTGAAAAGAAACGCAGTACGTGGTATATTGCTTATGAGCTGAAGAGCTGGGATCCAAAAGTATATGTGCACTCGCTCTCGTTTCGAAGACCGACTTAACTAACGTATTGCGCCTGCATCCTTTCTCTCCCCGTTCCCGTCCCTGTAGTCCAAACTTTATTTCAAATATAAATCAATATTTTGATCTATTAAACAAAGGATTGCAACAAATTGTCCCCTACCCATTGTTAAAGAATTGATATTTCAAATTCGTAAGCTGTTGATGGTTCTGGATTGCGCACGTAACATAGGCATAGTCTAATATATAAAAATCAATGTTTGTTTGTCCGTATTTAATGCACTTCCATACCGTTCATCCGGTTGCGATAAAACTGTCAACTTATTGTTTACACTCGCGGGAATAACATAAGCATAGTAAAAATATTAAAAATATCCCTAATATATCAATATTGAAATTTTAACTCGGTTCATTCAATTTTATCATGTGACATTGTCATTCATCTATTACTGAATTGAATATATCTTATGCTACTAAGATACATTCATCGGTACAAAAATCACTACATATCTGTTTGCATACAATCTGTTGTTATTTTATTATAGCAATTCAAATTAAAATAACATAAACAATAATCCTTATTGATGATACGCATAGTTAAATCATAGAAAGAAAAATTCTGATACAGTCACCTCATTCGGTCAACCATTGCAATGTTTTTAGCTCGTAGGGTCTCGTTTAAATTTTATTGTTGTTACAAAAGAGCAGACTCCCCCAGAGTAAAATATAGCTCGGCTTTGATATTGGTTATACTGAGAGAGCTTTCAAATAAAAGTATTGTATCACATAACGACAATCAGTTCACTTTTTTCGCTTTGTTTATGAATTTTCTCAAATTATACAATAAGCTAACACAATTCAAATTATTTTTTAAAAGAAATTCTGATTCATCAGGATTTAGGATGTATTCAGAAAGTAATGCTTCCAATGTTAGCTTTAAAATGAACCCTTCGCCTCTGAACTATCTGAAAATCAGAGGGTGCGTTCCCATAAATATAACAAAAACAATAGTTTATCGTATTGTAACTGAAGATTTGAATACAAAAACTGCATTGAAACTTCATCACGAAAAAAACACCAACACACTTTGGTTTCCCAGTCTCCCTGATGTGACTCCCTCAGACTTTTTTGTTTCCTCACTTAAAAGGAATCTTGGAAGAGAACCATTGGGACATGATCCATCCAATCTCACGTTACATTGGTCTAAAGGTCATCGGAGAAGGACCTTCCAGGACACCTTTCAGGCCTGGCAAAGCCGTCTCCAGATCTGTATTAACGCTATTTTTGACTAATTTTACAAATATGTTCAACACATATTTTTTTTATGAATCTGGCACAACTGTAAACAAACGACCTAACCCAATCTAACCGTGAAACACCGTCAGTCATACATGTCTATATGAGTATACTTTTGAGCTTTATAAGCAATCATTATTAAAAATTGTTCTTAATATAAATTAATACATCATTGGCCAATATTCTAGTGACATAAAATTTCTTACGGTATTTCCCAACGTGTAGCTGAGATTATTGGACGCATCGAGTTCTCCCTTGGTGATGTCGGGCGTGCCGGTGAATCCCCACGGATAGCCGAGGCCCGACACATTGGACGGCGTGGGCATGCACATCTTGCGAGGTGTCTCACGCGAGACGTCAGAGCATCGTCGCTTGAAATTATCGTCTTAAAAAATCACAAATCCCTACACATTATTGCACACTGAGCACTGGGTTTCACTCGAGAGTTGTTCTAGGACGTTTTCGTTCTTAAAGCTTCGCTGCGTACAGTAGAGACGCGCACAAACACAATTCGCTGATTCATTCTGTTCGATATTTACATCGTCTCGATGCGGCTAGCATCTGGAAAATAAAATCAGGATTACGCACCGATACAACATCTGTTATGAAATAATTTGACAGCTGTCAAGTAATATTTCCAACGACAACATAAATAATATAAATTATTTAAATAAATTATTATTTGTGGATTACATTATTTAAATATTTTTATCGCGTTATAACGTGTATTTATATGCATTTGTATATTTCCGTTTGTTTGCTGTATTAAAAGGATGTCTTGAAATATACGAAAGCTTCAATTGATATAATAAGAAGCTATAGTGGAAAAATCTAACGTACATATGCACAATAAATGCCAAATTGTATTTTGTGTTGATGATTTGTTTCTGGAATATTAATATTATAACAATGTAATACAAACACTGATGATAATTCTCATAACATTGAATTTAATATTAAAAGTAAACGAACTAAGAATGTTAATGGATGATTTTTCTTCTAAGACTCCAAAGATGTTTGGTTAAAAGTTAAATATATTGGCTGTCAATTCTTTGGACGACAAAAACTATCGCCGCTGAGACGAGATACATATTTTCCGGGGAGGAGCATCAGTGCGAGGGAATCGACGGGAAGAAAGCAGTATGACGCTTCCGGCGCGGCGAAGTTGACAGTTGTCCAGGAAGCGGACGCCTCCCTCGCGTCGTCGAGCAGGTCGCGTCCGGAGCGGGAGCGGGACCGGAACGCGACCGGCGTCACCCCCGCGGACGGAGGCCCCTCCGCGACGCACTCCCGCGAGACGCGCCCTCCTGCGGAAGCGATCTCGCCCCTCGGCCGTAACGCAGTCGCACTCACCTCGCGCCGCCGGCGCCCGCCATCTTATTTATGTGTTGGGACGACATGCCAATCAATTACCGGCGGGCGAGGCTGCCAACACAACCAAACCAACTAAACCTGCATATATTTTTTATGTAATATCTTCAAATTGCGCGACGGCCTCCGACAACACACGTCCCCCTGCCCGTGACGATTTTATCTTTTAAATCTCGAAAATTTCGCTCCGCACTATTTCTGCGTCAATCCGCAACGCCGAAGATCATTCGAAGCGAAAATTTGACAACAAGCGACGAAGCCAACCAAAATACAATAAATATAAATATTATCGCATTTCATATGAAATTTACATACAAATTGACAATATTTCATTTTTTTACATCAAATAATATATACACCCTTCGTTTATAAATTATTATCATGTATTCAATTAAATATCATCAAACCAAAATAATTTAATCCAATATTATTAAATATATAATCATTTAACATCAAAAAACGTTTTTATCATTAAAATTCACATTATATCAACATCTCGAATAACAAATAATTTTTGGAATAATCAGCAAAAATAATAATTATTGCTTGAATTTATCATAATTTCGCCGTAGATAATTTATGTCATCATTCAAATTAAAATGCATTTAAACAAATCGAATTATTAAGCTATTTAAAAATTTATAGCAAAATATATCCATCGGCATTTAAACATTTTGGTGTATCATTGCGCCAAGTATTTCTTTGAATAAAATCAATTCTTAATTCTAAATGTCTTGATAAATAAATTTGAATATTTAAGTATTGATAATATTAAATTTATCCAAGGAAATATGTTCTGTCTACAAAAGTATTTTGATTATATGATAAGGAAATATTTTTAAATTTAACGCATACGCATTATTTTATTATGCGAATGACGAATTCAATTATAAAATATTTTATGTCGTCAGTATTATGATCGGTAAATTATCAATTTGCGTTTTTGTTCGAAAAGGTCGGACGGATGTGGTTGAGTTTTGGCCATTTCGCGGCCCAACATCGCTCCCCGCCTCCCCGCACGCCGCCGCCGCGCCGCTCCGGCCATAGCCGAGCTGTCATTGTTGTGCTTTCTTGTTGAGTCGCCGTCGTTCGCTCTAAATAGTAATCATTCTTATATTACCTGATAGTGCCGCCGTAAATAGTTCGTCTTTTCGCAAGCGAGCCGCATTTTTCGCCGCAGCCGAACGCGACGAGAGCAGTCCCGAAGACGCTTTATCATAAATATATATGCTAAATGGCAAAATGTCAATCCGCAAGTTTCACGTTTGACTCATTCCGCCTTCGGATAAATCGTGCTCGATGATTTATCGCCGTTCGAATACGTTTTATTGGACTGATTGTTGCATTTGAAAGATGGGAACTGATCCCTATTGTCTCCAATTTGGGAGCTGTCGGCATCGGCGATGACGCTTTATCATCGCGCTGCTGATTTTATTTCGCAGTTAATATCAAAGAGGCGTGTTTAAATCTCGACTTATAAAAGCTAACCTATAACTGATCGCTAAACAATCGAATGTGTCGTTAAAATTTGAGCGTTGAAATACTTTTATTAAAGTGTTAAATTTAAAAAATGTATATGTATATATAGTTGGTTATTTTTTTTTATCAGATACAAATGAGCACCATGCCGGCGGAACGGACTGAAACCACCTCCACCAATAGCTCCTTGGAGCAATTTATACTTCTAGCCAAAGGCACTCGCGGTCCAGCGTGTGCCGAATTAGTTAAACAAGCACTCGAAGCACCCGGCGTACATGTCTTCGGAGAATTATTAGATATGCCAAATGTTAAAGAGGTAAAGTATGCTTATCAATACAAAACATTCTATAATATTATCATATATCTTTGCTAAATATGCTTTTGACAATAATATGAATCATTGATATAAAAAATATTAATTGTGTAAAAGGTATTTAAATTCAATAGTTTTTGATGTTAAACAACTATCGTGTCAATATAGACATCAATACTTAATAGCTGTTATATTTGGATTTATCTTTATAAAATACTGATTAAGATTATGTCAAATTTTAATAGATTACGAGATATATTGAAACATCTTGCGCAGGACGGGTAGTTTTATCTGTTTCACAGTTTTTACAATGGAAAAAGTAGTTCTATTCGGTATTTTTTCTATGGTAATTGTATTATATCATTTTTTTCTTCCAAACATCCAAACTTTATTCTGATGCTATATAAAGTATATGTTTTGTTGATTTAACACTTTTTTTTAACATGTTACAACTCAGTGACAATCTCGATAAATATCATGCCTTATCTTGGTATTAGGAATTTATTATTAAGTTGCATGTGTTTTTTGTACATCGTAAATCTTCCAACTAGAACCCTGCTGTGTTGATATGCTTCTGGAGGCTATGTTGCCAGGCATGGAAGGTCCTTTAGAGCTGATGTAACATGAGGTTAGGTTAGGACTCCTTTTAAGCGAAAAAACAAAAAAAAGGCTGGGGGAGCCAAGTCAGGGCTGTAGGGAGGTCGGGGAACCTAATGGGGTACGGGATCCTCGCCAGGGAATCGTTAACAACGAAGGTGTTATGGATTGGTGCGTTGTCGTGATGAAGTTTCATGCAGTCTTTGTATTCAAATCTTCAATTACAATACGATACACGGTTGTTTTTATTATGTTTAGAGTTTCTGCTATCTATTGAACGCTTAACCGTCAGTCAGAGTTCAAATAATCAATGCACACGTCATATTTTGGTCTATTCAAGAGGCTGATGCTATTGGAACTATTATACCAATATATCAATGGTATGAGGGTAGTTCCTGAAGTACCTGACCTAACAAAGAAACTATTTTTTTTTAAATTTCTCAACATAGTCTCCTTTCAGCTAGATACACTTCGCAGTGATGTTCAATAGCTTCGATAGCTTGATTATATGACAACCATCGAGCTCCTCAAAATAGCCATCATCCGCCAACTCCGTCTCGGCTTTTTCAAAGTCCCGGGACTCGAGACTTTTATTTTCTCTTCAATTTTGCACAGAATTTTTTAAAGTAAATATTTGTATGTGTTAATAAATTAAAAGAACCATCTTATTCTATCATTCTGAATTATTATTTTCGGAGTCACTTTCTTCAGTGTTTTGTTCATCTTCATTGGAATAAACTAAATCTTTTTCTTTCTTTGTTTGATAAATTTTTTGGTACAATGTTTTTAATACAGCTAGATGTATAGCGTAATTTATGCAAAGTTCATTGACGACGGGACTTTCACGCCCAAACAATTCCGAATTCACTCGATCGACTTTCAACAATTCTACGAATTTCGAAAGAATCACATTTTCCCAAAATATAAACAAGTCCTAGATTAAATATCTTCAATTTTTTATGCTCGTCCACTCATCCATTGTCAGGCTAAAGCTAGCATTCAATCAGATCAATCTCATTTTGTCGGGTTGATTTTTTGGTAATGAAAACCCTTTTAGAATAACATATTCACTAATGGAATAATTATTTGTAATCCCTCTTATGGAAAAACCATCCAGCGCAAATAACTGAGCAAGAATTTCTGGAAGCGTTTTCCTCTTCACAAAATTTATTATTGGTGATTGGAATATTTTAATTCTTTTCGCATTGTTCGGACATTCCTCATCGGTGTTTTTATTTAAAAAAATCTGATGTACCCTTTCAAGATGTCTCACTAGTCCAGTTGTGTTTGACACTTTTAAACATGATTTGTTTTGGACAGTGGGTGCATTGGATCTCCTTTTTTGTAGTTTTTTTGTAATATTTCCATACTTCCGATTGACTTCTCTCCATTACGGACTACAATAATGACAAAATATATATGATAAAACGACACTACTTTTTTAATACGTTGAATTGAAAAAAAAATCACATCCCCTAATATGCTTTTTTAATTTCAATATTATGCGCAAGTGCAAAAATATCTCATGTTCCAAAAGCATTTACACACTCGTTATCGTCTCGAAGACCGACTTAACCACCGTATTGCGCCCGTGTCCTTTCTCTCCACGTCCCCGCAGCACAAACTTCATTTCCCCAGACCAATATGCGCTAACATGGTGTATCCATACAATATTTTTACTATGCCTATGTTATTCCCGCAAATATAACAGTAAGTTAACAAAGTTTTTTCGCAATTGAATGAACAGTATGGAAGTGCATTAAATACGGACAAACAAACATTGATTTTTATATATTAGACTATGCCTATGTTACTCGCGCAAACTCTAGCAATAAGTGGACGACGTTTTATTGCAATCTGATGAACTACATACTAGGAAACGTTATCCATTGGGGTCATATTCATCCAAAGACGTTTATCAAGATACATGAAGACTTCATTCATATTTTTTACTGTCCAAATGTTAACAATTTTATCAGCTTCTTCCTCACATTCATTGTGTGTTACATTTAACTATTGACGCTTTTATATCAGCTCACGAATCTCCGTTCCATATATTCTTATTTTAATATTCTGGTCTAAGCCCATCTTCAAACAAAGATTATTTCACACCGAGACATTGCCCAGATTTATTTAAAAATTCAATTGTATCTATCCTATCTTTAGATTACCGTTGCCTAAATATTTGGCAATGCTTCCATATTTTTTTGTGACAGCTAAACAAACATTTTCAGGTATTTTTATTGTAAACATACAAAATGAATGTTTGTAAACACTGAAGTTACGAAAAGAATATTGTTACTATTAATTAAAAATTATATTTTGTCTTTGTTTTTACATCTCAATCCTAAAAGATCGAAGAAGCTCTTAATAAAATTAAAAATTTAACCCTAGATAATCATGTTTTCTAATTACGCTATCACTACATAGTATGTGATGATTGATGTGCACATGCAGCGAGTGTGCCTGTAGTCTGTGAGACTAATGATTAGTGATCTTGGATTAACTCCTAGACAAACAAGCATCTGAATATATTTTGTTGAATTTTTTTTTTAAGGCTAGTTTAATTTTAATCAGTTCAGCAGATATCTACAAAATATGTTGGTTTCATCGTGCATGAATTATTTCAGTTGTGCATAAAATTATCTTTTATTTTTCAGTTGGAGACTGGACCATACGCTGTACATTTTCAAACGTTAAACTTATTCGCATACGGTACGTATAAGGAATATTTAAGGGACGTGTCGAGGTATTTGCAATTAACACCAGTCCAGTGCAAAAAGTTGCAGCATTTAACTATAGTAACATTGGCTACTCGAGAAAAATGCATCCCCTACAGCTCTCTACTAGAAGAACTTGCCATAAAAAATGTACGAGACTTAGAAGATTTAATAATTGAAGCTATATATGCAGGTGTGTGTTACGCTCATGATATTTCATATGAACTGTATTTATTCCATGACGTTGAGAGTTAGATCGTGGCTTCTTATTTTTCTCCGATTTGACTGTTATCAAAACGTAAACACGGATTATTCATTTTATCGTATCTGATCATTTCGATGAGTGAGCAAAATGCAATGATAACAATACTAAAAACTATCGTTTTTAAAAATATACATTATTCTGTTACGTGCTTCTGTTCTATACACATCTGTGAATCTAAGCAGAGACGTTACGAAATTGTTATAAATTAAATTTCCTATGAGAATCATGTTGGAAATCGATACCTAGCAATTTTTTAATTGATATGTAGCTCCCAAGGCAAAAAAGGTTGGGCACACAACGGGGAGTTATAACGTTTTTAACTCAATAACTTATAAAATAATACAACAAAATCCCTACAGCCTACCATGAATGCTGGAATACTCACTAGTGAGGTGTAGTAACCAGGTTGACTACCACTGGTTTAAAAGATAAGATGTTTTCATTAAAAAGTACTTATGTATGGATAAATTACAAATGAAAATATTGAATATTAACCCATACATTGCCATTTTGCCCATATTTGGGTCATGGGTATTTATCTGTGAAATATATTATGTAGCATGGTGTTCGATTAAACAGTTCAAAGACATTTGACCTTATGCTTTTCATTGGTCATTTCTGTGACCAGAAGGCGTATCGCTTTTTCATCCATAAATAATGAACGAACTTTACCCGGGGTAATATTGGAAGGCAATTAATTGAACCTCTACGGCTTAAAGATATTCCCGCGGTTAAACGGTTGGACTAGTAACTCAATTATTTTGGGTTCAAATCCACAGGAGGTGTGGCAGGCGACCATATTTTTATTCACTATGAATAACCATGTATAAATGATTGACAATAGTCCCATAAAAGGGATTGCTAAAAGCCACTCAAGTAAAAAATTATTTGAAGCCCACTTTTTATGGTGAATGTTATTGATTGTTGTTTGTTGGTGATCTTGTTCCACTGAATATTGTCCAATGACCAATTTCTCCTCTTCTAAAGCCAATTTTTCTAACATCTCAAATTCTTCACTTGCATCTTGCCACAGAGCAAGTCGAGTCTCAATGTTGTCTTTGGCGGAAGATCTGCCACAAGTTGCATTCTTGGAGTCTTTATCCCCAAGGTTACAGTATTGTATCTCTATTCATTCCGCTTACAACTCCATTGATTCACGCTGTTAAATAATCTAAGTTTTTGCATGACTATGTTAAATCATTATAAAATGGGGATCCGGACAGCAAAGTGTTGAATCATCCTGATTTTTATATAATGTAACTGTTCTCTTTTTATGAATTAGATATAATCCATGGAAAACTTGACCAAAAAAACAGCAGATTGGAGATAGACTATGCCCTGGGAAGGGATGCTCGTCCCGAAGAAGTCGATTCTATTCTTGCGACCCTAAATGAATGGTGTGATTCTTGTGATAATGTTTTATCCTGCGTAGACACGCAAATTAATCGTGCCAATGCAGAAAAAATGAGACGTACTAAGCATAAAGAATCTATCGAACAAGAGGTAAGACATTTTTGATTAGATTTCATAGTGATTTTTATTATAGTATCCACTTCTCGTCTCCGGTTACAAATTGCCACAAAAACTGATTACATTTCGGTCTCCCTAATATTATGTTTCTAATGTATTTTATTGATTAATCATAACTCTTTTTCAGATTGCGAGCATCAAAAAGAACTTGAAAGTTCAAACGGAGGTAGAAGAAAATGCAGGAGGCCCCGGTAGCTCGGATACGCATTTATATAAAAATAAAAAACCAAGTAGCAAAGGAAAAACGTCACGATCTAATATTGGAAAAATCTGGCAACGTGCGACATAAAAACTCTACAACGAAGATCAACGTTTCTCCAACGTGAATGTTTACATTCGCAGCATTTCAACACAAAAATTTATGATTCAATCGGATGTATTGATTAACTTTTATATATCTCTAAGTGTAAATGTATGAGCGAGTGCTTAAAATTGTGCATATTTTCTGACAAATGTTCGAGATGAGGAGGATTTTAAGTATTATCCCCGGTCGAGTTTTAAAATCATATCTATCATTAAAAAATCGCCAGCCGTCATATCTAATCCGAGCTCATGTTTTAATAATACTTCAATAGTGCCGCTTGCATCAGTTTTGTTTTTTCGCCGTGAAAGTGGTTCACTTTATATTTTTAAATAATTATTAATAACTGTCGATTTTTAGATATATATATATGTATAGTTTAATTTTCAAAAAAAAAAGACAGGCGTAAATGCACTTTAAGCACGTGAACTGTTAATATTTTAATATATTTAATTTAATCCGTATTCCGAAGGTATCTTCGTGACGAGGACGCTTTGGAAGACAAACTGTGAATTTGCATATTTAATTTTTGTTCCTTATTAATTCAATTACATATACTAAAATACTATTTGCATTTTATATTAATTTTATATTTCACAGTCCGTCATGTTAATTATGATAGCATACACTTCATGCGTAATTGTTTTCATACACAAAATGCTTTTTTTTGGGTTTCGAATCATTGTTTTTGTTTACTAATGTGTTTAATAAAACAATGTAATCCATAAATAACATTATTTACAATAAATATGTTTGAAATCTGTTCAATGTCTTGTGATGGCTCTGAAATAGTAATAAAATTAATTTTGTTTCTTAAACTCTATTTAATTTCACAATTTATTGAACATCGAAGATAGGCAGTTTTTGGTGGTAAATAAAAATAGTGAAGTTTCCTATTAAATACCAGTTAAGTATTGGCTGGTATCGACAGCATTGAATATACTATAATAATCCCAAGCGTGGGTTAAGCCTGAGCAAGCAGTAGCATCGACGCCAAAGCAGAACGTTCATGGTTCCAAGCTCATGCTCTGTATTTGGTGGGAGCAATTGACAACTAAACCATTATAGGACATCTCTACCAAAAGCAATTGATGCGTTTGAGATGAGCATTTAAGAAATAGTAGCCATAATATGCCCGAAGACACGACAAGGTGATTTTGCAGCATGACAGCGCTGGGGCGCATGTCATAGCAGTCAAAATCTACCTGGAAACGATGAAATGGGAAGTTTTACCCCACCTGCCGTACTCCAATCTCTTGGCATAGGACTGAGTCTCGACGGATCACAGCATGACGATGCTCTATGTATATCACCTCAGCTCGACGGGATTTGATGATGGACCCCCTCGAAAGTTGGCCACTTGATAGGATGTATGTCACATGTTTAGAGCCTTTCAATTCGCGGAACTCACATTAAGTATGACTGCCCAATTTGTCTAGGCGGTATACGGCTTTAGAGGCGTTCAGGCCTAATGCTGTGGATGATAGCATCGATAGGATTTGAGAATGTGGACAAAAAGTCATCATTTTCTTATATACAGGTGCGGCAAGAGATCTATCTTATTTAAAAAATGAATAAAGTATAGGTGATACTAATTACATATTACAGACAGAAATTTAAAGACAGTCCATTGTATGATTGTTATTAAACCTATATGACAAAAAAACCTTAGGTTCCGCTCTTTCAAATGAGCTCCACAGCAACCTTCTTGGAATAATTGTCGCTTCAGGGCATGCATTTCAAATAAGAAAGTTAAGAAGAAACAATAGATGAATTGGAGAATTATATACCTACACTTTTGATTTGTCTTTTACAAGCAGACTTCATCCTGAACAATGCTTTGAAACATACGTCAACTTTGTTAAGAAATTAATTTGACACGTTTCGCTTATAAATCCATTATTCTAAAGGAATCATCCTTATTTGTTACATCTATTCAGGGCTTATATATGCTTATAACAGCGATTCTCTTAGTATTTCAATAAATTTACAACTCGCTAGTATTTGATATGATGAAGACCGAGCCTGAATGAAAAGGAATTTTCATTTCTGACCTAGATAACATGCTGTATTTATTTATTGTGAAAATGGAACGCATTCAAAACATTGTCTTTTGTTTCTTTTTAACGCGTGCGACGATGAATGGAGCTGAGCAGTGCGGCAAACCGCTCGCATGAATGACACCTGTCAGGCTGCTCGGGTGCGCGTGTTGCCAGCATCAAAAACTGGCAATCCGATAGGGATGATTTTATTTTTGCTATGAATACATTTGAAAAATCTATATATCCGCATATTATCAACATGAATATTTATAAATTATTATTGTGTTGATGTTTTATGTATTTATGTTTTGTATAATTATTTCTTATTGTCGTTATTTGTGCATTATTTGTTCAAGTCATAAATGTGTGCATATATGAGTGATAGGCTGTATAAATGTGTAAATATGTATTATTTTATCGCGTGATTGAAATTCTGGAGCAATTTTAGATGGAATAGAATTTTCGCTTTTAAGGGTCGATCTGTGGTGGAATATAAATTCGGTCGGTGCGGTTGACAGTTGGGAAAAGTGGACCCGGCGTATGGTCACACTGTGTCGGTACAAAATAAATCGAAGTATTTGTGTCTCGGAGGTGCGTGCAGTCTCGCAGTCCCGCGAGCCCCGCAGGCCTTCCCCGTTCCCCGCCCCCGCCACGCGCCGGTGGATGCATAAGAGGTCAGCGTCTCGTCTCGTTTCGCTTCCAGATTCGCTCGGGATCCGTCGGACGTCGCGACGCATATCGATTCCGCGCGGCTCGGACTGATCCGCCGTCGAATGATCGGCGCTCGATTTGTGGTACGCGGATCGCCGGCGACGAGGGAACGGTCTCGCAGCGGAGCGGTCGTCCTTCGAGCGACCGTGCGAACTTTGAAGACGGTCGCTTTCGATCTGTGCGCTCGCTCGGAAGGACTGCAGCGCGACCGAGTGCCGGCGCCTCGTCGCGCTGTTTGGGAGATGCGAAGACGTTGTCAGAGTGCGAGAGTTGAAACGCGGGGCCGCTATTCAGCGCGGGTGCGCCTCTCTTTGTTGTGAGAGTCAGCTGTTCCTCGGGAAGCGACGCGTGCGCGCAGCGCCCGACAGAACCGTCCGTGCGCCAGAGCGAAGCGGTCGCGCCGCACGTACGTCGCAGCGGTCTGCCGTTTTTTGTTTGTATACTCGATCTGACAGCCGAACATGCGAAACTTATCAGAGCGCATTCGATTCCGCACATCCCCTTCGATCTGTCATTTTAAAAATAGGACAAATAATTTCCGGTCTTGAGCGATGATATTTCGTCCATGAGCGTCTGCGTCGCTTCGCAGGAAGGCGACAATGAACGCCTGCGGCTTCGACGGCGGCGCGCAGAACTCGCACCGCCAATAGCAGACCCCGCACGTATTCGCATGCCGCTCTTTGTTGTCACGAAATCAAATAAAAACAACAAACGAGATACGACGCCACCGCGGATCTTGACATTCGATCGATTCAAACTTATATTCCGCCCCAGGTTCCAATTTTCCGACCATAACCACAAATAAAAAACACAAAGGAACGAACGTTCGATATCATCGCTGCACTTCGAATCCGCGTTCATCCACACAATCGCACGACAACAGTATTACATTATCATATTTTTATAATCCGCACGCTAAAGGCGTTTTAATTTCGACGTTGGGGCCAAAAAAATTGATTGCTAATTCAAAATATTTTGTTTTGTTTTTTTAGAGTCCGATGAACCAATTAATTAATTTATACGCCGACTGGGAAAAAAGCTAAACGTACGATATTTCGGGATGGGATTCCGATAGTCTGATAACGGTTTGTCATAATGATTATACTTTAAATGCGTGTATTTATATCAAAATTATTATTTAAATAAATCGAGCGATTCTCGTCCATGACGACGAATTTATTTGGTCTCACAATGCAAATAACATCATGAGTTTTATTTTCCAGGTCGATCTTCATTATGCCCAAATTTGATGTTTTTTTTTTAAGAAATAAAAATTTATTCCTCCACATTTCATTGTTTTTATTTATTTTTTGGCGAACGATTCGATTAAATTCGGATAAAAAATTCTACAAATATAACCCGGAATTTTGCTGTACAAATTTATTAGTAAAAATATCTTATTTTTCTACATAGTTCCCTTCATTAGAAATACATTTATTTCATCGGATAGGAGGCTTCTTGATCCCGTCACTGAAGAAAGAAGGCATAAAGTAGCATCCACTGTTGCGCAACGCGTAATTATTCATTTTCTGTTGTTCAATAACTTCGATACCCTAACTATAGTAAGAACTGTCGAGCTCCTCAATATAGCCACGCCGACTCCACCTCTTCATTGTTGGCGGATCTTTTACCAGCGAGCAATTATTTCAAGTTTCAAAAATTAAAATCTGAGGGGGCTTAATCAGGCAAATTTTGGCCACGGCGAAAACAAATGTGTGAACTGGTTCACTGTCTTTTCTTGATTTCATTACTAAAACGTTTCCTCCAAAAATAAGTTGTTTTTTAAAAAAATGTGATATATTTGAAAATGAGTGCTGAGAAGAAACCAAATACATATCGTTTTAATAACGGCTGGGAAGAAGATTTTTTCTCAATCTTCACGAATTTCAAATAAATTGAAAAGTAGCTCCCAAGGCAAAAAGGTTGGGAACCCTTGTTGTAGATTGTTTTTTACTTTTTGAAGATAATCAATGAAAATTATTCCATGCGCATCCCAAAAAAATTGACGCCATGAGCTTGCTGCAGATGGAACTGTCTTCGCCCCCTTTTTTTGGAGTCTATTCTTCCTTTCAGTTTCGGGCATGGTGTCCGATTACGAGGCGCTCATTCGTTATGTCAGCGGCTTCCGTGGTCGTATAGATCATAAAAAAAACACCGCAAATAGGCCTAAAAGAGGACGGAGCGGCCACAAAGTTTGTATGTCCAATCAGTCCGCTTTTCGAACCGCTGATATGACGAATGGGCGCCTCGTGATTGGATCAGATCGGAACGATTACAAACTCTCATTATGAAGTTGTCCGAAGAAGACTGATCAGATGGGTTGTTTAAATTTTACAATCGGTCTAAAATATTGTTCTTTATTTTATTGCAGGCTTATGCCGGCCCAATGTTTAAGCGATGACGGAAAAAAAGGAATTGGACAACTTAGTTTATATTATAAAAACGGACAAAATCAATCAGGATTGATTAAAAATAAAAATCACTTCCAATTCTCGACTGGGTCGGTTTTCTTCGTTTTGTACTCCAAGCCCAGTTGCGCCCGTGGCGGGCGCTTGCTTTTCCGCACCCTTGTTACGGTCCTGGTATCGCATAATGATGACCGATTTATTCATGTTTACAAATTCACTTTACTATTGATGGCTGCCAAATAAATACTAAATAACGTAGCGTCTTTAAAGTTGAAACTTTAGCTTTATAGTGTAATATTTTGATATTTTTTTAAATTTAAAATTATTTTTGGCTTTAAATTACTATTTTTATTGTGATCGCTTAACACATACGATGTTGGTAAACTGCCGCCTATGAGTTAAAAAAAAGTTGCCCGTGGTGATCAAAAGTTTGGCCACTCCTGTTTTATATCATATTTGAATACAATTTGTGCAAAAAAATATCGATCTTTTTAAAACGGGATGACCCCCTTAAACTCACAACAAACACAGCGCTTTGACGTTATTTTGTTATTGGAGTCAGCTGTTCGATGCTTCGCGCGTGCGAAGCTATCAAAGACATGCGTATCGTCGGCGAGCGTCGGAAAGGGACAGCCGATCGGTTGCGCCGTTCGCTCTCCGCCCGGTGCCGTTATTCTGACAATTCGTCCTGCTTTTCAGGATAAAAAGCCAGCCACGCACAATGGCTTATGTAAATGCGTCGAAGAGTTCAGATAACGTCCTTGTCGATCATATTTGACGGTCGGCTCCGGATCGATAAGCGCCATCGGCGAATAAACGCGTCATCCGTCCCGGGCGCGTCCACCATCTTTAATTTGAAAATTTGATCGATCCAATTTTTTTTTTCTAGACCCAACAGCGAAATATTCGACCATCTTTTTATTCGAACGGGCGCAAATTTTAATCGCATTTATTTATTCGACGTCGATGTCCATAAATCTGTATTAGCGATGCCGCGGAATTACCGTTTGCCATGTAACAAAGAGCTGCGTTCTTAGAATCCATACAAAAATAAGAGCATATTTTTATTCCGGGAATCCGTATTTTGACCTCTCCGTTTGAGTGCGAATAATCGCCGAAACTCCGCCAATGATATTTAAGCATGATAATTAAATTTAAAAAATTCCCGACATTCCCCTGTTTATTTATTTTCGACCAAACGAATGTACGCTCTTGTGGTCGCGTAGCGCCGTGTGTGCGATGCAGATTTAATTCGCTTCCAGGAAAGTCGCATTTTTTCCCTTCCAATCTGCCTCTTTCGCTGGCAATTTTCCAAAATCCGGGACGCTTACGGGAAATATTCATAACCCCTTCGGCGCTTCTTCGCCCGTTTAATAATTAATTCACTCTTAAGCATCTCCGTGATAAGGTAATAACCGGTCTTCAGTACTTGCGGTAATATATGGCCGTTGCTTTTTTTTCGACGAGACCCAAATCTGCGTTTTTCTTCCCACATATTTTACGAATGATCTATCGCCTCGTTTCTCTACCGGATATATTGTGTACCGTAACGTTATTACGTGATATTCCGATAAATTACGAATGGCTTTTTTCGGTTCAGTCTTGCGTCCTCAGAATCTCACCGACGAGTGGAATATTGATTTCCACATATCTGGGCTATAAAATAATTCATATTACATCAAATAAGCTTGATTTATTCGGCTCGGTATCCTTGAAGAGTGTGCGAAGCTTGTTTTAAAATATCGCCAAGAGAGACGAGATATCGCGGGAAATAAATGGGGTACGCCTGTACCCCACTTCGATCCATCTCAGTTAGCTAGCAATAAATTATTATTTTCTCAGAAGCATTTATAGACTTTATCGACTTATCACCAACAAAAACGACAATAAGTAATTAGCTTATACAGGTTATTTTGCGCATGGAACGACAATTTTTTTTTGGGGGCTAGGGGGGTGTTTTGCTACGTTTCACACATAGGCCCGAAATAACTGTTTTTTTTTATTTTTCAATGTATTTTTGATCTGAATAAAACTACTTCTGAGCTTCCAAAGTCACAAAGTTTGCAAACAAATAAGAAACGTCAATTTCTAAATTCCTTAAACAAAAAAATAACAACTATTTTGAACTTAGTTTAGTTTTAAAAAGCTTTCTAGATTATACCCTTTCCAACGATATGCTACATGTCATACAAATCATTCTATAAGTTGTTAAACTCGAAGAAGTTCCGGTTTGCCAGGGTCAAACAGACTTTACAAAATTTGTTCAAAGTCTTGCCTCTGTACTTGTAAATTGATTCTTTTGACAGCTCTATTATGTGGGCTTACACGGGCTCCCGACCTGACACCACTGGATTTAACTGTCTGGGGACGTGCCCTATTCCGTGGATCGCACGATCTCCAGAACTGACACCACTGGATTTCTTCGTCTAGGGACGTGTATTATTATTTTAATTATTTATAAGATTCGCTTGAGTGCATCACTTTTTTAAGCCGTATCATCTTCTGCTAATCCTTAATATTTTGAATCATGTTTTATGTATTGGATTTCGTTTGGCTAATAAGAAAATAGTCGATTGGATCATACCAGCCAAATATGGAGCAAATTTTGTCTGGTTGATTTTGATTTCTTTGTCTGGGAACGTGCCCTGTTCCGTGGCTCACAAGATCTCCAAATCTCTCACCACTGGATTTCTTTGTCTGGGGACGTACCCTTTTCCGTGGCTCACTCGATCTCCAGACCAGACACCACTGAATTTCTTTGTCTAGAGACGTGTATTATTATTGCAATTATTTAAATGATTCACTTGCGTGCATCACCTTCTTAAGCCGTATTTATTTTTATTTTTAGTTCTGACCAGAATGCTTCATTTTTACAAAGGCCGTACTTATTCCTTCAATTAGGATTTCTTTTGTAAGTACCTCTGTCATGTAAATTAATACGTGGTTCACGCGATTTCCAGATCTGACACCAGTGGATTTTTTTTGCCTAAGGACGTCCCCTACCCATCCAACATGTGCGTGCATACTACTCAAATTGTTAATACGAACACCATCAAGTTATTAGGTATAATGGAATATTTTTAAGCCCCAAATCAGAAAGGTACAAAAACCCAGACAAAACCGATGAATTTGATTGAATTAAAGCCGGAAAAGTATTTGCCGAAATTCAGATTATTAGACCAGACTTGCAGAATGCTTTCTCATATAATCGTATGTTATACCTCAGATGCAGAGTGCATCCGAATGTGCTATTAATCGCTTAGTTATGATCCTCTTTCTCGGAAATCTTTTGCTGACGTTTCCTTGGTTCGCCGACCTGACTGTGGTATTCCTTATCTAAATCCGAATAAAAATCCTACGAATGCTGTTTTTTTAATTTTATTATTCAAGTACTTTCGAGTCTTATATTATAGATAATTTTAATGAAAGAAGAGATAAATAAGTATATCTCTTTTTCATATAATAAAGTAAATTTAAATGGATACTGTATGGTGAGCACGGTAATATGTCTTGAAGTTGAAGCTCGACTGTTCGTGTTGTTTTGAAAACAGGCGTTTGTTTTGATAATTAAGATACTCGCATCGTTGTTATTGTTAACTAATTTTGTTATTCCTCTTTGACTATTCTGGAGTAGTGTCTTTAGCCGAGAATCACCACTCCTTTGCAAAATCTACTCCTTCAAAAGTAAACTGAGAGGCTTAACACATCAATTGGCGAAAATAGCTAAACAACAGAAAGCAGATGCCATGCAAGTTGAACATTAAGAAATATTCCGAAGAAATGAACAAATATTGTATGCTATCAACAGTGTTAAGGTTCATTTATTGAGCTTGGCGCTGCGGCGGAGTTGATAGAAAATCGGATTTACATTAGAACGTAGCATGTCTGCTCTCCGGTTCGAAAGTGTTAACTACTTAATATTGGTCTGGGATAACGAGTTGTCCAGCTTACTAAGAATCACCGTAATATGCTAAGCGTTTCCAAATTGATTGTCGGTAGTGTATTTTTTTGGTAGTCACGTTACATCACAGAAATTATTCATAACATTATTTATGTAATTTTCAGGCAACATCATATTTGCTTTTTAATTTAAGTTTTCTGGCGTTTCGTTGTCCCTTTATTATGTGGAACGACGTTCGTACTTCTGGACGTTATTCAACTTCGTTCCACACGAAATAGAGTTGTTAACTTAGTTATACCGGTTGTTATTCTTTGAGTTGATGCAACTGGAGATAACTTTGTACGCCCACTTTAAATTTGTTGAAAAGTGTGTAGGTTAATATGAATAGGCTTCGTTGCTTGAAAATTGTTTGACATCATCATGAATTTCTTCGGTCGAATTTGGCTTCTTTGTTGCTGGGCCGCGGGACTCCGAGGCGTTGGATTCTTTAACAGTTTGAAAATAACACATGGCGGACGGGTGCAAAGACCGTGGCCAATTGTAGACGTGTGAATTTATGATTTCAATTAGATATTTGAAGAATTTAATTATTTTCGGTCGACGACCGAAACGCTTTACCGCTGCTGGATCGGTTTGTTCACCCCCCTTTTTAAAAAAGCATCTTCGCCAATGTACCAACGTGAATTATCAATTTCATCATTTCGGCCCGTTTGCCTGGCTTATATTGAAACAGATTAAATCAGAACGTCGGGAATTTCATAAGCAGACTTAATAATATTTTGGCGTGCACATTACATCTTTTTTTATGCACAGACTCCATAAAAAGAAGACATAATAGAAGGCTTTGTGTATTCATCTCGCGTCTCTCGGCGATGTTTTGAACAGCACAGATACAGCCTTTTGATAGTATCCAAATTTTAAATTTTCGCTCACACAATGCTGGATTGGATGCATTGTTTTTCGCGAATCGCAAATCCCGACTGGCAATAAAAAATATTAACATTGAATTCGCACGATTTGCCTTGAATGATAATTCGATAAGTTTCGCAAACTGATGAAATTCGCTGTGAACAATCCGGCGTGGGTTTTACACGTGGACCATAAAGGCGACTCAAGGGCGTGTATAAATTTGTAAAGGGCAGAACAAACATTTTCCACGGAGAGCTTTGGTAAACAAGGTAGTCTATATTTGTCTATATTTGTCTGTACGAGTCTTTATATCAAAAGAAATAGATCTCAAAAAGACCAAAAAGATCGCCCAAAGTGGCCCACTACGGGACAATTTCAAAGCGGGGATGAGACAAGCTTTTATTAAGATTTAAATTGCTTTTGGGATGGGGATATGGAAGTAAATGGGGATGAGATAAGCATGGACGCAACCGAAAATTATCAAACGCAATCCCATCTACATATAATATTGATGCTCGATCATTGGCTAATTTAACACGCGTGTGCGTTTTTGTCGGCCATTTTGTTTAGGCACAGTAAACTCTTCCAATTGAGAGGTCGTTACGCATCGACAACATGTCACAAAGTGGTTTTTTTTTCCTGTGGGAAGAGAATCTAACATAAGACACCCTGGAGTTAGATCCCAGGGTAGTGTCAGATTCATACTGACTTAACCCCTCCTTGATCTTCTCTGTCCCCCCGGTATTGTTTATCACATTGCTTCAGAGGAACAGGTAGTTCTTGCACCATTATGCTGTGGACCACGTTTTCAATTTTAAGTTCTGCTACCTCGAGTCCTTGTTTCAGCAAGTTCATCATATCAGTAGCGTCCAAGTTTCATAATCATTTCCGCTTCAAGTACGCCCCGAAGCATCCGTGCCCCGTCAGTACTTGTGTCAAGCGGGAGGTCGGCTTTCCATGCTTCCGGGCTCTCCACTGGTTTATGACTGGAATAAGTCGGTGGGTCCACCTTCTCTTGCTGGACTGATCCCATCTTTGTTGCCAGGCTTCCCTCATTTTCTGGTCGTGTTTTCTGAATACTGTGAATACTGTTCTCTCTGAGGAGCACTTCCTGCCGTTGGGCCCTGGCCTGTATCTGAGCGACCCATGCCATATTGGGGTTCCGTACAGAAGGATTGAGTGTATTACCTCATTTATGATTCTTCTTCTGCACAGTATCGGCCCTCCAATATTGGACATGAGCCGTCCGAGCTCGCTGGCTACTTTCTGCGCCTTCTACGCAGACATTTTTCAAAGTTTTCAAGGTGATATTATATCGGAAAAACTTTATCCAGAATGCCCACGTCGGAGCGCTGGATGTGGATCGCTACACCCCAGAATCCAAAAAGAGGTGGCTTGAGTGTGCGATGACTTCTCCATCGGAAGAATTTACTGTGACTGAACAAAATGGCCGATAAACATGCGGGATCAAACAAATTGACCATTATGATTCCCCCTACAATCCAGATGTGCCAACTTCGAAACAAAAACAAAAAAATCCCCCGGTCTCAGGAGCCTTTATTAGTACCACATATAGTACTATAGCATAGACGAATTATCTTCACCATGCAATGGCGCTGTTAATCTGAACAGATTTAATTTACCAGATTAACAGCGACATCTTCCGTCTCTCTTTAAGTACAATGTGTTATTTTAACAACGCCGTCTTCTGTGGCGCTGCGATGACATTGCACCTATAATATCGACTGATCGCTTTTCGGTTGGCGGGAATCGGGAGAAGTGGTCGGTTAGCCTTGGCTGCGGGAAGACTTCCTTCCCGCAGCCAAATCTCTCTTTTGTGTCGAATAAAAAGTTATCTAGAGAAGAGTCTTTCTGTTCGACATCCATCAATCCTCATCCATCCATCCGGCTACAGTGCGGCTATCCCGATGAGCACGTGGGAGCGGAAGCCGGGGACTTTGCCACGAAAGCGCCTCCACGTCTAGGTTACAGTGCCAATCGTGTTCCGACTATTGTGTGTTAACACATTACCATCGGGCGAGCGTTCAAGGCCGCTGCTACGTACGGCGGGCATAAACAAGAGCATTTTGCGTAAAAACGATTTTTTACAAAAATCGATATATCTCTTAAATTATTGCATATTTTCTAATGAAATTTTAAATAATCACTTACCAAATAGTGCTTCTTCATTTAGTAAACTTTTTAAGACAAATGATAATGTTTAAAGTCGTATTTACTTATTCACTCACAAGATATAAATATATATTTATAAAAGTTATGCAGAAATAATTAACTACGTAAATATTCGTAAAACGTCTTCTAATATCTAGGCATTGTATGATAATTATGAAAACATTGGCCTCGATGTGACGGAATTTCACAAAATTTACACATTAGTAGTCAATGATTTTTTTTATGAACACACGACATTGTCTTTGGGGATTCTTTTTTTTTACCGTTTGTTATTATTTTTATGGCTTGATTTTGTTTCATTTCCATTAACAATCGTTTGGGGGATCTCTTTTACATATTTTGGGTGATAATTTCGACTGGTCCTGGTTCTGGTTCATCCAATACGGTATCAACTGTGGCGCGAATGAAACTCCAACACTTCGCGATGCTTAATAAAAATTGTATGTAACTTAGTTTGTTATTTATATTTAACTTTTTTTAAACTATAAAAGAATTTTAAAAAAACACAGTTCAACAAATACAACACTACTCCTTTTGTCCATTTTTTTTCTATGCGTATTAGACTATAGTACGATAAGTATTGGTCAGCGAGATTACCACTTTAGGCGCCTCAAAAATAGGCTATTTTCGGGATTTTTTTTCGAGGATTTTCGCTAAAAATTATGGAATAAAATGGATCTTATGTAATAAACACATCTTTTAAGTACATGAAAAAAAAATATTTTTATATTTTTGAACAATTATTATAATAAAACAGTAGCATCGAAAAACCCGTGTAGAAATGTTATGCTCGTGGCTTGTTGATGGTATCTCCGTGATGGGTCATTTGAATCAAAAAAATAAAACTGTTTTAGATTCAGTATATCAGTGGCTATAGCGTATATCATCAATTTTTTGATATTCGTGATATCAACAAAATGGCGCACGTTTTTCGAAAAAGTAAAAAAAATTTTTTTTTTTTTGCAGTTTTTTGTAAAAAAAAATTACTTAAAATCAAAATTTCAAAAATCTGATAATATCTGCTATAGCCATAAGTATGAAGAATATGTCATTCAAATTTCATGACAATCGGCCGGATAGTTTCCGAAATTTCAACAACAAGCCACCGAAAAACCTTGTTTTGAGATAAACGCGTTTAAAGTTTTGGTTGCAGAAAAATTGCCCAGACACAGCTTCTGAAACACTCGTTGTTATTTTGGGTATTTCCTCCAAAGATCTTCATAAATCGGTTTCAAAACCTCGTGAACATTCTCAGCTAGAACAGGAGGATGTTTAAAAGTTTCAATCTGATTGTTTTTCACCACTTTCTTGTACTTGCACCATGAGTCTGAACAATACGTATGCAGCCGGGTGCTCTCAGGTAGTCACCTAACGGTCGCCCAAAAATGTAGTTAGACTCGTCCGATCTTTATAAAATTTCGATATAACATTTTTGAAGATATGTACTTTCAAAATTTAAAAAAAAATAAAAATCGATTTTTTTAAATTTGTAAAGTGAGAAGACGCCTTAAATGGTTATTTAATTAGTAGAAAAGCAATAGTATTCCTTCTAGAACATTTGCTTCATTCCACAGTTTAAAAAAAATATTAAAATCATCACAGAATATTTTAAAAAGTACCTGTAAAGAAATGTCCACACTTGTGGACACTGGACCACAAGGGGTTAACACGTATCGTGCCAAGGACATTTTTCAAAAATGACCCACCAGGCCATCATACAAATTTAGTTCTATATTATATATTTATATATAAGGATTATAAATTGTGGTCAAAATTAAAAAAAAAATTAAATAGAACCTATTTTAGGCCATCAGTCACCGGTGCCCGACGCGGCCTGTGTGGTCCATATGGGATGCAACGCATATTTTTTTTTTTTTTTTTGTACATATCTTTTTGAATAATACATTGTAATGATACATGATGGTTTATATATTTTTTGGATAGATTACATCTTATTTGTGGTATCAATCACTGACGGTTGACGTAGCGTATTACTTCGCGTACAGATTATTTATTCTATGATTCAAATTTACTTTTTTATTATGAAAAACACAAAACGTCAAACGGCACATAACTATTCAGATATATTTTTTGATATGTCTATATTGTAACAAATTACATCGACCTTTTTTTATTACATGAAATATGTCATCTGTGACAAGTTTATTTTAACGATGAATGGAATTAAATGTTTGAAAAGATTTAAGTCTAAGACAATGCAATTGAGAAGACTCTTTTTTATTGCTTTTTAGAACATTTATTTTAAATACTATAAACAATAGAGAAGATAATTCCATTTTTTCACTATTTATTCAATAGAAACGATTGTTTTTACTTTTTTCTGTTCATCCCCCAAAATAAAGAGACGTTTTCTATTGGTCTTATTCTAACCAATATTATTGGTTCAAAATATCATGCTTTCAAAGTATAAGTCATACTTAGGCCTGATCCACACTATGATGCCGTTGACGGTTAGATCTCGCTCCGGTCTCGGTTCGATCAAATATTCTTACACAAGAAACAATCAGAGTATTCACACTATCGGATCGTTCCAATCCCGTTTTTTGTATGAAAATATTTGACGGGACCGAGACCGAGATGGAACTGTTACCGGCACCATAGTGTGGATCGGGCCTTACTCTTTGCATATGACTTATTGGCATATTGATCACGGTTCATTTAATGTCAATCAAATCGATATGCTGATCAAGTGATTGAAGGAATAACTCAACGAATATCATCTAGATCACGTTCTTGATCGCCGACAAATAAGTTGGAAATGAAGAGGTTTTTTGATTTAATTATTTGGATCGTCAAACTACACAGTATTTATTTATATTGGAGCAAAGACATTCATTTCAGGCAGAAATTTCCACAAAGTATAATGATTTTGCTCCAAATGATACATTTTGCGGATAATTCTACTGCAAACCCAGAAGATCGGTTAGCAAAAATTCACAATATTTTCGATGATCTCAATATCAATTATAAAAAATATTATGAACCACAAGAATATGTCTGTGTTGACGAAAGCATGATACCTTTTCGAGGAAGAATCTCTTTTCGGCAATATATGAAATCCAAAAAACGGCATCATCTATCATTGCAAGACGATCGCGCCATGAACTTTTGAAAAAAAGATGATTCATCTCGAAATGGCAACATTGGAAGAAAATTTTCAAGGAATAGAACCAAACAGGTTGTAACGTATTGTGGGGGGTGTAATGGTTTTCAACATCTATGTTTAGCGTGTTTCAATATAGTACATAGAAATATTTAATTCATTTATACAGTATCTTATACATAGAGCCTATTTTTTTAATCATATATTATTTTAAATTTATTATTCTATTGTTTTGTATTATAAAACTAGCAAATAATGTTCATGATCTAATGTGTGTGTCGAAAAAAAAGAGTTAAAAAGTTTTAGGTTAAAAAAGAGTTAAAGAAACTTTTTTAACTCTTTTTTAACCTAAAACGTATTTATAACATGATAAAATATGCATACATTCATCTAAATTAGTATATTGTAAATGTTTAATTATAAAAATCTCGTAGAAGAAGAACATGGAATATACCTACCGTTTTTTTGGATATGGTTTTTTAAAAAAAAAAGTTCGGGTGTTCCGCTTGTTCAGGAACACCATGTCTATCAGATTATATATTAAAAACTGTTAAATGTGTAACTGACGGCGCACAGAGACTATTTTACTAAATCGAGTGCCATCAGTCACCGGTGCCTGCCACGGCGCACTGGTAACAATCGTCATCGGGCACCGGTGCCCGACGCGGCACGATACGTGTTAATGACTGACTTAAATAAACAAAAAATTGTCTCTCTGACATATTTTTGAAGTGTTTAAATCTTGTTGAAATTGTTTATTTCATTAGAGCAGTCGTCTGATGTCAGCCACATGAGATTATTTATACGTAATTTTATACTCAGACTAAAAGCATATATCATACTTATATTTTAATTTTTTGTTGAAGTAAATATAGTTTGAACCTTTTTAAAGCGTTAGACATTCAATGTTCATACAAAAATATCTGGTATCTATACTTTTTCTGCCGTCAAAGTGGAGTCAACGCAAAAGGTATAAATACCTCTCCCGCCGGTAACCACCAGCCGGCGCAACGGGTATAAATACCCTTCCCGATGGAGATGTGTTAATAAGAACATTGCCCATTAGTTATATAGAAATCTTACTTTAAAATCTAAATTTGTAGATAGTAATGAATACCGTACCGACATTGATGAGCAAATATTGTAATTTAAGTAACGCAGCACATAAATACTAGCCCTGCCCTCGCTCAGACAAGAGCGTATAAGTAAAATGCTGCCCGCAGGCATCCAAGATTCGATGTTCGCTTAAAATGTCTCGCACGGTCTAATGTTCTCATCGCCTTCGAAATTAGCATTACATTTGAATATGAATATTTAATTTTATTGGACCACAGATTGTACCCCACATTCAGTACTGTGGAAATCGAACACAAAATACGGGGTGAAAAATACAATTCAAATGCGAAACATTCTTGTTGGTGGCGATCTGCAAGTAAGCCGAGGAATGGAATGCTTTTTCAGCGAGTTTTATTAAAAATCCAGTCTTGAACGCTACTTTGTGCTTTAAATTGCATTTCTGAAACACAATTTTTTTTTTAAAGAAATTCAATGGAAAGTCTTCAATGTCCATTTGACTTTCGATTCTTCGATTCAAATGCTTCGAATAACAGTGTAAAGAAACCGACCAAAGTCTGCCCTCATAATAACCGATGATATTGAGGCTTTTAAAATGATCATAAACATGAGAAATTTTCTTTAAATTTGAAAAAAAATGTAGGTATACAAATCAATTACGTCTTTATTTAGTTCTTCGCCATCTGATTGCAGATATAGGTATTTGTGGCAATATATCCATTTTCAGCAGTTCTGACACCATTTCCAAATGGCGTCATAATTTCTTCTTGCAAAGCAGATTGTGTTAAATCCAACATCAATTCAATGGAAACAGAAGGTATGTATATGACAAGATGATTGAATGAAGAATCAATATGTATTGGGGAGGTTTTTGCCTCGTGTTAGAATACATTGTATAAAAATAAAAATAGTTTAATTATTAAACAAATGTCGCCTGTTTCCGCCAGACATTGTTTTTCCTGGGATAGCGAAAAACCTTCAAAGGTACATAATTTCAATCGAAGGTCGAAATGCAAGAGAATGTCTCCATTGTTATGGTTAACGACCGTAGCTCGTTTGAATGCTCATGTTGAAAAATATACGTGAATTGTGTTTGCAGGATGTTTTAATACTCTTTTAAAATATTATATGTCATATTGAAATAATGCTCGAGTCCGTAGAAATGATATTTCTTAGCGCTTAAATTTGATTTTATGCTTTGTTTTTTTTTCCATTTTTTAACGAAAATGTATGGCTTAAAGATTAAGCTATGTTTGTGTAATATATAATAACATTGGCGAGCTGCTGGTGTAGTGTTTGCTTCTTTGCATATAGACACACACAATAGAAGGCCCATTGTCGGTTGGAGTTTACGTTTTCTTGACGTTCAAGCCGATCTTATATTGATTGGAAAGTATTTCGAGTCATTTAGGGACATAGGGGGTGTGGTTCATTAAAATTCATTTAATATCGAGCGCATGCTACGGTTTCGATGAGACCATTGCCTCGAAGACTTTCTATGCTCTGCTTGTCCGTGACTAGTGTGATCAATGGAACTGATAAAATTCCTTTCTGCTAAGAAACGGACTAAAACTCGCAAAATTCCCGATTTCTCGACAAATTATTTATTTCCGTCGCTGCAGATTAATAAGTTTATACTATAATATTTTTATGTGATTCGTAATTATATTACGGAGGAATACAAAAATTCTGAACCCCATATCTATTATATTTCATACCGATATTCCCATTATTAGATATGAGGTGTAGTAAATACATCACCGGTAGGGAAAAATTAATATAATAATTTGAAAAACATATATGTACTGTATATATGTATACATAGATTAGATAGGATTATGTTTACTAATCCTGGGATTCATGAGCAGCTAAAACTGTCCGGGATCCGGGATACCGGGATTGGATTCCCTATCTGTAACGCCGACGACCTTCATTAAATTCTTCAATGCATTTTTTCAATTTAACTTTCTTAAAGAGATAAGACACAAATTTCTGTCCCAATTCCAATAATTCAGAAAGAGCATTTTTACATGTTGAGCTAGGAGACAGGCAGAGACGGAGCCTTGGACGTTGAGCTTGGAGAGTAACAGAGACGGAGAGAGTATCTTGCGTACATAATATGATTGTATAGATCGTTAACCCAAATTTATCTACTAATAATGATAAATGAACAATATAATGAATTGATTTCAAGTGTGCTGTTTATGTATGAGCTATCGACAGTGTTTATTTATTTATGTACAAGCTTCATACACGCTGCGACGGTCATGACAGATAAATGGATTTGTACGGATGATAAGTGGCAGACATACAAGTATAGTATCTAAATTTATGATGATTTAAAATTAGCTCACTTCTCAAAGAGTTTATCTTAAAATTCATGTTTTTTTTAAAATCACAATAAATAATAAAATATAGCTCCAAGTCAAAATGGCCACATTCTGCATCTGAGCTGAAATAATAAAACAACGTCTACTCCACAATTTTCACATTTTGTACGAGCAAATCCTGCGCAAATTGGATATTTGCATCGCATTTTATTTTCTCTCATACCAATTTGCCTCTCTGTAGAGAAAGATTTGGATGATGATGCTGCATTTGAATATGATGGATTTTTATTCACGTTCTTATCACTTCGGGAATATTTTAATATGCCCAAATATAATTTAAATACGCCTTATTGCAGTTAATACTCACAATTATGATATATGTGACCGTATGGTCACATTAAAAAAAGTATTTTTGAATCAATTCCAAA
Source organism: Stenopsyche tienmushanensis (assembly GCA_008973525.1). NCBI lineage: Eukaryota > Metazoa > Arthropoda > Insecta > Trichoptera > Stenopsychidae > Stenopsyche > Stenopsyche tienmushanensis. Next base: position 206,028 of record WACJ01000519.1, read on the forward strand.
CATATTTAGGGATCCAATTCGTAAGAGTATCAGTATGTTTATTATGTATTTTAGATATATTTGCTTCGTTCCTGTTCCAAAAGTTTGAAACATTATTAAAGCAATAAAATGAAGCGCTTCGATGCACCCGAACTGCACTCGACTATGGAAGTTGCATTTGAAGAAAATGGAGCATGAAATGAATTTGTATTCCAATTCGGTTGTTGCACACAAGTGGATTAAAACTAGAAGATTGAATATATTAAGCGCTTGTATTATGGTTTAAATATCGGCGACTGGGGTACAATCACAGCATCGTCAATGATGCGTCGAGTTATTTATTTGATGCAGATATGAATCATTATATTGCATTTTAATCGACACGGAACTGTTAAGCAACAAATTAACCTAAATGATTGTTTATTATATTTATGTTAATAAATGTATCATGACCTCACCCATGCTTCTTAAATTTATGCTTTAACGTGTTAAGTGGGCAATGACGTATATATACGTCCAACATAACAGCATCGAAATTGGTTCTAAAGCAGACGTGAATCAACGAGCTTTAAGACTCAATATATATTTCAAGGACGTATATATACGTCCTAACCAATTTCGATGCTGTTATGTTGGACGTATATATACGTCATGCCCAATTAACAAGTTAAATCTTTGATCGTGTGTATAACGATATTGTAGGTCAAGAGGTTAAAGCGGATGTCATAAACGCGTCCGCTATAGCCGTTAGTTGCGATTCTGGCCGCATTATGCGATACCAGCGGCGCTGCCGTAACATTTTGATCCCCTGCGTGTCGTCAATATGAGGTTGTTTCGTCGAATATAGGCTAATCGGGTCTTCACACTGCCTTAATTTTGGGCGAATATTCATTGAGCGCTCGGTACTTTATAGCGGCGCTTTGTACGCCTTAATCATTATATATCGGGGGTTTATTTTTAATGAACTTCGTAGTATTATGTCGAAACCATTACCGAACCCAATTCATTAGCGTTCATTAACTTTGGTTATTTTCCTGTGGTGTTATCACATTTTAAAGGCGATCGATCGTCCGTGTATATGTTAAACTACATGGGAACGCGCTATCTTTTCCAGCGGTTAGATAAACACAGTTTTATGTGTCAGGGTTAACGCCTGTTTCTTTTTGGCTTTTTCTAAAATATATTCGGCTTTATATACACACAAAATTAGATCGATTAAGATGCTAAGCAGCGACAGCACTCGGGTTGCTGTGGTTGTTAATTTTAATTATAAAAATGAAGATTTCTTTGATGTTCGGCAAGCGTGTTTCGCCAGTGGAAGTAGCATTTTTAGACTGGTTTAAATATTGATCAATCTGTGATGATGTCTTATAAACATTGGGGAATTATTTGGAGACATGACGTCCAAAATAAAAGAATTGACAATATGATATTTTGTCCTTTTTATCGAGAAAAATATTTGATTTCTTGAACCACTTTAAGGCTTTGCTCCGTCAATTTTTCCATGCTTAATTGCATAGGAATTTACATGTCATGCTGAAGCTGAGCAGAAGAATTTGATGCATTATTTAATTCAAAGAGCGATCCGCTACGAGACAATAAGTGAGGCGGAGGGAAGAACACATCTTCCCGCAGCCAAGGCTTCCCGTAGTGAATGTATGCATCCCCCCAATTCTATCAGCAACAGACTTAAAAGCTCTTTCAAACTGTTTATATTCTATTTTTTTTATACAGGCAATGAATGAATCATTGGAATATCAAAGATTGTTTGGCTGGCACATAGACCAGCACAATTTTGTAGGAGCTTATGGGGGTCTTTTGTTAAGTTACATAAAATGTATAAACGAATGAGAAATGTCAACTTCTAAATTATATACAATACAAATAATTAAGTCAGGGTTAATAATACGTTTTGTGCTTATGATGTTTTTATTAAATCTTTTTTAAAATTTACAAAATTTGTTCAAATTGGCCACCTCTGCTTCGAATGTAGGGATTTTTTGTGGGCCCCTCTGTCGTGTAAATTTATTGTTTTTGCGGTCCTATTCTGCGGCTCGCACGGTCTCCCGACCTGACACCAATGGATTTCTTTACTTGGGACGTACCCTATTCTGTGGTCTGCTCGATTTCCAGACCTGACATCACTGGGTTTATTTGTCTAAGGATGTGTATTATTATTGCAATTAATTAAAAGATTCGCGATTTTGAATCATGTTTCATGTATTGGATTTCGTTTGACCAATAAGATAATAGTCGATTGGATCTTACCAGCCAAATATAAGGCAAACATCCCGTTTAGTTTGAATTTCATTGCGAATATCTATTTTTATTTCAAGCTTTGACCAGAATGCTTCCTGGGCCATATAAACATTGCTGTTAACAGATATTTACACAATTGTTTCCGTGTAATCGATGCATTTAAAGTGTAGCATCGTCATAGTCCTTTGTACCAAATTCATGCTAATCGCATAACGGTGACTAAAATTTTCCATGTACTTTTCCTTTTTCGTTCTTTTTTTAGACGTCTTATGACGCCATATTTATGAATAGCGAAATGATTGCGTAAATATTTCGCGGAAAAAGCATCCATCCATGTAAATATATGGATGTATATTGTTCAGATTAGTCCCCCCCCCCCCAAAGCCTAATGGTCTATTCATGAAAAGATCACTAACGAAACATAATTTGGGGTCCGAATTCGGCATAACGATCTGAGATAAAATCAGCCTTCTTCGTCTGATGAGTGGAAAATGAACTATTGATCCGTGGAAGCGCTGGAAGACTTCGTGACTTACATTACATATGCAGACTCCATGACTGTTATGCCTTCGTAATTTCACCTTATTTTTGTTCCATATTTCATGGCAAAGCAGGGCAATCAGTCCGTGTACGTCTTGATGCATTTTTAATCTGTTTAAAATTTATTTGTATCCGAAGCCATTGACCATCTCTGACTTTTGATGCTCAGACGGTCCCAAAGAAGAACATCATTGAATTCGACATTAATTCTATTAATATTGTGTATTGTATTACGTTTTACTTTCCATTACGTAGGATTATCTCATAAATTAAGCCCCAACAGAAATATGTATACAATTTGAGTCTCAACTTCTATCAAAATTGAAATAAAACCTCCAGACGGACCATTCATGAATCCATTAATTATGAACTTCATCCTTTATTTGTTCATTATAAATACAAAAGCTTCTAATGGCAGCAATGTAATATAATAGTTTTAAGACTAAATTATCGTATGACATGACGCGTGATAGAGAACGTTGTTGTATTAATAATATTAACCCGTCGATGGGTAATCGCGCATATGTGCGTACATTAAGTGCGAAAATCAGTGAATCAAAGACAGAAACGGAGAGAGTGTTTTGCGTCTCATCATACACTCGCATGTTTATGGTAAGATTGTACAATAAAGGTACCCCTACACCTCTATATAATCGCAAATATTGCGAAAAGCGATCCACAGCGCTTCATTTTCAATGCTGTGCTTCTAATGCAGTATTATTCATAAGACATATGTAATATTTCAAATGATGATAGAAAATCACATAAATCAATTATATACTAAATACCCAGCCTAGTACCAAAAATGATTCTATTTGAAACGCTACTGTATCAATCGGCCCAAATTTATCGTTCGTGTATTGATATACAAAGCATATCCTGAAAGTAAGTGTACTGCGTTAATAACGGGTTGTGGTCTTTTGATTTTTAAGGGTTGGCCATACAGAGTCTAAGGGAGCATAGTACGTAAATTCTTTCTTGTATTTGGACTTCAATTGGAAGACGTGGATTTTCTGAGCTCTATTGTGACTAGAGATAAAAAGTGGGTGGCTCATTACACGTCTGAGTCAAAAAGAAAGTCATCACAGTGGTGTCACACCAATTCCCCATCTGCCAAAAAATTCAAAACCATAATTTAGGGCAAAAAAGTCATGTCCTCAGTGTTTTGGGACCGAATTTCTGCCTCAACGTTAGTGTGAGACCCTAATAAAACTCAAAATAAAATGAGGGGTATACTGATTGAGAGAAGTGTGTTTGTTGCACGACAACGCCCGTCCTTACACAGCCTTAACCACCAAGGCGCCTTTGGACTTATTTGGTTGGCATGTTTTGAATCACCTCCCGCATTCCCTTGACTTGGCGCTTTCAGATCATTATCTTTTCCCCTCCTTGAAAGAACACATTGGTAGAACTAAGTTTTCAACCGACGAGTAGATGCAGAAAGAGGTTCTACAATGGGGGAAGGAGCTGGCGGGAGTGTTCTTCGAGGAGCATAAAGAAACTCGTGCCACGGCTCACAAGATACATTGAACGGGATGGTGATTATGTTAAAAAATAGTTAACAAGTGTATCGATGTTATCCTGTATTTGGTTCAAATACCCTTTTTGTAAAAAAAAAAAATTTAGTACACTTACTTTCGGGATATGCCTCATACAAGCTCTTGCTGCGCGGTCCTGAGAGAGAAGTGGATTTATGGACATACGTATGTTAATTTACCAATGGATCATTTGAAGAGCGTAACTATGCGGTAATAAAAAATCATCTTATAAGTGATGCAACATTATTTTAATAATATGCAAAGCCAAACAACGACAATTTTATGGATTGCTTTTTCCCATTTGTTAACGATTTTAATTATTTTTTCATCTTTGCTTGGCTCGATACTCTCTATTTCTTTCCAGGGTATTTATTAGTATATTTCTTGGCGGTTTATTCGCTTTCTTCCGTATTCTAACGGCTCACTTTCTATCTGTACTTTTTTTTTTATTGTAAAAGATTAATTTGTGTTTGTGTAATATATAAAAACGTGCTCCTGGTTGCTTTATGTTACGCATAGACATAGTAGATGCGGCGCGACGCATGCGCGTAGCGTCTTTGAGTACGTATATGTGTGTACATAAAACAGAGATGGAAAGAGTAAAAATTATTATCTCTCTCTTTCCGACCAAATAGCGCTTGGAGTTTCATTTTTCATCTTGTTCTGCCCAATTTGCCCTACCGCACCCATACTTTAATACTTCATATTAATTGCTTCAAATTATTAAAATATTTTATATAATCTGTATATTTGTAGTTTGTCATATTTTTTAAAATAATTTTTAATCGATTGATCCGATGGATATGGCACTTATATTATAGCGTTCTTGAGAAAGTTGCCATTGCTGCCTTTGACCGTTTTCTCTCAACTTGTAACATCTTGAGCAACATTTGAACTCTTTCGACATCATTAAACCAGTGCTTCTAAATACTCGAGATAAAAAATCGTGGCTAAATTGAAGCAATGAAGCGAGTTTGTAAATGCGAATAAAGAAATCATAATTGCCTACGATCGTTCTTGCCTTTGTCGTTAGGCTCATGAAGATGACTTCATAACAGCTAATATAACTTCATCAAGATGGACTATTAAGTCGGCCTTGTATTAAAATGTTAAATATTTTTGCAAAGGATGCATTATTTTTGCAGTTTTGTAAACATTGCATTGTTCAATTTCGCTCATTGAAAGTAAGCTGTGACCCATTTTAGTCGGAATCATTCAGGTCACTGGCAATGCAAGTGAATCGATATGTGGCTATTTATATTTACATGCGACTTTGTATACGAGATTAAAGCGAATGGGTCATATTTATGGAATACGTGTGCGTTTTGCTAGAGCTGCAATGCTGCATGGTCGAATTTTGAGCCAAATTTTCAGCAGGCGTTTTTTTTTCGACTTTTATCATACAGTATGATGGCTTCAGAGCACGATGAATTTTGAATTTGGAAAATATCTCATCCGAGATCGCTGTTATGCTCGTTGGAAGACGATCGATGCTAGCTGGGTGATTATAAATTCTCTGAGCGTTCGCTTAGCACTAAAGGCAAACAATGATCCTAATGCATGGACGTAAATTTCCAAGGCACGTTTCCCATTATTGAAAATAATTATGCTATTCATAGCGAGGTATTAATTCGATCTATGAATAATTCAATTGTTTTTAGCTGTGTAAATCCAAAATCGATCCGAATTTGTCGTATCAACGACCGATTGATCTTCGACGCAGTGTTTGACGCCATTTTTGCGGCTTCTTGCAGCTAAATATTTAAATCCGACTGTCAATCACCTATTATAGGTCAGTATACACATCCATAAAATATCACAATGTTTCAAATAGAAAATTTTAGCATCGTTCATGGTTTGTCTAAAAATTAATGCTCCACAATCGCATACAAAATCATTGTAAGCATTTGATTTTAAATATTTATGAAAGTAGTGATTATCGTGCATTTTTCACAGAATCGACTTATAAAAGACATGCTGGTATTTTGTTCTTCGGTCTAACCTCTGCATTAGCATTTCTTTTTACAAGCAAGTCTTTAATTGACTGGGTCCAAATTGGTTCTGTCCAAACTCGGTTGCCGTATGCTGATGAGGATAATTCCTTGTCCGATGGTCTTAATGTCTGCTTGAAAGTTAATTATTTCGGCGCCGAGTGCCGATATATTTCACCCTCAAAGTTTAAATTGTAAATGAATTATATCATTTGAAATGGGGAGGTATTTTACACTAGTTTCAATTGGGTTGTCGTGGTAGTTTTCTGAATTTGTATCATTCAATTCATGACATCCTTTCATCATATTAATCATAATGTACGCAAGATACTCTCTCCGTCTCTGTCTCTCTCCGAGCTCAACGTACAAGAGTGCTCTTTCTGAATCTCTGGAATTCGCTCGCAAATACGCGACCATCCTACCATACAGGTTAATACCTAATAATTATTATGCTAGAAGCACATATTAGTGAATACAAAAATCTTCACATTTTAATGGATGAGTGCCTCCATTTTGTTTTTAAACAAATTCAGCAGAGATCATCAGGACTGCCCATTGAATGATCTTTGTTTGTTCAGTTGATGGCAATTCTGAACAAGACATGTTCAACTTTTTATGCAAATTCTAATATCTGGCGGTTAAAAGGTTAAATATACTGAAGAACCATGGTGAAGTATTGATCTCGGTTTAGCTATCGAAAGGATGATATAAAGACGATGATGATGCGGTCTTCCAGCTGATTTTGAACATCCTCATGAAATAAGTTCATCGTCGTGAAGTCTGTCAGTTGGTACTTTTACAGAAAGCTTAAAATAAATATTCTGAAAATATCAACAGTATTTGTCTTGGTGATTTTTCTTTGCTATGATATTTGACCAAGAATAGACAGTTTAATAATTCATCGGTATCAATATTTATTATTCATACTAATATAGCGTGGGCGATTTATCGTCCCCACGCAGCAGCGCTGTTAACAGCGATATCTTTCATCTCTCTTCAGGTGCTATGTGATATTTTAACAGCGCCATCTCTTGTGGCCCTGCGGAGACATTGCACCTGCATACCGACCGATCGCTTCTTGCGCGTGCATCGTTGCCGGTTGGATAGTGACGCGCAGGAAGCGGGAGTTGGGAGAGTCGTCTGTTAGCCTTGGCTGCGGGAGATCGTCCTTCCTGCAGCCAGATCTCTCTCTCTCTCTAATAAATAGTTATTTAGAGAGGAGAGTCTTTCTATTCGACGTCCGTCTATTCCCATCCATTTGTCCAGTAACATCACGGCCCAATAGAAGAACGGACCCGTGAGCTAGCGCGGCCATTCCGACTAACACGTAGGGGCGGGAAGGCTCCCGGGGACTCTGCTCTGAGAGCGCTCCCGCCTCAACATTACACTACCAATGTTGGTGTATATTGTTCTGGTGAAATAAAGTGTTTAAGCTCTGCTCACGAGAGAGAGGGAGACAGTTATCTTTCGAGGTGTCATGCGCGGGCTGCATGCCCTTCATTCCGCGCTACACATGGTCTGAAGCAATAAACCACGTACTGCATTTCTTTTCAAGTACTAAGCGCGTGTGGCAGTGTAAGCCGTGCTGGATACTAGCTAGTTATTTAGAAGTTTATCATTAAATTTGTCATAAGTTTGAATTGATAAAATTATACAATATAGTAATCTATACTATTTTTAGCATCGACCGCAAATCGTATGATTTTAAATAACTGCATATACTAAAATAACTAATTGAACAATAAGCCATTAGAACAAAGCATTCGGCTCATCGACACACAATCCAACATTAATACTTGAAGACCAATAAAATAAAATAAATCAATTGCGTTTATTCGTTTACGATCCGACGATGTTCCTTATTCACACCCAGTGATCCATATTTGGATGCATAAATTATATATGCATCCACAAAATCCTGTTATATGATCATAATAAATAATATAGGCATGATTAAACTATCGGACTAAGCCAAATCAAAAATCCATATTTTGAAATGCAGATATGTCAATAAAAATAAATGTTTTGATTTTCTGGCTTTAATTGTTGCTAAAATATATTTCTTATACAATATTGCACATTGTTTCGCATCCAACATTGTATAATTTCTTCATAAAGCGTTCTTATGGACGCATTACCGACAGAAAAATACAGATTTTATATAAGCTTCTTTTCTGGCCCTCCATTGACCTGGAGGTCTTGTATTTACAGTCTGTTTCGCTTGCCTAATTACGGCTTTGAGTGCATCTTGCTTTAATCAATACTGATAGAACTGCTCTCGGGTCGGGTTTGATGTTAGCATTATTATTAACATATGAAAGCCACAGGTAGTCCTTTGCTGGAATAGGGCATCTTCAATATGCATCCAAGCATGAGGGCTCTTGCCGTCTAATTTATACATGAACATGCTTTTAAGAGCTTTTAAGCTACAATTTTATAATTTGCGCTCCATGATGGTGAATATTCGACACTATTAACTTGATTGAATAACGCTTCTTGGGAGTACACGGAGTGTAATATATGCTTTTACTACAAAAACTGCTCTGGGATAAAATGAAAACGTTACACAAAATACGTCGACTAAGCCCAGACGATGACGAACGCAGAATCGAGGTTCGTCATAGGAGTCTCGCAGCTGGGATCTCACTCTATATGAATAACATACCGTTCAGCTTTTTAAAATTATTTAGCGTTTATTATACATCGTGGTTATTTCGATTCCTTGTTTTTGTAATTATAGCCAATTGGAGATAAATATAACATGAGAGCTTGGATAGAAACCCCCCCATCTGAAAGAAGTCCTCCATGATCCCGTTTTAAGTAGTTTAGATAATATGATAGTAATTGTTGAAGCTCAAGTTGGTCAATTAAGGTCACGTCGAGACCTTCATAACGTACGGCCCTCCAGATGCAAGCCATTCAAGTGGGTCGAAGACTTTGATTGATGGACGCACTCTATTGATATAATTCCTGATACTGTTGCTGTTATCGGTGTTGAAATCCATGTGGTTAAGTGCTTAAGATTTTGAACATTTAACCCTTTGCCGTCTTTAAAAAAAAAGTTCGTGTTGCATTTAAAGGAATCCAAATTTGGCGCACACGAGGACTGTTTTCAAGCTAGTAGAGGAAGCTAGTGCCAACAAACCAGCAAGCCAGCAATTCTAGCTTTGTGTAAACAGAACTGGCTTTGATTTTAGGCTATTTTATCTCAAAAATGGAACTAGAAATACATGCCTGTTAGCTTATCAGTAATTGCTGGCTTTACTAGCTTGGAAACTAGCCTCGTGTACAACAGACATAATTCCATCGACTAATCCTAATATTTCCGATTAAACGCCATGCAACAGCATGCGCCTAGGACCTCATAAATTTTAGGGATCATAATGTTTTTATTTTTTATTAGCGATTACCCGGCATGTGTTGCAATGCCACGTCTCGCATAACAAATTGCGAACACAAACAATATTTTTACTATGCTTATGTTACTCGCACAATCCTTAACAATAAGTGGACGAAGTTTAATCGCAATCTGATGAACGGTATAGCAGCGCATTACATACGAACAAACATGCAATAGCGCTGTTAATCTAAGCAGATTTAATTCGCTAGATTAACAGCGACATTTTCCGTCTCTCTTTAGGTGCAATGTACTATTTTACCAGCGCCATCTTCTGTGGCGCTATGGGGACATTGCAGTTGCAATTACTGACCGATCGTTTCTTGCGTGTGCACCGTTGCCGATTGGGTGGTGACGTGCAGGAGGTGAAGGTCTGGAAGAGTCGTTGGTTGGCCTTGGCTGCAAGAAGACGTCCTTCTCGCAGCCAAATCTCTCTCGTTCTGAATAAAAGGTTACCTAGAGAAGAGACTATTTTTTATCCGACGCCCGGATTTTATTCTTTCTTTGTAATAAGCATTTTACATGTAAAGTATTGTCGAATTCATTGACTTTAAATATTGTTGAATCGTTAGACAAAAAAAAACCTTAAAAATATCTATAGTATATAAATATATATTTTTTTAAACGAAAGGATATCGGCTTGACACTTATTGGTTAGATGTTTGGGAGTCCCCGCTAGGAGTACATAATACTAGGAAACAAATTTAAATCTGGATGTCCCAGTTTGAGTACACAACAAATATATAGGGAGAGATAAGCTAAACTAAATACATAATAATAACTTATGATTGCATGCTAAAACTTGGGTTGATAACAATATAATCTGAAGTATTGATTTAACAGAATTAACAGAGAGGAAAGATTATGGTGAATGTCACATATTATGCCAACATATAAATTAACCAATCTATTTCGTTTAAATCATGTACCGAACCGGTTAAAGCGATATAAAATAATGGTTTTACCGGTTTTCATTTCAGCTCCGGTACGAAGCCCTTATATAAACATATAGATTCGCACCGAACATATAATAAATTGGAACAACATCGGAAATATCAATGTCTCAACATGTGAGACATAGGACCCATTGGAACAAAATCGATGTCTCAACAGGTTAGACAGAGGATCAGAAAGATTTTTTAAGGCCCATTCATCATGCCCATCGTATTTACCGTTAGCAGAGTTCTGAGAGTGGATTCTTTTTGTAAATTATGCGTCCATTGAAATTATGATAAGCTTTCATTTCCGCGTTTGGGCAATTCCATTGTTCCTCGGCGCTCACGACGCGCCTCCATTATCCCACTTAAGGACCTAATGTCCATTATATGGGACGCGGCAAGGATTGATTTATGAAACAATGGAACCGGAAGAGATAAGCCTGCCGGGATGAATGGCACCCAGTCGGTGAGGATTTGGGTTGTCTTTGTTTGGTGGAAGCGCAGTCGATATGGACAAGCGGCTGTTGCGCAACCGCTGGCCTAGATTCGCGACCTCTTGCGCGCGTGTTGCATTGCCCACGCGGTCTGCACTCTCTCGTGGCGGATGTCATGACTACCGAAACACAACCACTTTCAAATCGACCAGCCTTCCTCATTATCATTCCTAATCGATCCGCATGATCTGCTGGGACCTCATGTCTCATTTACCTTAAATGGTAAATTCGTTGTTGACATGTGGTGAATTCATTACACCAGGGTCATATCGCTCGATTCTCTTACCCTATATACAGAAAGTGCTCAATGTATTTGTCCTCAACTGGCAATGTTATACCAAATCGATTATTCCGGCACGAGTTCAGCAATAGTAATCTACGAATACATAGCAACTATCTCCAATTTGTATTCAATCGCGCGGCAATAGACATGCGTCATATGATAATATAAGAAGGAAATAATTTTAATTGCTCATGCTTGCCAAATGTCTTCAATTATCCATGAACTTGTGTTTAAGACATCTGAACATGGACGCAAGTAGCATTTACAATGGTAGTCCCAGAAGTATCCGACCTAAGAAAGAAAATTAAAAAATATCTATTAAAAACATGATCGCCTTTCGGCTAGAGACATTTTTCTCAACAATGTTGAATGGCTTCGATACCCTATTTATAATGAGAATCGTGCTATGGAAAATTATCCTATCGCGATGCGCTCATTCGTCGTATCAGCGATCCGAAAAGCGGACCGCTTGGACACACAGATATTTTGGCCACTCCGTTCTCTTCTAAGGTTTTATGCGGCATTTTCTATGATCTGTACGACCACTGAGCTCCTTCAGAGGCTAACATAGGTGGTTCGCGTCAGAGTGCAAGTGGTCATTCGAATGAGAATGAGCGTATCCTTATGGAGATGAATATTAAATTTAGTCAGTGGAGGATCCCCATGTTACTTTGTGATGGATGTCTCATTCATGGTTATGAATCGATGCAAAAACTTGGATTTATTGCTGTGAAACATCGTCAAACACTCAATCGAAACATCCCCAAGACGCTGTTCTTGTTCCATTGCTCCATGTTTACAAATCGACTAAGAACATCTACTATTGATGATAGCCAAACGAATATTAGGAAACGTAGCGACTTTATACTTGTAACTTTCTAAGGTAGCCTGATTCCTATCATAGTATTTTTTGTTAAATAACAACCGCCATTTATGCGTCAAGTCGGCTACTTCTGGGACTACTCTCTTATCGTCTGATCGAAGGCAGGGCTATTATGTAAATTGTATGCAGACAGCCGATGCTTTTATACTTATTATAGCAATCATCCAATTTTCGCTCCAATGGGGACAGGAGCTAAAAAAATGTGTTCTTAAAATTGTTTAAAATTAAAAGGGAATCCATTTCGCCAGACTTCCACACATTAAGGTTGTATCACATGAACGTTCGGAATCTGTAGATGAGAATTAAATTAAAAGCCATAACTTTTACTAAGCAATATGGACCTAAATTTCTTTCTAGGAAATGTCTAGAATTTTATAAATATCATGTAGGCGATTAAACATAATATGAATGTTTAATTAAAGGTATTGCCATGTAAACGTAAATGTTAACGGGTCGCTGAGTTGATTGATTTACGCTGTAGCCGGGGACCACGTTGTTCAGACGCGGAAATCGCACCCTCTCATACTCTATAGATGTATATGCGCACAGCAAAACACTCGGTCCTACAGGACAGATTCGTACTCATATTCTGCAACATCTCGAGGTGCCATAACTAACTGATGGTCCTCTGTATTGAAATAGACATACAAATATCCGCGTAAGACGTGTATCGAACAGAAAAAATCGATATTTGCTGTAAAATACTGCTAACCGTGTTATTTATTAAATACAAATGGGTTAATATATCTTAAGAAAATTAGCTTTGAAGAGTTTTTTGTATTCGATCATACGCACATATTCGTCTAGCCGTGTCACCATTTTCCGAGCACAATTGTGTTTCAAGCCCCCAGGCAAATGTTGGATATATTATATTATGGCAAAATTTTGTCTACTTATTCAGCTATTTTCTTATTTGTCTTTGTGTCTTTTCCATAACGAGACTAACGAATAAGACGCGAAAAATAAAAGTGAATCAGATCGTTCCCACGGGGACCTCCAGCATTGCAACCCAAGAATGGAAAGCAAATTGAAACAAAAAGCGCTGAATACTATCATTCTTTTTGCCAAAAATTCTTTATTAAATACCGGCTTAAAAGTATCCGATGTAATGATCGTTTCTTTTCGCGCTGATCTCGATTTAATTTGAAGATGTCTAGCTTTCCAGCCCATATGCCCTGCCTGTGTATCGAATTTTTCAGGCCGATGATTTACTTCATTTTTTAAACGACTTTTCCTCATTTTGGATCGTAAATTCAAGGCATTAAAGTGCTTGATTCTTCGCAATAAAATTATTTCCTTGTCTGTTCTGTTGACTCAGGCATTCTATAGCAGATAGTAAACTTTTATTAATTACGTGTCATAATATCATATTTTCGTGACATAAATTCGAAAAAGAAAGAAAAACCTTATCTTGGCATTTCAATCATATCTTGACAAGGGTATTAATTTTTTATTTCATAATATAACATTTTTTGGATGTCATTGTATTAAGTCAGATGACGATGTGTCGTAATCATCTTTGAAGTAAGGGAGGACATTTTGATCAGGACATCTCAATTTGAATGTAATTATTTACAGACACCCCTCTCATTATTTAAAAATTGCAATTATTCAATCTATCGAAGTTATGGAGTCATGGAAACCTTATATCTCCATTATGCAAAGAAATACAGGCTGTGTCCCAAAAGTAATGAAATATTTCATGACTTTTGGGACGCACCCTGTAAGTTCATCAATTCAGACGACGATAAAACGAATGGAAACGATGAGGTTTTTAAACATTTTTATCTTATAAAGCAACTCCACACGTTTCATATAGCACGGATTCGTATAACGCGATTTGTTAAGAACTTAACGATCTGTATTATACCTGTGTATATATGAATATATCGTCTCAAATCTCATTTCAAATATTATGAGTATGTCAAGAATTGATGTAGCTTATTTTTTAAGAATATTGCCTTGTGTGGGGGGGGGAGTATATTTATTCAACCAATGTCATGGTGCTTTCAACTTGATTGTCTTTGCAAAATATTACATTTTTTTAACAACAAAACTATTTCAAGTCTGAGTCTAAAATACTGACTATATCAAAGTGCTTTTATTTTATTCTTTCTCTGTGAGAGTCTTGTCAAATTTCAGCACTTATACTGGATTTATTAAATATTTAATAGTATGAAGTCTTCGTCTGAAATTGGTTAGAAAATATCCGTGAGAACGCTCTCTAAATAAAAATACTATCGGTCATTCACTTACGCATCATTTTTATTTATTAAAATTTAATTTATTCGTTACAATAAAACAGATCATAATTTGAATAAATCATATTCTATTATAAATACAAGCACGGAATTGTAAATAAAGCGCTATGGAACACTGCCCGCAACATGTGCGTGCGTACTCATCAAAGGATTAAATGTCTTTAAAATCTATATATTGTGATTATAGTTGATCGATCGATTGATACTAACGAGGGATTTGAAGTCTGCAGCAGCTAATTGTTGAGGAGTTTGCTGGCATGCTTTGCTGTTATCGGTCGCTTTAGTATTAGGGTGTATCATTCACGAGTGTTCGGAATTCGTAGGTGAGAATTAAAATGCCATAACTTTTACAAGATATAATTTATTCAATCAAAATAACCCCCATTAGCTACAAAAGCCTTTTGCCAATGAGAAATTAAATTATTAAATCCATTTTTATAAAAGTTCGCACCATTAAAAGCAATAAATCCTTCTTACACTTGAATTTTCTCGCCCGAGTTTCGGAACTTTTTGTTCTTTAAAAAGTACTTCGAGTGGCGAAAAAGGTAAAAATCTGTTCGAGAAAGATATGGTTAATAAATCGGATCAGTCATAATGGCTTCCCGAATATTATATGTTCTTATTTGTCCATTATCCAGGAACTACGAACTTTTTTGTCGAGTGTCCTGGAGATTCATCAACATTCAGTTAATGCCCAGATCTTTTCTTTTTGCCGTTTAAAACTCATTTATCGTCCACACAAATCCACTTTTATCTCAGAACCGCGCAGCGTGAGTGAAGCTTGTATATCAATAAATGAACCTTTACATTGTTGATAGCACACAATATTTGTTCATTTCTTGGATGTGTGTCTTCAGATTTAGTAACAAAATAATGCATTTCTTAAGTATTTAGAATAATGATTTGAATAAATAATAATATCGTTTTAGAAATAGAAGTACGGCATTGAAATTGAAACACGATTACCTTTACAGCTTGACTACCATCGAGTCCGAACGCAAATATGCGCGATCACGCATCAACGGATCCCGTCTAGATTGTAAAACAACACCATGAAATTCCTGTTGTATTATTCGCCAGTCTTAGGGTTCGAATGGTATACATTGAAATCCCAAGCACTCAAATTTAGTTCATTTTACAAATCTTGATAGCTCTACGAAGGTTCACGCCCTGATACCAAATCCAGGCAGTTTATCAATAGATGGAAAGAGCTCATCCTATTATCCCTATCCAGATCCAACCGTGCTGAATTTTTATGGCTTGTTTACAAGTATTTTACATGCAATATTTTCGCCCGATAAGAGTGGCCCGAAGACACAGTAAACGTTGGCTATCAATTGGCAATCACTGAACTGCGACTATCCCCTGTTATCAGAATGCTTCGGCCGAAATTAAAGTATCGATTTTTCCCTTTTTTCCAGCAGGCCAGGCAGCTTAATGGATTTGTTTACGTATTGGAGGATAATGTAATCGGCGCCTGTGACCCAATATCGACAAAGCCTCCACGGCGCGATATGTAAATGTTGAGTAAACGTTAGTTCCTCCACTTTTCTCTGAGATGCATGAGAATGATTGATGTAACGATCCGGCCGTTGCTGTTACGCTTTTTAGCGGCGATTTCAAAAGAATCGCCCATTACGTGTGGCAATATAATTTTCGTTGTAATGACACATATTTGTGTTCTCCCACGTTGTTTCAGCATTCATTTTCCATGTCTTCGTGCTCTGTTTTTCTGCAGCAGGCCATTGGCAATTGCCGACATGAATGATGACCTTATAATGAAAGGCTGTATGACATTTTCTTTCGCAATGGGCAATAATTAACTTTTCCGCTACGAGGTGAGGTACAAAGCCTAAAAATTGCATTGATTATCATTTAACATCCTTCTTCCTCCTAACTCTGTTTTGCGCCTGCTTTCTTAGCATATTTATGAAAAATTTCAATATGGCCTTTAGGCGCAACTATTATAACATGGCATAGAATAAGCTTAAAGCTTAAGTCCTTACCAAATATTATCATTTATTTTTTAAAAAATAAAATGTCCTTAAAAACTAAAATTGATTTTCTATTCGAATAAGTATTTAACCCTTAAAGAACAAAGACACAATGTTTGCCAAAATTATTTTTAATATACAAGCAGGCAAGCATTATTGCATTGTCAATATATCGTTTGTGTCTGTAGGAACGCTCGAAACCCATATTCTAATTTAGGAATGACTATAAGGATGATAATCCATATTATCAAGCTTTTAAATGTAATACAGTCAACTCTCCTATAGCGTCCACTGCGTTTGCAATCGGGTGTGAACTTTGTTAGTTTTGGGTCTGGACATTTTACCCTTAACAATAAAAAAATATGTTGCATAAAATAATATGCAAATAGGTTTCTGTTATTATATCTGGATACAAACTGTGCTCAAACATCAAGTCTCTAAATACGCGAATAATCTTTGGTCACCCTAATATATATCATCATTGTCATAGTTCAATCCATCGCAAGATTAGGGCGACAATAATATTCATTTCCCGGTACTTATCTATATTATTCACCTCCTCGTGTTCTCGTGATTATAAAGACTCATAAACATCTTTCTTTAGAAAATACCAGGGATGTTGTTATGTACATTTCTCCTTTATACAATTTATATCAATAAATTTTTAGTCATCCGAGTATCCTAGTCATCATTTGTCTGTTATGGTTATTAATTCTTTAGTTTCGTTTGGGTGGTCTAGAAGTTATGGTACTTCCTGCTGTATCCCATTATAGTTTCTTTAATTGTCTTCACACGAAGATTTCTACGAAATGCTTAGTTTTCGATGTGCCACGGGGCATTTGTAATTTTAAGTTCTGCTTTAAATTCTCTTGTTGTTGAAAGATCGACGTGAATCGCTACACATTGTCAGACCGATTTGATATAATAAATATTTCCTGATTCTTAGCATTAGGGGATTCCCTAAAAGGCGAGGAGATTAAGGGAAAACCCACTTGGCACAATTAATATTTATTTAATACAATATTTCATTGATATGGATTTTTGTAAATAATCATAAAAAAAAAATATTATAGAACTCCTTATTTATTTGCTTTAATTAATTTTAAAATATTGTGACATGTTTCCGCCGATTGCTACTGTCCAATGACACATACCCTGTGCCATGTTTTCGTCCGCTATTTCAACTATCGTAAACGCTTGAGATTCTTGAAAATATTTTATAAAAGATTTCGGGTATTATTAATTTATAAGATTAAATGGCATTGATACAATCTGAAACAAAAATAGTTGAGTTAAACTAGACTTTTAAGATGCTGTAATCTGCTCGCCTAAGAACGTCCCGAGAGCGCTGTAAGGTATTGTTATTATTCTGGAGGTTATCCAAGTTCCGTTATAAAGATCATTTGTGCAACATCCCATTGAGATGAAAAATATCCCAATTATAGTGTCGAAGAAATATTATTATATAGAAATTTAACTCCATGGTGTTCTATCCGTTTGTTTATAATTTTTGACATAATTTTTATCCTAAGGCCAGACGATTTTTTGTTTCGAAGTTGGTGCACCTGGCGCGTAGAGGGGACAATAACGGTCAGTATGTTTGGTCCCACTTGTTTGTCGGCCATTTTGTTCAGTCACAGTAAATTCTTTCGATGGAGAGGTCGTCGCGCACTTCCGTTCGTGTGTGATCCACACGGTCATGCATTTTTTGACTTTGCAGAATAATACCGCCGCAAATATCCATCGGAAGCTCGTGGAAGTTTATGGTAGTGATGTGATGCGTCGACAACCATTTACGTAATGGGTTTGATACTTGAGACTATCAAGAATTTCCTGACATTTTTCGAAGTCTCCTCGGTGATATTGTGTTGGAAAAAAATGGTTACAAGAAGTTGTGTGCGAGATGGGTGCCCAGAATGCTCACAACGGAGCACCGTCAAAATCGCTCAGATTCTTCTTTCATCGTGTAAAGGCACTCGTCGGCCTCTTTTTTGGCTGGTTGGGTTCCAAATTACACTCTGTAGAAGTGGGCTTGTCTATTTCATGACATTGCAATTTTCATAATTGCCATGGTGCTAACAAAATTGATCATAGAGTCCTAAAAGCAAATTGTGTGGCAATCAAAGCCACACTCGGGCGACTCCATCTATATTCATTACTTTCTCCCGTTTTCTAATTACAGTCTTCTTGCTTGCATTTTTTGCGCTTTGCTTTTTTCGTTTCTTGCTGCTTTGATGACCGCATCTTATGTGAGCTTTCATTGTACAAAATTATAGTTCGCTTGCAAATTATCATCATTTCGAGCGTTACATCTTAGGGAACTTCGATTCGTTCGGGTCTTTGCCGATTGGTTGCTGAATAATATTTCGATATGATAATGCGGTTTCATTAAATGATTAGAATGCACCCAGCATATATTGCATATGCATTTCTAACGTCGTTAGTGTGTCTTGTTCTATTTTGGCGTTGCTAAGTTGGAATGTGTCCTTATGGCCAGGTGAAGATGTTGGTTTCAAATACAAGCATCGCAGCTATGCGATCGACTGCAGAAGGTCTACTGCTTTTAGTGTGATGCCAATTCAATTTACAAATAGAACAGTTTTAATCCTTTCAATATTTGCAATAAGCTAAAAATATATAACTATGAAAATTGGCAATGGTGAATATAGCATTCATCTTGCTTTAAATAGAGATGCAAAAAAATCATATTTTAATATCCATAATCAATCAATTACTTCAATAAATGTACCTTAAAATCATATTTGAATACAGCTTTGCGACTGTATGCATTGTATTGTCGGCGTGACAGTGTTGTCGTCGTCATTGGAGTCTCGCACTTGGGATCTCTCTATCTAAATCCGAAACATAAAGAATACCTTTCTCCAACTTAAATAATATGAGGCATATCCCGAAAGTAAGTGTACTGTGACAATAACGTGTTGTGGCTTTATTTGCTTTTTTAAGGATTGGTCATACTAAGTGGCAGTGCAAATCGAGTATAGCAGGAATCGACGGTAGTACGTAAATTCACGTTGTAGTGTCCAGTTGCATGATAGATATCGGTAAGAAATCCCGCCAAGTGTGCGTGGGTCAATAGCGCCCATGAACTGAATCGGAAGGTGAGTATTTTCTGAGCTCTATTGAGACTGGAAATAAAAAGTGGGTGACTCATTACACGTCTGAGTCAAAAAGACAGTCGTCACATCAATTCCCTAAGGCGCTCTTGCACTTATTTGGTTGGGATGTTTTGAACCACCCCCTATATTCCCCTGACTTGGCGCCTTTAGATTATCACATTTTCCCCTGACTGAAATAACACATGGGTGGAATTGAATTTTCAACCGACGAGCAGATGCGAAAAAAGGTTCTAAAGTAGGAGAAAGAAGCTGGCGGGAGAGTTCTTCGAGGAAACCATAAAGAAGCTTGTGCCACGGCTTACCAGATGCATGAAACGGGATGGCAATTATGTTGTAAAATAGTTAACAAGTATATCAACAATATCTTGTATTTGTTTCAAATACACTTATTTTAAAAATATATAAAAATTAGTACACTTACTTTCGGGATATGTTTCGTATTCAATTAGAAATATAAGCACGGCATTCTAAATGGAGCAGCATGTGAGTGCATACTCATAAATGGATTAATATTGAACCCTGCATTCTTAAATTAATATTGAGGAAGTTCCAGTCATATATTGACATATAAACCAGTTCTTTATCGACATATATTTTTAGGTCAACAGTTGTTTTTTTCGAAATTAATCTGTAGTTTATCTGTGGTTTTGGGAACATATTAATTTTAATGGTTTTATTACGCTGATATGTTTCAAAAATGGCAATATTTCGACATACATTGAAATAATTGTAAACACTTTGTCCAGATGAGTATCGGACGTCACAAGTTCAAGTTCAGTGACTTTCAGTCATGATTTTTTTGTCATCAAATTATCTTCACGCTTATTACCACCCATAACATTTCCGCCATTAATTGGCGTTCCTAAAAAATCGAGAATCAAACGAGATTGAAAGTCGTTGTTTCAGAAAACTTTCACTCGCCATTTTTTTATTAAATGCATTAATGATCAAGAAAGTCAAGCACCGATTTCAGCCATGTGCATCGAACATCTTTCGTCCGCTCTCCTCGCCACATGATCTGCACACAGCCACTGTATAATACCGCTTATGGTTTAATTGAATTACTAAAATCTTATTTACTAATGTATGACGAAGAACACGATAATGAAAAACGTTTCCTAGTATTTATCTTTCATGGAAGTGAATAAAGCTGTTGTGCCCGTGTGAGAATTGTCATTTATTATGCAGTTTGTGTTTATTGTATCTTTGACATGCACCTAGATTTGCATTTATAATGATAAAGTGCATAAGCATAAAGCTCATTAGTATGTTTTATTGCTATTGTGCTCACATTGCATAATAATGTTTGGAATGATCGCTAGCGTTAAATGCGCCGTTTATGCACGGACCTTTTGACTCTTGTAACATATTTACGTTTCTGAGACGTTGCGATGAAACTTTGCCATTTTAATTAGCACCGAAGGCATAAAGACATGGAGCTCGATAATGCTGACACTATCGATTGCTTCAGATATTTTGATCTGAGGTTTCAGATAGTATTTTAAAACTTGCGCATTAAAACATATTCTATTTGATCAAGGCTAAGATCACGAATTCAAGTGTACTACTGCGATTTTAAAAATGCTTAGCTTGGATGCAGTTTCAGTGGTCGACTTCTTTGATGTCATCAGTCTTCTTGTCTTGAGTGCCTGTGGGTGTTAACCCTTTGATTAGCGAGTTAATTTTAAATTGAGTTAAACACAGATGCTATAATACATGTATTCGTTTATCCACAACTTATCGTCCGTACAGATCCAGTTTCTCTAATGTCCGCATAGCTTGAATAAAGCTTGTATGTTAATAAATTAACCTTAACACTGTTGATATTGTTGGACCTCATAACAGCGTTTCAAATAGCAGGAAAAATATCTGACTGCGGGAAGGACGCCCTCCCGCAGTCAAGGCTATCCGACGAATCCTCCCGACTCCCTACGTTTTTTCAAAAAGCGATCCTGTCGTTTTTGCAGGACGCAATTTGCTCGCAGCGCCACAAAAGATGACTCTGTTAAAATTAACACATTGCGTCTAAAGAGAGACAGGAATATGTTATTTTTTTCAATATTCCAATTTTATGCGATTGGACATGTCCTCGATTACCCCCAAGATAGTTATTTATAAGTCTTGCTATTATCTATTAATTCATAGTATAAATATATTAACATGGGGTTGTTTGAATTATAATACATCCATATGTCCTCCATATATAATTAGCTTCTTTTATCTAACAAAGATCGTGGATCATTAATAATGTATTTATTAAGCAATTTAATTTGCCCTTTATCTCGTGGTGTTCGTTAATTGCTATAATTCTTAATAATAGATTTTATATTTGACATATTTGGTATTAATTTGAATATGAGCTCGGGGGGTGGTTTTCATTCGAATTTATAAAGTAATTTGCTGGAGTTAAAGGATGGAGAAAATATCTCAGTTAAGCTCGTAATAAATGATAGGCTTTTCCGAACAGGATGAAAACAGGTCGAATAAAGCCTTTTCATTACATGGGGACACGTTGAATTTTTTTTTCGAAAAATGTAATATGATTGAGTTTTAATTATTTTTTTCTTTGTGGTTGATATCGTAAATATTTTGTTATGCTTGTAATCTTATTAAGAATGGCTTATATGATGTGAAATCGATGACTTGTATTACGAACCAGAATAAGATTAAATTTTCGTGCCCTGTGGCACGTATATTTTATATTGGCCTAATCGATATCTTCACGTGTTGCAAGGGTGACCTCAAACGTGTCATAGATAATTCTTCGTTTCTTTCCGAATTGGATATTTTCTCGTTTTATCAGGTTTCCGTGTTCGGTACTGATGATATCAGATTTTGGTCAGATTCTTTAAAATCATAAAAAAGAGAGAGATTTTCCTATTTTATTAAAATATTAGGCGTATCGAAAGGTATTCGCGTATATAGTACAAAAAGCTCAAACTTATTAAAAACAAAAATTGTATGTACAAACATTATAAAGTATAATTTGCCTTCATTATCGACACATCTTTCCATCGCTTTAACAGTCCTTCGATCCCTTTTCGATTTTTTGTAAAAAAATTCCGACTTCTTTGAATCACTGGAATTCGATCGCAAATACGCTACTGTACTCATCAAAGGGCTAAGCTTTCTATAGCCCAGTTTAAATTTCTGTAATCCAATTTTAGTATCTGCGCACTGTTATCACTTCATCATAGATATCTTTGATTGTTTTAATAGCTTTTGTGGCATTCCAACCCAATTTTAAAAAAAGTAGCATACACTGTCGGAATGTGCACTTCATTAGTTTCAGATCTGGACCTTTTTCCATTAACAATTTAAAAAAATCTGTTGCACAAAAATAATGTTTAACAATAGTTTTATAAATAAATTAACCTACAATGATGTTTCCGTCACTATGTCCGGACACAAACTAAGCTCAAACATAAGATCTCAAAATACGCGAATACTTTTCGATACACCTAATAATTTCTCAAATGCGTTTATTTTTTTGAATATTTTCATTAATATAAACTACTTCCTTAAAAATAAAAAATAATGCATAAATAAGTTTTCTTACTACCTTGGATCTTCAACGTAGGCAGCATGTGTCGAGAGAATAATTCTACTTTTTTGTTCAATTCCCATTATTCTTCTACGTGCCAAGCTTTTTTCTTCGTATCATTGTCTCTCGTGCCACGATTGAAATACAGTAGTACAAATACAGTTATCCGATGGATACATATTTTTTTCATCCTATTGATAAATAGCTAACTTATGCTAATCCTTAGCTGGTACAATGCACCTGTCTACTGGATGAGTTCATCCATAGTTTATACGGAAACATCTTAAATATGCGTTATTCGCTGTCGAAAATAAAAGGTGATCCTTTTGAGTTTTAATATACATTATTGTTGTGGTGTCACTCATGCATTTGAATGTATGTCTGTCTGTTTATCTGTTTTCTATATGATCATTTTTATTGATCTTTAGGACTGTACAAATATTTGCATCATTCATTGTTTTGCATAACATTGCTCAATTGCAACATATAACGTTAACCCTGTTTTGATCTAAATTTTCATCATGTTGAACTTCGCTTGATAATTCCTAAAATGTAAACTTATTGAAACTCGCGAAAAAACGCTTTAAATTTTCCAAGAAGAAAATTTTCGATTTAAAGAATTTCTGTATTAATTTGATAGACCGTTTTATGATATATTTGCTTGGAATCCAGTGTATTGTTGCGTCGTCTATGATTTATCGTCTGTGTTTAGGTGGGAACGCTCCAATTCTTTCACTCTTCAACTTTTATTGTACTTCCTTTAACCCTAGATCCCTAATAATATTCAATTCTATTACACTGTCATTAGGGAGCGAGGAAGATTCGGGAACATGCATACATGTTGAATGCGTTCCGAGTCTGTAGTCTGTGAGACTAATAATTAGTGATATAGTGTTAATGCAGGCGGCTTTCACCAGTTGCTGTCCACTCAGCTGACTTCCATTGTAATATACTGTATGATTTTTTTTGCGCTTAAACAGCTTCGAACATTGCTTTACGAGCAAAAGCGGTACCCACTTCGAACACAGCTTTCTCATGGACAAATTTTGATGCAAAATGGTGAATACAATTTTCAAAGCAAATTCGATTTATGATCAGCCAAAACTATTTTGTGGATTTTTTTTTGTTTTCTGAAACAAATACTGAACTTGGACGACCAGAGCGTTCAGCATCTCACGAAATCAGCAAAACACTTCTCTACCATTTGTCCATTGATAGACAACTGTAACTTGTAAACTAAACGCCAGATTGCTTTGTCAATAGTGGCGCCAATTGTATGTCATGTCTTGTATATTGGCATCCTTTGATAGAAATTTAAATCTGTATCAAGTTCATAAGTCATTTTTAAAAAGATTACACTGAGGTGTTTCTTAGCCCTTTGATGAGTAAGTACATTTTAAATTCAACGTTTACATAAATGCTATATTTGTATGATCGCCACTTATCGCCCGTAAAAATCCACTTATCTCTCAGGACCGCTCAGCGTATATAAAGCTTGTATATATCAATAAAAAAACTGTGTCTTTTATTTTAGTAACAGAATAATGCCTTTGTTGAGCTTGAAATCGATTATTTTGGGTTATCATTATTAGTCGATAAATTTGGGTTATCGATCGCTACAATTGTACGATGTACGCAAAACACTCTTTTCGTCTCTGTCTCTGTCCGAATTCAAACTGCAAAAATGATTTTTCTAAATCACTGGAATTCGATCGCCTATACGCGACTATACTCATCAAAGGGATAAAGTTGTTTATGAGGGACTGGATTTGTAAAAATAATTAAAATTAAAGTAACCTTATCTTAATTTAAGCATACGTGGAAGGTAATAGATAACCGACATATAAAAACTACTTTCCTGGGATTGCCTAAATCTGATGCTGGACATTGCACCGTAAGAGGAATAAATAATTTTTTGAATCAATTTTTAATTGAAATAAACAAGTCGTCAATTTTTTCAACAGGATCTCGGACTATTATAAGCAATTGCGTCGTATGAGGTTTTCCCCCAGATAATCTCATACGGAATGAATTGCGATCCTCAACGTCGAGGGTGGCGAACAAAGGAAAGCTTTCCCATATTCTTGGAATACTATTGCCATATTTTAGTGTCAAATTATGGCTTTTTGTCACCGGCTATGTCACTTGGTCACATCGTTTCATTTTCACCTATGTTTTTGTGTGCGCTGCCAAAGTATGCTCGCCTTGAACTTTTTGACACCCACGCCAACGTTCCATCTGTTTTGATTCTCGTCGCGTACATCGGACGAAAACGCACGAAAAAATACATATCCCGAAATAAGACGCCCTCTTCCTGTTTCTGATTATTTGCATAAATATTTTAGGAGCGCCCTCCAGAAAGTAGTGCACGAAATGGGACGCAAAAAATTGTTGTATTTTTTTTTTTTGTAAAATTTCTCTTTCGCTGCATACATTTCCCCGTGCGTCATTGAAGCGATCGCTTCGACGAAGAGTGGAAAAACGGGGAGCACTAATGGGAGTTCCGAATTATTCAGCACAGTATGAAACATAAATGCTTCGTGTAAATATCGCTGGAAAATTGCTTTTCATTTTTTAGAACAGATGATGTGTCTCTTTCGTGGAGCGATTGCTCTTTCATCATCGGAACGTGAGTTCTTCCAAATCTTCGCGCTTTGTAGCGAAAATTCTGTGTACTTTTGGTGTCGGAGATTATTTTACGTTTTACGATTGTTCTGCTTTTGGGAAAGAAATTTCATCCCTTAATTTTTCACATATTGTCACCTAAATAAAACAAATACCTTGGGTGTTAAACATTGATTATTGCACATGGAGATGGGATAGTATTTATCAGCTACCTACGCCATTACGAATATTAAATAGGTTGTATAGTGTGGTTATGAAATACTAATAAAATCTACCCAAGTAATTACTATGTGCTTAGAATTTCATTCAAATCATGAAATTATATATTGCCACGTCCTTCATAGCCACACAATAAAGGCTCTTACTTCGGCTCACCCAGATGCCACAGAACGTCACCCACGTAATTGAACTCGGGCATTCCGCATAGCCGAATGTACGAAGGTCATCCAGAAAATAAGATTACAACATTTATGCAGAATCGAAAAATGCTTGTATTTAATTGAAATTCACGTGATTGTCTTTTGGATTCTGAGGTGTAGTGACACATTCACGTCTCATTCGCCG
The DNA here is from genome assembly GCA_008973525.1 of Stenopsyche tienmushanensis. Lineage (NCBI taxonomy): Eukaryota > Metazoa > Arthropoda > Insecta > Trichoptera > Stenopsychidae > Stenopsyche > Stenopsyche tienmushanensis. The sequence goes on from WACJ01000519.1 coordinate 232,455, forward strand.
TCATGATAGCAGCCCCAAAAAAGCTTCGCCCTCCTGTGCAAAATGATCCAAAAACACACGTAAGGTCATCATACGATTTTGACGGTGCATTCTGGGCACCCATCTAGCAGGCAACTTTTTGTAACCAAGTTTTTCAAACACAACATCACCGAGGAGACTTCGAAAAATGTCAGGAAAATCTTCCCGAACGTCAAGAAGCGACACAAAGACATTTCGCATTTATTCTTCAACTTTTTGCACAAGTTCATCAGAAATCACTGACGGTCTCCCACTCCTTCCCTTGTCGTGAGTATCAGTACGATCTTCTCTCAACAAGCTAACCCACTTCGCGACACTTCTTGCACTGAAAGGTGGTATAAGAGCGCGACGATCTCTCCATCGGAAGAATTAACTATAACTAAACAAAATGGTCCGACAAATACGCGAAGCCAAACAAACTGAAAATTAGGATCCTGCCTGCTTGCCAGGTGAGCTAGCTGCGAAACAATATAAAATCCCCCGGACTTGGGAACCCTTGTTTCTTACTTCCTAGATCACCCTCGTAGGTAGGGAATCCAATCCCAAGTCAAAATTTCGATCCCGGGATCAGTCCTGGGATCCCGGGATATACAAAAATACAATTCAAAAATTCACCATCAATGTGACTGATAAAATTCCTTACTGCTGAGACACGCACTAAAACTCGCAAAATTCCCGATTTCCCGACAAATTATTTATTTCCGTCGCTGCAGATTAATAAGTATATACTATAATATTTTTATGTGATTCTTAATTATATTACGGAGAAATGCAAAAATTCTGAGCCCCGTATCTATTATATTTCATATCGATATATCCATTATTAGAGTTAAGGTGTAGTAAATACATCATCGGTAGGGAAAGGTTAATATAACAATTTGAAAAACACATATTGATACATAGATTTAGTAGCCTTCGTAGTGTTGGTGAGGTATACGATTTCTGTTACATAAAAAATTCGATCCCGAATTTTTCGGGATTACGTTTACTAATCCCGGTATTCATGAGCACTTAAAACTTCCCGAGATCCGGGATTCCAGGATTGGATTCCCCATTTGTAAGTATAGAGAATAAGTGACGAATGATATCCAATTATTTATGTTCGATTCAATTCGCCAGATTAAGAGCGACATCTTCCGTCTCTCTTTAGACGCAATGTGTCAATTTAACAACGACATCTTCTGTGTCGATCTATCGCTTCTTGCGCGTGCACCATTGTTGGTTCAGTGGTGATGTGCAGGAGGCGAGAATAGTCGGCGAGCCTTGGTTGCGGGAAGACGTTCTTCCCGCAGCCAGATCTTGTCATTAGGTAAATCCAGGCTATCTTGGCGAACAAGCGAGGGTAGGATGCGGCTCGGGGACTCTGCCCCGCGAGCGCCTCCGCTCCACCACGTGTCATTGGTGTCAGAATTGACAGATCGTTAAGATGCCAATTTGCTTTGAATAGGAGGTAGACGTCGTTTAGTGACGTTTTTATTGAATTCGTCAATTTCATAAAAGAATCACTGCTTATTCATCTTGTTGATTCAATAATATATAATCGAGCCTGTTGAAAAATATTTGACTTCACCCTCTTTTAGTTCGATCATCCATCATTTTGGCGATAGGAGGCATAGCAAATTTCGTTCACGAGCAACCGAACGAATATAAATCTGCAAGGTTGTAAAAATCCCTCAACCCATTCTTGTGTCCTCAGAATGTACAACATATATCATTGAATTCGATCCAAAACGATTCCGACGGATTGGACGTATAAAATTTTACTGTTTCGACTGCGTATTATTTTTCGATTTGATGTCAAATCTACATAGCATTTAATGACATTTTCTTGTGTTTCAGGTAATAAATGTTGACATCCATGCCCCATATTGACATCATGATTTCAAAGAAAAACGTAAGTTTCATTTCAAATATTTACTTTATATTGTATAACTGAGAACTCGATGACAGTGTTAAATGACATATATCATGTAAGGGGCTTTGGGTAGATTTTTTAAAGTTTTTAAAGTTTTCAATGTTGCAAGGAAAGGGGGTGAATATGAGGTCGTTCCTATATTTTCATAGGCGTTTAACCTGCGATAATGCGAATATTATACAAAGCCCCATGTTTTTGAGCTTACGAAGGTCGGGGCGTTAAGGCGATGGAAAGTATTCTCATATGTATAAATTGCCCTATAAACGTATGATGGAAATGATTTAATGAACCAGAAATATTTTACATGTCGATCTGATGGTAAATTTCAATATTGCCTTTTATGGAAACCGGCTATGAATTATATTCAAGGTGGATTTTCATCATTAAAATCAATCTAAATCATCGGTCTCATTATTTAATAGCCACCCCGTCATAGTCTTCTATACTCTTTTATAATAAGAACCGCTGACTCCACATATTCATTGTTAGTAAATATTTTACCACTGAGTTATATTTACAAGTTTGTAAAAAGAAAATAATCCGGGGGGCTAAATTTGTTGATTGTTTTTCCTTTTTAAAAATAATCAATAAAAATTATTTACGCGCAACCAAAAAAACTGACGCCATGACCATTGCATGCAGATAGAAATGTCTTCGTCATCTTTGGAGTCCATTGTTTTGACTATTTCTTTATCTTTCCGGATAATTGGACGTTCTAGTTCCTCACAGAGCACGCACAGTTTAAGGCGTCGCTTATAAGTTTGGACTTTCCCCGATCTCGGAATGTCCATGCGAAGATCCGTTCATGGACGCAGATCATGTTTTGTGGATATGTTCGGGCATGATGTCCGATCGCAAAGCAGTCATTCGTCGTTTCAACGGTCCGAAAGGCGGACCGATTGAACACAGACCTTGTGGCTACTCTCCTTTCTGTGTACCCGGGGCCTTCTATGATCATCTGTAGTGACTTGTCCCATTCCTTTTGGAACCGAGTCTAAAGCTCCGCACAAGAAGAAGCTTCGGTTGGATATCGAGCAAGGGCAGACTTGACTTGATACCAGAGATTCTAGATTTGATTCATGTCTGGGGACTGAACAGGTCAAGGGAGGACTTCCCAATTATTCTTCTACAACCACTTTTTGATGGAATGCTTGAGGTCTCCATCGTGTTGGAATATAATTATTTCATTGTTCCATCCATAAAATCGAACTGTTTTTTCCAAGTTGCTTTCCAGAATACTTTTGTAGAGATCCTGGTCCATGTTGCCCTCTATGAGAATGCAGTAGCCAGGACCAAAGGCCATAAAACATGATTAGTCCACCTCCGTACTTGACAGTTGGTTAACTTGCACTCGGGACTTCTTCCGGCCTAGAACCAGCTTCACTGCAAACCATCCGAAAGGATACGATTGACCTTCGTTTCATCTGACCAGACAACTCGTTTCCAATCCTGTTGCTGAGAGGCTTCATCGACCAGAGGGCTGAGAAATATGATTCTTAGTTGTGTAATCTTTCGTTAAATGTGCGGCGGCTCTGACAAAAAAGGTTAGGTTTAGCCGGTGAATATCGACAGAGAAGCATGTGTGCACAAAACTGTTCAAATGTTTTTTTCTATTTTTTTGTCGTACCTTTTATTCAATATAATTCTTACTTATACATTATCATATATAATAGAAATACTATCTTTTAACATCTAAATGTGTGTGATTAGATAAAAACGAAGCGAAAAGAGGACGTTTGGAAAACATTTGAACAGTTTTGAGCAGTACTGTAAGTGGCCACTCGAAAATAAAGATGGGCGTATCCTTACAGAAATTGATATTTAAATTCAGTTTTGCACATTTTTGTTGCATATTGTGGACCATTCTTCGGGTCAGATGAGGGTTCCCAAATTTATCTCAGATGTGAAGTGATGGACCCTTGTTTCATTCATGATTATGAATTGCGGCAAAAACTCGGTCTTATTGCAGTAAAAAAATGCCAAACAATCGATTGAAATATACTCATGACGCTGTTTTAGTTCCATTGTGAGCAAACCCGGCACGCATCTTGCAGCACAGCTTTCTCATGTCCAATTTTTCAATCAATATGCGATGTACGGCACTTTTAAAATGCCTATCAAGTCTCTAACTCGCGCATTTTCAGGTATCGGTACGGTGTACTCTTATTTTTATAGCGACTTATAAATATTATATGAACTTTGTTGGAAATTTAAATTAAGGATCCGTTGTGTATGTATTTGAAGCGAGAGATGTGATTTCTAAGAAGTCGTACCTATGCTTGGATACAATGCTCTCTTTGATGTTGAGAGTTTCCAAAGTTTTAATTGGCTTTTTAAAGTTTATATAATCGATGCGATGAAAATGAAGGCGATAAGATCTAATCGTTTGCTATTTTTATGTAAAACATAATGGTCCGATTTTTTGCAAGTCTGAATTATTTCTATTATTGTCTTCAATCGAAGAGGCTTTTGTTAAATATCAATTATCATGCCTTTCAAGAATTTATTCTTATTTTTATATAGTCGATTATTAATTTGACTATATTAAAACTTAAAAAATAAATCGGATCAGCGATAAAATTAAGAAAGAAACGGCGTATTCAGAACCCGGTTCGCGCATAGTCTAATATATAAAAATCAATGTTTCTTTGTCCGTATTTAATGCGCTGCCATACGGTTCATCTGATTGCAATAAAACTTTGGCAATGTATTATTTACACTTGCGGGAATAACATAAGTATAGGAAAAATATTGTTTGTGTATACAGTTTTTTATGGTAGACGTGACATTGCAACGCATGCCGGGTAGTATATACATAGAAGGGTTTATTGTAATATAAATATATTTATAAAAGAACATATCAATGTCGTTCATCCATCAACACAAACGCACGGCCAGTCTGGAATTTAAACTAAATTTTGTGATCACATTTTTTTAAAGTTCAGATTCTATTGTTGGAGCATACTGAGTATATAAAAGAATTTAAACTGGAAAAATAAAAGCGATCCTAAGAAGTGAGGAAATAAAACTGAAACAAACTGATGAGCTGCTGCAAAACATCAGCTATCTACTAAATTACTCGGCGCTGTGCATCTCTGAAGACATAAATAAAAAGCGGAAGAAGTGGTAGTTGAAGTATTTGACAAATTATATCCATTAAGTTAAGCATCTGAAGATATTGGATAGAAGCAATTTAATTACAGTACAGTTGATGTGTTTATATAGGGCATTTTAATAAGGACGCTCGATTTTTAAATGTATATAAAACAAATTGTGATGTGAGATAATCGCTCAATTTTTATTTTATTTGAAAGAATATTTTATGGCATTTAGTATGAAATATAACGTCGATCAATTGTCCGCCGCGGCTTTGCTCAGTGGCGCGTATTCGGGACGGTACAATTTTCGAACGCAGAATGTCCATCGTGGTTCGCTGTGTGGCACATAACGCCGTCTTGTTAGAACCACATGTCGTCAACAATTTTGATTTTTCACACATCCAGTCATCAAATGGAACACCTCATCTTTGCTTGTATGCATGCATGAATAGTCGATGCAATATTGTAGTTCAGAAAGCGCCACGCGGCGCGCTGCCATCGCTTTCCTGCCGGATGATACAAATGAATGCATTTGATCATGTTTAACCATCAATTTGTAATATTAAAATACCCATTCATTATCCAATGGAGATTACAGCGTTGAATCATTTGATCCTCGGCTTCTTTGCTATGGTATATAAAATCCGACAAAGCGGCGGAGTGAACTGTTAATTAAATTAGCCTAGATTGCTGCCCACCACGCTTATTACCGACGCGTGCTGTTATGCATACTCATATAGTGGGCGTCCCTGAATTTGATTTTTTACTGTTTGGTTCGTTGATGTGATTTCATAGTAAAGGGGGTAGTTTCGGTCGTACCTCCCCCGTTGAACATATTTGCTGAAAGGGTGCTTAAATTCACCAAGGTGAATAATCGCATTTCACGTTGCTTTGGAAATGGTTCTTACAAAGGCGACGGCATTTATATATGCCGAAAATAAGAAATATCATGGAGCTGAGCATCAGTCTGAAGCTCGAAACTCAATTACTCTATATTAATTTATCAAATTTAAATTTGATCCAAAGTCTATTGAAAATTACAATTTTCGTCTTCATTATATTATCTTTCTTATAAATCATACAATGTTAAAGTTATATTGATAGAATTCTCTCGCAATGCAACGATATATCGTCGTTGGGCCCTTTTCGCTAGTATTACCAACGACGATATATCATTGTCTGGCATAAGATGGTTAATTTTGAGTTCCAAATACAAAAACGCCCTCAATAACTCTTTCAATCGATGACGCAAGTAATATCCATATAAATTCGCCAGCTATCATTAAATAAAACAACAGTGAAATCCCAAAGGATCCAACATCTGGGACTGAAAACATACATTATTAATTGAAGGGCAATTATTCAATATCGATAATTGATGCGTATAAATATGCACGTTTTAATATTTAATCGGCATAACCAATTTAACCCTGTAGTTAATATATGCAGTCCCGCGAACGGTTTGTATGCATATCAAACAGACACCATTTGCGGGATCATACCTAATCGTTTGGTATGTTTATTCATCAAAATATTGAATTTGTTCGATCAAATATTACGTGTATCCCTTCCCTATAAATTATAGAGTATTGCGTTGCACGTGGACGTTGTACAGACTAATAGATAGGCATACAAAATTAACAATGCCTTGATCAGTACTTCTTATTTAATTATATTTTGTGTATATAAAATTAATAAATGATTGAAATTATCCCTTAGAAGTGACGATACATTTGTTGTAATATTCGTTTTAATTATATACGTATATACAGTCAACCCTTCTATAGCGCCTAGATTGAGACCATGCTATATAAAGTTAGGCACCCATACACGTTTAGTTTGTTAACAATTGTGTGTGACTAATTTGCGCGATGAGGCATTTTTCTTGCATATTTTACCTGTGGCTTACCTAAAAGATGCCGCAAACGAAATGAGCGCTATAGGAGAGTTGACTGTATCTTATTTGGCAAAGGACAAATCGTATAAAAATAACTAGGATATTATTACAAAAATAAAAATGTTTTTGGGCATCGGTAGTGCCAAAAATACATGCCGTTTTTTATACCAGTTTTATAGATTTCAGAATATATTATATTGCAGTTTACATCTGGTTTACAATTCTTGAATTCTTCTGTTGTAGATATTCTTCAGTTTTAAAGCAAAAAATGAAGAAAATCAATATTTTATATTCTTCAAATTCATATTTTTTTGTATCTAAAAACTGCTCTAATACGGGGAACAATTAAAAATCCAAAGGGGAACAAAGATCAGGAGAATGAGCTGGATGCAATAATTACTCCCGTTCAAAGTCCCTAATTTTTTTAATGGTATATTTCGCGAATTTCTTCTTTAATCCCTCTAATTATTGACAATCACATCTGAAGTAATCAATTCATTATTTGTCAGCAACTCAAAATTAATGATCCCCTTGATCCTTTGATGAATAATTAAATTATAAATTCAGCTTTACATAGCTGCTATATTTGTATCTCCACCACTTATCTCTCAGGACTGTACAGCGTGTATAAAACTTGTATGTTGTTACATAGGAGCACTAACACATAGATCTGTTCTTCTATCGGATAATGTACAGGTTGACAAATGGATGGGGTTGGACGGGCGTCGAATGAAAAGATTCTTCTTTAGGTAACATTTTATTCATCAGGAGAGAGAGGGATTAGGCTGCGGGAAGGACGTCCTCCCGCAGTCAAGGCCAACCGCCCGACTCTTTTTGACTACCGCCTCCTGCGCGTCACCATCCAACCGGCAACGGTGCACGCGCAAGAAGCGATCCGTCGGTAATTGCATGTGCAATGTCCCTGCATCGACACAGAACATGGCGCTGTTAATCTAGCGAATTAAATCTGCCTAGATGGAGATGTTAAATCGCCCAGGCTACAATATCTATAAATAAACACTGTTGATAGCACACAATACACATGTGTGTATTTTTTTGGCTTGAAGCTTGAAATCGATTAATTTGGGTTATCATTATTAGTCGATAAATTTGGGTTGTCGATCTTTACGTTTGTATTGCACGATGTACCCAAGACACTCTCTCCATCTATGCCTCTCTCCGAACTCAACGTGCAAGAATGATCTTTATTTATCGCTTGCATACGAACGCAAATACGCGTATATACTCATCAAAGTGTTAAAATCACACAAAACACACAACATTATTTTTATTGGATGCAACCCACTTTGAGCATGACTTTATGCTCGTTGTTTTTTGTTCATCCATTGCATTTAGCGTTTATTTCTTGAAAGAAATGGATCGTTGTCCAGTGTAGGCCACTCACTTACATCACATAAACTAAAGAATGAGTGTTTTTCTAAACAGAAGTCTAAAATGGCACGTATTTTTCGCACTGCCGATATAAATGCCAATGTTTTGGAACGGACAAAATACAGCTTTATATGTGGGTCTTTAATTTTAGTAACAAAGGAACGCATTTGGTCAAGCTTGAAATCGATACATATGTGCTTGCATACTCTCTCTGGATAGCTCGAATGCACACTCAGCATGTGAGTGCATACTCATCAAATGCTTAAATGGTAGGGCCCTTGTAGGAGAATTTACAAGAAAAGTTTACCTCCAAATGCTAACATTTACCAACTTAAAGCTACCCTAAATGTGATGGCTAAATCGTTCCCTCAGTCTCTCATTAGCATTTACCCTGTTTAATCATGTAGGTATTTAATTCCTACAGGTGTTTTTAAGCTGAATAGTTTTGATCCAAAAATGATCTATATATGTGAAGCTTGTCTTTTAATCACTATTTTATGTTTATGTAAAATGAGGTTACCATAATCTACTGATTTTTTTAATTAACTATCCCAGATAATTCTTATCAGGTCCCTTTGGCGGTTTGGGCAATTTCCTTTGACGCCCCCGTGGATGTTATAAAATAAAGCAATTAATAGCAAATTAGCTTCAACATGGAATAAACACACACTGCTTCCTTTGCCTTGTAATAATTTAGCAAGCAGCTTGTTTATTAGGCTCACCTTCGGAAGTTAACCCTTTCGAGACCTCGCCCAGACAAGTTCATAACCTTCAACAGAAGCATTTATCCCCCAATCGATGATTAATCTCGAAATCTTCACACAGTCTTCATTGGCTGACCTCAATGGCAAAGGACGCGAATCGAGCAATAAAGAAATTGTTTAGGCAGTATCAATAAAAAAGGTAAAAAACGGATCGCGTGACAAGTGGTGACTTAAGTACGAAAGAGTGGAATAAAGTGACATATAAATCATTCCGTGGGCCGGTATTTTATTGGGGTCGAAATCGCAAAAGTCGCATAAAAATTTAACATTCCCACTTAATCGTCGAATCATCTGAAGATTCGTGGCTGAAGGCTCTTTCGAGAAATTTTATTTTTCACAGCAAAATCGATTCCAATGAAATGCAGACTAATTGTCAATAATATTAGACATGGCAGCTTTGATTTTGCGGCATGCGCTGATTAAAATAGCACCAATTACTGATTTATATCGAGAATCTGAATTCGCCAAATCCTTGAAGGTATCGATTCTCACTTTGGAGTCCAAATTAAGCTGAAAGTCATTCAAAGTCCACCAGGAAAATTGGCAATGAACTTTGTCCATTAAGTATAATGACGGGGGTACTTTTCGCATTAGTTCGACCGGAAAATTTGTTACTTCGCCAAAAATACATATTGGATTTGAGATTTGACAATCTTTGATTTAGATAATACACGTGGACTGCAAATACAAACAAAATATGTTCACCAGTATCTCCACCACTTATCGTCCGCACAAATCCACTTTTCTCTCAGGACCGCGCAACGTGAGTGAAGCTTGTATATGGATAAGTGAACCTTAACACCGTTGATAGCACACGATATTCGTTGAAGCTTCAAATTGATAAATTTGGACCGATCAATACAATATTATTAGCAAATATTTTGACGTGTAGGGGTACCTTTACAGCACGACCTTGTCTCTGTCTCTGATTAACTCAAGCATAAATGCATATATGCGCGATTACTCATCAACGGGCTAATTTTCCGAAATGATGCAAGTAGAAACATTTTCTTACCCCAAAGAATAACATTATTTTTTTCATGTCTACATCTCATCAAAAGTCACAATTTGCCTTAAAAAGCGTTGTTATGGCCCCTGAACATAAGAGATCCATAGATGCCGTTGTGCGATTAACGACAATCCATGGGGTATTTAAACTATGCTGTGAAAGTGTTCCTGAACTATTGACTATAGATAATAATAATTTCGTTAGCAATTCTTCGATTCGAGGTAAGACACAGAGTTGTGTCTGAACTCCAGTGATTCAGAAAGAGCATTCTTACGCGTTAAACTCGAAGAGTGTTTCTTGCGTACATTGTATAGATCGTTAACCCAAATTTATCGACTAATAATGATATATGAATGATAATTATATCAGAATTATATCGAGTTCAATTGTATTGTTTATGTCTACTCGAAGAAATTACCGAATATTGTGTGCTATCGACAGTTTTTATTTATTCATGTACAAGCTTCATACACGTTGCGACGGTCCTGACAGATAAGTGGATTTGTACAGGTGATAAGTGACGGACGTACAAATATAGCATCTAAGTTTATGATGATTTAAAATCAGCTCACTACTTAAAGGGTTAACATGGATCTAATTCTATTAGGGCGTATCACATGAACGTTCGAAAATCGTAGACGCGAGATTTGATGAATAGTATAATCGCGATGAATAATGTATTTGTATCTTTTTCTGTTGTCGGATAATTAATATAATATATATTAATTATTTTTCATCACAATGAATAATGCCATTTAAAAATTAGTTTTTATCATTGCGAATCATTAGTTGTGTTTGTTGTGTGTGGTTTAGCTTCCACTATGACCTTTAAATCATTTTGAATCTTCCTCGAGGCTCATTTTTGAGTTATTTTACAAATAAATCCTTCTCCAAAATCTGTTAATATTACACCTGCTTTCTCTGTGTTATCTCCCTAATTTGAACTGTTTGTTGAGTGATACAGAGAGAGTATGCTCGCACATGATGCGTGCAGCGCTCCATAGCGCTTTATTTTCAATATCTGTGCTTCTATTTCTAGTAAATATTATTATTTATTCGAATTATCATCTCAAACATAACATTTGCCATATGTTTTATTGTTTTTCACATTTTTTTATTGTTCCAATTAAATTTTCAATGAAGTTTTACGATCATAGATCCTATTTTAGACACTATTATGGGTCCCAAATGTATGACCAAATATAATAATAAAAACAACATGCGTTAACGCAAATGGTTTTAATCGATCGTTGAACTTGAAATTGGTTATAAATTACGATAAAAAATAATAAATAAAATCATTTTGGGATAGAAACAAAAAATATGTGTTTCATGAACCGTGTCTCGATACAAAATTTAAGTTTTGTAATAACATTAATAATGCTGAAAATATTGACTTTAAATCTGTTGTTTGAATATAAAACGGTTTTCGTTTTGAGATAAGATGTACATTATTAATTCTCCTCCTTTTGTCGGAGCAAAGGCTTTGTTGGCTGATCATATCTGTGTGGTTGAACCGCCTTGACATTTTGGATCGACTAACCTACAGACCGCCTCAGTTCTTATTACACGATATTTGCAATGATATCCAATGCTGCTTATCCATACGACGATGGAATAAAAATGCTAAAAATTGCAGAAAACTCGACGATTCCATTGCATGCCAAGGTTGATCTTCTGGATGTTTTATTGAAATAGTTTCGACGCCAGACCGCGAAGTTTCTTGGCCGTTTGGGGGCTACATAAACCGCCATGAATGCATCTGAAAAGTTTCGAAAACGCAGAATTGAGGTAGTTTTATTCGAGGGGCGAGTTTTATTCAGGAGCAATGAGTATGAATATTCAGAAAATTCATGTCTTTTGAAGTCGTCGCCGGGCCATTATCTTGGAGTGCCGCTTTTTATCAGTGTTAATGCGGTTAACTTATTTCTCTGCAAAAGTTCATCTATCTGGAAATGTGGTCGCTTTTAAATCACCATATTTATTTTGAAGTATTTTTAACATCGGTTATTTTTAAAATGTCACTCGAATATCCTGTTTAACTGAAACAAGAGCCCAAATTTTATCTTATCAAATGTTCTAAACTAAGATGTTACGAGGGACATCGAATATAAACCGGAATTTTGATGTAAAAATATAAAAAATACCGATTTCCCGACAAATTATTTATTTTCATTGCTTCCGATGAATACTTATATACTATAATACTTTGTTGTGATTCGTAATTATATTACGGAAGAATACAAAAATTCTGAACTCCGTATCTATTACATTTCATATCGATATTCCCATTATTAGAGTCGAGGTGTAGTAAATACATCATCGGTAGGGATTACGTTTACTAATCCCGGGTTTCATGAGCACCTAAAACCGTCCGGAATTCCGGGAGTGGATTCCCTAGTCCTGATAAACAAGTGGATATGTACGAATGATAAGTCTCAGACAAGCAAATATAGCATCTGTAAAATAATATGAACTCATTGATTCGATGTTCTTTCTTTTAAGAAAAAATAATATAACCGAAGACACAAAATGTTTTTTATCTACATGTAGGAAAACGATTTTCCACAGACTGACGCCACAAAGTTAGGGACTATTCGAAAATTATGGTGGGACGTGATACCACACGAATGTTGAATCCAAGAGAGGAAATTCCTCCTCAAGTGGAAATTAAATTCTTCCCCCTTTATATTTATTCCAATATTAAATAATCCATTCGATAAAAAAATGGACGCCTTATGACTCTTTCGGATATTTAACCCTTCGTATACTGAAGACTTTTTATTCGTTTATAAATCAATAAAAATTTAAATGACTGTCATCACCTTTGTACAGATGAGCAGCTTTCGAAGCACATTGACTTATTGACATTTTCCGCATATTAAATTCAATGCCAAATTATAATGTTTCAGGAAATCTTTTTTAGCACATTGTTTACAACCAATAAATTATATATGTTAGTGGATTGAAAACGCGTAAAATAAATCAGCACACATTATCGAATACTTTGTTCAAATTGACATACATAATTCCGGTAAATTTTGTATTTTTAACAATAAAATTTAAATTTAAAACATTATATTTAGTGTAGCACAAAATACATTTATACTTACATTGAAATTAAAAGGAAAACAGGCCCTCATCCATTAAAATGTGAAGATATTTTTTCAGATTCAACAAGATGTGTCCTTAGCATAATAATTTTTAAACACTAAAAAATATATTTATTTCTACGAAAAAACATAGCGACTCATCGGTGAGTCGCTTAAGTGGTTAAAAAGCATATTTATTCTCTTATATTAATGGATATTTAATAGAGCGTGTTGTTTCGCAATTTTTTTGCCGTCATTTACAGAATTTCTAGAGCTTAATAAATCTATCTAATTTACATTGTTTGGATTGTCCTACTTCAGAAAGTAGAGCAAACCAAACTTTTTGATTGAAATTTTAAAATACACTGTAAGCGACTGGAAAACGTATATTTTTTATCTAATCGAAGGCAGGGCTATGATCTACAAAGCGTAATTTAATAAATACATTTGATCGATTTTTAACTTATTTTAAACGCTGTTAAAGTATTAAAAAGATATAATCGGAACTTCTTCTTTAAACTTTCGTTTTGCTTTAAATTCAGCTTACTTTTAGGGCGTTTCCACAGAAACAAAAGTAACAGCTGTCTCTGGTTCGCTGATCTCCGCACTCAATGTTTGAGAATGCTCTTTCTGTATCACACATATGCGCGATTACTCATCAACGGGTTAATATTGGCCCTGTAAAAAAAAATCGAAGATTTAAATGAGTCACTCTTTTTGGTCTGACCATTGATGCATTCCTTTAATTTTTGATCCCATTGATCCTCATAAAATTCGTCTAGCAAATTTTCAATTCATCTGATTTTTTTAAAGCTGGTGAGTTGATCTTTGGATCGTTTGCCAGAAAATATTTTCTTAGCAGTGAATAGTCGACTGTAAAAAATGAGAATGTCATGCAAAAAGAGTGCTTGCCCAAACTAAAAAAATGTCTGAAGAATGAAGTCGCTGAAAAAAGATACGATTATTATAGAAGCATGATACACACGTTGTGCCATTGTGACAAGCTTGCATTGTTGAAGGCGATAAGAATGATTTCAGAATGTATGTGAAGTTTCGGATCCGAAAAATATTAAGATATATCGACTATAAAAGAGATGCGAATAGCTACAGTTAATCAATTTGGAATTTCAGTTAAGCTAAATTCAATTTAGTTTGAGTGGTAAATCAGTTCTAAGTAAGATAAGTTTTGGGATCCGACCAACGGTCTTGGCCGCGGGAATACCTGATCTTTCGCATTTGCATAATTGCGGTAATCATTTTTTATGAATATAGACCTGGATCAAGAATTCCTTCAGAAAAGGATACGGCACAAAGGGAATATATGAGACCAATCACCAAACTACCCTTAAAAATGATTTTTGTCATCCGCTGCTTTTGATTCATCACTGATTGATCGTCTCATAAAATAAGTCCCACATCGCATAGCGTCGGCTCAAAGAAAATATTTATCCAGTAGTCTAGTTGTATAGCGATTTTCCCAAGGTTTGCTCATTCTCGAAAACATTTTTCCATAAACTCCTTAACCCACATACCGAATTATATGGTGGTAATTCAGGGTCGTATGGATGATATTCTCGCAATTCGAAACCTTCAAGTGTCACATGTAGGCCTTGAGGAAACCTATTTCTTTCTGACCCCATATTCACTCGGGGCATTCGTACATTGCGAAATTGGGTTTTTCTCCCTGGGAAATTTCGTGTGTTTGTCGAAGCGACGCGTATTAAAGATATGGGCATCGAACCAAATGGAAGACACATTGTCGCATGAATACTGGACGTGTCTCGACTGAATTTAACTAATGTTACCAGATTTGTTCGCGATCCAGAATTGGGTTATTTAAGTTTCTTGGGGCCTGCGTCAAAAGCACACTGTTTTTGTTTATGTTTATGCCGAGAAATTTACGCACAAGCCGGTTTTTTCAGACATTTCCAAAGCCAAACGTATATTTCGGTCACACGTGGTGCTTCAGCCGAAAAAAATTACGCTTGGAAGATGTTTTTTTTTATTTTTATTATGCCATAAAAATAACCACATTGAATAATACATCACGGCTGTGCAATGTGAGAATTATTTTTGTTTGGATTTTTTTTCGGGATTGACTTTGGGTCTATTTTCAGGTATCTTCAGAGTGAACTTTGAATGTTGGATAAACCGCATACTAGATTTTTTCGGTTTCTACGTCTATTTTTGTTCGGCTTGTTTGTGTCTTGGATCTATTTAAATACACTCGTTATCCAGACTTATAATCTTTCGGTTAATTAAATTTATCCTTGACCATTGACAGATAACTTATTTCATGTTGTGGTCGAGCTTTAGTTTGATAACTGTGATATATCGCGTATGTTTCACAACAAACATTAATATAAATAAAAATTAGCAATGATTTTGATAGCGTTTTTAGATTTTATTCGCATTCAATTGCATTACCGAAATAAATCATTGTATGCAAATTTTGGACGTCCATCAACACAAACGTACGGCCAATCTACCTTCGCTCATTAATCTAGATAAAACCCCTAAATTATTCAAAAACTAAGTTTAAACGCTCAAAAAATGTGTATGTTTATACGTAGCATGAAGCAACCACTACACTAACAGGAAGTCTATTTTATTATTTATTACACAAACTACAGATTTATCGTTTAGCACAGTTTTTACTATTTTTCAACGTAATCGTCGTAATTTGTATGCCAGTGTCATAGACCTTCGCCGCCAACATTTTTTCATGGATTCTGGAGTGTAATGACACACGTCATGATGGAGTCCAGAAAAGTTTCTCTATCCTGTGCAAAACATTTCAAAAATTCACGCGCGATGATCACGCGATTTTGACAGTGCCTTAATGGGAGCATTCTGGACGTCCATCTCGCAAACAACTTTTGTAACCAAGTTTTTCCAATACAATATCACTAAAGAGACTTCGATAAATGTCAAACAAGTTCGTCAGAAATCAATGATGATCTCCCACTTATTGCCTCGTCGAATCATGGAAAACTCGATAAAATTGATAAATCTAGTCTCGCTCGAGGCCTCATTTGGCGCGAGCCCTATGTTAATAAGCCTCTAGGGGGACTTCCGTGATCGTAGAAATTGTAAAAAGCCCCTGGGGGATGCATTTATCTGCATAACCTACGCAAAAAGAAGAGCCACAAGGTTAATATGTCCAACCGGTCCGATTTTCAGACCGCTGACACTTCAAATGAAATTGTGAGTTTAAGTTAAGTCTTTCTGAACAGCTTAATCGACTTCGTGACATGTTGTTGACTCTATCACATCACTACCATATACTTTCATGAGTTTCCGATGTATATTAGCGGTGGTATTGTTTTGCAAATGGATGAATACTTGAATCTCGCATGGATAGGAAGACGGAGGGAGTGCGCGACAACTTCTTGTTATCTTATTTTCTAGATGACTCTCGTACATTGTATATGTCTGTATATGGATCTGAGTGGAACGCATCATGCTGTGTAAAATTTGTCATTCAGCTGATTCGTCTCGATTTGAATCGTTCACAATTAAATGATTTACATTTCCATCTCAATGAATTATCTTCTAAGCATTACATTTGCTGGAATTATCTATGATTTCGAGACTTGCCGTCAATTTGCTGCCATTATGATGTCGAACGTGTTTTCGATTCGTTCTCTATTACAATGTCTATCGAAGTGAGCAGGCCATAATCGATTTAATCGCGTGAAAGCGGTCGGATTTCGACAGTTTTGCTCGAGGAAAAAAGATGAGAAAAAATGGGAAAGTTTTTCGCTCCGAACATCGAAATATACGGAACAAGCGTCGCGATGATCTGGTGTGTTGTGGCCTAGTTGTTCTGGTGTTTAGGACTATTTGGAGCTGGGCCAAGTAAAATGTTTCAATCGCATTGCGAAATGCAAGGCACCGGTTTCGCCATTTTTGTTTGCCTTTTGGATGTTAAACATCGTTTATCTTGCCGATCCCGATTGGACAAGTGTTAAATCTGGATTCGAATGTGCGCTCCAACGATCGGGGGGGACCTTCCGAGATGCCAGGTTATCTTTGTCGCAATGGACTGGAATCGATGCTCAATTCGGCGTGAGATATGCGCTACCATATGGGAATATCTAGAAAACTCATGAAGCTGACCTTTATTTAAGATGTGTCCAAGTAAGATTTATTTTTTGATAATTCAATCTGCATTTTACCCTTTTTTCATTTTAAACGCTTCATTATTTACCCAAAAACATTCATTTTTTATAATTTCTTTGAATACCTAAATCTTGTCACTTTTAAGGAAAAATGTGCAATGATCATCATTAGAAAAGGTGTACCATAAAGCCACTAAATAAAGCTTAAAAATCTTATATAAATTCGATCCAAGTCGAAAGTGGCTACACAAAGTATTGACCCTTTGATTAGTGATTCATTTTAAATTAAGCTAAACATAGATGCTATATTCGTATGTCCACCACGTATCGTCCACACAAATCAACTTTACTCTCGGGAGCGCGCAGCGTGAATCAACCTTGTTTATCAATAAATGAACCTTAACACGTTTGATATTGTTGTGTGCGAAAATGCTCTTTCTGCATCACTCGAGTGCGAACACACATAAGCGCGATTACTAATCAGCGGATTAACATTGAATTTGTAAAATACAAATATTTAGGACTGCCAATATGAGTGCTCAATGTTTGTTTGCGAGTACGAGGTATCGAATTCCGTGTATAACGCTCTTTGTAGACTGTATCAATTTAATCGTATTAAAATAACATCAGGATCTCTGGCTGCTAATAATTTCGCTTTCTGCAGTTTGGAATGAGTATTCCGATGCGTAAAGCAAGAAGACCTTCTAATTGAGAGAAAGACACGCGAAGCAAATAGATTCTGTGATGGCTAATAATGTCTGATGTCTTGGAAACGAAATGGTCCCCTGGGAAAATACAATTTGGCATCGGAGAAAAAATACATGGGAAGTAAACAAAAATAGGAATTCAGTGAAATACACATTACACGCCGAAGCCTTTTACGCTATTGACCAAATAAATGGTTTGCCTTTAATGATTAATGAAGTTCATGGTTCACGCAAAGGTCGCACCAAAGTCTGCTTTGCGCACTACAATTTCACTATCGTAAAGTGATTTAATCTCATGGATTTTCATGCATACATATCACGCTACGATTATTTTCAGCCATCTGAAGTTATTAACATGTTACTGGCACTCCAAAAAAAAATACCAAAAAATTCCGTCCCGATGAAAAATTGGCCTTGGGGATATAGTCTGAGATTACAGTCACGGAGTCACTGAAACATATATTCAAAACTTTTTTATTTTTGTCTTGTTCAGATTATAATTTGGTTGTAAATGAGGATGAGTTTGAATTCGGCATGCATGGATGCATCACAAAATGAATTATGCCGTCTATGTCGTTTTATTTCATATTGACCCTTTGATGAGTATGCACTCACATGTTGAGTGCGCTCTCGAGTGATCCAGAGAGTGTATGCACGTAAAGTTGCACATTAAATAAATTTGAAGATAACAATGGGTATCTACAAATCGATCAAAGAAATGCTTTCGTTGATAACATAATGAAATAAACTATTGGATCCATCTATATTATTAACGCCCGATACACGTTCAATATTGATGACGTTTGATGTCTTTTTAATAGATTGAACGTCCACATAATCAATATTTAATTAATTCATACCATGGATTGTATGAATACAAATAATTTGGTCTAAATATAAGGGGTGATTAAATAATGTGGTTATAAATACAGGATATAAATAAACGCGTTAATTGACATTGAGTTCAATTTTGATATCGGTATTCATTGATATCCTCAAAATAAATTCGTTAACTCTTTGAGTAGTGAGCTAATTTTAAATCATCATTAACTTCGATGCTATATTTGTATGTCCGCCACTTATCTGCCAGGACCATCGCAGCATGTATGAAGCTTGTACTTAAATAAATAAACACTGTCGATAGCACATAATATTCGGTAATTTTTGTGCGTAAACATAAACAATACACTTGAAATCATTATTAGTCGATAAATTTGGGTTAACGATCTATACAATCTTATGATATACGCAAGATACTCTCTCCGTCTATGTCTATCTCCGAGCTCATCGTGTAATAATGCACTTTCGTTACCGGAATTCGGACACAACACTGTGTCTTACCTCTTTAAAGGGTTAAGCTATACGCTATCGACAATAAGTTTGAAAACGCTTAAAACTTCACGAAAAACTGTATAACTCGTCGATTATTGATGTTTAAAAATATGCATAATATTAAACATATCTCTCTTAGCCCTTTGGCATTGAGTAGTCGCTTATGCGACGATCGAATTTGACGGTAGAAGTATTTTACATACATCTCACAAATTTCGCTTTAATATTCAATGACCTAAACGCACTTAATTTAATTTTCCAACGATTTTCATAGTAAATTTTCGACGGTCCGATCTTTTTTTGTTCTTCAAAGCAGGGTTTCGAACCGAATCGAAAACCGATAAAAACGTTATTTTGCCGGAACGAAAACTGAAACTGAACCAGTTTGAAAATATATAATTTTTCCGTAGATATCCAAAGGTCATCTACGGAAAATAAGCTTACACCTGGCTTATAGGGGTGATCGTAACGGTCAATTTGTTTGATCTCGCGTGTTTGTCGGCCATTTTGTCCAGTCACAGTTAATTCTTCCGATGGAGAGATCGTCGCGCGCTCTCGTTAATTCCCATCCGTGTGAGATTCTCGCGGTCAACGGTTTTTTGACTTTGCCGCAAACAATTCCGCTGCGAATATCTATCAGAACCTCATGGAAGTTTATGATAGTGATGTGATGAGTCGACAACATGTCACGAAGTGAATTAGGTTGTTCAGAGAATGAATGGATGACCATCAGTGATTTCTGACGAACTTGTGCACAAAATTGAAGAACAAGTTCGAAATGACCGTCGTGTGATACTTGACGACCTTCATGAAGAATTTCCTGACATTTATCGAAGTCTCCTTGGTGATATTGTGTCGGAAAAACTTGGTTACAAGATGTTGTGTGCGAGATGAGTGCCCAGAATGCTCACACCATGTCATGTATTCTGTTTAGTCTATCTCTTCCTATTTACTATGTATGCAGACGGTAATTCTCAGATTTATATTCGTTCCCTAGTGCTTTGCACTCTAATTTGGGACACGCTAAATCCAAATTAATCACTCGGAACTGAACCGAAAACCCAAAAAACCGTTATTTTTACCGGAACGAAAACTGCGTATATCCAAGATCAAAAATCATTTGTTAGATTAAAAAATATATAATAGCATGTTTTTGTCAATATTTTATTATGTCATTGTAAATCTGTGATGCTCTTATATGGCTGTAATGTGGATGCTGCCGCTAGATGGCAGCCGCGCTCCTTTGCTCGTTATTATGTCACTTTTAGTCGCATTCTCGTTCATTTCAGATTCATTGTCATGTGTCATATTCGAAATAGATAGTCTTGGCCCAAATTCTCAATTATTTATGCAAAGCGTTGTTGATGCTCGTGAGTCAACCGAATGAATAAACATTAAGGCGCGATACATTAGAAGCGATCCCAATAAAACCCACTCCTGCTTTTTGTCACCGGCCGCGATTCCATCAATGGCCTATTGTTTCCGCGAATAAAGTTCATTGCCAGAATCGTCTTTGTAATTGTTGCATAATCGTAAACAAAAAATCCTCTTTTGTATTCGGTTCATAAGCATTTTCCCATGGAGTCACTTTGACCTCTTGTCCGCAATCGATTGTCCGACACACCAGAAAAAAATAATGTACGCGCGTCTGACGTCACCGATCGATTTAATACTACGCGAAGAAATGCGAGCCTCCGGCATGTGACCTTGAATTTTCCAGCACGATATGTGGCAGAAAGTGCCCTAAAGTAGATTTTCCGTCAAGGACAAGGGCGACTTAAGGGATGGCTATTGGCGCTGTGTGCTGTATGTGATCGTGCCGAATGCGACCTTCAGGTGTAATTGCATTTTTTTATTGGAAAATTAATGCTGAAATAATCGGAAATTCAGGGTGGACCGGATGCCTTCAGGGTGGTCAGAGGCCCCTCGAGCTACGGTCCTCGATCTGATGACTTTTCTGGTTGAATCCCCGAGCGAACCGCTAAGAGTTTCACTTTTCGTCTCTCTCCGGCCAATTTGCCCTATCGCGCCTATAGAATTTTCGCTTCAAAAGTTTATTTTATCTAATAATCTCTATTTGTACGTATGTAATGCGCTGCCATACCGTTCATCAGATTGCGATGAAACTTCGTCCACTTATTGCTAAAGATTGCACGAGTAATATAGGTATAGTCTAACATTTAAAATTAATGTTTTGTAGCGTGGAGGCATAATTAAATCATTAAAAATAGTGTACATGCGGCGAAATCCATGGGATTTCGCCGTTGCCAGTCCTTACGGTCAAGAAACACGGTCAAGAAACAAGAAGTACCGCAATAAGGGCTGGATCGACGCGCTCCATGTAGATAAGGACGCTGGCGTCGGTTACATAGATAAGAAAGGGTGGCCTGGCTTCAATTGCCAGGTATAAATGTGACGCTCTGTAGAAACATTACAGAGACGTCAGTTCGATTCCAGGCCTTGCCCGAGGAACATCTTTTCGGAGATTGTTCCGTTGAAGCCTCCATACATCGCCATTCTCGCTGCACTTCGTCTGACTGATAGTTCATCACACGCCATTGCCATCCACGACTGTGCGCTCCGCATTTTATATAAATAAATGCGTTGAGCTGACACACAGTCTTTAAATTCATCATCTCCATCTACGATCAGAACGAGCAGAACATCCCCATCCCATAAAGAATCCTGACGTAAATATCCGTAGTTCACCGGCGCCGTCCTCGTGGTCCAGACTAACGTTACGAAACGTCTAATTTCGAGTGACCTTTGGATCCGGGCTCCGCGATCCGGATAACGCAGCATCCGCTGCAGCTACGAAGGAACGCAGGGGTGCCCATAGTCAGCGGCCCCCTACGTTACAGTGGTGTCGAAGAAGTGGGATTTCTGCTTTCGATTGTGGAATGCTGACAAGGAGAACAACCGAAGCTATAACTTCAGGAGGAGCAATGGCAGCAGCAGCAGAAAATATGGCAACGATGGCATCACAAGTAAGTCAGTCAAAGATGGCTTACTTCACGGCTATAATGGAGAAAATTTTGGCGAAAATGGAAGAAGAAGCGCGTCTACGCGAAGAAGCACGTCAAATTGAAGAAGCGCGCTATCGCGAAGAAGCGCGTCTACGCGAAGAAGCGCGTCTACACGAAGAAGCGCGCCAGCGGGAAGAAGCACGTCAAATTGAAGAAGCGCGCTATCGTGAAGAAGCGCGTCTACGCGAAGAAGCGCTGAGAGAGATGCCTGCGACGATGAAATCCTTACCTGCTCACGGCGCAGATTATCCAATTTTCGACGGATTATCCAACGTCGAGACTTTTATTGAAGAATACGAGTGGACCTGTAAATATTTCGCCCAAACGCGACCGCTGCAAGTGCTTCGAGCTAAGATGCGCGGGAAGGCTGTCGAATACATGCTCTACGATCCGGCATTTAATGGCAATGATTATTCCGCGGCGGTTGCGGCCCTCCGCAAAGTATTCGGAGACTCAAAGTCGCCACCCATCTGCAAGCGACAGAATCGCGAAGTCGAGATCGCAGCGAAGAAGCGAGCATCCCAAGCCGCTTCACAAGCGCCGCCCGCTCCGATTCGAGAGCACACACGACTCGTCGCTCCAGACGAGCCGGCCGCTCCAGACGTTCCAGCCGAATCCGCTCATCTTCAACCGCCCGCTCCGAGCCAAGAGCAACCACGACTCGTCGCTCCAGACGAGCCGCCCGCTTCGATTCAAGGACACCCATCACTCGCCGCTCCAGATGAGCCTGCTCGAACTCCTCATCTTCAGCCGCCCGCTACAATTAAGGAGCGCCCATCGTTCGCCGCTACAGATGAGCCCGCTCAAAACGCTCATCTCCAGCCGCCCGCGCTAATTCAGAAGCGCCCATCATGCGCCGCTCCAGATGAGCCTGCTCAAACTGCTCATCTTCAGCCGTCCGCGCCAATTCAGAAGCGCCCATCACGCGCCGCTCCAGATGAGCTCGCTCAAACTGCTCATCTTCAGCCGCCCGCGCCGATTCAGAAGCGCCCATCACGCGCCGCTCCAGATGAGCCTGCTCAAACTGCTCATCTTCAGACGCCCGCGCCAATTCAGAAGCGCCCATCACGCGCCGCTCCAGATGAGCTCGCTCAAACTGCTCATCTTCAGCCGCCCGCGCCAATTCAGAAGCGCCCATCCCGCGCCGCTCCAGATGAGCTTGCCCAAACTGCTCATCTTCAGCCGCCCGCGCCAATTCAGGAGCGCCCATCACTCGCCGCTCCAGATGAGCCTGTTCAAACTGCTCATCTTCAGCCGCCTGCGCCAATTCAGAAGCGCCCATCATGCGCCGCTCCAGATGAGCCTGCTCAAACTGCTCATCTTCAGCCGCCCGCGCCGATTCAGAAGCGCCCATCACGCGCCGGTCCAGATGAGCCTGCTCAAACTGCTCATCTTCAGACGCCCGCGCCAATTCAGAATCGCCCATCACGCGCCGCTCCAGATGAGCTCGCTCAAACTGCTCATCTTCAGCCGCCCGCGCCGATTCAGAAGCGCCCATCACGCGCCGCTCCAGATGAGCCTGTCAAAACAGCTCATCTTCAGCCGCCCGCTCCAATTCAGGAGCGCCCTTCGTTCGCCGCTGAAGAAGAGCCCGCTCAAAACGCTCATCTTCAGCCGCTTGCTCCGATTCAAGAGCATCCACCGCTAGCCGCTCCAGACGAGCTCGCTCCAACCGCCCATCGCCAGCCGCCCCTCAACAACGAAGGACCGACCACCCACCGCGCCTTGCTGCAACGATTATTGTGCGGCAAACGCGGCCATTTGCAAACGCAATGTCGCAATAGACGACCACATTGGGACCGACGACGGCAGCAATTCGGTAACACCAGAACCGATCGTCGAGGATGCAGAGCCGACCGAGGAGGAGGAATTGGACCTAACAAGCACTTCCGGCGACAAGGAATGAGGACCGGAACTACCAACGCACGGCGGCGACGCCGCAGCGCCGTTTTCCCGCTGCACTCGCAGCATGCGTCGCGACGCCTCGCCATTGATGATGGCCGACCACCAACAGCCTCGCTGAAAGCCCGTACCTACGACCCGATGCATTGTGCGTGGTTTCGACAATCAGCTCGAGCTACATCCGCATTGCAGGCTGCGCCTGGAGCGTTGGCCGCGATGCGGAAACTAGTGGAAAACCCAAAAGAGGGTTTGTGTACGCGTACAGGACTCGCAAAAATCTGGTAAGTGTCGTTTCGTTATGTTTGCCGCTGTTTTCGTAGTATCGGATGGATTCGACATCGCGCGATGTTCTTAAATAAACCGCGCAATTAAAGATAATTTTGTCTAGTAAATTAAATTTATTCTTAAACAAACTTCTCGCGATAAGGCATACATGCCCAATTACTAAATCTGTGACAGTGATTGTTAAATTCGCGAGGAAAGATCGTACGAGCATCACGGAGGCCGAAGTGTTAACAACAATAATAATAATTAATAATAATAAGTCATTCGCGTACGTTCATAAGAACACCAGTATCAGTGAGCAATTGTTGCGACTGACTGGTTTAATCGCGGTGGGCGTCGATAGAGAGCTCGACGTCTAGTAGGGAGGAACGTGACTACAGCTGAGCTCCTAGTGGGCACTTGATCTCATCCTTCGGCTTTGATTCTTCGGCCAGGATAGATACATGATCATTTAAAAATGCACCAAAATAACGGCCAGGAACGACTCCTGCGTCAGACGGCTATGAAAAGCCGGGAAAAATAATTATATAGTTGTACTCACCGGGTACCGGATTAGCTCGCGATAATAATTAGTTAATTGCAAAAATTCATACGAAAAGAATAATTTAACTAAAATCGGTAAGAAAATAAAAAAAAAAAATCCCGATACTGCAGCGGCGGCAGCATTTATGATTACGGACGGCACTATAAACGCGGAAAACACACGGTTTCCCTTTCTATAAGGCGTAATTTTATAATTAAAAAAAAAAAACTAGATGATACAAACCTAGTTGTATTATATATAATGACTTGCATTTGTTTTTCTCCATTGTATTTTGTGTATTTTACTATTTACTGATTGATGATTTTGTATAAATATTTCTTGTGTACTCTATTGTTAATATGTGATTTTGGAGACGCACGGTTATGGATGGTAATCAAGGCAATTAAACACGTTCATCTTTTGTTGAATTGATCGGGACGATCAAACTTAAGTCGGGGGGAGTGTAGCGTGGAGGCATAATTAAATAATTAAAAATAGTGTACATGCGGCGAAATCCATGGGATTTCGCCGTTGCCAGTCCTTACGGTCAAGAAACACGGTCAAGAAACAAGAAGTACCGCAATAAGGGCTGGATCGACGCGCTCCATGTAGATAAGGACGCTGGCGTCGGTTACATAGATAAGAAAGGGTGGCCTGGCTTCAATTGCCAGGTATAAATGTGACGCTCTGTAGAAACATTACAGAGACGTCAGTTCGATTCCAGGCCTTGCCCGAGGAACATCTTTTCGGAGATTGTTCCGTTGAAGCCTCCATACATCGCCATTCTCGCTGCACTTCGTCTGACTGATAGTTCATCACACGCCATTGCCATCCACGACTGTGCGCTCCGCATTTTATATAAATAAATGCGTTGAGCTGACACACAGTCTTTAAATTCATCATCTCCATCTACGATCAGAACGAGCAGAACATCCCCATCCCATAAAGAATCCTGACGTAAATATCCGTAGTTCACCGGCGCCGTCCTCGTGGTCCAGACTAACGTTACGAAACGTCTAATTTCGAGTGACCTTTGGATCCGGGCTCCGCGATCCGGATAACGCAGCATCCGCTGCAGCTACGAAGGAACGCAGGGGTGCCCATAGTCAGCGGCCCCCTACGTTACAGTTTGTTTGTCCGTATTTAATACGCTACCATACCGTTCATCAGATTGCAATAAAACTTCATCAGCTTATTATTTACACTTGCGGCAATAACATAGGCATAATAAAAATATATTTTGTGTACACAGTTTGTTATGTGAGGGTAATCACTAGTTTACTATAAAATTCGATGATTTCGTCATGATCGCTCTATGTTTTTCATCCCATATGACATGTGTAAGTTTGAAATTCTATCTGGGTTTATTTTTATAATAACACCAGTATCAAGTTCAAGGATATCACTATTATTATTCATATTGTTTCTGCTTTTTATAATATTTGGCTTATCAGTTTTTGCATTTTATTACACTGGTGCGCGTATCACAGGTTTGAAAACCATTATTGTATATACAGGATGCTGCAGCGAAACTGCCTTGTTTTAAAATTGAATAACACAAAACAGAGGATTTTTTTTGAAACTCGCACGGGCTGGAATGTGTTAATAAAACATATATTTTTCAAAATATTGATTTATGATTTACTTCCAAGACTTCATAGAAAGTTCTAGGTCGCCCCTTATCGACCCCGTTTCCGTAAAGCTTAAATATCTGCAGGTAGTCTCATGATTAACCCCTTAAAGAGGTAAGACACAGTGTTGTGTCCGAATTCTAGTGATTCAGAAAGAGCATTCTTACACTGAGATTGCGAATAGAAGACAGAGACGGAAAGAGTATCTTACGTACATCATACGATTGTATAGATCATTAACCCAAATTTATCGAATATGTGAATGATATAATTAATCGATTTCAAGTGTATTGTTTATGTTTACTTGAAGAAATTATCGAATATTGTGTGCTATCGACAGTGTTTTTTATTTATATACTAGCTTCATACACGCTACGACGGTCCTGATAGATAAGTGGATTTATACGGATTTGGATTTATACAATTCAAGCATTCGAAGAATTTATTGGTTCTAAAAATACGGCTATGAAATCTATGGATTCCGAACGTTCATTTGGTATGCTCTGTTATTATATTGTAAGATTAATGGAAATTTGTTGTGAATTAAATTGATGCTAGTCATCAAATGCTCAACAGTATTAAAATATATATAATTTTTTCCTTGATATTCAAGCATTTGTATGCTGCAAAGACGTAATAGCGACACATGTGTGGCGAATAATTTAATAAATATAATTAGATTTAGGGATTCGAAATGGCAGCAGCTCGTTCTTTGTCATGAATTCATTAAACGCACAGACTGGAGTCAATGTGTTTAATTCTCTCTGTCTCGAATTAACGTCGTGGACGTCCTTTGATGGATCTTCAGCCAACTATGCAATACTTTTGTTCTCGAATTTCGCATTCTAAAATTCGCCAACTCCTGCGATGTTCTCATACGGAAAATTATCCAAAGCAGGGGCGTTCAACCGTACGGGGTCATGGGACGGACAGCGGTTTCTAGACGATGATTGCCAGACTTAAGAGCTAACATTAACGAAATGCCGGATTATCCCCTTTCAGAGAAGTATTTTTCTGCTAATAAAGCGTCTAGTAAATAATGGAGGAGGGATTCTCAAATTAAATTTGCAATCGCTAGACGCATTATATACGACGCCATGAATTTCTACATTATGAAGATTGGATGGCAAACAGATGGAAATCACTGCTTTGACATCCTGTCTATGCGCCCGATTTTATTCCCAATTCCCAGACAAATATTTCAAGGGGCTGCAATAAAACAAGGTTATCAACCAGCGCACGAAGAAATAAATGCTTCGAATATATTGATATGTTAACCTTTCGAAACGATCAAATTTATTTCGGCCATCTGATAAACAAGCAAATATAGGGGTCTTTCAATTGGGGCGCTCGAAATTTGTTTGGCTCTAGTGGTTGTATTGTTAAAACAGCATCTGTCAAATTTGTTGTGAATATAGCTGACTGTATATATTTGCTATAAACTGGCATTGCCATAACCGACTGGCCTGAACTGGATGATATGGATACCGACGACATATGATTCCAACAAGATAGCGCTATGTGCCACATAGCGCATGCCACGATGGACATTCTACACGAGCGATTTGAGAGTATGGTTTGGTTCGCATGGCAGTCATAGAAAATTGGACGTCCCGATTACGTGCCACCAAGCAAAGCTGTGGCGGACATTTGAACGACATTATATTCCATACTAAATGCTATAAATTATTATTTCAAATAAAAAAGAAAAGAGTGGATATGTCATACACAACTTGTTTTATTTGCATTTAAAAATTGAGCATCCTTATTGAAAGACCCTTTTTTTGTTCGCACAAGGGAGAAATCTTCAAAAGACAACACCATTCTGGTGTCTCCAGTAAGTATTGCAATAAGGTGGCAG
Organism: Stenopsyche tienmushanensis; assembly: GCA_008973525.1. Classification (NCBI taxonomy): domain Eukaryota; kingdom Metazoa; phylum Arthropoda; class Insecta; order Trichoptera; family Stenopsychidae; genus Stenopsyche; species Stenopsyche tienmushanensis. Next base: position 261,031 of record WACJ01000519.1, read on the forward strand.
CCATATATGTCTCTTGGACTCATCGGTTGACCCTTTTCTGCAAAACGCACGTTGGAATTTGTGGCAATACGATATCAATGTCCATAACATATTTATAGATTTCTGCAAGGCATACGACAGCATCAATCGAGAAAAACTTTGGAAGATCATGTTGGAGATGGGAATCTCGAGTAAGCTGGTGAGGCTGTCGAGGATTTGTGTGTCTCGTGTGGATCTCGTCTTTGTGGATCTGTTAGTATAATACAAGATCCGGTAATGGATGTTGGGGGTCAAGGACAGATGGGCGCTCATTCGAGGTGTCAGCGGTCTGAAAGGTGGACCGGTTGGACACACAAACCTTGTAGCCACTCCCTCATCTTTTAGGGCTTTTCGTGTAAGCTATAGGGAGAAATGCATCCCGGGAGCTTTCTACAATCTCCATGTTCATGAAAACCCCCCTCAGAGGCTAATTTACATTGGTGGCTCGCACCAAATGAGGAAGCGAGCGAGACTGAACTTCTCCTCACCCATAAAACGTACATATTTATTTATTTATTTTATCTAGTCTTAATTTACAAAATCTAGCTAGTTTCTCCCCCGCGCTCAGAGCGCAAGTGGCCACTTGGAGTTGAGGGTGAGCATGCCTTCGTGGACATGGATATTTAATTCAGTTTTTGTACCTTGCTGTGCACTTTTGTTGAGCGGGCTGACATGGTCCCGAATAGCGGGATCAAAATACAGGTCGGGTCTCCATGTTATTATAGTACGTCTAGGCCTGGGCATTTGGACGGAGGAGGCCCAGGACAGACGAAAATGGCGAAATGCGTCGTTAATGGCCGGGGCTCTCTTATAGGCCTGTAGAAGCCACCCAAAGTGAAAACTAAATAAAGTAAGCACGTTGTGTATTTACTCCATGGTTTCCACGCCCCAGAGCCTTTGAGCATTGAAGGGATCATTCTGTCAAGTGAGAACGTATTTATGTACATATCTCATGCTGGGCTGTCGAACGTCGCGTGTGCGGCATCGTTGTTGGTTGCTCCAGAATTATGGCATTCCGGGATTATCTCCTGGGCTATTTTATGGAGATATGCCCCAAAGCATCCACGCCCGGTAAGAACCTGGGTCAGGTGGTAATACAGCTAACCGTGTTTTTCTGTTCCACTCTTCCAGGTCTGTGATCTGTCAATATGCACACCGACCTTTTATGGAGCTGTTCCATCAGGACTGCCACACTGCTATGATACTTTATCTGACAGGCTTCTTTTTTGTTCCTTTTGGTACAGCTTGGGTCAATTGGCGGTATGGCAGTCAGTACCAGAATAGCGTCTTCTGACACTATGCAGTATGCGCTTCTATGTTGTACCCTGGCAGTGTTGAGCCTGGCCTTTCAGTTTTCTAATACGTTGGGTCATATTATGGCACCGTATAATAGCGCAGATTGCCTAGTTTTCTGCCTTCAGGTGTTAGGTGTCAGCCTGGCCAGACGCTCAGCGATTCGAATCGACGAAATTTGATTTCAAACTGGTCGACCATCAGCGAGTTCCCTACGTTTTTAAGAAGATAACTTTGGTTTTGTGAATTGGGAGCTCCAGACTAGCTTCTGAGAGTTCCAGTTCGCGCGTAGTATCTCTGGAGACTTGGCGGTAACGAGAAGAGACACATTATCAGCGAAAGCAACCATGGTGATTGTTCGCTCTCGTCTCTCATCATTGGTGGAGTATATCAAAATTAATCTAAAATGTTATTGAATGATGCATACTGCATTGCAATAACGCTCGGCAGTGCATCGCAAATCGGTAATATTCCCCCCCCCCCCAAACTTCTTGCGTTTTTTAAAAGCTATGCAATCGATTGTATTACTAAAAGCGTATTTATACGCTGCTAAAAATACGATGTTATTTTAGACTCTAACGCCATAGCATGTTGCAGTAATGGTATTCAAATGTGTGTGTTCATAGCATATTTATAATTTCGCACTTTCTCTCAAAGCTATATTTATTCAGTTGTTGCATACGTCTCCATTAATCCTCCTTATGAGCAATATGTGATTTCATTCAATGAAATATTGCACAATAGCAGCCATGTGCAGCATTAGCTCCGGACGCTCAGACGGCCAATCGTATTTCCGCATATATTTTCATCCATCTCGCAATATAAGAATGAAAATGCTATTTTAAAATTGTTCGCTTGAGTAATACATTAATCAAGAAGGGTATTTATAGAATTAGAACCTTTCAGAAGCCATTTCCACAAATTGAATATAATAATAGCATCGTCGGAAAAGCCACGACGTAAATATGTAAATATTTAAAATGTAACGCCACCCCCAAAAGCGTCCCTTATTAAAACGCAAAGATCATGACATCAAAAACAAAAATATGAATCATATCAAAAATCAATCTCTATCGCATGAAAATCATGCCAAGAAACTACATCGGAAAAACTAATTATGGAAATTTTCATTATTTCATCAGTTTCTGGGAATATATGTACGTGCTTACACTCACGAATCTTTTTTGATCAATATATTAGCTCACTTACTCACTTTAACATTATATATGCGGGTCGTGTAAAAACACGGATTGTACTCAATCATCATATTATCGTCATTTAAGCTCATGTATGAATCGTAATTTGATTGGACATCCTATTTGGGAGACGCTTGCGGCCATTTTGTCAATGTTTATATGTAATTATGCATTATTGAAGTCAACTGCATAAACCACGAATTGAATCAAAAGATTGCGCAAACGCGACCCCACTTTGTGTTGCATTTGCATTATTGAAGCGCATATTTGCGTTGTCATCCGCCACGGAACTCCCCAATGGAAAGTCTGCTCCGTGGGGTCGACAAATAGCACTCGAGCACTGTTCAAATTTGCTCCGTCCAATCAAGAAAGTATCTTGATTTTAGACGACGGATAAGTTTACTTCTGCTTTGTTTTGTGAAATAACAATGAGTTTATTTCGGTCTGGAAAATCACATCTTTGTCATCTTGAAAATTGTGTATGATTTATATATATTGCGTCCGTTCCAACGCAAATACGTTAATTTTGCAAATCGCGCAACTCAATCACGATGAAAAGAGTCATCGTCATCGAAGAGTCTCGCAGCTGAACGATATCTCTCTATCTAAATATATTTGCACGAAATGATATTTTAAATTAAAATTGCAGTACTTCAATCAAGTTCCCGCGTTATAACTTTAGCAACGTCTACCGAAGCCCTAGCCACTTTGTATCGAAAGTAGATGATATTCATTTAACAATAATCAATGTAAACTACATGTAGACAAAAAAGCAGCTTTGTAGATTTTAATTTAATGCCGGTATGTAGAATTGTGAATGCTGCCGATTTATCGAATAATTAATGATATACATGTTTAAATCATGCAAATCAGATTTGTTTAAAATCAAATGATTGAATAATTACATACTTTTAAAATGAATTATAATTCAGCTCAATGGATTTATGTGTAAGTGAAAAAGCTTTCTATTACAATCTGTCTTTAGACATTTTTCTAACCACGTGCATTCATCTCTTTGTTAAAGCAGTTTAAATTTTGGACCTAAATCCTAGCCCCTTTGAACTAAAATCTTCTTTGAGAATCAGTTATTAATGTACCGCAACTGAAAGTCAATATTAATAAAAGACTTAGAAGATTAAATATTTGGAGCAAAATAGAAGATGCATTTTAAATATCGATTTTTCTTTCAATTTCATTACAAATTTAATTTTATTTAAGCAGACATATCAAGCACTTTTCCTAAATAAATGTTTGATATTTGTGTTTCTTCTCCAATGTGTCGCCTGTATTTTAAGGAAATAATAGAAAGTATTAGTGGATGTAAGATCGAATGGGGGTGATGGGCGGAAATAGGTTTTGCATGGTAAGTAAACGTTGTGGTATATGGAATAGACCAGGATTGGCGAACCTATGATCCGCGAAGACTTTTTAACGATTAAGTTGTACCAAAAAAAGGGTCAACTGTCAATTAATTGTATTATAGAGTCAACCACCCTCCTATAGTGTCTTTTTAGGAAGCAACTGGTAAAATACGCAAATTCAATGCCCCCTCGCGCGTGTTAGTCACGTATAAGTTGTATGGGTGCCTAACTTTCTATAGCGTTTTGCTTCTATAGCGTAGTTCCCATTTCGATGCTATAGAAGGGTTACAATTTATTTTATAGCACCGCTATCGTATTCTATTTATACATTCCGCGTATAATTGAAACCGCGTATTACAAGAGATGAGAATGACCATTGAATTACACGGTAACGGTAGACAGGCCTACACAAGGCCTAGCAATAAAAAAACGAACAAAATTTGACCCGCTTCTCAAAAAGGTTCGCCATCCCAGGAGTAAACAGTCCCCGACTCTTGCTGCTTAAACCATTGATCTTTCTATTGGTCTGGTACCATTTCATGCCAACTTTTGTGTTGCTATCTACTGCTGTATTTACTGTGTTCTATTATAATATTCGTTAACTCTTTCATTGCTGACCGATAAAACTGTAGCTAAGCGAAGACTTGCGAGCCAATTTGATGTAATTCAATTTTGAAAAAATAAGAATGATGTTTAAAAAAATCAAAAAGGTGCGATTACAAAACTTTTTTCTCATTTGGGCAGGTTATGTGGCACGGATGCCAACACACTGAGTCCCTCCCTGAGCCAGATGAAAGTGGCGACATATCGCTTGAAAAAACATTTTTATTGGACTGAAACAGCTCCAAACAGCGCTCCGAATTATGGACGCGTTGTTTTTGATCGAGTATGGGCAAACGTGGTACCTATTTCGAACAGAGCTTTCTCATGGACAAATGTTGATGCAAAATGATGAACACACTTCTGATATTTTTAACACTATCGTGGCCGCATCAATTTATCAAAAACTTATACTAGGGGCCAGCTACTTTCTTTTAAAACTAGTAAAAAAAACTATTTAAGTATTCATGAATAAACTAAATATAAATATAACTTTTTGTCATCCTACGAACTTATTGAGTGTTTTTCTAATACATACTACTTTTCACAAATGCTAACCACGACAATATATCGATGTTCGACACTAAGAGGGTTAAGCGAGGGCTCCCCAGCAGAAAAAAACAGCAATGGCGAACTCATTGTATTACACAATTTCTAATGGACTCTCAAAATCAATCTTTCCGATGTTGGCTCAAGTAATGGGTGCCAGAGTGCTTTTGAAACTTTACGATGGGCCAGCTTCAAATTCGAGGCCGCTGCTTTGTTGACTCTTCGTTGTGTCTCTTTTCAGTGACATTGACATTGTGTGTTAAATTTAGCTTCTGATGTCGTCCCAATCATAACGACCATAACTCGACGCGATAGTCTGCCCTGATAGTCTTCATTCTGAACGATTCGTCGGTGAATTTGCGGCGTTGAGACGTCGATTGCAATCAGTGACGACAGTGCTTGGTGGTAAGTTTTCGAGCGATTGGAGATATAAAAAAGTATCCTCGTTTAGACATGATCGGAATACACGCGACCATTCCAAACTATTTTTCAAACATAAAAACACTGGCTGTTGGGAGACTCAAAACAAACAAAAACATCGGTATCAATTTAATGAAAAACGGATCACCAGACGGCTATGAAAGCGTGACTTGTAGACGAAGCTTTGTTGGATCTGTTCGCGTTTTTCCCAAAAGGGATTTACTGAACATAGTGCGAAAATTAAAGTTTCAGTAAATAGAACTGGAAACATATAGATATTTGCATTCCGTTCCATAAAAAAATAAATCATAGTCACAAGAGTATTTTGATCCGTCCAAATGTAACAATAGTCATAGAATGTTGTAGATTCTTCGGTTTAGAAACAAAAAACGACAAAATCTACCAGATCGAAATCTAACAAATCACTTTTTGCACTTTTATGCGAAAAATACATACGTCCTTTTTTATTTTTTTAAAACAGAATTGTAAAAACGGTACGTATTTTTGGCACTACCAATATAAATGCTGCTCTCATCTCATCAACGTAATTGTTTTTGAAAGTGAAGTATCCCTTCCACATGTGAGTGCATACTCATCAAAGGGTTAAAGCTATGTGAAGGTTTTTATTTCCAATCAACTTTCAGGCGGAAAGTCTACTCAAAGACGATTTCATTTCTAGCTCCGTACAGAAAGAAAATGATTTTTAAATAATTGTATTTACTAGTAACGAAAAATGAATGTAATATTAGGTGTATCGAAAAGTCCTTGCCATGCTATGCAATATGTACAAATATGATTTTCTACTTCAGTTGCGTTTATTCTTTAGAGAATATGCCAAAGATCGACTAAGATCAGAGCCGTAACTAGGGTATGAAGCGCCCGTGGCAAGTATCTAATTTAACTTGAAGTTAATTAAAACTATTATAATGAATGGTTTAAAATAATATACAAAGATAGTACCCCATAAGTACCTGACCTAACGTATAGATGGCGGTTACTGTTATAAAAAAAATACTATGATAGAAAGTATCTAAACGCTACATTGTATCCGCGATTATGCAGATCATAGAAAACGCTGCAAAAAGCTCTAAATGAGGACGGAGTGGTCATAAAGTTGATGTGCTCAATCGGTCCGCTTTTCGGATCACTGATATGACGAATGAGCGGCTCGCGATCGGATGCCATACTTGAACATAACGATAATGAATGAGTCAATCAGTGTTGGTTCATGTTTTACGCCCCAGACTCAGTTGCACCCGAGGTGGGCGCTTGCTGAATATGCGGTCCTGAATAAATAAAATTAGCAAGGACTTATTGATGCACCTAATAGCACCACTTTAAAGTAGGATGAACCCTAATTAACAACATATTTTAAATAATAAAGTGTCACATATAGCTTCTGTGACAAAAAAATGGTAGTTTTATCTCATCCAATCTCTTCACTAGACACGCTTTCAACAGACCAAGAACTTGTGCATTACCCTAATACGATAACTGTTTTAAGGTATAAATTATATTTTTGCTAATGCTTAATTAGGGACGATGCTCCATCCTTTACCATAGATGATTTAATATTTAATTAAGCTAAAGTTTAACTCAGTAATATTTTATATAAGACAATATAATGAAACCCATGTATATATATCGATAGGATAGAAGAGGAAAGCTCGAAAGACACCCTGTCTATAGGGAACTTATAAACTTGCACGTGCGTCAATATAAATTTTATAGCCCGGAGTTATTTTATTGTCCCATTTTATCACAGGGATGTTATTTTGCTAGACTCTGGTCAATATAATTTTGACGTTTGATTTTTTTTTTTTGTCTATCATATTTATTATTGTGTCCATGAAGATATTTTAGGACCTATTATGTAATAGGAGATAAAAGTATCCGAAGCCTTAATATCAAATTGCTTGTCGGATGACAATTCATATATGAGAATATTACGACGATCTTTGAAAAAGCAACTCATGAAAATCTGTAAGGAAAAAAATATTTTTATGGATTGCTTTTTTTCGATTTGTCGTGTTTGTGTAATAAATAATAAAATAGCGAATACCCGGCATGCGTTGCAATGCCATAAGGGCTTAATAATTATTTGAAAAGAAACGCATTACGTGTTTTATTGCTTCAGGTCAAGTGTAGCGCGAGCCGAAGGGCTGGGATCCAAAAGCATATGCACACTCGCTCTCATATCGAAGACTGATATTTTTAATATGCCTATGTTATTCCCGCAAGTGTAAACAGTAAGTTGACAATGTTTTATCGCAATCGGATGAACGGTATGGAAGCGCATTAAATACGGACAAACATACATTGATTTTTATATATTAAACTATGCCTATGTTACTCGCGCAAAAACAAATTCAAACAGGGATATTTTTTTATATATTAGATAGGTATGCCACTGATTTAGTGATTACTTTATGCTATGTATGGACACAATCGAAAATGAGAGAGTAGAAACGATTCTCCCTCTCTTTCCGGCCGAGTTTAGAGTTTCACTTTTCGTGACGTTTAAACCAATTTGCCCTACCATTAATTACCAGCATCATTATTAAAATCCTGTTTTGTTATATATAATTCTTCAATCTGACATTGGCAATTGTTAGTCAACATTTTTTTCCCACAAATCCAAGATTTTTTTTATGGATCCAGTTCATATAAACATGGTTTGATTTCCTTAGTATCCAAATAAACAGAGTGCTGCTCATTCTTTAATTGCGATGGTAAATCAATAAAGCTCTTTTCTCAGTCGTAACAGTTTCAGAACTCTTCCTACGATTGGTTTGTTTTGAACTAATTCAGTTATTTCCGCGTGTTTTTTGCAAGTTGCCAGTTTGGCATCTTTCAGCGTGATGGACGCTGCCGGATATCGGCTGAGCAAATACACTTCGGATATAAATATCCTTCGTAAACATGATTCGAATCGATGTTTACACTAAATTCAGGGGTGTTCAATTGAAACGTTAGCGTACGCTACTTAATCAGCAATGCGGTGACAACCGGGAGCTTTGGAAATGTCCCCTATTTGACCCCATTTTAAATGGCTTTAACCCACGCACCCCTGTCGAAGGAGACTCCTATCATGATTTTCAGTCCATCGAATTTACATAGGGTAAATATTTGATTTTAGTTCATTAAGTATTAGCAATTGGCTTAATGCAAGGGTTTTAACGAGCCCAATTTTTAATTTAAGAAATATTCGCATCATTCGCTTTAGACCAGACAATGCTATTCATTAGATTGAAACCCTTTTTGCAATCTCCATCGAAGGGCGATCCTACTTAATGATATTTATTAATGCAGTTAGGGATGGCACTCAAGGCAAGAGTCCCTAATCTCACCATTTCATCTCTTAAATTACTCTTCGGCAGACTCGAAGGCGCAGACAGTAAAATGTTCAATATGTATTTTATTGCAGCATTGCATGCTCACTGGATTCGTCTGTCGCAGAATGTAATATTCGGGGAAAACAGTACTGAAGGATTGCCAACTTTTATGGAGGAATCAATGGCCGTCTGAGAGTGCAAGGAGTGCTCACAAAAATGAATGATTTACAAGCAGGCAATCCGACGTCTAGGTCGTTGCTTCGCACTTACGACTTCCATGAAATGTCAACATGCACAACAAATTCATAGTGCAATGATTCACCTTTGAACGAAAACCTTAACTTTGTATTTTGACCACTTAAGCGCTAGCGACTCACCGGTGAGTCGCTATGTTTTTTCGTAGAAAAAAAACATATTTTTTTTAATAAGATGAATCAAAAAACGGTCTCCCCAAAGTTAAAATGGCAAAGGGCAAAAATTCTGCAATTCAATTAAAATAAAATAACCAATTTATTTAAATTTTATATACATATTAATAACATATTAATATTAATATTTATTAATATATAATGTGTTGATTCGCCATATTTTGTTATGGTGAAATATTTTTCCACATATTTTTGAACCCATACCTTTATAATAAGAAATATCTAAACCACTATGTATTTATATCATCGCAAAGGAATGTTATATAATGGAAAAATAATATAGGATTGCATAAAGAACAGACAGACATACATTTAACTGGATTTGTTCAAATTTATAAAAAAGAATTAAGATTTCGTTATAGTTTTTTGGATGTAGATTCTCATTATAATGTGAAAGACATATTTATCTGATCAATATTTATCCGGATGGACTCCACGATACCCACCTATAGCATCCAAACCCCGGGGGGGGGGGGGCAACCCTATGTCCATGGGGTCAACAGTCAAGCCCCTGGGATAATCATGTGGAGTAGAGGTTCTGTGCAAGCAGCCGGGGACGAGGCGAGTTTGCTCGTCAAACGATGCTGGGGGAACCCAGCTAACATGAGTTGGGTATGCAGCTTACCAGTATATGGAACTGCTGATTACAGAAGTTGGTGGAGTCTGTGTAAAAGGCGTCTTAACAGCTAAGTGCATACATGGGGAGAAAGGCTTTAGGCTGCTCGAACGGTGACTTGTCTCCATGGGAAACCAGCTCCAACCGAGTACCACGGGAAAGGGGTAGCTCCGTCTGAAGTATGTATGACGTGGAAGCAACTTAGGGACTCTGCCCCGAGAGCGTCCCCGCTCCACGTCACACATACAACCATACATTTACATACATACACAAGTAGCTCACACGGCCTTATACCAGCTATCGACAACGCATGCCCCCATTTCAGTCTGTTCTGAGCCTCCTCCCTCCAATTGCCCAGTCCCAGACGTGCGGTTTCTATGTCTACCTGTTTATCCCAGCGTAGACGGACTCTTCTGACGAATCTACTGCCACTCCGCCCCTAATCTAATATGCATGAAAGCTGTGAGCCAACATCCAGGCTATATGACCTGGCCAATACACACGGTGGCAAAAGATAAAGCTGATAGTTGGCGCTTCGCCGTGCATGTCCATGACCTCTGTATTAGACCTCATGGCTTCAACATATCAACACTCATTGCCGCAGAAGCGGGTCTCCGAGTGTTAAAAATGATCTTGAATGCCATTAGTGCGCATGTTGTATAGGAGGAGAATTCAAATATAACCCGGAATTTGCCCGTACAGCTTTATTAGTGGTATATAAGAATACAAACGGAGTAACTTATTTTTCTACATAGTTTCCTTCATTAGAAATTTATTTATTGCATCGAAATCATTTGAAAATCAGTTACGCACGTATTGTTTGACCGTAGCGTTGTCTTGAAATCGTTGCCCTCCTAATGCTACTTTAAACGGACCAAACTTATTATGCTAAATCTGGACTGTATGGTGGATGTTCAATCAAATACTTGGGTCTTACTTAGAGGAGCATCGCCGAATTATCCCTCAAGTCTCCTCAAAATGTTACTTAATTCCACGCCTTCGTCTATGAGAAAACGAATAATTACGCGTTGCGCAACAGAGGACGCTACTTCTCGCCATCTTTCTTCGATGACAGGATCAAGAAGCTTCATATCTGATGGAATAAAAGTGAACTATGTACAATATGTGTGACTGCCAATGTCGAAGTTGGTTGTCTCTCATTCATTTAATTAGAATATTTATGGTAATGCACATCATTAAAATTATAATACCCAATTCTAAGAATAATTTATATGATTTTATAGATGCAAGCATAAATTTGGCACCATTTATTGGGTTGCCATCATTCTTCGCAGTAATGGTTGACAATCAAAATTTTCTCGAAAACTCATCTATTTTATTTGAATTCTCAGATTTGTGAATCATGAAAGCTTTACATGAATTCTGGCGACAAGATTTGTTCTTCTTGATAGAACCGCTTATTAGTTTGTTGTTCCATGGGCGCCTTGCTCGAATACATTTTTCAAGTCTGCTCTTCCATTATTTTTTTTGCTCGGAGATAGCATCGTGTGGAACAATGAAGAAATCATAACTCGAATTTAGACAGCCAGACCATAAAATATGAAATGTCATCGTAAATTTAGTGAATGCTTTACGAGCCCGGCTCCCGCAAAGTCCTTATGCTATCTAAAGTAATCAGAGACACGATATGTTTGTGCATCGTATATAAAATAAACTCAGAGGATCATCAACTTTAATCTGGACAAGATAGCATCAGCTGAATTCCAAAGAAAATGCACTGAATTGAGCGAAATGTTATAGATTTCACTTGGGTACGTGCAAAAAATTATAAGGATATTTCGTATCGAATTATGGCATTTTCCAAATAAGATACGTGTTTAGATTAGTAGATGAATGCGTTTGACACATTCGATATAAGGCACTTTAAGCGAACATCAAATTCTGGATGATATCTGGCTGCGAGCAGCATTATGTTGCAAGGGCAGGGCTATGATTTATCAACTGGTAATAATTCGAGCTTAGTCTACAGATCTCTCTATATCCTTTAAGAATAATTGAGCTCTATTAAACTAAGATGATTCATTGGCTCCATTATGAATATTCATGATGTCTGATTTATTGAATCGTGTAAGGATTCAGATCGTTGATCAATGATTGAAATTGATCTTCCTTATATGATTGTTCTTGTAACAATACAGCGTACGCAAAACAATTAATCGGTATATCCTTTTTTGTCTTCATTCCAGTACGTTCTTGGATATCTTGACGATGAATGCAGCATTGTTAGATTTAGTCCTTGTCGCAAGATTATCTTTGGTGCATCCTGTTCTGTTTAATGTTGGATGACACTGGTGTTGTTTTGAAATAAGCATATAAAACCGCAGACATTCGAGGATAAGGATCATCGATTTTCCATCTAATTGTCATCGACCCTTGATTTACGCAGCAAAAAAAAAACAAGAACAACACTTTTCCAGACCAATATGCGCTAAAATGGTGCAACCGTTAAACGTCTCGCAAAATAAATTCCGCACAAAAAAACAATCCATGATCCACCAGATCAAGTGTTACTCTTAAATTCGGATCGGCACAGCTGTATTTACAAGCTTAAATAAGTATTCTGATTTAAATACAATGACTGATAATCTTAACGGAATTCAAATGTAATAATTGCGTTATTTTGGCTGGCAAGTTCCATCCGGGTTTTAAATACGGTATCTGAAACATTTGAACTTGAACAAAATGTTTGCGTATCATACCATTAATCGTTTTAATGGTGGCGTAATAAAATGCATTAATGGACGTCTGACACGAACATCGATTTCTCTAAGAATTAGTAAAATAATCCGAAGCCAAGCGCAGATATTTTCACCATAAATATATAGTTGTTTCGCCGACGGAACAGCGAGTGACTGTCAGAAAGCCAGAACCTGCTCAGATCATGATTCTCGCGTGTATTTCGGTGGTGTCAGAAGTCCGAAAGTTTTGTCGCCACATCCATTTTTTAAAAAGGAATCGTCGTATTTTGTTGTTCTACCAACCATGAGCATCTGTTAAGCTTTGAAGTTTTTAACAGAGAAATTCCACATATCGTAGAATTACCCCATTCCAAATTGGTGTAGACAGTGAAAAGTCTGCATTGCCATTTCACATACAGTTTAAGTATGTATCTCAATTTCGCTGATTTTCTTCTTCGGTGCATACAAACGCTTTCGGGAATGTTTTGCTACGACAGACGTGCTCGACTGAAAATTGATTCTGAAGGTCTCCCAAGGTTCATAGCTCTCATAAATTCTGATGGCTCCTTCGACGATCGACGTTCCCCGAAGTACATCGACGGCTTCGCCAGCACAATGGACGTGCGTTTCCTCAAAGATAATATATGCTGCCATCTGTCAAAAAGATGTGCTGATCTTTTGCGAAATCCATCTGGCAACGGTCCACATCCGCTGCCTCAGATTTGATTAGACTATGATGCTCCAATCTACTCTTCTGCCAACGTGCTCTCACACACCATTCAATTTGCATTCCACATTTTTTTAATGTTTGTTTTAGTCAGTCGGGTGCGGTTGATTCACCGGTCGGTCGGCGACATCCGCACCGGTAGACTTCTTTGTTCCGGCGATTTGGCCAATTCGTCGTTTTCTTGGAATCGGCCGTGGGACAACGAACCGCACCAAGACGAAACCTGATCGGACTAATGGCTCTGAACCTGTCCTTACGTGCAAGTACGCATATTCGATAAACAGTCAACCGTCCTACACCAGTTCCAAACGGAAGCCACTTTGCAGACTATTCAGACCGATCAGTCACGCAATCAATATAAACGGTGTCTTATTGTGTAATAAGCGGAGCAAGAATTATTGTCAATGTCAATATGAAGACCGTCGAGCTATTGCCAATTTTAGCAATGCTTAAGCATCGGAAACCATTTGGCGTAAGTGAATCGCCATCAGTGTTCGCGATAAGTTCCTTAAATGCTTTAATGGCCGATGATACAACATGTGTATCATAGTGCGAACAGCTAATCAGTACTTGTGGCATGTTCCTGTCTGATGACACAGGCCTTGTGCCATGCTTTTCGTCAACCATTAGTGGCTTTGATAAATTCTTAACGCTTTATAATCCGTGTCCACGTTAACGTGTGATGATAATGAGAACGTCGTACGAACGTGATATAGATTTAAATTTCCTTCCAGTGAAAATACTACCCACTTCTCGAAACTCCTAGAAAAAATTAATTTTATGCATTGTTTTTTCCATTTTTGTAGCGTGGGTGATTTAACATCCCCACGCAATAGCGCTGTTAATCTGAGCACATTTAATTCTCCAGATTAACAGTGATATCTTCTATCTCTCTTCAGGTGCAATGTGTTATTTTAGCAGCGCCATCTCTTGCGTCCCTGCGGAGACATTGCACCTGCATACCGATCGATCGCTTCTTGCGCGTGCACTGTTGCCGGTTGGGTAGTGACGCGCAGGAGGCGGGAGTCGGAAGAGTCGTCGTTTAGCCTTGACTGCGGGAGGTCGTCCTTCCTGCAGCCAGATTTCTCTCTCTCTCTCGTGGGAAATAAATAGTTATTTAGAGAAGAGATTCTTTCTATTCGACGTCCGTCTATTCCCATCTATTCGTCCAGCAACATCACAGCCCGAAGCGATGTTACGATCGAGAAAATCTAACTATTTACTGGTTGGAGTTTCACGTTTCGTGACGTTCAAGACAAATTGCCCTACCGCGCCTATACAATTTCAATTTTAAAAAAATGCTTATGCAATGTAACATAAATCCCTGGCCAAATTATCGCTGCCAAGTTATCCTCGTTGCAGGCTGCACTTCCACAGTCCCCCCAACAAGTGATGGTATCCTCAGGGCAAAATTTTCCAGACTCACGGCTGTCGCGTCATCCATAATATCGGCGAGAAGGCCTTCAATAGGAGGCGAATTTCACCAGAGACCAGATCTTCATGATTATGTTTATTTTCCATTTTGGATCGGCGGCGGTTACGAGGCGTAGACGGTGCTTCCGAGGGACTCGGAAAGTTAAAAGAAGTTAAAAGAACGTTCACAACACATTAAATGGTATATTTGCACCTATTCTAACGTGTATTTGTATCAATTCGTCTTTTATTATTGAAAAATATATGTTTGAAAGGTTGCATTGTATTCTGAGACAGCATGTGCTTAATTTAGTTTATAATGAAACATTTCCACTTGTATTTTATTGGTAAATTCGACCTTTCATTCTAAAAAAATATTAAAACAAACCACGTAGCTTTGTTCGCTTCGCATTACTTGCAGTTTGAAATAAGCACTTTTCAATTACTTGAATCGATCCGAAATTTTCAACTTGTACGCCAATAAAATAGCTTTTTAGTTCTTGGAATTGGATTTGGGTTCATTTCCTCTTCACCGAAAACTATTTCATCGGGCAAATTTTCTTGGAAATGGTTGTTCATTATGCTATAAATTTGCACGTCTTTTATGGACTCGGATTAAGTCGAGGTCTTTCTCGTTTATACCTCGGCTTCATCTCTTCCAATTTGAATAATATCAAGCTTTTATTGGTATGGGCGTTTGAAGATACAGACTATTTATTATTTGTTCCGGTTTAATGGATGCAGTTCGCAAAACAAGTGTTAGTGCTTGAAAATGAATGTCAAAATGAAACTCGGACACTATAGAATTTCATCTTAGCTTGCATTTTTTTTCGGAAAATATCCATCAAAATTTGATAACCATGCCATAAATTATATGACGAATTCATTGATATATTAATGGATTTATTTCATAGCTCCAAGGTTTATAAATATGGTAATTTTACCACAAGATGGTTTGTGAATGACCCCATTTCAACATATCGAATTTCTTTCTGCGCATTGTTCTTCGGATGCGCATATCGTCTTAAAATTGATGAAATCAAATGAACAACATTAATTTCATTATGTGTCTTGTATCATTTGAATTGTTAAATGAACTGTTGCTATAACTGTAATGAAAATGCGCGAGAATCCAGGTTAAATACTTGTTTTGTCTCCGTTCTATGAATTTTGTCCCAAATAAACAGCAGGTCTGACTAACCAGTTGCCAAATTAGGCATACTATTTTTTGCGAAAACTCTGTTTGTTGTTTGATATAAAAAATAACTTAAAGGCGAAAGAATAAGATTGATAAAATTCCTTTCTGCTGATACACGGACTAAAACTCGCAAAATTCCCGATATTCCGACAAATTATTTATTTCCGTCGCTGCAGATGAATATTTATATACTATAATACTTCTATGTGATTCGTAATTATATTACGAAGGAATACAAAAATTCTGAATCCCGTATCTATTATATTTCATATCGATATTCCCATTATTAGAGTCGAGGTGTAGTAAATACATCACCGGTAGGGAAAGGTTAATATAACCATTTGAAAAACATATATGTACTCTATATATGTATACATGGCGTCGCCTAAGCTCGCCAATTAGTAGTTACGCCACTGTTTCCAAGCGTCCAGATTTCGGCGGGAATGTCTCGATTTAGTAGCCTTTATCGTGCTGGTGAGGTGTACGATTTCTATTAAATAAAAATTTCAATCCCGAGTTTTTCAGGATTACGTTTACTAATACTGGGATTCATGAGCACCTAAAGCTGTCCGGGATTGGATTTCCTAGCGGGAAGGATCTTTTTCAATGTAGACCCTTTGATTAGTATGCACTGACATGTAGCGTACAGTGCTTCATAATGCTTACTACTGTTATATGATATTCATCATATTATATTTTATCTTGATATATGAATGTAAATTATGATGTTGTGAATATGTCGGTATGTAATTCTGTGTGCAACGTTCCATTTTGTTTATTCGCGTTTTATCAATTATTATATTAATTAAAGCAATTTATGTGGAGTTCTCTGCATTATTGTGCGGTTAAGGATCATGAATCTGCTTCATAATTAAATGTCACCGAATGCCAGGGTGTGTCACGTGATGAAATTAATTCCAAAACCCAGCACACATGCAGGGTATATCCCTTATAAGGCAAATAAGATTAAATGAAGTGAATGGAACCGAAGAACAGCTGGTGACCTAAAAAAGTGGAAACAGATGAACAGTAACAGCTGGGGGCATGCAAGATACGCACAATGACGATGCCGGCACATCTGTCACGAATCTGCAGAACTCATCAAAATCTGATTTATTTTTTTCCTGTGATAATCCTACGATTGACCGATATTAACCCTTTGAGTAGTGAGCTAATTTAAAATCATCATAAACGTAGATTCTATATTTTTATATCCATCACTTATCATCCTTATAAATCTACTTATTTGTCAGGACCGTCGCAGCGTGTATGAAGCTTCTATATAAATAAATAAACACTGTCGATAGCATATAATATTCGATAATTTATTTTTATAAACATAAACAATACACTTAAATCGGTTTATTGTATTGTAACGTTGAGGTAGTGGCACTCTCAGCGGCAGAGTCCCCGGGCGGTTCCCCCCAGATTTGGCTGCAGGAAGGACGACCTCCCGCAGCCAAGGCTAAACGACGACTCTTCCGACTCCCGCCTCCTGCGCGTCACTACCCAACTGGCAACGGTGCACGCGCAAGAAGCGATCGGTCAGCGGAACAGCGCTATTGCGTGGGGATGTTAAATCGCCCACGCTACAACAGTTTAATACTTTTGCTTACACTTTCAGGTCATTGAATATGGGGCGAAATTTCAGATTCTAGCAAGATCCCAAACATACATGAACACCTTGCATCATTTTTATGCAGTAAGATTGTTTAATAAAATTATTAGAAATACATATGCCATAAAAATCTTTATTAAAAACTAGTTTTTGTTATCATTTAAATGTTATTGTATTATCGGTATTATATGATTATGTTAAGAAGGATATGTTAAACAACGTGCATATTTTTTATTTTTTTTATCATCAATAAATGATGAGTTATTCTCGTTTCCAAGCGTTTCCAAACTTTTTGTCGGTAGTGTATATTGGCATGTCACACGTAATGATCGGCTGTTAAAGATTTCCCGGGCTTATGGCACACATGTTGGGTCATCGACCATTATAGGTTGGCACGTAAACCCAACAATCAACTATTGACAACCATGTGTCGGTCATGAAATCAATACCTCGTAGGCAATCGATGACCTTGACAGCGCAAGTGAAATGTATACATAATTACAATGCATGTGCTGAATGAGTACGTGCTCTATTTTATTGGATCAACGGTCGTGAAAATCCATTAAGGAAATTCAACAAGATGTATTTACATAACATCAAAGAGTTTTCTTAACTTGTCGTTTGAAATACGTGATGAAATGTGCACTGTACCGAAATTCTGATGGCGTTACACAAGATTAATTGGCGAACACGTGACACAAATATATCATTTGTATGTGTATATATCTAAGGGGTGGTTTTATTATTTTCGCCACCCGAGGTCACTATAATTCTTGTGGGGCGTTTTAAAGTCCGTTAAAACCAAAGTGCTTATGTGGCAGCGTCCATAAGTTGATGGCTGCAATTAATTTCAATTGAGGTAGCTTGGAGTCTTGAAGGACGATTAACTAACTAAGCAGAATTTTTTGGGATTAAATTTGATGCGATTTTTCATTTAAATTTGATTTTAACGCTGAAAAATTTGAACGGGATAAAAATTGGGGATGTCAATGGCCTTCTTGAAATTAGAACATTATTTTTTTCTTATCGTCCTTAATGCTTATTAGTTTTCATAGACCTGAACTACTGAAATTGAATCTGTATGGAATAAAATTATCATTAAATTAAGGCTCTGTTTTTCCTCGGCATCCTTCCCCAAAATCTCAGCATAAATGTTGATTGCTAAAAATTAAAAGGATGCATGAAATTATAAGTTTTTATTATTATAAAACGACATCGATTATGGTTCTATGAAGAAAAACTTCTTTTAATGAAGAGATTTATCATCTAGAATCAGAAGTATCTATCAGTCTGAGAGCATTGATTGCTAGAAATATTACCTACAAACCTGAAAAAATTGATGGAAAATGATTTTAAAACCATGGATTCGGATGGTAAGAGCCGAAAGAACATCTTACAGCGTTTTGATGATATTAACACCATGAAAACATGATATTGCGCTAAGCTTCGCTAAAAGTGCGGGTGATTTCGCAAGAAATTCATATAACTCTTTCGTAAAATTGATATAATTCTTAAACCAGCTTATAGATTAAAACGAAATATCAATGCTGTTTACAAAAGAGTTTTCAGCATTTAAACATTTAAGCAAAACAGTAGTTTTTAATCTGTGGTGCGCGTACCAGCATGATTAAATGCAAATCTATAACGTATTTGTAAACATTTTTTTAATACAATTTGCTCTAATTTGCCAACGGATGACATTTAAATATATTTTATACGATTAAAATATTAACACATGTTTGTAATATTATCCCTAGATAGAAATTTAAATCTATATCATATTTTTACGTCATTTTTTTCAAGCTAATGTTATGTCATTTTCATCACGCGTCAGTATACAGACTTTAAAGTGTTAAAGAAGAACCCCACAATCCTCATTTAATCTGTATAAACCTACTGATTGTAATTAATATAGAGAATATATCCCAAAAGTCATGAAAATGAAATTAGCTTTACAGCGCACAGAAGTTCAGTCTGTTTTCAGATCACGACGCTGAATGCTGAGCGATAAAATTTTATACAATACCCGAGAAAA
Organism: Stenopsyche tienmushanensis; assembly: GCA_008973525.1. Taxonomy (NCBI): domain Eukaryota; kingdom Metazoa; phylum Arthropoda; class Insecta; order Trichoptera; family Stenopsychidae; genus Stenopsyche; species Stenopsyche tienmushanensis. The sequence continues at coordinate 280,537 of WACJ01000519.1, forward strand.
ACAGGCATGGAAGAGTCAATGGAATAAATGTGTAGATGCTGATGGAGAGTACTTTGAAGAATATTAACAATTTGTATCGATATTATCAATAAACCGCACTCTATGAAAGTTTTCAGGCATGGCGTTCGATCGTGAGGACTTCTTTCGCCGTATCAGCGATCTGAAAAATGGACCAGTTGGACACACAGACCTTGACTCTTTTCATTTAGAGCTTCCTGTAAAAGCTATGGGTATAAAACTGTCCCCGGGGTCTTCTACGATCTATATTCGATCGTAGAGGTCCCAATTGCGGCCGCAACTCATATTCTTACCCTTTCCCCATATATACCGGATGTTTTGCACCAAACTAACATTTTTAAATGTTTTTATTAAATCTATTTTATTCATTTATTATTTTTTCAAATTGGTTACCCTTGTTTCGTAGGCACGCAAGGCGGCGCTTATTTCTTCAATTGGGTTGTCTTTTGTGGACATTTCTGTTGTGTATATTAATTATTTTTGCAGGCCCATTCCATAGCTCGCAGTCTCCAGACCACGACGCCATTGGATTTCTTTGCCCAGGGACGTACCCTAATCCGTGGCATACACGGTCTCCTGATCTGACACCACTGGATTTCTTTAACTTCTATTTTTCCCCCACTTTCAGAGCGCTAATAGGCGGTCTCCATGTAAATATATATTAAAAAATATATATTTCATGACTTTTGGGATACTTTGTTTTATATATAAGCATGATTATATTGTATTTTGACAAAATCATAATGAATCAGCATGAATTTCGATACAATATGACAAATTTATTTAGCTTACTTATACCTCACACTGTCCGGATTTATGCTCTTTTGATTGTTTGTATGAAATCAACATGGTTATTATTTTAAAATATATTCCCACAAATGACATTTACATGGATTTAAAAATATATTTAGTGTATTTACGCTAATTTTATTCAGTCTTGTCTATAAAACGTCGGCAGCTCTCCAGCATAAGTTGAGCGTTGGCGCAGGCTCGATTAGCGCCATTATGAAGCCGCACTAAATGTATTAGAAAATACGATGAACTTACGTATTTGAGAAGACGTTTTTAATACAAATGTTTACATGAATGCCCCCACATTGCTATTTTTGTTTGTGTATCTTTGAGTTGTAAATTCTCTCGAATGCCATTTTAAAACACCATATTTGGATGGATCTGTATATTCAAAAGCCTCAATTTGAATCTCTCTGTTGGTTAAGTTGATAGAACTCCTTTCGCTCAAAAGTATCAAATCGGATCAGCGATGCTTTGCAAAATCGTTGACCCGAAACAGTCTTCAACGAATGCAATTCGAACCCGGAATTCTTCAAATCTATGAATTTTTAATTCGATATTGAATTTATAATGTTGCTTAGAATGTTTGATAAATTCTTGCAAATTTATTTGCATGTGATTTGTGTTTTACTCCAGCAATGCCTTAATGAGGTGGTATGGATATCAAATTTAATCTGATTAAATAATTCCTGCATTATTAAAAGTCTAGAATTTTCAATCTGTTATGGCATATTTTAGCTGGAGTCCATTTACAGAAATAGCCATGTGAACAATTCCATTTTTTTTTCTTCGGTGTTGGCTGAAGCACGACAAGCTTCTCACTTTCGTATGAATTTAAAAGCTCGCCAGGAATAAATAGGTGGAAATAAATCTACAAATGTAGCAATTCCATAAAGTGTTAAGGCAGTGACCTATTTTCCTATTTTATTTTGAACGGTGTTGGCATTTGCCTTTGTGAAACTCTGAAGCACTTGCGTGCTTTTCATCGCCGGCATTTTCCAGCGGCGCTGCGTTTGCTTCACACGTCGTGTGTGTGATTCGCGTACACGGCGATTTTGTGATTTATAATTACGTTTGATAACAAAATTGCTCCTCAACTCTGCGAATGGCCGCTATTTGTTATGAATAATCGCTATTTTATTTTAATCAGCATGCTATTTAATGCGACTGGTAGTTTTTTCAGCGTCTGAAAAATATTTTCAGCGTGGCTTGAAATTCTTTTATCGACGTCGTCACATTTTTGTAGATTTGAATCTTCTATAATATAATATTCAACGTACAAGAGTGCTTTTTCTGAATCACTGGAATTCGCTCGCAAATACGCGATCATCCTACAATACAGGTTTAAAATAGCCAATACTACTCACAACAAATAGACGATGTGTTTTCTCTGGAAAGTATCATAGGTAACTTCCCCCCCCCCCCCATTTTATCATTGAGACTACACGCTAGTTGAGCTATATTTTGGTATTTTATTGCAAAATTAAATTCAAATAAAATAATCAACATGGTTCAGAATTTAAATTTGCTTTGTCGTTATTTTTAAGTTTTTTTTAATCATTCATTAATCATTAATTATTCGGAATCAAATTTTACGCATCGAAGCTATGAGGTTTAATCGGGAGGTCATGGACATGTACGATGAGGCATCATCACCTCATCCACGCTGATTTCGCAATTTATGAACGTAAAATTGGAGTTAACCCCTTAAGTGGATATGACGTATATATCCGTCAAGACCAAAGTTCTCACAAAGTGGGTATGACGGATATATCCGCATTGTGAAAGTTAAGCAAACCTCAATAAAAAATGACGGATATGCCCGATTACAGTGTTGTATGCTTTAGATGTAAGAATCTCTCGGAAACTGATTTGTTCGAACTTGATGATATACTATTTTCGTATACTAGATATGACGTACGTATCTGCTAGCGGTGAAAAGATCGTGTCACTACGGATGACACTTTTAACAGTGAAACATAACGTTGAAGGGTTTAAACCATCGCTAAAACACACAATTGTTATTGTTTTGAATCTATGACATTGATTGTTGATAGTCGCGCTATCTGCCTCATTTCAATTCTCAGAGAAGTTTGAGAATTTTTGAGCCGCATAAGTTTGTTTTCGTTTTGTTGAGTTTCGTCGATGTAAGATAAGATTTGAAGCGTCCACGAAGACGGTATTCATAGATTTATCTGGCGCAAAAAGCAAGTTCTATCTGCTGACGCATGACGGGATTTGACGGCTGTGTACGTCAAAGTGTTAAGTAACGTAAGCCGCTAGCTCTTTTTAGATTGTCTTTTGGATTTTGGAGTGTAGTGACACATCCATGTTTCATCCCCCATCACGATAGAGTCTAGAAAAGTTTTTCAATTTATAGTTCTTCTATATGCTTATCCCTGATTAATATATTCCATTCACGTTTAATCTACCTGATCTAATTCTATCCACATAAGCCCTGTCTCGTTATTTAATAGCCAAAGATTTACTCTTAATTTGAAACAATTTTTATATTATAACTTAATAGCAAAACAATAGACATTAAAGACAGATGCTTTTATAATCATCGCAGCGTCGGTATGGTATGAATTTTAGAAATAATTACATATGGATCCGTACGTTATGCTAATTACAATACTTAAGCCGCTCACGCTTAAGACAATCATTGTAATAATTACTTAACATTTTGTGCTGATTGCATACTATATAATAAAGCAGCTACAAAAAAGAGCATATTTCACATTTGCCTTTAATTTATGATAGAATGGGAACGCTAGAATCATAATAGACCCACGCGATTAATTATATAATTCTAGCGTGAGCATTCATGCCTGGAATAATATGAAAGGAAATTCAATAACGGAAATCTTGAAATGATAATTTTTCTGACACGGGTCGTTATTTATGTCGTTGGGACCGCCAGATTCGTTCCTGGTGTATAATTTTTGTGTAAACAAAAAAGCACCATTGATCTTGTGGCTGAATTTCTGATTATACGTTTATCAGTATAAAAATAATAAGCATAGTTGGATTCATGAGCTAAACCTTTAACCCGTTGATAAGTGAGATATAACATAGATTAAACATAGATGCTATACTCGTATGTCCACCAAATTCATTTTTCTCCCAGGACCACGCAGCGTTATTCAATATTGTATATCGATAAATGAACCCTAACACTTTTGATAGCACACAATATTCGTTCATTTCTTCGATCGATACATTTGGGCTGTCATTCGCAGCGTCTGCGGGATTCCTCGCACGGGTTAGCACGTACGATCAATACTCCATGTTCAAATGTCGCCAATTGATTACATGTTAATTGAAATTTAATGTAATTGATCGAATACTAGACTGAGACCCTATTCTTAATATTTGTCTGTTGTTTGAACGACAGCTGCCTTGTGCTATTGCACTTTCTTGTACAAACACTTTAATCTAAATGCATAAGATAACTTTTATAAATAAATTTGCAAGAAGTGCAAATAAAGTGGTTGCCCTCAATTTATCTACTTGGTCATAATTTTGTTTTCAACAGGGAAAAAATAGTTCTAAAAATTAATTCAGAACATTTCCATGTGAAAGTCACATTATGTCTAATTGGAAATAAGATGTGAATATTCAGCTTCCACATCCATCTTCTAGTTTGGGCTGTAATTGTGGGTAGCTTCTAATCTTCCCACTTTGAATAAATACCATGTTAAGGATGTCAATTCTATCAGTCTTCAACACAAGAAGAGAATATGTAGACATGGACAAGACTATTGGTGTGAATTAAAATTAGTTGTTTTCATTTTATTCTTCTTGTCAAAATCATCAATAATATTAGAATTATCGCGTTTTGATTAATTTTTATTCTTCATGCGTTCCCACGGAAACACTAATGATAAACGATGCGCAAAGATTTTATTTATATCATTTGGCATTTTCCGTCAGTTTCTCATTGTTTCTATGCCTCTGAATGTAGAAAATAATTGCATAAACCGTTCATACATAATAATCATAATGCAATGAATTATTGCGCATACAGAATTTATTGTTTTGGGTCAAAATATTATATAATTCGAAATTAATCAAAATAGTCAAACTGTTATACTTCCAACCCCCTAAACTTTAATTTTAAAAAATATATGGGTTTATTAAATTAACCCTTAGAGTGCTAAAATACGATATATCGTCGCTCAAATTGCTCAAATATTAAAAGTTTTTGTGCGTCAGGGTATCAGTGTTTAACATTGTGGTGCATCTTAAAAACACGCTAGAGTAGGGACCATAGCCAACAAACTTCTGCTCATCCAAAAAAAAAATTGTAGGGCAAATTGATTTGAACATCACAAAAAGGGAAACTCTAACAGGTAGTTGATCGGTTCCACTTTTCACTATTCTTTCCCTTCTGGGTGGGTGACTCCATGATGTCCACCCATAAAACCCCAGAGGAAGGGTAGATAATTCAACGCTAGTGGGCAGCGGTTGAACCACTGAGGTAATAATGTGGCGTAAATGTGCGCTAAAGCAACCTCGTCGGTTTACTCATCAAAACACTGCTGGGGTAGCCCAGCTAACATGAGTTGGGTATGCAGCTCACCCTGTGCTGCGTATCCATAAAGAGGTATGTGGAACTGCTAATTACAGAAGCTGTTGGAGTCTATGTCAAAGGCATCGCCACTATCCTCAACAGCCCAGTGCATGCAGGAGAACTTAGGGTGCACGTAGTCTGAAGCTGATCTCCTTGCGGAAGAAGACACTCTCTGTGTAGTTAGTCCGGGGAACCCCGGAACAGACTGCCCAACAGCGCTAGTAGTCATCCACGCTCGTCAGTCACTGTCTGTCATCTGTCTATTGTTCTTCTCCTTTGTTAGGCACCGCTTCAGATGTCGCTTAGTTCAGATTACTAGAAGTCCCAATTCCTCACAGGACACGGACAATTTATGACTTCGATACATAGGTTTAAGGTTTTCCACAATCTCGGAATGACCGTGCGGGGATTCATTCATGGACGCAGACCATGTTCTGTGAACATGTCAAGCAAGGTGTTTATTCGATGTGTCAGCGATCTGAAAGGCGGACCGGTTGCTTTTTTATTTACTTTTCACAAATTTACCTTGCTCCCACTTTTCATAGAAACTAAGATGTTTCACTTTTACCGAGCGAAATTCGTATGCCATGGAAGATAAAAGTTTGCACAACTCTGATCTAGAATATTTCAGACACGTTTTTGAGGAGCCAAATTCAGTCATCGAATTTAAATCGGCCGTACAATGACGTATTGAAAACCTGCTTTTTAGCAATGAACGTGTTAATCCAGTGCTGTCGATTTTGAATTACGCAGGCGGTGACTGAACGTCACTGCTGCATAATTGTCCATAACTGGTCATTTATTTTTAAGCGAAACAGGTATGCATGACATAAGAATTGACAGGAGCACACATCACCAGCGGCTCGTGCAGACATTCAAATTCAAATGGACTAATTGAATCGTCTTCGGCGTGGACTTCTTCGGCTGCACGCGAACTTCGGGACGAGGAAGATTGGAGTTGATTTATTATTTCCGCAGCTCGTCGGAAAGCAGCAGCACAACTCTTCGGCACATATGTTATGTCTGAATTGGCCGATATTTCTGCGTCGTTTTCCCAGAGCTGGTCTCGTTCACCTTGCATCGTCATCGTATTGCCTGCCAGCGATCTTCATTTATTTTACAGTTAGCTGATTACCTGTCATAACTGTATGAACCGTGCACGACTCGATGTGAACAACATCCAAACAAAGACCCGAAGAACGACTCATGTGCGAACTTCTCTGGACAATCGGATTTTTTTGTTGAACGAGAACGCGACGTAGTTCTCACCGTTCACTGCATTGTGTGTGTTTTTCGCTAATTACGGTGTAAAACGGACCTTAATCTGCCTTGATCTATTTTTTCCCTGCGAAGAAACGCACTGAATTCATAACTGTCAACCGCTTTTATGATAATGATTTGCAAAAAATGTGAATAAAATCATATTTTTCCCACGTGCAGAATCATCAGAACAAGTGTTACCGATCTGCTGATAACAGCGCGCTAATCTTTGGTTAAGCGTCAGCTTATTGCATTGTTTATAATAGGGCTTCTTAGAATATCACCACAACGAGTGAGAGAAATGAGATCGGACAGCAGGGTCTTATGACAGACTCTGGTAGTATTTGCTCTCTTTAAGACATCCAGTCCATGTCCTGCGCTGCCGTACGGTCTGACCCGAGTGCTCCCAGATTAGCCACACAGAGTGTTGTCCATCTGTCTTTTGATCCCCGGGAGCACTACGTGGAAAACTTCCAAGCACCCACCCCTTTCACTCCATGCCTCCCAGGAAAGGCGAAGTTCCACGAGAAAGACCAGCTTCAGACTATGTGCACCCGAAGGTGCAATAGAAGAAAAGGAATAAATAAGATAAACTGAATATCAAAGGAAGTACTACACGAGTACATCCTCATCTTGAAGGGGGCTGCAGCAGATGATGGACTGCAGAGGCTCCCTCTTCCCCATGGTGCTTGTATTGGTTTGGTCATTTGTAGTACCTAGGCACGGAGAAGAGTCACCATTCAAGAAACCGTAGCCGTTCTTGCCGTGTCGCTTTTTGTACAGAGTCCTCTTATTCCTTCTGCAATCAGCAGTTCCAAGTTCCTTTTTACGGTTGTGTAACACAGGGTAAGCCGCGCAACCATCTCATGTTAAGCAAACCAACGAGTCTGCTTTCGCCCACCTCTACTCCACATCATTACCCCAGTGTATCGACTGTTACCCACGAACGTAAGGTTGCCCCCCTTCCCCTCCCCAGGGATTTTATATGTGGCCATCATAGAGTGAAGCACCCTTCCCAAAGAAGTGGAAATATGCACCATATAGGCAGTGTTTAGTCCTGATTTTCATGCTCTTTCTTGATGACCCAAAAGTCAAAGACAGACTTCATCTTCAATCATTCATATCTTCAAAATATCTTGAATATTGTCATCTAAATCCAACCAAAATACAAGATAAATCATTTTGGTATACAATTTTTTTTAAATAACTTTGTGGCGCTGAGGAAATAATATCACTGCAATGTAAATCTATATGTGGACACGCAAAAAAGAAAAAAATGGAGAGTCTACCAGTAGTCTTGGCCGCTGACTAACCTATAATTCATAGTTGTAACGTTTCTTCGAGTTAAACGATGATCTTAATTGATAAAAACAAGTGCTTTTTTTGTCACCACCTGACCATCTTCATCTTCTTGATTGGCTTTAACGACCTGAGACTTTCGTGTACAATTATCCGCTCTACGTAACACTGGTGTCAGAAGTGGCAAGACTCATTCTATACAAAATCAAAGCTAGGAGCAGTACAGTTGAGAATGATACAGAATTACAATCATGCATTTCATATGTCTATACTCCATTGCATATAATATTTATTGGGCGTTTTAAATTGTATTTGTATTTAATTAGCGCGTTAAATGGCGCTAACTATCCGCTATTGCATAATTTCTTATAGATTTAAAGCATTGCGTTGTAATGCTCATATGGAATGATGACACATTTGCGTTGTGAATCAGTTTCATGATTTATGAACAAATCATCTATCTGTGAAGAATATTTTTGATATGAATAATGCGTCTGAAAGATTTTTGTCCCCGACTAACGTTAATATTATGCTGATGACAGTATTTGTTTTGGGTTCTTCCACGGTTATTTCGGGCCTTTCAGATGGTACTAACATAGCGTCAAGGTACTTAACATTTTCCACGAAATTTCATAAAGCGTTTTTTTTTTTCGCCGAAAATAAAAATAGCTATGCCTCATTGGGTCTTGTTTGGGGAAAATCCGACCCTAATAATCATTCCAAGAAATGGATTCATTATTTCGGGCGGGGTGAATTTCCATCGGACGTTTGTAATCGTCAAACGAGACCTAATTTTGCTTGTGCGTTGATCTAAGCCTTTATTATGTGACATTTTTTAAAGCTCTCGTGCCTTATTTTTCGTCCATTAAATAGGTCATGTGGAAAGCTGTTCAATGCGCATGCGCGGGTCTATTTTTCCGGACGCTCATATGCATAACTATAATTTATCCTGTCGATAGACGGAAGCATTGATCGATTTGACTCACTGATTGGTTCACATTCAAATGTAAAAAAAGGAATGTATGTCTGTTTGTTTGTCGGTCTGTTGTTGAAACAATCCCAAGATATATTATTGGTTTTTTCGAGCTTTCGTTTCATTTACTCGTTGTTAGGTTGTTTGATAAGATTCAAAAAAATATTAATAACAAAAAATGTGTTTCCTGAACCGTGTCTCGATACGAACTGTTGTTGTTGAAAAAATCAAAATCTTATTATTTTTAATGCGGTTTTTTCGATTCAAAAGAGTGTTAGTAATAGTCCATATTGAAGGGGGATGCATAATTCATTATTAAACCCGGTTTAACCACATAAAAATTAAAAACCGATTAAACATCATGAAGAGTGGAAAATTTTGCATTTGAACGCCGATTAAACAAACACTTATTTTTAAAATATCCAAGGCTTAAAAATCACGAGAACTGACAGTGCAAACTGTTTTACATTGCTAATGGCGTTGTAGATCAAAACACTATTCATATGCTTGCATATTGAAAAGTATATTTTATCGTGGAACATTTAAATATCATTCAAGCTCCTGACATTTCTTCGTTTCGTCCACTTAAAATTTAATGCTAATTCTATGAAAATATAATAATAACATCAATGTTATATCGCACAAAGTCTGTTTGCAATATTTTTGATTAATTTCGACATCCCCAGGGGACTATAGGTCGTTTATATTTTGATCTTGAGGCAATAAAAAATTGATCTTCAAGAGCATCTGATTCGTTTTTTCTCCATTTAATTGTCTGCGAAGATTAATTTATTCTGTCTAACAAAGTTAACTTAATGAATCATCTTATTGCTTTCAAGCTTCATTACTAAGGGTTATCATCCCCTCAAGTAGTATATTAATTTTCGCTAACCGCTCACGTCGCGAAATAATTTAGCTTTATCCGAACCAGCGAGATTTCTAATTGTATTAATTAATAAGTAAACATTTTAAAATAATATTTCAATAATTCAAAACACTTTTAAAATCCACTAATGATTTAGAAATGCAATTCCTAAGTGTTACATAGGTTTTCGCCTTAGACCAGGATAGCCCTTGGGAAAAAAGGAAGGACTATGTATACTTCAAAAAAGTGCTTTCAAGTAAAATACATATGGTCATATCTGTATGCCTTCTGTCAAAAAGGCCATTCTTCGATACGTTCGCCCAGGTGGCTCGCTGGGGATAAGAGAGTTTATACCATAATAGTGATACTCAAGCCAGTTTCAGATCAATCTTAGATGTCGTTCAAATGTACGCCACGACTTTGCTTGGTGGCACGTATTCTGGGAGGTAAATATCATCCAGTCAATGTTGCTTGTTCAATATTTTTGGCGAAATTTGGGTCAATTTCCAACTGCTTCAGAATTCAATAGGCGAACACGCGGCATTTCCTGCACTTCTGCATGGTCTAGTTCCTGGTTACCCCGGACTAGCCACACAGAGTGTCTTCCACTGATCTTTTGGTCCCACGAGAAAAGCTACGCGCAGAGCGTCCAAGCACCCGCCCCTTTTGCTTCGCGCCCTCCAGAGAGGTGAGGTTTCTGCAGGAGACCAGCTTCGAACTATGTGCACCCGAAGGTGCATATACTACTGCTGGTTCACTGCCACCACGAGTCCAACCTCAGTTTGAAGGAGGCTACAGCAGATGACAGAGTGCAGGGGCAACCCCTTCCCCATGTTACTCGTTCAGGCATTTGTAGTACCTAGCCACGGAGACGAGTCGCCGTTTGAACAGCCTAAAACCGTTTTCCCCTGTATGCCTAGGATGTTGAGGATAGTGGTGAGCCTTTACCACAGTCTCCACCAACTACTGTAATCGGCTGTTCCACACATCCCTTTATGGGTACGCAGCACAGGGTGACCTGCTTATCCAACTCTTGCTAGCTGGACTACCCCAGCTGCTTTTGATGACCAAACTGATAAGGCTACTTTCGTGCACGTTACCCATGGACGTAGAGTTGGCTCTCCCCTGGGGTTTTATGGGTGGGCATCTTTTTTTTTTTTTTTTTTTTTTTTCTGTGGGCGAGAAAATCTTCGCAAGACGCCCAGTGAAGCTGGGCAGTGTAGGATTCACGATTGTTCGGTCGTGCCTGCCCACTAAATGGGTGGGCATCTTGGAGTCTAACACTCACCCGGAAGTGAGTCAGTTGGATTTTATACGGGTGCAAACCCAAGTCCTGATGCAAAATTTTCCAAACGTCGCAGAATGGGCAAGTTATTATGAACGACGAGAAATTGCCCGCTTCTGGTATTCCCGTACACTCTCACGCACAGCAGTGATATTTTCAACAGACCTTGCATTTTCGGTGACAAGTGTTTTCAAATTTATCGAACCGATTGACTCTGAATTTGGCCACCAAACATCGAATATTCAACTTAGGCGGGACGGTTGTGGCAAGAATAAATATTACTTAATGTGCTGAACGTCTCGCGAACTGGGGTACAGATTATTAAATCATCATAAACGTAGATGCTAAATTCATATGTCCCCCCACTTATCGTCCGTACAAATCCACTTATCTGTCCGGACCGTCGCAGTGTGTATGAAGCTTGTACATAAATAAAATAACACTGTCGATAGCACAAAATATCCGGTCATTTCTTCAAATAAACATAAACAATACACTTTAAATCGATTTCACATATCATTGATAGTCGATAAATTTGGGTTAACGATCTATACAATGGTGCGGTATACGCAGGATACTCTCTCCGTCTTTGTTTCTCTCCAAACTCAACGTGTAATAATGCATTCTATGAATCACAAGAATTCGGACACAACATTGTGTATTACCTCTTTGAGGTGATACAATCGTTACAAATGTATGATATATTCAATGGATGAGAATAGGTCAGAATATATTTGAATGGATTTAACTCAAAGATGCCTTTGTCCTGCAGCAGATTTCCTTGGACCGATGACGATGGAATAAGAATGATTTGTATGATACATGTGATTGATATACAAAGTGTAGAACATATCATCTTCTCCTCCAAGGATAATGGCTACTTTGAATGCTGACGGCTCTTCGTAACGTCTTCGATTCAAGAAGGTCCTCTTTTCTCATATCCAAGAATAAAATTATCATTTATCAATATTCAGCTGCATTGTTATTCGAAACGTGTCGATCTCGTCTGAGAAATTTTCATTCAGGATCACACCGCCTTCCGGATGCTTTTTGTCTTCATTATGATGGAGGCTGGTAAAAAAATGGCAATGGCAAAAAATTGTTTGCTAATCCAATTTCCTCATCGCCATTTTTTCGGTGTTCGAACGGCTTGCATTGATGTTTCTTTTGGGCAGCAAGAAATCCGACCCTTCGGCGCTGATGAATGAATGGAACTCCTTTTTTTCGTTTTGTTTGACCTTTTTCGTAGAAGGACCGAGGAAAAAATTGAATTGAAACCGAATTATTTCATCATATGAAGACTCACTGAATTTGCATGGATCTTGTGCAATAAATTTGGAAATAAAGTCTTTAGTGTGCATTGAAAAAAATTGTTGAATTTGAATATGCGCACGCGCCAAAGATAGTATAGGTAACCACGGTTGTGCGTACTGTGACACATATGTTGTTTCATTGACCATTAACCCTTTGAGTAGTGAGTTAATTTTAAATAATCATAAACGCCACTTATCATCCGTACAAATACAATCATCTGTTAGGATCATCGCAACGTGTATGAAGCTTGTACATAAATAAATAAACACTGTCGATAGCACACAATATTCGGTCATTTTTTAACGTAAACATTTCTGTTGCGTCTTTCTGATTCTTTGGAATTCGGATACAATTCTGTATCTTACCCCTTTAAGGGGTTAAAATCTTAAAACTCATTAAATAAAATTAAAATAAGGAAATTTTGTTTCAATTTGATTTTTGAAAGTTATTTAATTGCTTTGAACTTAAAGTAAAACTCTTGCATTTCCTTATGAACAGTTCGTGCCCACCCTGGAGGCTCTCGAAGATCATGATTGAATAATTTGAGAAACACTGATATGCATGTAATTTATCTTAAATAATTGACTCGAATTTATTGAAAATACATTTTTTGCCAATTAATTGCTACGTGTTTATATTTCAACTATGCTGCAAATAAAGCTCTATGTTTCCGCTATTTAACAATTGCCAAATATTTACATAAATTAATAGATTGTACCGTATGAATTAGCCAAATTTTGCTCGGTCAACGATCCAAAGCAATTAGGAGAGTTTGAGCATAAATAAAATAATGAACCCATGGCAATTAAATGTACTTTAAATATTTAGAAGGATAACAGGTGCAACAAACGATGAAATAACGGATATAACGAGCAAAATATGGTGATGATCTACATTGCATTTTAGCCTTTAATATAAGAGATTTTTATGGGCTTTAAATTCTTCATTAGTGAGTTCATTTTAAATTAGGTAATCCGGCGGTTAAGTGCTTGGAATCGTAACTCAATTATCTTGGGCTCAAATCTTAAAAAAATAAATGCTATATTCGCATTTCCACCACTTATCATTCACACAAATTTTCTTCCTTTTTCTCTCAGGACCACGCAGCGTGAGTCAAGCTTTTGTATCAATAAATGAACCTTGACACTGTTGATAGCACACAATATTCGTGTAAACATAAACAATACACATATGTTTCTTCAGTTTTAGTAGCCAAATATTAAATACAATAGCGTTTCAAATAGAATCATTTTTGTCATGATTCATGATTTTAAGAAAACCACCAACGTTCTAAGAAGATACCCGATGTTTTTCAAACGGATACGGATAAATTCCATTATAATTTTAATGTTTATTTTGTCGCCGTCTGTTAATAATTGATGTAATGACTCTCTGTTTTGTACTCTATGAAAAAAGTCGTTCAAATATAGTATTCCTGTATAGAATATCAAGTGATTCTTTGTGCTCGTTGAAGTTGTTCGAAAATGTATTGAAATGTGACAAAATAAATCATAAATGTAATGTTTTAAATAAATAATAATATTTTACGTGTAGTGGTACCTTTACAACACGACCTTGCCATTGATGTACGAGTAGGGAATCCAATCCCGAGCCGAAATTTCGATCCCGGGTCAGATCGAGATTTTCAATAGTTTAAGAAATTACATTGATAAATTTGATAAAAAATTACTAATAAGTCCATTTGTTTTGATATAAAAAATAACTTGAAGTCGAAAGAATAAGATTGATAAAATTCCTTTCTGCTGGGACACGGACTAAACCACGCAAAATTCCCAATTTCCCGACAAATTATTTATTTCCGTCGCTGCAGATGAATACTTATATACTATAATACTTTGATGTGGTTCGTAATTATATTACGGAGGAATACAAAAAATCTTAAATCCGTATCTATTATATTTCATATCGATATTCCCATTATTAGAGTCGATATGTAGTAAATACATCACCGGTAGGGAAAAGTTAATACAACAATTTGAAAAATCTCCGATTGATCTCCGTCTCCGATTCACTAATCTTCGCACTCAATGTGCGAAAATTCTCTTTCTTTATCAATCGAGTCATTCCCTTATTTTGTTAATATACATAATAACCGAATTAGACTTGTAAAATAATTAAGCAGCTTTCAATGCATACAAAAATAATTCAAAATAACAAAAAATATATTTTTTAAATATTTATTTTTGCTCGTTTTTGTTCATTTTTTTATTTGTATTAAATCACCGAAAATCATATGGTCTTCGTACCAATTTGCAGAATTGATCGGCAACGCAACGCTCAAGGGCACTAATGGCGCCAATTAGTGCGACCGGTCATTAAAGTGTTAAATAACACACATGTATTTAAACCGTTCGTATTTCAAATTCAGTATTATAATTTATTTATTTCCGTATAACGCTGTGCTCGTTATTTTTTGTAGTATTTTATATGGATTGATTCTAATGTTATTTCTTTTCTTTTTAAGGTGAGCGTCAATATTGCTGCATCATAACGCTTGAATACTGAAAATGTGTTGCTTCGTCAAATGAAAAAGGTAAGCTTTTCGGTTGGAATTTATAACACGGATCCAAAATGTCTATTTCTTGAGCTTTGCATTGCGTATGAAACAGGTTAAATTAACAACAGGGTGCATTGATTGCGATTTAACAGCAACGTTATACTAGAATGACTGATGACACAACGTATGTGCCATAGTCTGGATATCCATTCACGGCCAATTATACTATGGGAGGCAGCGATGTATTGTGCAATTATTGCGGCTGACCCCTTTTTTTTTTTTTTTTTTTTTTTTTTTTTTTTTTTTTTTTCCTTCATTTTTTAATTTTTAATTTTATTTTATTTATTATTATTATTTTTTTTCATTATATCCCCTTTATGGTTTCGCGCTTTGCATTGCGCTCGGTCACCAGATTGAGCAGAAGTTGGTTCCTCCAGGGGGACGTTAAATTAGTTTTTCACTAAATTAGTGTTGTTAGATGTGCGGGCTGTCATAAGGTCGTTTTTACTCGACCTTGGGTACATGCTCGGGTGTGGGTGGGCCCCCCCGTCCCCCTTTTTTTTTTTTTTTTTTTTTTTCTACAAAGCTGTTTTTTTTTTCTTATTTTGTTGTTTCGATATTGTAAGTAAATAAAATGACAGTCTACCGTGATGTTATTGCCGATGTTTATATAATTTTTTAAGACTTAATAATTTTATTAATGTCTTATACATACAAGACTGAAAATATATTGTAGCTGCTTATAATAAATATTATTTTTTTTTCAAAATTACAATACTTCAATCAAGCTCTCGCGCTATAAATTTAGCCACATCTATCAAAGCCCTAGCCACCTTGTATCGAAAGTAGACCACTTTTATGTAACAATAATTAACTTCAACTACTTGTAGACAAAAATGCAACTTTGTGTCTGAACTGATTGCATCAAAAATTAGCTTTATAGAAATAGGTACAAAATTTTGGTCGCTGCCTCGCGTATTAGGTGTGTCACGGTTTCGGCCGTTTTATTTATATGATCATTGCTGGATCCATACTTTCGCATTCAAATGCATTTTTAACCATTTTCGCCTTAATTTATTTATCTTGGCAATGTTCAAAGTAGATTTTCTCAAATTTAAATTCACACAAGTTAAAAGGATGTGTAGAATTTCTATTTAGGATCCGTTCAAGAGTCGTTCTCTTTGTCAATATGAGCGAAATGAGTTTCGCAGGATAAGAAACGGGAGCGTCACGTACTCGGTTACAATTACACGTTTCCTTCGCCACCCCCTTTTTGGTATTCTTTGTTCTTTGAGTTGACGATCTACAAACAGTACGTAAACAGGGTAATAATTAAGCGTGTTCCCGGTTGTCGCGAACGCTCTCCCCGGGATATTTTTAGAATCGTTTAGTTTTTCAATTATAAAATGCGGGGAATACCTGCTGCAGGCTCTATTCGAAATATCCATGTTTTCCTTCGTTAATAGGTCATTTGGCCGAAGTGGTATGGCTATGACCTGACATCGCCTGCAATTGGGTCACCACCCTCCGCCTACCCTTCTCGTTTTCCCGCCCACCGAGAAAACTGGGCTTGCCCCAGATTCCCTCCAGCGTTACCCAGTTCGTCCCTTGTACGTAAGAATCGGAACTGTTGATTCTCGATATGGATTTTTATGGCGTGCCAACCGGGAAATTAAATATTTGAAATATGGCTTCCGGTTAAGGGAGCTAGCTATCTACCAGAACCCCCTCAGCTAAACAATAATCGACGGAGTGCTTCCCAAGCAACTCTTTGTTTGGGAACAACCATCGAGCGATACCAATTTGCTACGGTATTTTTCTTTGTTCCCGTAGATGCTCCTGGCACTTGACCAACCCTTGATTTTCGTCGTGGCAAATATTAGCATAAGATTTAAGCCGCAAAATTTCATCACGAAATTAAGTTCACAAATTACAAACAATGCGTCCATCACGTCTATAGTTAGATATAACCATTAGAACGCATCGTCAATCACTAATAGCGTAATATGCGAACTTCGCTGAGATTTTGTATTAATAACCACGAATTTATGGCGCGTGCATTGTTTAAAGAACACTATGCTCATGCTTCATTAAAACACGTCGAGGAGAACGTGATTAAGTGTACGTCTTCCATAGAATGTTTTTTCATCTTTCTCGATGTTCAAATATTTATTTTGGGCCCGATAATTATTTTAATGCTCTCCTCTGTATCAAATTTTCAAAGATTTTCGGCGTAGCCATCTTACTTTATTTGATTTGTTCCGTTCACATTCTGATATTTTTGGTGAACGCATTGGTCTCCAAAATAGAGAATCTCAAAAGATAGAACACCAATCCGGAGGATAAGAAGGCCACTGTTGCGTCGCAAAATTATGACCCGAGAAATTCCTCACTTTTTTATAGTACTCGCTGCTCCAAATGCGAAAAAAAGGGCCATCCAGAAAGTAAGGTTACATTATTTATCTAGGATCGAAAAATGTTTGTATTTAATTGAAATTCATAGGACGCCAGTTTTCTTTTGGATTCTGGTGTGTAGTGACACATCCACGTCTCAACCCCCGTCACGATAAAGTCCAGTAAAGCTTATCTCTCCTGTGCAAAACGATTCAAAAATTCACGCGCGGTAGTCACGCGATTGTGACGGTGCTCCAGTGTGAGCATTCTGGACACCCATCTCGCCCACAACTTCTCGTAGACAAGTTTTTCCGACACAATATCACCAAAGAAGACTTCGACAAAAAACAAATGACCGCGCAGATCCCATACAGACTAGAAGTGGCGGGAACGCGCGACGACCTCTACATCGGACGAATTTACTGTGACTGAACAAAATGGCCGGTTAGGATCATACCCCCTACACACCAGACACTTCGAAATAATAAAAAAATATCCACCAGTAACAGGAGCCCTCGTAATCTTACTTCCTAGATGACCCTCGTATATGAAAAAACAATAATAAATTTTTGATTTAGTTTAAATCAGGACTTTGAATAGGAACTGAACCGAAACCCGAGGACCGGTAAAATCATTATTTTAGCCGGAATGAAAACCGGAACTGAACCGATTCGAAAATATCGGTTTTATCGTTTCGGTGAACGTTCAATCATTGTTCCAATTCCAATCAATTCCAGCTTGTCAGAAGCTCAAGTCATCATTGTATTTTTTGTTTAGGTTATCTCTTCCTATATATATTTGCTATGTATCCAGACTGGGACTCCCGTTAGCATTTAGTTAATATAATTTCGTTTAATGATTGATTTTTTTATATACTAGCGAATACCCGGCATGCGTTGCAATGCCACACTTAAAAATCATACGTGCGCTCTCCCTCACCTCGAAAAGCGACTGTCGACCCGCGTCACCAACTCGTGACATAGTTGATTAAATACCTTACCAAACCGGGCATGCAACCATCAGGACTGTCGCAGCGTGTATAAAGTTTGTACTTAAAAAATAAACACTGTTGATAGCACACAATATTCGATCATTTCTTCGAGTAAATATAAACAATGCGCTTGAAATATGTTCATTATATCGTTCACATATCATTATTAGTCGATAAATTTGGGTTAACGATCTATTGGGTCTTTCATCTTCAATTGCTCAGTAATTATTTCACCAGACCAATATGCGCCAACATGGTGTATCCGTTAAATGTCTCACTAATTTATAAACCTTCTTGTATACACGCGCAATAACGCACCTAAGTTTTAGATACTAAAATGATATAAATTTCGCTATATTTACAGAGAAGGCTTTGATACCGTACTTGATCCGAGGCTCATGCTATGTCAATAAATACAACCGAATCGCCATATTCGTAAATCATTTATTAAATTTATAGCACGGCTTTCGCTCTTTTCAATCATCGCACCAACAAATATTTTTATTTAATAGATAAATATTGATTGATCTATTTGCAGACACTTCAACGTCGACATTACCTTAGATATTGATTTAGGTTTTCTTGAATAATGATATAGTTTTTATCGTCGGCAAATATTTCTTATCGAATATTTGCTTTTGATTATTCCCCCTGCGTTCGTAGTAATGTTTGCACGTTGATTATTTTGTTTTAAGGCGTAATTTGCTTCCTCGGCCTATATTTGGACAAGGTATATACTTTTTTTTTGTTGAAAAATTAGAGCATTATTTATTTATAATATTGATAGCTTTATCTCCGATGGGAGGGCTTTCAAGTTGATTAAATGTAAGTAGCGTTGCGGGTTGCATAATTCACAGGGTGAAAAGTAGGTTCGGATTTTGGAACGCTCCAGGAGCGGAATCGTCGCCTGAGGTGTTACGTTTTTTTTTTGTTTTTATGGCTGTTCTAAACTCTTTTGGCATTTGGGCGCCATCTTATCCCGGACAAGACTGTTTGTCATCCCAGCGGAATCCTTCAGCAACTTTGTATTCCAATAATCAAGATTTATGGCGTCGAACGATGGCTGTAAGCCCTCGCTTTGCGCGGGCATCATCCGTGTATTTTGTTGAATTTATTTTCAGAAGTACTCCTTCTTGTCCTTAGGGTTGTTCTTGTACTGTTGGTTTGCTTTGAATTTCAGGGACGGAGCTGAAAGCTCAACATTATGTTTATTGATCGGCGAGCTGCAATCGCCCTCGTCTGACTTTCACTCTCTACGGTGCAGAATTTCTGCGCTCACTTTCTGCGTTGGAAGAAAATAAAACTAGATTGAAAGTAAAACTTCTTTTCGATATTAAAGAAGCAATCGGCGGTTATTTCATATTCTCTCATACGTCTTTGAAATGGAGAAAATCGACTTCGATTATGCTAAAAATCTTGAGAGCAATCATTGTCGTGTCATCTGGGACGATATCTATTAGCGATATGGGACAGTAATTAAGATTTCATTTTATGCCCCTCATTAACACAATTCTTACCAAAGAGTGTTATTGTGGTAATAACATTTAATTGCTCTTGGTGATTCCTAAGTACTCTAATAAACACAGCAATATTTTTCGTATTGATTGTAGCCGTTTGATAACCGTTGATGAGGAATCCCGCATACTGCTGCGAACGACTCAAGTGATACAGAGTGCGGAGATTATGAATCAGAGACATAGACGGAAAGAGTGACTTGCGTACATCGTACGATTGTATAGATCGTTAATCCAAATGTATCGACTAATAATGTATTGTTATGATAGAGAAACAAAAAAGATACACAGGCGAAAAGCGATCCATAGCCATCAACAAATGACGACAAAATAAACATCAAAATTAAAACGAAATTTGTCCGTATCTGGTTAAAAACCATGAAGGGTCTTCCTAGGATCGTTTGTGATCTTCTTAGAATCATAATAAATAGTAGAAATAGTAGAAATCTATAATTTTATTAATAAAACTGAAGATGCACATTTATTGATATACAAGCTTGACTCACGCTGCGCGGTCCTGAGAGAAAAGTGGATTTGTGTGACGTAGCGAATATAGCATCAATCTTTAAATCGTGTTTAAACGCAGAAACGAGCCTTTGACGAAGACTTGCAGACATTTCATATCAAAAGCTTATTAGTAAATTTAAGAAAAATCTTTACCTTGGTGTGATACGACTTGGCAACGGAGGCAATTTGTCTTTAAACCCTCTTGTTGACGGATCGATATATCGTCGTTATCAACTAACCAGTGAAAAATGCTAACCGATGATATATCGTTGCATTTGCAATTCGCAAATGATTTACCATTTCACTTTATTCTTAAGCTTTATTGTATCAATTTTAGCATTTCTTAAAACATATTTATACCGGAAAGAAATCAATTGTTTCATCATTGTTCAACAATTATATAAACGATCGTGAGCTAACCTTAATTTGGTTGTCTAAATGGGTGGTAATTTATAGATAAAGATATTCATCAGAAATCAGCCGAGGGCACACGAGAGTAGTTTGTGCTGTATTTTATTAAATACAATTAGATTTATTATCAGACGTGCCTATTTAATTTAATTGATACCGGACATCGAAATATCGTCATTGGCAACACTTGCGCAAAATGCACAACGACGATATATCGTTGCATATGCGATGGCGACCTAATATTCGTCATACGTATGGTGTGTCGTCACTTCCTAATAGATAGTATCGACCCGTGTCCATTTATTATTTATCCAACTTTATCCTCTGTGCATATTTTTGATTGTGGATCCATTGAGCCATTTTTGGATCAACGTCAAGTGATGCTCAATTGTCCAGAATCGAAGCACATGGATGACGTATTGCATTATCTGGGTGAGCCGAAGTGGGAGGTTCCACACTATTTAAATATATGCGATTTTAATTGATTTTTAAAGATATATTTTAAATCATTGGGTTCGTCTAATATAGTATTGCATGCATAAAAATATGATTGTAGTTGGGGTTCAAGAATATATATATTAAAAAAAAAATTTTTAGAATGATTCATTCGAATAAATGTATGATAGACTACGCAATAAAAACGTTCCGTAGACAAAGGATATTCAATATCAAGGAGATAAGGGGACGTCGGCAATGGCGACAGACATTGATAATGTGGAGACAATAGATTCTATCCGATCCTTTATTTATCTACTCCCTACGCAATTTTCCCTGATTATATATACATTGGATCATATTTATTTATTAGAAATTCCCAAATCATCAGATAGGGCCGTCTTATGCATTTATCGGTAATTCTGTAAATTTGTTTATGTATCTGGTTCTTTGTGTACCATTCAAATTAAATTTAATTAAGGCCATCATCGGCTTATCGATGTCGCCTAAATATAATTTCAAGGATGTCTTGAACGATCCGTGTGTATTCCTTGATGAAATTAAAACGTATTATGTTTATACGCCACAGTGGACAGGGCGAAGATACATTTTGTTTACCTGCGGAACTATTTATTCCGTAGCCACTGTTTTCGTTCCGTTCCCAAAATAAGTCTTCCACCCCGGCTGGGGGGGGGCGGCCACCCCTTCCCGCTTATCGATCGTCGTTATTCTCGGCATCCGAGGCTGCTGCAATTTTCCTCCTCTTTCTACGGTCGTTCACTCTCTACTCTCGCAGGAGGATTTGGGTGGGGGGTCGGTGGGCGGAACGGGTGGACTGAAAGTAAAACTTGCATGCCGGTCTCGCAGAACCTGCGGAAACTGTGTCACTCTATCGCGAACCCGGAATCTCCAGCTACGGAGCGTCGGGTAATGCAGCCCACTTTTAATTATTGTCTTTCTATTATCCCAAATGGCTTTTGTTTGCCAACATTTCAAACTTAACTCGCTATGATAATAAAAATATCCCATTCATTTATTTAAATGGGATGGAACGCGTTAAGTTAAAAGGGGTGGAATTTAAGGTTAGAATCGCTTTTTTTTACATTGGGCTATTTTTATAACGTTCCCTTCGGAAGCACATCTCATTCGTGTCGTAAAATAGATGAGCAGCGAAATAAGGATAATAGTTGTGAAATGGCTGTCGGCAGCATTTTGTTTGTGCTTGCCTCCTCGAAGGCAGGGCTATCACTATTATAGGGTATTTTATGGACGCTCAATTTTTTAATGTAAATAAAACATGTTGTGTGTGGGATATCCACACTCATTTTTTTTATTTGAAATAATATTTTATGGCATTAAGTATAGAATATAACGGCGTTCAAATATCCGACGCGGCTTTGTGGCGCGTATTCGGGCGATCCTCAAATCGCTCATGCAGAATGTCCATCATGGAATGCGCTGTGTGACATGTAGTGATTTCGATTTTCAACTATTGTTTTGCCTTACGATATTTGTTGACCTCTTTTGCAGTTTTGTTCAAGATATCTTTTCTTAAAAAATGTTCATGAAGAACGTGCTCAGTTAGCGTATCGTTTGAAGGACTTTGATATGTTTGATAGTTGATATTCAAATCTGAATCTGATATGACATGATATAGATACATATATTTGACCGATTTGGATAATTTTAGATCGGACCCTTCCAATCTGTGTTTCAAGCAATTTTGACTTTAACACATTGATGATAAATTCCACGCATATGCTGCGAATGCACTCGAATGATAAAGAAAGCACATTGAGTGCGGAGATAAGTGAATCGGAGAAAGAGACGGAAAGTGTCTTGCGTCTCATCATACACTCGTACATCGATGACTAGGTCGTGCTGTAAAGATACCCCTACACGTTTAAATATTCTCAAATACACATCTAAGTCTTAAGTCTGCATCCGGCTGAAAACCATCAGGCAATATATACTTAAAATGATCAATCATATACTTATTAACAGTGTTAAGGTTCATTTATTGATATACAAGTTTTATTCACGCTGCGCGATCCTGAGAAACATTGGATTTGTGTGGATCAAGTATAGAGATTTGTTTATATCGTTTAAAGGCGTCTTCCTGTTGACGATGTACTTCAACCTCAATCATGTATGTTCATTTTCGAAGGTGTCAGTCATTATCTCCCTCTCCCTTCTGCACGGGGGTTTCACCTCCCAAGAAGAAGAAGAAACATGACCCAAATTTGATTTCATGCTATAAAAGATAATCATGTTTTTAAATATCAAATACATATAATTCGCACCATTTCCTTTTCTAGCATCCTTGGAATTGGCGATAAAGTGCCTTTATTGCCTTCATATCTCCTTTGTTTGATAAACGCTAGAGATACGACACGAACACTGGCATAGGTGTAAATATAACACGAATGTGAAACCACAGCTTGAAATATTACAAATCTAACAAATGACATTATTCCTTATTATCAATCATAGTTATCGCGCCGAGGACTAAATTTTGTCACGTTTCCGCATTTGGGTCGGATGTTATTTTCACGCCCTAATTGGTTCTTTTTTTGCGAAATGCCCGTGTGCCGTTTGTCATATTTTGTCAATAGATGAGGTCGTAATTGGAAGCGACTCAAGCTGAACCCTCTTCCTTTTCGTCTTTATGTCCGATTCATTATCTCGTATTTGCTTTGCAATGCCTAGGATCATCGCAAATTGCGCGTATTTATCAGCCATGCAAATTTACTTTGTTCATGAAGCGGAAAATTCCTGTCGCCCTCGTATGTACCTTCCATATTTTTTGCCCCATTTATATTCATTTACATACAATGGAATCGGATTATATTAATGGAACATTGTAACAGTGACACCTTAAACGATTTTAATTTCTGAAGTGTTCATGATCCGGCAGCCATGTGCTGCATTGACGCTGCGCTCACCTATGGTCATCCGAGCGCTCTGGAACTACTCCGTTGCATGTTATGGCATTGTGAGATTTTAAAAAAACGCAATATTTATTAAGCTTATATTGAGCACAGATTAAATGCGCAATAAGTAGAGATGGCCTTATCAAGTGCAAGTGTGTTTGATAGGTGAGGCATAATTTCCGAAGGCAATAAATAGGACGGGTAATCGACCATATGATCACATGCATGTGACAGCTGTCGTAATCGCGAATATTAGTCGCTCCGAGGAATTGATTTTGGGAAATAACATGACTGAAATTCATATTTGTTCATCCAAAACGTGTGCACAGCACAAAATTATAATAAGTCAACTGTATGCTAAGTTTGAGTATATTCAGAATGTGGATCATCTCAAATACAGGATGCGGGAGGGACTACTTTATTTTTAGAATGAACAACATAAATGGTATAGGATGGGTTGAGACTGGATATAAAGTGACTTAGTGGTTTGTTTGACTCTTGATGGTAGAGTCCATGCTCCGCGTTGTTGTGCGGTCTGCTCCGAGTGCTCTCGGACTTTTTTTTTCGTAAGGATTATTTTTTTCTTTATAGTCACTGCCGAGCCCGTACCCGTCGTTAGTGTGGGATTCCGGATTTCTCCGCGTATCCACTAAAAAATCTTTCCTTATCCTCCCCCTTCCCTGTCAGGCGTTTACCAAGCACGAGGATCTTGCTTGTGAAAACCCTCCCCCTCCTCCACCTTTTTGAAAAGAAAGGAAGTCGCTCTCCGCTCTCGGCTCGTAAGCCTTATCCTCTGAACGTGGCCGTCCGTCGAGTAGCCTCCTACCCGACGGGCGTTCCTGTTCTCCTTTAGCAAAAGATCTTCAGTGCAGGAGATCCGCTTTGCTCCGTTGTTTATCCTCTCTGTGCCTCCCCTTTGGCTCCGCAATTGGCGCTCCAAAATCCGCATATTCGTGCCTCCCGTCTGGAAAACCCGGAGTTTTCCCAGAATATTCCCAGGGGCCCTACCCCCGGAAAAAGTTTCGGAAAATCTCGAAAAAGTCTCCATAGAAATTCGTCAGGGATCCAAGGATACTCCCACTGCGTAGTCTCAGAAATTCCGAATCCAATGAGTACCCGCACTCCGTACCGATACTTCCTGGTCGCCCGCAACGATGAAGTCGCCGAGCTGATTCCGACTCCTCCTGATCTCCTCTTCAGGGCGTAGCGTCGGAATGACCGAAGGCGCTCCTGTATCTCTCGAATATTATTCAGAGTAAATTCGGTCGCATGTCTGCTCTCTCCGGCTGTCAAAATGCAAGCGAGAGTACCCTCGAACTAGCCACATAGGAGTGTCTTCTATCGCTCTTTCCCCCGAGAAGTACTACGCGCAGAGCTTCCAGGCGCAAAGGACTACGTGCACAAGGTGTATTGGAGGAGGAAGAAAGAGGTTACGCTAAAACGCAAAGGAACTACTAAACGAGGTTGCCACCACGAGTCCTGCCTTAGTTTGAAGGGAGCTGCAGCAGAAGATAGACTTCTTTTATTTTTGTTACCACCATGCCCACACAGTAATTGGTAGACCAATTATAGCGGACACACGCTTGCAAAACAAAAGAACGCACACAGCGCTGAAGCAATGGAATTAGGGGATGATGTAGGCAACAATCTCCTACTCCACTGTGGCTGCTGCATTCAATGCAGGGAAAAAGGATTGGACGATTCGCTGCCAGCACTGGCCGGGTTGCGTAAAATTAATAAGAATCTAAAGTATCTAATTTATACCAGGTGCCAGCAAACTGTCCAGTCTATATTTACACAAGTGGAAGGAGCAACTACGGAGCTATTCACCGTCAGAAACCTCCTTCCCCACATTTAGTGCCGAAACTACTGCAAAATTTAGAGAATGTGCCGTATGCGCGGGGACCAGCCACTAAGTCCACGTGTCCAACAGGTTCTGAAGCGGAACCCCTGACACTACGTAGAAGAACTTCCCGATCGGCTTCCATGCCCGGACATGACCACAGGACATGATCCTTTGTCATGTCTGTAATGAAAGACTACTGAGCCCTTGTCGAAGGAGATGCGACTCTAATCGTCCGTGTCCTGTGAGGAACTGAGAGGTCCAGTGATCTAAAAATACCCAGCGACACGCCAGACGATATTTAATACTGCTAAATAACTTAAACAGTTGCCTTCCATTTAAGTCATTCATCCATCTTGACTGCCATTCTTCTAAGCAAACATTAAGTGCTCTCCATTTTAACATGATTACGTCCTAAGCTAAGCAGGGTTCAAGATCATCCAGAAGGGATGTATTCAACGTGTTGTTGCCTATAAAAATGGTGGGCCGATTCTTAAATCTCAAAGGGACCGCATTTAACTGCAAGTGCAGGTCCAGTAGCAGAAGGGCAGCCAGTATCGGCAGCGTTTCAGTCGAGACGGTCCGGTAAGCTTTTGTCACCGGAATTAGAGAATTAAGGCTACAGGGACTCCTGCTTCCTCATGGTACTCGTATTGGTTCGGTCGTTGGTGGTACCTATCCACGGAGACGCGTCGCTGTTCGAGCAGCCGAAAGCCGTTCTCCCCTGTATGCACTACGCTGTTTAGCCTGTTGAAGAGAGTGATGTCGCCTTTTGCAAAAAGTCCTCCTGCTCCTTCTGCAATCGGTACTTCCACATTCCACTTTATGATGTTAGCTGGGACAATTGATATTACTAGGATATATCAGTTTAATTATTTTTTCCATGGCATGTTTTTAAAAATGTGGTCGCCAGCCACTCCTCCTGTAGGACTCAAATCTAAGATGATTGAGTCACGAGTCCAACCCCTTAATTGCGGGACAGGTAGAGATATTATATTGATGGAAAAAATAATTATATTAATATTTATTGTGTTTGTGTTATTTATTAATTTTTAAAAAATGGTAATTTCTCTGCCGCACCCTGTACGTCTAGCGCCAATACGTATGTCTGCTTGAATCGCATCGTATTTTATCTCAAAATAACGATATTATTTCACATCTCAAGATCATGTCACATAATAAGAGATTGTAACCCTGTTTTTTAAAACGGTAGCCGCTTCAGCTACAATGTCGTGCGCTGTACGTATGACGGCATTTGAATCAAACATAAAAAACGCAAGTGAAGATCGTCATTATTATCACAAAATAAAATAAAGATGTAATTCATATACCTTAATGCCACCGATCAGTTATTCAAGTTGCTTAAAATAAAATATTGCCGATTTATATTTTTTCACGTTAAAGTATTATATCGAATGTTAAAATGAGTATTTATAATTATTCCTTGTTAGATGCGAGCTGTTGATAGATCCGAATTAACGACCAAGTCTTTCGGGTGCGACATTCGAATTTATTCCACGATCTATAAAAAATACGACGCTTGAGTGACTCAAATCTGATTATAAATAAATATTCAAAAAATGAAGTAGATGCATAGATAAAATCGCGATTAAATCTGCGATTTTATTTTCGGTGAATAATAGACGCTCTAGGCTCAGAACTTAGAAAGTTGATATTGAATTCTACCATTTTATATGCCACTATTCATTTTTGAGCATGCTTACATATACAAAATTTGATGTCTGTCTGTTCGCTGTACATTTTTATGACCTTTGATTGATTGAAGCCACGTTTTTTTTTTAATATACATCCAAGAAAAACTGCCCAGTAT
Source organism: Stenopsyche tienmushanensis (assembly GCA_008973525.1). Classification (NCBI taxonomy): domain Eukaryota; kingdom Metazoa; phylum Arthropoda; class Insecta; order Trichoptera; family Stenopsychidae; genus Stenopsyche; species Stenopsyche tienmushanensis. The sequence continues at coordinate 308,296 of WACJ01000519.1, forward strand.
TTAAAAAAAAATAAAACTACTCACACTCGAGATGGCCGTACATTTTTTAACATATCACCTCAAAAAATTGAAAATTTTTGTCAATCTCATCTTGATCATTTTGGAACCAGTTATCTAAAAAATACTGTTATCTATAATCAAACTGAAACATATAGGGTTTTCGGTCGACTATTCGAATCATGCGTCGCCTTCGTCGCTGCGGCGTTTACCGCGTTGTTCGACTGCAGAAATCACACCGGGCGGTCACTCGACTATGACGCATTTTCGTAACGTTAATCGCGATGAAGATCTCGTAGAATTTCTCAGACTATTGTCCTACTTGTTTACCTGGTGTAGAGCCAATACAAATGGTTTATTCAATTTTTTCTACAAAGTTCTCTTCATTAGAAATATATTTATTCCATCGGATAAGAAGCTTTTTGATACTGTTACTGTGAAGAACCCAACTGCGAGACTTTCTGATGACGGTCAATCTCTTTCTTAAACATTGTCAAGGTTAGCTCAATATAGGTAGAGAGAAGACTACTTCTCTTGTCTAAGACATTCAAACAGCAATCTTTTAATAGCGTTCGGTCCTATTTTCCTTATCCCACAGGGATTGCTTTGAATGGTTTTATTATGCTTAGGATATTTATTTCTATTAATTTAAAATGTAAATAGTTTAATACAATTAAAAAATCAACTATACATGAATATTTATAATGCATTCTTGGATATTTGTAACACTTTTTGCGATAGATTTAAATGTACATATAATGTATTTTCTATGAATAAAAACTCAGATTTTGCCTTTGAATGGAATCTGTGAGATACAATCGCATGTATGTATGCGAGGAAGAAAATTGGTCAGGTCGTTAAGTCGACCGATCCTCGACCCACTAGGTTGAACTATAGAAAAGTTGGACTTCAACCCATGTCATTGGAGCAAGAACCTCGTTTTTACTTTCGTTCGCAGCGTATCCGGTGTCAGATGTGTCTTCGCTTTAATTCAAACAGTCCTCTTTAGATTATAAAATTTCACTCTCGATGGACTCGGTACGTGACCACTCCGGCAGCACTGTACTGCATCTGCTTATTTTAGATCGGGATAAACACACTCTTAATACACAAACCTAATTGCATGGTCCAGGAATGCAAAGTGATTCACTCGGTTATATAAAGTGGCCAAAGTATGTGGACTCCCTGTGCAAATGGGACCTTCCAGATGTGCACTACGTGGACAGATTTAGGATAATGCTTAGGGACATGCACGTCTTGCGAGCGAATAGATTCGTTCAAATTGCCCAGAATAATCTACGTGGATGGATGCGATGGCGAGCATTGTGCAAGATTATTGCCTCTGAAAGCTATTTGCAGACCGAGCCATCGAATCGATTTAATTAAATTATTCGGATGATAAAATTTCATTGCTCCGACTTTTATGTGTACTCATTCCTCGCCGTTCGATGCTGTTATTCGGTACGAAGTTTCGACGATCTTGTCTATTAGAATAATCGATTTGTAGTTTTGGAGAGTCTCAATCGTGCAATCTTAGAGCTTCGGACGAAATTGAGCGTGGCGAAAATCAATTTTATCACATTAGATCTGGAATGAAACAAGCCTGTCAACCAATCAATTATTTCAAGGTAGATAGAGAGCTTAGAGTCTCTAAGGAACTATCCTTGTTAAGAAAAAGAATATTAGGGTATTGGAAAAACATCCCAGTAAAGTATTTAAAATGTAGACGTAGACAGTCTGAATGAATAAACTCCCATACCAAATAATTAGACGATTCTCCACTTGTGAAGTATATTTGCTTCGTTTTATTTTATCACTAGCAAGCAATGCCTAGGGAATTAGATATGGTCATAAATTAATTATTTTTCTGAATGTTAAATTTAAAAAAATATTTTTGAATGATCAAACTTTAAATAATAACGACGTAGCGAACAGACAGACATACATATATTCATAAGTCACTAAATAGGTACATATTCTCAATCAAAAAACACGATAGTCAATTTAGAACTTAGGGGTTGTAATTGGGGGTTTTTCGGCGTATATTATCATAAATGAGCCATTTCTCATCGCCAGTTACAATGCTATTCAAAAAAGGACTATTTTGTTGTGTTGTCAAGTAGACGTAGCACGTATAAAGCGTGCGGTACCCATCCTACCCCATAACACCCATCCTATTCGTTTTGACGATGATCCAAATGGGATTCCAGCCTTTGCAATAACTCTTCGATTGTTTGCCGTGAATCTGACTCGATTACGGATTTTAGTGCATCGTTATCAAAATTCAAAAGTCCTCCAGTTTTCGCTTGCCTTAAATTTTTAAAGCTCGTTTTAAGTATAATATCTGAAACTAATATGAGCTCCCTAATATGCTATAAAATGAGCGCATATATTTATGGTACGCAAGTCAATTGGTAATAACCTATATTTTAAGGTCACGTTTTTTTTTAGAAACATTGTTCTTGATATTAGGAAAAGTATTCGAAAGTTCATTCCTCATCCCCCCGACATCTATGTATGTATGCTTTTATATTTGCGACAAGTAATTCGAATAATTCACCTCGTCTTTTGAATTCTGGAGTGTAGTGACACATCCACGTCTCATCCTCCATCACGATAGAATCCAGAAAAGCTTCTCCTTCCTGTGTAAAATGTCCGTTGTTTCTGAATGACTCTCGTCATATACTCGTTGGTATATTAAGAGTATATTGATTTCTTTGCCTGGGGGCGTGCCCTATTCCGTAGCTCGCACGGTCTTCAGACCTGACACCATTGGATTGCTTTGTCTGTGGACGTGACGTGTAGGTGTTTTTACAAAATGTTGAGAAAAAACTATTTCGACTACCTTGACACTTAGGACATAGGGCCTATGTGTGAAACGTAGCAAAAGACCGCCCTAACTCCCAAATAAAAACTGTCAGTCCATGTGCAAAACATCCTGTATACAAGCGACATTAATTGTTTGAATACTATGAAATAGTCCTACAATGCTAAATAAAATAAAAACACCAACGTCTGATCGGGTACATCAACCTTTTCGGTCGAGGATTCATCCAATTTACGGTACAATCTACTTTGTTGAATTAATAATTATGGGCCGTCTGTCCCCCCAGCGGTCAGTCTATCCTCATCTTTTATTTTATATACTTTAATGGACAAAGGATGTAGTTTACCGCCGAAAAAGGTTACATCAGTATCATTGGGATACAAAAATGCATCAACAGGAACACATGTACTTGGACTTGGCACATCTCCACGCTTTTGTCAATGTTTTGTTCTACGCCGGCGTGAATAATCATAAAAGCAATCATCGCGGCTTCCGTTTATTTATAACAAGACGAAGCTTTTCACCGGCTTCATAAATTTCGTTTGCGGAAATTTAACCGCTTGTGTGCCGAAAGGATGACTCAACGCTGCGGATTTTGCATCTCCGTGTGAATATCCTTGGCAGCCGTCGCGGACGGCGTTTCGTCCTTTCTGCCAAGATTTTGCTTTTGGTAGATCGTCTCTTTGTTTGTTTTGTCAGCAGCGACCTTTAAATCGAATTACTTGACCTTTTTATGCAGACAGAAATATTGTTTGATGTAGATATTCAATCCCCTTCCCCGCTCATCATCAGTGCCAATATTTTTATAAAGATGAACATAATTTAAAGACTTGAAGCGCTAATTTCCGAAAAGAAATTATTCCTCCTGCGATTTTGTTCGTGGGCGCGTGGCTTCATTAGACGCGCTGTTGAGAGCGTTCATCCTTTTTCGACATGTTAATTAGAAAAACTGTAGCCCAATGTTTTAATAATATTTGACCCGTGCAAAGCTTAATTTTATGATATAAGATTTATTATTGTAACAATGAATTTAAATTATTACCAGTTGTTTTTCATCCGTTCTCACAGAAATATAAACGATGTAGAAGTGATAAACCGATCTCCTCGTGAATGTATCCGAATAATATGGAATTATGCTAATATTGTCTGTGGATCAATATTCAAACCTAATTTTCTAATCATATTCTATCCATATCTAAAATGATTGAAATATAAGTCCAAAATTTTTGTCGCGAGTATGGCGACATTATTGATTCGATCGGATTAATTCAATTTTAGCCTGATTTCCTGAATCTGGTTGAGATGATTAAAAATAAATCGGGCAGGGCTACTTTTGAGTATCTGTTTTGTAGCAATAATTAAAATATAATTTAAGAATAACAATATATTATATTATATAACTAAATATAAAAACCCCTATCTTGAAAAAGTTTTCCGATATGAATATCGCTTTTTTACCCCATTTTATCCTAGTATCCCATGGGGTATGCTATGCTGTGATTCAATATAGGATGTATTTCGTGATTCACTCAATAAGTTCGTAAGATAACTAATAATACATCAACATTTTTAATAATATTAATAGATATGGATTATATATAGAGATGGTCAATAGTGGCGCCAACTATATATAACATACGAGGGTTATCCAAAAAGTAAGGTAACAACATTTATGTAGGATCAAAAAAATATTTGAACACTCAAACCTCTTTTTGTGCGATTTCGAAGTTATGCGGTTTTTTTAAAGCGATTTTTCTCCTTTTTTTTGATTTTATAAAGAGTACATATTGAGATAGTTTGGATAAAATAGCAAATAAATCATCAAAACTACCTGAAATTTAGACAGTTTAGATTTTTTTAATAAATTGATTTCGTTTTTTGCATTTTTCCAATATTTTGACTTTAAGAAATACATTCTCCAAAAGAATTTCTAAAATTCCAACTATTTACGGAGTTATAGCTATTTTAGTGACGCGGCAACTTGGCCGGTCCTACCATAATGAAATCTTTTAACACGTTTTTCTTGAAACTTCTTCTTTCAACACTCAAGCCTCCACCGCCAGCCTTTTTTGGATTGTCTTTTGGATTCTGGGGTGTAATGACACACTCTCCGTTACGATCCAGATGAGTCTAGAAAAGCTTCTTTCTCCTACAAAATTATCCAAAAATTCACGCACGGCGGCCATGAGATTTTTATGGTGCTTCGGTGTTAGCATTCTGGGCATCTATCTTGCCCACAACTTCTTGTAACCAAGTTTTTCTGACACAATATCACCAAAGAGATTTCGAAAAATGTCAGGAAATCCTTTGTGAAAGTCATCAAGCGTCACACGGTGATCAATTTGCATTTTTTGAACAAGTTCGTGAGAAATCCCTGATGATCTTCCACTTCTCTTTGAACAACTTAACCCACTATGTTACACGCTGTCGACTCATCACATCACTACCACAAACTTCCACGAGCTTTCGATGGATATTCGCGGCGGTATTGTTCGGCAAATTAAAAAAAACCGATGAGCGCGCGGATCTCGCACGAAAGGGGGGTGGCGGGAGCAGCGACGACCTCTCCATTGGAAGAATTTACTGTGACTTAACAAAATGGCCGACAAATACGTGGAACCAAACAAATTGTCCATTAGGAATCCCCCTTACGCGCCAGGTGCGCCAATTTCAAACATAGGGTATAATGCATCCTTGCATTCTATCATACGTATTTTATTTATATCTCCGTTGAATATAATTAGACTGAAATGAAATTTTCATATGATGTTATTGAAGATTTCGTTGATGTGCTTGAATTTTTATGCATTTTTGTCGTGCATTTTTAACGAGCTGAATTAGATATTTTGCTGCACGGGACGGAAATGACCCACCTCCAATTGGCTTGGTTTAAGATGAAACGAATTAATTGCAGTCTGGTCGGAATTATGTCTTGATCTGAATTAATAGGATGCATTCATTCATTAAATGGAACATTAGTCAGTCTATTGGGTTTCTTCGTTTTGCGGTGAGTAATGTAATAAAAGCTTATGCATATTGGATGCATGCACAAACTCTAATAAAATACTGCGCTCTTTGTTCGCTTACATTGTCCATACGGCAGACATGTGCATTTTCACTTATCGCCACTAAGACCCAGTGGCTCTCAAACGGTGATTTATTGTTCGAGAACGCCTTTCGTTTCGGATCCAGTATTGAGGCGTTCAAATCATTGAGATTTCTCTCGGACTCCCATACAAGCGATGCTGCGTGCATATAATCTATTCTCTCATATCGGATGCATTTTCGAAAGGGCATTACGCATGAATAGGAACAATTAGTGCAGTAATTGCAGGGAGAAAGTGGCCGCATTATAATGGGCGTTATTTGTATCGACTTTGGCCGTTATTTGTCGGCATAAATTGCTTTAAAGCTCGGTGTCGTGACATTTTTGGCGCGAATAAAATGCGCCAACATGACATTTGTGTTGTGTGTTTATGACATGTTTTATACTCTGTCATGGAGTTATGGTAGTCTGTATATTATTTTCGATGTGCTTGTTTGAAACGTTGCTATCGATGGAAGGTGACTCGACTACGTGACTGCTGGAACGTAAAGCATTGGAATAAAATATTCAATTCCACCCTTATTGCCAGTTGAGCCCTTAAAAATTTATATTGGTCAATTGGAATTGCATTATGCCGACATGTAGATTGTCGCATGAATGATCACCAAGATATTTAATTTAAGCTTGAATTCAACTGATCAATGTTGAGATATCAAAGTCATGATTTAAATAAAAGTATCAAGAATTCAGTTTGCAAATCGTTTAAAGGACTTTCATTTTTAATATTAAGCCTTTAGTACATATAGCACGCGGAATTAATACTCCTATGTAAAGCCGCTGGTACTTGAAATATTGACGTACAGGTGAAATTAAAAAAAAAAGCCGACCGGTAGTCTTGGCCGCGGGAGAATGTTTTCCTTCCCGCTGACTTGTCTGTAATCACACAATCTCTAAAATGTACGAACTAGAATTGTATGTGCGTCGGGGAGCTTTGCGACCCCGGTGTGTCCCCCAAATACGTCTTGTCATAATTTAAAAATTATTTCACACTGAAAACTCATCTAAATTTTGATTTTTTTTCCATTTTGCCTTCATGTTATCCAGCCTTCTTCGACGTTATGCCGTTAAGACCTTTCAATGCAGTTTAAATACGATCATATTTTTAAAACTCTGTGTGTTTTATGCATCAGCTTAAAAAAATCACAATCGAGGTCAGTTTGAGGAAAATTTTTCGCTAAAAATATTTTTATATTTGCATATCAGATCGTTGTTTCGAGACTGCATTGTGTATGAATATGCGCCCGGGGTCATGACCACTTTCCAATTTTCTACTTCCCCTTTCCTTGGCCATCGAACGGTATCTAATGAATGTCTGGCATTTCCGTCTGCAAGACCTCCCGTTGGATTTGAAAGTTCAACGCCGGGGTTCAAAATTATTTTTTAAACGACGAGACGTCTAGCCGGGTGGCTCTCAAATGCTGCTCCCTGAATTTTGGCAGTTGAAATCATTTTCCGAGTTTTCCGGTTCATTAAACTTATCCATCCGTAAAATTATACTTATTGCTTAGAAAATGGCGGAAAACTATTACAATTTTGAGATTACGCCCCTTTACAGGTCGTTTTGTGTGAGTCACGGTTCATGAAGCGCATCTTTTTTTGTAACCATTTGAAAGTGAAAGCCGTGTATGTTTTGATTTTTTTAATCGCTATTTATAAGCAATGTCAATGCCAACAATCGATGAAGAACATTTGCGTCATTTGTACGCTATTTTTATTCGACCAGAAAAAGAAAACGAACGTATAAAAGAAAAAAATGAACGGACGTCATTAGTGGAATTAGATCTTTGTTAAATAGTCAGGGAATTTAATCAACCTTGATTATCCACTGCCAACAGCTCAGAAGCTCATTGCATAGGCAAATTAAATTTAGAAATGCAGTATGCATTATTGCAGCGAAGAACAGTCTATCAGTCTGAAAAATTACCGTTTTTATGGCAACTTTTTTTATTTTTGATGAGTATACTGCCAATAATAATACCAACTTATAGACAAAAAATAATTCTTCAACAAACATATACTGCTTGAAAAGCACGATCGCGAGCGGATGATTTTTTAATGATAAGGACGGAGCGTCCGTTTCTCTGTCACATAGGGCTCCGGCCTTCCACATCGCTCTGGCCGACGACGATATTCATTCCTTTTAAAGGTGAAGACTCTTTATCTTCTACTGTTGCTAATTTCTCGTAGACGATGTCAAAATGGAAGAGTTTGAATGAAAATGAGACAATTAATTCATTTTTGAATCACTTAATTTATTTACATGTAAAATACACAAGGTACGAACCAGGTAGAAGTTCAACTCGCAAGACTCCCCAAAATATCCAAATTAACTAATCGACTCTTACACCTATACATTTGTAAAGGTACGGTAGGGCACATTGTGCCGAAGGTGACGAAATATGGAACTCCAAGTAGTAATGTGTACGTAGTGTAGCATAGGTGAATTATCCAGATTAACAGCGACATCTTCCGTCGTTGCTGGTTCGGTAGCGTTGCGCAGGATTTAGAAGTCGTGAAAAATTGTCGAGTAACCTTGGTTGCGAGAAGACGTCCTTCCCTCGAAGAGATATTAATAAAGAGGTTAAGATGAATAGACTCTATTCGACGCTCGTTCATTTCCATCCCATCCGCCCGGCTACAAAACAGCCCGAAAGCAGAACAGACCTCGACGAGCACGTGAAAGCGGAGCGCCGCCCGGAGACTCTGTCCCGTGGACTACCCGCTCCGCCCCGTACACTTCATTGGTGTCAGAAGTGGAATGCACTTCTGACATAAAGCAATCAGTAGCATTCTTTTATATATTACACAAATACAGTTTAATCTTACATCTAAAATGTTCAATTACAAAAAGCAAAGGATAAAATATTCCTTAGAAAATAATTTTTTAAAAACAATGCATAAAGTTCACTTTTCGTCTTGATCTCATAGTATACAGAGTGTGTCCCAAAAGTCATGAAATATATATTTTTTAAATAGATTTATCAACAATACTGATACAAACATGTTAATATTCTTCAAAATAGTGTGCATGAGATCGACTGTCAAAAGGGCATCCTTTGAATGCGGTTTTAACCCTCGGGAACAAAAAAAGTCGAACTTTTGGGTGGCTGCGGTAACATTGCCAATTTTACGGTTTGAACTTGAGGTACAAACTCTTTGTGAACAAAGACAAGCAACATTATAAAGCTAAGGGTTCCTCTCACTTCACCCAACCGGTTCGAACACGCTGCGACCAATAGGAGTGTGACAATAAAATATATTTCATGACTTTTGGGATACAGCCTGTATATGTAATGGAACAAATTAATTCATTAAAAATCTATTAATAAATATAAAATATACTGGTATTTGTTTATGCAATGTATGCAGTATTTGAAAAAATAACAGAATTCACATTTGAAATATGTACTTTGCATGTGATGCTTACGCCATGTTAAATAATGCATGCTATGGTGCAACTCTGCTCGGTGCTCTTTTTCAGTTTTATTGGTTCTGTCTGGCGGTGCAGACTATATCCTGGAGGGATGGTGGTTGAAATGTCCTTTTTCTTTTTGCATTCAAGAGTTGATTTTAATATTAGCTGAACTTTGGATTCTCTTCTGCGGACTTTTAATCTGGTCTGAGCTAAAACTGTTTATTTATTCAAAGAGCTTTTTTTCTTTTTAATACGTTCAATGTTGAAGTTTCTTATAATGTACACACTCGAAACGCTTGCGTCTGCATCGGATGATTGCGGTCTTTCTTCGTGCCCACTTCGAATAAAGTCTCTACACGAGACTTCAGCTGTAAAATTTCAAAATAAAAATATAAATTGGTTCTTTGAGACAAATATTATGCTCGGTTCAACAACCATCGGCAATGCACGCCAACAACCTTAAAACATTCGCTTTTTACGAAGAAAGATGAGAGCGCCCCAGCTCTAGCTTATCGCACCAACGTTCTGCTATTTATACAGGCGGCTACCAGGAGTGACTGACCTGGACAGGGGTGATGAACGAAGAATTGCAGTCTGCCGCAATCCCCTACTTCTCCATTTTCCAGGAGTTTGCAAACATAGGCGTCTTCCGCTCTTGGATACCTTCCTCCTCCATCGTAAAATATGCGCATTTCCACTTCTCGACGCTGGAGTGCTCCAGCGCGTTATACAACAGCGTCTCTTATCTTTGTTCTCCAGACGTCGCACTCGTTTCTTTGGAGCACTGCTGAAAACATGTTTAATCAGTCGTCGACCTCGTTGGAGCACATTGAATCGAATTAAAATTTGCAATTGAATAATGTCCACGACCCCTAAAGTGCACGTTTGCATTATCATTGAAATTGACTACTTCTATGCTCGACACAAATATCTCAGCCACAATATAAATAGAGCATCAATGAGAGGATAGAATTTAATGAGTTGAATTTTATGATTACCCACGCCAATTTTCTCATGCTGCATCTCTGCCTTGTTTCAATGATGTACACACGACGTCAGTGCATTTTTGTTTAGTCTATTAAATGGCCTAATAATTATTACTTTATTTAATATAAAGGCTTTTTTATATTTAAATGCACATAGATTTATGCCGTCGTTTGATGTGTGACGCTATATCAATTGATTCCAATTTAAAACACCATATAGCATTGTCACTTTGCCAATATTTTAATTGGAAATATTATGACGATATTGCAAAATGTCTTCGTTTCATGAATCAAAACTATTAATGGATGGATATACATGACCTGAATAATCCTAGCTGTTTCGTGGCCACTCGCCTGCTTCAAATGATTGGCGCATTTAGAAGCGCTGTTATAGTGGGTTCAGAACTATTATTATCAATTCAAAATTATGAACAAAATTTACAAATCAAAGACATGCAATGTTTCAATATTGAGTGTATGACATGGAACTGGAATTTATATTACACGCGGCAATACTATTTTACTATAAATAGGCCATATTAAATATATATCTATGGAAGCTTCAATGCGTTTTTAGAGGGGAATATTTTTAAAAAAAATTGCAGTTAGTAGTGTATAAATTTTTACGACCCCAAGTATGAATTTTAAAATACAAAACCACCACTTAAGAGTGATGAACGTTAAATATTATATTATAAAATTTCGGAGAGAAGTTCAGTGTGTACTGAATAAATAAATTTAATTAATGGGATACAAGATGTTGCTGAAAACACGCAATAGGGCGAACAGGGAGCGCTCCCAAATTTGCGAATGACTTGATTTACGCGGAAAAGCATTTTTTATATTATATTATATATATATTTTTTTATCCTTAATTTCAATTTTGATTCATAGATCACAGTCAATCCTCCTATAGCGTCGTTAATTACTTTTGATATTAATTAATTAACGATCAACGTTGTCCGAGTATATAAACGAACCGGGTTCAGTATTATCTACCGGCATAGTCCACCGAAGACCGAACGCTTAGTAAGCACATAACATATCGATGGTTCCTATGCTTTGAATACCTTAGCAACCACCAGAACAATATGCGCCAAAATTATGCATCCGTTAAACGTCTCGCAAAACAAATTCCGCACACAAACGGTAATTGTACTAATTCAAAAACCTTCGGTGGTGTGCATATAATAACTCCGCAAAGTTTCATTGCAATTGGATGAATGGTATAGGAACGTATACAAGACAAATAAATGACACTTACATGTATCTTATCTGTAAAATTATTTAAAAAGTCATTTTAAAAATTGGAAGTTTTGCCCCTCCCGCTCTTTTTGCAATAACTTGCGAATTTTCTCCCGATGACATAGGGTTAAATTTGCTGATGATCAGCTATCATATCCAATTCAGATTCGAAAATAGCTTGATATTTTTATGTCGTGTAATCGTTTTAACGCGTCCAACACAAGCAATTTCCAATTTCAATCAGAATAAATTATAGTAATATTTGTTTGTACAAACACAACATAGTCTATGATATTTGTTAAGCTAAAAGGTTCATCAGAGTAAGTGTCCTGCACACAAGGATGGCTGAAAAATTTATGAGCCTTTCAATTGGGCGTGAGTGCACGCGACAATCTATGCAAACAACACAATGAAAAATGCTCGTCCTTAAGAATGGAAGTTCTTGAACATAATCGCAGAAGACGTCGATTCGGAGGTGTATTCAAGGTCTGCAAATAGACGCTTTCGTCTCACACTCGAGAAAATTAGATTTGAGGGAAAATTCTTTATTATTTCCGACTTATCTCAATAAGGAGCCAAGGTCTTTCTTTCTTCTCCGGATGATTCATGGCCAAGTTCGTGTGTTTATTATTCTTCATTAGCGCCACTTATTCATTTAATCCGCTCTAACCAGAATATATATTTTTTTGAAGTTTTAAAGCTTTAATAATGTGGGTGGGTGGCGTAATTAAGAGTGAGGAAAGCCATTACGCTGAAAATTTATTATATACACCGTCACTGTGTACAATTATGCATTGTTTCAGCTAGGGTTTTACTTTAATTCAGGATTAGCATAAATGGAGGTAAATCAAACTGAATATTTACATAATTGCAGTGTGCAATTCTGTACGATTTTATCATTAACCCTATGATTAACAGAAATGTTTAATTACTTATATATAGGTAGTGCCAAAAATATGTGCCGTTTTGTTGTAAGTAAGTATAAGAATAAAAAACAAGACGAATTTAATCAATAATATATTCTTCCTCAGAATCTATTACAATTTGATATCTGGCTTACAAATTTTGAATTCTCCTATTATAGAAATTTTTCGGTTTTGAAAGCAAAAAACCAAGAAAGACAGTTTTTATATCCTACAAATTCGTATTTTTTTTGCATCCAAATACTGTTCTAATACGGGAAACAAATGAAAACCCGAAGGAGCGAGATGAGAATAAGGTGGATGTAATACGCGTCTGAAGTAATCAATTCATTATTTGCAATTGCCCGATCGAAATCTGGTAAAACACTTTCTGCATTTTTATGCAAAAATTATACAAGGACTTATTTAGACTTTCCCCGATCTCGGAGTGTCCGTGCGGAGATCCGTTCATAGACGCAGACCACGTTCTGTGGAAATATACAGGAATGGCGTCCGGTCGCAAGGCGCTCATTCAAAGTGTCAGCGGTCTGAAAGGCGGACGAATTGGACACACCTTGTGGCTACTCCCTCGTCTTTTAGGGCATTTATGACTTTTTACATAAGTTATGGGGAGAAATGCATCCCCAGGACTTTTTAGCATCTCCTAATACTAATTTAACGTCCCTTATTTTTTTTAACTTTTCTAAATAGAAGTGTTAAAACGGCACGTATTTTTGGCACTACTGATGTGCACGCAAATGTTTTGGTAGGGACAAAATACAGCTTAATGTGTGTCTTTAATTTTGATCAATATACTTGTGACCCATAGGGAAATTGGGAACCATAGCGTCTCAAATAAGATCACTTTTGGTAATTATTGTATTAGAAATTAAGAAAGAACGGAATTGAAAATTTAGCACTGTGGGGCACTGGACGCCACGTGTGCGTGCATACTCTATTTGGATCGCTCAACTGGTCACTCAACATGTGAGTACTTAAATTTTGTCAAAAATTAAATTATTGATTTTTAAAGTATCCACCATTTTTGAAGCCGCCATATCTCTTATACTTTTGAGTCTAATAAATTGTCTCGATAGACATTCTTCCTCTCTCTATAACCATTTCATAGCAACATCCAAGCACTGAAAGGCTTTAGAACGCAATATATAGTTCTTATATTCTTCCCTCGACAATTTTGTGTTCTTGTTTTTGTTTTAAAGGGCAATACAGAAATCGCTTCAGTCATCCAAAAAATTAAATCCAATATGGTCATACAAACTTCAAACTCTTCGATACGTAACATCATCAGTGTCGCGCATTCCGTATTAGCGGATAATTGAGATTCTTTTAATAACACAATTAATATATTTGCCCAAAAAGTCGCTTAATCCGAAAACCATTTGAACACAAAACTACCTTTATTTCGCTTAATGAAATCAAATCGACGCTTAATCGAGGCGATGGTTATCATAATTGATCGTTAAATTTTATCATAGTTATTTATTTCATATTTTCTATCAGCAAATGATCCCCCCCAGATATTTAATTAATCATATCGGCTATGTCTAGATAGACAAATTTTAATAGATAAAAATTAATCAAAATTCTACATATAAAACGTGAGCTTATCGGGGATTTATCTTGAAAAATACATTTAGATGCCCGAGTTTAATTTTGACATTGATGCATTTTTAAATCGCTTGAATTTTATCTTTGGTATTAATATTATAAATGTGTCTCATTAAGTCCTTCAATCATTATCGGCCTTCTTATACGTTGTTTATTATGGCTAATTGGTCTTAATTCCGCATAATGGGGCCAAATCAATTCAGTCCCGGTGAAACCCAATTAATTGGATTTAATTCAATTTTTTTCTCAACTGAATTGCAGCTTTAATAATATGTATTTTACTGATTTTCCTATATATTAATATTAAGGGTGGGTACCGGAAAGTAATCAAAATCTTAAGACTTGTTAAACATATTTGTGGAATGTGCCCTATTCCTTGGTTCACACGGTCTCCAGATCTGACACCACTGAAATTCTTAGTCTAAGGACGTGTAAAATATATTCTATTTCTGCACTTCATTCCCTATTTAGTCGGTGATACCACTTATTTCTAATTCAAAAATTTCATCATCCATTTTAATGTTATTTTTATATAAAAGCCTCACGCTATGTGAATATTAGGGCGCTATCGCATATACGACGATATGTCGTCATTGATACTTTACGCAAGTGTTATCAACAACGATTTATCGTATTCCAGCACTAAAAAGGTTAACTTACCGATACGGGTGGATTATTTAAAATTTAATTAGTGTCTTAAGAGGGTTAAAGAAATTTAAAATATGCGATAAGAACCTCAGAGGCATTCCTAAAATGGGAAGGTCTTAACAAGGAATTCGAATTTTCTATGAATTGTCGCTAATCGCACAAGGGCAGCAACGATCGCTTTTATGCGGGTGTAAATCTGACCTATTTTTTAACAAATTGGCACTTATGACCATAAGAAGATATTGTTTTGTAATGATAAATGCTTTCCTTTTGATATAGAATAGTTTTCATTTGGTCACATATTTATTTCTACCCCTAATTAACAATGAGAAAGATCCTCCTATGTGTATAATGTGATATCACAAAGGCAATTCGTTAAGAAATTCTAACTAAGTAGACAATAACAGCATTAATATACTGTCAATTAAGTAAAACCTCATATATGACAATCAGTTTTAGTCAACAATAGAAAATAAATTAGTTGAATGGTGGTAAAATATGATATTATTTAATGGATCATTGATATTTTCTACAAACAAGACGTTTGTGTGGGGGATGATAATATTCTTCCCTTAAAAATATCACATTGTGTTCCCAATGTAAGACTCACAAGGCTGTCAATCAAGGTTATAACCTTGCTTTTTATCCACTATATCTTTCTTCTGCCTGATTTCCTTCGGCCCTGAATTTTCCCTTGAATATTAACAACAAGTCTTTGTTCTTTTTATAGATGTCCAGCGTTTTATTAACATTTTTATTACATCAAAGATATATATATTAAATATTCTACTGCGTTATCTGTGCCGATTATTAATGCAGAGTCGTAACTTTGAGTCGTTTGAGGCATGTAAGCCGAATCGTCAATTAAAAAAGTTTGATATTAAAAAGGACAGAGATTCGTTGAAAGTCGCTGTTTTAAAACTCACAACTGTATCGATCGTTTATGTCTAGACTAGTTTTACGACGGGAATTTGCAAGGTGTGTTCTGGGAACGCCACAATCGCTGAAAGGTTTTGACACGTCCATGACGGATGGTAAACGGTTCGCTGAAAATCTTAAACACGATTGGGTTTTTTTTCAAAAAGATCGCTAAAATGATTGGCGAAATATAATTGACCGAATCGTATTCCATATTTTTCGATCATCTTGTAAATGTCGAATTTGGCCAGCTCTTTGGTCGTTGCATGGCCATTGCATCCCAATTGATCTTGAACTCGATTTTAAGACGCTGATCGACTTTGATCTTTGATAGTATGTAAATCATACAGTTTGTCTTGAATATCGTTCGACTTTTTTGGCATTTAAGAAAATACTTGCGAACAAATATTATATATTTCCATTTTGAACTTGTCTTCGTATTTGCACCAGCATCATAACTTAGATCTATTGATATAGACGGATTTTATTACTAGATAAGTTCTAAATTTTATCTGTAGACTGTTTATGATGTTGTCTAGAATATTTTTGATTTAAATTCATTTTGTCTTCGTAATAAATGTATAAAGTCTCAACCAAAAGCTTCAGATCGACTCTCAAATTTTAGTTTGAGTTTAATCAAAAACTGGGATTCTTTTTAGTTAAGCACATTTCATATTTAAAATATCTTCTTGGCATCTTAAAATATATTAAAGTATCTTCATATTTATTAATTAAAATTTTCCCGGCATCATCAAATAATTTAACCTGTTGATGAGTAATCGTACATATGTGCGTTCGGAATCGGAGACAGACGGAGAGAGGGTCTTGCGTCTCATCATACACTCGTACATCAGTGACAAATTCGTGCTGTAAAGGTACCCCTACACGTCTAAATGTTATTACGATATTATACGATATTACGAAAATCGGATACATATTTTTTCATAGACTACAAAATAGTAATTGGTGGTCTTCTTAAAATCATAATGAATAGTAGCAAGCCACATAAGTCAATTATATACTTGAAACCCAGTCTGGTACCCAAAGCGATTATATTTAAAACGCTTTCAAGGGGCTCAATAATATCAGCAGTGTTAAGGTTAATTTATTAATATACAAGCAACACTCACGCTGCGCAGTTCTTAGAGAAGAATGGATTTGTAAGGACAATAAATGGTTTAACTCAATTTAAAATTAGCTCACTAATCAAAGGGTTAAATATCAAAAAAATAAATATTTAAAAATATTGCATAAAGTAAAACCTCGATATAACGGACAAATTGGGGGGAGGGAATAAAATCGAATAAACAAATTAAACTGTTGTATAATTGTCTGGGTGGGTGTTAGGGTGGTTATCTATTCCACGATGCCCACTCATAAAACCCCAGGGAGTGAGCAAACCCAACGCCCGTGAGCAACGGTTGGACCCCTGGGCCAATGATGTGGAGTAGACGTCCGCGAAAGTAACCTCGTCAGTTCGTTCATCAAACGCAGCTGGGGTAGCCCTGCTAACAAGAGTTGGGCACGCAGGTCATCCTGTACTGCGTACCTATAAAGGGGTGTGTGGAACAGCCGATTATAGTCGTTGGTGGAGACTGTGTCAAAGGCTCACCACTATCCTCAACAGCCGGTTTTAGGCTGTTCAAACGGCGATTCGTCTCCGTGGCTTTGTACTACAAATGACCGAACCCCTGCAGTCCATCATCTGCTGCAGCCCCCTTCAAACTGAGGTTAGACTCGTGGTTACACAGATGGTTGTCTGTCATCTGTTGTAGAGTTGCGCGAATCCCCGGCTAACATGGCTGTTTCGAAACCTACGCGTTTTTATATCAGGGAATCCCCTAATATACTATCGCTCTGGCTAGGTGCAGTCTACGAGCAGGACGGCATTATGTCTCAAATTCTAGTGCTAGATGTATGACATGATTATCATGGCCGCTGAAAATTATTTACATGCTGCGACACTTGAATTTAATTTAAGTTTTTACATTTGACCGGATTTTTTGTCCGTTATACCCAAAGTCCGTTAAATAAAGGTCCGTTGTATCGAGGTTTTACTTTATTGGTTAATTTGCTGGATAACATTCTGAAGTGATTGGGCTTAGTGCCTGCCATTGCCTGTACCAATTAATAGTATGGGAAGCAGTGACCGACATTTTGCACCCATTTCTATGAAGCTATTTTTTTGTTTCAGTCAGTGTTTATACCATGTAAATCATGAAAGTTACAGTCTACCAAACTTTTAATGACAATTTTTGATATATGAATAATTCTACATACCGGTATTAAATTAAAATCTACAAAGCTGCTTCTTTGTCTACAAATAGTTTAAGTCAATTATTGTTAAATAAATATCGTCTACTTTCGATATAAGACGGCTAGGACTTCGATAAACGTGGCTAAAATTTCAAAGCGTTGCAACTATGAGCAGCTATCATATAGTTTTGACTTGTCTTCAGATCTCAAAAACTGTTATAAATGTAGGCAACAACATCATTATCATCAAAACTAAAAAATGAGAAAGAATCAACTTTGTAAGAATAATTACACAAAAAACGATAGTGTCTTTTGCACTATCAGGATCAAACCACGTAAATATATAGCTATATAACATTTAATCAACGCCAATAATTCTGCACGTTTTCTATATATTCCACATGTTTCGACATCAATCTGCATTTGTATTGTACATGGGCTTTCATTTCCGCAATTTTAATAGATGTGGCATTCAGATTTCCAATCATTTCAGAAGTGACGAGAATTGTTTCTATTTCTGCTTCGGCTACAAACTATATTAAGAATGCATTGATTTGGTGTATTGCTCTTTGATGGAGCGAAATTCGGAGAGCCGCAATCGAGTCAAATGGAAATTAATTAATTGTTCAAAGAGACGAAGCCAAATTGAATTTACATCGATATTTGACTTTGTTTTCAATTAAAATGAAATTCAACTCGGATGACGGGTTTGTTGGCATACACTGCAAATTCAGACGAAGCAAGTAAATGGCGTGTGTGAACATTCGCTCACCACAAGATGGAAGCAAATTTGGCCGTCTGCTTCAAGGGTGCCAAATTGGCGGCCCGCGGGCCGCATGCGGCCCACAACAAATATTTTTGCGGCTCAGCCAACAAAAATATACACAAGAGTACCTAATTAATGTTGCAGATAGTTAACCGGAGAAATGTGAAGACTCTTTATCTTGAAATATATTTGCAGGGAGAGTAATTAATTTAAGTAATCAGATGAAAGAAGTTGGAGAAAAATTGTTGAAGAAGAAGAGAAACAAGATAACAGAAATAACTTCACAATTGATCGTGAATTGGAAGGACCTCCCATTCTCAAATCTGAAATTCTCATGTCATTGCAACTCCGGCCAACAGGAAATCATGTGGTCCGAATAAAATCCCAATGAACTGCAATGACTATTGCGTGATTAGCCTAATGAGCCATATACTAAAACTGTTTTTTAAAATTATACATACCAGAATAAGAAACAAGTGCGAACATGATCTGGATGATACGCAATTGAAACAGAAAAATATTGTTAGCAGTTAAGTGTTGGGACAAACGCAAAGAAGTATTTGCATGCTTTATAGACTACGAAAAAGCATTTGATAGGGTAAGGCACATGACACTAACTGAGATGCTCAGAGAATGCAATATTGACTTTAAAAACCAGAATTTTATTATAAACCTTTACTAGCATCAAACAGCAGAGATCAGACATGAAATTGGAAATACAGAGACTATAGCCATACAAAAAGAGATCCAACAAGTTTGTATTTTGTCACCACTATTATTTAACGTAATAAATAATATCAGATATGCTGACGATACAGTCATATTGGTTGAAAGTTTATATGATCTTCAAAACCTCCTAGTTACGATTAATGTTGCCGGAGAAGGATTAGATTTGACAATCAACGTCTCTAAAACCAAATGGATGACATTTGGGAGACTCAATTATTCTGGAGCATCTCTGCAGCTAAATGGAGTGGATGTCGAAGTGATTAGCCAACTCTAACAAAGGCGCTTGACCCGAATATAGAGGTAAGGTGCCGAATAGAAGTTGCACGTACTGCATTTAATAAAATGAAGGAATTCTGTGATGACAATATGAATCTCAAACTCCAACAAAGAATGCTACATATGGTCAGCTCTCCTGTATGGCTGCGAAACATGGAATCTGAAAGCGAACATTAGAAGCATTCGAAATGTGAATACGCAGAAGAATGATTCATATACCCTGGACCGACATGATCACTAATAAGATGTACGTAAAAGAGCCGAAATCAAGCGACAAGATTCAAAAAGAGGAAGATATCATATCTGGGTGATGTGTTGCGAGGAAATAAAAAAAATCGTCTTCTCCGATTAATACCGGAGGGCAAGGACGATAAAGGGAAGATAAGAAGCTTGCAAGAAGCAGACAAGCTGGCTGCCCAAAATTAGAGAAGAGCAGCGCAGGACAGATATAAATCGGGGAGACCTGATAAGGCATAGAAAGAAGAAGACGACGAAAGAAAAATCATCTATTTTCCTGCGATTTTCCTTTCTTTCTTTGAAGAGTGTCATTTACCCGGCCAATTTGGCATGATGATTTCTAACATGTTCATTTCTATGTTCATATTTTTTCTGCATTTGGTGTTACCAGCTGATCCGCTGGCATTTATAAGCACTTTTGGCGTACATCGGTTATATAATGCTGCATTATCCAGCATATTGTAGAAAAGTGGTGCAATCTTTTATACCTAGTTCACAAAAGAACAATTTTAAGCTAGTAGAGCAAGCTAACTACGCAAGGTAACTTAAACAGTTCTAGCTTATTAGCATTTCATTGCTCCATTAGCTTGAAAACCAGCCTCGTGTTTGTTGTAAAATTACATTTCCTGTGGTTTTAGGCTTCTCCAACAACTTCACACTAGGACAGTTGACAATGGGATAACAGCTTTTGATTTTTTTGAATATGTTGAACGACAACGTTTTAGCAACATTTCTTTCAGAATATTTTTTTATTCAGATGGATAGTTCCAACAAAATAGGATATCCATTTTCTAAATCACAGACTCACCATCTGGTTTTTACAGACATATGGTGCAAGAATATTTTCTGCAGTGCAGATAAAAAAAAATATCTTGCTAAATATAGGTTTTTCCAAACATAAGGTAAGGATCAAAATTTCCTTAAGTAATATAAAAAAAAAACTTAATTTCTCGTACAAATTCTATGAAAAAAAAATTGGGTCTGTCCAAACTACTTTCCTTAACTCTAGGTGTAAAAATAGAAATATCGGTTTTTCTCGAAACACAAGGATCTCGAACTTTTTTTAATTGTAAATTTTATAAAACCCTTCAATGGACAAAGTCACGGAGATCATCTTATTGACGGATGGGTTTAAACCTAGACACAAACTCATTTTCTGGTCCAATATGATTGAAAGATTTATCTTCCGTTGGTTTGCAGATGGTGATTCTTTGAAAGACAATTTTTCTTTGTTATTTTGGCCCATTAGTTGTTAGCCATTGAGTTTGATGCCTCTGGTCTACTTGACTCGCCTCTCCATTGACTTATTTTACATCAGCACCATACTACTGGCAAAACTTGATTGAAAATTATATTCCGAGCAAGAATATTCAAAAGCGATTGGACAAGCGCCATATAAAAATTCAAATCGAAAAGGGACAGTGTGTCAAGTTTGTCCGTCACGTCTCTTACGTAAAGCACGAGGAAGTTGAACCATTAGATATATCTACATAATTACTTCAGTTTTACGTAACGACTTGTTTATTTGTCGATGTGCAAGCATATCTCGTTCTCCTTCGGTGCTGCAACTCTCCCAGTTCATAATTGCTTTTCTTATTTTGCAAAATTCATACGATTGCATATGCAGTTTGATGCAAACTCGGCTAAATTGGTCGACGATAAGCACAATAAGAGCACAAGGTCGTCCAATTTATAAATTCATCCAATCGATACTGGAGCTAATTCATCCAGCATAATAACAAGGACAGACTTGTCAACTTTGCGCTACAAAAAATCATTCAGATCTAAGATAGATCACTGCCGATCCGGCATTCCGACAAGTTCGATCCGTGGCCTACGTACAACATTTTTTTACGCCGACATGGATCCCATTTGCGCGAAATTATTCGCTAAATAACACATAATGGGGCAAAAAAGTGTATCCGAAGCAATTTTGAAAATCGTACAAATCAAATAGTCAAGGTGAGAAGCAATCGTTCATCGCCGCTGAAAATGGACGATGGCCATTATTACATGTAATGATAATGACGGCCACTCGAGCCTGTTTAAAGTTGATGAACGCACATTACTTAAGTAATTGGGCTGCAATCAGTTTCGATATTAATTATACGGCACCAAGATCGATGATCTATGGAAATGGATCTATCTGAGATTTTGACGTACTCCATGTCTCGATTGACCGGGCTAATTTTGTACAGAATGCCGATAAGAACGATTAATCCAAAACAAAACGTTTTTATCACGTTTTAAATGACAATAGTAGTGTAAATGTTTATCTACGCCGTGTTATTGAGATAATAGGACATTGTTGTTTGACTGAATGTCAAAACGAAATTTTCTACGACCCAAAGTAATCTACTGTAATATACATACATATGTGGTGTGCTATCGAAGCATCCAAGAAGTAAGATTTTAAATTTAGACTCGAATATGAAAATAAATGAGGATGAATTTGAAGTGAGCATGGGTGCAATCTAAATTTATGAACTTACCAAATAGCACCATCCGAGTCCTTTTGTTCCTTTGATTATCTGGAATTGTTTTAGCTCTTAGTAGGCCAATTTAAACTATTGTGAGATGAGCAAAATTTCAGATAGATTGGTCGAAGAAGTATCACTTAACAGCATAAATGGTAGCCCTGCCCTTGAACTAATAAGAGCGACTTGATTAGAAAGTTAATTTTCATAGCGCACACGTTCCGTAAATGAGTTTCGTTTTCTTTGATATTTTGTTCTTTTTTAAAAATTATTTATAAAATAAAAAACCAGAATATGTTTTTTCATATGTAAACACACCGGACCGCGCAGCGTGTATCAAGCTTGTATAGCAATAAATGAACCTTAACACTGTTGATATTGTTTTGCATTAACACACAACATTCAATTTCTTAATGTTCAACTTTTTAATTATTTTAACGTTTTAATTATTTTTGCCTGCCTAGTATTGTTAACGCTTCCATAGCGTCGAGGTAAGGACCACGCTATACAAGCAAAACTCTCATCAATGCAAATGTTTTGTAAAAACTAAAAAATACAGCTTTATATGTGTCTTCAGTTTTAGTAACAAAGGAAGAAATTCGGTAAAGTTTGAATTCGATACATTAGGGACCCTAACGTAGTCTGATGCTGAATGATTTATGTGGATTTTCACTGTTTAAAATGATTCGATCCAAGAAGATCATACCTGATGGTTTTCAACTAGACGAGGATAAATCCATTAATATTTTAACGTTTATTATATTGAATATTTATACTCTCAAAGCGCTATGGAGGACTGCACGCAACATGTGCGGGCATACTCTCTTTGGATCATTCCAGTGCACACGCAACATGTGCCTGTATACTCATAATGGGTTAAACGTTCATCAAACCATTACTTTTTGCTCGCCAAACAAAAATATTTCAAATGTAATAGTTAATTATTAGAAATAATATTTGTACCCAGTGGCGGGGGGGGGGGGGGGTATATTAAGAACTGATGCCAATGGCTTTTAACAATCGTTTTTATTGGACTGTAACGTTGAGGCGGGGGCGAGGTAGAATCCCCGGGCAGCTCCCCGCCCCCACGTGCTCGTCGGGATGGCCGCTCTAGCGCACGGGTCCGTTCTTCTATCGGGCCGTGATGTTGCTGGACGAATAGATGGGAATAGACGGGTGTCTAATAGAAAGACTCTCTTCTTTAAATAACTATTTATTCCACACGAAAAAGAAAGAGAGTTCTAGCTACAGGAAGGACAACCTCCTGCAGTCAAGGCTAACCGACAACTCTCCCGACTCCCGCCTCCTGCGCGTCACTACCCAACCGGTAACGGTACACGCGCAAGAAGCGATCCGTCAGTATGCAGATGCAATGTTTCCGTAGGGCCACAAGAGATGGCGCTCTTAAAATAACACATTGCACCTGAAGAGAGATGGAAGATGTCGCTGTTAACAGCGCTACTTCGTGGAGATGATAAACCGCCCACCTTACAGGACCATGGTCAACCATTTTGACATGGTTTTTCATGATTTTTAAAAATGTGGTCGCCAGGCACACCATTTCTTGTTGGATTTGAATCCAAGATTACGTGGGACTATCTACAGGTCCATCATATATTTTTCTCTGTTCAAGAAAATGGAAAAAACTGCAATTGAATGAATCGAATAAGTTATGGTCTCTATATCGGTCGATGGTCTCAATGGCGTTTTTGCAGAGGTATAAGCGCGAGCTTTGTTTCTTATGCCTCCCCGACATTTTATGGGAGCAAAAAAGGGTCATCATTCAGCGGCAGTATAGTGAATATGAAGCATCAGAAGATGCAGCATTGTCCATTGAACAAGCCATGATGATATATGATTACCCAATGCGGCTAATCAGACTACGGATGTCATTTTCATAATACATGGACCCCTTCTTTGTGTCGTGACCTCGGACATGAAACAATACGTTTGCCGGGCCCAAAAAAGAAGAAAGACGAATATCCTTTGTGCATTCTGGATGTTTGGATTTCTTTTTATTGCCAGCAGGTGTTGGCCTTCGCCGAATATTAAAATGTTCATTTTTATGCCGAGTTTTATATGGGGAGGCGTCGTAAATCCGGCACGGCAGACGAATGCAACTTTGGGGGCCGGAGTGTGGGGAAAAACGAATGCTCGACGTTCTTTGTGAACTTTCACTGACAAATAAGTAAGTGAAGTGCTTTTGCAGAACAACCAAATACATGTTCGATCATAAAATCGAATTGTACATAAAAAAATATGTCTTTGTGTGTCTGGTGAACTCTGCTCGGCGATGCCTGTTCGAGTTGATCCGCTTATGTTAAGTCTCAGCATTCAATGACATGAAAAGACGTTTCGGAATGGGTAGAAAGTGTAAAATTAAAAATGACGCTGGAAAAAGTCGGTTCTGATACTAATTACAATGTAATAAGCATACTAAAGTATTCGTGGGAATGGAACTGCGTTGAAGATGAAGATGTCTAACGCCTCGTTGAATGATAATAATGCATCATCTTTTAACACGCCTTATGCGGGGTCAGTTCAATTAGGGCTCACACTTGTAGTGGGCATCTCCGCTTCTTTTCCACGTGACACGAATCTTTCGATTTGGATATTTTACAAGGAAACATATCACATTTTTTCCAATTCATATTTGCGTCTTTTTTTCTTTTTGTCTTTTAATAGTTAGGAAGGACGTTTGTTTGACTTTGTGTTAATTTTGATGATTGTGTGTGAGTTTGTCGAAATTTAATTTTATCTGCAAACCATATTTCCATTTTAGAAGTGTTACATGTGCATTCATAAACGTCATAGTCACAATCTCTTGCATGTGGCAAGCGGCGCGTCAAGGACTGTTATCCAAGTTTCCCGCAAAATATGTGTTAATTTTGATATTGACAGTCATTTTTAATTGGCTTCTTGCTGTCCAATTTTATAAAACCTTTGCCAACCATTTTGATATAGTCTGGAAAATGTGGTCGCTAACCACACCCCCTATAGATTAGAACCCAAGTTGATTGAACTATGAATACAATCACCAAATCTTGAGAACATCTTCAAGTTTCAATAAATATTTAACGTTATTAATATGAGCGAAAATAAACTAGTTCGTCATAATAAATTCTTCGCCAGATGCAAATATGTTATGCGATTTTGGATATCATTAATTTCGCCATATCAAGTGTTACCAATTGTTTTTTATTAAGTCATTAAGAAATTTTAGTATATAATGATTGTGTCTTATGAATTTAAACTATAATAATTGATCAATACTATAATAAAATGCGGTCCTAGTCTGTATTTTCGTTTGATAACATTGAAAATGATGTTGAAACAAATTTTTTGCTATTGCGCAAAACCACTTGTCCGGGCTGGTACGTGTTAAAGAGAATCTTCAAACTCAATAATGCTAAATAAATAGAAATCGATCAAAACTATTTGGATGCGCGATGTCTTAATTTTGTTTGAACCTATCCCTCATTTTTCTATAGAGAAAAAAACATTTTTTATGCAAATACGCATAAAAAAAAGTCACGATCTGCGTAAAAAAAAAAATGAATGGTTGAATCGTTGCAAAGCTTAACCGTGAAAAACTTAGATCCTATATTTGTATGTCCGCCATTTATCATCCGTACAAATCCACTTATCTGTCAGGATCGTCGCAGTGTGTATAAAACTTGTATTTAAATAAATAAACACTATCAATAGCACACAATATTCGGGCATTTCTTAGCGTAAACATAAACAATACACATGAAATACACTTGGAATTGATTTGTTATATCATTCACATATCATTATTAGTCGATAAATTTGGGCTAACGATCTATACAATCGTACGATGTACGCAAGATACTCTCGCCGTCTCTGTTTTTCACCAAATTCAACGTGCAAGACACTCTCCGTCTCTGTAGATAGACTTTTGTAAAGCAATTCTAAGATAAATATGTCGTATATTTATTTATATGAATTTTTATAAACTTTTTTTATGCGATTTTTGGTACATTTTATCATAGTGATTTGAAGTTATGCGGTTTTTAAAAATAACGGAAGATCTTTTTTTATGCGATTTTTTTTATATGCGTGGAAAGTATCCATCGCATAAAAACAGACCAAAGTGTACATTCAATGTTTCAGTAATGCAATCATATGAATGCCTATTCCCACTATGAACACCACTCGTTGACAGGCTTAATTTAATTTATGCTGTAATCCTTATCATCGAATGGACGTCAAAAAGGACCCAGTTCTAAGCGCCTGCGGCTTTCCCACAAAGAGGTCGTTGAATGTACGTTTTTTTTTGCTATTGTTATCTCCATAATCAGATTAACATGCCACAAACTGTAAAAAGTCACGTTTGCAGGGACCTCATTTCCACAATTATTCGACACCGGGCAATAAATCCCCACTATTGAGGTCGTATTCAAATAAGGGAGCACAAAAATGCGACTTGGAAACTTTGGAGAAAAACGATGTCGTTAAAGTCAAGATTTTCCCCGAATGTGAACTTCTTCAGTTCGAATAGCTGCATTCGAACGGGCTCATAAATCGCGGACGTGGTGTGTAAATTCGAACCTGGAGTTGGATTAAATGATAGCTTATGCAATTGCAGGGATCAACATTCAGTCAGTTAAAAATCACGATTATTGGAACACGTTTTTGTCAATAAATGCATTATTTTGTTATTGAAAGTGATGACACAAATATGTATTGTTTATGTTTGCGCAAAAAAAGAAACAATATTATGTACTATCAATAGTGTTGAGGTTCATTTATTGATATACAAGCTTGACTCATGCTGCGCGGCCCTAAGAGAAAAGTGGATTTATATTAACGAAAAACGGGATGCACGCATGAATATAGCATCTAAAATTAACTCAATAATCAAAGGATAAAAAACGAAAGCATAACTGAAGTGTACCGATGAATTAGTTAAGTGGCCCTCACACGATCAAAGTCATTTACAATGCCTACAAAGCAGGTGTTAATAGGCTTGCATAAAAACAATGAGGTAATTGAATCACAAATATATTAAGGATGATGATTGATGATATACGGATGAAATAGTCGATCGAAAATATATAATTTTGCATGTTGATCTCAGAAGATTCGGTAATCTTAACCATAACACATCACTTTCCAGCCAGTCGATCGGAGCGTTTACGACGCTTTTTATCACCTCGTTTATTTTGCAGCACCCAAACACATGCCATATTATTCTGGTCTGCTGAAAAACGACCCGCTCGAGTATGGGTGTGCTTATGTTTCGTGTTATGCAATTTTTACGATATAACAACGCGTGTGAGAGCACTATCAACGTTTATCGGCTTGACCGATGACTCCGTTGTTTACAAATATTCGCCTCTGCGTCGCACTAAGGTTGGTCCAGAATTAGACGGGTGCCGCGACCCACAGATTGTTGACATCGCGACTTACGAAATATCGGCTTATTTTCGAGCTGGAAGCATCCTCATATCTGGAGCGTCGTCCATATCGTGTTTCATCATCGGCAACGCGAAAGTCTTCGGCTAACATCCCAGACGCTGGTCACTGCGCAGAAAAGAGCCAACATTGTCATTTTTTGGCCAGTGCAGATGACATATGTTTAATATTCGAAATTCATTCGAGGCCATCGCGTGACACCACCAGGACGGTGTAAAAACGCGTATATAAATTATATTTTTGACGCAGCGAATACATCATTCCCCCAGTGAGCTCTTAATATTTTCGATCGGCCACGTGATGCAAATCTTATAAATTGTTTGTTAGAACCAAGTCCTAACCATTTAAGACGCCATCACTTAGTTAATTTTCAATATTTATTATTCAAATAGTATACAATGGTCTTTGATAAGAATTATGGTGTCAGATCTGGGTGACCCATTTTTTACCAACACTACCGTGCCACCCAAGCTACCAAACCCAGCAGTAGTGTGGGATTCGGGATTTAACCGTTTAGCCACTAAAAAAACCCTCCTTGTCCATCTCTTATCGTGCCCAGCTCAAATGTTAGCCATTTACCAAACGTGACACTCAGGCTTAAATACCTTCTTTACCTTTATCGGCTTAATTCTTCGTGAGTGACGTGGCTACCTGTCTTCTTGTCCTTAGCGGCGAAGTTCCCCCAATTACCAATACCGTGACTCGTTGAGTGCACTGACCAGGGTGACCCGGGTGACCAGAATACGCTCATCCTTTAACCCTTTGATTAGTGAGTTGATATTAAATTGAATTGAACCTAGATGCTATTTTCGTATGCCTACTACATATCTTCCACATAAATCCAATTGCTTTAAGGACCGCGCAGCATGAATAAAGCTTGTATATCAATAAATTAACTTTAACACTACTGATTTTGTTGGACCCCATAATAGCGTTTCAAATATAATCAATTTTGAAACCAGGCAGAATTTTTAAATGTATAATTAATTTAAGTGGCCTTCTACTATTTATTGTGATTTTAAGAAGACCACCAACTGTTATTTTGTAGTCTATGAAAAAAACTATGAATTGCTTTTCGTAATACTTAAGAATATTTAAACGTGTGGGGGTATCTTTATAGCCACCTTTTTGCCACTTGTATAATGAGACGTAAGACATTCTTTCTCTTCCGTCTCTGTCTCCAATTCACTAATCTCCGCACTCTTTCTCATTCGATGATCAACGTAGTCTTAAATGCGACCTATTATTGATTTATTTTGAACCTCAAACATATATGTATTTAAAATAGTGCGACGACGATACTTCTTAAAACATCTATTCATAAGTATGATGCGAGTGTACTCTAACAAAAATGATCTCCAACATGTAAAAACCTTGTTTTGGGAGAGGGGATTTTAGTTCTGACACCATTGAAAACGTAAACGTAAGCCGTGATCCTTGGCCAAAAACAAATGTTTTCTCCCTGCCGTCCTAGAGTTAGCCTTGATCGAGGATGAGACTCATCGTCTTTGAAGTTCCGCAGATGAATCTGGTTTAGCTGTATATTGATTGGTTTGCTTCAGACTAATAACATCTGCAAGAGACAGGGTTTAGCGATCCTGCATAACCCAATTTGATGAACCCAACATGCTTTATTTTTGCTCGTGTCAAAATGTATAAAACCATTCCTTTTTTGCGATCCAACTGTATTCTATGAATTTTCAGAAACCTCATCTAATTATGACTTCTTCCTCGGACGATTCTTCTTTGAGCTTTTAATCTGCGGATCGAACATGTGGCAATCGCTGGAGGTCAGATCTGCACTATATGGCGAGTACCCCATCAATTCAACTCTTTTTTCGTCTTGTCATATTCGCCACATTCATGTCAAATAAAATTCGACCGACGATCATCGATTGACGGTTGATTTTTGTGCGCTTTATTTATCATGTGTGATTTTGTATAATTGTTGATCATCTCAAATGAGTGCGATTGCTTCTAAACCTCCGTGTGCTGAGAGGAAGATCAATCAACCAGAATGCTTATTCGATCGAGTTTTGTATATAATAAATCTTATATTATGCAGATTTTTTTATGAGCTTATGTCATAGTTGAATAATTGAATATCGAAATTTGTGCTAAATTACAGTTACATGTATATAGAAAACGCGTTAATATATGTAAATATCAAAATTAGAATGTAATTGGTTCCTTCGGCTTGCGCCACAATTGTTTCTAATCTGAACGGCCCACACGGTTCGTTTTCTATCGGACCGATGAAGAGCGCTTGAAATGTGGAAGATGGCCTACAAAAGATACACAAGACTTCAACATCAAATGTATTGCTTGAATTTAAAGACATGCTTTCTTTTTTAAAATTATTAACCTTTAAAAATCAGTTATCAATGCAAATATGTAAATATATTTTCGCATGCACATTTGCAATTTTGTAACATATTTTCAGTCATACTTTTTTTTTAAAGACACAATAAAAACAATGCTTTTCAGATTATGTATGTATGTCTGTATGTACTTGTATAACATTCAGACAGTTTAAAATTGATTGACCAATTTTTTAATTGACA
This sequence comes from Stenopsyche tienmushanensis, assembly GCA_008973525.1. NCBI lineage: Eukaryota > Metazoa > Arthropoda > Insecta > Trichoptera > Stenopsychidae > Stenopsyche > Stenopsyche tienmushanensis. The sequence goes on from WACJ01000519.1 coordinate 338,716, forward strand.
CCAACTTATTTTGTGAATTGAGCCTTCTTCATTACAATTGAAAGTTCTAAGATTTCAAAAATTATTCTTGTCAAGATTGGAAGTGGAGTGGTATTGAGCCTTCTTAGACTACAGCCACACATAAATCTACGAAGCAAACCAACAACTCTAAATTCGATTAGTCATCATGAGTGAGCTTTATGTGAATCTTAAGCGAAATAAATGTATTGTACATGTTACGCATGCGCAGTGCGTGACACGAGTCCTTAGCTGAACTTTGAACTTGTCGACCTTTTATGCTTTATGATCGCAACTTTTAGGCTGCAAAATAACAGGGTGAAAAATCTGGTTGTTCTCCCATCCTTTATTTTTTAACATCTTCGCTTACATATTTATTCGCTCCATGATGTTGAAGGTGGAGGGACTAATTCACAGATTTTATGTACTACTACAAAGACGAGACATTATGACCCAGACGATCCTTATCTTTTGAATTATTCCGAGAATAATCATAAGGATTTGAGCTTAATGCTTGCGAGCCATGTCAAATTTAAAACGTCTTGATTGTATTTGATACGTGCAGCCGATCCTTATATTCCTGGCTTACATGGGTCGCCCATCTCAAGCAGATCCTGCAGATGCATATAAAATTTAATTATTTTGGTAGCCCTATTCCGTGGCTCGTGCGGTCACCTACACCGGCCACGGGTGGATTTCTTTGCCTGGGGACGTGCTCTATTCCGTGGCTCGCACGGTCACCAGATTTGATACCACTGGATTTTTTGTCTGTGGACATGACCTATTTCGTGGCTCACGCCGTCTCTCGACCTGACACCACTGGATTCCTTTGTCTGGGGACGTTCCCTATTTCGTAGTTCACACGGTCTCCAGACTTGACACCAGTGGATTTATTTGCCTAGGGACGTGCAGATATTACTTTAGCAATACTGGTAGCAATAAGTATCCCTATTAAAAGACCCTATATAATTTTATCAAATACCCTATACAATATTTATACCTTTTTTCATCAATAGAGTCAAATATGCTGTCATTGTCAAAATTTCGCTGACGCTTTGGTTCCGTCGGATAAACGCGGCCAATTGAGACATTCAAACATTGCACCACAGATATTGACTCCTCCGTTTATAAAAGGTGGTCGTTACGAAACGACTCTTACTTCTTCTGGTTTGGCCAATCGACCACGACTTCTTATGAGCTGTCAAATTTGACACGATGTTGCAGACGTGGCTTTAAATATAGCAGCAAAGAGCAAAAACTGATCTAGAATAAACATGGGCGTGTGGAGGATGTTACATAAAATGATTCAAATATCGATCGATGTTTTTGAATTCCCTACATCGATGCCATTTTTTCATAATTCTAATTTATCAATCGCCGAATGATTTTGCAAATTTGAATATTTTCTAAAAAATAGATGAATCCAAGCTGAAAGCAGCATGGGCCGAGGACAATCCGTGCCGCTGTATGCTGATAGAGATACAATTACATCAAATCGAATTAATGCATATTATTATTGTATTTGTGCATTGCATATATATAACCCTCTGAATAGGGTTGGAATCAATTTCGGGACATAAACGGGGTCACGACCCCCTATTTGCATGTCGTGCTTCAGGCCACTGAAAAATCATTCCTTTATTGTCGTCCCAGCCCCGGCGCCAAACATTTAACCTGACGTTAATCATCAGGAGCGATTCCACAAAAAAGCGATGGGGGTAGTTTTATAGCGTCGGATAAAATTGCTCGGTATGAGAATAATGGGTGACCCATTTTTATGCCTTCGGTCGCTATTTTAATTGAAATAATTACATTATTCAAGCCGTAATCCCGACTTGCAGTCATCTTTTTATTGGACATTTGGGTCAATTAAAGCAGAAAATCTTCCCTTCCTTCCCGCAGCTTTCTATATTGTATTATCAATAACAATATGTACGATATGGAAATTAATACCATAGCGTTGTGCTGCTTTGTTTTGTCCATTTATAAATATTGGTTGACGTACATGAAGCAATTTTCCATGGACATATTGGACATAAACTCAATGTTGGTTTTTAATTCCTTTTTCTCGTCCTTTATGATACAGTCCTCTAATAGAGATCGTTATCCTTTGTATTCAATTGATAAAAATGAAAAATATCCATATGTATTATAATCTATTGTAGCTTATTCTAAAAGATATTAAGTATTAAAGCAGACCATCGTTATATCTTAAAATCAGTGAGATCAATTCAAAAAAACTAGAGTTTTAGTTTATTTACCCTTATTAATTTTAAATTCGTATGTCCACCACTTATTTTCCGCACAAATCCACTTTTCTCTCGGGATCGCGCAGCGTGATTCAAGCTTGTATATCAATAAATGAACCTAAACACTGTCGATAGCACGCAATATTCGTTCATCTCTTCGCATAAACATTAACACATGTGTGTCTTCAGTTTTAATAACCAAATAAAGCATTTGTTGAAGCTTGAAGTCGATAAATTTGAGCCGATCGACGCAATCGAAACATTAGCGTTTCGAATAGAATTACTTTTGTTGCTACGCTGAGATTGGCTTTGGATGATTCATGTGGCTTTCTACATTTTATTATGATTGTAAAAAGACCACCGACGAACTAAGAAAATCCCATACCTGATGTTTTTCATGCGGATACGGACAAATTTCATCATGATTTTAATATTTATTTTATCGTCATTTATTGATAATTTATATGATGAGATACAAGACACTTTATTCGTCTCTGTCTTCGATTCACTAATATCCGCACTCAATGTGTGACAATGCTATTTATACCTCACTTGAACACGATCGCATATATGCGCGATTACTAATCATTGGGATAGAACACAGTTTTCTTCGGTCGACACTAAACGTTAATATAAAAATTGTCCGATATGTGGAAATTTTGATAGAGGCTTTCCCCTGAAAACAGACTATTTCATTGTTCGGCTAATTTCATATGCATATTTCAGTTGATTTATTCGCATTGCACAGTCATACGTAAGTCGTTTGTCTCTTTTGAAGAACCGCCTTGACTTTGGCCCACTGCATCTCGCCCTTGCATAATTCTGCTCTTGCTCGGTCGTGTCATCTGTCATATAAATATACATTGGGTCATCTGCACTTCTTCTTGTGACTGCTGTTGCTGAAATAGACAGATTCGAAGGCGTTTATTTACAAGGTCTATTATGTCTGGAGCATGTGGATGCTCGGTTATGAGCAGCTGGTCTTTTGTCGCCTTTTCATTGCCTCGAAAGCAGCTGTTAATGTAATACATTTTGTTCTTGTCAATTTCGTGTGCCTGAGGAACTAATAGGTTTATTTTGGGGCACAGGTTTTTCCTTTGTCTTCTATCTATGACTTTTATTGCTTTTGTACTGTTAGACGCATCAAGCAACAAAGTGAGTCACTTTTCCTTCGGACGTCGTCACGAATCCCAAATGTCAAAAGTTACGGCGTGAAACTACTTTTACCCGTTATTGTCTTCGAATATGAAGTGTTAATCGACGATTGGCGTCTCTTCTTCGTAAATTCTATGTAGCTAGGTTTATCGTACACATTTTTTTGCATATCGGTCGTCGACTTGTACTGCTGGTTTTACGTAGTTGCAAAGTCGTGACAGATGTGATATCGCCAATGGCGCAGTATGTACATTATTGTAAATTTGCGCAATTGAAAGTTCTAATGCGTTCTTCAAACATGGCCAAAGAATCGTGTAATTCTTTGTTGATTTTATTTAATTTTTTTATTAGTATTTTTTTTTTAAATAAGCGCTATTGGTCGACGAAAGAGGACAAAACTCTGTGTAAATAAAAACAAACATTTTTTTCATTGTGTACACACAACTGTTTACCGAGGTTGATGATAACACCTTATCAGGCCGATTCATGATAACCCAATAATATTTTTAAAAAAACAAAGCACAATCTCTGTTACTCAATAAATTATAACTGATGCATTGATCAAACTGCGCATACAAATATTTCGCTTTGGTAGTGGCGCGTGTTTTCGTTGCTGTAAATGCGCAGAATTTCATAAACGATCGTGCTTGTAATAATATTTTTGTGGATGTTTCTGTGTGGAACTATCTGTGCTATGCGCAAATCCCAATGTATCATAATTTTGCCTAATCTATCACTTTTAGTGCTGGACAACGATATATCGCCGTTGACAACTCTTGCGCCTAAGTACCAACAACTGATATATCGACGCATGAAAAAAAATCTCTGTTTGTTCGTATGTAATGTGCTGCCATACCGTTTATCAGATTGTGATAAAACTTCATACATTTATTGCTAAGGATTGCGCGAGCAACATAGGCATAGTTTAATATGTATATAAAAATCAATGTTTATTTGTCCGTATTTAATGCGCTGCCATACCGTTCGTCCAATTACGATAAAAATTGTCAACTTATTGTTTACACTTGTGAGAATAACATAGGCATATTGTTTGTGTGTGCAATTTATTATGCGAGACGTTTAGCGTATGCAATATGTTGGCGCATATTGATTTGATGGCTGCTAAGGTAAATAAAGCACTACAACCGTCGATCGTATAGCCGTTTTTTAGCATAATTAAAAATATACGAAAGAACTTCAATAAATAGAATCAAAACATAAAAAAAACTTTTCTTCTTTGTGTGACATTGCAACGAATGCCGGGTAATCAGTAGTATATATAAAAATGAATGTGTTCATCCGATTGCGATGGATCGTTGGTAAGTTATTGGGTATGTATTCGATAAGGTTTTTACATTAGCACAACCGTTATTGTTTTGCGAGACGTTTAACGGATGCACCATTTTGGCGCATATTGGTCTGGTGAATTAGTGAATAGGAGACATAGACGCGTGTTTTGCGTTTTATCGTACATTCGTATATCTATGGCAAGTTTGTGCTGTAAAAGTACCCCTACACGTCTAAATATTCTCAAATATTGCAAAAAGCGTCTCACGTATGGGGTGTTCTTAGATCGTTGGTGGTCTTTATTGTATAATAATAAATAATAGAAAGCCACATGAATCTATTATGTAACTCAGCGTGTTGACAAAATGATTCTATGTATTTGAAACGCAACTGTATCGATCGGCCAAAATGTATCGATTTCAAGCGTTCATAAATGCATTGTTTTGTTGCTAAAACTGAAGACACACATGTGTATTGTTTGTGTTTACGCAAAAAATGAACGAATATTGTGTGGTATCAAGAGTGTTATGGTTCATTTATTGATATACAAGCTTCACTAGCGCTGCGCGGTCCTGAAAGATTTTTTCGGTTGGCATTAAAATCTTGTGGATTTTTAGAATTCATCAGTATTTAACCAAAGAAAAGGGCGTCGTAAGGTGGAGAAAGTTGGTCAGAGTTTTTTTTAATCCAGGTTTATTATTCAATTCCCAGTCTGTATGACTGGATGAGTTTTCTAACGACGTTTAGTTTGATAAATCCCACCCACCCACAGGGTTTCTATGCCTATTAGAAAATAGCTGCGATTTGATTACGCTTAAACATCTTGATTTGAACAATCGAAACCGTACTTCGAATAACACATCTTATGCGGAGCCAGTTCAATCGAAGCTTTCACTTGCAGCAGGCACATCCGCGTTTTTTCCGCACGATATGGCATTTTCGAGTAGGATATTTTACAAGAAAGTCAGTTTCGCGCCATTTTCACCCTGTTTAATCAAAATTGATGAGGTTTATGCCGGGTATATTATTGCAAAATGCAAAATTTACTTGTCAAACAAATAAACATTTATTTTTATTAGAGATGTTTTACTATTCAGACATCCGTCAGTCAGTGCTAACGTGGCAACGCACTCTGACATGTTATATTCCTATTTCAAAATTATGTTTTATGAATGTTTTGACGATAATTTTGCACATCATCACGACTTGCCGTTCATCAATAGCTAGTGTGTTCTTCGCCTATCCGAAATTTTCATTGTTCTCAACGTCGTGCCAGCAATGCGTCGCGGACAATGGACGCTATCCCATTTACAGGACAAACTATGCCCGACAATTGTTAGGGGCTGTTGTGTCCGTAATAAGCCCGGAGTTCCGGAAATGCCGTAAACTAGCTCCGTGACCCAAATAGCCGAATCAAATTAATTTGGTAAATTTATATCTCGACGGTTCATTGAGCCGTTAAAATCAAAGCCGACCAACTTTTCGATCAAAACCGATCGTCGGCTGTCTAACTTTTGCAGCCGACAAGAAGGCAAAAAATATAATTACCAGAACGAGCCAAATTGAAGTGTAAGCTTTTATATTTGTTTTCAAACCACTAATTGCTCGCTGAAGGATATTAGAGAGACTGCACACCGCTGGCGTAATTGACAAATATTGCTGGACAAACCCCCGGGGGGCAAAACCCACTTTGATATTCCAGCATGAACATGATATGCCAATTACTTTTGATACCATTCAAAGCAGATCCAATAAACCTCTTAAAAAGGTTTTCGCGTAAGTCAAAAAAAAATCGCGTAAATCGAACCGAATAAGCCGCTCTTCTTCATACAATGTTGTGTACAGAAGCTTACATAAGCATAAACTATTCATTTATGTGCGCAAATAGAGACATTATGATTCTGCCACCGCTTTTTTGCGCGCAGTATTAAAGCACTTGTCCAATATTCTTTGTTCTGTAACTCTTTTAATTTATAGCGTACACATGCTAAAAAACGTATCAATTGTCGCGTAAATACGAATTCGTAATCAGCCAAAAGCGGACATTAATCTTCGAAATGTGAATAATTGTACATAGCGGCATTAAATTCAATTGTACAAAGCTGCTTCTTTGTCTACAAATAGTTTATATTAGTCATTATGAAACAAATGTCGTTTATTTTTGATACAAGGTGGCTAGGGCTTCGATAGACGTGGCTAAATTTGTGGCGAGGAAATTTGATTGAAGCGTTGCTGAAAGCGTTGCAATATTAAGCACGTATATTGTAATATTGATACAGTATAATTTCGGTCTTGTGGGTATAAGACGGATAGGGGCATATGCATCATGATTGAAAATCCGTATTTTATGCGCGTTCTTGGCTAAATAGTTGGATAAGACGAAGCTTTGTTGCGCTTGACCGCCAATCACAATTTCTACCGCACCGATGTGGGATCATTGAACATGACATTGATTGCTCGTATATATGCGGGATCAGATTTAGCTTTTATTATTATTTTTTAAAAATGACGCATTGTGTCATCCTGCATAAATTTTGTTGTATATTAAAGCTTATATACAACCTTATTTAAATTGGCAGACACCGGTGATTGCCATGGCGTAATTTTGTGTATGTGGAAAGTGACGGGATCAAGAAGTTTCCTATCTGATGAAATAAATTTGTACAGCAAGAGTCCGGATCAGGGCCGTAATCGTTCTGTAGACTTGTTCAGGTGTGGCGTCCGATCATGATGCGCTTATTCTTCATATCAACGGTCCGAAAAGCGGACCGATTAGACACACCTTGTGGCCACTCCTCTTTTAGGGCTTTTTGTGGCATTAGTAGCGGGAGTAATAAACAGCTCGGGTCAGTTGAGTTTACTCATACCATATTACTTTGTCTCAGGTGTACAATGATGCACCCATCCTGAATTGATGCAAAAACTCGGTCTTATTGCTTTTTTCTTCCATCTTGCGCACAGTTTTCTCGTGTCCAAATTTTCAGTCAAAATGCGATGTATAGCATTTTTTGAAATACTTTAAATATGCCTGAAGTAACACTAAAGCATCGAGTGTTTCGTCATTTAGTCTAGATCTGATTTTGGAAGCCAGGCAACTTGCTGCTGAAAATGCACGCTCAGCCTCCACACTCGTTGGAGGTATCGTCATGAGATATTTAAATGCTAGTTCGAGTTGATGACCGCGTGAACCTCCATTTTCCTATAACACCATCAATGTGACTGATAAAAATCCTTTCTGCTGAGACACGGACTAAATGTCGCAAAATTCCCGATTTCCCGACAAATTATTTTTTTCCGTCGCTGCAGATGAATATTTATATACTCTAATACTTCGATGTGATTCGTAATTATGTAACGAAGAAATACAAAAAATCTGAACCCCGTATCTATTATATTTCATATCGATATTCCCATTATTAAGAGTCGAGGTGTAGTAAATACATCACCGGTTGGGAAAGGTCAATATAATAATTTGAAAAATATATATGTACTGTATATATGTATACATAGATTAAACAGTTACTGCCGCTGGTCATCGCCTTAACTCGCCAATTAGTAGTTACGCCACTGTTTCCAAGCGTCCAGATTTTGGCGGAAATTTTTTTGATTTCGTAGCCTTCTTCGTGCTGGTGAGGTGTACGATTTTTGTTGGATAAAAATTTCAATCCAGAATTTTTCGGGACTACGTTTATTAATGGGGGGGATTCATGAGCACCTAAAACTGTCCGGGATCCCGGAATTGGATTCCCTACCTGGAGGTACATCGTATTTTTTACATCATAAATTTGAATTGCTCGATATCGTTGAACAATTTAAGTTGTAAATGACGTTAAAGATATTGCTTTAATGCGCCTCGATATCGGCGTAATTTATCTTTGTTTACGATTGAAAATCATAATTGATTAAGATAATTAATGTAAAATTACTTGAATATTGTAATAGACTAATAGAAACGTGGTGGTAGAAAGGTCATCGCGATGCATTGAGAATGTGGTGTAAATCTCGATCGGAGGTCATAGCGTGTTGTTATTGTTTTTTTTTATATAAATCGGTATCGATTGTCGCCGTTGATGTCGATCCTTGTGGGAAAATGTGCAGTTATTCTGCAACGACGATGGGGAGTTTCGGCGAGCGTCGCGAGTTGCGGGTCGGTGTTCGTCGTGACGGCTGAAGAAGGTGAATGGCTGGAACGAATGCGTTGCGCATAAAAATACTTTTGTTTTATTGTGATATTGTCAAGCAGCGCTCCGCGCGGCGCGTGTTAGTATGCGTCAATTGCGTCAGTGTGCGTCAATGCGCGCCAGTGTGCATCGGTGTGCGGGTGTGTGCGGCGCGTGGAGTGTGGAGCGTTGCACCGCGGCGCCGACTGGGAAGGGGTGGGGGTAGCGACCAGTCAGCTGTTCTCATTGTTGACTGCCAGTGCGCCGCAGACGTCGGCAGCAGTCAGACGTGGCGATAGCGTCTCGCGTTCGTTTCATTCGCCTCCCGATTTCGTCGCGTTGTTCAGTGATACTATTTGGTGTGAATAGTTCTTCTGTTATATCAGTGCTTCGAACGAACGAGCCGCGCAACGGCCAACCGCTCTGAGGTACGTCCTTTTAACGTTTTATATCGGAACGACGCTCTGCACGTACAAGATCGGCGATAATTCGCCGACGTACAGATAGCGCAAAACCATGGCAAAAAGTCCATGTAATTTCTCAGAGAGTCCCATTGCACTCCCGCAGATTCGCCATGGCCGTATCTCTGTAACTGTAAACGCGCCAATATTCTATTCTGCATAGCCATTTGTATTCATATGAACAGCGTCACAACAAAAAAACAACTGTTCCGAATGCCACACTTGGACCCGACAAATTTGTTTTGAATACGGCTCAATCACAAAACGCGCAAAATAAGGCAATCGCATTCAAAATATTTTGAATTTCTTCGAATTATATTCGTTTTCGTCTTATCAACGAGCGCCATTACGTCGGAATGGCTCCGTAAGAAATCCCAAACAACAATAAACGCACAACAAAACATGCCCACGATGAGATAATACATCCAAACGAATCGCCATAACATAAACACAACGCGCGATATTTCGTTGTTGTTGATTCTAATTTACACGTGCTCACCTTCGCCACGATTTATTACATTGTGTGAACAACGTGGAAAGAATCAAATTTGCATGCATTTATAGCGACAAAAATATCTAGTACCGCTTGTCTACTTGTAGGTCTACCGCAATTCAGAATCCATAACATCTTTTGTTCGTATTTTCGATTTTTTTTCGACACAAACACCACACATCCGATACAAACAAACACAAAAATATTGTTGATTTTATAACAACTAATCGGCATTTAATTCAGCAATAATATGCATTCAAAGCGAACTGGGAAAAATCAATTCGATCATGATAAATATGGCGAATTGATATTTCAATGTTCGTCGGGTTTAATTCGGAATTTGTTGTGAAATGAATTTAGCGCCAAAATTTAGCCGTTGTACAACGATATATCGTTGATATAAGCGTCAATTAGACATATCTGATGCACCCACAAACTATCCTCATCTGACAAATAATTGCACATTTTTAAACATAAATTAAGGCTCGGTTCTACAGCATATTTGATGGGATGTACAATGTTATGATCACGATTGTTAAACACAATGCTGGAACAATAGTTTTCTATAAATATGTTAATGTCATGACTGAGATACCTCAAGAATAAAGTGAGATTAATCATATGGATGAAAGATATATTGGTATATATATAGTGCCAAAAATATGTGCCGTTTTTCACCCAAATTCCATTATTTTTAAAAACCGCATAACTTCAAACCAATGCGATAGAATGTACCAAAAATCGCATAAAAAAGTTTATAAAAAAATAATTAAAATAGAACAACAATACACATTTATCTAGATTGCTTTATTAAAGTCTATTTTACTCGGTAATCATACAAATGCAATTCTTAAGCTTTTGAGAAGAGATTCCAGAACACATTATAATGGTTGTAACTTGTACCAGTGTTAATTTTAGATTTTTTAAATGCGAATTCGCACAAAAAAAAGCTTTTTCATCTATAGAAAAATGAGGGATAGGTTACATTATTTTTTAAAATCGCATAACTTCAAATTCGCATAAAAACAGACCCAAGTGTATATCGGCAGTGCCAAAAATACATGCCGTTTTTTTAAATATCCGTTTAATAGACCGTATAAGAGGGAAAACCAACATGAATTTATATTTATTAATTATATATTTTTGCTCTGAATCTGCTATAATTTGACATCTGGTTTACAGTTTTTGAATTCTGCTGTTGTAGAAATTCTTCTTATTAAATATTATTGTTATTTATATTTTAAAATAATATACGGAGATATTCATAACGAAGATAGATGGTGGTTGTTGTTTTTAAAAAAATACTGTGATAGAATGTGCTATGCCTTATAAACCTTAAGTTTAAAGATTCTCAAGAAGAAGATGCATAAATTAGTAAAATTCATAAATATATAATATTTATGGGTAGACTTGTTCGCGAAGCCTCTGAGGAAATTTCCATAATCGTACCGATCAAAGAAGGCCACATGGTCTGTGTGCCCATCTGGTCCGCTATTCGGACTGCTGGCACTACGAATAAACCCCTCGCAATTGGTGAAAAATATTGCCGACTATATCCGGCCGAAATTCTGAGTTTTGCGCCCGTGGCGGGCGCTTGCTTTGCCACCCCCTTGTTACGGCCCTGGCAATAATAACGCACTAATTTTTTAATGATATTTTTCGCTGAATGGAGATGAAGTTATGTCTATTGGTGAGCTCTGGACGAATTTCATCAATTTTCTTCTTCGACCTCTCTAATTGTTGACAATGCGCGTCTGAAGTAATCAATTCATTATTTGGCAGCAATTCAAAATGATCGAAATCTGGCAAACTGCTTTCTGCACTTTTCTGCGAAAATTGTACACAACCAGACCAGGTAAAACTTGAGACCAGAGTCAGAATAAACTGAACAATTATTGTTTCAAAGTGTATAATAAAAAAACATTATAAAACATACGCCCCTTATTTTTTTATAATTTGCAAACAGAAGTGTAAAAACGGAACGTATTTTTGGCACTACTGATAACTTTGTTCTGATGTATCCAGTGACCCTGTTCAGGTTCACGGAATGATTCGCTTGTGAAAAACATGTTTTTTTTATAAATATGTGTTTATTGATGTGTTCCTTTTAGAATTTACAGTACTTTCGGAGGTTCTTGAACTGCTAATCATTGTTCATCAATTAAATTCATAACTGTACATCGGCTCCTGGCGTGCATGCCAATTTTTTGTTCGGGCGACTACCGAAAGCTTTCGTGGTGACACATTTCGTACAATCTGCTGATAAAATTTCGGTCGATTTATTGTTTGTTTCGAAGAAAATTGATAAGAAAAACGGCATACTTAGCGTGTGCTGAGCCCAATGTTTTGATTGTATATCATATTATGCAATGATTTATTGACACGACGAGATCTTCCTCGCTTCAGATAACGTTGTCTCTGTATACAAGTACTGTCCGTGACATACTCCGAATTGATGAATTAATCACAAAGACGAGTTCGTTGAACTATTGATGGATTTAGATTCGTAGGAAAAATATATGTACAATCAATAGGTACGGCGATCGTTCATAGGGAAAAATCTCCATGAATATTCAGCGGCGAGCAAAATTATACTGTGGCTAATTGAAAGCGAAGAATTCGCATATTTATTCCACAACGTCAGTCTGTCTAGTCGCTCTTGTTTATCTGCAATAAAAGCGCTATCTGTTATTGTTTGAAATGCGTTGTTTGATCGCGGATTTTGACTGCCATTGCGATTAAAATCAAGCGATCCGATAAAAAAGAACTATTCTTGTCGTTGACCTTTGAAGTGTAAAAAGCATTGCGTGTGGGTGAGCACGCGTTCTTCAAGCCCAAATATGAATAAAACCACTTTTCTCCCTCTCAATTTAACGACCGCAATCGGCCGATATCGAAAAGGTTTTGCATGGATTAATTTAGAGCTCGACCCTTTGGCATCGGGTCGTCTTGCGACGATCGAATTCGAATAAGTTTTGAAAAAATACTCAAAATTTCAACTTTAAATCGTCATAAATTTTTCATCTGGGGTCGTAATAGCACGCAATAACTGTTTTTGTATTTTGCAATGCATTTTTTATGCAATTGGTTTAAAGAAAATTACTTCTGAGCTTCCAAAGTCACAAAAATCATTCGCGCGGTCTTCAAATCTGACGCCAATGGATTTCTTTGTCTGGGGACGTGCCCTATTCCGTGGCTCGCATGGTCACCAGACCTGACACCACTGGATTTCTACGTCCGGAGAAACAACAAAACAAACAATAAAAACATCTTAAACACAAAAAGTATTTTCTTAATCATGGCCCTGATAAACTGGTAACTTTTTAAGTTTAAGGACTTATTCAATCATTTTTGAAACTAAGTTCAAAATAGTTAGTTTTTTGTTTAGAGAATTTAGAAGTTGACATATCTCATTCGTTTCCACTTTTTTTTATCTTTGAAAGCTCAGAACTATTTTTTTTTAAACCAATTGCATAAAATAATAAAGGTGAAATTTTGGGTATTCTTTCAAAAATTTTGGGTATTTTTTCGTTTGTATGAAACGTAACAAAAATCCATGTGCAAAAAACCCTGTATGAAATTACAAATGGAGTGTCTTTTTTTTCTTCGTAGTTTCATTCATTAGCAAAAAAAAAAATCAATCGGATAAGAAGCTTCTTGATCCCGCCACTGAAAAAATAATGCCGCAAGTAGCATCTTCTGTTGCGCAACGCGTTATTGTTCGTTTTCTCGTAAACGAAGGCGTGATATCAAATAAAATTTTAATAAATGTTGAGATACAGTTCAGTGATGCTACTCTAAGTAAGACCCAAGTGTTTGATTGGGCCCAAAAGTTTCGCTTAGATCTGGGGGTCGAGAAACAGAAAATGTATTTTATTGTGTTGGGTGGACCAAAATTAAGACCCGCCTGGGATGAACCGGAAGGCGGGCAAAATAAAGGAGTGAATAAATAGCCTTGATACATTTTGATCCCACGACAGATCGCCACCTCGGATGGAGGCCACGTGCCTCGCGATCGTTGCCAATTTGCGACATAGAAGGCTATAATTTGGTATCCCTAATCATTCCTTGGAGCTCTTCTTTTGTCGTCGTCCGACATATCCTGACCGTCGTCGTATAGGATTAAAGAACCCGCCCCCTCCCGTTTTTGTGGGGGCGCATCCGCCGTCGATCAGTCTCCGAGACCGGCGTTTCGGCTAGTCTGTAGCGCTCCGGCGCTGCGCGCGACCCGCGGTGCGGTCTTCGAGACCGAAATCACGTCACGGTCGGCAGCCGTGACAGCGGCGAAGGCGACAGCACGGGGGCTTGCGAAGTCGATTGATTGTAACAGCCGCTTTCCGCCTTCCACCACCTTCTTTCTTCATTGACTGGATCAAGAAGCTTCCCATCTGATGGAATAATTGTATTTCTAATGAAGTATGTAGAAAAATAAGATAAAGAAAGATACCATTATCTTCAGCAACGAATGATACAAATGTTGTATCATCGGTACAACATTTGTATCGTCGGTACAACATATGTACCTATTATTTATAAAAGTAAGATACTCAATTTTTATTTATATCATTGATAAATTTGTATATTGAATTCCGGGTTATATTTGAATGCTCTCGTATCTTTAAAATGACGATTTTTAAGTAAGTGTAAGTTAAATTTGAATTTTTGTATTGAATCAAGCTTTGCGTACTGATTTGGGGTGTTGTTTGACCCCCGTTCGAGGGCGTTTAACGCCCTGGATTATTGATTGTATTGATGTCTTTACAGAGGCAGGGAATTGAAAAATGTTAATTGAATTTGATTTGTTAGACGAAACAAGTAATCCATCGATATTTTATGTTTTCAGGCTGACATTCAGGCTGTGCATAGGGCAAAATTTTTGGAAGGCCCGACAGAACAAAGAGCGTTTCGAATCCATTTTGAATAATTTGCTTTCAAAGTACAATTAAACAGTAATTCAAGTTATGAGTAAGTTCTGAGAATTTGAAGCCATTTTGAATTTTGTCAATTTACTGCCCCGGGACGCGCTGTGCACTAACAATACTAACTGCAAATCGAAAATAACGCATTAATTCATCACCATTTTCTACTGATTTCTAACACTGTCTCTTATCATGTGGGGTTGGGTGGTCGGTGTAAATAATGCTTATTGTTGTATCTACGGAGCCGGTATAATGAACAAGTGCGCCAATGCATCCATATGCGGTCGGATTCAGATGCACTTGATGCATGCCGTTCATTTGCGGACTTGTCGTTGATCTGTAGTTTCGGCATTTAACACAAACACGGCTGTATTGATATTATTGTATTGTTTTTCACATGTTTTGTATTTTTGTCCAGTGTTGTAATTTTACATTCGTTGCACAATATAATATCGTTGCTTTATTTCTCATTAGACCTATATTTAATTGCGCAATCGTTGATGTTTTTGTGACACGACATACGGATGCTTTTTCTTATCATGTTGTTTTCGTGCACGATACAGTCACGATACAGTAAAAATTGAACAATATTATGATCTTGCGGTTGCAATAAAAATCGTCGATTGGAGATCTTAACACTTTACCGGTGGTAAACGTCAGATCGGCAAATGCAAGATCCATTGTTGGAACTATGTTAATTTGTTAACATATTTATACAACGATATCTATGATGTCGGATGTTTTATATGTCGATTCAAAACAATCATATGGTCGAATTTGCGTTCATAGAGTGTTTATCAATGACGCAACGTTTGACCGATTTATAATGCAATCGTTGTGTGGTATTTTATCGTTTTTACCAATAAATGAATTGCGTTTATTTGATTATGATGATGATGATTGTATTTACATGTGATTAAATACGATTCTAATGCGAGATCATCGATGTGCAATTGGCGCTTGGGTTTCGCCAGCATCATCAAAAAGTTGATTATCTCCTCTGCCGCTTCCTCATTTTCAACATCGACGATCACGTCGTCTTCTGTTGACCTTCTTCGGTTGAAGCACTCGAGGCGTCTTCTTCTTTATCCAACAATCTTGCCATGCTTTTTTTTAATTCTTGGCGTTGCGAATGATCAGTCGGTTCAACGATCCTCGTGAGCCAGAGCACCTCTCAGGTCATCCAGCATCGAGTTCAACGTCGATGGTTATGGCATTTTTTAGCAATTGCGGATCTTTCGAGTCCTCATCGCTGCAGATTCGCACAAAGATCAAATCTGCCATCATGCATCGGATCGTTGAAGTAGGTCAGTTTTGTTTGCGATACGATATCTAAGCGAAAACACTGAAAAAAATCCGGTTTGTGCTATCGTCTATTACGCACTCTTCAAAAATAGCCTGCTCAGATTTTTTTCGATTGCTTGTTTTCGTCTCTCCTATTGATAAAACGCTGGCAACGCGACGCTATCGATGCTTGAAAAATGTCATAACATCGAATGCAAATTGGTTGTTGGCAATCTTGAGCCGACCGCCGATGTGGATTTTGTGACAGCCTGCGCTCATGTGCCATCATGGAATTCGGAAACCTGAACAAACCAAGTGTGCAAATCTCGCCAAGGACAATAGCCAAATGATTCATTTAACATTCAATCGAGGATGATTGATGCGGCTTTAGATATTAGGATGAGCTTGTATGTATTTTCCTGCGTAGAAAGATTAACTCAATCGATAAGATCAGGCTTTGTTCGTTGCTATTTGTAAATGAATGCATTGAACTATAAATCATATTGATATAACTAATTATGTAATAATGTTATATATCCAAGCGTACTTACGGACACACGAACGAAATACAGCAGACCCGTGATAATCCGACAAACGTTTTGCAAAACAGTGTCGGATTGTCTAAATTGTCGGACTATAGGGTACTGCCCCCGATTCCTTGAAATCCGGAACTTTTTGGAAAGGAGTATTTGTAATCCGACACTGCTATGGTTGTATAAAAATAAAAACCTGTTACCTCCATCAAACGTATTCAAAGTGTTCAATACAAAGTTTTCTTTTTTCTGTTCCTTTCCTGAAGAAATCACATACAAAGCTTATTTCACCTCTGGATTTGCCCACAATCAATGGTGGGGACGCACTTTTGAATGCTCTCGCGATTCTTTTTTGTATCATAAATTGTGGATCATCCTAAGCCGTACTCACTTGCCAACTTACAAAAAAATTCATTACGATTTAGGTGGTCCAGAATCATACTTTTGCATTTTTTACATTGACAAAGTTTTACCGTACATGTATAGTATACATTGTATACTATACTTGTATTGGGATGTAGGACTACAGGGGGCGCCGGATTACCGCAGATCTGCTGTATTAACAACGTTGAAGAAGACGTGGCACAAAATCTGAGCCGCTGTACACTAATCGTTAATGAAATCATGGTACACATGTTGTGTCATTGTACATTACAGCCTTAAAATCGTCTATAATACCTCTCAGGTCGATCAAGAGTATTTTAGTAAATCCTCTGGCGCGTTGCTGCCACAGTAATAATTCTAAAAATATCGTTTGAAATTTGAAATAGTTATCTTGTTCAATTAGGAATTATAGAAATAATGTTTTTTTCATATATACATAAGATCTATTGTAAGTTAATTGTACTATGCCTATATTATTTGAGAAAGTGCAAACAATATGTTGGCAAAGTTTTATCGCAATAGAATGAACGGTATGGCAGCGCATTAAATACAGACAAACAAACATTTTTTTTTATATATTAGACTATGCCTATGTTACTCGCGGAATCTTTAGCAATAAGTGGATGTAGTTTTATCGCAATCTGATAAACGGTGTGGCAGCGCATTTCGAACGAACAAAACCTAAATCATTTTTATATATTAGAAGATTTCAATGATCTACATCATTTTTTGTGCACTCCTCTACTTCATAATGTATGACTTGCGGATATTTATTTGGGGAGCTGAAATGTCAATGACTGGATTTGAGTCGCAGTGGTGCATCAATGACTGAGATATAAGCTTCCCGTATAATATGTGTTAATCAAAATAAAAGTGCCCTCAATGCATTTTTGATTTTTTTCAATAATGAAATGTGGTCGTGTTTGTCAATCGTAATTTTAGGACAGTATCTCTTTCGATCCAAAAGATGTTTTCGAAGTTCTGATGTCAAAGTGTTCGAATTTCAGGCATTCGACCGACTTGATAATCCATTTTTTTGCAGCAGCGAAAGAATTCGCCTGGTCAGTGCATAAATTCATCCCACTCACTGTATAAATTGAAGTATTGTGGGACAATGACTCCTCGAAATGCTGCGCATTTGACTGGATGTACCGGAATCAATCAGCGGCAAGCATTTTTATTCCAAAAACTGATAGTCTTTCTTTGAGCCCTACTTTGAACAAATTCGAAGATTAACGGATTTCATCACAAGAAAAGTTTCAATTACAAAACGTTCTAGGAATCGCTTTGAATGCCATTAATCCTTATCGTTCGTTGGAGACAGTCCTTTATACCTGTTGAGGATGCCTTCGACTACCTGGATCTTGTCCGCTTATTTTGCGAAGGCCGTAAAACAATATATCGACAATGTCGCACACTGAAGACACGCATAGCCAATAAAGAGCTCGTCGATGAATTTTGATGATATGTAACACCATCGTCGAGGGAATTAGCAATATCGCGAATGGCTCATATATTGCCATAATATGAGAACGCGTGATCTTCCCGCTTGCCATCTTCGGACGAGTCACGCACGTCACACAAGACCTTGCTGGTCAATTTCCAGCTGCCCGGAGACAGTTTGTCATCGTCAGGTGTTTCTTCGGCGTTTTTCTTCCCAGTTTCACACGGCGACGAGGAGGACGTTTTTATTGATTCCATTGTTACAGGGATTCGAGCGCGTGACCACAATTATCGAACGGTCACCGGCGTTTATTTCTGGTGATGTACGACCAATAGATTGATGTAAAATTTACAAAAGAACTAGCGGATTTTCAACGTCGTGCAACGATCGGGATCCGGGCAATTAGTTGGCGATCGTTCCATCGATACCAGCGAGATATTGCGGATGACATGACAATGTGACCATTTGAGGAGTGAGCTATATTTGTATATCCGCCACTTATCATCCGTACAAATCCACTTATCCATCAGGACCGTCGCAGCTTGTATGAAACTTGTACACAAATAGATAACCCCTGTCCATAGCACACACATCATAATTTGAATAAATAATATTCTATTTGAAATACAAGCACGACACGGAGCGCTGCCCGCAACATGTGCGTGCATACTCATCAACGAAACAAGGAAATTCTGCATCAATCGAATTTGTATCAATTCTTGACAAACTATTGAATCTTAAACAAACGTTTTTCAATGCCTTTCTGTCTTCCGAAGCACAAATATAATTTTATTAACCAAGACGTAGCCAAATATTTTGGTCGATTGTCTGTTAACTAAATTTTATTGTCAACAGTCAATGCTCCGACTGATCCCACGTCGTCTTTTTTCAAGTGATGCACCCACGAATGCAAATATAATATAGTGACGACTCATATTATGCATATTTAAGATTATTTTCCGTGTTTTTTTCAATGAAATAGATCAGCTACTGAATTCAATAAACGTCAAATTGCTTCCATAAATAAGCTATTTTTCAAATTACTGTCAAAATGTTGCAGATTCAATTTCGGAGATAATGCGATTTTATATAGTTCAATAGACGCTTCGCGAGTCGTCCTTTGCGGGTCTCGTGTGATGATCGCTTTGAACATCTATTTAGACATAATACTTAATAAGTTCGTAATTATTTTGTATGATTTTAAGCCTTTTTCTTCTACATTTAGGGTCGTTATTTTTCTATTTAACTTATCGGGTGATGTTATTTGGGAAAATCTTCTGATACGTGCAATCGACTATGATAGGTAGATAAAGACGTTTCTATGACTTACTACTTTTTTTTATCGCGAAGCGATAAGAAAGACAGTTCCATTGTCAAGGACAATCAAATCAATTTGTATAAAAGGGGACATTAGATCAAGCTTCGTATAATTCCAATGTCTTTTTTTAAAAAAATTCTCATTGAAATATTCGTGAATTTTATGTAATGAAAAATAGGTTTGTATACAAGTCTCTTTGAAAAAATGATCGTTTGGGTAGATTCTGTATTTATAGATGGAAAATAAAGCAGATGCTGTTTGATACGATCTGACTTAAAGGTCGTCGTGTTCAGCATTTTCTATCCAAAACGATGCCAGGAAGTCTGGCGAGCGCGAGATGTTTCGCTCTCGTCGAACAGGTAGTTTTAAATAGTGAGTGTGAAATTACGCAAAGGTAGATTCGTGCACCCAATTGCTCCGACTGCCAATCGATGGCATAAACGGGTATATAATGAGGCAAAGCTCGAGATTTTAGACGCAGATTGTTCTAAATCTGTACTGGATCCGTTTATAAAGCAATCTTGCACTGTGCGGGGGACGCGTTCGGGAGGTCTGGCCGGCCTCCTGGAAGAGTCTCGCTCCCGAAATTCAGCAGACGGATTGTCAGGGAGTCCCGGTTGCCCCCAGGAGTGTAATTTAGTCCGTTTGTTGATGTACAGGGTGGGCGGATGGTGCAGTCGGCGGGAGGCGCATGTGGCAGGCGGGCGGCGCGGCGGCGTGCTGCCTGTACGGCCTGGCGCGCGGCCGGCGCCGGGACGAGCCGCCAGGTGAGACCCAGGAACCATCCTCCATCATCAGCACACCCAACCCCCCCACAAAAAGCCCCTCTGTAGAAAACCCGACCCCGATTAAGATTGACGTTGAGATAGAGAAACGGCAACCGACGTATGTCTGCTTTCATCCCATCTTCATTCCATACCTGGCACTGTTGAACTGTTACGCTTATGATTTTTAGTTAGCACGCTAGCACCATTTATTGTTACCACAATGCTCCTCCATCATCAAATTTGTCACGCCTATGCTTGCATTTGGATAAAAATTGCAATAAGATGAAACGCCGTCAAACTGAAGATGGTCAATAAGAACTTATCAGACCACTAATTAATGGTGTGCTGGTGGTAAGCTGCCTACCCTAGCTTCGATTTTGAGCTAAAAACCAGCTTAATCCTAGATCGCTAATCATTAGTCTCACAGTCTACAGACTTGAAATGCGTTCGACATAATGATAGCTTGAAATCCTGGCATCGTGTGCTTCGGACCTTAACTATCGTCTGTTTGTTTCAGCTCCACTCCGACAATTGGTGTCCAAAAACAATTTTCTGTACAGCACTTTGCCATAATATAAAAAAAGTTAAAAAAAATATATTTAATAAACACAATTGTGTCATGTTACCACGTTCCGCGAAGAGAATCTAAAATGATGATTTATTGCTGCGAATTTCACATTTGGCACTTTTTGCCGCAATTTAAAAATATTTTAGCTGCTGAAAATCTCTCAAATTGTCAATAATTAAATGCATTAAATGCGCACTTCCCTCCAAATGCCGGATGATCGCGATTAAAATCGCCGACATTCGCACGAGTAAACTCGTTCGGTGTGACCGCAGTCTTGGGTCGTTCACTTCCGACTATGGTCCATCCGCGCCCACTTCTTGATCTCGTAACGGCATTACCATAGGCTGACACATCTTTTGCGGGACACGTGTAACATTTCTGAAATGGGAATAGCATACGATATTCAGCTGATAGACGCAAGTCTCGCAGCTGATCCAATAATGGAAAGACCTAGATTTGTCTCCACCGAAACTCGTATAACGTCGCTATCCAGTTTTTTTTTTTTGGGTCTTCCACAATATGATTCATACAGCATCGAAATCTGGCAAATCACTTTCTGCATGTCAGAATAAACTGAAAAATGACTGTTTTAAATAGCAAACACACAATACTAAACTTATGTCCTTTGTTTTTTTAAGTTTTCTAAACAAAACTGTAAAAACGGCACGTATTTATGGCACTATTAATATTTTTATTTATCTGCTTTAAAAAATGTATTCCCGTTGTACTTGATAACGCCTTGTGGCGCAGAAACGACACAGATGTCCATCATAAGCTCTGATTGAATTGTCCCCGCATAAAATGTGTTAACATTTGATCCGATGTCCGCTCGTGGGTCCCTTCGATTGTCATTGAATATTGCATCTGAAATGAATTCGATGACTAAGGCGCCAAGCAAAGTTCATCGCAAACGACCCTGATGATTGCATAATGTCCAAAACTATAGGCTTTGTGCATATATTTTTTTGGGTCGTTGCTCTGAATAATGGAACCCATAATTTAGTCAACGCCTTTTAAATTCGTCCCGGCTCTGTTGAGCGTCGGGGAACCTCTTTCGATTGCGGTTTTTCCCGGGACCACAGCGAATCTGATTGCAGAGATCGTGCAGATTTTTTGCATCCTGCGTGTTTAAACAGATGCTGTTGAATAAAAAAGAACGACGATAAATCCACAGTGTGCTCTTGACCCCGCTGACATTATATTGTACAATGCGTCACGCTGTATTTATTATGATAGATTGACTGAATGCATCGATGGCTGGATTGTTAATGATGCCGCCAAATTTAACTCAACCGCAGAGATGTCGCAAATGATGTCCCGTTTGAGGATTTCGAGATGTGCCGGTACTTAATTTGAATTCATCATTGGGATCACCTGCCTTGGGGAACAAAGGTCGACGTTGGAGCAGTATCTGCCCAATTAGTATTTACCAGCAACATTCTCGAAAGGCTTCCACACCTCTTGACCCACCGCAAAGCACTTATCCAATATACTGGCTCTTTACCGCATCATTATACATAACTAGTTAGATGATCTCATTCATTTTGCTTTCATTGTTTCGCTTCGAGGAAACACGGAGGAAGACTCCGAACGCGATTCGTAATCCTAACTGTATTCGTTTTTTTTTGTCTTCGATCGCCAAAGGTGATTGACCACCGGTCGAAATTGGCAGTAGACGCTTTGAATTGGTGCTTCTTTTAACAAATTTGTGCCCGCTTGCATCCCAGCTAACTCTTGTCTTTTTGCAGTTGAAGCGGTTACGGCGGGCGGGGGCGGCACGATGGTGAAGACTTTCCAGGCTTACCTTCCGCCCTGCCACCGCACCTACTCCTGCATACACTGCCGCGCTCACCTGGCCAGCCACGATGAGCTCATATCGAAGGTAAGTCTGCAGCATTGTGTCCTCGGCGACAAAAAATTGTGATATTTACTTGAATAAATCTACTATCCAATGGTGTCAGAAGTGGTTCAAAATAAGCCTCGGAGTGGGTTATGCATTCGAATCAATTTATAGCAAAAAAACAGTGGCTTTCTAAAGGACAGGTATCACTGGTGACGCTTTTAGACCGAACCTAACGGTCAAAAAGGTCCTATTGTTTGAATGGTGGGATTATAAAAAAATGATTCATTATAAAATTCTTAAATTTAGACAAACGATAAAGACTTAATTCTATTGTGATAATAAGACCTGGAATATTCAATGAAGGAAGCATATTTTTGAGATAAATTATGTAGATATTACAATCGGGGGGTCAGCTAACATATCACTTAATAAGTTTGAAGGATGACACCTTTCTTCTTCATTTGGAATCGTTTTTTCGCAATTTCTTCCTTCAAACTCAGTTGACTGCCAATTTGATTCTAGATTGAAGTATTGAATTCATGTTTCATCTATTGTCACATAATGCGTGAAAAAAAACATTTTTATTGCGCTGAAACAGCTCCAAACAGCGCTCTGAATTGTCGACGCGTTGTCGTCGACTGTGAGCAAACGCGGTACCCGCTTCGAACAGAGCTTTCTCATGGATAAAATTTGATGCGAAATGATGAATACGCTGCCTTCTGATATCTTACGATCGGCCAACACTATTTTGTGTACGTTTTTTGGAACAAATGCCGAATTTGGGCAAGCAGTGTTCAGCATCATTGATGTTTTTCTCGACGCTATAGAAGGGTTGCCTGTATTGAACACATATATGCATATGGATTTGTTAATATTATACAGATTTCAACCATGACAATGAACTTGGACTCTAATTTTAATCCCTCACTGTTCACCGTCGTCCGGTCGATATATTTTATTAGTGACGTGCTCAGTTGGCATGTTTACCCTCATATTTTGGTCGCTTTACGACCAACTTACAAAATAACACAAAGAAAAATATTCTTCTCGCGATTTGGTTATTTTTATCGACGTCGAAAAATTACATGGCTCCGCAATAACGAGTCGGCTTGGAAGTGACATTTTTTTGCGTCAATCGCTAAAAATAGACAATAATATTACGCGCCGAAAGTAAACAGTGGTCAATCCGCTCCGACGGAACGGTATCGATTTACGTCGCTCCCGAATCACGTCGGAGAGATCGGCCCGCTTGATTGTGCTAATTTTTTCAGATGTGCACTTTAGCGCCAATTGCGAAAATACACAAATAGCACAATGGCCGATGCTCTTGGGGATTTGCGCAGTTTCTCGACGAAAAAAGGTAAATGCGCTTTGCATACCGTCTGTGGCGTCACAGCGTCGTTGACGACTTTGAGTCGTAAAGAGTCGTACAATGCTCCATTTCATTGCAGTCAGGAAATAGAACCTTCTCGGTGATCTCCGTCGTTGCTGCTTTCGACGCTTGTTTGAGTCGGCATGTGTTGATCTTGCTGTTGTAATTCAACAGTTTGCAAAACCCCACCAATATGTCGAGGGAGGAGGCGACGATGTAGCCTACTTACCAACGACGTTCAACAGGTGGATCAGAACTATTAATAACTCCCCACCGTCACAATACAAACCCCTACCAAAACACTTTGTTCTATCATCATATTCAATCTGAACTTCAATTCATTTCATATTCATAATAAAATGTATAATAGATCAAAGAACTAACTTGGGTATGGATTTAAAGGGTGGGACGACAAGGGGTTGATATTATGCCAATTAAAAAATATTTTTCCAGTTGACCTTTGATTAGTGAGTTAATTTTAAATTAATGCCGTATTCGTATGTCCACCACTTATGGTCCAAACAAATCCATTATTCTCTCAGGACCGCGCAGCATAAATCAAGCTTGTATATCAATAAATGAACCTTAATATTAATATTGTTGAGTTCCAAATAGTTTTAAGTACATAATTGATTCATGTCCTATTATGTATTATGATTTTAAGAAGACCACCAACTATCTTCAACCGAATACGGACAAATAAAACGACATTGCTTATGGCAACATCTAATAGTTCTACACGGATAAACCACATTGATTGCTAGTTTTAAAGATCTGGACGATTTATTCATTTAATTAAATATTTTGATTCAACATTGAAATTCTTGGAAGCCATCAGTCCATTGTCAATATTGGATTTGGACGATCAAACAGCGACCCGCTTTTTAATGATTCTTCCAGCTTATGACCAGGAAATTTAACTTCTCTCTGGGAATTCCGCTAATCCATAAAAAATAAATATACAATATTTCCGAATCCAAATATATATATTTGGCTTCTTGCTGCCAAAGAATCGCGGCCGTATTTGTCGGCATACATAACGGTCGGGCCGCTTTTATGTTATTTTTTTGTTGTTAAAATGTGGGTCACCCATTTCGGATCAATACACAATAGAAAAATGGCTCACTTTATGATCGCAAACGCGACCTGGAACATGATCGATTCGCCATGATTGGGCTCTAATTAACACATGTTGGATGTCGCCCAAATATACAATATATTGAAATGAACGCCCGTTCCGCATATGATGTGTTATAATAAAAGATAAGAGCGCCTATTGCCCCGCCGATGCATGCAAGAGGATCGCCATTTTCTCGCGATCAGGTCACGTGACTCGCTTGGCACATTGAAACGGCGGGTCTAAATATGATTTTCATCAATCGAATTTTCGATGATCGACGGCGGCTAAATTCAGTGTTTATTTAATATGTACAAGCTTCATACGCGCTGCGACGGTCCTGGCGGATAAGTGGATTTGTACGGATGATAAGAATGATGATCGTTTGAAATTAGCTCACTCCTCGAAGGGTTAAAGCCTCGCTGATCGGCTGCGTGTCGAAAAAGAAAATGAAATGCTAATTGGACTTTATCATTCGGGCGCAATCTTCGCATTGTGCGCAATATAGTCCAAGATTTTTCCATGCCACAAAGCCAGAGCGAGAGAATGAACGCGTATTTATTTAATTAGCCATATTTGCCCAGATAACGGCGCTCTTAAATGAGAGATTAAGGAGCAAAACATGTGGAAACTTTGTGTTGTTTGAATGTGGTCCTTTCCGTTCGTGTGATCCGCTTTGTTTGAATATTGACTTAATGATATGCCACTATGGTGGCTTTCGAGATGCAGACGAACTTGCGGCGAACCACTTTTGTGGTTTTTGCGCTTTGATATCGGATATTTCGATTTTAATCGATCTGCCGGCGTCGAGAGGGGGTTCAAAGCCGCACGCTTGGCCTTGATTGACCTTTTGATGAGTATGCACGCATATGTTGCGGACAGAGCTCCGTAGCGCTTTATTTATGTATCTAAATTTTAAAGTCGACATTAAATTTACGACTTGTTTTATTGTTTTGTCACTTTTCTATTAAATTTCTGCGCATCGGCAGCAGATGTCAATAGTCGACAAAAACTGTCAAAAACCCATTTCCATCATCATTCCACAACAATTTTTTTGGAGTTCATATGAAAAAACCAATGTCAATGAATGTTATTCTATTATGCAACAACAAAGGGAATTCTTATGAATCATTTTGCAATGTGCGTTTTTAAAAAATCATTAGCCATGCATTTATGTTTTTATCTCTATGATATGAACAATGATGTTATCCGGTATATCCAAATGTGATAAAGCAACATGCATTCAAATCGAACAGTAATTGATACGAGTATCATTCAATCAATTTTTTTTTTTTTTTTTTTGTTCAATTCTGTGAATGGCAAAAATTATGCAAGACAAATTATGAATATTTTTTGTCAAGAAATCGTTTTTCTGTGCGAGAAAGAAACATTTTCATTTCGTCATTTTCGCAGAATTTCCCCAGGCTCTAATACAGGATATTCAATTCGGATGTTGTTTTTCCAGGAACGTCTTGAGTTTTTAAATTCTTATCAAATTTATGAATACCATTAAGCAAATTTCCGCTGAAAAGTCAACCGAGCGATATCATTTCATTTCTGAACACATATTTGCATGGCATTTTTCATGTTTATGTACACAATGAGATGAGCAATTTAGAGTCATTCAAACCAACATATGACTTTTATTGTATTTAAGAAGATTTGCGCAAATATTTGTGCTTGGATCTTGGTGTTGATTTGATAAATTTCAGTGAGCATGACAAATTTTATCGTGTCAACATTTTTTGGCCTGGCATTATCTGTTATTAATATTCTGTTGCCCAATATTTTCTCTGTGATACGAGACATATCCAGAAAGTAAGTGTACTAATTTTTTATATTTTTTTTATAAAAAGTGTATTTGAAAAAAATACATTGTTGATGATACACTTTTTAACATGATCGCCATCGCGTTCAATGCATTTGGTGAGCCGTGGCACAAGCCTCTTTATACTCTCCTGGAAAAACTCTCTCGTCAGCTCCTTCCCCCACTTCAGAACCTCTTTCTGCATCTGCTCGTCGGTTGAAAATTTAATTCCACCCATGTTTAACATAATATGAAGGTTCCATGCCAGGGGAATATAGGGGGTGGTTCAAAACATCCCAACCAAATAAGTCCAAGAGCGACTTGGTGGCTAAAACTGTGTTCTCGTCACCATACACCTCTTTTTTTTAATGTTTCTTGTAATTTTAAGGGGCTCACAATATCATTGTGCATTGATGGTCTCTCTCTGAAGCAGAAATTCGACCAAAATGATGCCTTTTGGTCCCAAAACATTGAGGCCATGATTTTTTTGCCCGATGAGGAATTCGTCTAGCAGACTCAGATATGTAATGAGCCACCCACTTTTTATCTCCAATCACAATAAAGCTCAGAAAGTCCTCATCTTCCAATTCAAGTCGCGCAAGAAACTCGCGGGTACTATTGGCCCGTTCGCATTTTCGCAGCGGGATTTCTTACTGATATCTTTCACGCAACTGGACAATACAACGTGAATTTACGTACTACGGTATTCTGCTATACTCGATTTGCCAGGATATCCTCTTCTATCACTCAATATGGCCAACCCTTGAAAAACAAAATATCACAGTCCGTTATTGTTACAGTACACTAACTTTCGGGATATGCCTCGTATGATGTGCATCTTTCGTTTGTTAATCCTTAACTGGTAATGCTATTTATGGCCGCACTATTGCATCGTGGGTTTTATTTGACCCACACCAGAAAATCAGTCGTTACAAGCATATATTTGTATTATTTGCATACATATGGATGAGGGTGTAAATAAAATAAGTATTTCTTACTAAACTATCGTTATTTAAATTTAGGCAACACTGTTTAGTTAGATCGTATTTGAAGACAATATCACAACTTACAATAAATAATTAATATTGCTAAAATTGTAAAAACAAATATAAAAAAATGTATTTGATATCATGGGTCAAATTTGACCCAGTCCACAACCCTGCAAGTCCACTCCCCGCCGAAGCTTGACCCACGATAACAGTTAAGGGTTAATAAACTATATATCATAACAGCTATAAATGAGCATTCCGAATTCCGACTTCTACGCTAAGAAATCATTTGTTGA
The DNA here is from genome assembly GCA_008973525.1 of Stenopsyche tienmushanensis. Lineage (NCBI taxonomy): Eukaryota > Metazoa > Arthropoda > Insecta > Trichoptera > Stenopsychidae > Stenopsyche > Stenopsyche tienmushanensis. The sequence continues at coordinate 367,159 of WACJ01000519.1, forward strand.
ATTATTATTTTTTAAATATCTTGCAATGTTATTGTGTATTTTATAAAATATATTATTTCAGCTGCAGCTAGAAATTCAGACACGCATTGTACATAAGCGAATGCATACACGGTATAAATATTTTTCGTCAACTCAATACGATGAATGTATGCGATCGTCGAACCGATTCGAAAATATCGGTTTTTTCGGTTCTGTGCGTGTCCTGCGCGAAAGAGAGCTTGCTCGATTTTTGTATCGACATATGTGATATTCAAAATTTTTATGCAGAACTGATTTAACCCTATAATTAGTGAGCTAATTTTAAAATGACGTGAACGTAGATGCTATATTCGTATGTCCGCTACTTATCGTCCGTTCACAAATTCACTTTTCTCTCAGGACCGCGCAGCGTGAGTGAAACTTGTATATCAATAAATGAACCTTAACACTGTTGATAGCACACAATATTCGCCCATTTCTTAGCGTGAACAAAAACAATACACATGTGTGTCTTCAGTTTTATAAAAGTATGCATTTGTTGAAACTTGAAATTGATAAATTTGGGCTATCACAATCTCGCAATCTGAAGTAATTATTATGTATTTTGTTTGTGTTATTTCCTCTTATATATTTGTTATGTACCCAGACTGGAATTCCCAGATTTCAATTTGTTTTTAGTGCTATGTACCCTTCGACGTGTTGTCGACTCATCACATCACTACCGTAAACTTCCACGAGCTTCCGATTGATATTCGCGGCGGTATTGTTCAGAAAAGTCAAAAAACACATGACCGCACGCTGAACTCGCACGGATGTGAGGTGGTGGGAGCGCGTGACGACCTCTCCATCGGAAGAATTTACTTTGACTGGAAAAAATGGCCGATAAACACGCGCGACCAAATAAATTGGCCACTAAGATACCCCCTACATGTAAATGGAACTGAACCGGAACGAAAACCGAAATAAAGAATCGAAACTCTGGTTTAAACTGTATCCTCTGATCGGTCGTATCAACCGAATCTCGCACGACACGAAAGCGCTTTCACACATCTGACCTGCAATATGCACAGATATCAACGTACTAATTTATTTATTTGTGGTCCTAAATCATTCAAATTTATCATAATTATTTATTTCGGCTCCTTTCATACGCCAGGTTGATATACGACACATATAAATGCAGTATGTGTGCTGATTAGGTGTTCAATTAATCATTTGAACCTTACATGCTGCTATCGGATTACGCGTTGTAATTTACATTGTATACAATACGTATGTTCTATATTCAAGGATATTTTATGCTTTTGAACGTTCACCCCATGGGTCATTGGGACGAGTCTGTCATGAATCATTGCGTTATTTTTTTAGCCTTCCTTGAACGTATCCCCGATTTGGAAGCTCTTCCGTCGATCATTTTGTTGTATAATTGTGCAAGAAATAAATTTTGATTTATTGTTGGTGTTTTGGACCAGCGCGCATATATGCACGTCGCTTGGCCGTGTCTTCGTAATTGTTTTGAGTCATAGCCGTATTGACACTGTCAATGCCATGAACGCTCTTTGGAAAATAACGCGCGTGCTGTATGCAAAAAAATAAAACAACTTGCAGGTGTTGAGGATGTAGCGATGGCTGTCGACATCATCGAATGCATAAAAAGAACAACCGAAAGTTCATCGTCAACTTCACACTCTCACGCCGGTTACCGTTGCGATCGGCGGACGAACAATCAAGTTTCACTTTTATCCGCCAGCCGGAGTTTATAAATGTCATTGTACTTCAGATGTTTCCTGCGAGATAAGGCCGTACAATCGCAGCGTGATCGATGCTTCTTTCAGAAGCGCCGGCCGCGATCATGATTCAAGCACCTCGGCGCTTCTACAGCGTCTCTTCTTCGTTAAGTCCTGTTTTATGATATGGAAGTTGTTTATTTCGATAAAGTACTTGTTCTTCTCGATCTTATATGTGTTTTTGAGTCCATGTCTCGTTTGGATGCGCACCTTGCTTGATTGAAAGATCGAAATGTGCAGAATTTTCTCGCGCCTTTTTAGGCGATCCGATTACTTATTTGGATGCATATACATGTTGTCTTCATTTAAATGATGCGCTTTTGCATAATACGTCGAAATGAGACAGGTGGTTTAACAACAAATTGCATTTAAATAAACTCGATTCGGCCTTGATTCGGCCAATGCAACGTCGAGTCTGATCTTGGGTCAAGGAGCAGTTTTGGAGAACAAGCAATTGTGCTTTGTTGTTAGACGTGTTATAAATCCACCAATTCGCAACAAAACATTGAATTAAATTCTCAATTGCGGCTTGCTGGCTGGATTATGCTCTTCGGCCGGCTCTCAAAGAGTTCCAATTGACTTTTTTGAGGCACTCGCTCGTATATTTCTGCCCTGATTTTAAATGCTAATTAAGGCCAAGCCGCTCGCCAGCGTATGAGGAAGCATGTTCCAACATGAATAGGTGTTCTTATTTAGCATTTCGCTGAGCAGATTTTTTCGCTGCTCACCATCGTCGGACACATGGAATCCTGATAACGGTACTGCCGATGCTGCCTTTAAATCAATTACGAAGGCGGTCGTCGGACTTGCCGATCCGGTGACTCAAAGCCGGCGACCACGAGGAAGCTGTCGACAATTTTGGGTTGTTGTGCCGTTTGTGCTCGTCGTAAATCATCTTCAGATTAGCGAAGCACAGATCATGGGAAAGGTTAGCAGGTCGCGTCCGGCAATGTTGCGACTTCAAAGAAGATGCTTTTTTGTTTGCGCACATCGGTCCCAATATTCAACAGTCAGACTTCAATCTCTTGGAATGCTGTGGTTTTCCCCTGAATCATCAACAATGCATCGATTTTTTGCAAGAATTAGTAATCGATTCGTCTATGCTAATGAGCGCACGGAAAAAAATAAATGCTAACTATTTTCTTTGTTTTGTCCAAGTGTTATATCAACGAATTGCTAATTGCATGGGTCAATCGATCATTTGTTACAGTTCATTCGTTGATACTAGATGGCGCAGTTGCGCTAATAGCTTAACGTGTAACAATATAATGAGAACTATCCATTTTCGTCGACTTACATTGTATAATTCAAATATGAACTGCAATCTAGCACAAAGAGCAGAGGTTAAAAAATGTTCGATCATCAAATTCAACAGCTCCAGATGAAATCAATTCGATCGACGTTGCCAAGCATCCAAGACTTAAAGAAAGCATTTTGCAATTGAATATCACGAAACTCTTAATGCCATCAGGGTTCATAGACAAAATGCAGAGTCGCCTATGAGGCTACTTAAAGATATTGCTGTATTCGAGTTTCATTTTGATATTAGCGTCCAAAATATTGGCATGGGCTTTTTATCGAAAGGTCGCCAAAGGTACGCCTGGGTCATTAATCTGCTTATCTGGTAAAGTACTGGGCGGGGAAGGTTCGGGAATATGCATACATGTCGAATGCATTCCTAGTATGTAGTCTGTGAGTCTAATAATTAGGGATTTAAGATTAAAACCCTTTAACATCGAATACAAGGCGAAGCAAATGCTTGACATTTGAATGAGCATTGAGAAAACCCTAATCAACTTATGATGCTAGACGGTATCAAATGCTTTTTCTCCGTCTATGACGCATGCCAGTATTTGCATTTAGAGATGGGTGAGGTGGCACTCATTCTAAAGAGCGGGATCTAACGTCTCCTATATTGTTTGTGTTATTTATTTTTTTAAATAAGGTAGTTTCCCTGTCGCACCCTGTATTACACCAATACAATCGATAGATTTATCTTTTTTATTAAACTGGATCCGTTCGATGTACGATGTCCAAAGTTCTTCATCATTTCGGGCGTTGGTTCATCATTCATCACATGGTTCAGGAAATCGGTGAATTCTTTCAGCACTCAACGAATCTCATGCAAACATGACTATTTCTTTATGTACACATGATAACGAGAGGGTCGCCCATTTGATAAATGCGTTTCTAACTATGACGCTTCCACTCCATTGCCTTCTAAGGAATGGTTTTTTTTTCTTGGATGAGAATAAAAATGCCAACATTTACATTCTCGACATGTCGAACATATTAAGCATACACTTCTATTTATCTGCTGAACGCATCTTCGTGGCATAGTTCCCTCCAAACCAGAATATGCAGCGTCCGTGAAACCTCATGCATATTCAATGCTGCTGCGTATTGGGCTCGAGACAAATAGCTAAAGTGCTTCTGAACGTCTTCATCGCCGATTTGTTCCATATGTATTCCGTGACGCTGCGAAATCGTCCGGCTGTCGGCCGATTCGTGACCGATTTGTGACACGCAATCCTCACAGTGTTGCAGACCGGTTCTTCGCCTTGCTCTGTTTACACACCCACTCAACTGTTGTGTGCCATAATCTGCTCACTCTCACGCTTTTCCCCTCGATTATGTGAATTCTAATGCTGGATCGATTCTATTTTTAATGCTGTTTTTCCTATTTCTCGAAATATCCAAGCGAACTCCGCCTTTTGCAAGATGAAAAATTGGTCCAATTTGACTCGGCGCGCTTATGCTTGGACGTGCTTGTTGAGCCAAGGTGAACTTCTCTTGAACCCTTTTGCTCATTTAAATTTTCTCTAAAAACTTATTCGTCTAAGCAAAAAGGGCTTAAGACGTAGACTAATTTGAGTATTCGCGTCCGTGCAGGCTCTCGTCTGTGCAAAATTAGCATCGAATTCTCTCCAGCGGATTTCTTTAATTTGAGTCATCTCTTTATGATACAAACAATCCCCTAAGGAACTAGGGCCTCTTCAATATCTATTTATAGGAATTGGTTACATTCACCTTCTATTTGCTCCATATTTAAGGTAAAATAACTATCGAGTTTCATTTAGAAGGCTCACCCAGTGGTCCACCTGAATGAATGTATCAAAGGGCGCTTTCGCGACTGGTTTGTACGGCAGAATCAGCAGTTTTACTATAGAAACATTGAAAACACTACTCGAGGCGATCTTGTTGATTTGATTATAAAGGGCTTTCTGAAGTATATAGAGTCCAGTCCAGCCCATTCCAGAGACTGAGGATGTTCCCCATCCACGTTCAACTTGCTAAAATTTCAATTCATACTTACTCCTATTTCAGGATAACCAGTAAAACCGCTATTTTTCCCGGGACGAAAACTACAACCCAACCTGGTTTAAATGTGAAAAATCGATTTTTCGAAGTGTCGACAACCGTAGCCACCATAAATCGATGCAACATGGCGCCAAATGCTAAGCGAATAATTTAGCAATAAAGCTGAAAATTTATGCATCCACTCCATTTTCCTGAATTTTTTTGGCGCACAGCCTTGAGTCTCAATGCAAAAATTATGCACTCGATGCAGGAAGAAATCCGATTCGAACATTTCCATGGTTTTTTATTAGGTCTATTCCGATTATGATCATAAATTCTCAAAATTTAATGCTTAGATTTGAGTTGAGGGCGCAATATTTTAAATTTGATAGCGGATATGTAACACTTATCCCTTTGATGAGTATGCCCGCACATGCTGCATGCAGGATTGCTGTTATCACACTTTTTGGCTAACGATCACTTGTGAGACATCTTTTCAACACTAAATAATGTCTTTGTTATTAATAAAATTAATAAAAGCTTTGAAAGTGCAACCGATGACGGAGTAACTGACAAAATTAATATTGTGAGCTTGAACGAGTGGTCACTTCACTGCAGTAATGGGCATGCTAGTAAACCATGCATAATAAACCACGCTCGTGGAATCCGCATCATTAAGGCTGAATATTTTGTTTCACCACTGTGCATTTGCTTTTAAAAACGACCGGATTATATTGTATAATTCGATGGTCATCTATTTGATTCGATTTCCGTAATTATATGCGTTTCCGCCGTTGAAAGTCATCAAATTCGATATTTTATCGGTGCACAACAACGATTCGCCGGGATGTATGCTAATTCTGTCCCATTAATGGGACATCGAAACGAAACGATCGCCAGTAAATCATTGATCAATCAAAAATTAATTTTCGGCGGATAAATATTTTATTGCCCCAGAAAGACCAACAACGATCGTCTTCAAACAAGATAAAATAATCGATGGCAATTTTTGTTTTCGCATGCATTTATTAGTTTTGTTCAATTTTAATGGTTCAGTTTGGGTGACCATTAATATGTTTGGGCGTTTTTTCTTTCATGTCCAATGTTTTAATGTTTTTGATGCCTTCCACCGGGTGCTTATTTATTTATCGTCCGATCGATGGACAGGTCGTCCTATAATATCGCCTGTCCAACTGCTATTTTTTTATTATAGGAACGCCATACGTTAATTACACCCGTAATTTCTGGTCTCTATCTAGCATTATAATGGTAGGTTTGACATAATTATATACCAAACGATTGTTTCGAAAAAGAAAACTTACCCCAACTTATGTTCGATTTCATTATTATTAGAAGAGGAAAACATATTTTACATGCTATGACCCTAGTGTGTACACCGATGGATAGTATTGATAATGACCGATGATACAACATTTGTACCGTTCATTGCTATAGATTATGGTATCTTTCATTATCTTATTTTTCTTAACAGTTCCCTTCATTAGAAATACATGTATTCCATCAAATAAGAAGCTTCTTGATCCCTTCATTTAACAGTTGCGCACTTATTGTTTGACCACAGCGTTGTCTTGAAATTGTTGCCCTCGTAATGACTCTATAAACATATAGTAGTTGTATGAGGCCCAAGTCTAGACTGTAAGGTGGGTATTCCCAGTATAATTGGGTGAGTTTATCACGAATTATGGCTGCTGTGCACATTGTCATGCAGAAGAACATGGGACCCTCCACTGACCCGAGCTGTTTATTGGCCCCGTTATTCGGGGCCATGGGAGCCCGCACAACATAAAGTCCTCGTTAGGGTGCAAAACTAAAAAAAAACAGACAATTAAATATATACGCAATATATTAAATAACTATAATATATATATGTATAATATATATTATGGGAAAAGGTATTTGAGCTTCGTTCACGGCCCAGTCTACCTTGCCGTTAGGAGGAAACGTCGAGTCATAGAAAGCCCCAGAAATGCGTTTTTCCCAAAGTTGTCGCAAAAAGCCCTGAATACCCTTAAGTTGGAGGTAGTGGCCACAAGTTCTGTGTGTCCAATCGGTCCACCTTTCGGATCGCTGATACATCGAAATAGTGCCTCGCGTTATCATTTCGCACCATATTTTTTTAGAATAAGCAGCCTTAGTGTAATCTGTCTTGTAGAAAATATATCAATAGAATACCTGTAGACTGTTTCTCAACTTTCAGATCTTCAAGAATCTTTTGGACCCAATCAAACACTTGGGTCTTAGAGTAGCATTACTAAACTGTGCTTCAAGTCTCCTCAAAATGCGTTGAGGAGATGATTATGCGTTGCGCAACAGAGGTTGCTACTTCTCGCCTTCTTTCCTCAGTAACGGGGTGAAGAAGCTTACTATTCGATAGAAAAAAATAATTTTAATGAAGGGAACTATGTAGAAAAATCACTAATAAATTTGTACAGTAAAATTTGCCCACTGTGGCAATACTTGGTCGTCAATCAATATCGCAAAATCTAGCAAGGCAGGCTGTAGGACGATTTTGGTCAATGTGGCATTTCATAATGTATTCCAAAGTGGAAAGCCGATATTGCACTAGAGCTGGAATATTGAAGAGTTGCTTTGTTTCAAGTATATCGGCTTTGTACTGGATGCAAGGACCGTTCGTTCGTTACCTCTGGTGCCTTAAGGCAAGAGCCAAGTCTGAGGTCGCTAACCTTATATAACGGCTCTGGACTTCTGCACTCGCGTGCTGAGACCATTACGTGTAATTCTACCCTCAGGGTGGACATTTTCTCGGCGAACTTGCCTCCAAATCGTCCAATGCATCACCATTATTACGTCCACATGCTCGGCGGCTACAGCAAGGTCGTCAGCCCTGGTGCTCTATTCGCCCAGGCTCCAAGTTCCGGCTCGTGGCCCCATCGGGGGGCTCCTGTCCGAGACCTCTTAACAGACGTTAGATCTTAATTTATGTAATAATGGTCTGCCGAATCGATCACACTACGCAATAATCCGACGGCCTGACTTTCTATACGGTTTTTTTTCTGCGCAGATTTCAAGGCGACTCCGAAGCCTGCATTCGCTACACTAAACATCATGCGTGCTCCAACTCAAACAAAAACAGTCGATATAGCGACATTTTCAACTTTTGCCAATGGCCCAATCAGCCGAGATTGGATCCAAGCCAAACGAGATTACGGAAGACGTCGATTCATAGAATTCTGCGTAGATCCCGGAATGCTTGCTTGGGTTGTCGAACACAAAAGCGTCTTTCTAAATGACCAACAATCAAATCTAATAATGTGTATAAATGTCGCGGATCGATATGGACATTCAAAGACATAAATCTTTCAGGCGATGTCGATGTTTTCCGGTTGTAACGCTTATGAAACCGCTCCCGCATCAATGCGTATTTCGTACGAATACAATGATCTGACACCGCCGTACCACGCGCGCGCTGCATTCGATGTAATGGTTCGAATGCGAATACAGATTGTGGAAACGATCGATCGTATTTATAATACAAGGGAGGCAGTATAATGCTTAATATTGCAATGCTTTGAAAGTTGCAACACTCCAATCAATTTCCCATGCTACTTTAGTCACGTCTACCGAAGCCCTAGCCACTCTGTATCAAAAGTAGACGACGTGTATTTGACAGTAATTAACGTAAACTACTTGTAGACATAAAAGCAGCTTTGTAGCTCATATTCTACCCCACAACATATTACAGCAAACTAACCAATTGGACAATTTAAAACAATATTTTTCGAATTAAGTAGTGACTTAATTTTAAATAATCATAAACTTAGATGCTATATTCGTGTGTCCGCCACTTATCGTCCGTACAAATCCACTTATCTGTCAGAACCGCCGCAGCGTGTATGAAGGTTGTATATAAATAAATAAACACTATCACTGATGACCCTGTATGTATGTTATGTAAAATCATTGCTGAACAATTTATGGATTTGGATCGACGAGTGTGAGCAGGAATGGCATCGGATCATATTACGATAATACATCGGCGATTCGTAAGCCCGGTTATTTTTAAAGTTGATTTAATCCATAAAACTGTTCATTGAACAAATTTTTTCCTTCGAACCATAGCTTTTATCTTTGTTATTATTTTCATTGTATACAATTAAAATACAATGATCCATCCTCATACGGTATTGTGGTCAATTAGTTCCTCATTAATCAGAACGGTGTGGTTTTAATTGGGCTCCATTTTTCTATGAACTCCGCTTGCATTTTTATTTAGCGATCCAAAGACAGCTGATTGACACGAAACCGGTCTCGATGTCGCCAGTTTGCGACAACCGTATTCCGCGAGCATTAACGTCCTCATCAATTTCCTTATATCGTTTCAATGTTAATGATTTGATCGTGTTCGCTGAATGTGTTTTAAATGGAGGACAATGCCGGTATGAATATCGTCTCGCGTCATCAATCATCAAATGCTTCAACCCTTTGATTAGTGAGCTAATTTTAAATCGAGTCAAACATAGATGCTATATTCGTATGTGCACCGCTTATCGTCCGCACAAATCCACTTTTCCCTCGGGACCGCGCAGCGTGATCTAAGCTTGTATATCAATAAATGAACCTTAACACTTTTGATAGCACAAAATATTAGTTCATTGCTTGGCGTAAACATAAAGTTTTTCGTCTTTAACCGACTCATTCCCGTTTTTAAAATCGCTCATACCACTTGTAAATAGTCTTCAGAGTTACCACTTTATCGCTAAACACCGAATTTAACATTTCATGAGCTACTTTGGCACTTTTTTGCAACTTAACGCGAAGGCGTTGTTCGAAATCCATGATGCGCGACAGACGCGATAAACACGACTCTAGCGGCTATGGAGATTGACGTGTACTAACTAAACATTGTCTGTCTCCGCGGATCAAGCTATCGGACATATGACATGTAATGGATGTAGCATCATCGGTTGCTACTCAAAAAATTCTTTCACTGTATTTTTTGACCATACCTCGTATTACTAGAATCCGTTCGCAATATATGCGCGATTACTCATCAACGTATTAATAATATATGCATTTGCAATTTTGCCTATTTACATTGGAAGCGTGGTGTTAATTCTTGTCGTTTTTATCTCGATGGATACATTTGTCGTAATAGCGTTGTTTTGGGCCATGCGTCGGATGAAAGTTGCTTTGTCCATATTTTTTTTTGGTGTGCTATTTTTCTTTGTTGTTTTTATCGTCGCTCGGTTGGCTTTTTTATGATCGCTTACGCTATTTTCCTCCTCTTTTGCACCCTTAATTTAGTGGAAGCCGTAGAAGCAAATTTACACTAGATCGAACAAAGAATCGTCACATGTGCCCTATGCATGGATAAACACGTTCATCGCTTTCCTAAGTTCCTTTGTCGCTCGCTCAATAAAGCGGTTTCACTCTCGTTCGCTCTTTGAATTGTTGCGGAATTTCAGAGTCGAATCCATCGGAAAAGGCTTGCATCGTCGGCAACAATCGCGGCGTTCTTGACCATGAAGTGTTGCAGAATTACGCAAGAGTGACGTCGCTCTCGCTGTGATGGAAAGTGGAGTAGCTAGAAATTAGATTTGGTCGTAAGGCTTCCATGAAAGGCGAGCTTCTTTGTTTACAATGTTGTCGGGATCAGATCCCAGACAGCGCCCACCCCCTAGAGTCGTCGTCTGCAGATGGGGACAGAAACGTGGCTTGGTTCACTTTCTTCTCTTGTTCCATATTATCAAGGTCACAACAATGCTGGTCGAGCCTTCCACTTTATCGTGGATGTGATAATTAGCACGCTACTTCTATATCTGCGATATTGACCTTGCCTCTTGGTGTTGATTCTTTACTTGGCTAATAATCGCAGTTGTTTGGAATTACCTGAGTCACCCATGAGTTTATCGCTTTGTTGTTTGATCTGCTATGAATCTTTTAAAAGGGTTAGAAATTTGAACTTGTGACAAGTTCACGGACGGCCAAATACTGTATTTTTTAATTGTAAGATCCATAAAAGCACTCGGACAGAATTTCAATTGTAGAGTGTTTGACTATACAGGGTACCGGCAGGGTAACTTCCTTATTTAGAAAAGGGTAGGGTGGCGCTTATTCTAAAAAGCGATACCTAACGGTTTGTGGACCCTGTCCACTGCATGATCGTTATTTCATGAGGAGCACGCGTTCGCCTTAGAGGCGTACTTTTCAAGCGGCGCACGCAACGTGCTTTAATATCTCCCTGATTAATGTGGTTTTTTTTACTAAAACTTGAAACTGATGTGGAGGATATCTGGTTTCAACATATTACAGTCTGAAAGTGACCCCAGCTGCGAGACTCCGATGGCGACGACCCACTTCTTTGAAATTTTGATGTATCATAACTCTTAAACTAAAACCAAATTTTCAATGCAGTTTTGTATAAATAATTTTATTATGGATGAATGAAAGTCATACAAATAAAAATATTGTAGGAAGAACCGAATGTAAGTATTTATTAAATAAAATCAATGCAAGTGTTCAAAAAAATATTGATTTTTATCATGCAACATGTTGAATAAGTACGTTCCAGCAAAAATAGATCTTAACCCTTTTTGTGCCGGACGCCGAACTAACGTCGCTGTCAACGCTTGCAAAAAGTACCAACGACGATATATCGTAGTAAATGGCGCCTTTGAGATTCATTAGATAAATTTGTCTTAAAAGAAATTCAAAAGGTGTTTATTAATTTGGAGAAAAATTGCCCTGTGAGCAGAAATCTCAATATAAATTCTTCAAAATGCTTTAGACTACACGTTCTATTTAAATCTATGACCAAATGATCGTTTTTCTTACTTGCAAATACTATCAAATCGGTTCGATGTTCTTCGCTTAGATACATTATTTTCGGTTTGCATTAACGCATTCGCGGACACGGATTAGCGACGCAATTCATCAACGTAGAAATTGAATTTAACCATCAGTAAACGCACTATTACCCTGTCCCCGCACGCAGTAAACCTTAAAGATTCCAAATTTATATATTTTGTGACAACTCCAAGATGTTAACAATTGGACTTATTTTTGACATTCTGTCATTATTGTTTGTTGTACAATTCAATCATCTCAATATTTTTTCTAATATTCTCCCTGAGATTACATAAGAAAATATTAAATGATAATACAAGCCCAAAACATTTTTCCAATTCCATATCATTTATTTCATTGAATTTGGTCAAACTGCAGTATCCTGTTTTTTGGTAAATTGGTTTTCGTTAATTTTTTTCTATAAACGTTCGTAGATTCTATCAACGAATTTTTAACTTCCCCAGTCCAAATACTTCTAAATATTTCTATAGGTTTTTATTCTAATAGATACAGAACTAAAACCAAAATCTGGTATTGTTGAATGTGTCTGTGTCCAATCATCATTTCGTTGTGGAACAGGATTGTTTTGGTTAGATGGTCATTTTTATCAACAGTAAACTCATTACTTAGCGGATCCACGTCTGCTTAGTAAAATTCATTGACATTAACTTCATTATTATCATCGAAATCGACATCAGAATAAGGAACATATTCGTCATCAAAAATGAATTCGGCGCAATAAATTCTTATCACATCCGTCCGCAATTGCAGACGTGTCCACGAATGCGTTAAAAAGGCTATCGTAAAGGGATGAAACGCACATATCTGTGCGCACGGTATTTATATGATCAACTGAAGAACTTACCTCAATTTTGAGTTGATAAATAGCTTTTCAATTTTGATATTAATTAGCATGCTGAATCAATTTCATCTTATCAACGTTCAAATACCATTCCGTCAACATCTTATTATTGGTAACGAATTGCTTGGGATGTTGGCAAAATCTTCAGAATTTTTGCTCGAATTGCAATCATCGCAATATTATCTTGCAAGCTTAAGAACTGTTGAATTTGTTAATTTAACCCAATTCTTGTGATTAAAACGAATGTCGACTGAAATGGACTTTTGATGTTGCAAATCGGCTCGAATCATTTTCATTGCCATTAGATGTTCGGCAAATAATGATTCTTTGTCACGATGATTTTAGATTTCATTACTATTGTCCAAACGTTTAATTGCTTGCCGTTTCTTCGGCATTGAGTCTTCCAAGTCTGGATTGACCAACCGGACTCGGTTGTAACGGTCATATAATTCAACGGCGCAACAAGTGAAACCGCGACTAAAATCGCAGGATGTATAACTTATGCCAAACGATGTTGCTTACATGTGATGACTATGTCAACACTAATCGGCCATTGATTGGCCATAACGATCTCGATGTTTGCAGAGAAAATTTTCATACTTGCCATTGATATGGGTAAAGAGGCCTGGATTAGGTTTATCTGTATGGACTACTTCTTTGTTCTTATTTGTCGTCCCAGTATGCTAACACATAACTAACATGTCGCCTAATATTTACGATGATCATTATAATGCGCCGTCGACGAAGACAGTTTCATGTTTTGTTCACGTGGCTGAAGTCGGAATCGGAAAACGTGCTCTGTAAAATTTCACAATTATTATATGGAAGCAATTTTGCCTTTATTGTGTTTGTATTGTGTCGCTCTTTGGTGTTCATTTTTAAAAAGGAACTTTCATTTCGAGCTTTTAATATTTGCTCCATAGTAATTTTTCTTTTGAGATAATGTATCGGTTCGCGGAATCCGCACATATACGCTTTCCGGGCGGATGCTCCTAATATAAGCATCTTGGTGTGCTGTGCAAGAATGGATATGACTATAATAATATTTTTATTAAAAACCTATCTTATGCCAAAAAACTGTTGAAAATCGTACAAACAACACGAGGGTCATCCAGAAAGCAAGAGCACAATATTTATGTAAGATCCAGTTCTGCCAGCTCTTTTTGGATTCTGGAGTGTATTGACACACTCACGTCTCATCCCCCATCACAATAGAGTCCATAAAAACTTCGTTCTCCTGTTCAAAACTGTCCAAAAATATACGCGTGGCGGTCATGTGAATTTGACGGTGCTTCGGTGTGAGCATTCTGGGCACCCATCTCCCACACAACTTCTTATAACCGAGTTTTTCTGACACAATATCACCAAGGAGGCTTCGATAAATGTCAGGAAATTCTTCCTGGAGGTAACCAAGCGCCACAGAGCCGTCTTTTCGCACTTGTTCTTCAATTTTTTGCACTGATGGTCTCTAGCGCAAAATCAAAAACGAATGACCACTTGGATCTTACATAGAGGTGGCGGGAGCGCGTGACGACCTCTCCATCGGAAGAATTTACTGTGACTTAACAAAATGGCCGAAAAATGCAAGAGACCAAATAAACTGACCGATATGATTCTTCACTAAACGCCAAGTACGCAAACCTCGAAACAAACAAAAAAACTCAGGAGTCCTTGTAACCTTATTTTCTGGATGATAAATTGATTTTCTTTTTTAAACCGTTTTTGCAAGTAAAAAAAAATACCGTTTGGGTATTGTTTTATATTAAAAATGCAGTAAAAAGAATTTATTATACTCATAAATTAACTTCAAATCTAGATATTATTTTAGTAAATGTCATACATTAATCCTTTGAGCGGTTAGTTAAATTTAAAACGACTTAAACGTAGATGCTATATTCGATTTATTTGGTTATTAGTTGATAAATTTGGGCTATCAATCTATACAATTCGATCGCAAATACGCGACTGTACGACCGATCGCTTCTTGCGCGTGCATCGTTGCTAATTGGATGGTGACCCGTAGAAGGCGGGAGTCGGGAAGTGTCGTCGGTTAGCCTTGGATACAGGAGGACGTCCTTCCCGCAGCCAGATCTCTCATGTGGATAAACAGTCATCTAGAGAAGATAGTCTTTCTATTCGACGCCCTTCCATCCCCATCCATCCATCCACCTACACACAATCCGAAAGAAGAACCGACCCGTGCGTTAGCGGGGCAACGACGAGCAAGTGGGAACTGGGTGCCGCCCGGCGACTTTGCCCCGAGAGTGCCCCCGCTCCTATGTAACAGTCTGTTAAATAGACATCTAATTATTAAAGCTATAGACTTTTTTGTCAATCGACATAGGGAGTCAATTCCTTACAATCCACAATGTTCTTCGATCGTATATGCGCGCGGTTTGGTTAGTTAGTGCGGACGGCGGCGGATGTGACTCGAGGGCAGGGCTTATGTTCTGCGATACTTAAATGTTGCTCTCATTAATGATTTGTGTGCATTTTTTTGTTGTGCGATCAGCTGGAATATTAAATTAATTTATGGTGATTTATGAAAGTCATATAAGACCATAAATGCATGTGATCAGTCAATAGAGTGATGTGTTTGATAACCTTATTTTTTGCATCAAATTCATTCGCAATTGTTTGAATGCAATATAACTTTGTGTTTATTGCTTCCAATCGAAACTTTTCTAATGAAGGCATATCGACTCAGTCTTAAAATAAATACATACGTCGTGCATTGAAAGGATTAAATGTACACAAATATGAATGAATCTGTATTCAATATTATATATATATTTTTTTTATCATTTTACCATAAAATAACGCGAAGTCAATAGGATTATAGTCGGATTAAAAACACCGTACAGGTTTATATTTTTTAGGCATCCCCCAAATTGGGAAATCTAGCGTAAAAGCCCAGCCTTGAAGCCCATTGAGGCGTTAAAGTGATTCTACCCTTTTCCGCAACGATATTTACCTCCATCCTCAATATTTTGTAAGATCGCATGTGAGCGAATGACAATGTTGTGTAATAAGGCAGCGCTCTGATATTTTCGCAACGACATTTCGTTGTCACATAATTTATTGTTCCCCATATGGACTCGGTACAGCGTCGCCTGCAACGTTGGGAAAATTCACACAGAGAGCGCAATTGCGTCCTTGCTTGTTTTATTTGCGAAATGCGTATTCGGGCGATCAAATCGTTAAATATAAAATTTGGCGTGTCGTGTGTCGACCCGGGTTCTGTAAACGTGCGAACATTATCGCCGTGCCAAATTTTATCCCCAGATATTTGCAATATTCCCACGGCGATTTTTTAATTTTGAATATGGCATCAATACACAGACGTTCGTTTCAATTAAGGCTGTCGAGCGAAAGACGTGAACACGTAATGCCTAATCATCTTTACGACCGGTCGAAAATTTAATTTGCTAAATACAGATCGTTTATATGCTGTGTGTTGTGTAATATATAATAAAATAGGCGCGCTATGTATACGCACATTAGAGGTGTCCCAGCGTATGCGCGCAGTGTCTCAATATAGGTACACTACACACGATTCTTACTCTCTTTCTGACCGATTGCCGCTTGAAGTTTCAATTTTCGTGACAAATTTAGAATTTGATTTTTAAATGCGGGTTTTTGATATATCCCGTTTTAAATTTTGAAATAGATTTTTTTTTTAGAACTTTTTAGTCTGTGGTTATAATAGCATTTTGAACTTAATTTAGTTTTAAAAAGTTCTTTAGTTTATACCTTTTCCAACGATATGCTACATGTCATACAAATCATTCAATAAATCTTTAAAATTGAAGAGTTGCCAGTTTGCCAGGGTCAGGGTTAAGAAAATACTTTTTATGTTTAAGATGTTTTTATTAAAATTATTTGGAAAATTTACTCATATTGGCCAACTCTGCTTCGTATGCACGCACTACACCTTTTTCCCTCGCAATGAAAGGAGGGACTGGACTCCCAAGTACTCCAGAAAAACCTTTTCAGTAAAATTTCCAGAAAACTGTTCAATCGATGATTGAAATGCTGAGGTTTTCCCATGAATAGATGTGGTTAAACCTATTTGCTATTGATTAACATGACATTAATTGATTAACTCTTGAACTCTTCAGATAAAATGGAAACTAGCAACAGATTAGCATTGCGGCTTATCTGCTGTATCATGATTTTTACGTTTTCGAAAAGATGTGAATTAATGTTTGCCTTGGTAGGCAATGTGGTATATTTTACGCAATAGATATTCATGTCAGTAAATAGAGTTATCTGCCGTGCGACGTTTGGCTCTTATTTCTATTATGCACTCGATAGATAATAGAGTTATCGGAGTACGTGCTCTTGTGTTCCATTTCGGAGACAAAGCCCACCACGTTGGACACAAATTGATGGCATCGGTTTGGAACTTTCGCCCTTTTCATACACCCGAATCCGCCATTATGCAATTGTCTGGACGTCTGAAGCGTGGATGTGGGGGAGGTTCAATGCACCACATTTCGAGGGCGCTTCCCCAGGAACTGCCGAAACATCCTCGGGGAAGTACTTCGATCTGAGGGCCGAGCGTTCAGACGGTTCAGATGTGATCGACCTCGAGCTGATGCAACCACCACCACTCACCCTTATTCAACCGTGTTCTTTGTTGTCAGATGCCCTTTAAATTTATACCACTAGATACATTTTTATTCGGAATACATCTGATCAAATCACAATTCAACAGTCAAACGCCCTAAAGCTTCAATTCAATCGAGCTTTACAACCGAATGTTCGATTTATTAGAGTTTAAATTTTGATTTTGTACATATTGCCAAAAATCGTTCTTTTAAAATGCAGAATTAATTTAAGTTCTTGGAACGATATTGATTGTTTGCCTTTGGAAAGTTTCTATGCGAACTCTGTTGATATTTTAAGTTGATATTCGGTTCAAATTTGATACAATATTTATTTTAGAATACCATGTTATACGTATAAGGTTCAATGGCTTCTTTGTCTTGAATCCTACTCACAAAATTCCCGATTTCTTGACAAATTATTTATTTCCATCGCTGCAGATGAATACTTAAATACTATAATACTTCGATGTGATTCGTAATAATATTACGGAGGAATACAAAAAATTTGAACCCCGTATCTATTATATTTCATATCGATATTTCCATTATTAGAGTCGAGGTGTAGTAAATACATCACCGGTAGGGAAAGGTTAATATAAAAATTTGACAAACATATATGTACTGTATATATGTATACATAGATTAGACAGTTACTGTCCCTAAATGTCGTCTAAGTTCGCCTATTAGTTGCGCCACTGTTTCCAAGCGTCCAGATTTCGGCGAGAATGTCAATCAAATTAGTTCGATAGGTACACTGTTTTCTTGCTTATTTGTTGAGTAAAATTGTAAATGAAAGCTTTAAATAATTTTTTACCAAATTGTAACGCATACATTGTAACCCTGCCCATTTAAAAACGCTTTTCGCTATCAGTTTTATATCAAAAGTTGACTTTTCGATCAAATTGATCTTCAATCAAGTATCAAGGATTCCTATATTGTATTTTCTTTATAAGGATTTTTCGTTTTTATCTTTAAAATAATAAGAGCTTAACCGTATAACGAGTCTCGTCTGATTCAATCGATTTTATGGCTTCGAATCGAAATTGTATCTGAGATTGAGCGGTTGGAGGCTGTCGACACATAATCGTATAATATAATACGATTCTTCGAGTCGTCCTCTGAACTTGGCCATTATGTAAAAAGCAATAATGCACTCGACGAAGTACATTCACCATAACACTGGTAGCAGTCGTCTCGCCAGCAGACGACGGCATTGCCCTTTGTTGGTTTGCAGACCGTCTGCGATTTGGCGGTCGACCACCTTTCCTGGCTCCGTTTCGTCCTGGTCAATGGCTCCTTGGCTCTATGAAAGCGATCCGAGTTTCCTGAAACTCCCCCTCGTTACAGAACCGCATTGAATAACTCGGCTTTTATGAGGACTTTTTCTCTAAATTGTAACATCGGCGAATGCTTTTAAATCTAATGCGACACCAGAAGCAGATTGGATTAGTCGCGTTCACTTACACAGCGTTGGAAATTGACGATAATAAATTACACGCAACGGTACTTCTGATGTCGATGACCAACGTGTTGGCATAGTGGGTTAGTTCTTGTACATTATCAGTGTAAATCTTAAATTAAAGCAACCGAGACATCAGACTACCTTAACATAAGGAATCATGATGTAAACCACTTATCGTCCGCGCAAAACTATTTTTCTCTCAAGAACGCGCAACGTGTATGAAGCTTGTATATCAATAAATGAACCTTAACACTGTTGATAGCATGCAATATTCGTCCATTTATTCGTGTAAACATATTTGAAATCATGATTTTGTCAAGCGCTATGCATCGCTTGTGGCAATATTTAAGAATATTTAGACGTGTAGGGGTATCTTTACAGCACAACCTTGCCAACGATGTAAGAGTGTAAGACGCAAGACATCCGTCTCTGTCTCTGATTCACTAATCTTCGCACTCGATGTGCTAGAATCACTCGAGTCCGATCGCACATATGCGCGATTACTCATCAGCGGGTTTATAACATCGCCTTTTATGTCGCCAAAAGAATGCCACTACAACTTATTTCGTAAATTTCATATTCAAAACATTCATTTATCTGAAAATATGCCGTTCAGCTTTTTTCGCCTGAATATTTGCGCTGTACCAATTTGTTTTTTTATGGGGTTCATATTGCGCATAAAACCCATTATTTTCTATTAAAGAACAAAGGTTCTCTTGTGTGAATTTTCTTTAAATACATTTTTCGACGTCTTTTAATATTCTTTGTTCTATCCGTTTTTATTCTATTAAAATTGGATGAACGTTGCTAAAAGATTACAAATCTTCTCTTCGAGTCTTCCCTGCAAGTCGCGGTTAATACGTCCAATATCGCGACCCGAGCGTGTCCCTGTGTTCTTATGCGCAATCACTGCTCCAAATCATCGATGGACCTCAAAATGACTCTGTATTTGTCTTTGCTTAGCGATATTGTATATTTTTATGAACAGATAGCATCTCTTCGCTTATGTAATCTTGTAACATTTCCAAATCAAATATTTTGAGCTCAATAAAGTATTTTATGATTGCATATTTGCCATTGATGTACTCTGAAGCTTGAAAAACGCACATGAAGAGCGCATATCGATGCAAAAATAGCAAATGACGCAACGAATGCACTACAGATATTATATCATAATTATTTTCCTCGATTAAAAAATGCAGTCGAACGTCTCATATTGAAAAATATATATTTTTTGCGTTTTTGTCTTTGTTGCAGTACTTTGGTTGCGCCCTCAGCTCGTTGTATTGGATCGTTGTATTGGCTCGATACTTCAGTACTTTAACATCCCTTTGTCTGCATTTTTGAGGGTTGTTCAACGCTCTGAAATGTATCCTCGCACAAATAAGCATCAGGAAGCAATTAAAAAGCGTGCTTTTAAGCCTCCCGTTTGGTGTCCATCCTTTGAGCATTTTCATCGTTGCAGAGTTTGCGAAGAAGATGCGTATAGTTGCATTTGATTTTGTTGAGCTCTTTGCGTTTGATGGATTTGTTTCCGCGTATGAATCGCTAGTTAATTAGCACATCTTTATTTCGAGGAATTGCAGTCTTTCAATTCGTGTTCTGACACCAGTGATAAATCGTTCACCTCTGGGCGTTTTGCCATTCGAGCCTTTAAAGTATTTTCGAATTTAAGTCGTATAATGTCGCCGATTTTGTGGAGGAGAGTCATCTTGAACGTATCGTTATCTCGATTCAATGTTCGTACGTGTGGGGTGGAAGAGGGTGGACAGCTGCCGACATGGACGCCGGTCAAGTGGTTAAACGATATGGAAGGAGGGCCTGGCGAAATTTAATATTGATGATCATGAACACACAGCTTATGCAGTATTTGCTCTCGAGATGAGATATTATAGTCTGATGGGATCACATCATGAGTAAAACTTGCATGACGCAATCAAATACATCTGTACTTAATATTTGAAGCCGGCGTAGTCAAGGATGAGGTTGTGATGCTGGCAATCAATACCGAAGACATTCAGCAATCATTTCCAAATGCAAACTGACGATATATCGTCGTTGAATAAAGCTAATATCATAGACGTCCATCAACACTATCGTACGGCCAAACGGAAATTTATTTAGATCAAATGTTTACAGTATTCAATGGCGGTAAAAATTATCCATCCTGTATTCTAGCTATTATAATATAATATTGAATTTAAAAAAACTAAATTCAAATTTGCATACAATTGAAGTCATTGCGGTTGTGGTTAATTAATTCGTCAATCCATCATTGTTTATAATATCGAACATTTTTATATTTTTTTATTGTTGCGACGATTAATTGAATGAATCTCCGCATTAAATGTGAACATCTGATGCAAAATAGTCGAGTTGCTTTCATGATATATATAAAAAATCACGACCCGAGCAGTTCTTCGCCTTTTCGTGGCCGTTCGTCGCTTCAAAATATTAGTGCAGAATTTTATTAATCAGATGCTGTGTTAATTTTGTTCCAGCATGTCATACATGATTCTACTCATTCGTGAGATTTTGCTATTTATAATAGTACATATATATATATAGAGTATTTAAATACATACATAAACGATAGCCCTGCCTTCAAGCAGATTAGCAGTCTTTGGGATAATCCCTCGATTATTTGTCGCAAATCTGACTCGATTAGGGATTTTATTGCATCGTTATCAAAATTCGAAGCTTCCTCCCGTTCTCAAATTCATCCCTTAAATTTCCATTGCCAAATTTCTGGAACCAATATGCTGAGTGTTACTACTTCACCATAAACATATTTGGGTGTTTTACTGTCTTATATGGCATCCGAATCCAAATGAAAAAAGCAGAATATAAGGCCAGATGTGAACTTCGTCAGTTTTGGGTCGTCTGGGGGGTCTATAAAAAAATAGCTTACAAAGATGACAAGATCTTCGCTTCTGAAACCCGATGGGGGATGATCTTCGAGAAGGCGACCAATTTTGACTTCAAGAAGATCCTAACGACCCTGACCCTTCGAAAGCTCCAACGAAGCATTTACCGCCGCATCACCTATCGCTTCGCTCGTTATGTTCACTTGCTTCCCACTAGGTAAATTTCAATCCCGGGATCGGGATTTTCAAATAAATGTAAAACTCGAAAAATTCCCGATTTCCTGACAAATTATTTATTTCCGTCGCTGCAGATGAATATTTGTATACTATAATACTTTGATGTGATTCGTAATTATATTACGGAGGAATACAAAAATTTTGAACCCCGCATCTATTATATTTCATATCGATATTCCCATTATTAGAGTCGAGGTGTAGTAAATACATCACCGGTAGGGAAAGGTTAATAAAACAATTTGAAAAACGTGTATGTACTGTGTATGTGAATACATAGATTAAACAGTTACTGCCCCTAGGCGTCGCCTAAGCTCACCTATTAGTAGTTACGCCACTGTTTCCAAGCGTCCAGATTTCGTCGGTAATTTTTCGATTTAGTAGCCTTCGTCGTTCTGGTTAGGTGTACGATTTCTGTTAGATAAAAATTTCAATCCCGAATTTCATTTGTCATCAATGTATGTATGACGAAACGCAGGACGCCCGTCTCTGTTCCGAATATCAACGCACATATGCGCGATTACTCATCAACGGTTCAAACAAGCTGTTATTGTTTTTTTTTTAAATGATAGCCCTGCCTTTTAGCCATCAGAATTGTATGAACTTGATATTCTATATATTATTCGATGCATTTTTGATACGCTTGCATCTGAATTTTCGTTGTGCAAACATTGAATAAATTTGCTTGATTTATAGCGACAATTCTGAAACGGTTCCGGATCGCAGTTCCGGTAGATTTTAGCATAAGAAAGGCTCGTTATAATCTCGGCAGTGTTTTATATGTATAATAGATTGTAGAATTTGTGTTTTGAACGTTTTCCATGGTATACGAGCGACTTTCTCTGTGTGTTGTACGTACACGTTAACATTTAGAATTCCGGTTCTGATTCCAATGATTTCAATGCGGTTCCATTGTCGGTGAGAAATCGATAATGAATATAGTTCTCATTAAAACTGGTATTCTAAAATTGATGTGCTTATTAGAGCGACTCTGTTTACGGCCATGAGATAAAACGCGAGAGTTTCGCCCCGTGCGAAACTTTGAAACTGGCAAATTTGTGCGAGTGTTCCGAAGAGGTTCGCCAGAAGTTCAAAGCTTTTGTGAAGTTTTATTGGTCAATTTTTCATGTGTTGCTAAAATTTATGATCCAATCTTCGTTTCGTCCCTGGCTTCAGTGTTCGTCGCCTTTTATGCCATGAAGATCATTATCGACGATCGTAGGAACGGGCGGTTCAATGAACGTTCCGTTTTTGGGTATATTCGTCTTTCCGTTTGGGATATGCTTCTTTTTATCGTCCTTGTTCTTTTTTCGTCCTTCTTCTTTTTGTCGCAGCGTTCTCTTGCTCCGAAACCCTCGTCTCTTTGTGTGGTCCTTTGTTTGGTCAAGCGCTGAATGCATTCGAGCGGGCAGCTAATCAAATAAGTACGACCGTTGGAAGAATACTGCTCCGAGCTGATAGTGGAATTTGACTATTTATCGGGTGGAAGGATTCGCTCCCTGTTTGCTCTTTAAGAGTTTACATTGCTTGCTGTCTTCGAAGCTTGTGATACGCTTCTTTTGTACATTGAATAAATAGTTGTTGAATGACTTCCTCCTAAGAATGAAGCTAAAATTCGTTGCGTTTTTTTATTTATTTTATTCTATTCGCCATTAATTTGACCGATTTTTTAGCAAAAGTATGTTTTTATACGTTCCAATCGAAGCATGGACGTACTTATATTAATAATTTGATTATTGAGTTAATTTTAAATAAACATAGATGCTATATTCGTATGTATACCACTTATCGTACACACAAATCCAATTTCTCTCAGGACTGCGCAGCGTAAGTCAATCTTACACATCAATAAATGCACCTTAACACTGTTGATATGATTGGGCCTCATCATAGCGTTTCAAATGGAATCAATTTTGGTACCACGCTCAGTTTTAATTATATAATTGATTTTTGTGGTTTTCTACTATTTATTATTATTCTAAGAAGACCACCAACGATCTAAGAAAATCCCATACCTAATGGTTTTCAACAGGATACGAAAAATTTCATTATAATTTTAATGTTAATTTTGTTGCCATCTAGACGTGTAGGGGTACCTTTACAGCACGACCTTACCATCGATGTATGAGTGTATGTCTCTAATTCACTATCTGTATCCCTCAAGTCCGATCGCAGCATATGCGATATTACTCATCAACGGATTAAATTGAAAAATGTCACTCCAGAGGCGTACGAATTGGGATCTAATAGACTTCTCGGTTTGATTTTTTTATGTTCGTAGTGTGATTTCATTTTCTGATATATTTTGAACGCGTTGCCAACTTGCGGCATAATTTGCATATTTGGGGTGCAAATGTTTGTGAACTTTAAAGGGCATTCTCTCATTCCAATTAACCTCTCGTAACACAGGGACACCTGCATATAATAGTGCTCAATTCGTGGCACATTTACCAGGGAGCAGATGTGCCATTAGTTGCTACGTGCCGGGAATGGCACATGTGTCGCGTAGGGCCATGTGGAAATTAAATGATGATCAACTCATTGGGGTCGGTGCATTGTATTCATTTTTATGATCGCTTTCTCTCGAGTCGACAATCAAATATAATTTGAGCGGATTAACGGCTATTAATTCTTGCATTGTATTTTAATATGGCTTTTTGTCGTTAATCCTCGATGACAGCATTGTTCTTGGAATTCAAAAGTAAATATTTCAATAAATACTCATGCACCGAAATGGGTACAAAACAGCCCAATGGGTGTTTCTCCCCATTCCATTCCATTACCCAAATATTTTATTGAAGTGCAGGACTAAAGCCTTTTTAGCATTGATTCATGAAAGAGGATCACTTCCATCGATATTGAAGATGCCATCCGAATTTTGTTTTTGAACGCTCACCCAGTGGGTCACCCAGATAAACGTATTACTAAGAAGTACTTCTTGAAATACAAATAATCCAATCCCTTATTTGCACTAAAAGCTGAAATGCAGAATTCCCTGGGAAGTTCCCTGTAAGAATCATCATCATAGTGCAGTCTCTAACCAAGTGGGTCACCTGGGTGAGCATATCAAAATATACGTTTTCGTTTGTTCAGGGTATCCTTCCTCCAATTATTAGCCTAGGGTAGCCAAGATCTACCGACGAGTCTGCTGCCACTCATGGATTTGGGTTTGCTTATCCCGATCTGCCAGCCTCCCTCGTGATTGCTTTCAATGCAATATTAAAAAGTATCGGGGAGAGGCCTTCACTATGTCTAGCCCGGTCGTTGAAACGTACAACGCTGACCGATCCAGACAGGCACATCCACCATAGGCTCACCAGCTTACTCCCATTTCGAATATGGTCCGCTAGGGTTTTTTCTACAAATCTAAAAATATGTGGTGGAGATCGATACCGTATTCCCACACGCATCCATTTCTACACATTGCATCCTGCTCACACGTTAGCGCGATCAATCGAGGGAGAGGAAGATAGTGTAGCGTTGGCGATTCACCATCCCCACGTATAGCGCTGTTAGCAGCGACATCTTATATCTCTCTTCAGGTGCAATGTGTTATTTTAACAGCGCCATCTCTTGTGGCCCTGTGGAGACATTGCGCCTGCTTACCGACCGATCGCTTCTTGCGCGTGCACCGTTACCGGTTGGGTAGTGACGCGCAGGAAGCGGGAGTCGGGAAAGTCGTCGGTTGGCCTTGGCTGCGGGAGTTTGTCTCCCCTGCAGCCAGACCTCTCTCTGTCTTTATCTGTAGTGCGGAATAATTATTTCGAATGGGATTTTTTCATATTTGTTTCTAATGTATGTCTTTTGATAGTTAAGAGGGATAGTTGTTTGCGTCAATGTTGATAGCTGTGAACTTGTCAGCATTTTAGCTATAACCGATTATAATTTCAGGTGTATCAGATGTATCTTCTAATGTCTTATATCTGCCGACTAAATTAACCTTAGATCACTAATTATATTTTCGAGTTACACTGTCACTATTATTATGTGACGACGATTTGACAACGTGACGATTGACATGCATCCGCAGTGGGTACGTCTCAGGTCACTAATTTGCTTATTTAGAAAGGTATTTTGAATGAGTCTGTAGTCTGTGAGTCTAATGATTAGTGAGCTAGGGTTAATAAACATAGCGTTTCAGGATTGTGATCATAGCTTACTCGCAATCTGATTGATCTGACAGGGATTTCAAGTTTCCTGTAAAATATGTGTTAATTTTACTGAAAAGCACTTTCTGGAGATTCACTCCTTGTCGACTTTATTATAGCGTCCAGGGTTATTTACATGCTAATTTGTCAGCTTCGCGGACTTACGTTGAGCATTCGATTATTCGTCGATGGTCGTTTCAAGGGTATGGAAAAATAAAGAGATTAAAAACAAATTAGCTGATAAGATATGTTACCCGGAAAGCCGGTCTCGATTGTGGTATCCCCACATTAGTGTCCATTAGAATCGATATCTCGTTATGTGTTACTAAATCGTTTTTCATTAACGCCATTGCCATTAATGCCATTTCACCACACTTAAATCGGAGACACATAAAACGCTGATGCTCTTGTGATGGTCCTGATGCCATCGCGTGGGATACGACGAATCTCCTCGCCCGATGACTTAACAGCGTCTCCCCGGGATCGTCGCAACTCGCATATGTTTAAATAATTAAGCGTTAAACGAATGATTTGTGCACTGCGTCCTATGCACTTTAAGTCGAATCAGACGACTGCATAGTGCAACAACCCGGCAAGGAGGTTAATTGGCGTCACTCATGATCGTTGCACTCTCCTGCGCGACGTATATTTATATCCTGACACGTGTTTCGACGCACAAACGGGTCACTATCCTTTCCAATTGCACTCCACGATGTGTTTTGGCGATGTGGATAACGACCTTAATTGACGTTAATGTGTTGCTGCATTGCCGCAATTAACCGATTCGGAACCTCTTCAAGCGAAAGCGATAACAGCTTCCTAACGTATCCAGTTTGATGACTGCACGTGTGTTTTAGGATGGCGTCTTTCGATGGATGAAAGCAACAGATACAACGGCAATTATGTAAATCTGAACATCTGGAGGTGATTTTGACCCTTTGATGAGTATGCACTCACATGTGGCGTGCAAAAGTGATCCTATTTGAGACACTATTATGGTTCCCAAATGTATCGATTTCGTCCCTTTTGATTGAAGAAGAAAATCGTCCGGAACTCATCAATGGACACAACTAGGGAATCCGGATCCCGGACAGCTTTAGGTGCTCATGAATCCCGGGATTAGTATTAACACAATCCCGAATAAATCGGAATTGAAATTTTTATCTAACAGAAATCGTACACCTAACCAGCACGACGAAGGCTACTATCGATAATCGAAAAATTATCAACGAAATCTGGACGCTTGGAAACAGTGGCGTAACTACTAATTGGCGAGCTTAGGCGACACTTAGAGGCAGTAACTGTCTAATCTATGTATGTATACGTATATACAGTACATATATGTTTGTCAAATTTTTACATTTAGCTTTCCCTACCGGTGATGTATTTACTACACCTCGACTCTAATAATGGGAATATCGATATGAAATATAATAGATGCGAGGTTCAAAATTTTTGTATTCCTCCGTAATATAATTACGAATCACATCGAAGTATTATAGTATATAAGTATTCATCTGCAGCGACGGAAATAAATAATTTGTGAGGAAATCGGGAATTTTTCGAGTTTTAGCAGCAGCAGGTTGCCTGGCTTTCAAAATCAGATCCAGACTAAATGACGAAACACTCGATGTTTAAACGATCATCTTCGGACATTTACAATTTATTCCAAATTAATCATGAAAGTCAGGTATTTAACCAACTGAGCAGATCATCTGAATTTTATATTTGAAATCCAAAGCATGGATTTATATTCTTGTGCGAATGTTTCCTGTTGCATATCAAATTTAAAACGTACAATTGAATTTATTTCGAAAGCTGTTATCCAGGGCCGGATTCGCTCTAACGAGATTCATTGGGCTCTCGTAAAACCCCAATTATTAAATATGCTTCCCGCAATTATTGTGTTAATGAATAATTTTCAAATATATGTTATTTAAATTTTAAGCCATCATCATTCATAGGATATTGTAGATACATAGTAAGAACTCCGAGTTTCATTTTGAACGGTCACCCAGCGAGCCACCTGGGTGAGCGTATCGACGGGCGTCTTAGCGGCCAACGGAATGGGGAGTGTACACCATCCATATTTCCATTTATTTAGTATATTTTAAAAACATTCTTTAGCATCTCGAAGTTCATCTATGGCTGAAAGTTTTCTTTTTCATTGCAAATATAGCTTCATTTATGTTGGCAAGTTCGTCCAAGATTGTATCTTCGCCGGGGCGCTTGTGTACACAGCTCAATAGAATAAAGTCTAGGATGATATTCTAAATGTTTATCGAAGCTTTCGTATTAAGCCCTCATATTTGACTTTGCGTAAAGCGCGCTCATACATGCGACATTAGCAAACATTGGGATTTATTTATTTTTTTACACTCGACAAACACGATATCGGATCGGGCAAACGAGGGAAGGCCCCGTCCCGAAATAAATTAGATCAATCTTAGCCCTCTCTCGGGCGGGGGTTGGAGGTGGTTTTTTTTTTCGGGCAGTTTTTTCGCGGTCTTTTTAATAAATTCGAATCGTCTGTCACATCGCTTATTGTGCTGTCAAATGAATCACGCCGATTGTTCTTTTTTTCATCGGTTTATGTAAATGGGACTTGGATGGGGACCCAACGTTTTGAATTTCGGTCGATGCCGTTTTGAATTATTAATCGATTTTGGGCGATGGTGTTTTTGAACTTGCACTTTTATTGCTTTCGGAATGCAACCATTCGACCCTTTTGCCTCAATATTTCTTCTCCTTCTTGATGTGCCATATTCATTATCTGGCGTGGGAGATCTTCCCAGGGATGGAGCATTTTTAATGCGGTGGTTTCTCATCGTCTTCCACTTTATACGAAACTTGCATAGGCGCGGTAGGACAAATTCGTCTGAACGTCACGAAAAGTGAAACTTCAAGTGACAGTTGATCGGAAAGAGAGGGAGAATCGTTTGTAGTGTGTCCGCATCTGTCGCATACACCATAGGGATTCTACGCGCATGCGCTGCACTGCCTCTACTGTTAGTGTGTGTCTATACACAGAATAAAGCAAGCACTACACCAACAGCAATCCTTTTTTATTAGGTACATTTTACATTTATTTTTTTTCTAAATTAGTTGGGGGATTGATTGATCAATTATTTGTTGGCATAGCGGCACTTTGTGGGTTGGCGCGAATCAATCGTGGCGTTTTATTGTCTCATTGACGCTCTGAATCCGATGTTAATTGGCTGTTTCAATTAAAAACATTGTTGCGGTTTGATCGGAATTGATTTTTTTACGCGCGTTTGATGGCCAATAAACAATCCATTGTGTGACTGTGAGTCACGGTCACGTCGAGAGCCGGCCCGAGGGTTTTTTTCATTTTTATTGGCCAATTTCTGTCGATAAACCGATTTATAAAAGCATTAATTGAAATCAATCCCCGCATATCTTCACGTAAATTAACCCCGAATCCTCCACCGTTTTATTTTATTTTATGCCAATAAAACCTACACACTTTCGATTAATTTATATTTTGTGTGATCAAGGCGAGTGATAAGGGCAAAAACGTGATCTCCTGGTTAACCCGTTGATTGGTAATCACACATATATGCGTTCGAATTCGAGCATCGAAGACAGATGTAAGGTCGTACTGTAAAGGTGAGACAGTATTCAATTATTTAAATACAAGTTTCATGCACGCTGCAACGGTCCTGACGAATAAGTAGATGATAAGTGGTGGACATACAAATATAGCATCTATGTTTAACTCAATTTAAATTAAAAAGTTGAGTTCGAAGTAACGTTATATATTTGCGGCAAAATTATCACCAAAAATGCGGCGTGGCGATATATAGACGGTGGCAATTTTTTTGCATTGTGTCATAATTTAAATCGATCAAATTTGCCTATTACGGTGAATCTTCGAGAAGACTTCTTGTCTTCTATTGGCTCCGGATAAAAATGTTAATTTGTGACGATAAACACAATTTTCCGGGTACAGAATGAAGTCGATTAAGCCCTAATCTCCTTCGTTCAATCTCTGCAATTATCGTCGCCTCTTTTTATACCTCGTTGCCTTTTTGTGTCTCCGGGATCGTCCATTTAAGATTGTGCCTCTGACGAAATAGCAGCTCGACCTTCAAAGTTCGCTTCCGGAAAAACGTTTTCAGGTCTCATTTCCTGAAAATCGTTTGCTAAATGCCACAAAGCCCGTTTTTCACTCCAAATATATGATGGCACTTCTCGTACGTATGCGTATGGAATGAGGAGTTTTATTAATTTTTCGGCGTGTCATTCAACGTCCGCGATGAAAACATCGTTTTTGATGACGTTCCAAGAATTTAGACGCGTTGCTGGTGTCTTTTCGGCGCGATCGCGGATAATTCGGGGATTTGCCGTGGAGATGCATCGAATTTTGGTTTGTAGTCTTGCTGTGGATGGAAATCGTCGGACGAAGCAGCTGTGTTAATGTTGACGGTTTGCAGTCGAGCGTTTCTGCAACTGATCAAACATTCCATTTGCGGCTCCTTCAGCGGAATGCATTTGGGGTTATTTTGGCCATCGTCGCATAGACAGTGAGATTTTTCACATCCTAAACACATTCGAATGTCTCATAACAAACGGTTTGAATCGCCAATTTATCTGCGAGGTCTATGAACTGCCGCATTAAACTTGAACTTGTACCACATTGGAGCGATTCATATTTGTTAGAGCAGTGTCTTTGAAAATCTTTGATTTGTTTGATATAAAACATGCTGATTTTTTTAGCTTAGCTTGTTGATTAGGAAACACGCGTATGTGCGATCGGAGTCGAGTGATCATGCGTTGAATGCGGAGATTGTGAATCGAAGACAAAGACGGAGTGTGTATTGCCTCTCATCATACACTCGTACATCCATTGCAAGCTCGTGCTGTAAAGATACCCCTACACGTCCAATATCAAATTTTGCGAAAAAGCGGTCCATAAAGAGGTCCTCAGAGAAAAGTTAATTTGTGTGAACATACGAATATAGCATCTATGTTTGCGTCAATACGAAATTGACTCACTAATAAAAGGGTTAACATTGAATAGATCCAACAAAAAGATGAGGAGTTTTTGCACCAACTGCAATTTCCTACAATCATGCAGAATTAATGATCCCCAATAAGTGCTACCGAGCACATATATTTTACTTGCTATCCAATATCTCAACCTTGAGTTTCACTCTTTTGTTTCCATTAAAGGTGGCCTTCAGTCGCGGAAGTGATCATAATTAGATAACTTTACACAACTGTTGCGGTGGCCCCAATAAGTATCAATTGAGAAATAAATAAACCCATGCTCCATTGGCCAACAATCAATCAGGCTGCCGATGGAGTAAGATTTGCCGTCCGCAACCTTTTTATCGCCGTTACTACTTGTTTGCCCACGCTGAATGCTTATTTACTACAATATTTACAATTAGACACACAGTCTAGAATGATTTCGACAATTTAACACTTCAATCGGCTCATTAATCTCGTTTAATTGCGGAGCAGTCGTTTGTCTCTAATGTGGTTTCTCACTGTCTTCTATCTGGGTAAACTTGATATCTACGACAGAATTTAATAGCCATCCAGAAACTAAGGTTACTACATCGATGTAGGATCATAAAATGCTTGTATTTAATTGAAATTCATAGGATACTACACAAATATATTAGGCTATTTTTCAACGTAACGACACACCCACATCTTATCCCTCGTCAGTTCAAAAATGCTTCTCCCTCCTGTTTCGGTGGGGGTTTCATTCTATAGTGCTCACCCATAAAACTCCAGAGAGGGGGGTCCAATATTCAAATCCCTATGGTAATGATGTTAGACTAGAGTAGAGATGGGCGAAAGCAGCCTTGTCAGTTTGCTCACAAAACGCTACTGGGGTAACCCAACCAACATGAGTCAGGTGGAATATGGAACTGCCGATTACAGAATGAGCAGGAAAACTCTGTACAAAAGGCAACACACCACTATCTCCAACAGCCTAGTGCATATGGGGGAGAACGACTTTAGGTTGCTCGAACGGCGACTGGTCTCCGTGTCTAGGTACTACAAATGACCGAACCAATACGAGTACCATTGGGGAGAGGTAGGCCCTGTAGTCCTCCATATGCTACAGCCCCCTTCAAACTGACGTTGGACACGTGGTGGCAGTAACCTCACGGTAGTTACCCTTTTACCTCGTTTCTTCCTTTCTTCAACGCACCTTCGGGTGCACATAGTCTGAAGTCAACCTTCCTCGTTGTGCCTTTCTGCGAATTCATCTTGGCAAATTTTGCATCGGGACTTGGGTCTGCATCCGTATAAAATCCAACTGACTCGGGAACTTAGGGTAAATGACCATATACAACACCAAGTGTTTGCTGATTGGGCTCTGGATCAATTGGAATTCGACCCAAAATGGCTTCTTCCTTCGGGAGCACCGTCTGAGATGTCGTTGGGTTGTTCCAGACCACTGGATATTTCAGATCCTCACAAATCAAGGGGCGTAGTGACCTCGCGTTTTAGCGTAACCTCTTTCTTTCGCCTCCAACGTAGAGCAGAGCATGTACTCTGTTGTCAAGGGTTCAACATACCACTAAGTCACCGTCTGTCCAGTCTCAACTTCTCCCTTCTGTGCAAAACAATTCAAAAATTCATTTGTGACGGTGCTCCGGTGTGAGCATCCTGGACACCCATCTCGCACAGAACTTTTTGTAACCAAGTTTTTCCGACACAATATCACCAAGGAGACTTCAAGAAATTCTTTGTGAAGGTCATCAAGCGCCACACGATGATCATTTTGCATTTGTTCTTCAATTTCTTGCACAAGTTCATCGGAAATCACTGATGGTATATTGTTGACTCATCACATCACTACCATGAACATCCACGAGCTTCCATTGGATATTCGCGGCGATATTATTCTGCAAAGTCAAAAAACAAATGGCCACGAGGATCTCTTACCGACAAGAGGTGGTGGGAGTGCGCGACGACCTCTCCATAGGAAGAATCTATTGTAACTGAACAAAATGGCCGACAAACACGCGGGACCAAACATATCGACGTTGATGTTTCCAATATTTTAATGATCTATTATATGAATGATTGTACCCGTTTTGGAAGACTTATATTCGATCGTAAATGGTTTTGCTTATTGATACATAACGTGTCTAATGTAATCCTTTCCAAAATTAAATAATCATTAAAAAAAACTCACGTGGGTATGATTGCAATATCATAAAACGTACTTATATAAGCTCGATTGAGAAATCTATAATATGATTTTTATCACCCAATTTGTTTGAATATCTAAATTATACAAAGGATCATATCTTAATGGTTTTTATTTTTTTGTTACAGTCGTTCCAAGGCAGTCAGGGCAGGGCGTATCTATTTAATTCTGTGTAAGTATCTACTATTTTAAATAATACATCAATGCGTTATACACATGCGAGGGCAGTCCCAGAAGTACCCGACTTGACATATAGATGGCGGTTGTTGTTTTTAAAAAAAATACTATGGTGGAAGATACCTATCTTATAAAGCTAGATGGCCGTCGACTGAAAGTGCGCAAGCTAGTAGATATGGTAGGTATTTTAAAATGTGCTGTATATCGCATACTGACTGAAAATTTGCACATGAGAAAGCCGTGCGCAAGATGGGTGCTGCGTTTGCTCACGATGTAACAAAAACAACGTCGTGAGGATGTTTCAATTGATTGTTTGGCGATGTTTCATGGCAATAAAGCCTAGTTTTTGTGTCGATTTATAAGCATGGATTAAACATGGGTCCATCACTTCATATCTGAGACAAAGGAACATGACAGATGACAGTCAGCGACTAACATGTGATGACGGTGTGCACCTGAAGGTGCGTAGGAAGAGAAAGGAAGAGTGTGGGTTCACTGCCACAACGAGTCCAACCTCAGTTTGAAGGGAGCTGCAGTAGATGACGGACTGCAGGAGCTACCTCTTCCCCATGGTAATCGTGTCGGTTCGGTTATTTGTAGTACCTAACCACGGAGATGAATCGCCGTTCGAGCAGCCTAAAGCCGTTCCTCCCGTATGCACTAGGCTGTTGAGGATAGTGGTGATGCCTTTAACACAGACTCCACCAACTTCTGTAATCAGCTGTTCCACGCATCCCTTTATGAGTACCCAGCACAGGGTGACCTGCGTACCCAACTCATGTTAGCTGGGCTACCCCAGCTGGGTTTGATGAGCAAACCGACGAGGCTGCTTTCGCGCATCATTACCCCAAGGGTTCAACCGTTGCCCACGGGCGTAGAATCCCTTGGGGTTTTATGGGTGGGCATCGTGGAGTCTAACACTCACCCGAAGACAAAGCAATAGTCAAAACAGTCAAGACAGCTGGGAAAAGTGTATCAAGCTAAAAGTACTTTTGTGGCTATCCTCGTATCTGCATAATTTATAAATATATATTAGATTTTTTTGAATTTACTTAAATTATTATACTATGATTGATCATAATCTAAATATTACATTTTTAATTTCAGAGTGAATGTTGGGTGTGGGCCGGCGGAGGAGCGAGTGTTGCTAACAGGATTACATGCCGTAGCCGATATCTATTGTGAGAGTTGTAAAACCATGCTAGGCTGGAAATATGTAAGCATAATTACATTTTCATCTAAATGGGTTTATCAATATTTTACCGTCGATTAATATTTTTATTTTTGTATTTCAGGAACATGCTTTTGAATCCAGCCAAAAATATAAAGAAGGAAAATTTATTATCGAACTTGCACACATGGTCAAAGAGAATGGTTGGGACTAAATATTGGATTGACTACAATGCTGGTGGCTATCACCGGCTCTTACAAAATCGTCTTAATGTTGATCTCGGCACTTTTTACGGCACGTCCGATTGGCTTCAGCTAGTCAACCGAAATAGTGAAAAATATATATGGATAATAGATGTTAACTCGAGGACCTCACGGAGAATCATAGACGATAATACTATTTTCAGCAATAGTAAAAGAGAGGCTCAATGTAGAGGAGGTCGGTTAGCATGGGCGCTGCGTTATAGCTGACCGAAAGTAGCCTCATTTTTTTGACACATATCACATAGTCAGTGTCTTGAAATTTTCTGCGGATGAAAATGAAAAAAATGACTACAAATCGGAAACAAAAAAACAATAATGTGGCATTGCAATAGGAATCAAAGACTGTATAGAACGTGCGTCGTTGATTTGGGCATATTTCCTCGTGCGTGTGTCCGGAGAGACAATATGTTCGACGATCGTCTGCATCAAAACGTGTGGATAATATCCATTATACAAATATTACTTCAAAGTGCAATTAAAACATAAGTTTGACATTATTATCTCATTCAGTTGTATAAAAAAAATGACGTTCTCGTTGACGAATTAATTATTCATTAATGATTAAAACTTTAATTGTGATATATTGTGATTTCTCGATGTTTGCTTTAAACTGTCGAGTGTGATGGAAAAATGTGATTAAAGAATGATTATATGTATTGCTTCTGAGGACTCAATTTTTACGTTTTATGATTTTGTGTTTTTGACATCAAAGAAGAGTCGAACTCTATAAGATTGTTATGATTTCAAACAAATGTATCGTTTTTAAATCTGTTGTGTTGTTTTTGTCTACCGATCGATTCTAAAATATCCGATGCATACACGTTACGTGTGATTTCGTCAAAGTCCACATACATTATATTGAAACGCTTTGTAATGTACAAAAAATAGTTATATTGAAACTATTAAAACACAAAAGTCTGAATAAATATTGGCATTAGAGACTTACTTCTCCTTCTTGTCGAAAAATCTAAAATAGCTTTGTTTGAATCTCTAGCTTTATCGATTGTGTATATTTTCTATTATTATTTTTTTGGAATAAAATTTGATGTCGTACTACAAAATTAAGATTATGTATCATTTGGCGGTAGTACCTTTTTTATCACATCCGATATCTAACATGCATTATCAAAACACTCGTTAAGTTATATATATATATATATATATATATATTAGTTCATATTCCTGTGATTATTGATTACATTTATTATATTATTAATATTAAACGTTAAAGCAAAAACTGTTGATTGCCAACTCAACGAATTTTTCCCCTCTCGTGTTGTTACAA
Organism: Stenopsyche tienmushanensis; assembly: GCA_008973525.1. Classification (NCBI taxonomy): domain Eukaryota; kingdom Metazoa; phylum Arthropoda; class Insecta; order Trichoptera; family Stenopsychidae; genus Stenopsyche; species Stenopsyche tienmushanensis. The sequence goes on from WACJ01000519.1 coordinate 403,336, forward strand.
ATGTGTTAGCATATTTATAATTGATAATGTTGTAACAAAGATGTGTGTGTGTGCGTTTGATCGCTGCTTTTGAAAAACATGCGGCACCAGAATGCGTGTAGATATTTTCAACGACGACTAAAATCCATTTAAAAATCTAGGCTTTCAAACACCCGATGCCGTACAATCGCGTTCTATATGTTTTAGGCGTGCCGACTGCCCGTAAATGCTGTTCATTGACGATGTAAATTATTGTAAACGGGCAGTTTACAGCAGCAGAATTCTGCCAGTATTTTTATTGTCGTTATTTTGATATGTCTTTTAACCCTAGATCGCTAATCATTTTTCCGACTTAATAAAATATCGTCGAATAACTAAACGTTTGCACCGATTACGGCCTGGAACACAAATATTCCCCACAAATAGCCTTGCCACAAGAGTTATATGGGCATTTCATCATCCTGTGCTTCCGATAGGGACAAACATCTTTAATTTTAAAAATATCTTTGATACTTGCACTGATAGCTCTTCTCAAAGTCACAGTATTGAATCGCTCATGCAACCATGGTCTACATTTATTATATTAAACGCATAAATTACATACATATTGATCATGCACAAGCTTACTCTTCACTGTCCCCCCAGTATTATTCATCACATTGCTTCAAGCAGATAGTTTTGCCATAAGGCCTATTCTAGTGTTGAAGAGACGCCCTGCGTCTCTCCTTTCATTGCCCTCTTTGGCCGTCATTACTTTCTCCGCGAATTCCCGCCAAAGGTCCCAGTTTTCCTAGCTTAACATCATGTTGTGGATCATGTTCTTGACTTTGACTTCAGTTACCCCAAGTCCTTGTTTCAGCATGTCCCTCTGGGGCCTCAAAATCATTGATCGTATGCTTCACGTTGTCTGTCTATTTGCCTTACTTAGCCGGTCACTTAGCGTCATTAATTTGCTCATTTAGAAAGATACAGAGCGGGTTAGATTCGGTACCATGCATAGACGTCGAATGTGTTCCATGTCTGTAGTCTGTGAGACTAATGAATAGCGATCTAGGATTAATAGATCAATAAGTAGATATATTCTGGTGTCATTCAATGTAAAAAGTATTCTTACTGATCTATGCTCACATTAGAATTTGCCAAATATGTTTATAATATATATATACATACATATATATATATTAATTTCTTTAAGTGAAATGTGTAAAGGAGTCCTCTGTGTGAAAAGACAAAATAATTTACATGACTGATTTGTTGACGATATGTTTTACGGATGCGTGTATCTCAGTGAGTAATTTGAATTTATTAAAACTTCCCAAACTCAATTTATACATTATGTGTTTGATTACATCATAGCTACTCTTTGAATAGACGTAGATATCACAATTGGCATTGTACTTATAATAATATTGTCGTCGAGTTTCCGAACGCTGTTTTATTAATAATAACACTGGCGCAAATAGATCTTAGCAAATTTACACAGTTTAGATTTGTGAGCTGGTGAGAATTAGATTTTATTGATATTAATAAGACACACTGTGCTCTTATCACTGACAAAAAGGTATTCATCGATGCATTCTTCCCCGGCGATGATGCGATTATTTTCTCAGTCAGATTTAAACCGTACAACATGATAATCACTGAGGTGTGTTTGCTTCTAGACATCAGTTAAATGTCAGCAATTGTACTATACTTCGGCGATATTTCAATTTTTGCTTTAAAGAATGTATATTGTAACTGGGTGTTGGACCAATATGTGTGATAGATAGTAAAATATTTCGATAAAATATGATATATATGTATTTTTTGGCTATAATATATTGTCCAATTTGATTGTTCTCTGAAGTATAAAACCATATTTATCTAATGCCAAAATTTCATATTAGAAGCAATATCTTGTCGTGCACTGATGTTTATTGTTATAAAATGTTCTTTTTGTGTGTCGGCGTTTTTTTAACGGTGTTAAAAAGGCCGCAAACTATTAGTGTCTTGATTGTTTAATACGGATTAATTGACAGTTTTGGATATGAATTAGATACAGTATAGTAACGATATGATTACGTTTAATACCGATCTATCGTAGCGGGACGGCTCGATTGATCGAACAGACGTCTGCGCGGATGGATGATCCTATACTATGCTGTATTATCATATTTAGCGATTTAAATTTGTGAAATTACATAATTATATACATGTATCTTTATAGCATTGGCCGATTGTGGCGTCCGTACGTAAAGGCCCGATGCTTAACGCGTTGAATATATTCACGAGTAAACGAAGCGAAATAAATCAGGATTGATCTCGAAGAATATGATTTTTGTAATATTTTTAAGCGGGTCGTTTATATTACCTTTACAAATCTACTCACTCTACAAGTACATTGTCCGTAAGCTCAATACGAATAAATATTAACCTGCCTTTTATGATAACGTGTAGCGTTTTTAATTATTTTTTGATTCTGTGCGAACGTAATATGGACGCTTGTAAATTGATGAATTTTCATTGTGCGCTTTTGCTCGATTGGGTTTGCAAGCGTGCACTTTATAAGGGCAGCGTCTCGGACGGACAGGCGAATAGTCGGTATTTAGTTTCTTTCGACGGTTCCGAAACAATAAGTATTTGAAGTCGGCTATTTAGAGATTTGCATTATAAATATACTCTTTTTCCTAATTATATCTCGAGTCCTGTGAAGTGCTTGTCGTTAAAGTATAATATTATAAATCTATTATAATGAGTGTATGCTTCTATAGTTGTGTTTTTATTAGTTTTTTTTTAACGATTGATTTTTATCATAACATTTTTAAAACGATGATTTATAAACACACACACACACACACATACACACGCGTATATATATTTAAATAACAGTCGCGATGCTTGTCTAAATTTAACAATACGTAATAATAAATACAATCTGTGTATCGTGCGGATCAATATACGCTTCGGAACGCTGAATTGAATAGTCGTTGTAATAACTGCTAAAAATATTTTCTGAATAACTGAACGTTTTACACACACATATATATATATCGATGAGATTATTATATATATATTCTTGGATTGTATAACACGGATGTAAATAATCATATTTTTGAAGAATCTATTAAAGAGGACGGCTTTGTTTCGATACGTTTGGACGGCTTTCGGTGTTTCTAAGAGTTTGTGTCAACTATGTCAATCGTATGTTTAGAATATCGACGGGATTATCTTATAATAGTCTTTCTTGCACGTATATAATTTGAGCGCGTCCGAATACTAGCACGCGTATGCGCTTTTTGGATCGTTAACTTTAATACCGTCAATTGATTTATCGATAAATTCTTCTCCGTGTTACATAGTTGTTCTCGATTGATGGATAAGATCTGTTAGATAAGTGTATGTCTAGAAAGTATTGATTAGTTTGCACGGATGTAAATTTCGGTGTGATGGTATTTACGATGTTATTAGACGGACGGAAACAGAAAATAATATAGATGTAGATTGGTATTATCTGAACAAAGTATGATCATTTTTTTCATATATATATATATATATATATACATATTTTCTATAGGATATTATGAAAAAAATATTGTGAGGTCTATATTTATAGATATTTTTATTTAATTTCAATCGTGGTATTTTTTCATATAATAACATACGCAAAAAAAACATATATATATACACAAACAATTATATACTACATATATATATATATATATAATCATCTCGCATGACAATTTTTTATCATTTAGTTACGTTTATTCTTTGATTTCTTCCGACGGAGGTCGTTTTTATACATTTTAAAAATTTAAATAATTAATTATATCGAGTCGATAAACACAAAGTGGTCCTATATAATGTTTTAAATACTATGTAACTTATTTAATCTTTGTGTTTTAACGAAAATTAACATAACCATGTATGATTGTAACATTTTATCGAACACTATTATATTAACAAAACGTATTTGTGATGACCGGTATTTAATGGTAAAAGATTTTACTGCCACTAGAATAATGTTCTGATGATACGCTACTAATCAGACTTTTTTAAAATGTAAAGTATTGGTAGATATTAACTGGAAAATACACTCTGCCTATAATCATATTAGTATCTTGTTATCAGATTTGACCTTATAGCATAATAACGAGGGACATACAATAACGCTCAAAATTCATCCGACGCGAAGCATTGTAATTTTGAGTACATTTTGCGAACGATCTCTCTTCAAGTTGTGTCTTTTTACTCAGTCGCTAGAGTTTTTAGTTGAACGTATAGTAATCAAATCACACTGCGTGTTGTTTATTGTATTGAAAGGATATGATAAATTCGATGGAACACGGCTTATTAATATTATATTTTTGTATTTTCTTAGAAAACACTCACGAGTTATTGATATGTCTTCTAAAATGGGGGAGAATCCCTGATTACACGATGACATATGGGCAGAAATGATCTCTCATTTATAGCAATTGCATTAATTTAAGTATGTTAGGATATCTAACTTAGATATATATTTTCAGCTCATGTAATTTGTTCATGTATGAGATAAATAAAAAAAGCCTATACAATATTCGTTTTATTTATTTTCAGCGATATGAAGAACCTCATTCCTTGTGTCCTTATTGATTCCATTTCCTGTACCTTAGTGGACTTTTACCTATGTCAGGACCGACGGAAGACGAAGAACCTCCGACAGTGGAGTGGTCCTTCCTAGCTTTGGATTAATGTCCCGGGTAGCAACAAAGTCAAGATAGGACTTCTGATTGCCAACAATATAAAGACAACAGGGCCGTAACAAGGAGGTGGTACCATCTGTTTCGTTTTGAAATGACAGTTTGTAATCGTTCTGTAGACATGTTCGGATATGGCGTGCGATCGCGAGGCGCTCAATCGTCATATCAGCGGTCCGAAAAACGGACCGATTGAACACACAGACCTTGTGGCCACTTCACTATTTATTATTGTCTTTCAGAGCCGTAACAATGGTATGAAGCGCCCGTGGCAAATATCTAATTTGAGCCCACACCCCTAGAAATCCATTTATTTTTAAAGTTAAATTATTCTATTATAAATGCAATATATTAAATATTATTAAATATACGAAGACAATCCCAAAAATAGCCATCGGTAATAAAGTCCTCAGTGAATTTGTAAAGGTGGAAAAAATTGGTTATCGTTAAGTGATAAAATACTTTTATTTGGAAGATCTCAATGTAACTAATATCGAATCCGAGATTCTACTCTCGGAGCGTCTGCTCCTACATTTACAACAATAAAATATTGGGTGGCAGAGTTTAAACAAAGCCGTACGAGCTGCCAAGACGAACAACACAGTGAGCTTCAGCAGAAATGTTGAAGAAAATCCACAAAATGGTATTGGATTACCGTCGACTGCAAGTGCTTGAGCTAGCAGATATAGTAGGCCTTTCAAAAAATGTTGTACATCGCATATTTACTGAAAATTTGAACATGAGAAAGCTGTGCGCAAGATGGGTGCCGCGTTTGCTCACAATGGAACAAATACAGCGTCGTTTTAATCGAGTTTTTCCATCAATTCAGAATGAAACATAGATCCATCACTTCTGAGACAACAGAACATGGGGACCCTCCACTGACCTGAGCTGTTTATAGGTCCTGCTATTCGGGAGCATGCCAGTCTGCTCAACAAAAATGCACAGCAAGACACGCTCATTCTCAACTTCGTGTAGCCACTTGCCCTCTGAGCATGGGGGAGGATTTATTTCGATTTTGTAACTTAATAACTAGCTAAGATAGCAGCATAAATCAGTAAAATAGATAAATATATAGTTTTTATGGCTGAAAGGATTGGTGCGAGCCATCTATGTAAGCTAGCCTCTGAGAGAGCTTCCGTGATCGTACATTTCATAGAAAATGCCGCAAAAAGCCCTAAAAAAGAACAAAGTGGCCACAAGGTCTATATGTTCAACCGGTCCGCTTTTCAGACCGCTGATATAACAAATGAGCGCCTCGCGATCGGACGCCATACCCGAACATGTCTACAGACCGATTACAAATTCTTATTACAAAACGAAGAAGACTGATTGGGTGGGTAGTTTAAATTTTACAATCGGTCGAAAATATTGTTGTATTTATTTTATTGCAGGGAATATGCTGGCTGGATCTGCTCAATGTTAAGCGATAAGCGTTAAAAAATGGTTGAGTTCTTTCGCTTTGGAAATAATAAGACGCCATCGCGTACTCGACGATATATCGCACATTGGCATTTTTCGCAACTGTTGACAACGAAGACATATTGACATCCGCCGCTGAATGAGTTAAAGCTTCCAATTATTATAGAATAAATTAATTGAATAAAATACATTGTAAAGGATTCAAATTATCAATAAAATATTCAACATAAAGCGCCTCATAAAACATGTAAATGTATTTAAATTTATTATTTTATAGCTTATGATTACATATATATATATATATTGATATTTTTGCGCCATGTATTTTTTTTTATAATATAATTCTACTCATTTTATTAAATGGCTTATTAAAATTCCACTTGTAATCCTTGAAATAAAATGAAACAAGTTTTTTCATTATAAAATAAATACCAAAAGGATAAAATTATTTTCCAGTTTGTCATTGACATAATAAAATAGTTAAATTTTCAAAATAGAAGCATAAATTAATCAATAAATAAAAATTATTTTTTATTTTAATTAAAAACGAGCAGTCGTCATGAAAAAATCGACTTCATTTTTTATTCTTTAAATATATTTAAAAAAAATTCTAATTATTTTGATAAATTAGCTTAGTACAATTGTAGCGAGTTAAATTTTATAAATATAATAAACTATATTTTGAAGAAAACGCGTTTAAAAAATAAAAATGACGTATGTCGGATATGGTCAAAATAAACACTGTTACGGCGGTATTATTAAAACTAACTGAAGAAGCTGTCACTTTGACGCTCGTTTGGCAACATGGAGCTGCAAGACATTCCATATAATAAAGCAGAATATGTGGAAACGGTATTATTTTATTAAATAAATTTGGTTTTATTAACATTCACATTTAATCAAAATGCATATTGAACTTAAAACAAATCATGTTGAATATAGGCTATTATACAATTTAATCATCATCATCATAGTGCAGCCACTAACAGTCCACTACAGAACTATGGGCCTCTTCAATATCCATTCATAGGAAAGGGGTTACATCCATTTCGTCTGTATCATACATTCACCTCCTCATTCGCTCGATATTGAAGGTAGCATTACCACCGAGTTTTATTTTGAACGCTCACCCAACGGGTATCCTGAGTGAACGTATTGACGAACACTTTCGCGAACGTCTCGATAAGGAGTTTGGGGGGTTTGTAAAGACTGAGTAGTTTTCATAGGGAGATGTTGGAAAACTACTCTAGACGACCTTTTTGACTCTACTGGAAAGGGCTTTCTGGAGTACAAGGAGTCCAGTCCCCCCTTTCCTCGCTAGGGCGTTGCCGGGATAAGGTGAAGACATACGCGACGCTTAAGTGCATCTCGGATTCGCTCCTACACCAACTGAGGGTGTCTCCCCGTCACCGTACAACTTACCCGAGCGAATTCGAGACTGAGTGGTTTCGCCATTTTTTCAGGTTGCCCCTCTCAGTTCGGCGATTACAAAACGATATAGAAGTCAACGGAAGACAATGTTGTTTTTCGTTGCAAAGTAAAAATCATCAAATGCATCTCCTCGAGGCCGTCTTCTTGGTGTTCTTCTTGTTCCTGCTCCGTTCCTAGAGCCTCTCGGATCCGAACCGGTGAGGTTCCTCGAGTTCCATACTGCTAAGTAGGGAAGACCATGCAAGAGACAACGAGCGACATGCAAGTTAAGATTCGTATAAAAAGCAATGAATAGTATATAAACTGGATATCAGCTTGCTGTTAGAAGAGTATTTAAGTATCTACTCTGTAAAAAGGTACTAGTCAAGTGGCCAATAGTTAAAATACATAAAATCGTATAAGTATAATAGTTAGGAGTAGTCAAATGTGTTTAGGCCGCAAAAGTATTAGTCAAATTGTATTAGCAAGGGGTAGTTATGTCACATCACAGTATTCGAACTTTGATGCTTAGTGTCTACCGGGCACAATCAAATAATATTTAATCGGTCAGACTGGGAGTAACTGGAAAAAAATATATAGACATAGCTGAAACGAATAGGTTAAAGTCAGGTATCAAGTAATATCAAATAGTCAGGTCCATATCAAATAGTTTTATAGTCAAGATTGTATTATGGGAGCAGTCGAAAAAGCATTTTGCTCCCAGTGTTCCCGCGTTTATGTGATAGTAGGAGGCGGATGTGTGCGAGTATTTGTTAATTCACTTACCTTGGAAGCTTGGATTATTATGATCTTACTTGCGTTATTATCCTTGTTGTAGTTCCTCTCAAGTGACGCGGTGAAGATGTTCCATTTTTTGTGCAGATGTCGTAAAAACAATGTTTTTCGGCGTCACTCGCGAATTTTATATACAAGTGTAGTCGGCGTTTCGTCAGAGCGTACGAATGAACTTGCGCGGAATTTAATAAAGCACAATAAATATATCCTAATCTGTTCTAATCTGTCAATTTGTAATTTTTTAGGCATCCGGTAATAAAGTATGCAGACAGACGGTCTTGTGCGGCTCGCAAAATATAGTTTTACACGGCAAAGTGATTGTCCAAAGTGATGCAATTATTCGTGGTGATTTAGCGAACGTTAAAACAGGACGATTTTGTATCATAAGTAAAGGGGCAGTGATCAGGCCACCGTTTAAAAAATTCAGCAAAGGGTAGGTGCTCAAATAATATCAAATTAACAATCAATAGCATGTTTATTAATTCAATTGAATCATTTTTAGGGTGGCTTTTTTCCCTTTGCACATGGGAGATCATGTATTCATCGGTGAAAATTCTATCGTCAATGCAGCCGTTGTAGGATCTTACGTCTATATAGGAAAAAATGTTGTAATTGTAAGTTAAACACAAATGAAGCATTAATATTATTTATTGGGTGTGTGAATAAGTTGGCCACTACTTTTGCCCATCTTTCTGGTAGCATTTGAATTCCACATCGAAAAAACTACACGTCTTTTGAATCTATCTTAAAATTAACCAATATTTTGGTATCTTCATAAGAAGTGAAGTGGTATTCAATCAGGTTTTGACCACTGATGTGACATGTGGCTTAGCATTGTCATATTGCAAAATCACCTTATATTTTTGGGTATATTGTGGCCACTTTTCCTTCAATGGTCAACTCAAACGCATCACTTGCTTTCAGTAGATATCCCCTGTGATGGTTTGGTTGGGTTTGAGCAGCTCATAATACCAGCTGATCCCACCGAATAAAAAGCATGAGCTTAGAAACATAGATATTACACTTTGACATCGATGCTACTGCTTACTTGGGCTTAACTCATACGCTCGGGATTATCATATTATATCCACTTTTTATCACCAGTCACGATACGATGTTAAAAACCTATTATTATGTGCCATTGGAGTAGCTGTTCACGCGTGAAAAGGGCATCTTTTCATATATATATCGGCTTCAAATCGTAAGGCACCCAAGATCTTTCCTTTTGCATCATTCTCAATGCTGTTAAACATTTCAAAAATGTATTTCAATCAACTCGTAATGATTTTATAAATTAAAATGAAGATCGAGCGCCGTCTCCGATAATTCATGGAGAACTCAAATTCCTTCTTTATGCAATTATTTATTTGTAAAGATGATCTCTTAATTTTAACCGTGGACAGCCAATCTTCAACAATAATTCGTCGTTTGTTTGACGGGGTTCCAATTAATCCAATTAGGGTCGTCTTTTTTGAGCGATGTCTTTGAGGTCCTTATTTAAACTGTTTAAACCACTAATGACAAAAAGATAAACTTAGCATTCGTGGATTCACTAGGCTTTCCTCCGTCTTACTAGATTACTCTGATCTGGAACGATCATCTGGAAGGCATTAAGATGAGAACAGTAATATAAGTTCGTACATAATCAAGTTCGGTGGCATTTTTGTTATTTGGGAGCGATGGTACGATGTGTGAGCTGTTTATAGAAATACAACGGCTTCTTTAATTTCATCCCAAAACTATATTGATCCCTAAATATATTTAAGAGACTTGTTCTATTTTTTTGAGCTTTAGTTTCAGAGTATTCCCATAAGTATCGGTGATTTTTTTCAGTACATCATTAGCCTTTATTCCTTGATCGAACAAAAATAAGATAAAACAATGCAAATCCGCATCTATTGTATTGTTTGTTTAATTTTTCAAATGCAAATTTGATTTTTCAATGTTTTAGGGAAGAAGATGTGTATTAAAAGATTGTTGTATGATAGAAGATGGCGCAGTCTTACCGGCTGAAACTGTAGTATCTAGTTTTACTAGATACGGTGGGTCTCCGGCGCGAGTTGTTGCAGATTTACCCGAAGTCACACAAGATCTGATGATAGATTTCACCAAAAGTTATTATCAACATTTTGTACCAGCGACAATGTGAATTGATGATATAAATACAAAATGTGAAATTATTTCATGCTTGGGAACTGCACAGCTTTATTTTGTTTCATTAAAAGTATTATTTATGCATAAAAATATTGATTCTTATATAATATTTATAATACTCTAATTGTTTATAAATTTTTTTATTCACGTTCTGTAATAAATTATGAAATAGATTTAAATACAACTAAAAATTAATAGATTTGCATTATGATTTTACATTTGGTTTATGCGCAATTCAATCCTGGATCACTAATCATCTTTATGCATTACACTGTCACTACTTACAATGTGATGACGATCGACGTGCACACACAGTGAGTAGCCAGGCTTAATAATTTGCTTATTTAGAATGGTATGGGACAAGAGGAAGGTTCGGGATTTGTAGCTCTGAGTCTGTAGTCTGTGAGACTAATGATTAGTGATTTATGGTTAATAAAACAAGAAATAATCAGTTGAAAATTTTTAAAAATGATTTATACACATAATCTATCCAATTATTACCAAACAATTCATATTGATATTCAATGGACAATTGAAGGACATTAACAATTAAAAGCCGCCAATTAAATTTTGAATAAAGGATATCCATCAAGGCCATTAACATCTAAATCTAAAAATAATAAATTTATTCCATTGAGATAAATTTGTATAATTTTACATATTTCATGTCACATTAGATATTTTTTACTTTAATATTTTTAAGTATTAAATCCACAATAATTGTTCCATGGGCAATGTTCCTTCAAATAAAGACCTCGTGTATAAATTTTGAGAACAGTTTTCATTCATAATAACATCAGTTATAATTTATTATAACCAATCCAAATAAGTATTGATCATCGTTATGGAATAATGAAGAATATCAGTTTATAAAAATAATTCCATCGATCTTTGAAATATGAAGCGTATATTCATTATATATCTAACAGCCTGTTAATTTCCTGATGATTATAGCAGGAATCTGACGCTTATTTAGCACATTAAGGGTCTATTTAATTCCGGTTGTCGAACGATTTTAAAAAGTCCCAACATCAAAGACCAGCAAATAAACTATTGAATTTTGAAATAGAAAAGTGGATTTTTATAATGTTTCAATATAATTTTATTTATAAATATATATGTATAAAATATTGTGTATAAATATACGTATAATATTCATATTATAAATTTAAATGTATTTTTAAGGCACTTCTTCATCATACACATAATTTGACACCATGAAAATACTGTGCGTAGAATAATTTCTATTAAAAAAGTAACAGTGATTCTATTGCAACTGGAAAATAGATTCACTGGCATTCGACTCGATAAATTACTCATTACATATTCAATAAATCACATGTGAAATAGAATAAAATTGCAGAATTTATACACAAATTTGATTTCGCAAATTTAAATACATGCCACATGCTACTCGTAAATTGATCATTATATTGATGAAATTTAAAATAAGACTTTTAACGACATCTATGAATGTGCGATAAAATTATAAATTATTTTAGTCAAAGTTCAACCCGATTTAAATTTAATTTTAATAAATAAATTCAAATAAAATTTAGATATTTAATTAATGCGAAATAAATTTTTACGGAAAATTTATTGATAAAAATATCTTTCATCAATAGATGTCTCTATAAATCCTAAAATATATAAAACACGTTCCGCGCCGCGTCCACCATATACGGTGGATATTTCTTTCGGACGTTTTCTTCTTCCATTTAAATACGATTTAACAAGTTATTTATTTTCTATTCAATGGAATTAGCACATGTAAATATTAAATAAACAGAATATAATAAATATATGTTTATATATAACATATAAAGGCATAAAATTAAAATAACTAAAATATACATATAAAATATGTTTAAATATTATATAATTATGTTTAAAATAAAATAAAACTTTATATAATGTTACCACCTATTCATTGAAACAATTCAAATACATATGAGGTGATTTTGGACGATTAGGACAACATCTTGCGACTTTTTTTGCATTTTTTTTTCGCTCCCCGGAGTTCGAGAATTTGTCAGTCAGTCAAACAGTCTCCAAAAAGCGAATCCAGCGTCTCCCTGTTACATATTTCTACGATTTACAAATGTTAACTTTACGAACGTCTTTCTTAAATGTCTTTTAAGATGGACAACTGTCTAAATATCTTTCGAGATCGACCTCGAAACTTGCATTCCTACCCTTGTCTGTTCGCACTTGCTTATCTTCACTTTTTTTTGTTAATTTGACTAATAGTAGAGTCAAGCTTGTCGATCTAAGATAAAACAACACCTGAGAGAAGATGCGCCATATATAGTCCATGTTTATCACATGCATTTCAATTTTGCATCGCTATCCCTTCTGTTTACGCACCGACTACTGAATTTGGGGGTGGAACGTGTTAAACGAGGCACCCGACTTCTTCCTGACGACGCCTGTTGTTTAGGGACCTGAATTGTTTATATAGACTCAAAACGGCTAACCAAAAGCGAATTTGACGAACTTAAACAGAAAAACAAAAGCAATTATCATCATTTGAATCTATGTTTGTCGATATAAAATCATTTCCGAATCAGTTACCTGCTATTGGTACCAACACGAGGAAAAGTACAATAATGATTTGACTATATTCTCTTACGAGAATAAAGATACCTCCGAATACAAGAAAGATCAATGCAATTTTTATTCCGCCCAATATCAGCCATGGCAAAAGCTTTTTCTGTTGCAAAATAAATACATTTATATTAAATAATTTGATATGTATATTATATATGTATATATAACGCACATTTCTTACCTTGTATGCTCCCCAAAGGAGAACCATATAAATTATGATTTCAATAACGTAGTTTACAATCATAAACCAATAAACTGAGCTCGCAACTGTAAATCAAATCGATTAATTTGTAAATATTAATCATACTTTTATTAATGAATATTTATTAACAAATCTACTAAAATTGGCTCTAAATCAGAAATTGTCTTTTTATTTATACCGCCAACAGTGATATAATTTAACGCGACTGCAAAGTACATACTTGTAATTTTTGTATGCACGTTTAGTAAAAATATTCAGTTAAATGCGTGGTTTAAAGACGCGTTTTATTACTACCGGTCTGATCTGAACGATATTTAAACACGGCTACAATGCAAATAATATACATAAGATGTAAAATTACCGGTTCCAAATTCTTCCTTTAATATTTCTTCCATTTGAGGTTTAAGGACTATTATAGAAACGAGGCTAAGGACATTGCAGACCTGTAAAATCAATAATCTGGTTTATTTCAAAAGAATATAAACATCATAAATTCATTTTATAGATACTTTTCCGATGTTCGTACCAAACACAGCAATCCTCTAATGATTACATTGGTTTGCAAGTTGTCGGAGCAACATTTATTCGACAGTACCATTTTGAACTATGTATATGAAAAAAACAAATCAAAGCATTAAATCTCTTAACTATCTTATTATTTTAAATTACTGAAACGAAAGACACAACGGTTCAACCAATATTTAATCACCCTCCCATCAGGAACCATCCCGTGGGTCAAGCAGACCAAATACCTCGGAGCAATTTTCGATTCAAGACTCACCTGGACTCCGCACATTGACAGTGTCACCAAAAAAGCTCGCGGAGCCTTAGCCGCTTTAAAGCCCATCCTATGTATTAAGAGCAAGTTGTCCATCGGGAACAAATTGCTCTTATACAAATCCCTCATACGTCCCATCATGACCTACGCCTCTCTTGTCTGGGGATACCGGCAGAGTGACAATCGCAAATTAAAAACACTACAAAGCGTTTGGAGCTCCCTGGTATCTTCGGAACTCCCAACTTCAATACGAAGCAAATATCCCTCCCATCAAAGATCACATTGAGTACCTTTCTACCAATTTCTTTGATTCCCTAAAAAAGATACCTAATCCCATCATATGTTCCTTATCTTCCTACTCGAGCAGCTTGAATCGCCGCCCGAAGGCGATACTTGGTCTTAAAGTCACAAGGAACATTCGCAGATTCCGATACCCTAAAAAGGGTATCGGTTAGTCTAAACTATGTATCTAAATTCCGAAAAAAAGTTATCTTGTAATCTTTACATATATGTTTTTATTTTATTAGTCTATTTTATTTTTACATATTCGTTAGATGTATATTTTATTTGTTTAATATTTCATTTGTATATTTTATTTGTATAACTTTTATTTGTACATATGTATATAGTTTTTCTATTATACCTTTAATATGCTTTATTAAATGTAAATACTAACAATTATGGTCATTAAAGACCAACCATGTAAAATCAGGGAGGCATTGGCCCTAAGGTCACCTCCAAAAATTAATTAAAAAAAAAAAAAATTTAGAATTATTTTTTCAAAAGTCGATCCTTTTCCAAATGCGCAGTTAATATTTCCGCCTGCTTTGTGCTGCTTTTTCTGCTGCATCGAAATTCGAACCAATTCGAACTCATACACGCCATTCTGCTGAAAATCATTGAAGAAAGATGACTCAATATTGAATGGCAATGGAAGAACATATTTGCTAATTTTAAATAGTCGAACTTGTACTTTTCTCAATCGCGGCCAGTCTTTGACTAAATGCAAAACGCGGCACACTTCTCCATTACATGTCCAAGATTTGGATCGTAGGAAAAACCGGGAAAACCAAGTTCAAGGATTCCAAAAAGCGGCAACGACTCCG
Organism: Stenopsyche tienmushanensis; assembly: GCA_008973525.1. Classification (NCBI taxonomy): domain Eukaryota; kingdom Metazoa; phylum Arthropoda; class Insecta; order Trichoptera; family Stenopsychidae; genus Stenopsyche; species Stenopsyche tienmushanensis. The sequence continues at coordinate 418,507 of WACJ01000519.1, forward strand.
TTTTGAAACTACCAGCGAAATGAACCGATTCGTAGCAAACAGCTTATTTCCGAGAAAATGAGTGTTTGACTGTGTGTTGTGTAATATGTATATACATAGGCTTGCTATTGTACTATAGATAGACACACACACAGAGAGACGGCGCTGCGCGTGCATATAACATGTTTATGATCAAAACTTTTTGAGCAAATTTTCAAAGAATGCTGAGGGACTTCGTCAGTAGAAACTTTGTGATAGTATGTTCAGCACTTGTAATGCCGATGAACGGTTTTTTTAATGGCAGTTCCAGTGTCCATAACGTGTGGACATTTCTTTATAGATACTTTTAAAAGTATCCTACGACGAGCATAACACTCGCACCATCAGTAGTGAAAGCAACAAGATTTCTTCGAAGGTAATTTTCATCAAATCCATGCAGGCGGAGGCAATCTAGTAAGCATTTAGTTATTGTGCTCGCTGTCTGGTCGGATAATTCGATTAAATCTAAGAACACAAAGTGAGGGTCTTTCGATGTATCAATGTCGCATTTTATGTATATTATCAATGTCGATCTTCGACTAAAAGTGGTAGACTCATCTATCAGAACTGACATTTTTCCGTTGGTTTCAATAATTTTTTGGCATACTCGAAATTTCATTTCTTGTCCGATGTGATTTAGTACAGCTTAGTATAGCGGTTCTTAAACAGGGGATTATTACTAGACATCATATGTCTCATACAAAAGAAAATGTATCCAGTAAAATCAGAAAAATTAATCGACAATATTCTGAAGAATATTTATGTTGGGTTTTACTAGCATCAATGAGAAAGGATAACACATTCCACTATGTGTTGTATGTAGAGAAAAACTGTCCAATAGCGCGATGTGTCCTGATAAGTTAAATCGCCAATTCACTACGAATCCCGCCGATCTTGCATCAAGAAATAAATATTACTTCAAAAGATTGTTAAGCATGCGCAATACACAAGTGAAATTTTTGGAAAACACTGTTAAAAATTCCGATAAAGCAAAACTAGCGTCATACAAAATTGCTGAATTGATTGCTGTACAATTAAAACCACATACGCAAATAAAGCAGTCTCTAATTTTACCTGCATGCTGTGAAATAGGAAAAATTGTGTTTGGTGATGAAGAAGGAAAGGAAATTATGAAAATTCCTCTTTCAAACGATATAATAAGAAGAAGAATTTTAAATATGACGGATGATATTGAGAAAACAGATAGCAATAAACTTTCCAAACGACATTTTGCTATACAGGTCGACGAATCTACTGATATTATTGGTAAGGCACAAATACTAGGTTTCGTTCGTTTTATAAATGAAAACAAAACAGTGAATTACTATTTATGCTGCAAAGAACTTACCGAGCATATAAACTAACATGTAACTACTATTTTTTAAATATGTAATAAAAAATATGTCTATGTATACACATTTTTTCGACTTCTTAATTCTGGTGCACCGCCACTTTTTTCCATGGTCAAAAGTGCACCGTGACTTCAAAAAGGTTGAGAATCACTGTGCTAGAGATACAAAGGAAAGGGGCTTTTGCACGGATAAAATCCTAAACACAGACAGTGACTCTTGATGCGCGCTCTCATGAATATCTCCGATTATACTGTCATATAGTATTCGTTATATTTTTGTGCAAAACAAACGGATATACAAAATGCCAAGAATTAAAAAAAAAAACAGTCATATAAATTTGTGTTTGAAAGCAGTAGCGACAGTGATTATATGCGTGAACTGGATATTGAATTGCAAGAATTAGCAACAGGTAAATAAATTGGAGAGAATTATTATATTGTGGTTTAAACAACCAATAAAAAAAGAACTATAGCACCGACTCCGGACCATCAAATCCCGCCTTCATCTTAGATTCTGATTCAGACGAAGAGAGTAGTGTTCCTGTTCGAGCACCACGAACCTTCAGGGTATACAGCAGCAGCGATGAATCAGATTTCCGATCAAAAACACTTCCCTCAATTGGTGATAATACAGCATTAGTTATCACGAGAAGAAACTAAATATTGTTTCATTCGGAAAACCCTGAAATGGCAGAGAAAGATGTTTTTCTGAGGTTTTGAAGTATCCATAATCAATTACTACATTTTTCACAAAAACGTACAATAAAAGAAGCCGATGAACACACAAAACATTTCATACGGAATTATTATTGAGCCTCATTGGTGATTTTAGGTGATCAAAGTGGAGTTTGCTGGAATAAGATGGTACTCCTGTTATTTCTCACCTAATGCACAGTTTGCTACTTTTACAGATGATCTTGTGCGTCTCACGGACAGTGTACGTGCGTCCCCTCTGCCAGTCATTGTAACCGGGGACTTCAACGCCAAGGCTCCAGAATGGGGGTCTTCTAGGATGGATAGAAGGGGTTTTCTGCTTTCAGATACTCTTTCGCAGCTGAGGCTTCATACATTAAATACCGGCGCGAACACATTTATACGCAGAAACAGCGCCTCTGCTATTGACGTCACTTTTGCAAGCGAAACGGTGGTAGGAAGAATCACCGGGTGGCAAGTACTTGACATTTTTTCTCACAGTGATCATCGTTATATTAAGTTTTAGGTTAGCGACTGTATAGAAAAAATCAGGTATCGGCTTACGGAAGGATGGGCCACAGGCAAACTGGACACATTTGCGCTCGAGGAAGCCATTACACTAAAGCGGAAAACAGTAGCAGATGCAGCGACAACGGGAGCGGGAGCGGAGGAGATTAAAAGCTCGATCAACATGCTCCTCCAAAAGTGAAGCAAAGGCTTGCGACGCCGCTATGCCAAGACGAGCTGCGGGAATACGACGGGCACCGGTATTTTGGTGGAATGAGACTATAGCTGGGCTACGAAGGGAATGCATATCATGGCACCGAAGAATCCAACGACACCCCAGTAGAAATGACTTACGTCTTGCCTACAGAGCTGCGAGGAAAGCTTTACGCAACTCCATAAAAGAAAGCAAAGCACTATGCTGGGAGGAAATATGCGACTCAGTCAATAACGACCCGTGGGGAAAACCGTATAAAATTGTAAGGCGGAAACTCCGGCCCACAAATACTGATACGTACCTAAATAAAGACGAAAACTTAGAATCGGTGATAGATACCTTGTTCCCGTGCCCTGCAGATAATACGCCAATTACCAGGACAATGCCCATTGATAGCGATGACATACCTTATTTCACAATGGGAGAACTTACCCAGGCAACGAAGCGACTGGCAATGAACAAAGCCCCGGGACTGGATGGAATACCAAACGTAGTCATCGGTCAGGTCTAGGGGTCCCAATCGAATATTCGATATTCGAATATATTTGCCCGTTTTCCAATATTCGTATATTTGTAAAATTAATCGAATATTATTCGTTATATATTTTTAAAGAAAATTGCTCGATGTTCTTCTGCCAATCTAAATAGCAACAAAGAAATGCAAAAAAGTTCCAAGTTTATTGAAATTATTTTATTGAATTTGTGTAAAGCTTATTAAAAAACTATTCAAAAATATCAATCATGCCAAAAAAAAGGGTGATATTTTAGATACTGTCGATAAAACCAAACTCAATGACAACTGAGAGGGTTTTTTCAAACAGCAGGCTCAATAAAAATGAAATTACGGCCAAGCTTAAAAGTAGAACGTTCAATGCACTTTTTTAAAAAAAATATGAATTGCTGAAAAGTAAATAAAATTCTGATCCTTTTAATTTCGTTGAAACCAAAAACCTCAAAATTTCACTTGATTTCTAGTCTTTGTCTACGAGAAAACGTGTTGCGCAACAGAAGATGATACTTCCCGCCCTCTTTGTGTTGGGATCAAGAACCTTCCTTCCTGAGGGAATAAATTTATATCTAATGAAGGGAACTTTATAGAAAAATAAGATGCTCCATTTATATTTTTATATAATAACACTAATGAAAAATTCCGGGTTATATTTGAATCACTCTCGTCTACATATATAAAATATTCGAATACTCGAATATTCGAATATTTTACCAATTTCACATTCGATATTCGAATAATTGATTGTACGAATATTTGGGACCCCTAGTCAGGTCGCTGATGCTGATCCGGGTCTATTACTGGCGGTATATAATACCTGTTTAGTAGAAGGAGTGTTTCCACCATGGAAAAAACAGAAATTGGTATTAATACCAAAAGGAAAAAAAGGACCTCCAGGCCCGTCGTCCTACAGACCATTGTGTATGCTGGACAGGATGGGGAAGTTGTTAGAAAGACTAATCCTCCAACGAATACAACCTTACATTGAGAAAGGACTCTCTCCCACGCAGTACGGACTTCGACCAGGACGATCTACTATAGATGCAATAAATATAGTAGTGGATACTATAAAACAGGCGTGGTTAGGAAGCGTAAAGGCCAGCAAACAAGTAATAATGATCGCGTTGGATATCAAAAATGCATTCAACACGGCAAGATGGTCCCTGATTCCTAAGGCTCTATACAATCTGGAGACCCCACCATATTTGGTCAGAATGGTGGAAAACTATCTCCACGAGAGAGTACTTGTGTACACCAACGCTGCTGAGAGAAGAAGTGAACGAATAGTGATGGCGGGCGTGCCACAGGGGTCTGTACTAGGACCTTCTCTATGGAACGTGATGTATGACGGACTTCTGAGGATACCTTTAATGGAGGGTGCGAAAATGGTCGCCTTCGCCGATGACGTGGCTATCTTGGTAACTGCCAAAACTACGGAGGAATTACGCGCCATCTGTGACGACACACTGGAAGAGACAAAAGAATGGCTTAAAGAAGCTGGGCTAGAACTTGCGGCCCAGAAGACGAAAGGTGTCTTCTTTTCTAGAAGCAGGAAACAGAAGCCCCCACTATTGACAATCGAAGGATGCGAAATAAAATTTTCAAGATCGATTAGATACTTGAGGGTAGAGATTGATGATAAACTCCGTTTTGTAACCCATACAGAGAAGGCGGCAACGAAGGCGGCAAACATCGCAGAAGCCCTAGCTAGATTGATGCCTAACATTGAAGGCCCCAAAACAAAGCGAAGGAAGTTGTACAATGAAGTAATACACTCAGTGTTATTGTATGGAGCACCAATATGGGCCGAGACACTACGAATTGAAAAGGCCAGGCTCAATATGGCGCGCATACAAAGAAAAAGCGCAATCAGGGTGGCTGCTGCATACCGCACAGTATTAGAAGACGCAGTGCTGGTACTAACTGCCATTCCGACAATCGATCTGCTCGCCTTGGAGAGAAAGGCTTTAAGAGAAGGTAAAACGGAAAAAGCGGCTAAAGAAGTCACTATGGTGACGTGGCAGTCTCGATGGGACAGCTCAATAAAGGGACGGTGGACTCATGAATTAATAAAGGGATGGAATGCCAGGAAACATGGTCAATTGAACTACCACCTAACTCAGGTTCTCACCGGGCATGGATGCTTCGGGAGCTACCTAAAGAGAATAAGAAAGGAAGCAGGCCCGGAGTGTCATCACTGTGATGATAATAACGATGACGCCAAGCATACGATATTCGTCTGCCCGGCATGGCATAATGAAAGGGACAACCTTCGAAATGAATTAGGGTCTGACTGCGACCATCTCTCGTCGGATAATATGATTTCCGAATGACCGAATGACAAGGAGTCCGAAAGGGACACATTGATGAAGAAGACAAAGGATGATCCCAGAAAGGGACACTCTGCTACCACTCTTGAGCAATACTTAATCAGTAGCCGGGTGGTAGGCAGGAGACCATGGGGGCGGTTTAGTGAGTAGGCGCGGCTGGCCTTTCGTATTTATGCAACTTCCCTTATGGAAGTTGTATAAATATGTCAGTCACGAATCTTACACTCAGTCTTAGGAAGATTCCGCGCCCACAGGAAAAAACAAAAAAAAAAGGTGATCAAAGTGATGAAGTCCCGATAACGCATTGATAATAACAACCAAAAAGAAGTGATTTAAAAGCCAACAGTTATTCAAAATTACATAAAAATATGAGAAGAGTAGACACTGCCGATCAACTGGCAGTTTTATGCTCAAGTTATTAAAATGATGATGGAAACTGTTTTTATGTTAGAAACCTCAATTGTGAATGCATACATTATATGAGAAAAAAAGGAAGGACGAAAACCCCAGAGACATAAAATGTTGCCAAATGCTGATGCAAATCATCGGGAATCAAAAATCAGCAAATCATCATAAAAACATACCGGGCGTAGATCGACGACCGATGACAAGGAACTGAATAGAAATCTACATTATATACAGTGAAACCTCGATTTTACGTTTTCCAAGGGACCCTGAAAAAAAAACGGTAATTGCGGGAAACGGTGAATGCGGGAAAGCTTCAAATAATAATAGTTTGACGGGACTATAAAAAATGAACGGTCCATCCGGGAAAACGTATTATGCGGGAACGGTTTATCGAGGTTCCACTGTATATGATTCTACAAGCTACAAGGATTCTATGGTGTTTGCGCATCGTAATATTCCAAAAAAAAAAGAAGACGAACATTATTTTGCGATACGTGCGAGAAAAAGCTCGACCTCCACCCGAAGATTGTTTTAAAAATTGTCACACTGATGTAATTTTACGAATTAATTTATGCAAATTAGTATTAAATATATCAACAAACATCATTCGTACTAAATACAAATTTTTGTTTGTTTACTTTACCACGTTTTCTTCATTTTTCACCATAAACATATTTTTTAGTAAATTCACTGAAAATAGCTCGGAGCTGGTGTAACACTTTTGAAAAAAAACCTTCGAACAGCAAAGGGTTAATACGAGATGTATAAAATAAGTTATAATAACCTTTAACCTTTAGCTACCCGTCAGAGAACAGACACAAGCAAACAGTACATACTAGCTCGAAATTAGGTTATCAACTGTCGCCTAATTTATAAAACCGATCAAGTACCTTAACCTCTCCCCCCACTCCCCGTGCAATATCGGCGCTCGGACACCGAAAAAACTTGTTTTCTTTGCTTATGACATAAACGCGGATAATCCAAATTACGTTCATTGCTAATTGGCGAACTTAGGCGACGCCTAGGGGCAGTGACTTGCTGAAGTAGCTCATAATAAACTACGCCCTTCCAATCCCACCAAATGCATAGCATTACATTACATTACAGTTAAAGTTTCTGTACCCTAGGTCCAAGATCGTTTACGTTGGATATTCTCATAGAGTATCCAACTTTCATCTCAAGTGACAAGTCTCTTCAAAAAACGTTGGCTATTATGTCGTTGGAGAAGAAGATCGCAAGTTGAAATACGCTGAAGTTTATTTGAGTCAGTCAGCTCATGAGGAAGTCACACATCTGAACGATTGATGTAGCCCAATTTTGTCAGATGATTATGGACGGAGTTTTTCGCGAATTTTCTTCAACCATGACTATGATTAGATCTGCGTTCATTTGCGAAAGAGACTTATGGGACAACCTAATATTTATATAAAGTAATTTTTTTTTTTTCAAAACTCATGGAAGCTATCGGGATCGACCAAATTTTGCTTCGATCGCGATCGACCAGTTGGGCGCCCCTGTTCTACGCCTTCGATTCTTAGTGCATCAACTGTACTTTGAAAGTTCGTCGTCAAAAAATCCACACTATGGCGGTTAGATCTCGCTCCGGTCTCGGTCCGATCAAATATTCTTACACAAGAAACAATCAGAGTATTCACACTATCGGATCGTTCCAATCCCGTTTTTTGTATGAGAATATTTGACCTGACCGCGACCAAGAGCGAGATCGAACCGTTACTGGCACTATAGTGTGGATCGGGTCTAACTCTTCCAACAAGTACTATAAATGGTCCGATATTTTTTCCATGGTAACATTGACCATTATTGGTTTATATTTTCAAAGGATACCGTGTCTTTTAATAATTATAAGTCGTTTCTTGGTACTGAATATCCGTCAGGGATTTGAAACCAGTATACAAAATATATATACAAAAATCAAAGTGTATTGGATTTCCGTCTGTCCGATTTCTGTCTGTTCGATCCGATTGCTAAGGTAAATAAAGCCTTTTGTCAACTATGCCGAGAGGCGGTAATGGCATACCCGGTTTTCTAAGGTAAAATAAGCCTTTAGTCAAGTTTGTTCGGTTGAAGTGAAACCCTCGGCGGCTCGCATGTCATGGCGAGTCATGGAGCGTGAGGCTCGCGGGGGGCGGAGAAGAAGACAGTCGCTTTTCGAGGTTAGGGAGAGCGCACGCATGCGCATGAATCCTAACCTCTCAGCCTCACAGCAATACATCGCCTAGCTTTACTACTGCCTTTCTTTCTAAGCGCGTGTGGCTAAGGCAACCACATCCAACATATGCGTCTCTTTATAAATAAATAAACAATCATTCATGTATTCTAAAAGCGAGTACCCGCCAAACAAAGTAATGCCTTGGAGCTAACTTCACACATAACAAATCAATCAATAGCGAAATAAACTCCAGGATTCAACATGGTATGAGGGATTTCGGGATTGCATTAGACGATCCCGGGATCAGTCCCGGGATCCCGGGATCAGTCCCAGGATCCCAAGATCGGGATTTTCAATAGTTTAAGAAATTACATTGATAAATTTGATAAAATAATATTAATAAGTCCATTTGTTTAATATAAAAAAATAATTTGAAGGCGAAAGAATTTTATTTATTTAAGAAAAGATAAAAAATACAATTCAAAAATAGATAAACAATAAAACACTAAAAAATTCAAATATTATTTTGAAAATATGCTCGAAGTAACATTAAAGCATCGAATGTTTCGTCATTTAGTCTGGATCTGATTTTGGTATCCAGGCAACCGTCTGCTGAAAATGCACACTCAGCTTCCACACTCGTTGGAGGTATCGTCATCACATATTTAAATGCTAGTTCGTTGATGACCGCGTGAACCCCCATTTTCATATAACACCATCAATGTGACTGATAAAATTCCTTTCTGCTGAGACATAGACAAAAACTCCGGATTCCGGATTTCCTGACAAATTATTTCTTTCTATTACTGCAGATGAATACTTATATACTATAATACTTCAATGTGATTCGTAATTATATTACGGAGGAATACAAACATTCTGAACCCCGTATTTATTATATTTCATATCGATATTCGCATTATTAGAGTCGAGGTGTAGTAAATACATCACCGGTAGGGAAAGGTTAATATAACAATATGAAAAACATATATGTACTCAATACATCTATACATAGATTAGACAGTTACTGCCCTTAGCCGTCGTCTAAGCTCGCCAATTAGTAGTTACGCCATTGTTTCCAAGCGTCCAGATTTCGGCGAGAATGTCTCGATTTAGTAGCCTTCAACGCGCTGTATTATTTATACTATGATTCAAATTTACTTTTTCATTTTGAAAAACACAAAAGTCAAACGGCACAACTATTCAGATATATTTTTTGATATGTTTCTATATTGTAACAAATTACATCGACCTTTTTTTATTACATGTAATATGTCATCTGTGACATGTTTATTTTAACCATGAATGGAATTAAATGTTTGAAAACATTATAGTCTAAAACAATGCAATTGAGAAGATTCTTTTTTATTGCTTTTTAGAACATTTATTTTAAAATGGAAAGACACCCGAGATGTTACTGTGCTCTCTACAAAACATATCATTGAATATGAGACAGTAAATAATAGACAGGGACGGGAAATCGACAAACCGAAAATGATCGTCGATTATAATCGAGCTAAAGCGGCGGTGGATTTGTCCGATCAAATGACATCATATTGAACATCTATACGAAAAACGATTAAACCATACCGCAAATTGGCCTTCAAGCTGCTATTAAATACTTCAATAATAAATGATTTAGTTATCTTTAAATATGTAAAAAAAAAAAAAAAGATCACCATTGTAGAATTTCGAAAAGAACTCTTATTCGAGTCATCTACTTCATTAGCATCATCAACTATTGCAAGAGGATCACACCAAGAACTTTTCTCTCGTATAACGGCAGGGTTGGGTACCAGATTATAAGATCACTAAAAAGCCGCGCTCACGCTCGTAAAAATTAGCATACGATAGCATACGTACAAATTAATAAAAAATAAAAATATATTAAAAACAAACAGTAATCGTAGAAAACAAAAAAAGGTAAACATCTTAAATTATGTTAAACAATTACTTTCACCATCATCGCTTTGTCTGCATTTCTTGACGGATTTTATAATATGGGGCTTGACATATTTCTAATTGTTTATTTAATTCAGCCAATCGCTCTGTTGAAGAATCGCATTGAATAAAATATGCTTCTAACTCTTTAAACAACTGTAGTCCTCTATTTAATTTTTCTAAAGTTAAACTTTCATTGGATTCTTTAAAATTGATTTCCTCGCTGATGTTACAAATTGTTTCGTCAGTCAAAGCTATCAAATCTTCTTCATTTAATTCTTCGTCATTATTTATTTATTCATTAATTTTTCGTTCATGTCTTCGAGTCCTTCCTCGCCCAAAGATCGAGCTATATTCGCTATTTGCTCGTTTTCATTCAATAATGAAATTGATCTGGATTGTTTCAATACGACTTCAGGCCAAATACATCTCCAGCATGCATTTAGAGTAGAGGATTTCAACTCTTTGACACAGGAGTCAATGATTTAAAATTAAAATGCTTGAAAGTCCCTGAACGGTTCATTAAAAATCGTGTGAATCGATTAAGTTGATGATAAATGGTTCGACGGCTATAAAAGTACGGTCTTGTCTCTCGAATGTTATGATTAAAACACGATTGTTCATAATAGGGGGAACCGCCGCAAAAAATCGAAAATTATATAGGGAAAATGGCCGGTATAAAAGTGTTCTTTATAGAGGGATCGACTGTATATACATTTCTGAACCTCCAACTCTTCGAACTTGCTTTTCAACTCTGTAAATTCCACAAAGCTCAATGTAGATTTCGTTACTATCTGTGTTGAGAGGACTTACTATTAATGCTAGAATGGTTTTTTTGGTTTTGAATTGCTGAAATCTTTATAACTCTGTTGAAGTAATTCGTGTCAACAGTCGCACTGGTTTTATAGCGATATTTCTTTAGAAATTGAAAATGAAGTAATTTATCACTCTGAATATCTTCTGCAAAAATAATTATTTTTTCTTCTAAACAAATCAACTCTTCTACCAAAACATAGGCTTGCTTTCCCTTTCCTTGCAGCTTTAGATTCAGATCATTTAATTTCGCCGTGATCATCATCATCATCATAAAGTAAAATTTTTGTAACCATTTGTCGTTCTCTAAATCAGGGTGATTAATGCCTTTTTCGTTGAGGAATGTATTTATTTCATTCAAGCACAAAGCAAAACGTTTCAACACCTTACCTTTGGAAAGCCATCGCACTTTATTGTGAAGAAGGAGATGGGAATACTGAGTGTCCATTTCGTTCAAGAATTCTTTAAACTGACGATGGTAGAGTGCTTTTAACAAGATGCTGTTAAAAATCTTGATTACCAAAATTCATGACCTCAACTATTTTGTGCCGGAAATGTTTGGACACAAAACGCTTCTTGGTGTATTATGCAGTGAAACGTAAGTATTTCGTGGTTTATTTGGCTCAGAGCGGTAGCAATCCTATAAGCTCTTCTTTTGGACCTTGGGAAGACATATATCTGATAAAAGGGCAACTTGTGACTAGGGAATCCAATCCCGAGCCAAAATTTCGATCCCGGGATTTCATTTGACAATCCCGGGACCAGTCCCGGGATCCCGGGATTGGGATTTTCAATATTTTAAGAAATTAACTTGATGAATTTGATCAAAAATTACTAATCAGTCAATTTGTTCAATATAAAAAAATCACTTGAAAGCCAAATAATTTTATTTATTTAAGAAAAGATAAAAATACAATTCAAAAATAGATAAATAAAACACTAAAAAAGTCAAATATTATTTTGAAAATATGCCCGAAGTAACATTGACATTAAACATTAGTGTTTCGTCATTTAGTCTGGATCTGATTTTGGAAGTCAGACAACTTGCTGCTGAAAATGCACGCTCAGCCTCCACACTCGTTGGAGGTATCGTCATCAGATATTTAAATGCTAGTTCGAGTTGATGATCGCGTTAGCCCTCATTTTCGTATAACACCATCAATGTGACTGATAAAATTCTTTTCTGCTGAGACACGGACTAAAAATCGCAAAATTCCCGATTTCCCGACAAATTATTTATTTCCGTCGCTGCAGATGAATACTTATATACTATAATACTTTGATGTGATTTGTAATTATATTACGGAGGAATACAAAAAATCTGAACCCCGTATCTATTAGATTTCATATCGATGTTCCCATTATTCGTCGAGGTGTAGTAAATACATCACCGGTAGAGAAAGGTTACTATAACAATTTGAAAAACATACATGTACCCTATATATATATACATAGATTAGACAGTCACTGCTCCTATGCGTCGTCTAAGTTCGCCAATTAGTAATTACGCCACTGTTTCCAAGCGTCCAGATTTCGTCGGAAATGTCTCGATTTAGTAGTCTTCATCGTGTTGGTAAGGTGTACGATTTCTGTTAGATAAAAATTTCTAATCCCGGGATTCTTAAGTACCTAAAACTGTCCGGGATCCCGGGATTGGATTCCCTACTTGTGACGTGTCTTTTATGTCGCAAGACTTACTATAGCAAATGATAAGGCAGAAGCCAGTTGAATGTCTTCCACCTACAAATATGTTACATTTGAAGACATTTTAGCTATTCTATCTTGTACTGTTTGAGCGGATAGTGGTAAATCTATGATTTTTTCAAGATTTCTGGTTTGTTTTTGAAATCACGAAACAGTTCTTCAGATGCACGTATGAAGCAATCTTTGGCATTCTCACCATCTGTGAATGGTTTGCCTTTTTTTGCAATTTCTAATGATATCGCAAAGCTTGCCATATTAACATTACTTGTAGATTGTGTCCAGTTACTTAACATGGGACTTGATTGCTGTTTTTGTTTTTGGAGCTCGTCGACAGCTTTTTTTCGTTCTTCACCAGCTGGATATGAGTATAATTTTACATAATAGGATTCATATAAGAATTTTTTAACATTTATATTTTTAAGTCTTACATTTACAATAATTGTTCCATTGGCAATGTTCTTTCAGATAAAGACCTCGTATATAAATTGCGAGAACGGCTTTCATTCAAAATAACATTAGCTAAAATTTATTATAACCACCCCAAATAAGTCCGATCATTCTTATAGAATAACGAAGAATATCAGCTTATAAAAAAATTCGAACACGAGAAAGCTGTGCGCAATACGGGTGCCGTGTTTGGCGCCGTTTCACAGAACATGGAACTTTTAAATTTTCATTCAAAGATTCAAAATAACATCAGTTTTAACTTATTTTAACCATTCCAAATAAGTATCGATCATTCCTATAGAATAAAGAAGAATATCGGTTTATAAATATAATTCCATCGATCTTTGAAATATGAATCTTATATACATTATATATCCAACAGCTATTCATATTACAAATTGAAACATATTTTTTTAAGTCACTTTTCTATAATATACTTAATATGACACCATAAATATACTGTCCGTAAAATAATTTCTGTTAAAAAAAGTAACAGCCATTTAAATGTAACGTTGTATACAATTTTAAGCAACATTGAAATAAAATGATTACAATATTTAACGACATCAGGATTTAACTTTACCTTGAGAATTAATACTTTTAAATAGTTGCTTAAGAATTATATTATCTTCTTTGATTTGGCGTTAACATATTATTTGATAAATACAAATTAAAATTTGTAATGAAACAGTCGATTAAACACTTTGTATTTTAGGGGGATCCGAAAATATTTGCCAATTTTGAACTTGTGTTGGAGTCCTTTGGAACAAATGCTGTTAAAACCATCAAAGATGTTTATGGTGAAGTGGTAACAGTCTGCAGATGCCAATATTGCTTCCAGAAATTTAAATCGCGCAATAGAAGCATAAGGGATGAACCGAGAACGGGACGATCTTCGAATTTTGACAACGATCCATTAAAATCTCTAATTGAATCAGATTCACAGCAAAAATCAATGATTTATCGCAAAGACTGGGATCTTATTGGGACCATTTAAAACTCATCGACAAAACGAATAGGATGAGTGCTGTGGGGTAGGATGGATACCGCATGCCTTCACCGAACACAACAAAAATAAGTGACGAATAGCATTGTAACTGGTGATGAGAAATGGTTAATTTACGATAATATACGACGATTTGTTGATGAGTCCGATTTGACTATTAAAAAGGTTCTTTTGAGCATATGGTGGGACATGTGGGGAATAATTCAATATGAATTATTGATACCTGGAGATATTATAACTGCACAAATTTATTGTCGACAATTAGAAGCGATAGAATGATGTATTGAATAATGAATTCATTACAAAACTGAGCTCATACATAAGTTCTCTAAAATTGGCGAATGTTTTTAGATCCACCTAATACTTAAAATTTGTTTGCAATAAGTCTTCGTTTATATTATTTCATGAAGGAATCAGTTAATAGAGTGCACCTTATAAATTATAAAAGGCTTTCACAGCATGTATAATATTTAACATTGATTCAACAATTCAACATTAAGTGTTAAACTTCTTATATATTATGATCATATAACATTCAACAATAAAAAAATTGCAAAATTTATCGTCTTTATTATAAATTTGAATTGTAAAAATATCATCATGGATATATGTATTATATCAAATGCTATTTTAGTAATTATTCTTAAATTTTCTTAAAATTAAAGTTGTAAATGCAGTCTTTTAAAATGAAGTCTTTTAAAATGAAGTCTTTTAAAATGAAATCTTTTAAAATGAAGTCTTTTAAAATGAAGTCTTTTAAAATGAAGTCTTTTAAAATGAAGTCTTTTAAAATGAAGTCTTTTAAAATGAAGTCTTTTAAAATGAAGTCTTTTAAAATGAAGTCTTTTAAAATGAAGTCTTTTAAATGAAGTCTTTTAAAATGAAGTCTTTTAAAATGAAGTCTTTTAAAATGAAGTCTTTTAAAATGAAGTCTTTTAAAATGAAGTCTTTTAAAATGAAGTCTTTTAAAATGAAGTCTTTTAAAATGAAGTCTTTTAAAATGAAGTCTTTTAAAATGAAGTCTTTTAAAATGAAGTCTTTTAAAATGAAGTCTTTTAAAATGAAGTCTTTTAAAATGAAGTCTTTTAAAATGAAGTCTTTTAAAATGAAGTCTTTTAAAATGAAGTCTTTTAAAATGAAGTCTTTTAAAAAATACATTTTCAACACTCCTGTATGGCCACTTTGTACGGTGGATGTCATATATTTAATGCACTTAATTCCTAAACGATCCGCTCGACTTCTTCCTGAAGACGCCTGTTCTTTAGGTAGCAGAATTGCAGACATAGAATGAAAATGGAAAACCAAGAGTAAACTTGAACAGCTTAAACAAAAAAAAAAAATTATCATCATTTGAATCTGTTTGTCGATATAAAATCATTTCCGAATCAGTTACCTGCGTATGATAGTATTTTCACGACATCATCAATATCGAATGAACCAATGTCTTTTACGAGAGCCAAGATATTTCTGAATACAGCTATCATTATGACAATTATTAGTATTCCGCAGAATATCAACTTTGGCAAAAGCATCCAATATAGTTTCTATTGCAAAATTCAACGCATTGAATTAATACATTTATATTAAATAATTTGATATATATGTATATATAATATAACGCAAATTTCTTACCTTGTATGCTCCCCAAAGGAGCAACACGTTGGATATGGTTTCAATAACGATGATTCCGAACATAAACCAATAAAGGTAGCTCGCATCTGTAAATAGAATCGGTTAATTTGTAAATATTAATCATACTTTTATTAATTAATATTTGTTAAATAAGATTTTAGTAACAAATCTACTTGAATTGGCTCTTAATCAGAAGTTGTCTTTTTATTTCTATTGCCAACAGTGACTAGGGAATCCAATCCCGAGGGTCCCGTGATCCCGGAAACTTTTAGGTGCTTAAGAATCCCGGGATTAGAAAGCGTAATCCCGAAAATTTCGGGATTGAAATTTTTATCTAACAGAAATCGTACACCTCACCAACACGATGAAGGCTACTAAATCGACGAAATCTGGACGCTTGGAAATAGTGGCGTAATTACTAATTGGCGAACTTAGGCGACGCCTAGGGGCAGTGACTGTCTAATCCAGGCATGGCCAACCCGCGGCCCGCGGGCCGCATGCGGCCCGCCTGGAATATTTTTTCGGCCCGTGAGAATCATCACACTTTTAGAAAATATATCTATTTTATACTGGCCAAAATAATCACAATTGAAAAGTAATTCCGCTCATCACTTTCCATTGTTGAAAG
The DNA here is from genome assembly GCA_008973525.1 of Stenopsyche tienmushanensis. Taxonomy (NCBI): domain Eukaryota; kingdom Metazoa; phylum Arthropoda; class Insecta; order Trichoptera; family Stenopsychidae; genus Stenopsyche; species Stenopsyche tienmushanensis. The sequence continues at coordinate 434,877 of WACJ01000519.1, forward strand.
AATTTAAGAAATCAAAATGTAACAATTACATTAAATATGCAAAAGAAATAAGAAAACTTACAGCTGATTTTGAAAGCCGATTCAGTAATTTACAGTTAGACAAGCACAATAAAATTTTTGAAATATGTTTATCTCCTTTTCAAGTTGAATTTGAATCGATTCCAGAATATCTCCAAATATAAATGCTTAACCACCACCTAAAAATAAACTCAAATATCCTAACTGAGATCGATTTCCAAAAGCTAAGTAAAAGAGTGGAGAAACAAATATCGCACTAGTAAAATATTTTTTAATGATTTTATTTATATTTATGTATTTCTTATATTTAATTTTTAGATTTACATATTTCTTTACAATGTAAATTGAGTATAAATATTATTATATTATCTATGTTTACATTTAAAAATAATATTAGGAGGACCGGAAAGAAATCAAAATTTTTAGGTATCTGATTTTAGGGTCAGTTTGTGTCAAGACACCGTAGAGTAAATACATATTTTTTGATGCTAGTAGATCGTGGGGGTCGTGAATTTGCTATTTTTATTTATATTATTTGTTACCGTTGTTTATTAAGAATATCAGGGCCAATAATCGACGAAGAACATTTACGGCATTGTATTTTGTTCTTTTTTAACCGGGAAATGAAGGAGAAAGAAGTAACAAAAACAATTACAGATACATATGGAAAAGTGTTAAAACTTAATAAATGTCATAGATGAAAAAAAAAAATATAACGATAGAGATTTCAGGGTTGCCCCTAAAATAGAATGGTCTTTAAAATTGGATGATGACGTATTGACGTCATTAGTGGAATCAGATCCTCGTCAAACCATTTCGGAATTATCGATTAAACTTGGCTGTCCATGGTCAATAGTACAGGAACATCTTCATCGCATTGGTAAAATTCAAAAACAAGGAATTTGGGTTCCGCACACATTGATGCCAACTGCGTTAGAGCAACGAAGAACGATCTGTGCATCTCTTTTATCCAGGTAAGAAACAGACATCTTTTGGCGAAGAAAAATAACTTGCGACGAGAAGTGGGTTCTATGAAATAATTCTACCCGAAAAAACAATGGCTCTCCCCAGGTCAGTCAGCTGTTCCAATAGCAAAACCATATTTGACCTTAAAAAGTTCTTCTGTGTGTGTGGTGGGATATCGACGGTGTACTCTACTTTGAACTATTAAAACCTAGTGAGACAATTACTGTAACGTTGTTTTGCCAACAATTTAAGAAAATGAAAAATGAACTGCGAAAAAAACGTTCACTGTTAGTTAATAACAAACTGAGAATACTGCAACAGGATAATGCCCGACCACATTCCGCAAAAATCATCCAAGAAATAATAATGCAACTTGGACTTGAACTTTTACCTCACCCCGACTATTCTCCTGATATCTCTCCTGCTCTCTCTGATTATCACCTTTTTAAATCATTGGAGCACTCCCTTCAAAATAAAAATTTCATCACTTTCGACGATATGAAAATCCATATTCAAAAGTTTTTCGATGAAAAACAAATTTTTTAACAAAAATGGCATCGAAAAACTACCCAATAGGTGAAAGGTTATAAAAAATGATGGAAGCTATTTTTTTGAATTTTTTTTTTTAAATAAAAGTTTTCTTAAAGGAATATTTTTTTGGATTTTTTTCGGTTCTCCTTATAGTAAACACAATAATAATAACTCATTATATTTTAATTTTTCACTCCAAAAAAATGTCTATAGTGTATATAAATCTAATATGGGGATATATAATTTTATATGCGGCCCGCGGAGTTATGATGCATTGCCAAAGTGGCCCGCAAGATCATTTGGGTTGGCCATGCCTGGTCTAATCTATGTATACATATATAGCGTACATGTATGTTTTTCAAATTGTTATATTTATCATCCCTACCGGTGATGTATCAACTACACCTTGACGAATAATGGGAATATCGATATGAAATATAATAGATGCGGGGTTCAGATTTTTTGTATTCCTCCGTAATATAATTACGAATCACTTCAAAGTATTATAGTATATAAGTATTCATCTGCAGCGACGGAAATAAATAATTTGTCGGGAAATCGGGAATTTTGCGAGTTTTAGTCCGTGTCTCAGCAGAAAAGAATTTTATCAGTCACATTGATGGTTTTATACGAAAACGAGGGCTCACGCGATCATCAACTCGAACTAGCATTTAAATATCTGATGACGATACCTCCAACGAGTGTGGAGGCTGAGCGTGCATTTTCAGCAGCAAGTTGTCTGACTTCCAAAATCAGATCCAGACTAAATGACGAAACACTAATGTTTAATGTCAATGTTACTTCGGGCATATTTTCAAAATAATATTTGACTTTTTTAGTGTTTTATTTATCTATTTTTGAATTGTATTTTTATTTTTTCTTTAATAAATAAAATTATTTGGCCTTCAAGTGATTTTTTATATTGAACAAATGTACTTATTAGTAATTTTTGATAAAATTCATCAAGTTAATTTCTTAAAATATTGAAAATCCCAATCCCGGGATCCCGGGACTGGTCCCGGGATTGTCAAATGAAATCCCGGGATCGAAATTTTGGCTCGGGATTGGATTCCCTAGGTTCAATCATCATAAGGAACAAACGAGGCCTCGCTTGGATATGATTAACAACATTAAATCCTGATTATACATGATGTTCGGTAGGCTTTTTTTATATTGCTATGTTTATTTTCTTCATGGTATCGCATCAATATTAGAGGTAAACGCATATTAAAAACCCCTACCGTCCATCATGAAAGCTTAAACACCCACTAATGCATAATCATACTTTTATTAATGAATATTTAGTAACAAATCTACTAAAATTGGCTCTAAATCAGAAATAGTCTTTTTATTTATACCGCCAACAGTGATATAATTTAACGCGACTGCAAAGTACATACTTGTAATTTTTGTATGCACGTTTAGTAAAAATATTCCGTTAAATGCGTGGTAGAGGACGCGTTTTATTTCTATCGGTCTGATCTGAACGATATTTAAGCACAACTACAATGCAAATAATATAAATAAGATGTAAAATTACCGGTTCCATATTCTTCCTTTAATATTTCTTCCGTTTCAGATCTAACGAATATAATTAAAAAGAGACATGCGATGTCGACGATCTGCAAAATCAATAATTTGGTTTATTTCACAAGAATATAAACATCATAAATTTATTTTATAGATACTTTTTCGATGTTCGTACCAAACACGGCCATCCTTGATAGATTACATTGGTCCGCAAGTTGCAGCAGCAACATTTATTCATCAGCGGCATTTTGAAAGATCTGAAAAAACAAACCAAAACATTAAAATTATCGTCATAATGCAAGCTGTAAATTCATAAGACATTGTACAGCAGAATTTCACATCGCAATGCCTGGTTCACACCAAGCGTTAAAATCTAAGCATGAAAAAAGAGCAAGCTAGGGCTGCCAACTCTGTCGCGCCCTCATAAACAACACTTTAAAATCAATCTACAAGTGTGGGATTTTTAAACAAAATACAAACAATTAGTATTTACTATTTTACATACTGCATAAAAGTGAAACTACGTATTTCAAGAGTCGAGAAAGTCCCGTAACCCTTTGCACTCCAGGGCGATTTTTAGTAAATTTATCTAAGATTATGTTTATGATAATACATTGAGAAAAAATGGTATATAACTTAAATAAAAATGGTTTTCGATATTAGGACACTTTATTGTATACATGTATAGGTACAAGTGATCATTTTTTCACTTCAATTTTTATAATTCGCCAAACAAAACCAATTTTTTCCAATACTTCAATGTTTTACGCATATAGCAGTAAGATGTGACTAATTGGTTAGCGGTGTCCACGCCAACAATATGTGATATTCAATAATCTATTGCAAATTATTGAAAAGGTGCAGAACTATTCTGCTAGCAAAAAACAGCTCTGGTATAATCAATCACTGAGTAATGAAGCTTCCATAATGTGGTGCTTCGAAAATGTATCTATCCTAGAACACTTGCTCCGATGTTTCAAGAGGTGTATAAACGATTTCTATTGGCTTACGATTATTTGCCGGAATTTCCACAAAGTATAATGATTTTGCTCCAAATGATACATTTTGCGGATAATTCCACTGCAAACTCAGCAGATCGGTTAGGAAAAATTCACAATATTGTCGATGATCTCAATATCAATTATAAAAAATATTATGAACCACAAGAATATGTCTGTGTTGACGAAAGCATGATACCTTTTCGAGGAAGAATCTCTTTTTGGTAATATATGAAATCCAAAAGCTACCGATGTGGCTTGAAAATTTTCAAACTGTGTACTGGCTCTGGATATACTTATAACCTGCAGGTATACTGTGGCAAAAACATGCAAGTGTCGGGATCTATGCCATCACACGTCGTGATGACCCTTATGAAACCATCATTTTGGAAGGGTCAAACACCTCGTCAAGTGCCTTTCAAATCGACATCTCCCATTCGCTGAAAAATCATAACAAAATGACGAGTAGGGTCAGCAATCGTTCTGGCAGCTGGGACACTATATCGGCGTAATATTAATACTCCGCTGCGTATGGGCGAGTTATAGTAAGAAATCCCGCACATTTCTAGCGATTTTTTTTAAATTGATATTAATGCTAATTTAGTAAAATAAGAATTATTGTAAATCGTATAGTATAGTGCATAAGTATTTAAAATAATTGGTGCATTAATAAATCTAACAAACAAAACGACGATTGATTTATGTTTTTGTCTGAAGAAGCGGCATAATAGATATTGTTTTATTCATTTCACGAAAAGAATATTGTTAAAGTCTTTAGAAATAATTTTATACGATGCCGCGTGATTGTCATATCAAGCGACTTCCAAGTTGTGGAAAAATTTGAACGAAATGCTTCGAAAGTATATTGCACATTACACAACATTTATTGTTATAAGAATTCTGAGAACTGGGGCCATTCATAGACAAGGATTCATATATTCGTCCAAAAATCAAACCAAACAAACTACAAAATATCTACAAAACTTCGCGCAAATCGAATAGGCGTAATATTAATTCAATTTAATGTAATTGTATATATACCCAACAATATTAAACACAAAAAATAAATATATTCAATAGTAGTCAATGTTTTAACGAATGCATAACGTAAATACGTCCATACTGAAACGAAAATCAGTCTAGCATCGAAGTCGAGAATCGAAGAGTTTGACGGCTAATTGCGTAGCGGCGTTATTATAGATCGGCGTAAATTGAGCCGGCGTGAACCGAGGGCTACCTGTGTCTACTATTGTAGCCTCACAATAAAGATGAAGACCCCTACAATATAATATATGTGTGTACGTGTGTAGTGAAAAATCAAGTTATATATTTATTACAATTTGAACTAGAATTTCATTTGGGCGATGTGATTGTATTTGCTTAGTAGTATCGAAATTATCTATCTCTTTTAAAGCGTAGTAATAATCGAAAGATGATGTTCAGTCAATGGGTTCATGACCCATTGAAACTCTGCTTTAATACAAAGAAGATCTATAAATTGGTTACAAAGCTCTGTCTCGAAATTTTTGAAACATGTCGATGTAAGATTTTTTATTTGTTCCCCATTTATTTCATTTACGGAAGCAAAATCACAATGATGGAAACATTTCTAAATTATCCCTCCGCATCACGATTTTGTTACGAAATAGGGTTACTTGCTCAGCCATTGTTAGAATATCACAATTTTTTTTGAAGAGACATATTGAGCATGTTTACATTTTCAAAAATATCAGATGATACTTATTGTCGGCGTAACTTTAAACTCTCATCTTTGTCCAATATAATATGCGGATTTCACATTACTCGAATTTTCAATCAAAATTAAATCTATTTTACGTATTAAATCTGAATTCCGGTGAGTAATTGTAGGTCAATAGTACTGATGTCGTTTGTGTACCTCGATGATTGGAGCAGACGAGTGTTTTCTATGTACCGTGTATTTTAAGGGACTTTCTCGACCCTTGAAATACGTAGTTTCACTTTTAAGCAGTATGTAAAATTCTAAATACTATTTCTTCGCATTTTGTTTAGAAAGGTCCTGCCTGTAGATTCATTTTAAAGTGTTCTATGTCACGGCGGGACAGAGTTGGCAGCCCTAGCCAAAAAACAGTCTCGAATTAACGTGCGGTCACTACTTTTCTGCCTTTATTTTATTTTAAGATGTATTTGACGCTACGTATGAACAAGCCATAAAGGTAATTGCTAGCTTCCATTATCCGGGATTAGGGGGGGGGGGGGGGGGTTCAAACACGAATAACTAGAAAACACGGATAATCCAAATCACCAAATTTCTATTCGGTTTCGATCATATTTACATTACAAAATTTTGTTTAATAAATTTAATACTCATTATTTATTAAGGACTATAGTGACATGTTTGCTAATTATGAATTATATTGTCGGAAAGAGAAAATCTATGCAGAAAAATGACATTGACCCTGTGTATACTATTTCTTCCGAAGAAGAGAGCGATTTTGAGTCTTCGAAAATCGCAACGAAAATTATCATACAGCGATGATAGTCTCAGATCGAAACAAAAAAAATGTTTTCAAGCGCGGATAATCCACAAACCAAATATTCCGCATCCGGATACTTGAGAGTACACTGTAGTTGTCGGGAAACTTAATGAGAAACGATCGTGTCAATTTCTTTTACTTATTTTTAGAATTTTAGACTATAGTCATTCTTTATAATCATGGCATCATATCTTAAATTATCTATTCCTTACCGATCTCTTACTTATGTACTTAATAGCACGTGCGAACTAACTCATGTCATTTTTTTTGTCTAATTCTTTCCAACGATTTCCTGTCGAATAAGTTACGCAACCTCGGTGTCGGTGCAGCTTTCTGCAGCTTTTTGCTGCACCGACACCGAGCTCGATTAACATATTGTATGCCGATCGTTGAGCGCCGGAGACTTGCGGGCGCCTGTCATCTCAGACTTTTTTATTTGACTAGAGTGATTTAAAATAAATATCTATCTGGCCGATCATCGACATACGATATCATTTTTGAACAGCCTTGAAATCGTTTTTACAGTAGTAAAGTTGTAATTATGGGAATTTTTAGTCGAATAATGATCGACCAAATGATGTGACCACGCCAGAAATGGTGTTGGATGACCGTCGACTTTGAATACACGAAGTAGCAGACATGGTAGACCTCTCAAAAAATGCTGTACAACGCATATTGACTGAAAATTTGGACATGAAAAAGCTGTGCGCAAGATGGGTTACACGTTTGCTCACAATGGAACAAAAACAGTGTCGTAATGATTTTTCAATCGAGTGTTTGGCGATATTTTAGCAGCAATTAAGGACGAGTTTTTGCATCAATTCAGGATGAAACATGGGGTCCATCATAGGGAACGTGCGGACTCTCCAATGACAGCAAGGTGCAAAACCTGAAGTCAATATCTATGTCCGCAAGGACACGCTCATTCTCAATTTCTAGTGGTCATTTGCGCTCTGAGCGCGGAAAAGAATCTAGCTAGATTTTGTAACTTAAAAATAAAAGATAGATAAATATAGACTCGTTCGCGCTTCATTTATGTAAGTTAGCCTCTGAGGGTACTTTCTTAGCCTCTGGTCGTACAGATCGTAGAAGGCTCCGGGTACGAATTTTTCCTCGACAATGCCGCAAAAAGTCCTAAAAAAGAACGAAGTGACCACCAAGTCCAACCGGTCCGTTTTTCGGACCGCTGACATGACAAACGCCCGCAATTGAACGCCATACCCGAACATGTTTACAGAACGATTACGAACTCTCATCCCAAAACGAAGTTGTCAACATTAATTAGGTGGGTTGTTTAGATTTTACAATCGATCGAAAATATTAACGGGTCGGCACAATATTTAAGAGATATTGAAGAAAAGAGGGATTAGACAACTTAGTATATATTATAAAAACGTACAGAATCAATCAGTGTTGATTCATGTAAATTAGAATGGCCAAGTAAAATAAAAACCATGTGCAACCCTCGATTAGGTCGGTATTCTACGTTTGGCGGGCGCCTGCTTTGCCACCCCCTTGTTACGGGCCCTGATGGGCGGGAAAGGTTATTCAATTTCGACACAATCATTCTCTACATTTGGCAGTAATTAATTGTTTATATAAAAACAATAAAAAATACACGAACAAGAAGATATTGAAGATGATGTGAACGAGAATGATATTGATAGCGAAGATGACATTCAAGATAATGAAACAAATGATGAAAAAATTAATGTAAAAATTCGCTCAATTGTGAGGATGTTTAAAAAATCACCAACAAAGTCTTTAATATTAAGGACAAACGTTGTTAAACAACATTTAAAAAAATCTTAAGTTTATACTCGATGTTAAAACAAGATGGAATTGAATAAACATTATGGCACAAAGATTTCTTTTACTCTGAATCAGTCAACAAATCTTTAAATGATTCAAAACCGGAAATTATTACTGATGAAGAAATATACAGTGAACTCTCGATTATCCGGATGAGGATAATCGAAACATAAAACTAAAAAAAAACTCCAGAACAGTATGTTAATTCTCACCAAAATATGCATTACTTTCGAAGTTTTAAACATTTTTTTAAATTTGTACTCACCAATATCTTGCAGATTATATGATCTTAGGCACCAAAACAAAAAAATATATTTACAGTCTTAAAAATCGTCTTATAACACAAATAAAAGTTTGAATTTTAATTTTAAATGACCCAAACGAAAGACACGACGGTTCACGTAAAAATAAACCAAATTTCAATTTCAGAACACATTTATTTGTGACATATGTATCGAGAATGATAAATTTTAGCAAACGAGTAAATTTTGTGAATGAATTTTCTCGTATCCCGCGGTTTATGCACAGTATTTGCAAACTCTCCCGTGACACATTAAAATCCTTTAGTCACCCGTCAAAGAACAGACACAAGAACAGTACGTACCAGTTTGAAGTTAGGAATCAAACTGAAATGGATTGTACAAAACGTTGACCTTTTATATACACCTGATTCTTCTGCAAAAAATCTCTCCCGGCTCTTGCTAGAAATATAAACATCCGTTCCATTTAGGCAGTGGGTGTCTGTTGCAGTCGTCTTGCATTTTTTTAAATGCATTGTACCAATACAAATCGACGACATTCCGACGAATTTCAAGGGTTTCGGGGGCATAAAAATGTGTTTTCATAATTAAAATGTACAATAGGCACATTTTAAATCACAAAATCTCGAGACCAGGGACTTTTTCGTTGAATGTTCCGGGACTCGATACAGCAGAAAAGTCCAAAACGACGCAGACTTCCTACTTCGTACGATACGATTGTGAGAGCATCTCAGCCATAAATCAACATTATCAATCAAATCAATTGTTCAACTTGTTCGACATGGCAACGTTCGTAGCACAATCGCTTGCAATCAGCCTGGACCAGCTACTCGGATTGGGATGGAATCCATTGGAGCTGATGAACACTCCGACTAGCAGTCCTTTCTTCGGCGTCGACAACAGGAAGTGTCGAAGACGCTCAGGCTGCCCTGCAAAGACGAATGCTTCGAACGAGGAACAATTCCAAGTGTGCATGGACGTTCAGCAATTCTCACCCGAGGAGATCACAGTGAAAACCATTGGTCGACGTGTGGTCGTAGTGGCTAAAACAACAAGAAAAAGAAGACGAGCATGGATTCATTTCTAGGGAGTCCGTTCGTAAGTATCTCCTGCCCGAAGAATACAGAGCTGAAGACGTCGTCTCGAGGTTGTCTTCAGATGGCGTCATAAGTCAATCGGGATAAATCCATATTAAGGGGTCATCTCACTTTGATGAGCCAAAAAATAGGCAATTTTTAACAATAGTAAATACATATAGTAAATACACCATATAATGAAATGAATCTTTTTGAAATTTATTAAAACACTCTTATATTAATATAATACTGGATTGGCCGGTTGGCAACCGTTGTTATCGGTCGTGATTTTGTGTGCTCCGCTCACCTGCTCTGTTTTTGAGTAAATAGTGCTTTTCGCGTTAATATCTATATCGGGCTGTGTCGGCGACCGTTTTTTGTGCCATCCTGTAAAAGTGCAGCGCCTCAAACTGATTATTAATAGCCTTTTCGGCAACATTATCGATGTACATTTGCATCGTACCAAATTGACGTTTATTAAGTTTTAACACTTTTCCATATGTATCTGTAATTGTTTTTGTTACTTCTTTCTCCTTCATTTCCCGGTTAAAAAAGAACAAAATACAATGCCGTAAATGTTCTTCGTCGATTATTGGCCCTGACATTCTCAATAAACAACGGTAACAAATAATATAAACAAAAATAGCAAATTCACGACCCCCACGACCTACTAGCATCAAAAAATATGTATTTACTCTACGGTGTCTTGACACAAACACCCTAAAATCAGATACCTAAAAATTTTGATTTCTTTCCGGTCCTCCTAATATTATTTTCAAATGTAAACATTGATAATATAATAATATTTATACTCAATTTACATTGTAAAGAAATATGTAAATCTAAAAATTAAATATAAGAAATACATAAATATAAATAAAGTCATTAAAAAATATTTTACTAGTGCGATATTTGTTTCTCCACTCTTTCACTTAGCTTTTGGAAATCGATCTCAGTTAGGGTATTTGAGTTTATTTTTAGGTGATGGTTAAGCATTTATATTTGGAGATATTCTGGAATCGATTCAAATTCAACTTGAAAAGGAGATAAACATATTTCAAAAATTTTATTGTGCTTATCTAACTGTAAATTACAGAATCGGCTTTCAAAATCAGCTGTAAGTTTTCTTATTTCTTTTGCATATTTAATGTAATTGTTACATTTTGATTTCTTAAATTCTTTCAACAATGGAAAGTGATGAGCGTAATTACTTTTCAATTGTGATTACTTTGGCCAGTATAAAATAGATATATTTTCTAAAAGTGTGATGATTTTCGCGGGCCGAAAAAATATTCCAGGCGGGCCGCATGCGGCCCGCGGGCCGCGGGTTGGCCATGCCTGGTGTAGTGTATTGCCTGCAGCACATTTATCTTGAGTGTTGCTGGGTTCATAACCTAACTGTTTTCTATACAGTTGTTTAAAGTTCTTTATCACTTCCAAATCAAGTGGTTGTAAAGCACTGGTACAATTTGGTGGGTAATAAGCTACCTTGATGTTCTTAAGAAATGAAGTATCTCGAGGGTGGGCGGTACAATTATCCATAAATAGTAGTAATTTACGCCCTTGAGTACTAATTGAGGAATCAAAATTCCTCAAGAAAGTCATAAAAATATCGGTGGTCATCCATGCCTTCTTGTTGGCGTGGTATTTTACGGGAAGTGTTTTTATATTCTTAAAACATCGAGGTTTCAGTGATTTTCCTATTACAATTGGCCGCATTTTATCTGACCCATCACTATTGATACATAGCAGTACTGTAATCCGCTCTTTAGATTTTTTTCCTCCATGACAGGACTGGCGCCTTAATGTGAGAGTTCTATCCGCAAGGCACATGAAGAAGAGACCCGTCTCGTCAGCATTGTAAATATCTCGTGGTTCGTATCCCTCAACAGTCTCAGGTAATCTTGCTATCCATGATGTGGTTGTATCTGGGTTCACAGCAGCGCTCTCGTCCGCTAGCTTTTTATAAAGAAGACCATGCCGATCTTTGAACCTATTGATCCATCCGTTCGATGCAGAAAAATTTCTGATCCATTTTATTTTGGCTATTAGCAAAGCCTTTTCTCTGACTATGGTTCCATCAATAGGTATGTTTTCAGCTCGCGCTTGCTGGTACCACGTATAAAGAATCTCTTCAAGCTCTCCAAAAGTAGACTTTCTTTTATTCGCTGTCTTGCCGCACTTTTCAATTGTTTTGCGAATGTCACTCTTCATAGCAACAATCATGTTTAGAGTTGATGGCTTGTTTAGAGCTAATCCCAGACGTTTTGCTATGTCAACTCGTTTTTCTCCTGGATTGTTTTCGACGCCTTGAATTATTTTCAGCTTCTCAGCTAGAGTTCTAGTTTGCTTTATGGGTGGCGGCATTTTAGTTTCAATTTGGAAAAAAAATCGATACGAGATGTGTGGCAATATTGAACGCAACTGACTTGTACAAATCCAGCTACGCGACTAAAAAGTTTATATGTACAGGAATCTTTATTATCATGAATTTTAAACAATTCTACATTTGCATCATAAACAATAATACGCGTGTGGTAGATTTCAACCCAAAAAAATAGCACATTCGTCCAATGCGTTACGTCTAACATTTACAGTACATTCCAACCCGCACTCGGCTGTGTCAAACTTTCTTGCCGAGATACGGAGAAATATGCAATAAAAACGATCATTCGGGATAATATTTGTGACGGGACCAAAAATATTTAAACGGTTTATCGAGGAAATCGGTAAATCGGGGAACGGTCAATGCGGGATTATTTAACATTGTTCTTATGGGAGTTTGACGGGACTATAAAAAATAAACGCTCCATCCGGGAAAACGTATTATGCGAGAACGTTTGATCGAGGTTCCACTGTATTAATACAAATATTTTTAATAAGACACGTATAAATATAAAATTGTTTCTAGTGAAAAATTTATACCACATATTTTTTTAGATTTCTTAATTCTGGTGCACAGCCACTTTTTCCCATGATCAAAAGTGCAACATGACTTTAAAAAGGTTAAGAACCACTGCTCTAGTCAAATAAAAAAGACTGAGATCACAGGCGCCCGCAAGTCTCCGGCGCTCAACGATCGGCATACAATATGTTAATCGAGGTGGCATGACTTATTTGACAGGAAATCGTTGAAAGAATTAGACAAAAAAAATGACATGAGTTAGTTCGCACGTGTTATTAACACATTTAACGCCATAGTACATTTTGAGAAAATACATACCTACGCCACCAAACAAATTATAGTGTATATTATGTATGCATATATAGTCATCATAAATTAAGATTTATAATTTTCAAAAAACTAATTTTGCGCGTTATTATGTGCGTAGGTCACCGGTGACCTACGTGGCGTACGGTAGTACCATGCGCATACCACATTAACTTTTGTATGCGAAAATAATTCTAGCATGCCCAAATGTATAACAAAATATATGTTTATGTATATTCAAGGTTACGGACTGGTTTTGATTTACGTAATTTTGATGTTATATGTTATATTCGTGCATATTTTTCTGCAATAAATATGATTGAGCTTATCAATTATGGCTAAAAAATATTATTTTCATACAGACATTGGAGAAATTTTGAACCGGCACATTTGTCTATTGTCCTAGGACAGGGGTCGGCAACCAGCGGCTCGCGAACCACATGCGGCTCTTTGAGTGTGAAGCTGCGGCTCTTTAGTTCCATACGCAAATAACGAAATATTCTACTTGAATAACCATGCAAAATCATCGCTCCCATTGAATTTGTTTACTCAATTGTTTGTTATTGAAGTACAAGTTAGTGTTGTAAGTAAATGTTAAATTGTTTCAATTTTTTACTTAAATAATAAGTGATTATCTTATTTTTTTCTGTGGGAGGGGAATCTTCGTAAGACACCCATTCTGGGTAGTGTGGGACTAATGATTAACTCGTTCCTACCCATTAAACCCCTCCCTTGTTCTTCTCTGGCCCCCTGGTATTATTTTACACATTACTTCAAGAGGTCAGGTAGTCTGGCCTTAGACTGGCCCTATTCTATTGTCGAAGAGGCGCTCTACATCTCTCTCTCTCACTGCCCTCTTTGGCGCTCAGAATCTCTTCTACGTAGTTGCGCCAAAGCTTCCAGTTCTTCTTGCTTCCTATCATGCTGTGAACCATGTTGTCGATGTTGAGCTCGGCTACCCCGAGTGCTTGTTTCAGCAGTTTTCTCTGGGGTGCCCAAGCCTCACAGCCAATGATGGTGTGCTCTGTGTCGTCTACCTCCGCTTGGCAGTGGTGGAACGTTGCGGATGGTTCTTTGCCAATCCGCTTCAGGTACGCACCGAAGCATCCATGCCCAGTGAGCACCTGAGTCAAGAGGTAGGTTGTTTCACCGTGTCCCCGGGCCCTCCACCGACTTATGACCGGGATAAGTCAATGGGTCCATCTTCCCTTGCTGGACTGATCCCATCTCCGTTGCCAGGCTTCCCTCAGTTTCTGGTCATGTTCGTTGCGATTTTTAGAATTGTCGTAGTCCAAGGCCCTCTTCTTTCCTTGGAGGTCCAGCGGGGGTATTCCAGCGATCACCAGCACCGCGTCTTCGGTCACTGTCCTGTACGCTACGGTGAATCGGAGCGCTCCCTGTCGCTGGACCCTGGCTAACTTCTTTCTGTTGATGTCGCGTCTGAGCGACTCATGCCATATCGGGGCTCCGTACAGAATGATCGAGTATATTACCTCGTTTATGGGATGTCTTCTGCAGGGCTTTGGTCCTCCAATGTTGGGCATGAGCCGTCCAAGCTCGCTGGCTACTATCTGCGCCTTCTGTGCAGTTTCTTCTATGTGTTTTCTAAAGGTCTGCTTGTTATCCATGAGGATCCCGAGGTATCTCAGTATTTTACTGTATTCCACCTCGTTTTCTCCAATAACAAGCTGCTCGACTCTCGGTCTTCCCCGTCTGCTGCATATCATTGCCTCCGTTTTCTCAGACGCCAACTGCAAGCGATTATCCCGCATCCACGCTCGAATTCTGGTGAGGGCTTCGTTGCCGTCACCTCCATTTCCCATGGACGTCGAGCCGTCACCAGCAGCGCGACGTCGTCTGCAAAGGCAATGAATTCTGCTCCTGCAGGTAGTGCCATGTTTAGGACACTGTTGTAGAGTACGTTCCAGAGGGTCGGTCCCAAAACGAACCCCTGTGGGACGCCCATCTCCAGTCTTCTCGTCAGGACCGTTTCGTTGTGATGGACATATCGGTCTTTGAAATAATCGCTTACGAGGTCGACTGCATACTGTGGAACTTCAAAATTTTCCTCCAGGGCTCCCACGATTAGTTTCCAGTTTGCGCTATTGAAAGTGTTTTTTATGTCCAGTGTGACCATCACAACGTACTTGCTTTGTTTAACCGAGCCTTTTCGCGGTTTTCGGATGATATCAGTTACACGTTTTATTGCTCTAAGCGCGGATCGCCCCGGTCTAAAGCCATACTGCCTGTCTGACAGTTTTCGTTCAATTCCTGGCTGGATTCTCTTCAACAGCATTGTTTCGAGGAGTTTTCCAAGACCGTCCAGCAATTAAGTAATTATCTAATAATACCACATATATATAATCTAATTTGTTGTTAAAAAACACTTCTTATATATGAATAAATAGATTAGTTATTTTTATCAAAAAACTTTATTTATGCGGGCACTATTTATTGTTGGCAAGAAAAATTTTTATGGCTCTTTAAAAACTTTGAAATTTGTAAATTGTAATTTTTGGCTCTTCCGACTCAAAAGATTGCCGACCCCTGTCCTAGGATTTTAGGCAAAGAATAAATGCATTCAATAGCTTCTAAAATGAGGGTAGTAAAATTTTATGATTACCCATTTCTCTTTTTACATATTTTCTTCAAGTTGTATTGACAATATAACCGTAAATAATAAAAAATCTTTCAAAATAATGAATCCATTCAGCTTGCATGGCGGAAAGTTAGAGGCGCCTTTACAACGGTTATCCATCATTTGTCTTTCATATGTCGAAACTATATTTTTGTATGTTACGTTATGACACAATCATCATCATCATCATAGCGCAGCCACTAACAGTCCACTACAGAACTATGGGCCTCTTCAATATCCATTCATAGGAAAGGGGTTACATCCATTTCGTCTGTATCATACATTCACCTCCTCATTCGCTCGATATTGAAGGTAGCATTACCACCGAGTTTTATTTTGAACGCTCACCCAACGGGTATCCTGAGTGAACGTATTGACGAACACTTTCGCGAACGTCTCGATAAGGAGTTTGGGGGGTTTGTAAAGACTGCGTAGTTTTCATAGGGAGGTGGTGGAAAACTACTCTAGACGACCTTTTTGACTCTACTGGAAAGGGCTTTCTGGAGTACAAGGAGTCCAGTCCCCCCTTTCCTCGCTAGGGCGTTGCCGGGGTAGGGTGAAGACATACGTGACGCTTAAGTGCATCTCGGATTCGCTCCTACACCAACTGAGGGTGTCTCCCCGTCACCGTACAACTTACCCGAGCGAATTCGAAACTGAGTGGTTTCGCCATTTTTTCAGGTTGCCCCTCTCAGTTCGGCGATTACAAAACGATATAGAAGTCAACGGAAGACAATGTTGTTTTTCGTTGCAAAGTAAAGATCATCAAATGCATCTCCTCGAGGCCGTCTTCTTGGTGTTCTTCTTGTTCCTGCTCCGTTCCTAGAGCCTCTCGGATCCGAACCGGTGAGGTTCCTCGAGTTCCATACTGCTAAGTAGGGAAGATCATGCAAGAGACAACGAGCGACATGCAAGTTAAGATTCGTATAAAAAGCAATGAATAGTATATAAACTGGGTATCAGCTTGCTGTTAGAAGAGTATTTAAGTATCTACTCTGTAAAAAGGTACTAGTCAAGTGGCCAATAGTTAAAATACATAAAATCGTATAAGTATAATAGTTAGGAGTAGTCAAATGTGGTTAGGCCGCAAAAGTATTAGTCAAATTGTATTAGCAAGGGGTAGTTATGTCGCATCACAGTATTCGAACTTTGACGTTTAGTGTCTACCGGGCACAATCAAATAATATTTAATCGGTCAGACTGGGAGTAACTGGAAACAAATATATAGACATAGCTGAAACGAATAGGTTAAAGTCAGGTATCAAGTAATATCAAATAGTCAGGTCCATATCAAATAGTTTTATAGTCAAGATTGTATTATGGGAGCAATCGAAAAAGCATTTTGCTCCCAGTGTTCCCGCGTTTATGTGATAGTAGGAGGCGGATGTGTGCGAGTATTTGTTAATTCACTTACCTTGGAAGCTTGGATTATTATGATCTTACTTGCGTTATTATCCTTGTTGTAGTTCCTCTCAAGTGACGCGGTGAAGATGTTCCATTTTTTGTGCAGATGTCGTAAAAACAATGTTTTTCGGCGTCACTCGCGAATTTTATATACAAGTGTAGTCGGCGTTTCGTCAGAGCGTACGAATGAACTTGCGCGGGGGAGAGTGCAGGGGGGGGGGGGGTCCCCGGCGTTGAGGGTGCCGACAAGTCACAGAAAGAACTCAACGTATCACAGAAACGAATTATTTTCGCAAAGCGTATCGAGCGCCGAGTCGTTTTACCTCCGACTATCGGGAGAAGACTGAATGTTAAACTTTGACAATTATTGAAAGGTTTTTAAGTCCTTAATTTTATTACAGTTAAGCGTCGATTGGGAACGGCCCACTGGAGGTAGAGAAAAGAAAGGCACAAAAAATGCATTTCTTTGAATTTCGATGTTTGCCATAAGCCGCATGTTTAGGCGATAACGAAGGATGAGATGTAATAAAATTTAGCATTATATTATAATGTTTCGCGTGTAATTTTCGTTAGGACAAGATGAAACGGTCTTACTGATGAAGGGGGCCCTGTCGGAGGGCGCAGCCCCGGCGGTGAGGTGCCGACAAGTCACAGAAAGAACTCAACGTATCACAGAAACGAATTATTTTCGCAAAGCGTATCGAGCGCCGAGTCGTTTTACCTCCGACTATCGGGAGAAGACTGAATGTTAAACTTTGACAATTATTGAAAGGTTTTTAAGTCCTTAATTTTATTACAGTTAAGCGTCGATTGGGAACGGCCCACTGGAGGTAGAGAAAAGAAAGGCACAAAAAATGCATTTCTTTGAATTTCGATGTTTGCCATAAGCCGCATGTTTAGGCGATAACGAAGGATGAGATGTAATAAAATTTAGCATTATATTATAATGTTTCGCGTGTAATTTTCGTTAGGACAAGATGAAACGGTCTTACTGATGAAGGGGGCCCTGTCGGAGGGCGCAGCCCCGGCGGTGAGGTGCCGACAAGTCACAGAAAGAACTCAACGTATCACAGAAACGAATTATTTTCGCAAAGCGTATCGAGCGCCGAGTCGTTTTACCTCCGACTATCGGGAGAAGACTGAATGTTAAACTTTGACAATTATTGAAAGGTTTTTAAGTCCTTAATTTTATTACAGTTAAGCGTCGATTGGGAACGGCCCACTGGAGGTAGAGAAAAGAAAGGCACAAAAAATGCATTTCTTTGAATTTCGATGTTTGCCATAAGCCGCATGTTTAGGCGATAACGAAGGATGAGATGTAATAAAATTTAGCATTATATTATAATGTTTCGCGTGTAATTTTCGTTAGGACAAGATGAAACGGTCTTACTGATGAAGGGGGCCCTGTCGGAGGGCGCAGCCCCGGCGGTGAGGTGCCGACAAGTCACAGAAAGAACTCAACGTATCACAGAAACGAATTATTTTCGCAAAGCGTATCGAGCGCCGAGTCGTTTTACCTCCGACTATCGGGAGAAGACAATAGTCGGCTGTAAATGATGCAACAAAAATAAGGAAAGCTGGAGACACCCCGACTTGTTTGTTTATTCAATGAAAAGACAACTCATAAAACAATATTTTAAAAAATTCTATTGACATTGGGACTTACAATAGATACATTCTAGAAAAACTGCAATTCTTTACTATTGTGTGATATTTCAGTAAAATGTGTTTACGAAATTTGTATGGTTTATGGTAGGGCTTACACATAAACATTACTTTTTTTTGTCATCTGCTTATGCCTAGGAAGGCGTGCCAATATTCAAGAGAAAACCAATAGGGTTGATTTGAAATGCAATTTGGTCAAATAATACTTTCATAATCGTAAAGGACCTTTTTCAGTATCATTTCCGTTCTCATTACTCCAAACTCCAACCTCCCAGTAACACGCTAGATAGTTTCAAGTATAAATATTTATCTTCAAGCAATTACAAACATCGTTGTATATACAAGATAGATAAAACAGTTTTATCCCTTAAAACATGGCAAGCAGCACATCATCAGATGGAGATATGTCTTTTGAAGATTTTTCATGTGAAGAAACGATGTATTTACTGGCATCCCAAATATTATCCGTTGTCGACAATTATTACAAGTGGAAAATAGTGAAAGTGAATCGGAAATAAATGTGATTGATAACAGTGTTTTTGAAAATGTTTTGTTTTGATTTCGCTTAGCACGGCGATCCTAGCAGAACCTATCTTCCGTGTTAAGCGAGAGATGGGTGTATATGTATATTTTAGTTATTTTAATTTTATGTCTTTATATGTTATATATAAACATATATTTTTTATATTCTGTTTATTTTATATTTGTATGTGCTAATTCCATTAAATAGAAAATAAATAATTTATTAAATCGTATTTAAATGGAGGAAGAAAACGTCCACTGCAATCATGCGACGGGGCCCGTGCGGGGGAACGCCCGTCAACCGTAAACACGCGACGCGGCACGGAACGTGTCAAAAAGTTAAAATAAGATTTTAACGACATCTATGAATGTGCGATAAAATATTAATTTATTAATGATTATTAATT
The DNA here is from genome assembly GCA_008973525.1 of Stenopsyche tienmushanensis. Lineage (NCBI taxonomy): Eukaryota > Metazoa > Arthropoda > Insecta > Trichoptera > Stenopsychidae > Stenopsyche > Stenopsyche tienmushanensis. Next base: position 454,431 of record WACJ01000519.1, read on the forward strand.
AAATATTTTAGTCAAAGTTCAAACCGATTTAAATTTATTTTTAATAAATAAATTCAAATAAAATTATATTTAATTAAATATGCATTTTTAAATTTAAATTTAATCAACGCAAAATAATATTATTGATAATTTTTACAAAAAAAAATTATTGATAAAATTAGTATTAATATCTTTCTTCAATAGATGTCTCTATAAATCCTAAAATAAATAAATGAACGTTATTATAGTCAATACAGTCTAACCTCTTTTGCCTTGGGAATTATGTACTTTTCAATTTAAAATTGGCTCGGGATCTTATAGGAAATTTATTTATTAAAAATGTTTATTTTAAATGAGAAAAATTATTAGATAAATGCGCTTACAAAATAATTAAAATCTAGCATTTTCGTATATTTTTAATATATTCTTTTAATTATATAATAATTAATTATTATATTCATTTTATTAATAACAAAAATTATGGTCAGCTTTAAACAACAAAACGTTTAGGTTAACGCGACAACACCTATAATTCGGATAAAAAGAAATTATATATTCTAAACAAACATCTTAAAATATGTATTACCTGTCAATATTGAGATACATATAATAATGCTAATCTATGGCAAAAATTAATAAACATTATTTAACACAATATGAAGCATAATATAATAGAGATTTTTTTTAAAAGATGTTGAAAAATAAATATATAGTTAAATTTCATGTTATTATAAAAATGTAAATAATTTTTAATAAACCAACGGGTCTAACAATTAAATCGTTGGTGACTTAATTCTGCAATCGAACTGATAATAATATTTTAGCATGAATAATATTTCGTCAAATATTTTTCTTTTTAGTCATGGAAATGAAAATCGACATTTGAGACCAAATGAAAACATGATATTTGCGTTGTAGTTCAATTCACTCAGTTGGCAGCGCTGCTTGTCATTATTGAGATCGTCATTCCAACGCCTTTTAAAAGAAATTTTCATCAAATCACCATTAAACGTCAATAATTCAACTAGCATGTATGTACTAATTACAAAGACAATATTATGGTTTATAAATCCAATTAAATCAACGCTTAAAATATATATTTTATCCTAAAGACAAAATTATTATTTTGTCATATAGAACATTATAGGAAAGCATTTTGTTCGTTAATAAATTATTTATTGTTTGTATAGCATCAAGGCCATTGTATAAATAAAGCCATAAATTGAGTACAATTTCACGCTAGACATTTTTCATTTGCATGTATATACAATTGACAGATCGTTTAATTGAGCTTGCGAAACTGTTGAAATACATTTAAATATTCATGCTTTATTCTAATATTATTCGTATGTCTATATCAGAAGATAATGAAACAATTATTATTATTTTCAGCGTCAAAATGGGGAGGAAGCTCTGCGGATTTATAGATTTTCGTACTGGATCTCTAATTGTAGGATGGGTTGACCTGGTAATGTATATTTGATTAAAATACAAGCATTAATACGGATCGTTTTTTATTACTAATTTGAATAATATTCACGTCTTCACAGATAACCACAATTATTATATTTTTGCTGAGTCTTGGGTCGTACCTGTGCGCGTTAACATATGAAGACTCTGATGATCTCCACGAGAATTATTATGCAAAATGTAAGTAATAAACGTTGTAGACTACATTTTTTTATATTAAAACATCTGAGATTTTTATATTTCGTTTGACCTGTATTTTTGTCATTTTTGCCGCACTCCGCCGAAACGCACTACACGAATGTTGTGCTCCGCTTTATTGTACGAATAAATGCGTTGAGCCGACTTCTAATCTTTGCTTCTTCATCGCGACCATCCACTATCATAATCTTCGGAACTACCCCATCCATACAAATCCTGACAATATCCGTAGTTCATTGATGCAGTCTCAGCGATCTAAACTAACATTACAAGCGTCAAAGTTTCGAGTGACCTTTGGGCCCGAGTTTTGCTCTCCGGATAATGCAACAACCGCCACTCCAACGCACTCTTTCTTCATCACGATCGATTAATTCCGATGCGGTTGGATTTCCAGAAGTGATTTGAAGGTTTTTATATTTGAATCCAGCGCTCTGAATTTCATACCCGCTCCAACTTCTCTTCGTCGGCTAATAACTTTATGAATTTAATTTATATTGACTTGAAATTTACTGAATGTATTCTTCAACATTGGCTCTTTCCAATACACAGAGAATTTTTTTATTAATTTGTACTAACAAGGCAAAAACGTCCAATAATAAAATGTATTTATGATTCCAGGTCTTTTGAAAATTGCCCCTCCGACTATGATTTTTTGCCTCATTGGAATTGTGCTGTGTTTCATGTTTTTGTATGGAATATATAAGGTAATATTAAACAATAGACTTGATGAACTTGTTTATAAAGATTGTAATAAGTTATATATATTTAATGTGTCTTTATTTTTGCAGAATAAAAAGAATTTTCTCAAACCGTGGTTGGTCGTATATGGACTTTCCATTATTCTCATCGTATTCATTGTGCTTCTTCTTGGACACTCATTTGGTTTGGACGATATTAATTTAATTGACGTTGTGTACTATGCGGTAGGAGTGTCTATGTCAGGTAATATCTAAATACTATATGTTTTTATCTAGCGGGTTAATTTTAAACTGTCATAAACGTAAATGTTATATTCGTATGCTGAAATCGATAAATTTGGGTCAATCAATACAATGGCGTTTCAAATTGAATTACTTTTGTTACAATGCTGAGTTTTATGTATATAATTCTCGGCTGAAGTCTCGGCTTTTTTTAAGTCCCGGAGCTCTCGTTTTTTAAAGTCTCGGAGAATCGGCAATTGCTGCGTTTCTAGCCCACCTTTTGGTGGCAATAGGAACTGTAAGAATTGCATCTGCTTCCTCAGCTGATAGAGTGGAGTTACCAACTTTAATTATTCTTCGTGCTTTTTTAAGGTGCCTCACTGTCTTCATTTGCACTCTTAGATCTAGTGGCATGATTCCTACAAGGACAGGGAGGCTGTCTGTAGCAGTTGTTCTGCGCACTCCAGCGATTCTTAGTAGTGGCTGCCGTTGTGCAATGTTTAGGCTTCGTCTCGCCATCTTGTCTCGTCCATGGTCAATTTTGTGTCAATTGGTCAATTGCTGAGAATTGTGACCTTTTCTGTTATCTATGTCTACCGCCCGCGATACAATCCTATCCATTCTTCTCTGATTTCGACTTTTCGAAGAGCTGCAAGCACAGAACAGCTTGTAACATTTTTGATTTGATCAGTCCAGCATGTAGAATATCTTTGTCTTCCTGTTTTCCCTTTAACAGCGTCAATTATAACTGTCTCTTCTCGCCACGTGTCCAAAGAAATGAAGAATGCATTGTACACAAATTGTGGGCACGATCCTTGACCTTGATTTTCTTCAGAATCGATCGGTTCGTCTACTTTTTGGTCCATGAAACTCATAAAAACTGCCTCCAGCAATACATTTTAAAAGCCTTTAATGTCCATGTTTCAGCAGCGTATTGAAATCATCTTAAATAATTAAAAAAAAAATTTGTTATGACTATATGAATCTGGGAGAATTTTGTAACTGCGAAAACTAAGTAAAAATGCTAAATAAAAAAGTATATTAGGGGAACCCATAAGTAATAAATTATTTTGAGAGCGTGTCGTTACATATCAACTTGCAATTCCTTCAAGTCATCGACGCTTAGGTCTTCGCTATGTTCTGCAACGAGTTCTTTGATGTCAAATTCGGCCTAGAGATTCGTCCAGGGACACAATTTATTTGACAGGCTGCTTTTCACTCGCAAATCCCTCGAAGTCTCATTCTAAAACCATCCAAACTGAACCCGAAGTTTTGCTCATACACAAAGACAAAATTTTTGACGAGTCTCTTAACCCGAACTTGTAACCAAGAACACTCATAAGCCGAGGTCCCACTGTATTTGAATTTCATATTTTTATATCCAAAATCAAATGACCTAATCTTAATTTTTTTGTTAATTTAGTGACCAACAGTTTTTTATATAATTTCAGGTATCAGGACGTACTTTTGGATATTCATCATGGACTATTATCAAGAGATGAAAAGACAAGAAGAGGCAAATCGCGGGACCGACGACGAAATTCCAATAATGAAAGAACAATATATGATCAACGTAGACCCGATGTGTTGAATTTGTTTCTTGAATAATTTTTCGTGCCATTTTCGCATAACAATGCAATGGGCGTCTTAATTTTAAAGTACGTTTAATTAAGATATTTGTATTTAGGACGTAACCAATATTTTTAATCGCATTGATGCGCATCGGTTACTTTTATGTGATTTGAATCGAGTATTAAGTTTTAAAAATGAACAAACGCGTACGTTTCGTCTAACAAAAAATGATCCCTGTTTGTGTGTCCGTGAATGTGAGCTGAAAATATGACTGGCAAATTTACAAATGTATCCGCCGTGTTTACATATCGTATGGAATATTTAATAAATTCGTAAAAAGCAATATGAAAACGTGTTGAATGAATATTATGATTTATTTCGATGATGAATTTTGGTTTGTGCTGCGAATTTGTTTATTGAATACCGATCAATTTAAAGTCATATTGGCACATTTTTTAGATTTGTTCTGTGATGCATCCGGTGGCTGTGAATGTGATAGTTGAATAGTTATTTTAAAAATATATGATTGTGCTATCAATGAGATTATAGTGTTGTTTTGATGCATATTAAGGGATACCCAGAAAAAAGGGCGTTTATATAGATTAAATTCATTTTTTTAAAATAATCACCATCGACATTCTAAACCTACCTCCGACTATCGGGCAAGCTTTTTCAATCTGATCGACTGATGAAATACAACACGCAATTTTTTTCAGGATACCCCTAATATAATTTACTATAAAAATGTATTATTTTTGATTTTATAAATTGTTTCAAAGTCCTTAAAATTATAAAATTTTTTAGAGGATATATTTTTTTTGCAAGTATTAATGTTATATATTGATAAGTCACAGATAATACCTTCTTAAAGGTGCTGTATAAACCATATACATGTGTTGATATTTTTAATTTTACATTTTTTACTTAAATAATCATCGTTTTGGGATGCGTATTTGACGTTAATTGTGTTGAACGTCTCAAATATATCAATACACTTTATTACGTGAGGATAATGTTTTCGTTGTAATCCTTTGAGGATTTCTGTGATTGTAATAACATTTAGTTTTATAAAAATACATAATAAAGTTATATAAAGCTTATATCATTGGAATTTTAATTTTAGTTTATTGATTAATTTTATTATTAAGATACATATCTAATATATAAAAATGCATATCCGTTTGTTCGTATGTAATGCGTTGCCATACCGTTCATCAGAATGCGATAAAACGTTTGTCAACTTATTGTTTACACTTGCGGAAATAACATAAGCATAGTAAAAATTTGTATACGCAGTTCGTTATGCGAGACGTGGCATTACAACGCATGCCGGATTTAATATTTATACGCTAGATTCTCACAGTAGGCTTATGTTTATGCTATTATTGTAAAATATTTAGAGTCCTTATTCGTTGCCAATTTAATTCGTTTAATATCTACCAAACCATTACCACTTTTCCTATTTAATCTTTTATTGCCCATTTGAATAATTAACGATTAGCAATAAAATGTAATGCGGCCGAAGGATTTTGTTAGAAGCTGATATTATTTATACGCGTTTGCTAAACAAGTTTCCACGCTTCTGTGTATTTTGTGTTTGGTTTTATTTCGGCTTTTACAGAAAAATATAATCAGTAGTCTGACGATGGTTGAAGTTGAAACTCGGCTAGACTAAAAATAATTTATCGTTGATCAATCTGAAATAATTAGTGCTTTCAATTTAATTTAACCGAGGTTAAAAAATATAGATAAAATGCAGAGCTTTCAAGAAAACTGCTGTTGTTTCGATTTGAAAATTCGTCTCATAGGATGATTTGATACGGTATTTATATACTTAGATTGAATAAATTGCAATAAAAACGCTTTAATTACTTATATATCGGTAGTGTCAAAAATACTTGCTGTTTTTTTTTATACATTCTGTTGATTTGCACGATTTATAATCGTTTTACTGCTATACGCTTATATATCTTAGCATAATGTTGAAGCTAACGGAAGACCTAACGGGCTATAAACCAGGTTTAGGTATCGAAGACAATGTTTTAAGATACAATATATGATAGATACATAAAAAAATAGATTTACAACGAAAGAATTAGACTGAATAAAAATGAGTGCTTAAAAAAATGTTTTGCATACAAGCACCCGCTCCGTTAATAATTGAAAATTTTTAGCGCTCGTTGACGTCAAGGATCTTATGTCTTTTATTTTAAGCATGCATTCCGAGTACATAAAATGCAATGGATGTTTTTACCTTGAAATTCTATTTGTTATTCGCAAATGATACAGACCAATGATATAACGATCCCGCCCTGGTTAATGGTGAAAGCAATGTTTGTGTTAACGTTGATGTATCTAATATTTTTCTCTATAGATAGGTTTTGTTTCGCCTCAAAAAAGAGAATTCCGCTTAACAAAAAGCTGCCAAATTAAGATATATAAGAGCCAAAACAATAATGCACCTTAATGTTTTTATTATACAGCATTTGGCTTTATGATATTTATATATTCAGATATGTCGAAATGTCAATTATATTCTCAAAATGTATATCTCCGAAACGTTAATTAACGAGATTGATGAATTGATACATTTAATTAAAAGCGTCTCCGCTTCCTGTTTTGCAAAACATGATTGTTTCATTATTAATAAGAGAAGCTTTTAATATTAAAGCAAGTTACATCCAAATATATAATTTTGTCGTCGAATAAAGATCTTACCATATACAAAAGTAAATTAGGATCAACGAGTTTGAGCAATTTTACATCATACCAGAAAACAAACCGATGAAGCTGTACATCCGCACATATATTAAAACCGTGGCAGAAATTAAACCTATTTGAATTGAATCATATTGGACTATTTTTTCTAGATAATTACCAGAAATATTAAGATGTACCACATGAACGTTCGGAATCCAGAATTTGTCTCATACAGTAATTTTGCGCTCAAATCGCTCATGCAGAATGTCCATCGTGGCATGCGCTATATAGCGCCATACTGTCGGAACCACAAGTCGTCGGTATTCATATCATCCAGTTAAACCACAAGAAGTTGCTTATCATCGATATATAGCGATTCGACTTGATCAAACTGAGCACTAATTTTGAAAATATTTTTTGATAATTTACACACGCCGTTCAACGCTCTAATCTTCCATGGTGATTTGCCATACACTACTGAATAATTCGCAATAAATTTGATGGATGTTGCTTTAACAACATGGCCGCTATAACTTAACAAACTTAGAGCGTCCATATTGAAAGACCCTATACAAAAAAGTAAACAGAACTCTTTTGTTGTTCAAATCATAGAAATATTAAATTCATATTTAAAGACAATCGACGATTACAATACCTTTATCGATTGCTAATATTCGAACTTACACAGAACATTTTTAAATGGCGGTGGATCTATGATGGGCTGAAATTCCGAATCTTCATATGGAACGATGTAACATTAATTATTCTCTGTTTTGTTGCGAGCTTCTTTATGACTTCATTCGTCTAGTCTTTGATCATTCCATCATGGACACATCTTGATGAAATTCCACGTCTTTCTGAAGATGTATCCATCCTTAATGCGTCCTCCAAGTCTGAACCATCATTTGCTTGGGAATTACGAGTATTCTTGGGATAACCTTAGCCTTGCTTAGAATTGCTCTGTTGATGATCTTGACCTGCGCGTGAGCCTACTAATTTAAAAACAGGAAAAACTTGTCATTATTAAGCTTTGAAGCCACTAATAACAATTTTGATTGACCGCCTTTTTATTGCATCGTTTATAAATCTTAGGAAGCGCTGACTTATCTCTTGCAATAAATGTAATAATGTCAATGGTGTATTGGCTTTTGGTTGGCATAATCACCATATGCAAATAACTTCCGCGATCGTGGCTTGGAGAAGATCTTTTTATGATCATTTGGAGCAGTGAGTGGTCGCTATAATGCGTGGATTTGCTCAGATCGTAGATATTTTTTGTTCTAAATAAATGAATTTAATAACGATGATCATCAAATCGGAGTTCATCAACGATACATCAAATGGGCATATAAACACTACCGACAATAAGTTTGGAAACGCCTTCTTTTTTATGTAAAAACATAAGTAATTGTTACAAATACTTTTTAAAAACTTTTTTACAAAGTTATAATCTTTTTGCTTAACAATACATCATAATGTGCATTTGAATCGCAATACAAACGCAAGAAAAAATATTTTCTTGAAAATTTATTAACATATTCAGTATTTATGTAGATACTGAAAACTAGGATCAACCAAATTAACTATCGCGATTCGTACTTTAATTATTAAACTACGAAAAGGCTTTTACAATCAGGAAGATAGCCATCAATGAGGTGCTTTATACCATTAGAAGACATCAGGAGACTGGGACTTTGACTGACAGAAAAATACCGGACCGTCCAAAATTTAGCAAGAAAGACGGTAATAATTTTATTATATTATCTTCGTCTTACAGCCTCCCAGTTGACCGCAAAATTGGATGAAACTTGATCATCTAACGTGTTTGTTTCAAATTCATATGGGCGTGTAGCGCTAAATAATCACAAAATAAACAAATTGAATAAACAGAATGGAATACTTTGGGCAAAAAAATAAAAAAACCGGAAAATTTATTATCTTTTGGATAGACAAATCCAAATTAACGGAAAATTAAATACAAAAAAGCTACTAGAAAATACTTCAAGCAAATATAATGCCTTCAGGTCTTCGAATATTAGGGCAAAACTTTACATTCCAGCAAGATAACGATGTCAGACATCGATATCAATCGAAAAACGAAAAGTTGTTTGCATATTTGTGCCAATATCTATTTAAATAAGCGTTTCCAAACTTATTGTCGGTTGTGTTTTTTCGAAGATACTTTACCTTTTTAGTCTTTTTAAGCCGACATTCGACAAATTATTCTAATAAATCAGTCGAGCGCGACTTATAGGCTGGCTATATAATTACAATCGAATGCTAAAATTCGCAAAAAATAGCCACTATATGAAGTTTATTTGCTTGAAAATTATCACGTCTTATATAATGTACTCGTGCCGCATTTTTTAAAAATAATTTGCGTTCAATAGGTCTTAATATTTTTAGATATGTGACATCACAATTTCTTTTTGCCACCATTGCGACAATTTTTCATTGAACTTGAAGGTCTTTCATTAAAAAATATGAGGGTCATTCCTCAAGTCACCACTTCCAACATTTCCAACAAGTCTTCCTGGTCAATTTCGTTTTGTTGAGTTCGTAATAATTCTGTAGATATGTTCGGGTATGGCGTCCGATCACGAGGCATTCGTCATGTCAGCAGTCTGAAAAGTGGACCGGTTGGACACACAGACCTCGTGGCCACTCCGTCCTCTTTTAGGACTTTTTGCAGTATTTACAAAGATGAATTCTATGATCTGTACCATCACAGATGCCCCCTCAAAGGCTAACCTTTATAGGTGGCTTGCGGCAAATGTGGTTGCGAACGACTTTAGACTAACCCCACCCATAAAAACAAAAGTTAGTTTCAAATTACAAAATCTAGCTAGTTTTTTCTTCGCGGCCACTCGAAATTGAAAACGAGCGTGTCCTTGCGGACATAGATCCAGATTTTGCACCTTGCTGTGCATTTTTATTGAGCGGGTTGACAAGATGTGAAGAAATAGACGCATACTTCATCCTGAAAAACTCGGCATACACTAGATTGAAACATCATCACGACGCTGTTTTTGTTCCATTGTGAGCAAACGCGGCACCCATCTTGCGCACAGCTTTCTCATGTCCAAATTTTCAGTCAATATGCGATGTACAGCATTTTTTTAAATGCCCATCAAGTCTGCTAGCTCATGCACTTACAGTCGACGATCATCCAATAACATTTGGTGGGTTTTATTCACCATTTCTGGAGTGGTTACCTCATTTGGCCGAACACTGCGCTTTTCATCTTGGCAGATCGTACGGCTTCGTCTAACCTCGCCTTGTCCATGATGTATTTATTGCAACTCGACTCTATAATGGTATTTTTTCAGAATGTCATATAGTGTACCAAAAGTATATATCATGGTATTTTTTTTAAATGACGCTCGCGCTGCGCGTGACCCACGGTGCGGTCATCGAAGCCGGAGAAACGTCACGGTTGGTAGCCGTGACGGCGGCGAGGGAACATACCGGGGGCTCGCGAGATCGGTGGCGCCCCAGGGCTGTTACAATACATTATAATAATATTTAATATGTTGCTTTTAAAATAGTGTTATTTAACTTTTTCCAACAAGACAGCGCTGCATGCCACACAGCACATACCACGATGGACATTCTGCATGAGCGATTTGAGTGCAAAATTAAACTTCCCGAATACATACCACCAAGCAAAGCACAGTGGATATTTGAACGGCATTATATTTCATTCTTATTGCCATAAAATATTCTTTCAAATACAATAAAAATTGAGTGAATATCTCACACACAATTTGTTTAATTTGCATTTAAAAACTGAGCGTCCTTATTGATAGGCCTTGTATTATTTTTTTATAAATCTCATTAATGGCAGCAAAAAATACGCGTTTCCTGAACCGTGTCTCGATGCAAACTGATTGTACAAATACAAGCTTTCATTATGCAAATTCGCATTTTTAGCACGTTTTTATACAATTGTTTATGAAAAAAAAGCATATTATATTTGTCAACATGCTTTTATAGATCTTCCAATAGATCAAAGATCTCATAAACGCTAACAAATCTAATTCATTTAAATTTATACAGCTTTTCTTTACGACTTTTAACATATGTGAAATGAAGCATTAAACGCTGAAAGGCTTTTTGTTTGAATTTAAAGAGCCAAATTTGGATTTTTAATCATGAGAATGGATCCATTTAATTTACATAAGTGTGCCGCATTTTTACGCGGTCCATTACCAATTTACCGCGTAAAAATGATTGGACGTTCAAATAACAACAAAACTAAAGGAATTTCGTCCATTCCTTATGTCAAGCCAAATGTTACCAATTTAAAACGTCATAATATCGCTTTATCTGTCTTCTTAATCTCATCTCAATCTATTTTCATGTGGGAAGAAAAAGCATCAAGAAAACCTTTCATCTCTAGAAAAATCTCATTTGGAAATTGTCCACGCACTATAAGAAAACGTTTTGGGAAATGACGCGTTTTTGAAACCGCTTTTATATCTAAAACAACATCTTACACGCGCCCATAAGATGGACTATGAATAAATTCGAAATACGTCAATAGCGAGTTTTTCGGAAATTTTTTTTGCGAAATAACGCACTAATACGTTTTTTGTAGCTGTATTTTCGCCAAAAATGAGCAATAATTTTGCGCATGAATTAAAATAACATTATTTTACGTTTGAGTTGTTTACTCATTAGGTGTGTCTGAAAATAGCGACACTTTTGGGAAAATTGGCAATAAACAAATCATCGTTTGTGTTTGGATGTTCTAATGTTGAATTTCTCATATTGCAATGTACAGTTGGTAGAAATTCAGTTTGTTTGGTCGCAAGTGTTTGTCGGCTATTTTGTTTAGTAACAGTAAATTCTTCCGATGGAGAGGTCGTTGCGTGCTGCTACCCGCCAACTCTTTTTGGATTTTTTTTCTTTTTTCCTGTGGGAATTTTACATAAGACACCCTGAGTTTGATACCAAGGTAGTGTCAGATTCTTACTGACTAAACCCCTCCCTTGTTCTTCTCTGACCCCCCCCCCTGGTATTGTTTTCCACATTACTTCGGGAGGACAGGTAGTCTGGTCTTAGGTAATTGGCCCTATTCTAGCGTTAGAGAGCCGCTCGGCGCCTTTCTGTTTCACTGCCTTCTTTGGCGCTCAGAATTTCTTCAACTTAATCGCGCCAAATGTCCCAGTTCTTCTTGCTTGCCATCATGTTGTGGATCCCATGGTGATGGTGGTTGATGGTGTTTCTGTGGGGTGTTCAAGCCTCACAGTCAGTGATGGTGTGTTCGGCATCGTCGACCTCTGCTTGGTGGTGGTGGCACACCGTGTTTTCGGGCCCTCCACCGGCTTACGACCGGGATAAGTTGGTGGTTGCCAGACTTCCTACAGTTTCTGGTCATGCTCGTTGTGGGTTTTGGGATCTTCAAAATCCAACGTGCTCTTCTTTACCTGGAGGTCCAGTGGGGGGATTCCAGCAATCATGGGCACCACTTCTTCAGATACAGTTCCGTATACTACGGTGACTCAGAGCGCTTCCTGCCTCTGGACCCCAGCCAGCTTCTTCTTAACTCGCTTATGGTACGTCTTCTACACGGCTTTGGTCCTCTGATATTAGGTATGAGCCGTCCGAGCTCACTGACTACCTTCTGCGCAGCTGCTTCAATATGTTTTCTGAAGATCAGCTTGTTGTCCAAGAAGATCCCTAGATATCTCAGAAATTTGCTGTATTCAACCTCGTGACCATTCACAACAAGCCTTTTGACCCTCGGTCTTCTTCTTCTAGTGCAGATCATTGCCTCCGTTATTTCTGCCGTCAGCTGCAGGCGATTTTCCCGCATCCATGAGTTGATTCTGTCGAGGGCTTCATTGCCCGTCGCCTCTGTTTCCCATGGATGTCGAGCTGTCACCAACAATGCGACGTCATCCGCGAAGGCAAGGAGTTCTGCTCCGTGTGGCATCTTTATTGTCAGCAGACTGTTGTCTTTTGGATTCTCGAGTATAGAGACACACCCATATTTCATCCCCTGTCACGATAGCGTCCAGAAAAGCTTCTCCCTCCTGTGCAGCATTTATATTCTGGGAATCTATCTCGTACACAGCTTCTTGTAACCAAGTTTTTTGACACAAGATCACCAAGGAGATTTCAAGAAATGTCATGAAATTCTGCGTGAAGGTCGTCAAGCGTCACACGGCGGTCATATCGCATTTGTTCTTCAATTTTTGAACAAGCTCATCAAAAATTACTGATGGTTTCCCACTCTTTGTCGTGGCTCGTCAAATCAAATTAAATCAAATTGACCACTAGGATTCCCCATACACGCCAGATGCGCCAACTTCAAAACAAAAATAACTCCCTCGACCCCTTATAACCCAAACTTTTAGATGATCCTCGTAACATATTGGGGCTCTCTAGTCTATTGCCTTCGTTGCTGCGATAGTTGCCGATTACCGCGTTGTTCGGCTGCAGAAATCGCACTAGGCGGTCACATGGAACACGGTGCGCTTCATACTTTTAGCCTTGTTGATGATCTCGGTACTAATAAACCCCGTCGAAGGGAGGGTAGTTGTTTATCTTCGATGGTGATTCGTTTCCCCTATGCGACATCCAAAAGGAGGGCTCAAAATACGGAAAAAAGGAGACTATTAAAATATTCAATTCCAGATACTAGGCGACGATCTCTTCGCATCCTTTGAAATACAAGGACTTTCACACGGCATGGACTTAAAAATCATGTTAAGAAACCAAGCTTATCAAGGACCGAAATGGGCTCAGAGGCCCTCATACTTACAATGTGCCAAGGGCCTCTCATATGATAAATCCGCCATTGTTTACGGCGAAACATTTAGTCTGCAAATTAGCCTATTTAACTGTTCATTATTGCCTTATCGATATAAAATGCTCGTTATAAACGTGAAGCGCGTACAATGGCGCGCGCCTTTTCCAAGCATCCATCACACGATTACTCGCTACGACCGTGATGTGTGATTATAAGCGCTTTAAGATGATTCTAGTGCACGTTATGTTATATAAACGTCGATCGATATATTTTTTTCAATGTCAAAATTTGCATTCATTACGCCGAGAAACACGTTTGACGGCATTGCATTTAAGCGATTAAAAAGGGTCTCATGACCGCCAAATCAAATCTACTTTTTCAGTGAGCATTTAGTCAATTTGGGCATTTTGCAGAGGACGTATCACTGTGGTTGCTTTGGAAGACAGTGTTTATCTCATTGCTGGATCATTTGAAATTTGTGAAAGTTTTGTGGATTTCTTCAAAAAATGTGGTATTTTCAAATATTGATACAAATGGTATTATTGTTTGTTATTTCAAAATTGTGCTATATTTCAGAGCTTTCAGAATATTTATTTGATTTTTTTGAATAACTTTTCAGTGTTTAAATCCAGCTTACAATTCATATTACTGTGAAATGGAATGAAATTTCTTTTAAGCGTGAAATTGAATTGCATTAAATACGACATTTGTAGAAAATACACCTTATAAAATACGCCGAAGCAATTGTTTTTCTGAATGAATCATTCATTTTGTAAATGATGCCTGTATTAAGAAAATAATTAGTAGTGTTTGCTGAAAAATTGTGCTGAAATCATTCCAAGTGCAATTCATCATAAATGATAAAAGGTTTTTGAATTATTTAATAGCTTAATTAAACATTTAATACATAACTTAATAGCTTTTTTATAATAATATTTAACACAATTTCTTTAGATAAACGCTTAAATTCACTATCTTATATTTAGTCTTATTAACATAAAAGGAATAGCATAAATTTCTTAAATCACTTGAATTAAGCGCTGGGTCAAAATTTTTGAGAGGCCCAAGGTGTTTATAAGTAAATCCGCCATTGCGTAGTTAATATTATATGCATCTTTATTATTATAAAAAAAACAGAAGATTAAAATTGTTTAAAAGGTAGTTTATGTCATTAAATTTTAACAAAATCTTAATGAAACCTAAAATGTTTCATTGAAATAAATTTATGTATCATCGGACAATACTATCAAAGTTATGTATCATTAATTGATATAGCTTCCTACATTATAAAAAAACGAATGAACTTTGAATTTAAGTTTTTAACAAGCCTTGAAATACTAAAAAATACACCTAGTATGCTTAACACATTACTTGCGGGGACACTTCGCGCTCGTTTGTTCCTTGACTCGGGCAAACCTTGCATGCAAAAAACTGTATTTATGTAAAATATCGTTTTTAAACATTTAGTTTTTGTACTAAATCAGGTCTAACGTTATTAATCATATTTTTTACACATTCGACATTAACGACTTCCGCATATCATGCAAATACGCATTTATAGAATTGAACCAGAAAATCGTGTTTTTATTTTTTATTAGCATCTTGTTAGACAGACTTTTTAGAACGAATTTAAATAAAGCCATATATTTTTTATGTAGCATTTACACCTTGATATTAAGGGGACTCAAAATTTTGAAACAAAAATGAAAAGGGAAACTTTTTGCTTCTGAGCCGAAAAGTTTTTACAAAAAATGAATAGATGGTCTGCCATAATAAACAATATTTTATAATTTTTTTAAATGCGGGCAAATAAGTTAGTTAGAGGGAAGCTATAGATCCCGTGACAGATCGCCGCCCCGTATGGAGGCCACGTGCCTCGCAATCGTCGCCAGTTGCGACAAGTCAAGATTATAATTTGGTATCCCTAATCCTTCCTTGGAGCACTCATTTTATGTTGCTGGGAGTGAGTGAATTGACTTCAAGCTCCTCCCGCAGTGTGTCCCTCTCTGTGCTCCAAACCGGGCAGTCGAATAGCGTGTGCGCGGCATCGTCCAGCTCTGTTCCGCAGTGGTGACATTTCAGACCAGCCACCTTTTGAATCTTGTGCAGGTAGCTACCTAAGCAGCCGTGCCCAGTGAGTGCCTGGGTAACCGTGTTTCCTGGCTGTCCGGGACTTTAGGTCCGGAATGAGCCGATGAATCCATCGACTTTTGGCGGATCTGTCCCATTGGGACTGCCATTTCACCATGGTGGACTGCCAAGCTCTTTGTCTGGTTTCCCCGAGGCGTATGACTTTCCTTTCATTTGCGAGCAGGTCGATTGGCGGAATGGCAGTCAGTGCCAGGACTGCATCTTCTGACACCGTGCGAAATCCTGCTGCAACTCTGATCGCGCTTCTGTACTCTAGTCAGATTGAGCCTGGCCCTTTCGAAGTGTAATGCCTCGGCCCATATCGGAGCTCTGTACAATAGTACCAAGTGCACCAGTTGTATAATCTTCGACGGTTTGTCTTAGGGCCACCGATGTTAGGCATCAACCTAGCTAGACCTTCCGCAATATTAGCCGCCTTTTTTGCAGCCTTATTGTCCAAAACGGAGCTTATTGTCAATTTCCACCCCAAAGTAACGAATGGATCTTGAGAACTTGATCTCACAGTTCTCGATACTCAGAGTTGAAAGCGCAAACTTTCTTCGCCTAGTGAAGAAAAGGGCCTCAGTCTTCTAGACGGCAAGCTGCAGTCCAGCCATCGTCAGCCAGTTCCTGACCCTCCTCAGTGTGTCCTCTCAGATTATTTCAAGGTATTCCGTTTTGGCGGCAATTAGTATTGCGACTTCGTCGGCAAAGGTGAACATTTTGGCGCCCTCCATGAGCGGTGTCCTCAATAGGCCATCGTACATTGCATTCCACAGGGTGGGTCCGAACACCGAGCCCTGTGGGACTCCCACGGTGACTGGTCTTTGTTTGCTCGTCCAAGGCTATCATAACCACGTGTTTACTTGCCTTTACACTGCCACCCCACAAAAAAGTGCGCCATCTAGCAGACATGGAGATTTGGACATGAGAATGCTGTGTGCAAGATGGGTACCGCGTTTGCTCGCTATTCGAGATCATGTCAGCCCGCCCAACAAAAATGCACAGCAAGGTGCAAAACTTGCAACCTGAAAACGTTCACATTCGTGGGGTGGAAGTCGCAAGCGAGATTACGCTTGCGATTTCAATTGGTGCGAGCAACCTATGTGAATTAGCTTTCAGGAGGGCTTCTGTGATCGTACATAGAAGAACCCGGGTACACATTTATCACCGAAAATGCCAAAAAAAAGCTCTAAAAGGGGACATAATAGCCACAGAGTCCGTGTGTCCAACTGGTCCGCTTCTCAAACCGCTGATACGACGAACGAGCGCCTCGCAATCGGACGCCATACCCAAACTTGTCCACATAATATGATCCTAATAGGAAATCGCGTATATCGTGAAGCGAATGGAATTCAATCATTCATAAAAATATTCTTGCTGTACGCAATCATCAGTTGATATAGAACATATTATTTTGCTTCCTGTACGTAATGTGTTTGGTTTGGAAAGAAGTAATTTACAATCGAAATAAAATCGTTTTATGGTATTTTACAACAACGAAAAAGAACTATTATTTGCATGCACTTTATATTATGCAAATTTTGGATGAGAAAATTGCTTGATAATGAAATTCTCCTTGAGCTGTCGTTTGTAACGTGACCTTTTTTTATAATTGAACATGCTTGTACATTGTAAGATTTACTGTGCTTCCACAATTGTATCGCATTTCAAATCCTTCGGCGTTGAGTAAAATTATATTTTAATACGAACACCCCAAACACTATCAATATTAAGTATTTATAAGGCTTCGAACCGGAACGAAATCAAAAACCGATAACCGGTAAAACCGTCATTTTTGCTGGAACGAAAACCGTAACCGAACCCCATTTAAACATAAAAACCGAAATGATTAAAAAAACGGTTCGAAGCCCTGATTTTTTTTCATGGTTGGGAATTCTTGTAATACAAGCTATTAAATATTTAATTACTCCTCCATTAGGAAATCCACAATAATATGCAAAAATGCAGAATTTTCTTCGATCATTATATCTGGAATCATGTTTAATGTGAGTAGTCATTTGTAGCCTTCAGCTCAAGCTTTTAGTTTTGCTGTCAACAAGATTATCTGTAAAGCTTATTAAAAGAAAAATTCGCAATTTTCATATATTAAATTATAAGTTAAACGTTTAACAATCTTTACATGGACTTTTTTCGTACCAAAATTTTCGCATAATCATAAAACTTTACTACTTCCAAAACGTATTAAAAACACAAAAAAATGTTTATTTTCCTCAACTTGTTTTCCTTTACATATTTAGTCGAAGAATTACAATGCAATAGCAGACACCTATTACATATTTATGTTTCATAATACTGAAATGTGCCAAAAATACTAAAGTGATTGGTTTTTTTTTTTTTTGAAAAGTGCCTCATTTAAAATCATATAATTTTCCGGTATTTCAGGTAGGATTTTCTAATTTCACTTTTTTGCAAAATAATGAACTTCAACGGCATGTTTTTATTACATTGATGTAAAAGTTTTTTATGGCGCCATTAAAATTTTTTTTTTTTGTATTTTTACAAACAAACAATATTAGGGGGACCCGAAAGTATTCGAAAATTCAGTAAGAAACGTTCGAATTTATTAATATAACTAAGATTTTATAAACAACATTATAAAACATATTTGCCTTTATTGTTTAACACATCTCCCCGTTACATAAAAAAATTCTCCCAAATCCAGCATTTTATCCAGTGTTAAAATCTTCTTTTTGTTGAATAAATACGTACGTTTATCTTTTAATTTGTTATAGTTTCTCCCAGTTTTATCAATTCATAATGAATTATTCCCCGCATATCCCAACATATACACAAAACGACCTTATTTTGTAATAAAATCAGGCTTAGGGGTTGGAATTGTGGGTTATTTTTGAGAAGCCATCGATTTTTTATCGTGTCCCAAAAGTCATGAAATATGCATTTTTTTTAAAGATTCATTGACAATACATATAGATAATAATTTCCAATGTATTTTACACAAGCATTTATACATTTATTCCATGCGCAATAGTTTTCGGAATGTTCATATTATCAGCTAATAACTGAACACTCATTCGACAGTCGAAATTCAACAAATAACGCACATGATTCATATTTTCATCGGTTCGTCTTGTTGTTGGGCGTTCAGAACGGAGATAATCGTCTATCCCTTCCTGATTCTGCTTGAATTTCTTCACCCATCTGCTGTAAAGGTAAGAGTCCTCCACATTCCAATCGGTTTAAAGTCGCTGTAATCAATAAGGGGATGACAAAATTATATATTTCATGACTTTTGGGACACATCCTGTATTATCGTTAATGAGGCATTTCTCACAACCTACTATTAATGTGATGCGAAAATAAAAGGATAGGTTTACCGTGCAATCCTGCCAGTTTACTTCAGAAGGAGTAGGTTTTGCAAAAGAGTGGTGATACTCGGCTTATGACGCCACTCCAGAAAAGTCAAGGGGGAATAACAAAATTGGTCAACGATAAGAATGATGTGAGTGTCTTAAATATCAAAACAAACGCCTGGTCTCAAGACAACACGAATGAAAGTCATCTTGTTTTATTGAAAGAGCTTAATAGCTTATCCGATGATAGCGATTTCAGTTAATTATACTTAAATTTTATGACGGTTAAAAGATTCTTTGGAATATGATTTTTTGTTGAATTGTAACTATGAACATTTACGAGTTTCTATAAAAAAAATCCGTCTCTGTCTTACGATCTCTGGTCTGATAGGGTTAGCTGACTTTTGTGTCATTCCATAAATCCATAAACCGGCCTGGACATAAATTGAACTTACAAATGTGATCTCAAATTTTTCGAATAATTTCGGGTCCACCTAATATATGGAAATAGTAGTGGCGGATTTAGCACATGAAAAGTGCAATTTAAGTTTGAGATCCTCGAAACCCATTTCGTTTTTTTAATTCAGAATAAATTCTGATATTCGGCCTTCCATCTGTGCGGTTTCGTATTACGATTTCACTATTACGCGGCATCCGAAAAAAACTTTTGTAAAAGTCTGCTTTACCTTATTTGAATTTCTTTGTAATTCTATTTGAATTGTATGAATATTTTTCTTCGTAATATAATGAAATAAGGTCATTTTGCGATCCTTTTAAAATATAAAGTCCGTTTTCCTTATTGGTAATTACTGAGTCTGTATTCTTACACAATTAGAGTGTCTGAGCTAATTTTTATTTATACATTTTATTATTTGAAAGCTTCATTTAACTCCAATAAATTCATTAAAGGGACTTTTCATCCAGTCAAGAACCTACAAGTTAATATGTTAATGCACTTCATCTTAATTTTCTGTATTTCAGGAACCAGCTTTATGATCTGTAAATTATTTGCCAAGCGTCTTCATCAAGCCATTAATTTATAAGCTTATAATTTCCTTATATTAGGTGTAATAAAAAGTCTTCTCCGATTGTTTAACAATGAAAGGAATTATTTATTTTTTCCTTCGTTTTTCCTTTATTACTACCTACTATTTCGCATAGGTTTTCTAGTTTTTCGACTTCTGGTTTTGAATCGAAATATGTACAAATATGATTTTACAAACATGGAGGGTGTGGTTCTTCCCATTTTTATTCCCTGATTTTTTCAGCCTTATGGGGTCGTGCATTGTCATCTTGTAGAATCACTAAACTTTTCCTAATTAATTCTTCAACGTTTGACTCTCAATTTTTAGTTCAACTTTTACAATTGCTTTTATTCCTCAGATCTTCCATAATGCCACAAACTGATAAATATTGCTGTTGTTGCAGTCTACGAACTGGTTCGTTTATTATAGCAGGCCTGGGCTTGGTAAGATACATTTCAATCGCTTATATTTAAGAATTCTATCCATTTTCATAAGATTTTTCTTACAGTATGGATCCATTTTCATCTTTGTCAGTACATTCATATCGGGCAATGATACGACACCAAATAAGCCGTACATGACTCCTTTTTATGATGATTTTATCGGACGTAATATATTTTTATAATGTTAATCTTGATAATTTTGATTGTAAATTTTAAACATTATAAGTGTCAATTGGTATATTTATAATTGCAGCAAAAAAACTACTTAATATTATTACCATAGTGCTCACAGTCTTCACGTTCGTTGAAATCATATTACATCTTATGCTCCTCTGGGGAATATATAAGGTACGAGTATATAAGGGTAGGCTGAAAAGTAATGCACGGCCTAGCTTTGTCCATTGAAGAGTTTTTAAAAAAAGTTCGAGATCTTTGTATTTCGAAAAATTAATTAGGTTTACATACAGACCCATCAGCTTACTACCAATAATTTCCAAAAATTTTGAAAAACTTCTACTGAAGAGACTTAAGCCAATAATTGAGAAAAACAACCTAATGCCTAATCACCAATTTGGATTCCATCAACAGCATGCGACTGTGGAACAAATACACAAGATCTTTAATAGAATCTACAAGGACTTGGAAGATAGAAAATATTGCTCGGCAGCATTCCTGGACGTAACTCAGGCTTTAGACAAAGTGTGGCTCCGGGCTTGCCATATAAAATTGGAAAACAACTGCTCACGACTGCACCTGACTAACAGAACATTCTACGTCAAATACGAAGATGAAGCCACCACACTCCATGATATAAAATCCGGCGTCCCATAAGGTAACGTACTTGGTCCAGTTCTATACCTTTTATATACAGCTGACATCCCGACAACAGACACCACGACAACTGCCCCCTCACCTCGCATAACGACCCCGCAACAACATAAAAAGGAGTGGCGCATAAAGGCTAATGAAAGTAAATCTAC
The DNA here is from genome assembly GCA_008973525.1 of Stenopsyche tienmushanensis. NCBI lineage: Eukaryota > Metazoa > Arthropoda > Insecta > Trichoptera > Stenopsychidae > Stenopsyche > Stenopsyche tienmushanensis. The sequence continues at coordinate 475,943 of WACJ01000519.1, forward strand.
GCATGTCACTTTCACTAATAGACGAGAGACATGTCCTCCTGTTTCACTAAATGACTGAGCACTGTATTAAAATATCTCGGCATGCACCCAGACGTTTAACATGGAAGACGTACATCAGCAAGAAGATAAAACAGCTGGAAATTAAAATTAGAATGATGTACTGGTTAATAGGCCGAAAATCGGAACTGTCCTTAGAAAACAAAACACCAATCTGGACATACGAAATACAGCTGACCTCCAATATTGACATCCTGCAACGCTTTCAGAACAAAGTGTTGCGTACTATAGATGACGTTTCATGGTGTGTACCAAAGACACAATACACAGGGAACTGAACATACCAACAATGAGGCAGGAGATTGAAAACTATGGCCAGAAGTACATACAAAGAAAGATTGAACCCACAACCAGTCAAGCCTCTGTGTTCATGACCTGGACAGAAAAATCGAATGAATGAACACAAGGTCCTCATTGAATGGGGAGCCAGTAGCACAATAAGAGAAACTAAATTTCCAACGGATAAATTGTTTTAAAAAAGAAATTATACACCAAAAGTGACAAACAAAAGTCAATAAAAGTGGTCTGGTCAGACCCAGATTCTCAGAAATCACGTTATTCTTAATTTTCCGTAAGGATTTTTTTTAATATGTATCCAGCCAGACCACTTTTCTATTCTATTCTATCCCAAATATCTCGATACGTACTCTTTATGAAATTAAAAAAAGAAGAAAAAAGTGCTTTATAAAAACCGTATAACTTCGAAATCGCACAAAAAGAGGTTTGAGTGTATATCGCAACGACTTCAAATATCAAACTGATAAGGAATGTTACTTTCATATGCCATCTGACGCGTTTCTGAAGATCATTTCGTTTGCGGTCTACAAGCATGTGTGCATTAGTTTTCAGCCTACCCTCGTATATCTATATTATTATTTATACAAAAAAGTACAAAAAATCATGTATTCAAATTTATTTTATGCCAGAATAAAAGATTATGGATGCTGCCCTGGCTGATCACTGACGCTGCAGGCATTTTAATTATAGCCCTATATAATATAGTCGATATAGTGCTTGGGGGGAATCTGATTATATTTTTCGTATTATCACTCTATGCAGGTATTTATAAGTTTGATTATATTTATTTTTTAATTGAAAACAAAGCCATTTAAATGATTTATGAGTAAATTAAATTGGCAATTAATTTAAATTCTATAAGGGTCATCTAGAAAGTAAATTGGTTTCGCGTGTTTGACGGCCATTTTGTTCAGTCATAGTAAATTCTTCCGATGGATAGGACGTCGCGCGCTCCTACCACTTCTCATTTGTGTGAGATCCACGCGGTCATCCGTTTTTTGACTGTCGCAAATATCCATCCGAAGCTCATGGAAGTTTATTGTCTTGATTGTTATGATATATATGACGATTGGAAGTCGATTTTGGAAGTTTTTCTGGATTCCAACATAACGAGGGATGAGAGGTAGGTGTGTTACTACACCCTATAATCCAAAAAGCTGGTGGCGCTGTTGTAACCTTACTTTCTGGATGACTCTCGTATAAGCAAGTTTAATTTATTTTACATATTTAAATATTATATGATTGTTCTTACAGGAATTCAGTTGTACTTTTGGTTATGCATTTTTCTGTACTATCAAGAAATATATCGACCAGAAGATTTTAATGAAAAATGCGGCAACGAAGATTTTGGTTTCATCACGCAGGATTTGTTCGAGTCTAATAGCGATACGAAATCGTTTCAAAAGGTTTCCACTCGTGAAAATTAATAGTTGTTAAGTAATTATTTATTTTTTAGAATTATTTATCTTTTTATATTATAATGTATTGAAAAATATTACTTGTATAAAGTGAAATTTAAAAATATAGCTTTAAAATGAATTTATCTTATACATCTGCCACATATGTATCACCATCTATATGTATCACCATCTATAGTCCTCCGTAGAACTTGGGTCTCTTCAATATCCATTCATCGGAAAGTTTCATTCATCTCGTCAGTACTATACATTCACCTTCTCATTTCCTTAATATTGAAGGTAGCACATCCTTTGAGTTTCCGAGCAGCTTTCCCGGGAAGACAGTGGAAAATGAATCTGGATAAGAATGTTAATTTTACTGTAAAGAGTTTTCTTGAATACACAGCAAGCCCTAAAACTAGGAGTGTTCACAGGGTATCCGTGTCCAATCGGTCCGAATTTCGGACCACTGACGCATCGAAGGAGCGCATTGCGATCGGACACCATGCCCGAACATATCCACAGGTCTGCGTCCATGAACGGATCTCCGCATGGACCCTCCGAAGTTGTTGAAAGCCCAAACCTAACCAACGAGGCTCTAAATCACCCGTATCATATGAGGAACTGAGACGTCCAGTGATCTGGGACGACCCAGCGATATCTCAGGCGGTGGATAACTGAGGAGAACCTCTCCTGCCAGCTAGCTCGTCGATATAAAGATCACCGAGCGCGTCTAAGACATCCGCCTCTATTCCTGTCACCAATAACCGGGATTTCACCATTTTTGGCGAGGAGTTTCGCACCCCGACATTAAGCCTCAACATACAACGGCAAGGCGCTGGAAAGTACCGGCAGGTAATAACTGGACGCCGTTTTATACGCCCTAGTCATTAGGATGAAAGGTGAGCGCTGGCCACTCAGCAGGATATGCTGTATCAGCTGGACGTTCACATTATGCGCCCATGTTCCTGCCAATTTCACTAATTTTACCCGGCGCCATTCATGCATGTACCGGGAGGTCGCAACAGCCGCCACTTGAGGAGGAGACCTTACCTCCAGTTAGGAGATCCTCTCCAGGACGTCACTAGCCAAGGTTTCGATGTGGGATCTTGAGCCGGCCATGTGCGAACAACTCACACTCCATCGGAAGACTTAGTTCAAAGATCTCATCCAGCAGGACGTTCCACAACACCGGTCCTATTACACAGCCCTGAGGGTAACCCATGCTCAGTTTTCTGGCAATGATTTCGTTGCTGGCTTCAGTGACGACACATCGATTCACAAAATACGGCCTTATTCGGGTCACTAAGTTGAATGGGATCTGTCTCGCATGGAGCTTGACTAGGATCGTGTCCCACCACGCGTTGTCAAAAGTCCCCACGACGTCCAAGAAGATAGCCGCTACATATTTTTGGTTAGCCCGCTCCGCCATATGAAAGACATCATAGATGGCATCAACCAGTCTTCCAGTCTCTAGGAGCTGGATTCCCGCCTGGGCTGGCACAAAAACAATGGCCAGTTGTGTTCTTCATAGGCCAGATTTCTGGAATCGAACTTCCACGCTCTCTTCCTGTATGTTGCTTGCCTTGCATAAGGCAGCAACGATGTTTCTTCTGTCCACTCCTTCCTCTATCGTAAGATTTTCAGTTAGGAGAGCGCCAGTTATGGCCGTGACTAGGGTTGTAGGTTCGTTTGAGCCCTTCTGCAATTCGATCCTAGAATCTTGGACAACAAGGGGTAACCTTGGTTCAAAGCACTTGGAATCACTCACAGAATCCTTTGTTTATTATTATCCTAAAAATAAAGATGACTAGACATGGTAATCTGTGGATAATAGATCTATTTGATTTGGATCCATTTAGTGGTCCATGAGCCAAAATAAGTTGCCGACCATTGCTCTAGAATGAACGTTTCTCCTCTTAGGTATTAACTTAGGCTATATTAGGTGAATACATATCTAAGAATATAATTGAATATTATATTATTACTCGATATATAAATTTGTTCATCAATTAAACGAAAATCATCTAAAAATAATAAATTTATTACATTGAGATAAATTTGTATAATTTTACATATTTCATGTCACATTAGATATTTTTAACATTTAGATTTTTAAGTCTTACGTCTACAATAATTGTTCCATGGGCAATGTTCCTTCAAAAAAGACCTTGTATATAAATTGTGAGAACAGTTTTCATTCAAAAGTTCAAAATAATATTGGTTATAATTTATTATAACCATTCCAAATAAGTATTGAATAACGAAGAATATCGATTGATAAAAATAATACCATCGATCTTTGAATCTTATATATATTATATATCCAACAGCCTGATAATTTCCTGATGAATACAGCAGGAAACTTACGCTTATTTAGCACATTTAGGGTCTTTTTAATTCCGGTTGTCAGACGGTTTTAAAAAGACGAACATCAAAAGGCCAGCAGATAAACTATTGGATTTTAAGATAGAAAAGTGTATTTCTATAACAAACTTTTCAATATAATTTTATATATAAATATATATATATATATAAAAAATTGTGTATAAATATACGTACAATATTCATATTATAAATTTAAACATATTTCTTTATGGCGCTTCTTGATAATACACATAATTTGATACCATAAATATACAGTGCATAGAATAATTTCTATTAAAAAAAGTAACAGCCATTTAATTGTAACATTGTATAAAATTTTAAGCCACATTGAAATGAAATGATTACAATATTCAGCAACATCTAACGTAACTTCACATTGAGAATTAACACTTTTAAATAGTTGTTTAAGAATTATATTATCTTCTTTGATATTATCATTTGACGTTAACATATTATTTGATAAATACAAATTAAATTTGTAATGAAACAGTCAATTGAACATTCAGTATTTTAGGGGAACCCGAAAATATTTGGCAATTTTGAACTAACGAAGGCAAAATCTGGCATTGTATGCTGCTTTTTTTGATTTGGGCTGGAATGCTATGGAACAAAACCCGATAAAATCATCAAAGATGTTTATGGTGAAGTGGTAACAGTGGGTCGAAGCCAATATTGCTTCCAGAAATTAAAATCGGGCAATAGAAGCATAATGGATGTTCTTTTGAGCATATGGTGGGACATGTGGAGAATAATTCGTTATAAATTAATGATAGCGGGAGAAATCATAGCTGCATAGGTTTACTGTCGACAATTAGAAGCGATAGAAAAATGTGTTGAATAATGAATTCATTACAAAATTGAGCTCGTACATAAGGTCTCTAAAATTGCCAAATATTTTCAGGTCCACCTAATAAGTGATTTTCAAAAAATAGAATTTGTTTGCGATCTGTCTTCGTTCATATTATTTCATGAAGGAAGCAGTTAATAAGCCTTATACATTATAAAAGACATCTTCAAAACGAAGAAAATATATAATCAAAAGTACCATCGTATATAATCTGAATAGCTCTATAAAAAATAATTTCTTTTCACAGCATGTATAAATTTGTACATTGATTCAACATTTAGTGTTATAAAAATTCTATTATATTATGATCATATAACATTCAACAATAAAAAAATAACAAAATCTATCATCTTTATTGTAAATTTGTATTTGAAATGTAAAAAATATTATATCATTATAGATATATTATATCAAAAGCTGTTTAAGTAATTATTCATAATTTCTTAAAACTGAAATCATAAAAAATATCAAATTATTCAACATGTCCAATGGCAAAACCTTTTTAAAAATATACATTTTCAACATTCCTGTGTGGCTATTTTGTATGGCGGAGGCTTCGTCATATAATTCGGTGCGCTCGGTTCCTGAACAATGAACCCGACTTCTTCCTGACGACGCCTGTTGTTTAGGGTCTCGTCCTCCCTGAATCGTTGATATAGACTCAAAATGGCAAACCAAAAGTAAGCGTGAAGAGCTTAAACAGAAAAACAAGAGCAATTATCATCATTTGAATCCGTGTTTGTCGATATATAATCATTTCCAAATTAGTTACCTGCTATTGGTATCCCCACGATGAAAATCATAATAGCGAATACACCAATGCCTTTTACGATAGCAAAGATACCTCCGACTATAACTACGATGATCAATACAACAATTTTTATTCCGGACGTTATCAGCCATGGCAAAAGCATCAAATGTTGTTTCTATTGCAGAATTAAACGCATTAATTTAATACATTCATTAAATTAAATAATTTGATATATATAACGCAATTTTTTACCCTATATGCTCCCCAAAGCAGAGCTATATCTGCTATTATTCCAATAACGAAGCTTCCGATCATAGACGAAGAAATTGAGGTTGCAGCTGTAAATCGAATCGGTTAATTTGTAAATATTAATCATACTTTTATTAATATGTATTAAATAAGAACAATGACATAATTTAACGCGACTGCAAAGTACTCCTAATTTGTAATGCTTGGTAAAAATATGTGTTAAATGTGTCTTTTTATTTATACTTTGCATATATAAAAGTATAAAGCCTATTTATATTACATTTGGTCATTTATCAATGAGATCTTTAAGGCTGGCGCTGAAAAATTAAATATTTGGTATGCAGTTCAATCAACATATGGAACAAATGAGGACCCGTATGGAAATATTCAGACAGTGTATCTGTTTGGTCATAACATGATTAATGGTATTAAATCCTGATTGCACAAGATGTGCGGTAGGCGTTTATATTGCCATAGGTTTTCATATACACTACTATTGGCATTATGTTTATTATCTTTATCGTATTCAGCTTTTTTAATACTCGTCTGATCCAAATGATATTTAGGCACGGCTAAAATACAAATAATTTACAAAAAATGTGAATTACCAGTTTCAAATTCTTCTTTGGACACTCCTTCCGGTATACTATTGGCTATTTGGGAATTTGAGACTATCAAACTAACGAGGTTAAAGATGTCGCTGACCTGTAAATCAATAATTTGGTTTATTTCAAAAGAACATAAACATCATAAATTCATTTTATAGATACTTTTCCGATGCTCGTACCAAAGCCAGCCATCCTATAATGATTGCGCCAGTCCGCAAGTTGCAGCAGCAACATTTATTCATCAGCGCCATTTTGAAAGATCTGAAAAAACAAATCAAAACATTAAAATTATCGTCATAATATATACTGTAAATTGTTTACAAGACATTGTATAAAATGCTAACGTCTCATTGTGGATTTTTAATTTAAAAATATGTTAATCGATATGAATATGCAACAATATTTATGCGAGTCAACGATCCATAACATTACTGCTTACCAGATCCAAATGTTATGGATGACTAACGATAAAACCATTCCTCGTCTTAATTGTTTCATCTATTATGACATGAGATCTGGCCGCAGGAAGGACGTCTTCCCGCAACCAAGGCTATCTGATGACTCTCATCTTCTGCGCATCACGCAAGAAGCGGTAGATGTCGTTTTTTAGACGCAATGTGTTCGCAGCACCACAGAAGATATCTTTAGATGACTTTAACAATATAAATGAAGCTGATGAAGCAAATTTGGTGAAATTTACATCTGGGACTAATTGGAGTTATATTATTAGAGAAGGAAAAAAATACAGGAAAATTTCAAGACGTCTTGCGAAAATAAAAAGACGGGGTAGATTTTGCAAATAAGTGGCTTCATGTAGACATCAATCAAGGAAAAACAACAAAATTTTATAGAGCATCAAAAGTGATGCTCGTGGCTTGAATATCAAAACAAACGTCTGGTCTGAAAACAAAGACAGTTGAGTCTTGAGAACCGACCGGTCGTCTTGGCCGCGGGAAGGCCTGATCTTCTACGCGGACCTCTTCTATGAACCGATTGTAAACAAGGAGGCCGTCTGTTTGGAAATGCAAGCACCGATGGCATCAGAAGAAGACGCCACCACGTGTTTTTCCAACCTAATTGTAAATATACATATCGGATTTACATCATTTCGACGGTTGGAGGATCGCTGCTTTAGTACGTATCAATGCTCTTGGATAAGCGAAAAGATCCTCGCCGGCTATAAACATTTTTTGCGCTAATCTCACAGGCCAATCATAAAGTTTCTAAATCCATCGATGGCGTCATTCTTGTTTTTAGCATCTCCATAAAGATTTCCACTTCATACGACGAACTCTTGCTGATTTTTTAACGGGGAATCCATCGCCCGAATCTGTTGGGGTTTTAAAACCAGGAGGAATAATCCTCCTGGCAACTGGAATTGATAGTGTTTCTTAATGGTTTATGCGCATTTGGCTTCGAATAATTTATGTACGTGACAAAAGAAGATATTAGATATGTTGTTTTGAAAAAAAAACCAGATGGTGCTCAAATTACGCAAAGGCGTCACGTACTGTTTTGTTTTTATATCGACAGCCGATTTTGTTTGAATTGAATACTCAATAAATTTAAATGCATTCTGCGAGCGAGCATATTTTAGCCCTTAGACTGCTAAAGGTACGCATTTATCACCGAAAATACCGCTAAAAGCCCTAAAAGAGGACGTAGTGGCCACAGGGTCCAACCGGTCCTTTTCTCAGATCGCCGACACGACGAAAGAGCGCCTCGCAATCGGACGCCATGTCCGAATATGTCCACAGAACATGGTCTGCGTTCATGAATGGATCTCCGCATGGACACTCCGAGATTTTTAAAGCGATCTTTAAATCTCATGAGAAACGCTACACGTAGAGCGTTGGAAGAAGAAGGACGTAGGTTATTCTAAGATTCAAAGGATGCTATCAAGCGGGGTCACCACGAGTCCAAGCTCAGTTTGAAGGGGGCTGCAGCAGATGACGGACTGCAGGGGCTTCCCCTGCATACTCCCCCGTGGTACTCGTATCGTTTCTGTCATTTGTAGTACCTAGTCACGGAGACGAGTCGCTGTTCGAACAGCCTAAAACCGTTCTCGACTGTATGCCTAGGCTGTTGAGGATAGTGATGACCATTTGACACAGTCTCCACCCACAACTGTAATCGGCTGTTCCACACACCCCTTTATGGGTGCGCGCACATGGTGATCTGCGCGCCCAACTCATGTTAGCTGGACTACCCAACGAGACTACTTTCGCGAATCTCTACTCCACATCGTTACCCCAGAGGTTCAACCGTTGCCCACGGGTGTAGGGTAGTACCTAGCCACGGAGCCGAGTCTCTGTATGCACTAAACTGTTGAGGATAGTGATGACTCCTTTTGCACATACTCCACCGACTTCTGTAATCAGCAGTTCCAGATTGGAAGAGACTATGTTGATAAAGAAATATATTTTTCCATTTTTTAAAATAGTTTCTTTGTTAGGTCGGGTACTTCTGGGACTACCCTCGCGCCGCAATTTCATGTATTGTAGAAGACCATCTATACACAAATACAAGTGATTATGTGTTCGTAAAACTTGGTTGGAAATTTCATAGAAACGCGACAAAATAATAAAACAGATCGTAAATCCAATGTTTAAGACGATAATTTGAATAGATAAAAATCTTCTATTGGAAATAGAAGTACTTCATTGAAAATAAAGCGCTATGGAGCGCTGCACGCAACATGTGCGGGCATACTCATCACAGCGTTGATGATTGAATACAAATACTTTTGCGTAAATAAATATTCGAAAATATTTTAAAAACATCACAACATTTATAGAACATCAAAATTATACAGAACTATAAATGAATGTTAATATATACCGTTATCGTGCGTATTTTTTGAGGTTGTTTCGCCGATCTGTAGGTCAGGTTCACGACAGTTTGATAACCTATCTTTGTGAGCAGACAGTTTTTTTTAGTATGTATTCTATGTTATTTATCATGAAATATCAGACTGCTCGCAATAAAGCTATAATATTGCACGATTAACACGTCAAACATTCTGCTATTAAAATATTTAATTTTGACGTTTCGAATTCGTCCTACAGAGTGACTGTATTGCCAGTATAATAAATTCTACGTTTAAACCGAATTAAAAAAATATCGATTTTAAATTATTACACGTTATGATTTGGCACGCTCGATGATTTGCTAACTATATAATTTTCATGAATTAGTTTTGTAATAAAAATAATGAATTTTGTCACAATATTAATATTTTGCAATAATAAAAAAATATAAATGCGCACCATAAAATGACGCATAAATAATTTTATAATTTAAAAATATTGTCTTTTCATATCGCGCTTCGATATCAACGAAAGTGTACGCTGCGATTAATATAAACATCATCGATGCAATTTGTCGTCGCATCCGAGCGTCGGCAATGACGATCCGCAATTTCGGGCGTTATGGCCAAATGTTTCAAACGAGCGTCCGTCGTTTCGAGTCGAGCGTCTGCGTAATGTCTATTTTGATTGATTGTGATTTGCGCCACAACGTAAATCTTAGGATTATTAATATACACGCGATAAGAATAAGCGCTTATTTATGCGTCGATGAATAAAAAGCGCAACGCGGCACACTTTCGAAGTTCGCTGTTTTATCGACGCGTCGAAGCTAGCCGGCGAATCTCGTCAAGGTTAATGATGTTGCTTTTTTTTTTAAAGCATCTTTTTAATGACCGTGGAAAATTTCGGCAACATTGCAGATGCCCAAAGGGCGAACGAAATAGTAGGAGCGATCGGCTTCTATAAAACAATGGAAGCTGTGCGCAAAACAGACGAAGCGAATGACGCAAATCCATTGTTAAGGGGGGCCATTCGAAAATAACCTTGAGAACTGCAACAATCGGATGAATAATGTGTGTTAGGAAAGAGACGAGAACGAGGAACCAGTTGACTGCATTTTTTAAATGATGCTTGTTGATCATTTGCTATAAAAACTTACACCAGGTTGATTATTTTGATATTTATTCCAAGGGCATTCCTATATATTATTTATATTTACGTCAGTAGATCTAAACATTTTCGCAGATCCGTAACGAAGGTTTGAAGCGCCTGCGACAAGTATCTAACTTGTACCTTCCCCCCAGTATTTTAAAATAATGTACGAAGATAGACAAAAAGAGTACCCAACCTAACGTATATTTGGACATGAAAAAGCTGTGCGCAAGGTGGTTGCCGCGCTTGCGCACAATGAAACAAAAACAGCGTCGTTTCAAACGAGTGTTTGGCGTTGTTTCACAGCAATAAGTGAGAGTTTTTGCATTAATTCATGATTAAACATGGATCCATCACTTCACACCTGAGACAAAGGAATGAGGACCCCCCCCCCCATTAACCTGAGCTGTTTATTGGTCTCTCTATTCGGGAACATGCCAACCCGCTCAACAAAAGTGCACAGCAAGATGCAAAATCTTAGGATTATCAATTAATCAAAGGATTAGTAAATGTAATCCCGAAAAAAGGGGCAGTAACTGTCTAATCTATGTATACATATATAGAGTACATATATGTTTTTCAAATTGTTATATTAACATTTCCCTACCGGTGATGTATTTACTACACCTCGACACTAATAATGAGAATATCGATATTAAATATAATAGATACGAAGTTCAGAATTCAGAAAGGAACTGCAAAAAGCCACATAAAAAATGATTCCACATGCGTTTATGTTGACCATTTATTCGCACAATCGATTGCACAACATTTCAACATAAATGGCATAAGAGGATGTATATGAAGATAAGCTATATTGTAAATATAGAAACCAACAACACGTTTATACAATACTAATCAACGTACAAAGTCTAACGATAAAACTCGCTTCAATGCATTAGGAGAGACACTTTTGCATAAAGCATAATAAAGCAATTGTTCCAGGATGAGATCACTCATATTAGGTCCTCCCGAAAGAAATTCATTATTTTTGCACGCTTATATCATGCTGATTGTTCTTGATCAGGGCTGGACGCTTTAAATTGGCCCACAAAAAATTACAGAATACTCCTATAATCAGGACGACCCTCAAATTTTGATAGCATGCTGCGATCTCTAATTGGATCAGATCCTCGTCAATAGAATTATCATAGAAATGAGTTTAAAAAATTAATGGCTTCCTAAGCAAAACAAACCCCCTTTCCAACGCCAACATCGACAGGTTTTTATGTAACGACCTGGGTGAAACAAAAACTGCGGAAGTTGATTGCCAACAATTAGTTACGCCCAAACAAAAACTGCAAGAAAAACGACCAGTTTTTTTCAATGGAAGAGGAGTTATTATGCAGCATGATAACTCATACCCACGTAAAGCCTATCTCAATTGTGGAAAAATAAATCAACTAAACTGGGAAGTTTTATCGCATCCTGCACATATCTGCCAGATTTAATAACTAATGTAAAAAATATCCCCAGTAAGATGAAGAGAAGAAATAAAACAGTTAACCTGGATTAAATGGATACAGAAAGCCCTAAACAGGGAAGAATATAGGTAAAATATTTAAGGAAAATTGGCGCCACATAATGACGAAAAGATAACTAAACTCAAACTACGCCAACTAATTATTCTGGGTCCGTTTTTCTATCGGGCCGTGATGTTGCTGGACGAATGGATGGGAATAGATGGGAGTCGAATAGAAAGACTCTTCTCTAAAAAACTTTTTATTCCACACGACTTGGCTGCAGGAGGGACGACCTTCCGCAGCCAAGGTTAACCGACCACTCTCCTTGACTCCCGCCCCCTACGTGTCACTTCCAAACTGCGGAGACATTGCATTGCAGGTGCAATGTCTCCGCAGGGCCATTTCAGATGGCGCTGTTAAAATAACACATTACACATGAAGAGAGACGAAAGATTTCGCTGTTAATCTGGAGAATTAAATCCTGCTCAGACTAACATCGCTATTATGTGGGGATGTTAAATCGCTCACGCTTAGTTACCAAATGTATAAAAATGTCAGAGCCGTAACAAGGGGGTGACCAAGAAAGCGCCCGCCACGGGCGCAACTAGGCTCAACACTGATTGACTGTTCGTTTTTGTAATATATACCAAGTTGTCTAATCTTTATTTTCTTCGTTATCGCTTTAACATTGAGACAACGTAGTTGGCATAAGCCTGCAATAAAATAAAAACAACAATATTTTCGACCGATTGCAAAATTTAAACAACTCACCACCCAATCAGTTTTTTTCGGACAGTTTCGTTTTATAATGAGAGTTCGTAATCGTTCGTCTTATCGGCGGTCCGAAAAGCTGACGGATTGGATACACAGATCTTGTGGTCACTCTGTTTTCTTTTTGGGGACTCTTGCGACATTTTATATGATCTTCTTGTTGTGTTGTCTTACGCACAGCTTTATCATGTCCAAATTCTCACTCAATATGCGATGTACAGCATTTTTTGAAAAGCCTAACATGTTTGATAGCTCGCACACTTACAGTCGACGGTCATCCAATATCATGTTGTGGATTTTCTCCATCATTTCTAGGGTGGTTGCCTCATTTGGTCGACCACTACGCTGTTCGTCTTGGTAGCTCGTACGGTCTCATTTAAACTCTGCCACCCAACATCTTACTGTTATAAACGAAGGAGCAGACTCCCCGAAAGTGGAATCTAGCTTGGATTTGATATTAATTGGACTAAAACTTGTATCAAATATCAAAAGACTGCGTCTTGAAACTTGAAGCATAAGTTTTATAAGGTAGACACTTTCTATCATGGTATTTTTTTAAAAACAGTAACCGCCATCTATACGTTTATTCTGGTCATTTCAACCACAATAGCTACTTATTTGTAAATAATCCACGAAACATCATTTAACCTTTTGAGCAGTACAGTCGCGTATTTGCGATCGAATTCCAGTGATTCAGAAAGAGCATTCTTAAATGTTGAGCTCTGAACATTTTTAAAAGAAGATCTTTCACTGAATTTCATCTATCTATCTAAAAATAACAGATTGTTTAGCGCAAAAATAGAGCGTAGAAAACGCTGTTGAAATAAGATGTGAAAATATTTGGGCAATAAGGAAACGCCCTCGCATTATGATAAACAGTGATGACGAAGAAAACTCAGGTAGCATAAATATATGATGCTTTTGATCATCATTCTTTCAATGAGCACATTTTTTTGGGATACAAAATGAAAGTATGCACTACCATGTATGATAACATCATATTGGCCCAAATCCATCTTCGCACGCAGTATTGTGATTATTATTTCAAAAGCGTCTGGAGAATGTTCCCAATAATATTTTTATTGTCTCGACGCGAGATAAAAACAGAAGCACGAATAATCTGCTCTATCATCGTATTGGAAAACGGCTGGTCTATTTTGAAGCTCATAGTCAAATGGTGTCAGATTTCTGCTCAAAACATCGTCTTTGGGACCATTTTGTGGCGCAGCAGAAATAGCATCGAGACGTGCGGTCATTTAGGATTTACATAAAGTAACGGTCAAATTAATCAGTGTGCAGAACCAGAGCCGAATCTCTGACCGTTGATTACCCTAAACAGCTTTCGAGATGGCTGCGAATCGCATGCGAGTTGATGTCTGACCAAATTTTGCCCGGATGTCCATTTTGGTTTCTGGCTGATTTCCGTCTCTAGCGTCCTTTTACAAAACGTAAATTACGTGATGTGAAATCATCCGACAGGTCATCGAATGTTTGGTGTTTATACGTTCTGCATGGCAGGGCTAAAAACCGTTATTTTCCCGGAACTTAAACCGAAATACGATTGTCTGTTTTGTTTTAAACGTGCATTAGAATCAACCATGCATTTTGAAGAGCTATCGTTGGTTCATTTATTACTCTATACATTACTTTAGAATCAAATCACGTTTATAGCGAGCAATCGATACAATTCATGCTTGGAAAAGGCGCTAGTCAATGTATGAATTTCACGTTTATAACGAGCAATTTATATTGAACACAGAAACGAAATTCACCATACAGACCAATAATTCAATTAGTTAATATGATATATGAATAAATTTGGAGTGCTTTTCAAGAACTGTGATGATGAGCAATCAAAGTCATATATGACTGGAATAAATTAAGCGAGAAGTCGTGCCGTCAGTTGGTGTATTGTTTGCAGGATTTTTTTCTGTAGCATCAGCTGTATGTTATATTTATCTAGCCGACGTTCTACAATACATCCTCACTTTCTATACATGTAAATGTGCGCACGCATCCAAATTCTAAATCAATCGCAATCCGACATGTGTCGAATTCAAATGACACATCAGCTTATTTCAATGCATCCATTCTGAACTGACATGGCGATACAACGAAATCCAAATGGTTTCAAATTGAAGACATCCGCAATCTCTATAAAGTGACACCGTTTATTCTCAATTGCATGTGCAGAATCGCACACGTTTGATATATTGTAATCGAATGCAATGCCGTTCATGTCTGATATCAAATTAAACTTGAGAGATATTCAAATAAACCAGCCCGACCGGTATTTTTTAAAATTTGGGACGTGCGAGTGTGTAAAATAGCTTTTGGCTAATTGGCGTCACAGAACCAATTAGGCTAAAAGATACACACACCAGAACTAAATATTGCACGACCTTGGATATCAATTTCGGCTTTATACCATCCTACGTATTCATGGAAACCATAAAATAAATATCTTCGGTAGACACTGCTTTGGCTCCAGCGTGGCGTCGAAAATCGTCGGCGTGGCGTCATTCATACAAACCCCGTATTGACCCCCCCGTGGGGTTGCTGGTACGCACCATTAAAGCTATAAATGGAAATGTCCACGGGTGTGCAGCTTTCGACTCTTTGAAACGGATAACATCCGCGAAAAATTACAACAAACACGAAGTGAACATTATACTGTCGCTTTGTCGTGTCAATCGAGATGCGCGAGCATCAGGGCGTGTTCTAATATCCCGGCCAACGACAACGCATGCCGTCATTTCCGTTTATCTAAACTCTTTGAACCCAGGCCCAGATGTGCGGCATACACAAGGTCTTCCGACGGGTCTGCTACCACTCGGTCCCGAATCTAATATGGCACGCGGAATTAGTACCTAATAAAATTGATTCTTAGCCATATGTGAACAGAACGAAATGTACTCCAGCAAACGCTTAATATGACGAGGCTTTTATGACATGGAACAGGTCGACATTAACCACTTAGATGCTATATTTGTATATCCACCACTTATCAACTGTACAAATCCATTTATCTTTCAGGACCGTCGCAGCGTGTATGAAGTTTGTACATGAATAAATGAACACTGTCGATAGCACACAAAGAACTGGTTTTTTAAAATTTTATTTTGTATATTCGCTAGCTTCGGACAGAAATATAATGAATATTATATGATTACGTAAAAAAAATCGTAAGTATAATCGGAGATGTTCATGAAAGCGCGCGTTAAGAGTCATTGCCTGTGTTTTAGGATTTCATACGGGCAACAGCCCCTTTCCTTTGTATCTCTAGCAGGTAGGCGAAACACTACGAAGGATCATACAAACCAATATTCAATTGAGTGTTTGAGTTCGTTTTGATGAGTTTCGTCGATGTGAAATAAGATTTGAAGTGTCCACGAAGACGGTATGCATAGAATTATCGGGCATAAAAGGTAAGTACATATTATCTGCTGATGCATGACGGGATTTGACGGCTGTGTACGCCAAAGTGTCAAGGAGAGTTATGATAAAGTAGCACAAAAAATATACTATGTGAAAATGTCTTTTGAAGATTGCGGAGATGGAAGAAAATAGAAAGAGAATTTGTTGCAAAAAATTATGTAACGACAATGTAGTGTTTATGGACCCATATTGTATCTACCGTATGCAGGGTGCTGCAGGAAAACTACCTTATTTGAAACAGTTATGACTGAAACAAAGTTTCCCTGCCGCATCTGATGTAACAATACCAAAAAACAAATTTGGAAACGCCTAATACTTCGTGAAAAAGTTTATTACAGTTATTATTTATTGATATTAAATTTGTTTAATTTGGGTTTCTCCGGCACTACGCGTTTATAAAAACACATTAGATCTGGTTTTGCTCAATTTTATTGGACGATAATATAATAAAGTTTTTTGTCGGCGTCCGTAGTAAATTTTGGGCGGTCCGGTCTTTTCCTGTACTTAAAAGTCTCAGTCCCCTAGCGTTTTGTCAAATGTTATAATGCATCTTCTTGGGGGAATTTTTCATATTTTAAGTAATTGCCCCGACTGAAACATCTTTATTTTGTACTTTAATGATAGAATCCTGATTATTTTAATATATATTATTTTTTCAACATGTATATAAAAAATATCCATTAATTTTTCATTGACCTAATATTTATATATATCTATAATACAGTAGTTATGCATTGATTATTGATACAGGAATTACTGTACAAACATGTGTCCGAGTTTCACTTTGAGGCGCCGAATGTTTGCTTTTGGTGTTAGTTATATTTTAGCGGTGTGCTTTTTCAACTGCTACGTTATTTTTGGTTTCTATTAGAATATGATTATTTGAATTTTCCGGTGAATTAACCGGAATTCAATATTTTTTCTTCGCCAATATACTGGTTTCATGACCATTAGCTGGCGTTTCTTGGAAAAATCAATATGTTTTCGACCGATAGATATGGGTTGCCGTGTAAGTTAATTTGGCCTTGCACATTAGTGTTTAAAATTATTAAATTTATTCACGATTGACGATAAAAAAGTGTTAAATTTCCATAGTAAAATTCATAAATTAAAATCGTAGAATGCGTCATTCTGCTGATTTAATGCATTTTTGTAAGTATAGAATAATGCAAGATTGCGTAATTTTTTATAAAATTGCAACAGATGAAAAATTCACAAGGATGCAATATTATTTATTTGCAAACAATTGATTTCACCAAAAATTTTTCACAAATTTAGAATCACTTACAATCAGATCACGGTTATACCAAGCAATCGTACAGTCAATTATGGTAAAGCGCCAACGACAACGCGCGTATTTCACGTTTGTAACGAGCAATTTAAATCGATAAGCAGAACATTTTAAGATGAATTTACTTAATATTAGTTTACTTTACTTAACACTGCACCAATTTGATTTAGATTGGACGATTTCTGCTCATCAGCATCGATGAGTGTCCATCCGTTGCAATATACAAATCTAATAATTTAAACTCGGCTCTCTGTTTTAAACTGCAGCATTGTGGTGTGTATTGCGTTTCATTCAGTGTTTATACAAGCTTTCAACGATGCGGATAAATTATTAAAAAAAAAAATGAAACATGAATAATTGTGCATACCAGCATTAGTTTAAAATCTACAAAGCTGTTTTTTAATCTACATGTAGTTTAAGTAAATAGCTATTAAATAAACGTCGTCTACTTTCGATACAAGGTGGTTAGGGCTTCGATAGACCTGGCTAAAGTTGTAGCGCGCATTTACATTGCGTATAGTATTTATTATAGGCATATATGTATTGGTTTGGATGATTTCAGCTTAGCAACATTGTTATGATGATAAATGAGTGCATTTATTCAACAGACGTATTTTCAATTACTATCTACAGAGCGAGGTTGATGTAGGTTATCGTTACATATTAAAATATCCGATAAAAAGAGAATAGATAGGACGGGAACAGCATTTTGTTTATGCGTTTTTATCTGATCGAGGGCAGGGTCGAATACATTTGATCTCTTTTCAATATTCGTATATTCGGATGTTTATAAAATTAATCGGATATTATTCGTTTTCTTGCTAAGTATTAGGGTGTCCCATAAGTTTCTTTCGTTTTCATATTAAGAAAAAAATAAACAATAATTTGTATTACATCAAAATTGATTGAATAATATATGATCCATTCTGTTCTATTACCTTCCTCCATCTCTCTGGAAGCCTCATAATGTCTTCTTGCCAAAATTTCCCAGGTCTGTTGGCAAAATATTGATCAAGGTACATTTTTATATCATTTATCGCTAATTCTGGCCGTTTTCTGGCAAGAAAAAACAATATATATACACTTGTTCTACGGGACTCCCCGTATATAAAAAACCCGCATAAAAAATACTTGAACTACATAGAAAACAGAGGTATAAGTTCCGTTATTTTTAAAAACCGCATAACTTCAAATCAATGTGATGAAATGTACCAAAAATCGCATAAAAAAAACTTTGCGAATATTAACCAATATTTTTTTTACAGAGTTCGTGATATGAAGACATGCAATTCTTAAGCTCGTGCTGGAATTTGAAATCACGTTTAGAATTTGAGTCATGTACAATAAATAGATTGACTAGTTTCTTGTATATTTTTTTACGGTAAGGGGGGCAAGAATCTCTTCCACTTCAATATCGTCTTTTGTTTCTTTGCTAGCATTTAACATCAAATAAATAATATCATTCAAGGAAGTATCCTCAAGCAATTCATCGACATCATTTTGAGAAAAAGTATCAAAGCCTTCTCCACCAAGTTGATTTACCAAAGTAATTTTTATTATTTCGCCATCTATCAAACACATTCGTGCCATATTGTTTTTCAATAAGAATTTAAAGTGTGCGGAGTAATCTGAGATACTGCACATGAAACATTATTTATACAGTCCAAAATTGAAAACTTTTTCCAAATTTCAGGATCTAGTGGCTGAATTAAACATGTCGCGTTAGGCGGAAGAAACACTATTTTTACATATGGATGTTCTAAATGCGTATGACTTTGATATTTTTTTTATGCGAATTCGCATAAAAAAAAACTTTGTGTTCTATAGAAAAATACAGCACAAATACGTTCCGTTATTTTTTTAAGAGCGCATAACTTCAAACACGCATACAAAAATTCCGCATAAAAAAAGACCCAAGTGTACAGCAAAAATGACTCAATATTTAAAGGCAAAATTCCAAGAAATCCAAACTGCTCAATTCCGAGCGTCATATAGTCATCAGCGTTTGACTATATGGACACGGACGGACTCAATCCGCGAACAAGAATATTTGGGAGCCCTAGTCGTGCCCCACAATATGAATTTTAATGTTTGTTTATCTACAAATCTGGAATTTACGGCAAGCGAATTCTCGTTCTTGTTCAAATTGCTTCAAGCAGAATTTCGTTTGCAAATTATTCCTACTGGAAAGTTGTTGAAGCGATAAGACATTATCGCGTTGAAATTCAAATAAAGCCTATATCTGCAGCTGAAGAAATATTTGATTTGACCACAATGTGTGCATTTTGTTAATTTTATACGTGTGGACTGGCTAGATTTTTTAAAAACGATTATTGTCAAATATTTAAGATGTTAGGGCGCATCGCTTGCGGTGACATCTAACGGGGCGTATAGAATTAGCATATTGCATCGGAATATTTTCGTCTAGACTTATGCAGACGGCGCACAATTGTTGAATGTTTAGGTGGAGAATAATCGGCTCGATTATCTCCATTTTGTTGTTTTTGTTTTTTGCCTCGACCTCGATTTTGCGACTTCAATGTGTGGGTGCTTGTTATTTTACAGTGTTTCCTATAGTAAAATAGACCTCGTTTAGTTGAGTAGAGTCACACCCTACAAATTCTACCCTATGAGGTCACTCACCGCCCTGTCCCCAGCTATCCATTAACGCCACACGTCACCACCCCATAATATCGTTAGACTCGCACGTCTTCTATATTTAGTAATCAAGGACAAAATTGTTTGACGGCTTGGATCTGCGTGGATTTTATAACAGTTCAAGTCTTCCGCCTCGATGGCTTAAAATGCCATATGTATTCGGTTTGTACAAGCAGATGTTTTTATGTGGGCGATTTTTCATTTATAAATAAACTTGATGAATGCACGTGGAAGATAAACGCACAAATGTATATGAAATGTCATAAGTTCTTGTAACATGTTCAGGAAAATGTTTGCAATGAAAATTTGTATTATTGAATAGCTGACACCAAAGATATCAGAATTATGTTCACAATTTTACATCAACATTTGTCCATAAAAAAGCTCTGTTCGAAGACGCTTTCTTACAATCGATCAAGGCGTCCACAATTCAGAGCACTGTTTAAAGGTGTTTTCGCACAAAACTTACTTTTTTTCATGCAGTATGTGACAATGGATGAAGCATGTATCCATTAATCAGGATCAAAGTCAAAAATCTAATCGATATATCGTTGTCTGGTGTAAAAAATGTGACGAATTGTAACTTTTTATGCAGATTTTACTTTAGTAAGGTACTGCATATTATAGATTTAATTACGTTTTTATAGCAGTAGCTTCGTTTAAATGTCGGTAGTTATAGTGTTAATCACCGTATTGTAGCTAACTAATTCACCTAATTAAGAAAAGGCACCAAATTTTGCAGACAAAATCTACGGAACAAAAATATTTAACTAGGGGATTACCCATTTCCGTGAATGATTATTTGATTTTGCATTCATATTTGTACTATTAGTGCGTATTTAGGCTTTCGTCCAAGAATTTCAAGCATATCATTGCGATAAAATGACCTGGATGAAAACATCAATAGGGAAAATTAATAATAGATCGTTCCGACAAAAATAAAACTGTTTGTGAGAGAGCAGAAATAAATCGCTCTACAGTCTGTATAATACAAATGAAAGTATTGGAGTTGAAAAACGATCATCGATCATCCACAATTGCTAGAACGACTTTATAAGCAAGTTATTTGAAATTAAATACTAGAATATGTTTACCAAGTATTGATTAAAAGTAAGATTCGAGAAAAGGGGACAGAACAATATTACCCTCTCTTACGAAATTATCATGCGATTCGCTCTACCTTAGGAGATAAGCATGATTTAATTGGAGTGAGACAGATTATATGACGAGTCATCAGTTTCGTGGAAAGGAAAACTTCATTAAATTATTTATATTTAGAAGGAAATATGTGTCGACGATAGAAGTATTTAAATCTGTAAAATCCACGATTCAATTTTCCTCTTTAAAGCGCAAATAAATAAGATAAAATTAAAATATTGTGGTAAATTGATGTCGACTGCTGGAGGAAATGGTTTGCAAACCGCTAGAAGTTATAGTGTACCGGCTCGGCAGAGCCGTTTGGTAAGATAATTTTATTTCAAACAGCCGGTATCTAAAATACATCATCAACAAATTTTATTGTGACAAATTGTTTGTATCTGTAGGTAGTCCGGCGATTAAGCGATCGGTCTCGTAGCTCAATCATCTTGGGTTCGAATTCTACAGAAGATGTGGCTGGCGACCACATTTTTAAAAACTTATATACGCCATTAAAAACCACGTTAAAACTGGTTAGCAATGGTTGCATAAAAGGGATTGCTAAAAGCCACTTCAAAAAAAAAAGTGGAGATGATGCTCATTGTTGCAACGGAAGGTCTCTGGGGATACCTCGCCCTACGAACACTATAGATGGCGGTTACTGTTTTAAAAAAATACTATAATATAAAGTGTCTAGATGCTACGTTCCTTCTATAATCGAACAGATCATAGAAAATGCCAGCAAAAAACGGAGGACGGAGTGGGCATAAGATTTGTATGTTCAATTGGTCCACTTTTCGGACCGCTGATACGACGAATGAGCGCCTCGCGATCGGATGCCGTTTGAAGTCTTTGAAATGTCTGAAGAGGACTGATCGGGTGGTTTCTTTACATTTCTTTACGTCTTTATTTTATTGCGGGCTTATACCGGCCGAGTTGGCCCAATGTTTAATCTTTGCCACGCCCTTGTTACGACCCTGATCATATGAGAGCCGGATGTATTTCGAATAACGCACAAAATGAAATGTATGTCTGTCCGTTCGCTATTCAATTGTGCGCCTTTAGATTGGCCTCGCTTTAAGTCGCCCACTTTGAATCGCATATTCTCAGTGGCTTCGATTAGGTATGCCTATATTGAGATATTCGCAAATATTCCGGATCTAATAAATGGTCGTCGGCTTAACACATCTTTTGCGGCGTACCCATCTTATTCTAACGTCTAACATTTGCGACTTATTATGAATTCCATATTTTTTGTTGTTCTCCTTTATTCGGATCTTCATTCGATCATTTCGACTTTTGCAAACATAAATACGTTTAAACCTTTTTTGTGCGATAAATACATTCCGCGGAAAATCGCACAAAAAAAAGCTATGACTTACACAGAAAAAGTGAAGTTGCATGGATTTTAAAAACCGCATAACTTCGAAGCAGCCATATAACATATATCCAAAATCGCATAAAAAAATTTGAAACATGAAAACAATGAGGCAATTAAAAAACAACATTTTTGGTAAGATTTAAAGGACGTCTTGCATCATTGGTAAAATTTGAAGGAAGTCTGATATCTGGCATCTCAAATGCCAGAAATTCAATAGAGAAATACTAATTATTTTAATTACAAACTATTGTTATTACGATTTTCTTCTTCGGAAGAAGTAGTTTAAAAGACTGTTTAAAAAAAATCAATCAAGTCATTTTTATTTTTAAAAAAGAAAAAAATGCTTTGAAAAACCGCATAACTTCGAAATCGCACAAAAAAAAGTCGCACAAAAAAAGGTTTGGGTGTACTTAAAATAGGGGTAAGTTCTCGTGTAAATATCCTACAAAGATGCAGTGATGACCGCCACAAGTATAATCATTGATTAAACTCGTCCCGCATAAGATGTGTCAACGGCGCCACATTGCTCGGGGAATCCTGATAGCATTTCAAATTCCAATCAGGATTTTCTAACAATTTATTGACATCGAAAAAGCCTTCGATACAGTAAGAACGCCCGCCATAAGTAAGCGATGAAATGCAAACATGAATACCTAAAAATATGATGCTAGGCACGCATATTGGTGAATCCAAAAATGTCTTCACATTTTGATGGATCTTGTTGTTTCTATTTTTGTTGCTGTTTCAATTTCTAATATCTCTAAATTCGCTGGCGGTAAAAAGGTTAACAGTATCTATATTTAAATATTATGAAATCCGCCAATATTTTGCATTATCCAATTCACTGTATATTATTAATTAGTATACAGTGGTTCGGGTCCATTATATCCATGGATTTAGTGGCTATTGTGGCGTCCAATGTATGCGGAATGTGCTTCTAACTGTAACACACATGCAGAGTTGCTTTTGAAATGCCGAAAAAATAGTACATACTGTCCAAAGCAGCTGGTTGATCGTGTCCAAAGTTCAAGGATTTTTGATGAAGACCACTTAAGTTTTTTTTTTAGTTCACAATCACCAAATAGTATTTAACACTATTTAATGTTACAAGCTAAAAAGTCGAGCACGCAACTGTCAGAAACGGTCGATCGTCACCGAGCAACTCGGTACAACTGACGGCCGCAAGAATATAAGAGTCTCTATTTACATTCTGACCAGGGATTGAAAACCGGTTTCGTCAATCTTCTGCAACTTGGGACAAATGGTGTGCCATAAAAAATTGAATTGTTAAAAAAATAACCTAAAATCAAGTTGGTTAAATATGAAGATTAAAACATTTACAGTGAACTCTTGATTATCCGGGTGCGGATTATCCGTACCTGAAAAATATTGATACTCGGATAATAAGGCCATTTCTGAATAGTACTTGGGAACTATATACAGAGATCAAGATTAAAGAAAAAAACTCTTTAAAGCGACCTACCAAAACGGGCGTAACTGGAATTTGGGCGCAAAACGCAGGATACCGAACCGATTCTTGATCGTTCTACTCTAAATGCATTAACGCGTTCCATTTTGACGAGCCAAAAAATAGGCAATTTTTAACAATTTTTTTCTCAGTAAATACACCATATAATGAAATGAATCTTTTAGAGATTTATTATGGCACTCTTATATAATACTAAAAAAATAAATTCGTAATTTAAAAAAACATATATTATATCGTTTTTAAAGTATCAAAATGACATGTCAAAAAAGATGCAAGTCCATGGTGTGGAACAATTTTTTCATTCAGGCTTACTTGAAACAAAAAATCAAAAAGATTCTTAATCTGTAAGCATGTCGCTATCGCAGTATCGTTAATGAATAGTTTTTGTTTAAAAATAACAAAATGGCGCTGATTTGAAAAAAAGTTTGAAAAAAAACTCCTTTTTTGGGGATATTTTTTATTAAAATACATAAGATAAAATAAATATTTTGACCTGGTTTTGCGAACTGCCATAGCCATATATATTTTAAATAAGCTCGTAAAATTTCAGACCAATCGGCGACTTGGTTTTTCAAAATTCTTTCCACACCACATGCAAAAATGTCGCTTCGAGAAAAACGCGTTTAAAGTTTTAAGTATCACAAAATTGTTAAAAAGCGAAATATACTACTAATCAGCGATTCCAGCTTCATAAAAAAATATTCAGCTACCTCAGCCTCTTCTTTTTTGGTTGATTTGACGTATCTGTGAAGTGTTCTAGCTTATTTAGAAGATTCGAACCCTTGGCGGTTCTTAGTTGCACGTCTCCATGAATCGCAATGCATATTTTTATCCATTATTTTTAAAATAGGTTTAAATGCTTCGTTAAAAATTCAGACTGCAGTATATTTTGCGATTTATAGTATTTTTTTGCGATAAAAAATGTCTGCTGAAGACCTTCCGTTTGTATAATTGTTTTAAATTGATTTATAAATATATTAGCAGCATCTAAGTCGGCTGAAGAACGTTCACCTTGTATTTAGATGTTTTTTTTTTTTAAAGAAAATCGTCTTTTAATTCCTTCAAACCATCCATTACTAGCGATAAATGTTTCCTTAGAGTCATGTTCTTTTTCTTTTAAAAACTCCAATAATTTGATGCCTTTTTTTTAATCAGATGTCCATCCAGGGGTACATTTATTTGACGACAATCTTTAGTCCATATTATTAAACAGTTTTCCGTTTTAGCTAATAGACTATTTTTTAGACGAGCAATTTGATTTATGCTGACTGATGATCCAATGTAAATCCTTTTTCGTATTTTATATTCCCCTTTTTGAATCCTATAAATTATAGACCTACTCAAATTAAATTCTTCAAATATTTTATTAATTTCTCTGCATTTTACAGGTTCCAAAATTTGTGCTTTATGTTCTAGCGAAATACGTTCAGGTCTATTAGACAACATGGTTAAGAAATAATAATTAATTCATGAATATATGATTTGATAGTTTTCTTTTTAAAAACCATAAAGTATTGAATTACAAAATGAAAGAAATCGACGCTTGTGATTAAAAGATTAAAAGATATGCACGTAGATACTACATAATTAAATACTTTTATTATAAAAAAATTAGAATGCTTGAAAGTCCCTGAACGGCTCATTAAAAATCATGTGAATCGATTAAGTTGATGATAAATGGTTCGACGGCTATAAAAGTACGGTCTTATCTCTCGAATGTTATGACTAAAACATGTTTGTTCGTTATAGGAGACACGGTCGCTACAAATCGGAGATTACATAGGGAAAAAGTCAGTATAGAAATGTTAGTAGACTCGACTGTATTTAATAAATACAAATTAAAATTTGTAATGAAACAGTCGATTGAACATTCTGTATTTTAGAGGAACCCGAAAATATTTGGCAATTTTGAACTAACGAAGGAAAAATCTGGCATTGTGTTGGAATTAGGGGTCCCAAATATTCGTAAAATCAATTATTCGAATATCGAACATGAATTTGATAAAATATTCGAATATTCGAGTATTCGAATATTTTATATGTGTATATGTGAGTGATTCAAATATAACCCGGAATTTTTCTGTACGAATTTATTAGTGTTATATAAAAATACAATTGGAGCATCTTATTTTTCTACAAAGTTCCCTTCATTAGAAATAAATTTATTTCTTCGGATAGGAAGGTTCTGGATCCCATCACACAAAGAAGGCGAGAAGTATCATCGTCTGTTGCGCAACGCGTTTTCTCGTAGACAAAGACGTGAAATTAATTGCAATTTTGATCAGAATTTTATTGACATTTCAAAGTGTCAAAATTTCAAGTGCATTCAACGTTTCTACTTTTAAACTAGACCGTAATTTCATTTTTATTGAGTCTGCTATCGAAGAAACCCTCTCAGTTGTCTTTGAATTTGGTTTTATCGACAGTAGAAAATCTTAAAGAATATCTAAAATATTACTCCTTTTTTTGGCATGATCGATATTTTTGAATAAACTTTATACTCATTCGATAAAATAATTTCAATCAACTTAGCACTTTTTTGCATTTTTTTTATTGCTATTTCGATTGACAGAAGAACATCGAGCAATTTTCTTATAAAATGTATTTCTTCATCAGTAATAGTTTTCGATTTTAAATCCTTTTAATGGTTTTTTGACTGATTTAGAGAGTAAAAGAAATATTTTTGCCATCATGTTTATTGAGTTCCATCTTGTTTTATTTTTCTAGATTACTTAACGAATAATATCCGATTAATTTTAGAAATATTCGAATATACGAATATTGAAAAGGCGCCAAATATATTCGAATATCGAATATTCGATTGGGACCCCTAGTTGGAATGCTATGGAACAAAAGCCGATAAAACCATCAAATATGTTTAAGGTTGTATGAGTTGTAACATTCTGCAGATGCCAATATTATATATTGCTTCCAGAAACTTAAATCGGGCAGTAGAAGCATAAGGGATGAACCGAGAACGGAAATCATAAATAATATAAAATTTAGATCAAATTATTTAATATGTCCAATGACAAAACCTTTTTGAAAATATGTATTTTCAACATTCCTGTATGGCCACTTCGTATGGCGGAGGTTTCGTCAAACAATTCGGTGTGCTCGGTTTCTGAACAATGAACCCGACTTTTTCCTGACGACGCCTGTTGTTTAGGGTCTCGTCCTCCCTGAATTGTTGATATAGACTCGAAACGGCAAACCAAAAGTAAATATAAAGAGCTTAAACAGAAAAAGAGTAATTATCATCATTTGAATCTGGGTTTGTCGATATAAAATCGCTTCCGAATTAGTTACCTGTTATTGGTATCCCCACGACGATAATCATACTAGTGAATTTGTCTTCATCGGAACCAAAGATACCTCTTGATACAACCCCGATAACCAATGAAACAATTTTTATTCCGCTCGTTATCAGCCATGGCAAAAGTATGAAATGTTGTTTCTGTTGCAAAATTAAACGCATTAAATTAACACATTCACATTAAATAATTTGAAATAAATAACGCAAATCTCTTACCTTACATGCTCCCCAAAGCAGAGCCATGTCCGCCAAGATTCCAACAACGATCATTGCGAACATAGGCAAATAAACTGGGCTCAAAACGATAAATCGAATCGGTTAATTTGTAAATATTAATCATACTTTCATCAATGAATATTTTTTAAATAAGATTTTGTTAACAAATCTATGAACACCGTATGAAAAAGTGACTAAAAACCACAAAATCGAGTTGTAGTAAATACATCACCGGTACGGAAAGGTTAAAAAGTAAATGGTACATGGAAATCTCACTGACAAACTCATTCCCAACTAATTTTATCTATCTAAACGCAAAACATATTAGGACATTCAACAATAATTGGGTAGGTCATATGTTAAGACGAACGGACGAAATGTAGACGAAGCAAGTGGAAGAGGATCGCAGGCCCTCCGATAGTACTCCTTTAGGGATTAATGTTACTCATAATTACTATAATATTTCAGCCTCATACCTACAGCTGTGAATGTTCGTCCTTCTGTCAATATATTGTTGTACGATTTTATGGATGTTCTAAATCTGTTTTACTGTGGTCATATAAGAAATACCTTTTTATTAAAAAATTAAGCTTTATAAGTGTCTACCTTATAAAGCTTAAGTTTTAAGGTTCAATACCCTACGTTGTTTAGTATTGGTTTGGCAGCCATCAATAGTGAGCATTCTTGGTGAATTTGTAAACATGAAAAAATTGGTTATTGTTAAGTGATACAATACATTTATTTGAAAAGTCTCAGTCCAAATAATATCAAATCCTAGTTAGTATATTAGTTAACCTCTGGGGGAGCTTCCGTGATTGTACAGATCATAGAAAAGTCAGCATAAAACCATAAAAGAAGACGATTATAACCGCAAGGACTATGTGTCCAACCGGTCTGCTTCTCGGACCGTTGACATGACGAATGAGCACTTCGCAATCGGATGCCATACCGAACGATTACGAACTTTCATTACAAAACGATGTTGCCGATCGAAGAAGACTGATCTTTGAAGACTGAATGTTTGCCGTAAACACATCTTTCATGGATGTAACGACATGACAAAAACCCTACCGCCTATCATGAAAGCTTGAACGCTTACTAATGTATGGTAAAGACGAGCTTTATTAATACTGGTCTGATCCGAACGATATTCGGGCACGGCTAAAATGCAAATAATATACAAATAAGTGAATTACCATTTTCAAATACTGCGCTGAATATTTCTTCTGATGTATATTTAGCAAATCGGGAAGTTGATGTTATTATAGTAACGAGGCTAAAGATGTCGCTGGCCTGTAAATCAATAATTTGGTTCAGTTCTAAAGAACATCAACATCATAAATTCATTTTATAGATGCTTTTTCGATGTTCGCACCAAAGTCAGCCATCCTATAATGATTGCGCCGGTCTGCAAGTTGAAGAAGCAACATTTATTCATCATCACCATTTTGAAAGATCTGAAAAAACAAATAGACACATTAAAATTATCGTCATAATGTATGCTGTAAATTGACATTCACAAGACATTGTACAGTGGGATGACAAACGATATCTGACCGCAGGAAGGACGTCTTTCCGCAGCCAAGGCTATCTGATGACTCTTGCCTTTTATAAGATGGCCAGAAGATGACTTTTACAATATAAATGAAGCAAATTTGGTGATAATGCAAATGAGAGGTGAATTTCAAAAAATGATTCCACTCTAGAACACAGAACCGTAACGAGGGTATGAAGCGCCCGTGGCAAATATCTAATATTCGACCCCCCCCCCCCCCCGGAATATATTAAATAACATCACTGCTCTAATAAATAACACGATATAGAATGTCAATAGAATAGTCAATTGAATTTACAAAACGAGGCAATCAGAATCTGGTTGCACATCAAATTGTTAAATATGTAGTGTTAAACCATCATCGCCACTCTGTCTCGTGTTTGTCTTTTCACTTCACTAATCGTTTTTGCTGATAACATTCCAGAGATAAAACCGTACTTTTATAGCCTTTGAACCATTGATCGTCGAGTAAAACGATCCACAAATTTTTTTAATGCGTTGTTTACACTTTTCAAAGATTTTCAACCATTGTGATTGTTTATAATAAAACTATATAATTATGAAATGCATGCATATCTATTAATCTAAATAATAATATTATCTAATTTCGAATAAGATAAAAAAGGTCTCTGTAACAATTATTCCCGTAAGCGTCGATTTCTTTGATTTTTAGAAGCTCAAAATTGACAAAACGTGAGTATTTATAATTGGCCCAAGATATTGCTCCAGAGTTATTGTAACGAACGCATTGGTATTTATGCAAATTGAAAGAGAAAAGAAAGGTGAAACTAGAAAAGAAAGTCTAAATAAAGAGACCAGTTGCCAAAATTATGATGCTCTTAACCTTTCCTTTACTATGGTGTATTTACTACACTGAGTCGAGTTGTATTAAAGTTGTAATAATGGGATTTTTTACAAAATTACTACATTTAATCTCGATATACTATCTATATCGATATACACTCAAACCTCTTTTTGTGCGACTTTTTCTTGAGCGATTTCGAAGTTGTGCGATTTTTTTAAAGCAATTTTTTCTTCCTTTAAATTTCATAAAGAGTACGTATCGAGATATTTTGGATAAAATAGGAAGTAAATCATCAACACTAATCGAAATTTGGAAAAAAATTATAATCACTGAATTATCACGCCTTTTATTCTGGTTTGGATTTTTGGAAAAATATGTTTTTTTTGCATTTTTCTAATGTTTTGACTTTTAAAAATACATTTTGCAATTTTTTGGCAACTTGGACGGTCCTACCATAATGAAATCTTTTCTCGAAACTACTTTTTTCAACACGGTTGACATGATATCTTAAGTTTTACTTAATTAATTTACTTCAAACTGGGTACGAATCTTTTCTATATAACCCGCTAATATTCCTACCAGATTTATGTCAAAACTATTTAAAAAAAATTAAAACCGTGACGAAATAAGGCCAAAAAAAGACTTGACTGGATTTTTTTATAAAACAATTGCCATTTAGTGATTTTTTTAAGTCGGTTTTCCACAAAACCGATTTACCGCAAAAAAGGTTTAATTATATATACTATCTATATTGACATATATATTATCAAATTATCGATATGAAATATAATAAATACGGGAATTTTAGAATGTCATATGGTGTAATAAATGTGTGGCATCGCAAGGGAAAGGTTAAGATTTGTCACCAATTTGTCACCAAAAGAATAACACCCATTCTATTGTTCATAAGAGGGATTATATGGGTACATAATAAGAGGGCTCCACATTCTTCCATTTAAAATAATTATTCAGTTGACAAAATAGTCTTAATTTCTTAATTCATTGACAATTGCTAAATCTGATTTATGAGGCTTGTTCTATGAACATTTTTTAACAATTTTTGTTATATTTATGAAATTGGTAACCCGAAACGTAAGCACATAACACTTTTATTAGAGGGCGATGTTCATTATAAGTATGTACTCAGAGTCGGTACATCGCAAAAATTGAATTATTCACCAAAATTAATTAATTTGAATCGGAAAAGTTTGAGAGCCTTTGAGCCATGTTTTGTAAATGGTTTGTTTTTTTTTGTCCTGCTGTTTTTATGTCCCCGAAAGCGATATACATAGAACTAATCTTAATAAGTTTTATCTCCAAATGCTCCAGCGATGACGGTATTGACGGTAAACGTGCGCGAAAGTATTAGCACTATTTAAACTTACAAGTCGAGTACGTAACAATCGGTCGATCGTCACCGAGCAACTCGGTATAACTGACGGCCGCAAGAACATAAAAGGGTCTATTTACATTCTGACCAGGGATTGGAAACCGATTTCCTCAATCTTTTGCAACTTGGGATATGTGGTAAAAAAATCATGAAGTGCCGTTATAATTATATTTTATTTTTATTATCCCGATCGAAAATATTGTACTTAATCAAAGAATGTCGAGCCAATTTAATGTAATTTTGGAAGTTTTTTTTTTAAAAAAAGTAAGAATGATTGAATGCCATTCGCCTCTTGATATACGCGATTTCCTATTAGGATTTCAATATTACGCGGTATTGGGTCGAGTCAGATTACTGGACGTCCCAGTTTCTCACAGGATGCGGGCAGTTTAGGGCTTCGCTACATAGGCTCGGACCTTTCCCGATCTCAGATTGGACATGCGGGGATCCGTTTATGGACGTAGACCATGCTCTGTGGACGTGTCCGGGCAGAGCGTTCGATCGCGAGGCGCTCATTCGAAGTGTCAGCGGTCTGAAAGGCGGACCGGTTAGACACCCAAACCTGGCCACTTGACTGACACACCAAGGGATCAAAGGACTGTCAAATCGATGGGAAGATGTATTGAATAATGAAGGGAGTTATATTTTATTGATAAATTTGGAATTTTTAAACTAAATTTTCGAATACTTTCAGGTCCCCCTAATATATCTTTTTTGTATTGTTGAAAACGTTGCTATGGAATTTTAATTGAAATATATTTTTATTAAAAAGAGAGACGTTAGAAAACTTTTTATTGAAGAGGATCTAAACAATTCCAAATGATTTTTAATAATTTGTACCAATCATATATTTATTAGATTATTAAGCAATTTTTCTTTTCATTCGGATCATCATCATTGGTTCATCCTCCAATAGTTAATAGCCACTGAATATCTGATGTGTTGATGCAATCCAATTAAAAATAGTCTAACCGCAGTAAAATGCATCCGGGAAAATTCAATCATAAAATATAATCTAAATTGACGTAAAAAATGAGCTCATCGTATTCATATTTGTTCATATTGGGTATATCCATTGTATTCCCTTGTGATATGACTCATTTGCTTAAATAAGCCAAATAATTTATTTATCAATCTAAATTCATGTTTAGAGAAAATGATGCCATACTAAAAAAATGATGCCAAAATAATAAAAAAATGATGCGAATCAATTCATCCCGTTTAAAGTTTGTAAACGATTTAAATTGTGTGATATAAGTTATGAAAATTTTTGCTTTTCTTTGCCCGTTTGAATATTAATCAACAAAGGATATATTTCAGTATAATTGCTTAAAAAATTAACGTCTGTCTGGAAGAAAATCAGGCTGAAAAATTGGTATTTGTAAATTTTTACTGCAATATCATATGTTGAACGATACGAGCCTTTATACGTTGTAACATTAGCTATAATTCAAATTCAAACAGACTCTAATAATTAGGATTGATATTAAAAACAATGTTTATTTGCTGTTTTAATGTATTATTGAAACAGGTGATTCAATGTTATGATGCCTTTACAGTGTAAAAATTAACATTTTTACTGCACGCTCAATCAAAAACCATTTATCATTATTTCTCTTCGAAATATATTAATTGTTTTAATAAGATTTTTGTAAATTTGCATATTTGCGTGCGTAGGTGTTGTGTATTTCATTGGAATTTAAATAATGTTAAAGGTTAATTAGGGTGTTTTTCATAAAATAATATATTGCACATTGATATCGCTCGCACAAACAATTCAGTGATTTGTTATGAAGTCATTCAATTCGATAAGAACTGATAGCTTCTCAGAATGTTATATGAACCAAATAAAATGATTTCTTGTCACATCGCTGAAGAGCAAATAGCTGGAATTAAAATTCATTAACTACTGATATAAAATCCATTTTGCAATTCACACGCACTGCAAATATACTGTTTTAAGTAGCAATTTTAAACTTGAAATGATTTCTCATGTTATATTTTGATTATTGAATGATCCTCTAGTATTTCGTTAATAATAACAACGAGAAAAAAATTGCAAAACAATGCTGCATTATATCGATACATTGTATAAGATTATCCAGATATCATTGAGCGATCATAAGGCGGCTTTAAATCACAAAACAATAATTGATTATATTTGTAGATCTCATAGCAATTTTAAATTTACGGAAATATAAGGAAAAATATCGTTAAACATTTTTTTTATGGTTCATATAAACTAAACGGTGCAGAAAGTGGCACAAGCTTAAAATTTAGTTTGAATCAAAATGATGTAAATTTCATAAAAAAGTTAGTCGATTAATAAATGAATTCTTGTTCATTTAGATGACGTGCGGTAAGACATGCTCTGTATTATGTTTTTAATGTTGACGTTTAAAATTTCATTCCAGGCGGTAACAACGGCTGTTTTAAGATCATTCAAAGTCTGCGGTGGATTTGGATTTACCCTAACTCGTCTCTTGATCATATCCCAAACATGCTCGACTGGGTTCATGTCTTCGGTTAAGAGCTTCGGATGGAATGCCGACTTCCATAAAGTATAAATCGACACAGTTTGTCCAGTAGTAATGGTAAGAAAGTGCTCTTTACTTCTTCCGTAGACTCGTTTACAATCGTCTGGAATCCTCATAACCACTCTGGATTTCACTTACTAATAAATACTTTGATAAAATTTGATTTGTTAACGTTCTCTAATAATTCAGTAATAGCGCTTTGGCTTTAATTTATTTTACCTTGTATAATATACTATCCGTTGTTATTTTTACAGATGCCTTACTTGTTATTCACTCCCTCTTATATAATTGGTACTATCCAATAGTGTATAACGTATGTAGATAATGGGAAGATCAACTTTAAATAGATTTTTACAAATCTCTATCAAGACGGACGTGAAAAGGCCCTTCGATACGTTTATCCAGTTGGTCTGCTGAGGGATAGTTCTAAATGAAAATTTGAAGTTATGCTACCTTAAATATCAAGACAACGAGGAGGTACATGTATGATATAAACAGGATGGATCTAACACCTCCCTATGAATGGATATTGATATAATATAAATAAAATAATCGGCTAACACTGATATAAGATACGTTATTCAATCTGTTCCTAAGTAAGGCAGTAGGTCCAGTCGTCGGTTTTGTAATTATATAAGACTGCATTCATTAATATTTAAACAGTTTTTTCCAATAATAAATACATAAAAAGTCCTACTAATACACAGTTATATCATCAATTTTATATAATTATGAAGATATAAAGTTGAATAATTACATCGTTAATTGAAATATTTGCTCATAAAATATCAAATATATTGAAGCAGACCGATGAAAAATTGAAAAAGACGTATAAAACAGTATCATGCACTTATAATTCTATAAATAAATCGCAATCACACGATGAATGTATTCGTTTGGATCATAATATCTTTCGTAGCGGTGGACATATTTTAATTTCCATCCAAACTATGCATCATAACGATGAATAACGTATCCACGATTCAATAATTTGGATAATACTTAAAGTCAAATCTGTCATTTTGTATCATTATGACCGTAAAACATTTTAAAATGCTAGCGTTAATAATAATTTGATTGTGGTTACAACCAGTCATATATTTGCGCTTTATATAGTAACAGTTTTGTATGGCATTTATTGATTATATGTGCTATAATTTCTCAAAAACAAAATCAACATAAAAATATCTTATTATGGAATGGGTACCCAAATATGAAACAGTATAAAATTATCAAAAATAACTTCTTTGAGATACTTTAGGAACATTGGTAAACGACAAATTCAAGCGTCGAACTAAGCACCCAAATATGGATATTTGTTTATTCCATATTTGGGATACTATTCCATAATTAGATACTTTTAACTGAGATTTTATATCTTGGGTGTCGCATAGATCTGTACGTCAATCTAGCATCGTTGCAAGGAAAAAAGGGTGTGAATTATGTGTATTCCGGAAAATCTTTTAAAGTACAATTGACGTTGAATTATTGCTTTTTAAGGAACGCTGCTAAACATTTAAGATTATCTATTCTGCAACGAGACGCCCATTTAAAAGTCTTTTTATCTCGCTGGATAAATTTTGAGCGAACGTTCGCATATAAATGTAATATTAATTAAAGCACTTTTATGTTTATCGTTGTCTCGGTTGTCATTATTGTATGAAATTATATCAAAAATGTTTTTATAATGCCCATAAACAGTTTCCTGGTCTGTCACCAAAGCAATATGATTGCTTTAGATTTAAATAATTGGTCCTGCTCATCATTTTATTAATATATGTTTGCAATAGTTTAAATGCTCCGTGGAATCCGCATAGAAAGCAGACAGCCGTCAGTCCTCTGATAAGAATTATTACTTAGATCAGTTTTCACCAATCTTTTTACACCGGCAGTCCGTTAAAAATAGGATTTTTTTGCGGACCACTAATACTGAAATTAAAAGGGTTATTTATGTAATCTTTTTTAAATCTTATATTGTGACAGATGGACATAACTATAACTATAACTAACAATATACATATAGCAGTCTGATGCATTAAAATTGAACAAAAAAAATAGATTTTTTAACAAATTAATGCAAAACCTGATGTCGTATCTTTGCTAATATGAGGCACGTTCAGAAAGTAAGTGTACTATGACCATTACGGGCTGTGGTTTTTTTTAGATTACTGAGTGGTAAGGGGTGATATCCTGACAGATCAAGCTTAGTAAGAACACCGTAGTACTTTGTAGTGTCCAGTTTCGTGAAAGATGTCAGTAAGAAATCCCAGCAAGTGCGAACCACGTGATCAGTTGACTTGAATCCTCATCTACTTGAATTTGAAAAAAACTCAAAAGGAGCATTTAAAATAAAAAGAAAGGATTGCTGACGAGAGGAGTGTGCTTGTTGCACGATAACGCCCATCCTCATCCAGTCTCAACCACCAAGGTGCTCTTGGATTCATTTGATTGGGATGTTTTGAACCATTTTCCCGAATTCCCCTGACTTGGTGTCTTCAGATGATCATCTTTTCACCTCCTTGACGTCACGCATGGGTAGAATTAGTTTTTCAACTGACGAACAGTTACAGAAAGAAGGTTCTGAAATGGGGAAAAGAGCCGGCGGGAGAGTTCTTCGAGGATGTCATAAAAAAGCTTGTGCAACGACTTACCACATCCATTGAACGACATGGAAATTACGTAGAAGAATAGACAATAAATACACCAACAATATCCTGTTATATTTTTTCAAATACACTTTTTCTACAAAAATATAAAGATCTAGTACACTTACTTTCTGAATATTTTTGTATATTGGATATTCTCGACTGCAGTGTTGTCGTATAAATATAATAGATACGAGTTTAAATTTTTTCAGAATTTCATATGGTGTACCAAATACATATCATAGTAGGGCGCGAGTGTTTTTTTAGTTCGGTAAGGGAAAGGTTAATTGTT
The DNA here is from genome assembly GCA_008973525.1 of Stenopsyche tienmushanensis. Lineage (NCBI taxonomy): Eukaryota > Metazoa > Arthropoda > Insecta > Trichoptera > Stenopsychidae > Stenopsyche > Stenopsyche tienmushanensis. The sequence continues at coordinate 512,883 of WACJ01000519.1, forward strand.
CCTTTTCTCTACTCGTTAGAGTACATGAAATGACATCCTCCACGAACGGGTTATTAATTCAAAGATTTCCTTCACGAGAATTCACATTTTCTGGATAATAGTGATTTAATTTTATTATCAGTGCTTTCAAGTGTTGACTTATTATGATCCGGTTTCACGGGCCGTGGACCACTGGCTGGGGAACACTGGCTTAGATTATATATTTTTAATTATATCTTAGAAAAATATTTTATTATAGATGAATATTCCATGTGTGCAGAAAATTACATAACTTAATTACATTTTGTGCCGCATTCCAATGAAATCCAATTGGTATGTGAGTACATGTAAATATTCTTGAAAAAGGATTATTTTTAATTTTAACATATAAAAGTTACATAGACTTTCTTCGCTAGTTAATTTTTTTCTTTAGCACGAGAGAAAGAGAGATCTGGCTGCGAGAAGGACGTCTTCCCGCAGTCAAGGCCAACCACCGACTCTTCCCGCCTCCTGCCTCCTATGCGTCACCACCTAACCGATAACGGTGCACGCGCAAGAAGCGATCGGTCGGTATTGGAGGTGCAATGTCCCCGCAGCGCCACAGAAGATGGTGCCTAAAGAGAGACAGAAAAGGATGAGGATGAGGATGGTAAATCTCTTTAAAAAAGACGAATTTTCTTTTATTATAATGAAATTTTCTTATAATTTATATGATTTATTTTGATTGGGATATTAAATTAAGATGTTAGAGTTAGAACTTGAGTATAAGTAGAATATTATAAAAAACTTAATTTTTCATTTAAATACACAGTCCCCTGACATAGACACAGTCTCCTGTATTGACATTTTAGAAAATGCTTAATATTTCTTAATGCAATGGAAATATTTTTGTTTCATCTGTGTGCTTTTATTAACCAGGTTCTTTTAATAAGATTTGATCAATATATAAGCAAAAAAGTGACCCGAATGACTTCCTTAGAACGATTTACCCAGTTTACTGAGAAGCACCCATATGATTATTTTGCCATTGTGTATTTATTTTAAACCATTTTTTACAATTGAAATAATTTATTTAAATCCCAGACACATTTATTTTATTGTTATTATCAAGCCCCCCTTTTTTCTTATAGCTCCCTTTTATCAAGCCTCAAGAATCCATTCCCCCAATCATCAGCATCATAATACATTTAATTGGGATGTATAATTAATTTCTATGATTCATTCTAGTTTTTTCAAATGTGATAACCATGTCATAATCGTCAGGGACCCTCAACATTTGATTGACAGGCGTGAAAGCGACATTTTAAATAAAAGTTTCATTTTAATGGCGCCCTTATGCATTTGCAGAAATATGTGCATATGCAAGTTGAACGGGATCATGCGAAAGCTATATAATAGTAATAAAATTGAATTTACGACCATAAATATTTCATAGAAATTTGGAATAAATCGGCAATTTTGAAGTCGTAAATTCGATCGCCGAATGCACTTCAGAATTTAACAATTGCATAAACAAATTGACTTATTGCAATGCACTCCCCCATTTTACATTAAATGCAATGGACAAGTTGATTTGTGGTCAAACATAATTGCTTCGTGCACTATTGGCAGATCTATTTAATAAAATTATTTTTGTGCACGAAAATTGTATTATAAATTAATATTAATATTTTAATATAATGTCGTTTAAATGTCCGCCGCGGCTTTGCTTGCTGGCACGTATTCGGGCGATTACTTTGTCGCATAGATTTGACTGCGGTTTATACGCATAGATCTGCTATTTAAGATACCCTATATAACGGTTTTACCGATTTTCACTTTTGGTCTTCTTATAACGCGGTCATAGACGCGGCACGTGGTCTGCATCCGAGGTGGGGAATTTATCTAGAATTTGTCCCAAGCCGCAAAATCGAATGGGCAAATAAATTGCGCTTAAGACGTTTATCTATCGTTTATAAAATTAATCAAGATTGATATTTAATTCATAGTATCATAGGTTCAGTTCTGAACATTTATATTGCTTCGGTTGCGGTTTTTATTCCGGAAAAAATGACGGTTCAATTCCGAGTGATTCATTTTTGGATTTGCAGCGTGGGATTTACCATCACCATGCAAAAGCGCTGTTGGTCTGAGCAGATTTAATTCGCCAGATTAACAGCGACATCTTCGTAGGAGGCGGGTATCGGGGGAAGTCGTCGATTGGCCTTGGATGCGGGAGGACGTCCTTCTCGCAGCCAGATCTATCTCTTACGTGCTGAATAAAAAGTTACCTAGAGAAGAGAGTCTTTCTTTTCAACGCCCGTCCATCCCCATCTATCCGTCCGGCTACACATGATCCGAAATCCTGAAGAGCGCGTGGGAGCGGGGAGTTACCCAGGGACTCTATCTTATTAAGAACATTTACAGGCTTTCATGGAGGATGTCATTTCATGTACTTTTACGAGCAGAGAAAAATAACAATTAATCTTTCCCTTATCGTGCTAAAAAACACTCGCGCGATACTATGATATGTATTTGGTACACCATATTGAATTCTGAAAAAATCTGAACCTCGTATCTATTATATTTCATATCGATATTCCCAATTAAAGTTGAGTTGTTGAGGTAAATACATCTCGGACACAAAACATTCACATTGTCTTAGTTTTGGATATCAGCGGAAGATGTATATCCATCTTTAAGCTGTAAAGTTATAAGTTTATTAATGCCTTTACCAACGACCTATTCATGCGAAAATTTTGTCCATGTCATGAATGCAGCACTTTGTCTGTCAGAGACAGCACTGCAGCCAAGGATATCTAATATACAAATTATATTCAGAAAGTAAGTGTACTAGATTTTTATATATTCTTTTAGAAACACTATATTTGAAAAAATATTACAGGATATTATTGATACATTTGTTGAGTATTTTTCCACATATTTTCCATGTCGTTCAATGCATGTGGTGAGTCGTGGCACAAGTTGAAATTCGGCTTGATAACCTTGGACAAAAAATACGGTTTTATCGGTTTTCGGTTCAATTCGATGTAACTATTCCCAATTATCCCCAATTAAATTAATGCCATTTTTAAAATGGGGTGTGAACGTATTATAGTTGACGAAGAATTGTCCATATAATGGTTTTCATTGTGCGACCCCCTGTTAATAAATATATTTGTCACAGTGAAAATAATTAAAAGCGAATTTTAATGGTCAGCCTTCAACAAATATTTTTTTACGCGAAGATATAAATATTTTTTCGCTATAATACTACAGGACCCCAAAACACCTAATCGAATTAATATGATGCAAGTGCTCGGGCATAACAATGGATGTTTTGGTTGAGAAATGGTCACCATAAATTTGCATATCGGGTCGACCATTCCATTATTTCGATATGAAGATAATTTAATCAAAAAGCACTTGTCCTTTATGATAAAAACACAATTGTATAATGATATTTTGGGGAGCATGTGGTCAGTGAGGGTCCGTTTTGTTTGTGGTGCATATAGTTTGTACGGTTGTTTGCATAAATCATTCTGAAGATATGTACATTTCGAAGGAATTTTGCTTCAAAAATCGATGTCATATTCGATATAGAATATCTGGAATAAATTATTGTGAGCAACCTGTCCCCTCGCTGGTGCAGTGTGGTTACTCATCAATTTACAACTGGGATGAGTTTCAAAAATTCGACACATAATCGAATGATGAATTATGTGACAGTCGTAATCGATTGCTATATGATTGAATGTATTTCCTTGTATCATTGTAATGTATTCCCGTTCGATTGTTTGATTGTATATCGCCATATGATGCGCGATATGCGGCCTAAATAAAAATATAAAATTTGTTTATGGTGTAAAAAAATATCTGGTGCAGAAAGTGTTAGGGCAGAGGCTCTCAATCTTTTTGTGGCGCGGACCCATTCTGTGTATGATTGGTCATATGGCTGAAATATTCACTTTCAATTGAAAAACTAGGTCTTTCTCTTTACTGATGCCGTGTATTAGAAATCCGCATTTATTGTATCTTGTGACTTTGAAAAGCCACTTTGAAAACCTTCAATTCAATTTTCGATATTTCTTCTTGAAGAAGTTCTGCTAGATTTAACAGTTTCATTAATGTCTATTGTGTAGTAAAATGAGATACAAAAATGTAGCCACTAATTGTTGGAATCTATTTTAAGTAAGTGTATTTTAGCTTTTTGTTGTTGAATGATAAAACCAATGGAGTACACTTAAACCTCTTTTTGTGCGACTTTTTTTGTGCGATTTCGAAGTTATGCGATTTTTTTAAAGCAATTTTTTTAATTCATAAAACTATATTTGGGACTAGATATGAATCATCAAATAATCGAATTGATAATTATCATTTGGGACTGTGTAAATTTCATCGCGGAATTACAACCACGCCCTTTATTCTGGTTTAGTTTTTTGAAAAAAATGATTTCGTTTTTTTTTATATTTTTCCAATGTTTCGACTTTTAAAAATACATTCTCCAAAGGAATTTTCAAAATTCCAACTACTTACGAAGTTATAGCTATTTTAGTGAGGCGGCAACTTGGCTGATCCTACTATTATGAAATCTTTTAACGCGTTTTTTTTTGGAAAATATTTTTTTAACACGCTTGACATCATATCTTAAGTTTGGTACAAACTGGATACAAATCTTTTCTATATAACCCCTATTATTATTCCTACCAGATTTATATCAAAATTTATTTTACATCTATTTATACAAAAAATAAAAAAAGCAATTTAAAATGTTATTTTTAAATTGCTTTATTTTATTCCTGTTTTTTTTGGTGTTAACTTTTTTTATGCGATTTTGGATATATATTTATATACCTATTTCAAAGTTATGCGGTTTTTAAAATCCATGAAACGCGCCTTTACTTTTTCTATACAAGTCATAGCTTTTTTTGTGCGATTTTCAGCGAAACGCATCTACCGCACAAAAAAGGTTTAAGTGTATCTTATTGTTCTACATACTTCCCTTCATTAGAAATACATTTATTTAATTTCATAGAAAGCTGAAAATTGATCCCGTCACTGAATAAAGAAGGCGAGATGTAGCATTCTCTGTTGCGCAACGTGTAATTATTCGTTTCTTCAAATCAATCAATAATCAATCACTAATAAATTTGTACAGCAAAATTCCGGGTTATATTTGAATCACCCTCGTAGCTTATCATTTTAAAACGCGGCTTTGAAACTGAACCGATTCGAAAATATTGTTTTTTTTTAGGTTCGCTATGCGTTTTATGTGAAAGAGAGTTTGATTGAATTTTATGTTATGATATGTTGAAAATTCCAGCTTGTAGTCTTAAGTCATTGTGTATTTTTTTTAGGTTATTTTTTCTATATATTGCTATGTACCCAGACCGGGACTCCCAGATTTCAATTTGTTCCCAAACATCGCATCGCGTTCATTATCATTTTCATTCAATTTACCAAAAACGTTTAAGGGCCTTGAAAATATGGCGTTTTGTAAAATGTAGGCTATAGAAAGGACCGCTATAAGAAAAGACCACCGCAAACGCTATAGGAAAAAACTGTCTAATTGGACCCATCTCGAAATAACTGTCGTTTCTGGGCACGCGTTTCAAATAAGGTAGTTTCCCTTCCGCACCCTGTATATAAAGTTTAGGATGGATTCATCTTTCTTGCAATGGAAAATAATCAATTTTTGCCGGTTACCATCACTAAATATTGCTGATAATAATTTCTGTTGTAGTTTTTAAAATACCATAAATATTTTCATCCCTTGTTCGCTCTTGCATTAATAGTAACATTAATAGTTCTTCTCTTATCTACTACTTTTATGATTTTTTTTTACTATTTCTGAGAGCGCATTCCAACAGCCCTGAGATAGCAAGTTTAGGAAGCTCTTTATTGGGGTCTTCGCTTAACGACCAGTGACTAGCTATTTCCGTGTCCGAAAGTCATGATTGTAATGTGATTAGTCCAATTGCCAATTGCCTTTCGATAAATCACTGTCGACGTTTGGCGCAACATCTGTGATGGGTGCACACTAATAGAATCACATAATTAATTACAAATCATCAAGTATCGATTCCTCTCTTCTGGGACCAATACACTTTGAGTGTGAGCCCAAAAATAAACGTTTAAAATTTGTCTTTCATAAAGGATTAAAGGACATGTGTACGCGCGTTATATGCTCCATTGTTAGTTCGATGTTTTACGATAATGCCGGAAACGTGTACGAGACGCTAATTATCGGGATTAGGCTAAAAACCTGATATTCTCCCCGTGCAGAAATCCCTGGAGAACAATGCAGAAGCTGACCAAACAGGCGCGTCCTTTGTTGACCCGCTATATGGGACAAATTATTATTTCGCATTGAAAATACCGCCGAAATAATATATAATATCGCTTTGTTGCCAATGCGAAAGGTCAAAATATTTTGCATAAAAATGCGCATAGAAATATATTTGTTTGTATAGTACCACGTTTCTTAACCTACCATGTTGTAGTTGCCAATAATAAATACTTTAATCAAGTTTCAGCGCTACAACTTTAGCAACGTCTATCGAAATTCTAGCCACCTTGTATCGAAAATAAACGACGTTTATTTAATGATAATTAACTTAAACTACTTGTAGACAAAAAAGCAGCTTTGTAGATTTAAATTTAATCCCTGTATATACAATTATTCAGGCTTATGTATGGTTAAAATATAGTTAAACACGCAATCCAATTGGTGTTGATATTCAAGACTTGCTTTAAGTTAGAAAACTCGTCGAGGACAGGAAAGACACTCGCAGAGTGTCAATCAGTCTCCTGTTAAACAATGGGTGTATGATGGTGTTTAAGCTTACATTTTATTGTCTCACCGATAGAATAGATTCTGCGAAAAATTTAAATCGCGTTGCAAGTACCTTCTAAAGTTTAAAAGAGGATTTTTTCGAAGACGAAGAACTGTCCGGTATATTTAAATAAAAGTGAATTGTCCCCGACAATCTCCAGACTTGTCCCCAATCGAGCTATTGTGGGATGAAATTGATCCAAATGAAACAAAAAACGTTTATCTACTTATGCCAAAATATTTTGCAATAATCTACAAGAATACTGGATACACTTAAACCTTATTTTGTGCGGTAGATGCATTCCGCGGAAAATCGCACAAAAGAAGCTATGACTTACATAGAAAGAGTAAAGGCGCGCTTCATGGTTTTAAAAAAACCGCATAACTTTGAAATAGGTATATAAAACTTATACCAAAATCGCATAAAAAAAGTTAACACAAAAAAACAGGAATAAAATAAAGCAATTTAAAAATAACATTTTAAATTGCTTTTTTTTTATTTAAATAGTTATAAAATAAATTTTGATATAAATCTGGTAGGAATAAAAGAGGGTTATATAGAAAAGATTTGTACCCAGTTTGTACCAAACTTGAGATATGATGTCAAACGTGTTAAAAAAATATTTTAGAAAAAAACGCGTTAAAAGATTTCATAATGGTAGGATCAGCCAAGTTGCCGCCTCACTAAAATAGCTATAACTCCGTAATTAGTAGAAATTTTGGAAATTCCTTTGGAGAATGTATTTTTAAAAGTCAAAACATTGGAAAAATGTAAAAAAAACGAAATCAATTTTTTCAAAAATCTAAACCAGTATAAATGGCGTGATCGTAATTCAGCGATAGCAGATGAAATATGATTTAGACAGTCCCAAATCGCACAAAAATAGGTTTAAATGTATATTTATCCAGGTTTAATTAAATTTATACGAAGAACGCCAAAAATATGCATTGCAGTAGTGCAATGGCGGGCGATATTTTTAGCTTTTTTTTTTTAGCAAATTGTGCTATAATTTAAATTTTTATATTATGTGATTGTGTTAAGGAGGATTTGTTTAATAATGTGCATGTATATTATATACATTTTTGATATAAATAATAAGTTTTTCATCAAGGACTAAGCGTTTCCAAACTTTTTGTCGTTGGTATATGTCTATAATTTGTTTGTTGCATAGCAAAATCACAACATGGCTGATTAATATTTGGGTATTTATTTTATGTCAGCGGGGGTTGTTTTGCAGCTTTGCACATTTGAAATAGGAACGATTCGATTTCGACACTTTCGGTATTGATTTTTTTGGGAGTTGTTCCGGAAAATGAGTGATGGGAGTGCTAAACATACAAAGCTGGAAAGGTCTGGAAACGAGGGCAGTATTACGGGGGAAAAGTCGGCACGCGTCGTGACGTCACGCAATTGCACGTGACCATTGTTCCCATGGCACGTGCTGGACTCTTTATCTCCTGCATGAGAGACATGGACGAAAAGCTTAAGAGTATGGAAAATCCTTGCCGGTTGCAACAACGTCATCGCCGAATACATATACTATTTTTAAAAAGATATTTCAATTTAACCCTTCCGTCAATGAAATGGGTCTGGCTGGACCTTCAAGCTAATAGAGCAAACTAATGCCAACAAACCACCAGCTTACCAGTATTTGTTTGCTCTACTAGTTTGAAAACTAGCCTCTTTTGCAGCAGGCATTAGTCTGCCGTTTGCATATACACTCTCCAAGTACATATTAATATCTGATCTATAATGTCAACACATTCCTTGTGTTGGTTGTAAAATAACATTACTTGTGGCTTTTTCATTTCTTGCCAGCTAATTCCAGTAGCACCTTTTTACCTAAGCCTACTGCTCTCTGGTCTCCTTCGTTTCCAGTACACAAGATACCTTTACAACCTATACCTTTACAACAACAAGATACAGACCTATCGTCTGCTTTTTACAGACATGATGCAAAAAACTCTTCTATGCGTAACACACAATTACATTTTTTTTCGCAATCCGTATTCTTCAGCAGTCCTTGACAGTATTTTGTCAAACATCGTAGCAGTCAAAAGGTTAAATAAAAAAATCAAATACCATTTTATTTAACCCATAATTTAATCAGCCGCATGCAAATTATTTCCATTGTGGGTGATTTTATTATGTAATATGAATTTATAAATATGCATGCTGTTTGTATACATTATTTTTGAAGCCGTTAATGCGTCATATGGAGGGACGTTGTTTCATCAAGGCCAACATAACAAATTCATTTCAAGCAAATTACGTTTGGTTCTGATCAAATTTGATGTCTGACGTAATAAAGCATTAGTTTTCAGCGTAATTTCGGTTGGTTGGCAGCGATGCCTAGTCATTAAATTCGGTTTATTTATTTCCTTTGATATCCTTACATCGGGACGTAGCATATATTTTGATTAAAATCGAAATTAAATAAAACATTAGTAAAATTTTAATTAGTGATAAAAAATATTGAAAAATTGTATATTATAATAAGGATGCTAGATTTTTAAATGTAATTAAAACAAGTTGTGTGTGAGGTATACACTCAATCCAATTTTGTCATCAAGTTGTTCGTGCAGAATGTCCATCATGGCATGCGCTGTGTGGCACATAGTTACTGGATCAATTGGATTTTATACGGGTGCAGATCCAAATCCTGATGTAAGAAGTCGCAAAAAGTTCTGGGGAACGTCGAGAAATTGACCAACTCGGGTTTTCCCGTACACTCTCACGCACAACAGCGATGTTTTCGATGACGTACTGGTGTGGATGACTATTTATCGAACTGATTGACTTGAATTTGGTTACTGTCATTTTTGGTCGATATCATTGTTATCCACTTCCAGCTCCATGATGTTGGCTAAAGACATAATCTCGTTGATAGCATGATAACAGACACTGTCTCAAACCCTTCAAAGTCGCATAAAAAAACGCTGTGCGACCAGTGCTTCTTCCAGATAAATTCTTCCAGAAATAAGGGCTCTCTTGGTGATCTTACCTTATCGATCATATTGAGGCAGGTCACAATGTGGAAGTGATAAAATATATTTTGAGCGTGTGGTTGGTCGCTCCAATCACTTCAAATAACATTTGAAGACTGATTTAGTGTCGAGTTTCTTAGCCTTTTAAGGAGGTAAGACACAGAGTTGTGTCCGAATTCCAGTGATTCAGAAAGAGCATTCTTACACGTTGAGCTCGGAGATAGATAGAGATGGAGAGTGTTGTAGCGTGGGCGATTTACCATCCCCACGTAGTAACGCTGTTAATCTGAGCAGATTTAATTCGCCAGATTAACATTGACATCTTATATCTGTCTTCAGGTGCAATTTGTTATTTTAACAGCGCCATCTTTTGTGGTGACATTTGCCGGTTAGTTGTCGGTTGGCCTTGGCTGCGGGAGGACGTCCTTCTCGCAGCCAGATCTCTCCCTCTCTTGTGTGGAATACATAGTTATTTAGAGAAGAGAGTTGCTATTCGACGCCCGTCTATTCCCATCCATTCAAATCCCATCAAACAAGCTTTTTTGTTGAACTCTTCCACATTACATTTAGCCGGCCTTTCATTGGGTTAAGGCCAGACAATTCTTTCTCATCTGCTGTAATATAGGTTCACTTCAGCATCTTCTTCCAGAATCTTGTTACAATTAAAAACATGTTGTTTTTTGTGGAACTTGCTGTTTGATTGTGCTTCACAACGTAGTAGATGCCGGTTCTACACTTAAACATCTCGAAACACCCATAGTTTCCCCAGAAATCTTTTTTTTGTCCGTTGATGATCCTGTCGACTTTTTAACGAGTTATTTTGTCATCTCAGAAATTATATTTTCATTGGTAGTCCATATGAAAAGAAGTAACCTTTAAATATTTTCAGGATGCCGTAATTGTTGTGTAGTTATTATTATCTACAGATCAACCCAAACTTTCTTCTTGTTTCTTAATAATTTTATGTTTCCTCGATATTTTCCTCGTCACTTGTTAAGCGTTTTTTTCGCTATGCAAATTATGACCATGATCATCTATATAAATATGTAAATTAATATATTTTTATAAGTTTGTTTGAGGAGTATACACTCCTATACCATTTATCTGATTGTGATGAAACATTGGTGAGTTATTCGGCATGTATCCAAGAAGGTTTTTAAATTAGCACAACTATTGTTTGTGTGCGGATTTTTTTAAAGCGATTGCACCATGCATAATTTTGGGTTTTAAACTAGTATTATCAAATTTGATTTTGTCTGATGATGATCTGATTGTTGAATGTTTAGGATAGTCCAAGTTTTCGTATGGCATTAATGATTATTTTTATCCAGGCGTACAGAGACGATTACAAATATGTTTTTCCAAACACTCCACCCCTTTATTGAAGAGTAGCAAACAAAGAACTTCAAAGCCTTTCATGAAATGTAATAAAAAAATAACTCATCATCGGTCACGTGCCCTGTAAAATGAGTGCTATGTTTATTTTTACGTATACTGCCTACCCTCATATTCATTCGATCGATACAAAATAATAAATTTAATGCATTGTGCAATCCATAAAGTGTGTTATATGAGTGAAAAGATGGATTTCTTGTGAATGAATAGTTCCGGCCTTAAGGTCTACTAAGTCCAACATCAGAATAAATGGGCGCATTTATGGTGTTAAACCTTTTTTTTAGAATGTTTCAAATTCAACGATATGACGCTTAATGTGCTTAACACGAGCTTATAGAAATAATTAGACGAAGAAAATGATCCTTTGAAAGTAGGATCACGCATGAACGATCAGAACTGTACTAATTGTTGGTCGCGTGCCACGATCGTTGAGGGTGAGGGACGGTTTTGTCGTGGGAATATGATCATTTTAATACGAAATAATTGAAAAATTGCATTGAAATCTTTAAATTACATTTAAAATCATTTATTTTATGTTAAATGATGATTTCGATCGATTTAGATCGTAAAATCATTAGGAAAAAAAAATGAAGAAATCCAAGAAACTCATTTTTCGTCAATGATTGGTCATTGTTTGCAATTTATCCATAGCTTTTAAATGATTAAAATTGTGCTCAAACAATTTGCAGTCGATTCGTGATCGCTTTTAATCTCTCACGAGCATCTCGACTAATTCTAGCGCGTGGGACGAGAGGGCTGTTCCCTCGGGAATATGCGCTTTCCCTACTGAAAGTGGATCGAAGCGCTTTCACACGGGTATGGCAAATAAGTGGAATACATTTCGTCGGTATTGTTTGTTGCTTGATATTTATATAGGCATAATTTTTCTCATGTTTCCCTACCATAAATTGGGGTACGATTTGCATAATCATTGCTCCCGCTCCTAAAAAATGACATATAAAAATACGCTTATCGGGGATTGGATTCCCAAACGTTTTAATGGAAGAATAAATTCGGAATTTGTTTAGTATTTGACCTGTGAAATTAGATTTTTGATATTTAATCGAAACTAGTCGACCGCAATAATCTCAGAATTTAGCCTTCGCGCTTGAAGTCTCTTATCAGTTCAGGGTTTAAATATTAAGGCACGCTCTACTTAATATTTAATTATGTTGAATAATTATTCTATTCAAAGAAATTTCCCAGCATTTTATTTGCTCGAGGCTATCAAAATCGATGCTTAAATATAGAGTCTTTTATGGTATTAAGTATGAAATATAACGTCGTTCAAATGTCCGCCGCGGTTTTGCTTGGTGGCACGCATTCGGGAGGTCCAATTTTGCACTCAAATCGCTCATGCAGAATGTCCATAATGGCATGCGCTGTGTGGCACGTAGCGTCGTCCTGTTGGAACCGCATGTCGTCGGTATCCATAACATCCAGTTTAGGCCATCCAGTTAGGAACAAGTACGGACCGATGATTATTTGGAGAAATCATTTGGGCTCAATCAAACATTTGGGTCTTAGAGTAGCATCACTGCTTCAACTCTTAATTCAGTCAATTCTGAACGAATCTTTAAAGTTTACAGTTAAGTCTTGGAGTCCGACCAAACGTCTTGGCCGCGGGAAAATATCTGCAAATGCTCGACTCCTTGTACAATACCATGATAATGAATATTATTATTATTATTGAATATAAGTATTCGCTATACACTCAAATCTCTTTTTGTGCGACTTTTTTTTGTGGGATTTCGAAGTTATGCGGTTTTTTTTAAATTTCGTAAAGAGTACCTATCTTGATATTTTGGATAAAATAAGAAATAAATCATCAACACTAACCGAAATTTGGAAAACAATTATAATTCGGAACTGTGTAAATCATATTGCATCTGCTATCGCTGAATTACGACAATGCCCTTTATTCTGGTTTAGATTTTTGAAAAAATTGATTTCGTTTTTTTACATTTTTCCAATGTTTCGACTTTTAAAAATACATTCTCCAAAGGAATTTCAAAAATTCCAACTACTCACAGAGTTATAGCTTTTTTCGTGACGCAACAACTAAGCCGGTCCTACCGGAATAGAAAATTTAAACGCGCTTTTCTCAAAACTACTTTTTTCAACACGGTTGACATCATATCTCAAGTTTTAATTAATTAATTAACTTCAAACTGGGTACGAATCTTTTAATACACCGATGATAGCTTGTAATTAAAATAATTAGTATTTCTCTCTGGCATTTGAGATGCCAGATATCCTTAAAATTGTACCAATGAAGCAAGACGTCCTTAAAATGTTACCAAAAATGTTATTTTTTAATTGCCTTGTAATTTTCATGTTTTTTTATTTAACTTTTTTTTAATGCGATTTTGGATATATTTTATATAGCCGTTTCAAAGTTATGCGGTTTTTAAAATCCACGCATCTTCACTTTTTCTATGGCATAGCTTTTTTTGTGCGATTTTCTGCAGAACCGCACAAAAAAAGTTTTAAGTATATTTGACTCTCAGACCATCACGAAGTTTTTGGGCCCAATCAAACACTTGGATCTTAGAACCGTGCCTCAATTTTCATCAAAACTTCACTTGATGTCAGGCCTTCGTTTGCGAGAAGACGAATAATTATGCGTTGCGCAACAGATGATGTTTCTTTTCGCCTTCTTTCGACGATACGATCTTCGATGGAAGAACAGGATCCCACAACAGGGCGAATCATTAAGTCTATGAGTACAATATTATTCATTTAATTTATCGATATAATAGAACCATGCCAAATGCATAATGTGATGAACATCACAATTACATTATCAAAATTGCAAACCACAATGTACGATTCTTCCCATTGGGCTGTTTCACACACCTCGCCCTACCACCCCACGGAGGGCACACTTAATTCAATTATATTCCTATTTTATTTGCAATATTCGAATTATTATTGTCGAGGGGGAGGATTGGCGCAGTTAGGGGTGGCGTTTGAGACGTGGGAGGGGATGATAAAAATGTTTGTTCACTTCCTGTTTGTGCACCGAAAGAGACGCACGCGATTGCGGATCACATTTCCAACTACAAGCAAATACAAACAGCATGCCGATCACAGATTTGAGTCCCAGGAAGATTTTAGAGGTGAGGAATCAGCTCAATTATAATAATCACATTAAATATGTTCTATATATTAATAATATGTTCGTTATTTGCAGTTTTTTAGACGATTGAGGCGAAAAAGGGGGATGAACGAACGTTCAGATTTATCTTCGAAAGTCAATCAAGTTGCGCCCTCAAACGGACATAAAAATGCAGAACCTATTAGCATTCATTCGCCGTCGACGACGCCCCGATTTCCGAGGGTAGATCTCGACAATGGACGATCGCCTTCTATTTATGAAAATGTGAATTTCTGCTATGATTCGGCGTACGATTCCGAAGACCAAGACGAAGATGCGTCGATCAGAAATAGAAAAAAGAGTGGAAATGAACAGATTTTGCACAATAATATGTGCCAATGCAAAGAGACACCATGGATGCAAATGGGATTGGCCGAAAAGGAGAACTTCGATAATGCTTGGAATCAAACCATAGAATCTATAGTCAATCTATCGCATCGCCATCATATTGCTTCCTGATTTAAGAGTGGTATATAAATATATTTAGATTAATTAGTCTGTATCGATTCGCCAAAGATTTTTTACGAAAATAAATATATATTTAATTTTTAAAAATGTCGTTTGTTTTGTTTTAATTTATTTTAATTTAATTTGATTTGTTTTTAATTTTTAAAATGTTCTTTTTTTAATATGGCAATACTCGGCGCTTGTTTATTATGTCGGCCATTTTGAAATGTCAATCGAAACGTCAAACTCGTTTGATTGATCGAATCGATCCGAGTGATCTTAAATGCATTTATTTCGACCATGTTTGTTGTACATAAATAAATATAAAATTGATATTGCAATATTATTATATTATACAATTGATTGGTAAATATGAGGTTAATTTAATTTGGTTGCTAAATAGCAGGGAAGCCTAAGTGTTGACCGTGTGCAGTCGTGTGACCGGATATTCGGAAGTATCGTGTGCGAAAGAGACGCAGCTAGAGGAGCGTGTTGGGCGGGAGCGAGATGAAAGTCGTGGGAATTTGTCGGCGGGAGCAATCCCAGAGGCGACCGCAGTGTGCCGCCTCCAGCCAACAACCGCACACCTTTCATTTACAAAAATGAGATGAACACCGGGCGTTTACAAAATTATTTTCGAATTTAATTAAAAATTTAATTTAATATTTATTTTTGAGATGGAACATTTTTTCATCAATATCAAATATACTAAGCATGATAAAATGACGAATTTCAATATTTAATTTATAATTATCAATAGTAATTTTTTTTGTTTTTTAAGCTTTTTTTTCACTGAGATCAATTTATCACATGTCTTTGTAATTCTATATGCATATGGGACTTATAAACCAATTAATTTAGCTATTTTACACATGAGGACTTTCCAAATGAGAACCTGGTTTCATAAAAAAAAATAAATTCTTTGATTCAATTAAAAATCCTAAAGCTATAGTCAGATGTATTAGAAGAACAAAACTATGCGTAGGATGGTCAAAATAGATACGAGCTCGAAATGAATCTAAATATGGATGAGCGACTATTTCCTACAAAATTAAGATGCAAATTTACACAATACACGCCAAGAAAACATGATAAATTTGACATGCCAGATATTATTTTGCAAAGATAAGACAACAACTAGATCTTGAATTATTTGAAGACTTTTATTTATTAGAACGCTATAATCTGCAATTAAGCAAAGAAAAAAATATGGATTCGTTTGTGTATAAAAAAACGCTGCCGCAACGATTTATTGTTTATAATATACGAATGAATGTTTTATTTAAGATACATTTAAAAATGAAAATATTTAATTGAATTTTAAATTATTATTTAAAAGTTATATTGTGCATTTTTTCACACAATTAATTCCGAAAAACTATAGAAATAAGTTTGAAGTGTAAATATCCTATTAACTTATTGAGTGATGTGTTAAAACGAAGAAATAGCTACTATTAAATGGCTTATAATCTGGTTTCCCCTAAAACTATAACAATTACCATCTGAATAGCATTTCAATTGATAAAAGCAGATAGAAATTAATCAATACATTTCACCCTCATAAATAGACGACATACAACTTGCAATTCTGTTTTATTTAATGGTTGCGCAATGTTAGCAAGTCAATGAAGTCAAATATCCCGGAATGAGGAAAAAAGAGAAAAAATAATCCAACACAAAATGACGATTCATTTTGAATTGGCTGATATGCTAAAAATTAGATCTATCTCAGAGGAGTAAAATATTATTATATTGACACAACACTAATAATTGAGACTTACAGCATTAGATATGAGAACAGTGCACTCCAATTGTATAGTTGAAGATTTGATCAAACAATCCTTAAATAAATGGATTGTCTTTTACACGCGCTTACAATACGAACGCTTTTATACTGACTAAATGTCACTTAAATAATGTATTGTCACACATATAATATAAGTTCTTAAGCTATTGTTCATTTTGTTTGTCTGTACACATTGTTTATCCGGTTTGTTTGTACTTCATTCTAAAGAAAATATGAATTGATGCGCATTTGATATACTGTTTAAGTTTTTTCCTGATTGTTAATTTATATATTCTTTTTGTAATTCTGCTATTGATTGATGTGTTATTTGTGTTAACATTCTATTAATTACACATACACTGCATTGAACTCTATTTATTATTTACGAGTGTAACAATATATCTCTTATTGTCATATCCAGTCTTAAAAAGTGATGTAGTTTTTTTAATGGATTTTTTTTAATAAAATAGAAAATGAGTCATCAGCATGAAAAAATTATACATTTTTGGAGTGTTTAAATCATGTTGCGTCTGTTATTGCTGAATTACTGGAAAACAGCATGCCAGTAGGATGTTTCACTCAATAAAATCATTGAGACTGTGTCAATATCAGCTGAAATCGTTAATTTAGTGCATAAATTTGGCGGAGAGGGTTTTGATACCTTCAACTAGAGTGACTAAGGACAAAGAGAAAATCTACATAGAACATTGTTGACATTGACATTGATTTTATAGCTGCGCATACTATTTTTTCTAAAAAAGAAAGGGATTTTGCGCCATATCTAAAATCGCAACGAAAATTTTCATACAGCGATTATAGTTTGTAATTAGAATAATAATTATTTTTCTATTGGATATCTGACATTAGAGATGTCAGATGCCAATCATCATTAAAATTTTACCAATGATGCAAGACATCCTTGATCCTAAGCAAATGACCCTAACTAATGTTGCACGATATGATAAACACGTGGCGTTATACAAAATGATTTCTAAAGACTTCGAAAATATTCTACTTGTGAAATTTATAAAAAAATATCTATTTGTATTCGGACAAAAATATAAATAAATCATCGTTTTTTTAATTTCATAGATTTATTTATGAATAAATTATTTTAAATACTTATGTACTATACTATATATTTCATAGCACTTTTCATTTTATTAAATTAGTATTAATATAAAATAAGTTATGAGCAGTTTTGTGAAAGCCACACGGAATAAATATTGATTGGAAATCTTTTAATTTATCAAAAATAATTTATGCTTAAATTCTATTTCAGTAACGCCATAATAATTATATGCTGATAATAAATATAATTATAATAAAAAATATATAAGTGTGAAGTTTTATCGAAACACCCGGTAGTTTTTGTTATAATGACAGGTCACATACTCAAATAGCCGCCGCATTGTCAGAAAATATGTACCCTGGATGATTTTGGGAATACCCACATACGGAGGGGGGTTCATAAATAAAACATTAAAATCGATATATAAATATGTAATTCTTTTCAATATAAACACACTGCATAAAATTCGTTTTTTCTCATCCACATAAAATTTTCAAAGATTCAAATTTGCCGCCGAATTATTTACAATTCCGTATGTACTCCGCGCATAAATTGTATACAATCAGTATCAAAAATATATATTTTTTTTAAAAACACAACCCTAATTTTATTTACAATGTTAAAGCTATTCGTAGACTCGACTTAATGCTATGGTTTCAAATAAATATTATTCTAATTTAAAGCTTTCCCAGATAGCTGAGGGATCATTAGCCATCTTCTAAGGCATGTCTTCAGTCAATGTCCAACATTACAATTGGATTCGATTCTGTTCGTCGATAAAAATATTTGGCTACTCAATGAGATCGTTTTTTGTATATATTAAATGCCATTATAGTAGAGTTTCACAACCGCGTTTTCATTTTTGGGGGTTTAACATTTAATTTGGTTTAGGAATTTAAGAGGTAGTTAGAATTTGACTATCAAGTTCGCTGTTGTGAAGCTGTTTGTCAATAGGCCAATTCTGCCCCCCAGGGTCTGTAAGGCTTCGAGCCACTCTGGGCGTATTGATGATGAGGTGGAGCTGGTGCCGAATGATGATAAGATGTAGGAGGATGAGACGTCGGCGCGTAGCTGGCTGCACTCGTCGTCGGCATGGGAGGAGCTGGTGGCGGTATCGACGACAATGCCGCCTCTGAATATCCCTGATGATGGTCATGGATGGGCGCATGGGTGGCAGGAGGGGCACTCAGAGGAGCGTGCGCATGAGGATAAGGCTGGGCGCTGCCCACTTGCGGATAACTGGGATAAGCATGAGGATAGGTGGTGCTGCAGGACTTCGACGCCAATTCTCTCTGGGCGGCGAAGCATTGAAGATGGCTCATCAATCTCAACCGGAGCGGATCCTGGATGTCCAAACCTTCACAGCTGACCAGATACCGCGCAACTTCCGAAGCGCACTCTCTGAAGCCGATGCTGTGGTAGTCCATGGCGTAGCGTTGAGGATCGTATGCGAACGTGTCCAGACCTGCAGACAAGAAAACGATTTAATATCTCATGAAAAAATTAAACGACGGCACCTGCCACCGCAAAATCGAAAAAAGGGGAATCAATTTAATGCAATTGTGGCCACGGACGATTGCATCTTGACCACACACTCCAATAGTTCTCATCACGACGCTTCAATTCCGACATTGATCCCAGATTGATCCTAGAAGTAATCAATCTAACGTATATTGACTGACAGAGTTTAAACGAGGTCGTATGAGCTACTGTACATTGCATATTGACTGAAAATTTGCACATGAGAAAGCTAGTGCACTATGATGATAGCCGCATTTGCTTGCAACAAAAACAGCGTCGTTTCAATCGAGTGTTCGACGATTTTTCATAAGAATAAAGTTGAGTTTTTGCGTCGATTCATAACCATGATGAAGCATGAATCCATTACTTCACACTTGAGACTCAAAACTTACAAAAAACCTAGGTAAGATTGTAAATTAAAACTAGATAAAATAAATGAGTAAGATAAATAAATATATGTATTTTATGGGTGAGGGGAAATCTAGTCTCATTCGCGATCTCATTTAACGCGAGCCTCCTATGTAAATCAGACTCTGAGGGGGCTTCCGTGATCGTACAATTCATAGCAGGCCTCGGATACGCATTTATTTACGACCTGAAAGAGGATAGAGTGGCCACAAGGCCTATGTGCGCAACTGGTCCGTCTTTCAGATCGCTGATACGACGAATGAGCGCTTCTCGTTTGCGATGAAACACGATATGCGTCCATGAACGGAAGACAAATGAATAGACAAGTGATAATCGGTTCCAAATAAGGTCTTGAAAGAAGAAAAAAACCCACTGCGTAATTTAAAGGCCCCAAAGCTAAATTCAGCCACTCATCACGAACACCATCCAAGATTGTGCATAAATCGGATGAATTCCAAATCTGCACATTTCCAGTTATTCCAGACTCTAATCCCCGCACACATTTTAGCATTCACAGAGCGCTGCCACTTCCTTTTCAAGCTAACCATGATTATGCGCATTTGCAAGTGTATGCGTTGTGTATTCTTGCTCGCCATTAGCGAGAGGTCAGACGGGGGAAATGTGTGCCCATTGAGAAATCCGGAAATTCTGGAAAGACCCCACCGGGGACTCATTGTTTATACGGCATTGTGATGGGGCCCCATTTCTGAGCCGATAACCAGTCGAAGAGGTGAGTCACCGGGGGAACAAACGCAATTTTCATCCTCAAATACGGACGATAAAAATATTTATCGATCAATAACAACAAATATAATATTTGAACACATCCAAGAGCGGATTTATTAAAAGGGGACTCATTAAGCTGCATTATTTTTATCAAATGGCAACACTGCCCGACAACTGTCACATGCTTATCAAATTCTATATCAAGCGCTTATCAAATTCCTATAAGAAATTAAATTTGCATCGAATATGATAATATATCGAAATGGATAATCATTAATCTTGTTTTTTATTATATTTGCATGGTTAAACTTAACACGTTTATTATTGACCATGACGCATGATTTTTAATGGACGTTTTGATGCAATTTTATAGACAAATATTTTTATAGATAAAATTTGGACTTGTTTATGGTGATATTAAGCTTGGGGGCTTTCGATTATATAAATCGATAATGCTAAACAGTGATAGTGATTTATTAGCGAAGGTAAACATTGTAAAATACGGCTTGTCAGCGCTGGGAATCGAACAAGGAACAAGTAGGAAAGCAATTGTAGCGGTCCTCCCTTCAGGGCTTACGTCCGCAATACTCCAAGCAGAAATAATAAGGGTGCAAAGCGTGGGAATGTATGTGAATCACATTCTAAAAGGGTGATGCAGGGGAGTCACACCTGCGGATCCGGATGTGCAATATTATTTTGATTAAATTTAATTATAATTCGATAGATGATGATAATCTAAATTGATCGATTTTAAACTTTCAATCGATAAATGCATCATTTTGCTACTAAAACTGAAGATAAACATGTGTATTGTTTATGTTTACGCTAATAAATGAACGGATATTGTGTGCTATCAAAAGTGTTAAGGTTCATTTATTGATATACAAGCTTGATTCATACTGCGCGGTCCTGAGATAAAAATAGATTTATGCGAATTTAGCATCTACGTTTTCGTCAATTTAAAATTAACTATCACTAATCAAAGCGTTAATCATTGCAAAAAAATATGAAGCGAGGGATTGGGCGCCTCTTCCTCTTTTGTCATGAAAGAACTGGGGCCACCGCTAAGAAATTGTGAGTACATCTGCTAAATATTAAAATCAATAATTGCTCTTACGCACAGCGCAAATAGAGATCATATTTGCGTAGCATCTTCGAATGAGTCCTCAATTTAAAAAAGGGGGAACGCCAAAGATAAGGTGTGATTTGTAAGATAATGCTTTTTCAATGATACAAGTCAGACTTGTATCATAAATCTAGTACACGTTGATAAATAATATAGGATATTGTGCGATCTAGCATCGGCGGCGGGCAAAGTGATTTACATCCCAATTGGGGATGTTGATGAGCGGGTGGTGGCGCTTTTAAAACGCGTGGGAAACTCGGCGAATAAAAAGGCCATTGGCATCGATGCCCATTGCGACCCTCGAACCACCCTCGAGCGGGAGGCATATGCTTCGATAATATGAGCGGGTGGTGAATGGATTAAACGCTGTCGAAACCGAGGGGGTTGCATATTCCCATGACTTACAATTACGCTTTAGTTTAGCGTGGGTAAAACGCGAAAAACGTTTTTCCATGTAACACACCCCATGTGAACAAGTTTTGAACGATGATGCAATAAATGGAGCCACCCCCGCAATGCTACGTCAAAATGCTGGTTATTAATCGGAGCGTTATGACCAGAGCGCTTATATTGATTGGCCGTATGTGTTTCAACAAGAGCGCTTCATTTTTAAATCTAAATAAAATAAATTATATATGAGATATTAACTCAATTTTAATTTTATTTAAAAGAATATTTTATGGCAATAAGTATAAAATTATTCAAATATATGTCGCAACTTTGCTCAGTAGCAAATATTCAGAAGTTCTTTTGAACGACGCTATTTTGATTGCATCGGGGTATCCCATACACTCTCGCGCACAGCAGCGATCATTTCAACGGACCTTGCATTTTGTTAGCGTACGGATATTGGTTGATTATTTATTGAATCGATTGATACAAATTTGATCACCAATACTCAGTGGGATGATTGTGACGATGACAAAAATTGCGCAATACGCTGAACGTTTCTCAAACGGAGCACTGATTTTGATATTAAAATTTGATAATTTACAGTCACTGTTCAATGCTATAATCTTCCATGATGATTTGCCATATATGATTGAATAATTTGATAGATGTTGCTTTAACAACATGGCCGCTATCTTTTTCTTCTTCTAATATATAAAAATGAATTTGGTTTTGTTCGTTCGGAATGAGCTGCCATACCGTTCATCAGATTGCAATAAAGCTTTGTTCATTTATTGCTAAAAATTTCGCGAGTAACATAAGCATAGTCTAATATATAAAAATCAATGTTTGTTTGTCCGTATTTAATGCGCTGCCATACCGTTCATTCGATTGCAATAAAACTTTGCCAACTTATTGTTTGCATTTGCGAAAATAACACAAGCATAGTAAAAATATTAAATTAAAAAATTCAAGCGTCCCTTTTGAAATATTCTTTAAAGAGGAGTTAAAATCCACAGTTTGGATAGTCATTGTCGTCGAATGAGACCTCAACGATTTGACAAAGGATGCATTCTCGCCTGATCACTCAGAATTTTTCGGGTAATTGCCGTAAAATTGCCGACGTAATTCATCGAGTAGCATCACTCCTCTATCTGTCGACCGGTGGGTGTTTGGATCACACGGTCGACTTCCCCCGGTGAGATAGTCTAGCAGGTTGCATTGCCACGTTGTGTACCCAACGGGATCATCCGAGGAAATTCCCAAATAGATGGATTTTTATTTATTTATAACGAATCATCAGCGTCGAAATGGCGGCGCCGAGACCGCGATCGGACGTGATTGTCGCTTTTATGGGCGCATTTAAGCTGTTATGGGACTTGGCTCCGGTGATATTTCCCAAGTCATCGGGTGAACTATGGCCATGGTGGTGGCACCGGATGTGCAGACTCCGGTAGAATCGCATTTCGGAGTTCAGGGTCCGAGACCACATGGGGTTGGGGTTACGGTGCGTGACCTGGCTTCGGCCGGAAACCTCAAAAAATCATGCAACGGCTTATTACAACGGACTTTACAAGGCAGCCTGTTTGTAAACAATCGTTGATTTATAATGTAATCGGACTGGATGTCTTCCATTTGGCACGAATGCGATAAGCAGAGTCTACACGACGGGCGTTCAGGATGTCAAGAGGACGTAACGGATGTCTGGTTTGTGCCGTTTATGGGTATTTTAATGTCGTTATCGTGTTTCCCACAAATTAATAGCTATTCCATATGGAACAACACCTGATACCAGCAGGACAGAAAGCTAACATCCAGCGAACAGGTATTTTTCAATCGCGAATATCCAACAGGTGTTTAGACCCTAGGGTCAGGAAGTTGTAATTGCCTGTCCTGGAAAGTCGTTAACTATCCATCTGGGCGTAGTAAATACCGACTATTTATACATTTAAATATTAAACAACGCCATACACATTTATAATTAATATTCCAATACAATACTTATGATTTAAATTTAAATCTAAAAAAAATCATTCAAACAAGATTCAAAATATATATACATATCTAACCTGTAAACATCAGGTAATTTTTTTTTCTTAAGAATCCCCAGCGGGATATTAGCAACTCATATATTTTTTACAACGGAGCATCCCAAAGATCCAAACACTCAAGATCGAAACTAGATTTCTGACAACAACAAAAAAATACGCCATATGATATCCGAATCCTGGGAAAAAAGGGTCAGTAGGACGAAAGTGATTCGAAAATGAAAGGATTGTTTCCTGTTTTCTTAGGGCGCCCAGAAACATCTTAAATAAATTTGAGCGCGATGAAATATGGGCATTTTAATCCGTTGATGAGTAATCGCGCAAATTTAGGCTGTATTATGTAATTTTTTTGCATATTTTTTGCAAGTTTAGACGTTTATGAATATATCCCCTAAAGGAATTTACAAAATTCTTATTATTTACAGAGTTATAGCTTTTTTCGTGACGCGCCAACTAAGCCGGTCTTATCAGAATGAGATATTTATATGCATTTTTTTCGAAACTATTTTTTTCAACACGATTGATATGAATTTACTTTAAATTTGGTACAATTCTTTTTAATATAATATAATCCTCTATTTCTTCTACCAGATTTATCTATTTAAAGCTTCAATAGATGCATTATATTGTTGCCAAAATTGAAGCCATACACGTGTATTGTTTATGTTTACGCGAAGTAATCAACGAATATTGTGTGCTATCGATGGTGTAAAGGTGCATTTATTAAGATGCAAGCTTCACTCACTTGTCAAAAGCGCAACATTCTCACAGAATCACAAATTACATATGATATCGTTTTGACGTTTTTTTTGCGTGCAAGGATTTATACACAAAAGCGCGGATGTAACTGTTAATATTAACAGGATGTGCGAAAAGATGCGTTCATTCACGGCTATGCAACGTAAGAATAACTGTGAAATTCGCTTTCAATGGGATAAAAAGTGAAATCCTGTTACTTTCCGGATGCACAGGTTGCCTTTGATGGTTCGATCGTATTGAATTCAGATTTAATTACCTTTGGAGTGTAGCATTTTCAGATGGTCCACGGTGAGTTGTAGTATTTCAGCTTTTTCTAATTTGGCTGATCCCTGTTTTTCCAGCGCCGATGGGACTAATCGTTTCAATTCGGTCAGGGAACTGTTGATCCTGTCGCGTCTCTTCTTTTCGATGACGCCTCTTCTTTTCTTCCTTGAGAGCATTTGGCAGGAATCTGTATCGCCCGGAGATGTGCATCTAAAAATTGATGGTATTGGTTGAATATCGATCGAGTTCAAATGGTTTGAGTTCAAGTTCAAGTTCGAAAATATTGTTTACTCACTGGTCTTTGCTGGACTCTTCGGAGAAGACATCGTCGCAGTCGTCGCTCTCGCTGAGTGCTCGCTTGGAGGCGCGTCTCGTTTGAGGCGGCGCCCAACCCCCGGAGTATCCCCAGTGGAGGGGTCCGGAGCCCGAGGGGGTCGACTCCATGGGAGCCGAGCCCCCGTGCTGCGTCTGGTATTCCATTTGGGCGGAGGCCCAAGCGTCTCCGTTCGCCAGCGGTTTGAAAGCCACTTTTCACTGGGTCACTTTGGACGACCACTTGTTCAACGTGTCAAGACCCACAGCAGGGGGTCAATTGTCGATATGTCAAATAACACTTTAAATATTCATAAAAAACACGCACAATTTTCAGTCGATGCTTCAATTTAATTGTATTTAAAAATGCACAAAATTTTTCGTTTATAATATAACGTCACTCGTTTGTAGATCACTGGGTGTTTTAAAAATATTTTTTTGAAAATGTGAGTGCAGGATCTGGGTCGGAAGGAGGTGGTGGGGTGTAGTGCGCGTGCAGGAGCGTGTCTGGGCGCGTGTGGCCGCGTGTGTGCGCGACGCCCGAGTGATGCCAGAAGCACAGGACAATAGCTGGGGCCTGCCACGGCCGGGGGGATGGAAGCCTCCCATTTCCTTGCATTCCATGCACTCATTGCACGTACTGCAATATGCATCCCCTAGCATCGCAATTAAAAACATTATCAATACCGCAGCAAAGCGATGAAAAATTTCATATTTGCATCGAAGTACAAAAATCATGGGACACGGGTATAATTTTGAATTTGATCAAATAAGATATCAATCAGATGCATTGTGACTCTGAAAAAAATATATTTAAATACAAAAAAATATATATTTGTTATGCAACGAACGAATTATAAGCATACACTACCGACAAAAAGTTTGGAAACGCTTAATCTTTCATCTAAAACTTATAATTTATTAATATTTAAAAAAATAAAAAATGTATATTATTAAACATATCCTCCTTAACATAATCGCACAATATGAACATTTAAATGATTGCACAAATTGATTAAAAAATATTTAGTTCAAAATGGCATGCATTATTTCTAATGATTTAATTTTGGGGACCAATTATTTTTTTTTTAAATACCGGACCATTCTTTCTCTACAAAAAAATTGTAATAACCGATATAAATGTTGTTTAATTTCTTATATATAATTTTCATGAATATTTTCCTATTTGCCGGTAAATAACCGGGAAACCGGTATTGGGAGAAATATTTTATCTTTTTTTTTACTGATAATTGCATTTTAACGGTAAATTAAGCGTATCATTTAAAAAAATATACAATAGTTGATCTACAATAGTTATCACCGTAGTAGATTTTAGGCGACCCGGTATTTTCCTGTACTTCAAAATATCAGTAGCCTAATATTTTCAATGGTAAAATGCATACTTTTGATCCTTTTTCATATCGTAATGATGAACAATAATTTGGCAAAGTTTTATTGCAATCAGATGAACAATATGGAAGCGCATTAAATACGGACAAACAAACATTAATTTTTATATATTAAACTATGCTTATGTTACTCGCAAAATCTTTACCAATAAATGAACGAAGTTTTATTGCAATCTGATGAACGGTATGGCAGCGTATTTCGAACGAACAATACCCAATTCATTTTTATATATTAGATTAGGATTTCGAACCGGAATTAACCCGAAAAAATCGTTATTTTTAGTAGAACAAAAACCGTAATGATTTAAAATATCGGTTAGAATATGTTCTAATAAAAATATTATTCTAGTTCTAATATTTTTAATTGATTTTATTGATGTTTTCATTCGGGATTGTTGCGTCAAAGCCTAAATACATACACAGATCCACAAATAGCCTGGATAATTATTAGAAAGACTGAGAAAGATTCGGAAGAAAGACGCCAAAAATAATATTTGAAATATTTATGCTTATTCCCATTCTAAAAAAACAAGCTCCAAGCGTTGTTAACCCTTTTCTAGCTAATAGCTAAAAACAAAAGTTGGACTAAAAGTGAAGCTAGAAAGCTTTCACTGGTGACAGATGGTTCGAGATGAAGATGAGGAGCCGCTATAAGAGCAGCTTCAAGGTCACGCTGCTGTCCCGCTTCCGACCCTCGTCGGAAGTTGAAGTAGGCCAGCGGATGTGACACGCTCCAACCACCATTATACCCCGACCTTTATTTGCTAAGGGAATCTCTTCTTAACGGTCAACTTATTTTATATTTATTACCGTATCCCAACCGAACATGCACTACCTTATTTGCTCTAATGGCCTATTCATATTTTATTAAATACCCACTTCATGCGAGATATTTTTAGCAAAAACCCATATATTTGTTCAAGGGCAGTCCTATCAATAAGATATTCTTATCATATCTTAATTTTCTACATAGTTTCCTTCATTATAAATACATTTATTCCATCGGATATGAGGCTTCTTGATCCCATCCCTGAAGAAAAAAGCTAGAAGTAACATCATCTGTTGCGCAACGCGTAATTATTCATTTTCTTGTAAACGAAGCCATAAAATCAAGTCAAATTTTGTAGAGACTTAAGGACCAATTGGCAAATCCGCCACATTATTTGATCATTATCAGTATGAAAATATTATTAGGGATTCAACCCAACCTGTCTCATCTCCAGAAATTCAAAGTCTTGGCATGCGTTACAATGACACACGCGCTTAGTAATTATTTGAAAAGAAGAACAGTACGTGTTTTATTGCTTCAAGCCACGTGTAGCGCGAGCCGAAGGGCTAGTATCAAAAAGTATACGCACACTTGCTTTCGTCTCGAAGACCGACTGTCTCCCTCTATCTCGTGAATTTAGCCACTGCATGACGTTCACAAAAGTGCGCATAATAATTTTCCAAAGTTTCGTTGTAATCGAATGAACGGTATGGCAGTGCATAAAATATGAACAAACAAACATTGATTTTTATATATAAAATTTCACGATAAAGATCAAATATATCATTAAAAAAAGGGTTTGAAATTAGACTGAAATTTATATTATTGGGGTGCATAAAACACCGCTTTAATGCATTTCAAATTTACAAAAAGCAGGTATTTTTTAAGATTTATCCTCATTAAATCCCGCGACATGTGTGCGCTGCATTAGAGATATAAATGAGTGCCTCGCTTCACTTTGCTCCGGAGTTAACCCTTCGTCATTATTTTTCTCCCCTAAATTGCTAGTTTCCCTTTGTGGAGGATTGATATTTCACAGATCGAGAAGAAGAGTCGTAATCCGTCCTTTTCTACACTTCCGCATTTGAGTCTTTCAACCCTTTGTTGGGCTTTTTGTCCTCGTTCCTTTGAATCCATTCATGCTCCTGCTTTGCTGGGAGGTTAACAGGAAGCGCTCCTCGTGCAGCTAAATAAACGTATGCACATCATTGGGTCTTCTTAAAATATACACTGGCGGATTTGCGTTACAACATTAATAATTTTTATAAAATAAAAATCATACATTTTGCACGTCATAAGGAAGCGTTCATCTCGTATGATTCTGTGTGTTATAATAATGGAATAAAGGGTTGTTGTTCGAGGAGAATCGTGAGAAAAATACACTTACTGTTACAGGTGGTCCATCAGGTACTACACATCCATTCATCTCTCAAAGGATTGTATACATTTTTTTAATGCACCAAAAACTCCTGGAATACAGAAAAAAGGCGTCCTGGCGCACAAAAACATAGTCAACCTCATGCATACTTTCATTTTCTCACAGAGAGGCTTTATTATGGTTTTGGATTTTTTGAAACATGAATAATGCTTCATTATATACATTGGCATTGTGTAGAAAAGTGCTGTAAAAAATGCCCTTAAGGATAAATGTTATGGGAGTTGTTTAAATCATATTTAGGATCATATTTAGAATAAGTATGGAATGCGATGTCGTTCAAATGTCCGCCGCGACTTTGCTTGGTGGCACGCATTCGATGGCTTTGTCGCATAAATCTGGCTGAATTTGCTGGATGGCGTTCATTGTGTTGACTTTGAAGGCATCAATTATTTGCACGCATATCTAGGGAATCCCGGACAGTATCCGAGTCTCGGGATTAGTAAACGCAATCACGAAAATTTCGGGTTTGAAACTTTGATCTAATAGAACTCATACACCTCACCAGCACGTTGAAGGCTACTTAATCGAAATATTCTCGCCGAAATCTGGACGCTTGGAAACAGTGGCGTAACTACTAATGGGCGAGCTTAGGCGACGCCTAAGAGCAGTAACTGTCTAATCTATATATACATATAACAGTACATATATGTTTTTAAATTGTTACATTAATATTTCCCTACCGATGATGTATTTACTACACATCGACTCTAATGATGGGAATATCGATATGAAATATAATAGATACGGGGCTCAAAATTTCGGTAATCCTCTGTAATATAATTACGAATCACATCAAAGTATTATAGTATATAAGTATTGATCTGCAGCGACGGAAATAAATAATTTGTCGGGAAATCGGGAATTTTGCGAGTTTAGTCCGTGTCCCATTTTTGATCGAATTTATCAATGTAATTTCTTAAACTATTGAAAATCCCAGGATGTTCTAATGCAATTCCGGGATCGATGTCTTCTCCTGGTTTATTTCATTGTTTAACTCCTGTTAGAATATTATACAGCTTTCCATTCAAAAGGAATATCTTCGGAATCACAATTTAAAGTCGAACATGCAGTCCGGTTCGTGGTCACGGACTAATTTCAGATAAGAAAATAAATTTGTAAAGCTTTCCAGTTTTTGTAATTATTTCGATGATGAATTCTAGGGTTTAACCCTTTAGTGCGCGTATTATCGTTGTCAACATTTGCGAAAAAATGCCAACGCCGATATATCGCCGTTTATGCGATAAGTTTTGGATGTTGTGTAGTAGTAATTGGTTACAAATATTATAATAATTGTTTTTGTTATGTTACAGCGTCAAGTGATCTAATCACAAGATAAATAATGGCTTTCTTATGCGTTGGCGTAGAGTGAAAAAATGGAAGGCAAAGGGTCGTGACATTTCTTTATGAATCTATAGCTTCATTGGTGGGTTGCTGTTTGAGGGGACCGATCGCCCTCGAGGTCCCCCACCCTGACGTTCCAATATTATGCATATTTTTACGCGTTTTTCCGGTCCACTTATCTCAATTTTGTATGATTTGAATGCATTAATTTACGCGTTTTTATATTTCATAAAAAATAATGCTCTTAAGCATTGTCATTACTTTCGGGTCCTTTTAAAAATGTCAAGCTTATAAACTGGGTTAATCGAAGAATAGGATTGATCCTGTCGAATGAAAAGGATTTTGTGGGGCCATTAAAAAAATTGGGTCGATTTTTCTCATCGCTGGAGACTAAAGCGCGCCGAAAAGAGGCGATCAGATAAGAATGTGGGAGATTTGAGGTTTCCATGCAGGGATTTAAAGATGCTTCGATCCTATCAAAGGCATCGCATTGTATCCTTTGTAGCCAACACTTGATTCGTGTTTGCCATCAAACAGCGCAAAAAAACGCCTCTTTTATTCGCCCTCCAAAGGCAAAAAACGTGCCTAATGCGGTTTAAGGACGAAACTGCGCCCTTTTGATGTATCCTCGAGTTTGACAAATTCGATACGAAAACGATCCGTCGGTTCCTTCTCCGGATCTTTGTAGATTCGGTGCGAGTTTTTTGAACCCGCGTCGCCATATCTCCCCCGCGATTCCCGTACGTTTTTGGATAACAATGGGGTTTCAGATATAAAAATTGACATTGTGAAGAGAGCGATGCCCTCACCCCTGTAATGGGTTCTGTGTCCGTATCGACTTCCCACGCTCGCCTTCCTGATCACTTCCGTGGTCAGAGTTCTCTGCAAACACCCTTTATTTACGATAAGCCAACAGGGAGGGGTAAGTGTCGGCTTAAAATAAGTCGATAAACATTTAATACGCACAGGTGTCGAAAAAAAAAGTTGACTCAAAACTGCAATATTTGCAGATGGCTCAAAATTTGGTGCCAACGTGAGAGGGGATCGTTTATCATGGTCACCCTATCTGCTACCTTATATTGCATAAGAAGATAAGATATAGGTTACGAGGAATTTGAATATATTGATCCAAAAGGTATGCATAAAAATATTTAATTTAATTTAATTAAAAATTAATTGTAATTATAATGTCCCGCTTTTAATCTTTTAATTATGTTGCCTCAAGTGCGGGCGACCAGGTGCCCAATTTGCTACCTGCTCACGCTGCACTTATTTCACCACTTAATGCAACTATGTTACCGTCAATGTTCGTAATGCTGCAATATTTTAATTGACCAATTCATTAGCTGAATGTCCCATAGAACATTTTAAATTTTACTATATTTATTTTAAAAATCATATTAAATATTAGCGAGTGCAGCTTGACCAAGTGCTGTTATAAAAGTCTAGATCCTGGAAACTTAATCAAATTTAGATCGACGAAGATAGCGGACCGCCTTATGAAATCAAGGGGTTTACGTTACAGTTCCAATTCCAAGAAATTCAAACTGCTCATTTCCGAGAAAATCAGCGTTTCACTATATGGACGCGTTACTCAAATTTTACAAATTTAACTCTAATTTTGCCTTATTAAAAAACATGTATAAAATATTCGAATATTTTACCAATTATGATTTTAAGAATATTTGAGATCCCTAATCATATGCTCTACTTACTGTAGATTGATGCTATTTCAAACTATGTTCGCAGAATTGAATAGACAATATCTACATCAAGAAAAATGTGTTCATTATCGCTGTTTTTTTTAATGAATTAGTGGATACAATTTTTAAATAGGCAATTCATCAACTCTGTAAGTGATTTTTTAAAATTATTTTATTGTTATATTTGAGTCTTGTGAAGTATATTATCATAAAATTGTGATTGAGAAATTATAATTGTTTATCAATTCAGCATTAAGTTATGACATTAAGATCTCAAAATAGACCAGTTACGCTTGGAAAGCAAAACATTTTCAATAATCATTATGATTGACTTTCTATATAAGATTTAATTACAAAATAAATGTTATAAATTAAATGATACGTGAATTTTTGAAATACTTCACTACTTATATAATTTTTATCATACGGAATAGCTCTTGAACTTTCATATAATACTTTCAGGATATGAAAATATAAAACATACCTGTAACGTAGACCCCCTCGCTGACACAAGGCGGTCCGTTTATCTACGTCGCTGCGATTTATGTTATCGCCGTTCTTCAGACGCGAGATCCGCACCGGAGAGGACCGCTCAAACCGCGAGGATCGCTTTCGAAAAGCGACCACAGTACGGAGATGTAATGGGTGGCTCCGAATGTTCGTTCTGGCGCTGCTCAACGACGGTCAGGAGTCTGTAACTCGATTCGGTGACGGGTGATTCCAGGAACAGGAGCTCCGCAGGGATATTATAATGGATACACAATATGTTGGCTCAACGCATGTATTTATTTCAAAATACGGAGCGCAACAGTCGTGGTATGATAATGGCGTATACTATGAACAACTTCAGGCGACGTGTACGAGGAGGCTTCTACAGACCAAGTCCCCGAAGAGATGTTGGTCGGGCAAGGACTAGGAATCAACTAAAAACTTCATGATTTGGCAGAAGAGTGTCTCATTTCTACCTGGCAATTGAAGCCAGCACCCTTCCTTATCTCTAAACCCGACGCCAGCGTTCTTATCTACACGGAGAGGCGTCGCTCCAGCCCTTATAGCGATACTTTTGACCATATGGACTGGCAACGGCGGAATCCCATGGATTTCGCCGCATGCACTCTATATTTAATAATTTACGTATGCCTCCACGCTACACTCCCCCTGACTTAAGTTTGATCGTCCCGATCAATTCAACAAAAGACGAACGTGTTTAATTGCCTTGATTACCATCCATAACCGTGCGTCTCCAAAATCACATTTTTTTTTAATAGAGTACACAAGAAATACATTATACAAAATCATCAATCAGTAAATAGTAAAATACACAAAATACAATGGAGAAACATCCGTAATCATAAATGCTGCCGCCGCTGCAGCATCGGGATTTTTTTTTTTTTTAATTTTCTTACTGATTTTTTTTAAATTATTCTTTTCGTATGAATTTTTTTTTTTGCAATTAACTAATTATTATCGCGAGCTAATCCGGTACCCGGTGAGTACAAGCATGTAATTATATTTCCCGGCTTCTCATAGCCGTCTGACGCAGGAGTCGTTCCTGGCCGTTATTTTGGTGCATTTTTAAATGATCATGTATCTATCCTAGCCGAAGAATCAAAGCCTAAGGATGAGATCAAGTGCTCTCTAGGAGCTCAGCTGTAGTCACGTTCCTCCCTACTAGACGTCGAGCTCTCTATCGACGCCCACCGCGATTTAACCAGTCAGTCGCAACAATTGCTCACTGGTACTGGTGCTCTTATGAACGTACGCGAATGACTATTATTATTCATTATTATTATACTCCGGTCCCCGAGATGCTCGTACGATATTTCCTCGCGAATTTAACAATCACTGTCACAGATTTAGTAATTGGGCATGAATGCCTTATCGCGAGAAGTTTGTTTAAGCATAAATTCAATTTACTAGACAAAAAAAATCTTTAATTGCGCGGTTTATTTACGAACAACGCGTGATGTCAAATCCATCCGATACTGCGAAAACAACGGCAAACAACGAAACGACACTTAGACTTAGAATTAGATTTAGAAGAAACTTAGACACTTAGAATTTTGCGAGTTGTATACGCTTACACAAATCCACCGTTGGATTTTTTTTCACTAATTTCCACACCGCGGCCAACGCTCCAAGCGCAGCCTGCAATGTGGATGTGGCCCGAGCTGATTGTCGAAACCACGCACCATGTATCGGGTTGTAGATGAAGGCGTTCAGCGAGGCTATAGGTGGTCGGCCATCATCAATGGCGAGGCATCGCGGCGCATGCTGCGGATGCAGCGAGGAAACGGCGCCGCGGCGTCGCCGCCGTGCGTTGATGGTTCCGGTCCTCATTCCTCGTCGCCGGAAGATCTTGTCAGGTCGAATTCCTCCTCCTTGATCGGCTGGAGAAAGCTTGCGACGTTCCAGGGCTTCTTTTGTGTTAGTTATGCCGTACCCTCCTAGATGGAGCGCAAATGCCAAAATTACCAAGCATTTGATCCATCCTTTGTTTAGCACGATAGCGACACGATCTCGCAAGAACGTCATGATTGGATGCTCTTGATTGTCCGCTGGTGGTTGAAGGTGAGCGATTTGACCGGGCTCATCTGGAGCGGCAAGCGGTTGGTGCTCTTGAATCAGAGCGGGCGGCTGGAGATGAACGGTTGGAGCAGGCTCATCTGGAGCGGCGAGTGATGGGCGCTCCTGAATCGTAGCTGGTGACTGAAGATGAGCGGGCGGTTCATCTTGAGTGTCGAGTGATAATTGCTCTTGAATCGGAGCGGGCGGATGAAGATGAGCGGGCGGCTCATTTGGAGCGGCAAGTGATGGGCGCTCCTCAATTGGAGCGGGCGGCTGAAGATGAACGGTTGGAGCAGGCTCATCTGGAGCGGCAAGTGATGGGCGCTCCTGAATTGGAGCGGGTGGCTGTAGATGGGCGGCTTGAGCCAGCTCATCTGGAGCGGGCGGCGCTTGCGAAGCATCTTGAGGCGCTTGCTTCTTAGCCGCGATCTCGTCCTCGCGTTTCCTAATTCCGCGTAACGCACATTGAAGTACATAACTGCGTTTCGCCATCCTTATCACGTTCACTTGCCTCGTAATATACGCCAAGTCCGCCATGCACTCCTCCCTCTGCGTCTCCATTTCCTTCTGGATAAAAGCTCTTACTGAAGGTGGAGCTATCTGCAGGACTGCCGTCCAATAATCGCTCCAATTTTTATACTTTTTCAGTATCCTTTTCCGCCTCTTATCCTCGGAGTCTTCCAATTGCTGCTGCGTCGTATCAAACATATTTTTTGTCTTGATCGACCAACCTGACTGTACTGCAGTAGTAGCCAATGCTTCTGCTTTTGCTAATTCTTCTGTGGTGGCTGCAAGATGAAACTCTGTTTCCTCCATGGCGGCAGCTCTCCTGGTCAGCATCCTGGATTCCGTAGATCACCGAATCCCACTTGATGACACCACTGTAACGTAGACCCCTCGCTGACACAAGGCGGTCCGTTATCTACGTCGCTGCGATTATGTTATCGCGTTCTTCAGACGCGAGATCCGCACCGGAGAGACGCTCAAAACCGCGAGGGATCGCTTCGAAAAGCGACCACAGTACGGAGATGTAATGGGTGGCTCCGAATGTCGTTCTGGCGCTGATCAACGACGGTCAGGATTCTGTAACTCGTTCGGTGACGGGATTCCAGGAACAGGAGCTCCGCAGGGATATATAATGGATACACAATATGTTGGCTCAACGCATGTATTTATTCAAAATACGGAGCGCAACAGTCGTGGATGATAATGGCGTATACTATGAACAATCAGGCGACGTGTACGAGGAGGCTTCTACAGACCAAGTCCCCGAAGAGATGTTGGTCGGGCAAGGACTAGGAATCAACTAAAAACTTCATGATTTGGCAGAAGAGTGTCTCATTTCTACCTGGCAATTGAAGCCAGCACCCTTCCTTATCTCTAAACCCGACGCCAGCGTTCTTATCTACACGGAGAGGCGTCGCTCCAGCCCTTATAGCGATACTTTTGACCATATGGACTGGCAACGGCGGAATCCCATGGATTTCGCCGCATGCACTCTATATTTAATAATTTACGTATGCCTCCACGCTACAATACATAAATTGTTTGACATAGTTTATTAATAATTAAAATTTTAAGCGTGATATGGAACTATTATTAGAGTATGTAAATATACAGCATTTATTGTGGGAAAAAATATTATTATTTTTCATTAAAAATGTTTCGATGAAATATGGTTTTGAATATTGACGGTAACTTGGATATGGGCGCCGCTTCGTGAGAATAGCCGACAAGGGAGTGTCACACACGCGCCACTCTCTTATAGGGGGGTACTTCGCTCCACCCCACTATCTAATAAACAACTCCCCCCCCAAATATATTTTCATATCAAAATCAACCATCAATATAAGAGCAACAAGCGAGATGAATTGGCAGGGGCGAGAACAAATTTTAAATTATTATCACACAAACGTAATCGGCATCTGAACGACAAGTCTTGTTTAATAAATAAGGTAAGGTTATATTTTTTAACCTAAAAATGAATATTTATTCCGCTTAAAAATCCGCTAGTGTCATATATTCATTTATTTTCGTTGTTATATTTAAATAAATTCACATCACAAATTTTATTTCGTCCTGGTAACACTGACACTTAAATAATTCAATCGAATTAATTTGACAGCTACATAACCTAAATCATTGATAGCTAATATGTTTTTTAAATTATCTAAAGCTTTATAATAAAATAATATATTTATATTATGATTGTGAATTGATTATTGTTTTATATTTAAATGTCAGATAATGTTCTTAATTTTGATTATATGTATTTTTTTAAATGATATTTAATATGCATGTGAATGTTAACAATATCAACGGCTTTCAAACTTTTTTAGTACATCCATTTTTTTTGTAATCAAAAATGCATCTATTTCAGAACAAAATGAATGGAGATTTTAATCATTATCCATCGCTGGTTACTATTATATTTTTTCCCACCTCTCAGGCAATTTTCGAATTCCATTTCGAAAAAATGTCTAGTCTTTTGAGGCGATCCATGTTAGAAGCCAATTTTCGATTTTTGCGAAAAGAGTGAACCGGTGAGCTACCAAATTGTGCTACATCTGTCGAAATAACCAATTATCAGAAGGAGCAATGTCCGGAGAATATGGCGGGTGCGGTAAAATATCTCATAAATAAAATATTCATAAATGTATATTTCAGATGCTGTGTATGGGAAATTTTGTCTTTTTTAAATACACAAATATTTTATTGAAGACAATATTAGATAAAGCAGGCCAGTAAAAATATTTCAAACAAGTGTTAAAAATAGAAGCAAAACAAACAAAAAAAAAAAAAAATAACAGCAATACATTTCGCAGTGATTTGGTTTTCGACGATCTGCAATGTGATAAAAAATAAACAATTGTGTCAATTCATAACTGACTTCAGATTGTATAAATATGCATTAATTTAAAGAACTGAGGAAGAGTTTTTTTACTGGACGCTTTCGAACATTATTTTAAAGGCATTTAAAGTATCTCAAAGTGAAAATCATACCCATAATACATGTTTAGTATTAAATATTCTGTGTCTTTATTTCTTCAGACAATTTTGACAGTTAATTTTCATTTTCTTAAGAT
Source organism: Stenopsyche tienmushanensis (assembly GCA_008973525.1). NCBI lineage: Eukaryota > Metazoa > Arthropoda > Insecta > Trichoptera > Stenopsychidae > Stenopsyche > Stenopsyche tienmushanensis. The sequence continues at coordinate 550,392 of WACJ01000519.1, forward strand.
TTGATATTGCATTCCAATCTCTGCAGCTCTTCATTGCTTAGACCATGCCTCATGTCATTTGAAAAAACGTCACGTTCAAATACTAATCGGTGATGACATCTAGACGTCACACTTGGATGATGCTGTATTTTTAGTTATATTTTAAATATCATTTTCATAATTAATATGATCGTCGACAATATCTTTGAACAATATTTTTCAAACACCATTCATACACGACTAGGTGAGTTTAATTCCATGCTTTGTCGATGTTTGTGATAGATTCATAATATTAAATTGTTTTCACGACACCCACATGTTATCTTATGTTCAATTTGTGATGATTTGTACGCAAACGCAAAAAAATATATATATCGTGCTATTGGTTACGGGTTTAAATACATGTGTGATATCTTCTTGATGATATGAGGGATGTTAATGATGTAAATGTACTTGTCTACTATTTAAAACGCTTCTTCGCGAAGTATTTATTGAATATATGTAAATACGGAGTTACGACAGTGACCCGAAGTCTGAGGGAGGGTTTTTATTGTAGGAAGATATTGGAAGGTACTGAAATGGATAAATTACTTGATGTTTGATTAGATAATTCAGAACTTAATCCTTTGCACTCCGTTGTTCCCTCTCAGGGGACATCGTAATTTTAGCATACCACTCGGATGTCCCCTCTGATGGAAAATTAATGTTTATTAGTGATAACGGGGTATCAACTTATTTCAGCATAACTTTTTGAGAAATGCATGTTTCCCTGAAATTTTCTAATGATATGGCAAAATATGCTACAATTACTAAGATACATAGCGGGTTTTACGTCAGAAAAGAACGTGAGAAGTGCGCTACTAAATACCTACCACAATACAGAAATGCAATCTACTGGCAGAACATTATGTGGTAGAAATATTATATCAGTCGATAAGACTAAAATGGTTTTAGATTATATACAAAAATGGATGCTGTGGATCGTGCGAATACACTTCGACGTATTGTTTTCTGCGAAAGTCATTAAAATGGTGTAGAGAATTATTTTTTTGGGGGTATTATCAAATCTCACATAATTTACCGCTTCTTAGAAAAAAAAAGTGTTTTTCGTTTGTTCTTTCGATGTGTAGCTGGTAGGTAAAGTATATAACACTATAATGAATCCGTACTTGCCCGGGTCTAATATCATTTTAAAACATTGATTAAATTAATTGCTTATGGTGAACCATATCAAAGAATGTTTGAAAAGCGCTGTATGTAACAATAATAATTAAATCGGAAACATATTTTTATAGAAAAATATAGAGACATCTATAAATTAAAAATGTAATATTGAAGAAATGGTTCGAATATAAAATGTTTGTATATTTTAAAATTGCTGATATTTTAAAAATCAATGCAAACGGTTTATTATTATTATGGATAAATAATGATTGTTTTTATGATGAATTTAAATATGTTTATATATTGATATTTTTAATATAATTTGTAGATTTGATGGTTGTTATTAGTGACATCTGTTATTGGGTCTTGCGAGTCGATAAAGCAGCGCGCGCGGCAGGGCGACAACAGCGCGCTGACACGAGAGAGCCAAACATTGCGCGACTGGCAACCCTGGCGAGCCCGGCTTGTTGTGAATGAGCCCAGTCGAACGGCACCCTCAGCTGTTCGGAGACGTCCGTGTGTGCGTTTGTCTGCGATCGCCACCCCCCGGGGGCTCCCAGTCACGCGACTATCGGCTGCAACCCGCGCGATTAAATCGATACAGCGGCCCTGTGTAGTGCAATCCGAGCCTCGGACGAGATGCCTTTTTTATTCCCGAGGGTGCGGCGCCCTCCCCCGAGCTGAATGCGAGTCGGGCCCCTGGACTCACAATGGTACTTGTCGAACCATTCATTAATTACCACCCAAACAAAACACACTTTTCATTTATCTTTTGTGTTTTTCATCCCTTGTTTATGTTTCGCGTGCTGCGGCGTGGACGTGTTTTTCAAAATGTATTTTCAAAACATATTTTTAGAAAAATTGTTGTGCAAATTCAACAACAATACTATTCATATTAAAATTGATTCGACGCAATAAAATCGAATTTAAATGGTTTTTCATCGGGAAAACTAATCGTATTAAAGTCAATTAAATGCGTAAAATGATGAAAATACATATGCAATCGAACGCATGCGCGTTTAAGAATGTGCGTTTTATTTCGTGTGTACGTCTGTCTGTCCGTATGTCTGCGTAACGAACGCGTCCGTGTATAACGCTCTACATTCTACAGGTGTCCATCGCACGGAGGGTAGTTTTTGACACGTCCATATTTTATATATTAATTATTTAGTCTTGACAAGGTTTGAATATCGATTGAATATAAATTTAATCATTAATACAATACATTTTGGATCACATCTGTTTTACCCGATTATACGCATGCGCACAAGATGTATTAATTTACGTTTGGGTACAGATGATCTATGATCCCCATAGGTCAATTAATGTGTTTTTACGATGCCATACGGAGAAGATGATGGGCATTAATTGACCAAAACGTAGCGATGGATTATATGTCGTAAGTCTTTTAATAAGGACACTCAACTTTTAACCCTTCTGTCAATAAATGTTCCTTTAATATCCCATCAATGAAAGTGGCCAGACTGGATCTTCATATGGATATGAATTTGGCGTACATCGGTGGGATGATTAGTTCTCTGGTTCGAATTCTTATAAACTATGAATGATGCCAATGTTGCAATATCCAGCATATTGTAGAAAAAAATCTACTAGTGCCAACTAACCAGTAATTTTACTAAACAACTAGAGATAACTATACTAGCTTGAAAACCAGCCTCGTGTGCACCGGGCATTAGTCTTTTTATATAATCCTCAAGCATCTGATCCATAACGTCAACACTTTCCTCTTGTGTTTGTTGTAAAATAACATTACCTGTAGCTTTTGGGCTTCTCCAATAACTTCAGAATCATAAAGAACAGTTGATAATGTGATAACAGCTTTTGATTTTTCCGGAACATATGATATAACTGCAACATGGTGAATATATATGAATATATTGGACGACGACGTTTTGGTAACATTTTTTTATTCCAGCGGATAATCTTAATATAAGTAAGCCCTGCCTGCTGAAGTTTTACCACGCTATAGAAAATTATGTCCTCCCACTTCCTTTGTACATGCCAGTTAATTTCAGTAGCAGCTTTTCATCTAAGTGGACTGCTCTTTGGCGCCTTTCTTCTTTTCCAGTATACAAGATACCTTTACAAGGATATCCATTTACGGTATCCACTATCCATTTCATCATGGAGCGAAAACATAAAATTTCCTTACGAAACACGAAGAAAAATATGATTTTTCATATGAATTCTATAAAAAAACCGAGTCTGTTCAGACCACTGACTTATGGTATTAAATATACTATATAAAGTCGTTCAAATATCTGCCGCGGCTTTGCTTGGTAGCACGTATTCGGCGGGTCCAATTTTCGGGATGACTTTTTCGCATAAATCTGTCTGAATTTGCTGGATGGCGTTTGTTATTTTGGCTTTAACATGTTCTCAAATCGCTCATGTAAAATGTCCATTGTGGCACGTAGTGTCATATAATATCATACAGTTTAGACCACAAGAAGTTGCTTATCATCGATTTGTACATCCATTCATCCAAAAATGGGCCTCGTCGCTAATCCTATCCTGAATAAGAAATCCATCCAAGATAACACTTTATAAGATTTTTTTCTTCATTTGGGGTCGTTTTTATGCTATTTCTACCCCTTAAATAACTTCCAATTTGACTCTGGAGTCTAATAATGGATCCATGTGTCATCCATTCTTACATATCGCATAATAAAATCCTTTTTATTGCGCTGAAACATCTCTAAACAGCGCTCTGAATTTTGGACGCCTTGTTACTTATGATCGTGACGCAACTTTAATGTGCAATCAATTAGTATTTTTCACTTGTTCTGCTTTCCTAGATATTTGTCAGCATATTAAATTCTTGTCGCTTCCAATCTTCTGATCGAAAGAAAGGATGCAGTCTTATATAATACAATAAGTACATATGAAATTCTCATATATTATATGTAAAGGTGATGCTCTTTCAGCGTAAAATATATGATTGAGTGCACATGTCTTTGTCCTATTGTCAATTCCTATCCATTGATGATGATACAATGGTAAACCACAAGCTTTGGATCCATAGCAATAGTAGATAATAATTGTTCTACTGTCCATTCATTTCACTCAATTCCATTGGGACTTGAACAAAAAAACATAATTCCCGGGGTTCTATCATTCCAGTCTTTCATCATGTGGTTTAGCTCAGCATTCTCCATTATTTTTCCTTTCCTCTTTTTTGCCCACCGTGCAAAGGAAAAATTTTCAGTGCGAAATTAATTAAAAGAGCGAGCTTTAATTATAAACTTTTTTGCGAAAGCAGCATAACTCTATTATTCATTTTTCATAGTATTGTGAGGCTTCGTACGATTTGCAAGGCATGTGTGAATAGCTCCAAGTTTTCCATGCTTAAAATATTATATAATAAATGTTGACCTAGATCCGTTCATGCTTGAGAGGCTCCATACGAACCGATAACCATTACACGTTCTGGACACGGTGTACTTATGGCTCTTTCAGGGGTCGTAAAATATGTTTTAGGTACCAATATTTGAATGCCAGAAAGGTTTTCTTGGGGGGTGTACATTTTTGCAAGATCAAACGCTTGAGCGACAGGCCAAAAATATTTTATTTCTTGACAGGCTCTCACCATCAATGTACTTTGATGTTTGCACGATCGAAGGTATGGTGGAAAGAAGATATAGGCAAACATATGTGGCAGTTTTTAAACAAAAAGAGTAGGAAAACAACAGTACAAAATGATGTGGTTAATCTTTTCCAAGATATTTATTTAGATATTTTCGTACAGAGTGAGATCCCAGCTGCGAGACTCTGATGGCGAGACTCATCCATTAGAATACGTCTAATCGGGCACAATTTTCACTCAATCCTTTTACAATGTCTTGTCCTTTTTTCGTTTTTATTCAATAAATGCTCTTTCTTTTTATATATCACCTCTCTGTTCTTAAAAAATCTTTTTGTTTATAAATTTTTTTAGAACATTTTTGTCGTATTTGAATTTGAAAGTAGTCGGTTGTGGTTCCATATAAATGAACACAAGAACTCAATTGATTTTCAACATAAACAGTCCTTTTTAAAAGACGACGAAGTCAAAGGCGATATTTTTTCCTATTTTTTGTTCAAACCCTTCCTTTTATCATAGAGTTAAGTGTCGTTCAGTTCGACGAAAGGATTGCAATAATGAAAAAGCACTTTATAAAAGTGCACCATTTCTGAAAAGCTCCAATCGCTTGCCCACTTACTTCATACATCGCATAATATGGAGCGTTTCATAGAAATAGTTCATCCAAAAACTGGATGAATTGCCAGCATTTCCCATCTAAATATATTCGATCCGCTGAAATCAAAGCAGATTTAAAATATCGACCGTATTCCTACGGACGCACTAAACGACAAAAACACGACGCATTTACGTCTGTATGTCGGATACGGCGGAGGGATAAATTTGATTTTCATGTCAATATTGTGTGCGGTTAGTCAAAGTTTGATCGAATCATTTGAAACTTGGAATCCCACGGGATCATGTCACGGACGTCCAGCATTGTGTCGCCGAATATGTGCTCCTGTGGCGTTTGATAAATATTTTCGGCTTTGTGTCGATAATTTTGATTGATGGCGTGATCCCTTTTAGACCGCGGTTTCGTTCGGGGCGGCCTTCATTAAACGCGGCTTGTTATCATTGTTCATATGATTCATCGATCAAAAATAATTGATTAGTCGGCAAATCTTTTACCACAAAAGGAATTAAATAATTTTGGCCATTGCGATGACAGATGTGTGAACTGATACATTGTCTTGATGAAACAACACTATTATTTTTAGCCAAATATGGCCGTTTTTTTATTTAATCACTCAAATATTGCAATAGGTTCGCATAATGTTTTTTAGTCCAATTGCATCTAAAAAAAAAACTGACGTCATAACTCTGCCTGTATATGAAACTGTCTTTGCCGTTTTTTGAGCCTATTGTGAAGTATCAGCGTTCTGAAAGGCGGACCGGTTGGACATACAAACCTTGTGGCCATTATTTTAGGGTATTTAAGACTTTTTGCGTAAGTTACGGGGAGAAGGGCATCCCTGAAACTTTCTACGATCTGTACGATCACGGAAGTCGCCCTCAAAGGATACTTTATATAGGAGGCTCGCGCCAAATGAGATCACGAGCGAGATTAGAATTCCTTTCACTCATAAAACCTATATTTTATCTATTGATCTGAAAATGAATTTTTGATTATGTGCGTTAAACTTTCATATATTCTTGACAAATTTTATCCCAAAAAAGTAATTTATTTTAACTTTAAAAATTTTAGTATATCCAATCAACAAATTTTATAGAGAAAAACCTCCCAAAAATTCAGCCAGGTCGATCAAAACCTTTTTAAGCCACAATTTAGGTCGTTTTTGAAAATGTAGTTTCGAGATGATCTCATTTAACTGATTGACGCACAGTAACCGTCAAATACCGTCTTATCCGTCAGCGAAGACAGTATACATGGACTTATTGCAATAAGCAAGTATTATCTACAAACGAAGACGCAGGGGAACCCACGTAAAATACCACCAAGATGCCACGCCCTAGTTACGGCCCTGTATATGTATATATCTTATCTAGTTTTATTTTAACTTCAATTTATAAAATCTAGCTCATTTGTGCCCCGGACCAATAAACAGCTCGGGTCAGTGGAGGATTCTCTTGTTTTTATATCGCTCAATCGTCGTGTCAACGGTCTGAGAAGCGGACCGGTTGGACACACAGACCCTGTGGCTACTCCGTCCTCTTTTAGGATCCATCTTGCGCACAGCTTTTTCATGTGCAAATTTACCACACTTTTTGAATTCTGATGTCTACCATGTCTCCTAACTTGCGTACTTTCAGTCGATGGTCATCCAATATTATTATGGGGATTTTCTTCATCGTTTTTGACTGTGGTTACCTCATTTGGTCGACCACTGCGATGTTCGTCTTGGCAGCTCGTACGGCTTCGTTTAAACCTTGGCACCCAATATTTTACTATTGTAAACAAAGGAGCAGACTCCCCCAGACTAGAATCTAGCTCGGTTTTGAAAATTTACTTTTGGAAGGAGTTAAAATCAATATTTATCCAATCAAATAAATTTTCATCGTTGTGCGTCATATTTTCCACGTGCCATATGGATGTTTTCACGAAGTTTTACCTCCTGGACGAATTTAGTACTTTAATTTCTTGACTATTTTCCTTATCTGCGTTGTTATACTATAACGACATTCATCATGTTCTTCCCATAAATACGGCTTTTATGCAGAATCTCTCTGAACGTGATTGAGTTTCATCCCCGCGTCGGGGTGTATAATTTAGCTTCGAACATACACGACGCCGTTGTTCAATTATTGATCAAATTGTCCGCCAGGCAGGGCTTAATTTCGACATCGACGATCACGTGTTCAGTAACATAATACGAAAGAAGTCGGGGTAAATAAATACCAGAGCCGGGGTCAATTTGGCCTGTAATTTAGCGTGTAATATTACCTTTGAAGCTCGAACTCAAATCAATATGACATGTATAGTCGCGCCCTTTCCTTTGTGCTCGCGCTCCGATTGATGGCTGGCAAATGTTGGACATTTTATTTTTTAGACATTTTTTGTCACCGTCTGTGGTGCTGGAATTCTGATGAGATTCAAAGAGATGCTGGAGAGACTTGAATGCCATATAGAGAGGTGGATTTTTTTTACTGTGTGTACAGACGTCGTACTCGTTTTAAACGACCCATTTGTTTTGGACAGCGTTACAATATTTTTTGTGAGGGTTGGAAGTACTTGAGAACGAAAATCCACAGAATATAAATCCTCTATGAAATATCGTTCCATTGTTGTTTGAATTTATACTAGAACTTCATAAATATAGCTACGTTATTAAGCAAGAAGAAGAAATGTCAATCAGATAAAGAAAGGCCATCGTTAACGAGGATAAATGTATAGAAAATATTGCATATTTATATATATTTATCAATGGAAAGGGCAGGGCTATCATTGACTGTGTATTTATGTACTCTTTTATTAAACACAGAAAAGGCCAGCACGAGGACGATAAAAATATCTTTACTTCAAAAAATGAGCCTCATCGCAAAATATGATTTTTTTGGCGAACGGATCTCCGATTTTAAAAATTAAATTTAATAATTTGTACACATTTTTCAAAGCTATAACCTTCCATAATAATTTGCCATATATTAATAAATATTTAAAAATAAATTTCATAAATATTGCTTGGACAACATGGCCGCTATAATATAACAAATCTCAAGCGTCTATATTGAAAGACCCTATGATAAGCTAAAATATTGTCTCGAAGGGCAAAAAAACTTATTTAATCGCACGAGTTGGATGATTTCTTAAGGGTTTTTATCCGTCTTAAATATATACATGGGGTCGTTGGTTTATGACACGTGTATTAGGTATATTAGGTTATACTAGTGCACGTGTTCACATATTTAAAATTATCTTTGAATGCATCGATGTTGTATTGTGACCCTTTTCACCCCTGGATATTATCAAGCTGGAAGCTATTCGTGGAATAAATGTATTTATGGGGTTGACATAAGTACAGAAGTCTTGAGAAAAAATTAGCTCAAGGTATGTTTGATTTATTAGGTTGTTCCGAAAGAAATCCATTTTTTTTCAACTTAAAACTATGTTTTTTTTCAATTTTTTACACGAGGCAATACAAAATATATTTAAAAAATGCTGTACACCGCATATTGACCGACAACTTGGATATGAGAAAGCTGTGCGCAAGATGAGTGCCGCGTTTGCTTACAATAGAACAAAAACAACATTGTGATGATGTTTTAATCGAGTGCTTGGCGATGTTTCACAGTAATAAGGCCGAGTTTTTGCATCAATTCAATTCAGCAACATGGGTCCATGTTGCGGTCTGAGCACGGGATATATAAACCAGCTAGATTTTGTAGCTTAAAACTAAAAAAATAGCTAAGATAACAACATAAATTAGTAAGATAGATAAATATATAGCTTTTATGGGTGGGGAGACGTGTAGACTCTTGTTCGTGTCCTCATTTGGTGCAAGCCACATATGAGGGAGCTTTCGTGATCATACAGATCATAGAAAATCAAAAAGCCCTACATGATGACGGATTGGCCACAAGGTTTGTATGTTCAATCGGTCCGGTTTTCGGACCGCTGATATAACGAATGAGCGTCTTGCTATCGCACGCCATACCTGAACATATCTACAGAACGATTACGAATTTACGAATAACTCTCGTTACAAAACGATTGTCTTTATTTTATTGTCCCTATTTATCCTATAAGGAAGAAAAAAAGGGATAAGACAACTTAGTAGCGCCTGCTTTTATCCCTTAGTTACGGCCCTGGGTATCACATCAAGTATTTTGCATGATCATACTCAAAATCTTAAGGAATGACTTTTTTAGTACCATAATATTGCATTGAAGATTAGTATCCCCGGTGGGATTTATAATTTGATTAATTGCGAAAAATTTGCAGGACCAAATTCGTCTGTAAAATCAGGATAATCTATATTGTTTGGCAAAATAAGGAACGAGTTTTAAATCCGGTCAATCTGACATTATCTACATTTTTCTTTGGCAAGTCCTCGAACAAAATTACCCGGGCGATGGAAGGGGTGCGATTTTATAGGGCGTCATTTTTATGCGACGCCCTTGAACGAATGCGATGAACACAACCAATTTGATAATAACGAATTTATGGCGATCATGCGAAGTTTGTGAAGTGGCCCAATATGTGCTCCGCCGTGGAAATAATGGTTGTTCAATAATTTATTTACGACTTTCCACATTTATGACATATAGGGTGTTTTCTATGTAAATTATGTGTATGTTTTAATACTATATAATATTACTTCCATTGCGACATCTTCCATTTCTCTTCAGGTGCAATATGTTATTTTAACAGCTGCGGAGACATTGCACCTGCATACCGATCGGTCGCTTCTTGCGCGTGCACTGTTGTCGGTTGGGGAGTGACGCGCAAGAGGCGGGAGTCGAGAGAGTCATCAGTTACCCTTGGATGCGGGAGGTCATCCTTCCTGCAGCCAGATCTCTCTCTCTCTCTTGCGGAATAAATAGTTATTTAGATAAGATAGATAATTCTAAATTTTCATATAAAGATTCTGAAATCACCTATAGGGATCATTCAGGTCTGCTAATTTATTTGAATTAAATCTGCGCATGCGCTGAGACTCCCTTATTCAAAAATTAAAACAGAAGATTAATCTCGTGCTCTTTGAAGCGATTGATGGACTGTAAATAGCGAGTTTAGTCTCTCTGTCAATTATCTTGCTGTTTATCTTAAACTTTGCTTAAACAACTGATTTAAATCACTGTTGAAAGTTCAAAGAACAACATGCCCTCAATTAATTTTGCAAGCGGGCAAAAATTCAAGAACCAACTTTTGAACTTATAAAGATCCACACTTTGAATTATCAGATTATCAAAAACAATTTTAAAAATAGGAAAAATAGAACGAAATGCTTCAAATAACACGCTACAACATCTATTTAATTGAGTAATAAATATGATATTTTATTTGATATGCCAATATTTTTAAAAAGCTATTAGCCTCTAAGATCTTAGTCAATAATCAATTATAGGACAGATATTATGGTTCTGCAGGATTAATAAAGATATTTGAAATACAGTGAAACAAAATATAGTTGGTCTGTGTAAGTTAAGAGACCCTTATGCGAGACTCTGGAACGAACCATTTTTTTTAACATGACCAAAATCAATTTGAAAACAAAGAGAATAATTTTAAATAACAATTTAGGGCATTGGATTCAAAATCCACTTCCAGGATAAGAATTTAATCGATGAAAAACCCGGTATAAGTCTTTGTCAAAAATACAGGAAAAATGTAAATGATCACGCCAAAATGAGTTTTGAGTTGAATTGTATGTAAATTTTGAGCGAGTCTTAAAATAGTTTCTAGTTAAGCATTGAGATCCGACCGATAGTCTTGGCCGCGGAAAGGACTGACATTGAAAGGTAGATTTTTTCTACGAACCGATAGTAAACGGACTCACGGACACCGTCTGTTTAGAAGCATAAACACCTAGTATTATGGGTATCAATATGGTCTTCTCTGAACAACCTAACCCATTTCGTAATATGTTGTCGACTTATCATATCAATATCATAATTTTTCGATGAATATTCGTGGCGGTATTGTTTTGCAATGTCGAAAAACAGATATCCGCGCTGATCTTGCACGGATTAGATGTGGACAGAGCGCGTGACGACCTCTCCATCGGAAGAATTTACTGTGACCAAGCAAAATGGCCGATAAACGTGTCAAAAAAGTGAACCTTGTAGATAACGTTGATATTGAAATATGAAAGGCTTTCATAAATGATTCTGTATTATTTTTTAAATATTTTTTTCGTATCGTCCTGTATAACGTCGCTTCGTGACTTAAGCGATTTATGTCGTCGTAAATAATAAATGAGTGATTTTATTCGTTTTGCAGTGTATGGAAAGAGGCAATGGATAGAGTAATTTGACCGTTTTCAAATATGAGGGTCGAAGCTTCCGAGAAAATGACGACACCGATAGAAGAAATGGTCGACGAGAAAGTCAAAGTGAGTATCAATTCCATTTATATATATATATATATATCTTTTACCATGTTAAGAAATTGGATCCGAAGTAGTTGCCGAGGATTTGGATTAGTGGCATTAGACGCCAAAGAGGAAGACTCGCTAAAGATCCTAGAAAGAGGGAATTAAATGGAAACCATATAGGTTGTAGATCAATGGCGTTCAATTAGAAGTCTTCCGACTTTTATTTTCTTATTTTAATGCATTTTTCTAAGTTAGTGCGATTCGCTGTTCGTCTCGGCGTTTAGATCAGACGTTGTGCTCTTCTTGGTATGTGCATTTCCTGAACAGCTTTATATGGTTCCAAGAAGTGATTGCAAATGTGGTGCTGCATGCATTTAATGCACTTATAATGCTATTTAAAGTGCTTTAATACCACTCTGCGTGTTGACCGAGCGCTAATTGCGGCGGATCAAATAACACAAGAAGGTCGTGAACTCAACATTTTTTTAAATGTCAACGCTCCATAGTAAATATTTTCTTTTTTTAAATTTAAATTAATCCATTTTTGTATTTTTAGTACAACGTAGGTAATCAAAATACAGTTTTGACTCGAATACGAAGCGGGAAAATTAAAAATATCGTTGTTTTTGTTTGAATTGAATTGATCATATCATACATCTCATGATCGAAACAATATAAAAGAGTATTAAAATACATATTATATATATCTAAGTCACATATACGCAACAAATACTGAATGATATTTGTGGGAATGTATGTCAAATATGCTGTGTAATATGATATCGAGCGTAGATTTTGCGATGGCCCGCTTTTTTCGCACTGAATTGGATCGTCACAAAAGCGATGACTCGATGCCATAGGGTTAAATCTATTTTGAATGCTAATGTACAATTAAACATTTCGGTAATGCTATATATTTATAGTATTTCCAGTGAAAATATTGTATTAAGGGGTGTTCTAGTCCAGAATTTTGAAAATATCGATTTTCTTTTTTTGTTGCATATTTTCAAAGTTTAGACCTTTAAAAATATATCCTCCAAAGGAATTTCTAAAATTCCGATTATTTACGGAGTTATAGCTTTTTTCATGATGCAACAACTAAGCTGGTCCTGCTAGAATAAAATCTTTAAACGCGTTTTTTTCGAAACTGCTTCAAGTTGTAATTTTTTTTTTCAAATTTGTTATTAACCATTTATATATAATCTTCTATTGTTTCTACCAGATTTATGTAGAAATTTGTTTTTTAACTATTAAAAATGTGAAAAAATGATGCCAAAAAATGACTTTTTTTTTAAACAGTCGCCATTTTGTAAAATTAAAATTATTATTTTTATCTGCGGTAGGAACTATAGCGATATCTTATCAGCCTATAACTTTTTTTGTATATTTTGAAAATGTCAATAGATATCTGATTAAAAAATGTATACAAAAATGTATATTTTTTTTATTGGACTTCAATAAACACCTAAAATTTGTGTCTCTAGACTAGAATACCCCATTAAGATACCCAATTAATAGTTTATTGAATAAGTATAAAAGAGAGAAAGGAAGAGGGAATAATAGAGTATACAATATAAATAACAAAAAATAAAATATAGACATTAAAAAAAACAATTAAAATCAAAAAACATAGACAACCGAAATAAAATAAAGTCAAAAAATATAGACACCATAAAAAGCATTAAGTTAAAAAATATAGACACCCAAAAAAAACTAAAGTCAAAAAATATAGACAAAATATAAAAAAAAATTCACCAACAGCCACACAGACAAAAAAGATTCAACCAAAATAGATTACAGAGTAAGAGGATTCAATCCTAACTCTAAAATGTCTACCAAACGCAACGCAACGCAAAGGACAATCAGTCGCCGATGGGCGCCCGATCTGTACGGATGTTCTTGCACCTGCCCTCGATGTTTCTATCTTCTGCGCCAACCCCACTCCCACTATTTGTATTTTTATACAAATGCGTTCAAAATATAATGTATACAAATTCATAAAATATCGCGTGTTCAACATATTTGTAAAATTAGTCAAAAATCTTTGAAATAGCACCCTGCTGCGTTTACATACTCCTGGAGATGGTATTACCAGACCTGGAAGGCATCCTGGAAGACTTTCTCAGAGATGTCCTTTAGAGCCGATGTAATATGAGGTTAGATGGATTTGTAACGTTTAAGGCGGGGGCGCTCTCGAGGGCAAAATCCCCGGGCGGCTCCCCGCCTCCATGTGCTCGTCGGGATGGCCGTGCTACCACACGGGTCCGTTCTTCTATCGGGCTGTGGTGTTGTTGGACGAATGGATGGGAAAACGAAGGGCTCCGAATAGAAAGACTCTCTTCTCTAAATAACTATTTATTCCATACGAGAAAAGGAGAAAGATCTGGCTGCAGGAAGGACAACCTCCCAACTCCTGCCTCCTGCGCGTCACTACCCAACCGACAACGATGCACGCACAAGAAGCGATCGGTCGGTATGCAGGTGCAATGTCTCCACAGGGCCACAAGAGATGGCGCTGTTAAAATAACATATTGCACCCGAAGATAAATGGAAGATGTCGCTCCCACGTGGGGATAAAGGGTTCACAGGAACGCACGCTCTAATTCTCATTTACCTTGGAGGCGATTTTTAAAGGGTTCATTTTAAAGCTCAAACTCCCATCAATCAGACTTAATAGGTTAGGATACGTGCAGTGTATTTTAGATCTTAAATCGTTATTCATATTTTTGTAGTCTTTTAAGCCATTGGACAAAAGAAGAGTCGCCGAAAGGTGGATGGAAATCAGAAAGAATACACAGCTACGGGACTTTGTTGATAATGAACCTCTTCCTCTAACATGTCAAGGTTAGCTTGAAGACAAGGATCATAGTTTAGTTGATTGCTCCCGCTGATCATTCCATTTTTACTCTAATTTGAATATCTTCAATTGTTATTAAATGATCTTCTAAACTTTTTTAAAAGAGCTTTATTTTGAATAGATAAGTACATCCCTTTTTTTATTTCTTTGTATTTCGACAACAGGAAATGGTTGCTTTCCGCTCTTATTACGGTCTGAAAGTCGTTATATCCAGAGCGTAACTTTGCTCCTTGGATTCCCGTCATGATTCGCTCTCCCAACGAAAAAGCGCTACGACTCTTAAGATATTTTTTTCATCGGAAGAAATATTTTCGAAGTATAAATTTTGGAAAATCATCCATCCACGTCTAGAGAATTGGCCCAACCAGCGTACAAATGGTCCATACAAAACTCATAACAGCGACGTAACAACTGCCTCATATTGGCTCTATGAGAAAAAGCTCCGGGAGCTTTTGTTTTTCCTGCTCGAAAGCTGTATCAAAACGGCATGAGGGCAATAAAAAGGATCGCTGGATATCTTTAAAAAACCCAATTAAAGTTTTTTGCTCAGACGAATTGTACAGGAGGCTCTGCTAAATAATTGGGGGGTAGTTTTCTAATTGCTTCCTTTTATTTAATATAAAAAAGACAAAGGCTTCGGAGCGTATCTGTTAAGCAAAGACGGTGATAAATTTACGCCCAACCCCTCATGCTGGGACCGTTCAACGTATTGTCGACATATTTTGACCTTTTCCATTACATTCTGAATTACATCATCATTTCGAATTGTCCAATTTATCATTTGAGATTTTTTTTTGTAACACTCCATTCTTGCCCAACGGTCTGACGCCATTTACTCCTTTATTTTGTCGTCGAATGGACGTGCTTTGCTTTTTTTTTGCAGCTGGCTTGGCTTTAAGCTCCATTATGTCAGTGTAATGTAAGATTGATTAAATTTAATGAATGTTTACTGTCTTGCTAAGTAATGGTGTAACTTTTGTTCGTTGATCTATATGATGACGAACAGGGGACTGACTCAATTATACACCATGTTGAAATTGAAGAGGTCATCTGTCGATTCGGCTAAATTGTCGATTGCAACACTCATAATATCAAATGTCTCATTTAAGTAGCAACTCATGGTCTCCCCTTCTTTAGTATCTGCGTATCAAAAGAGCGGTTGTATTATAAAATAAGAATACTAAAAGAAGATATGAAATATTACCATAAAAATGGGATATATTCAAATACACGTGATGGAATGTCGGCCGTACATATTATTTTTTAGATGAAAGTTCACTGAATAATTCATGGAGAAATATTGTTTTATCTATGATGAAAGAATGACAGATTATTAACGCAATTTTTCTGCATATCGAAACAGCAGTAGATCGAAATCGTGCAACAGTCATGATTGAACCAGCTGCGAGACGCTAAATACGAACCGTTTCCTTGAGCGCGATTGAAACCAGTTGATTAAGTGTATTGGATAGGATTTATAGACCATGATAAAACCTTCTATAATGTATGTATACTGGTGAACAAAGAATTTTGTTGGTGCCGCAATGATAACAATGATGATTGTACTGGAGTGTTGAATCTCTAAATGAGAAAGCCATCCAATACTCAAATTTACCATTTACGACAAGCGAGCTTCATAATGCTGGATCAATTCAACGCATTTTTAACCAAATTAACACTGTTGTCTTGGGTGGATTTTTATTCCCTTGTTATAAAAGCAGGTTGGTTTTTACCTTTTTGAAATGCCCACAAAAGCGACCTTATATGCGTTCATCTGGGTGACCCACTGGGTGAGCATTCAATATTTATCACACGAGAAAATGTATATATTATTCAAACGGCGTAATGGATATTGAGAAGACCCTATTCCAGCAAAGGACTGCGTCTGTGGATATCATTTTTATCAAATATTTTAGAAACATATATTACGCCTAGCATTTCATCAATAGATCTTCACCGCAATGAGACCAACCCAAGCGAATACACGCAGCTCTGATCTTTCAAAGATTTAATCCAGAGCGGAAATGGAAAAGGATTCCACGTCTGGATTACCTGTTAATCACCGTGTACTTAGGCGTCAGCGCGTAGATAAATACAAATGCGACGTAATCCAGATTAATTCATTTCAATCCCGGGATTAGAAGCTGAGCAACGAGATCGCTTTCGCAATCATAAATCATTCACATCCAGGCACACATTTGATTTAATCAGGATTGTTTAGAGCGTTAAAACGCGGTTTCTTTGCTCCAGTGTCCCAAAAATCGGAAGACAGGTCCGTCTTTGTACGATTGGATAGAATCAGACAAATAACCATGATGCAATGTACGAGGGTAGTCCCAGAAATACCCGATCTAACAAAATTGGAAAAAAATATATGTATATCAACTCAAAATAGAGATGTTCAATAGATTCAATACCCTGTTTATAGTGAGAACCGTCGACCTCCTCAAAATAGCCATCAACCACCGACTCCACATCTTCAGTTTTGGCAAATATTTTCCACCAACGAGACATTTTTTTAAGTTTGGAAAAAGAAAATAGTCCGAGGGGGCTAAATCTGGTGAATATGGTGCATTAAGAAGCAATTCAAATTTTAATTAATTGATTTTTGCCACCGAGATAACGAATTTGTGAACTGTTGTTCACAAAGAAAGTTCCAAATAAGGCATGGTGTCCGATCGCGAGGCGTTCATGCGGATTGTAAGCAGTCTGAAACGCGGACTGGTTGGACACACAGACTTTTTATTCCTATTTAATGACTTTAACTTAAAATAATTGCATACCCGAGGCTTTCTATGATCTGCACGATCATGGAAGTACCTCCCATAATTTAATTTACATAAATGGCTCGCGCCAAATTCATTCGTCGGATATGAAATTTAAGTTTTGCACCTTGCTGTGCATATTTATTGAGCGGGATGGCATGGTCCCGAATAGTGGAAACAATAAACAACTCTGGTCAGTGCAGGGTTTTCATGCTTCTTTATCTCAGGCGGGAAGCGATGGACCCATGTTTAATCCATGGTTGTGAATCGATGCAAAAACTCGGCTTTATTGCCGTGAAATAACGCCAAACACTTTATTGAAACATTGTCTCGAAGCTGTATTTATTTCATTGTGAGAAGACACAGCACCCATGTTGCGCACAGCTTTCTCCTTCGATTCTCTCTTTTCATTCCATTGTTTTGATTGTGTTCGGGCATGGCGTTCAATCGAGAGACGCTCATTCGTCGTCTCAACGGTCCGATAAGCGGACTGCTTGGACACACAGACTTTGTGGCCACTCCGTTCTCTTTTGGGGCCTTTTGCAGCACCCATCTGTGCATTGATTTGTGCATTAAGTTGGGTACCTCTGGTACTATCTTCGTGTGCATAATGCATACACGCAAGGAATAAATTCCAATCGTTCTGGTCGAGGAAGTCCAACATATTGATCATCATTATGCAAAGCATGCCGGACAAGGCCGAATAGTGCAGTTATTAAAAGCTCATGCTATGAATGTAAAGGCCCATCCAAATGATAAGCCATTTTGTTTTAGTATTTTCATAGTTTTCAAGCAAAATTTTGTCATTTGGATGACCCTATACATTATAGCTATATTTTTGTATTTGATAAGTTATTTATTTTCGTCCTTGCATTTGGAAAATATTCAAATTTCTTTATCAAATTCGCAATTCCTCATGATTATCACATCAATCAAGCCCGGCAGCTCCAAGAAATAACCAGAACGACGGTACAAATATTAATTATTTTCTCGCTCTCCTGACTTTCCAAGAACCCTCAAAAGCGATTCTCAAAAATAATTAAATATTCATCTCGAGCTTCCAGGACGGACCCATCCACTTTTTATTGCTTCATCGAAGAAGATCATGTCTTTGAAATTGTGTCTCCCAGCAGCGCCATTGTTCGTTCTACACATTCTATGCATATCTGAGAAGCAATAAAATTCTTCACCATATTACTGTATATGTATATATATATATGCCTCTTGTCGCTTTTCATGATCGTAAATTTTTCTTTCGTGCTTCATTGAACGCGGTATTACGGCGATGGAGCGATCAGAACGCTGCCATATAAAATAAACAGCATTGAACGCAACAATGGACCAAAATAATTTGTATTTATGCCTTAATTTATATTTAAATGATAGATATATATGTATATATCTCATTTTTATGTTCATCTTTTTCTATGTTTGATATCACCAGTTGATTCTGTGGTTTAAATTCTTATAAACTATTAGCGAATATGTTGCAACATGGTGTATCCATATAATATTTTTACTATGCTTGTGTCATTCCCGCAAGTGTAAACAGTAAGTTGACAAAGTTTTATTGCAATCGGATGAGCGGTGTGGAAAGGCATTGAATACGAACAAACAAACATTGATTTTTATATGTTAGACTATATTTATGTTACTTGCGCAATCTTTAGCAATAAGTGAACAGCCTCGTGTGCATCTCTATCGTCTGTCATTTGTATATATACTCCCCAAGTATCTGGTCCATAACATCAACACCTTTCTTGTGCTTGTTGTAAAACATATTATGTGTGGTTTTTGGGATTCTCCAACAACTTCGGTATCATAATGAATACTTGACAATGGGATAACAGTTTTTGTTCTATTCGGAACGTATGAAACAGCTGAAACCTTGTTTGTAAATCTGAACACGGATGAATATATTCGACGACGACGTTCCAGCAACATTAATTTCGGAATATGTAGCGTGGACGATATACCATCCCCACGTGGTAGCGACATCTTCCATTTCTCTTCAGGTGCAATATGTTATTTTAACAGCGCCATCTCTTGTGGCCCTGCAGAGACATTGCAACTGCATACCGACCGATCGCTTCTTGCACGTGCATCGTTGTCGGTTGGGGAGTGATGCGCAGAAGGCGGGAGTCGAAAGAGTCGTCGGTTAGCCTTGGGTGCGGGAGGTCGTCCTTCCTGCAGCCATATCTCTCTCTCGTATGGAATAAATGGTTATTTAGAGAAGAGAGTCTTTCTATTTGACACCCCGTCTACTCCTATCCATACGTCCAGCAACATCATAGCCCGATAGAAGAATGGATCTATGCGCTACCGCGGTCATCCCGACGCAGTTATTGTTTCGTCAGGTTTTATAAATTAATAATGAATAATTCCTTGAAAATCCCATCAAACGCGCAAAAGAATCTTGCGGGTCGTCAATCCGGGTCTCGGAGTCGGAAATGGTTTTTGTCTCAACGAGTCATTGACGTTTACTAATGTTTTCATAAATAATCCATTTTTCATTCCCAGTCACAATTCAGTGTAAAAAGGGACGAACATTTTGTCTTGACAACAAATCTTTGCACGTGATTCGTCGCTCCCTTGTTATCGACAAACAGTTCGTGCGGCATTCACACCTCCATTCTAGTTCTTTAAAAAAAACCAACGGAGATGCTGTTTTCACTGCATCTGGACACAAACTGAGCTCTAACAGACTTCCATTAAAATCGGCAAGGACTTATCGATACATCTAATATTAAAAAAACTCATTGCAAAAGCATAAAGATCTGGCCAGACCCTTTATAAGGTTTAAATTCATTCCGATTTAAATTCAATAAGGACGCCAAAATAACTGGACATCCTTCCAGTCCATCATGGTTATGTGTCCGTTCCATATTATTTACGCATCGAATATTCATCGCTCGATCGTATGTTGCATCAAATGTTGTACAATTGAGGCCCGACGGTAATTTCCGTCGATCGATATTAGGCGTCCCTTTTGAAAATTAATATGCAGTCCGTTTATACGAATTTTGCTAACGTAGTCGAAATAGTTGGAGTTTACTGTCGAGCAAATTGAAAGTTCGGGCTCGTTGTTAAAGCCGACTTTGGAGAGCGTAAAGTTTCTTGTGCGCTTGAGGTTTTAAGCTGGAGTGCAAAGAGTGATTCGAGTGGATTAGGACGATGGATGCTGGAGATGGAGCATTTTTCTGAAGTCTAGGATGGGAGACGGGAGAAAAACTTGAAAAGCATGTAGCAAAATAGAGCGCCTTCTCGAAAATTCGCATAATGTATTGGATTATAGCAAAAAGTTGCGGAGGGCTTACACCTCAGACGATCCATCATGGATGAACTTGAGCCATATGTATTTTTGTTTAAGATTTTTTCAAAATAACTCTATTGTGTATTTTGCGTATCTGTGGGAACGCTAAAAGTTAAATTGAATGCGACATATGCTTATTATTGGGCTGTAGCATATCAAGCTGCCAAATTTCAGTCAAAATGCAGTTAACCGCTATTGAGAATGGTTTTGTGCAATATTTTTAATGTTTGTAAATATTGTGACACAATACAGAGGTAGCAAGTTAAAATATCACTATATAAAATGTTATTTATTAGGGGTAGTTTTTACAAAAAAGGGATCAAAGATTTGCCAAAACGATGGGAAGATGTATTGAATAATGAAGGAAATTATGTTTTATAATATAGTATATAAAATGTTTTGTTGTTAATGAATTTGAACTTTTTTTTATACAAAATTTTCGAATACTTTCGGGTCCCCCTGATATAAATCAAATCAACTTCTAGGAAATTACATTCAAGCCGTTATTACACCATAAAACTGTATGGTAGATTTAAAACCAGGCTAAAAATATGCTTTATAAATATTACAGAAAAAATAGCCAATTCCAATCGAATAGTTATGAATCGACGCAAAAACTCGTCTTTATTGCTGTGATATTTCATCAAAAATTCAAATGAAACATACTCACGACGCTCCACTGTGAGCAAACGCGGCACCCATCTTACGCACAGCTTTCTCATGTGCAAATTTTCAGTCAATATGCGATATACAGCACTTTTTGAAATGCCTATCATATCCGCTAGCTCGCACACTTTCAGTTTACGGTCATCTAATAGTAATATATTCACCATTACTATCATGGTCATATCATTTGGTCAACCACTGCGCTGTTCATCTTGGTAGCTCGTACGGCCTCGTTTAAACTCTTTTTGAAGTCGATTGTCCTTTCAATTTATTGTTTTGATTATTACTTTGCCTGGCTTCGCTTTTTGGATGTTCTATTGACATGTTCGGGCATGGCGTCGGACTGCAAGGCGCTCATTTGTTATGTCAACGGTCCGAAAGGCGGACCGGTTGTGCACACAGACCTTATGGCTATTCCCTCCTCTTTTAAAATGCGTACTCGGGGACTTTTATGATATCTGTGATCACGGAAACGACCCCAGTGAATATATAGGTGATTCGCGCCAAATGTGGTCGTGAGTGAGATTAAACTTTCCCCTCTCTCATAAAAAAATATATTTATCTATTTTGCTGTAATTTATTTTTATCTTCTTCGTTCTAATTTACAACGTTCATCTTTGTGTCTTAGCTGGTTGATTTGTTTTAATGTTGTTGTAGCAAACGCGGCATCCATCTTACGCACAGCTTTCTCATGTGCAAATTTTCTGTTAATATGAGATGTATAAATGAAATGTTTACCATGTCTGCTAGCTTGCGCATCTTTAGTCGATGGTCATCCAGTATCATTTTATGGACTTTCTTTATCTTTTTTAGCTTGGTTACCATCCAGTATCATTTGGTCGACCACTGCGATGTTCGTCTTGGCAGTTCGTACGGCCTCATTTAAACCTTGCCATCCATTATTTTACTATTGTAAATGAAAGCGCAGACTCCCCCAGAGTAGAATCTAGCTCGGCTTTGATATTGGTTTGGACTGAGAGCTTTTAAATAAAAGTATTGTATATCACATAAAGATAATCGCCCTGATAGATCATTAGATAATCACAGCCGGAATTGAATAGCAACCCTCATATTTTTCGATTGAGCATTCATCCCTCGCGTAAGCATAATATGACGGTCTCAAAAGAACAATGGATACAAATTGTCACACATCAAAATAATATTATTTCATTCCGAAGTATCCATTAGGCCCTATACGTCGTTTTTTTATGGTCATGTTTACAGCTACTTACGACGATCAGATTGTGTCAATTGTCACGTCACATTTGATGGTCGCGCATAACGACAGACTTTTACGTCGTCGTACACGTACCAACTAATGGATTCGTATTGATATTTGAGCATCGTTTTAATAAGCGATTTGAGCATACGTAATCCGGATGTGAGCCCCGTGGACCGAATAGACTGGATTATGTCGAAATCCCGAAAATCGCCTATATGAGACGGTTTATAGGCTCGGGTCTCGGGATAATAGTTTGAAAACCATTCGTAATTGTTATTGACGATTGCGAATTTGCCATTCCAATTTGTCTTTTGCAATTGTATGAATTTAGCCAAATCTAATTAATTCCGTACGTGTCGCGTTTTTGATTCAATTGCAATGGGTTCTGTGATAAATGGGTTCTTCAATGATATCAAATGTGTAAGGGTTGATTTATATGTCTGTCTTTTATTCAGCATCGATTGTGTACGTGGCGGTTGTCGTGGTTTTTATAATGGATTTAGTCTATTGCCATTTATTTTATGGTAATCGCTTTAAACGCTGTACATATTGAGAAGTGCTGGTTTTGTTTGATTAAATTTTAAAACAGTTTCGGTCACAATGTCGTATTCTGTTTAAAACTACGATTTCTCGGGGTTGCGTAATACCCGTCGTGCTCCCATCTTTATTTCCTTTGTATTCCGTCTCTGGAGCTTCTTCGCTCGTCGGGGGTTGTTTTTCATAGTTTTCCTCCTTTTTGCGAACAATCCCGTCTTTTGTTAGGGAAGTTATATATTTGCTCCGCGACAACTGGGGGTTTCCCCCGTAAATGGTTGAACTTTTCGAGACGCACGTTAACCACTGTGGCGTACTTTGTTGTATCACTTAAAAAGCTTTGGGATATTGCCCCTGGGATTTTCTCATACGAATACCGATAAAATCATATTCTTATATGTATTATTTCCAATTTGTGTTGCTTAATTTGATTTGTGACCCATCATACGATCCAAATGCGATGCTTAGATGTTTTTTTTGTGATGTTTATCGAGTTGTGTGACATGTAGTCTTGCTCGTCGTCTTGCTGGAAATAGACATCAGAAACATAAACATGATTCAATTGTGGCCATAAACAGTCACTCAACATTGATTGGTATCCGTGACTCGCACGGTCTCCAGACCTGACACCAATGGATTGTGAGTAAATTTAGAAGCTCAGAAGTAATTTTCTTTGAACCAATTGCATAAAATAATGATTTATTTAGATCAAAAGCACATTGCAAAATACATATATATCACTGGGCATATATTAGAGCGTACCATATGAATTCTTGAACTGCCTTGTTTTGGTTTCAAAACATTTTTAAGTTAAGTTAAGATTAGAAATAGTTTTCCCCGACGAATATGGTCGAGTTATGCGGTACAGTTTGTGCGGCACCCACTCATTCAAATTTTTAACATATCGTATTGAAATCTAACTCACAAGCAAATGCTAGAACTGTTGTATGAGGATTAATTTCCAAAGAGGCACATATTTATTAGTGACTAGCTGGCACTTCTAAAAATATCGCTTGATATTTGAAAGAGTCATCTTGTAATGACAGAAAGAATGAAATTTATTTTCTTTACGATAATGAATGCATTTATTGAAATCGAATGATAAATATTAACATATAAGGGAAAAGTATAAATGATATTGAACAAACATACAAACATTTATTTATATATATAAGATCTATTGTAAGTTAATTGTACTAAATCTATATTATTTGAAAAATTGCAAACAATAAATTGGCAAAGTTTCATCGCAATCGAATGAACGGCATGGCAGCGCATTAAATACAGACAAACAAACATTGATTTTTTAAAATATATTAGACTATGCCTATGTTACTCGCGGAATCCTTAGCAATAAGTGGACGAAGTTTTATCGCAATCCGATGAACGGTATGGTAGCGCATTTCGAACGAACAAAACCCAATTCATTTTTATATATTAGATATATAAAAATACAAATGGAGTATTTTATTTTTATACATAGTTTCCTTCATTAGAAATATATTTATTTCTTCGAATAGGAAGCTTCTTGATCTCGTCACTGAAGAAAGAAGGCGAGATGTAACATCTTCTGTTGCGCAACGCATAATTATTAATTTTACCACAAACGAAGGCATGAAATAAAGGGAAATTTTGAGGAGATTTAGAGGCACAGCTCGTTAATGTTATTTTAAGTAAGATTCAAGCGTTTGATTAGGCCCCAAAGTTTCGTGAAGTTGAGAAACAGACAACAATTTTGGGACTGGAAAGGATTTTCTTCCAGCTGATTTGAATTTAACTGTAGTTTGAATTATAAATTGGAATTTATATAAAAAAAAAGATATGGTTACCATGAGTATGTGTGTTTATACTTTTGCAAATGAGTTTTCGCCTGTGGGACTTTTCAAACGAAAATTATATTCCTTGTCTCTCAGAAGTTAATTACATTTTTGTAACTTGACATTTAATTTAATATAAAAAAAAATATATTCTATTAAGATTTTTTCATAATAAAAATACATTTTGTGGTGGGTTTTATTTGATAGATTAAGATTGCTTTGATTTTCGCCAATAAATCTAAAGTTTTGTGTATAACGCTTCTTTATTCTTTTATGATATTGCGGCGAAATAAATATACTTTCTAGGTTTTTCTTTTAATTGTTTGATCTTTGGATATGAAATGAATTTAGATAACGTGTTACTCATAAGTAAACAGTGGTTGACTGTGAAATTAACACTAGTTTATGGGAAATGGAACGATGGATGAGAAACGGAACTTGATTTCTAATCTTGTATACATCCAAAGCGAAATCTATCCATCGTTTTCTACTCTGTAGAATTAATCAAATTTCGACTTCCTGAAGGCAAAATTTTAATTATCTTATACGTTTAAGATGGAAACGTCGGCAAAATTGTATGCTGAAAATCTCGACTTATTATTTAATTCGGAATTTCATCTCGACGTCAGGGAAAATTGCGTGTCGTACCGTAACGATCCATGGAATGAAGCTGTAAAAGACGGTGAAATATTGGAAAAGCATTTCGGTAATGGATCGACGGAAGTTTAAAAGTTACCATCGTCACGAGTTCGCAACTGTTCCAACGAATTACCGTTTACGTCCACCGGCTCTTGAATGCTTCGTCTCCCATAAAAAGCTTAATACGTTTTACATCCAGAACGCATGTGCACGTCATTAACATGCTAATGTTACGGGATGCTTTTATCATTTTTAAAGGATACGTTCTGATGCTTATTTTAGTTGCTGCGCTCCAGTTATGTGCTCCAGAGCGTCAAAAAAGAGCTATCATCATTAGCCGCATAAAGAGATAAACTCTTCAGGTCGTTAGGCAAATTCATATTGCTTATGGCATTAAAATTAATTACATAGCGAAAACTGTATGCATTCATCATCGTAGTTTAATATAAGTTTGTATGACGACCTCCTTGGGTTCGTTCACTATCGGTTCGTAAACGAGGTTCACGTAGGAAGGAAACAGAGCTGATAAAACCCTATTGTTGACTTCGGGTCTTTATTATTACAACATACAAAAAGAAATATAAGGTCAAATTTATCCGCGGCCAAGACGTTTGGTCGAACCCTAATTATACCCGACCTATCTTAATATTGTCAATATGTCAAAACAATCAGAATGCTCAGGTTTGCACGACTTATTGCTATTTTTGCAGGATCTTTTGACGTTACATAAATATTAGGGTGTCCCATAAGTTTCTTTCGTTTTCATATTAAGAAAAAAATAAACAATAATTTGTATTACATCAAAATTTATTGAATACTATATGATCCATTCTGTTCTATTACCTTTCTCCATCTCTCCGGAAGCCTCATAATGCCTTCTTGCCAAAATTTACCAGGTTTGTTGCCAAAATATTGAGGAAGCCACACATTTGAACGATTGATGTAGCGCAATTTTGTCAGATGATCATGGACGAATGTTCGTGGAATTTCTAACTTGTTAGCTATTTCGCGAACATTGTATCGCGGGTTTTATTCAACCATGGCTTTGATTAGATCTGTGTTCATTTTCGAAAGAGACTTATGGGACAACCTAATATTAATGTTTTCATATGAAATGTCCGATTTTTTGTTAATGCGTATTCGTGTAGTATTTCTTCTTCGTAAAGTGGATCATACTCAATGGCACAGCTAGAAAAATGATTTGAATGCTTGCACCATACTTCGCAAAGTATTGTATCCTTATGAATTTTGTAGATTTGAATGGCGTTAATAAAGCATTCTAACCATATATAGATATTATGATTTTTTTCATATGAAATGTCCGATTATATAAGGGCTTACTTAATATCTTGTCAATTCAAACAGAATGGTAATTGTCTGGGGATATCCAATATTTCTATATTATGTAGAGTAGTGTATGGGTTTCGTTCAATTTTCGCTCGAAGCTTCTCGTCATCGATGCTGCTGATCAGTCGTGTACGTGGTTCATTCAATGGAGTGAATTAACAATTCTAAATACCTGATTTATTTATCTGCAGTATTGAATATAATAATTAATTTTATGCGAAGATCTGAAATTCGTGAAAGAATCTGCTGGAAAAATGAAATTCCGGGTTATATTTGAACCATCCTCGTACGTATTTATATTAATAATATAAATTGCCTACCAATCGGACATTTCATTTGAAATCATGTTTTCAATATTGGGAGCTATTAAAATACATTTTTACTTTTTTTTAAAAAAAAATTATTTCCTCAGAGGGTTAATTGAATCATTTCGATTAATTGTCATTGCTGAAATCCAGCACAAAGTCTTTGCCAGCTGGTCTTAGACGATTATCCAAAGACTACTTGCGTGCTTGTGCCATCTGCTCTTTACTTAGTCTGGGGTATTTTCAGAGTCCCGGTCTTTAAAAGTAATTGGATTTCACGTCGCTTCTTTTTATGGTCTCCGGAGCGGAGCGGGACGATATCAGACCTGGAGCATTTTCCCAGCATACGTGACCAAACAAGGAGTATATCTTCAAACCTGGTTTGCAATTCCGACGGGGATTTAGGATGAACGGCTTCGCCCAGACGGATAAATCAGTCGGAAGATTTAACCGCTGACTGTCGAAAATTTCAGGCGTCTCTCGCCCCATTATTGGATTGCTTGTCGAAGCACCTGTTTGCATACAAAAGAGGAGCAATCAGTTAAGCTTAAACTTTTATAATGGACGTACAATTGTAATTAAATACCAAGAAGGTTTAATAACACTTACGTAGCTCTTCTGCCTTTTTCAACGGATCAAATACTCGACTGCCAGCAATTCTCTCATCCGCGACTTTCACACTTCTTTCCATCATAACCCCTTACTTTAATGAAGGCGAGTAGTTCTCAAACGTTTCGTTTTTAATTTCAAATAATGAAACAATATGTATATGGGGTCATATATACCCATTTGATTCTAACATCAAACAAATACATTTGTATTGGAAATTAATATGAATCAATAAATGATTTAGATTAGTTGTAAGGCATGCTTAAAGTATAAAGCCGTGTAAGTTTGTTTAGAAATGTTATAAACTTTTTTGTTACTGGATCAGTTTTTGGTAGGGGAAGGTCTAAAGCTTTTGAAAGTCTTTGAATGATTTCAGTCCGAAAGCACTAAATTTAAAATTTTGTTTTAATCCGTTAAAGAGCTGTATTTTTTAAGATAAGAAAATATGTGATTACTGCTCAGTATTTAAAAGTGCATAAATCTTCTAATGGCACTTTGCACTCAAGAGGTGATTCTCACTCACCATATACTTTGATGCCGCAACTCGAGAGGTGATAATCACTCACCACTCAGTTTGAAGCGGAAACTGATGCGTGACAATAACTGTTTATGTTTAATTCCTTTGAAGTGGGTCCTTACGCTCTTTTGTATAATCTTATGAAGTGTAACATGATACCCCGATATTCCTTTTAAATGGAAAGCTGCATAATATTCTAACAGGAGTTAGTATTGCAAAGTTTTTTTTTATTTATTATTTTTGGAGGTTGTGACCTTAGGGCCAATGCCTCCCTGATTTTACATGGTTGGTCTTTAATGACCATAATTGTTAGTATTTACATTGTTTTGATAAAAGCTATATAATTAAAGATTGTGTGCTATCAACAGTGTTAAGGTTCTTTTATTGATATACAAGCTTCATTTACGCTGCGCGGTTCTGAAAGAAATTGGATTTGTGTGGACGATAAGTGGTGGACATGCGAATATAGCATCTATGTTCATCTCTGTTATTTGCATTAAGCAGTTGCATTCTGCAGTTTGCATCAATTCGGCCTAGCAGTCATCTGTATCAGCGCATGACGCCTTTCGAACGTTGATGAATTAAGTTTGTATTATTCATACTTTGTGCTCGAAAGCCATACTTAGTCCTCGGACGCTCGACGCTTTAAACTTGAATAGTTAAAACTTTACATTCTGTTTACGATTTTACGGTCATTCGCGGGATTCAATCCTGTCTCTGAAGACCATAAATAGTCCATTAATCCTTTACGACCAAGTCGTCGCACTTTAGGCTCCATACGATGCTCGCGTATGCTCTTTTAAATATTTCATATTCTTTCATCCGCTTTTCGGCGAAAGAGAAGACCGTTTCAAAGTTTAGGGACGCGCGGTCGACTAAGAAATTCAGCACATCGAATCCTTTAATTTATATTTTAAAAATGTATTTTTTTCTGAGTCCTTTGAAGCTCTGCGTCGCAGTTTTGTAAGCCCGGCTGGCTTATCAACGTCTGCTGCGATGAACAAGATGCATTGTACGTGTCCTCTGGGAGTTTCAGCGAAATGAATCTGGTTGTTTTGTTTCAGATATGTAGAGATGGTGGAGGGTCTCTTGCAATCTCACTGAAACGAAATAGGAAAGCAATAATGCGAATTTAATACCGTTGTGCGAGCCAAAGGGAGTTTTGTTATTTTTTGCTATCGTTCTTGGGTACACAAAATCAATAAGTTTCTTCGAAGATTGTGTACAAGCTTCAATAATTTTAATGGAAATGCTTTCTTGGATGCTTTTATAGCTGCTGAGCGCATACGTAATTTTGTAAGTCGTTTGTGTTTCTTTGGGAACTCTCCATATTCATGAAATTTTGCTGTTGTTTGCCTTTTTTCTTCTTCGTTTGGGGTCGTTCTTTCGATTTTTTTCCCGCCAAATGCACCGATAACGCCATATAATATTCGCTTCTGATGGTTTTAAGTCAAAGTCTTACCAGCTTTTACCGGTTGATATTCACTTCGTTGACTGCCAATTTGATTCTGGAATGTAATAATAGATCCATATTTCATCCATTGTCACACGTAGCATGAAAAAATCCATTTTATTGCATTGAAACTTCTTAAAAAAGCGCTCTGAGTTGTAACTGTGAGCAAACGCGGTACCCACTTCGAACAACGCTTTCTCATGGACAAATTATGATGCAAAATGGTGGATACATTGCTTACCGATATCTTAGATAGAGTTCAAATAATATAATACTTTACCGATTAAAAAACAATGCTTTATCAACATACGAAATTTAAATTTTTCCATTGTTTTGAAAATTACAAAAATTGCGCGATTAAAACTACTGTAACTTGTAAACTTATCTTCAGATTGTTATGAAATTTTGACATGTATCATTTGAAGGTAGGCACTTTCTAAATATCATATGTATTTGTTAAAAATAGCACCAATTATATGTCATCCTACGAACTTATTGAGTAATGTGTCATTTCCTTTGGCGACACAAAAAAAGAAAGATGGACCGTCATCGGAAAGTCTCGCAGTTCGGATCACTTTTGAAGACAAAATTTATAAATCTTGGGCAAACCAGTTATTCGTACGTTTTTTCCTATCTCTAAATGCTGCAAATGGAAATAATTTATTTCCAAAGAAGTACGAGGGTGATTCAAATATAACTCGGAATATTGCTGTATAAATTTATTAGTGATGTATAAAAATACAAATACAAGTATCAAAGCGAATACGCCTCTTATGATGTAAAGAGACTGTTAGGCGATCGCGGCGCAATCCGTAACAGTGGTCCCGACCCACGAGTCGACTACGATGAACGACGGAACATATCTATGATTTCATTAGCTCGGTGATAGAGGTCGAAATGAGGCAGGTGCTGCAATAAAATGTCGAATAATCGGCACAACGTATTTATTCAATCAATCCACAGTAGGAAAAAAAATGGCAAGCAAGTGCGCGTGCATGATATGGAGCAAGCGGGTGATGTTCAGCCCGAGGGTAAACGCTTTGTTGGAGCGTCTTCTTGAATTCAAATTTGGTCGTCTTCCTGAGGATCCTTCTCCATTGGGGTTCAAAAGCGAAGAGAGAACCTCCCCCCCCCCGCCGAGATCTTCTTCTATTGAAGTTTGTGGGGTCGTAGAGCGAAAACCCGATGCCCTTTTAACAATCTCTATTTTGATAATCTTCCACTGTTTCTCAAATCTGTTCTTAAAAATGGAAAATCCGAAACTGATAGACTTGCAGTTTTTCAGGATTTCCTTCTACGTTCCAGTATCTTATTTTTTTTCTTAGAAGCTAGCTTAGAAGTGTCCCGATTTTATTGAATTAATTAAGACCTAACTAAAATCTGTCTGTTCTTTGTCATTTCAGTTTCTGTGGGGATGCCCTGTATTTTTGTTGTTGTTAAATTAAAAAAAAGGCAGAAAAAGAATATTCCATAGACCAAGTGCGCATCATTGACGGATTTTAATATTTAATATAACACATTTAAAAAAGGTCTTCATCAGATTTTTCATATCGCTTGGCCTTTTGGCCCCCCCTTTTTCTTCGTTTTTATGAGGTCAAATTCGCCGATTGTTTTGCTTAATGCACGCTCAGGGATTCGATTGTGTTGTTTCTGGATAAAAATGCTTATTTCGGCCATGCCCCTTTGTTGGGGGGGTCGATTTTTCTGATAGGCGATGGGGTTGGAATTTATCTCATTAAAAAAATCATCCCCCGAAGGTGGAAACTCGGAGCGCTTTCTGAGCGAAAGTGGGGCTTAATTTATTCATTTCGTCCAATTTATGACTTCCCGAAACGTTCTCACACACGCTTCATAAAAATGTGTGTTTTAGGGGTAGGCTGGTTGGATGCAGGTCCTTTATTAATTAAGTGTAGTGGGTTGACGCCGACCGTGTTTTCGCATCCATCGTAGACTTTGAACACGCCTCCGAAGTTACCTCATAAACCTTAATGCGACCATTCTCATTATGGCGCCATCGTCGTTCTGGAGCGCGACGGGTTGACTCGATGCCACTACACGATGGAAGACTCCGGGATCTTTATTCTTCCTTTTTGCGTTTACTTTTTATCGCAGGCTCATATCTGGCGAGAAGGCTGTTCCACAGCTTGTTTTATGGGTTATTTGAATATGTTCGGTGCTCTTTGGGGGTGCTTCGGGAGCTTGATGACAAATAATTTATGGTGGAGGTCGACCAAATGGAGGAGATTCAAAGAGTTGAGATCGTCTAAGATCTTTCTTGCGACATTAGTATTGCACAAAAAGAGAGCAGGAAGAACTTATTGTAACCGGCTGGTTCTAACGGCTTGTGTAGATGTTGTTTATCTTGCTTTGTACATCCATAAAAAGACAATAAAAACTCGTGGGGATGCATTTAAAATATAACCTTAAAAAGTGACTGTATGTTAACACAGAGACCCAATACCGCTACAACGCGGAAATATTCGTAAGCGATTGACACCTGGCTCAGATTTCACTAGATTTCAACCTTCTCCTCCTCCAAAAACCAATCGGCACTCAGTCGCCAGACTGTCATATTTATAGTCCAGAAACACGCCAGAACACAACTATAGTAAAATCCCATTTATTATAAAATGACGTGCAATTTACGCTGTCAAGCAACCATATTTATAGGTGAATCAAATTTGTAGAATACTATATTCTCTTTTTAAAAGCGTATTTTGATTAG
This sequence comes from Stenopsyche tienmushanensis, assembly GCA_008973525.1. NCBI lineage: Eukaryota > Metazoa > Arthropoda > Insecta > Trichoptera > Stenopsychidae > Stenopsyche > Stenopsyche tienmushanensis. The sequence continues at coordinate 582,885 of WACJ01000519.1, forward strand.
AGATTTCCTTTTATCGCCTGATCTATTGTACGAGGCATATCCGGAAAGTAAGTGTACTGTGACAATAATGAGGCTGTTATTCTTTGTTAAGCTTGAAATGGAAGGTGAGGATTTTTTGAGCTTGTGACTGGAGATAAAAAGTGGTTGGCTCAATGTTTTCGGACTGAAAAAGCATAATTTAGGTCGAATTACTGCCTCAAGGAGAGACCATCAATGCACAATGATATTCTGAGACCTCAAGAAAACATAAAAAAGGATTCAAAATAAAAAAGAGGGTTATGCTGACGAGAGGATTGTGAATGCGTCTTTACATAGCCTTAACCACCAAGGCGCTCTTGGATTTATTTGGTTGAGATGTTTTTAATCACCCTCGTATTCCTTGTGACTTGGCGCCTTCAGATTATCATATTTTTCCCTCCCTGAAAGAATACATGGATGGAATTAAATTTTCAACCAACTAGCAGGTGCGGAAAGAGGTTCTGAAGTGGAGGAAGGAACTGGCGGAAGAGTTTTTTGAGGAGGGTATAAAGAAGCTTGTGCCACGGCTTACCACATACATTGAACGGGATGGAAATTATGTTAAAAAAATGTTAAGAAGCGTATCAATAATATACTGCATTTTTTTTCAAATACACTTAACAAAAAAAAAAATAATAGTACACTTACTTTCGGGATATGTCTTGATCTGCTACATATAAACATTTGGATTTTATTATCGTAGAGCTTTTGAAACGTGATGCGGATTTCGTTATTTTCTTCACCGATTTTATTAATTACGCTCACACATCCATATTCCATAATCTATTATGGTGCAGGGAACTGTTTTCAGGGGATCATTTAATTGGATTTAATTTTGTAACACGTACACACGTCACAAAATGTTAGAGACATACTTTAATTTATTTTTTTATCCATTTCATCGCACACTTCTAGAGCAGTTCTGACACCAATGTTACATGGTGGAGCGAAGAGCGCTTTCAAGGCAGAATCCTTATGTTCGACAAGATTTGATTTTGATTTTAAATGTTAAAAATTCAATCAATGTGCTCTTGTAAGTTGATGACAGCTCGTTTAATGTTAAAAATAAGACATAATTGATTAACCGTTGGTTAAATGCGATATCTTCGACATGAAGTGCTGTTGATTCTGTCTACCGATTTGTGCTACTCCATAAATTGCTGGATCTCGTTTCAATGTTCTGCGAAATTTCCACTTGGCCAGTCTTTGACATCATGTCTGTCTACTCGAGACTGGAAATTCAAGATAGAAGAAAGCTTTTATGTCTAATCGCTGACATGTTTGGAGAACATTAATATTGTTCGACTTTTTCTCGTTGCATTGCTTCTTTTTTTGCTGATCAACTATCCAGTTGCTTGTTTATGCTTCTTATGCTGCTTTTTCTCGATGGTATTTAGAATTGTGCTTCGATTTTTAATAGAGTCTATGCTTGAATATCGATCGTGCAGAAATTGACAAGTTAATATTAACGTCAGGGCCAATTTCGTTTGAATTATTAAGACAAAAGGAAAAGGGGTTGGATGATTTAAAGTTTCGCGAATTTTAATTTCAGGTCATTTTCTTTGTCTGAAAAGCCCTTTTTCTTGTTCAAACGGTCGCTTTGAAATAAGTAAATTTCTGCTGCCGAAAAAAAAAATTCGTTACAAATTTGAAAATAATCTCATATTAATTAACTTCACGAGGCAATCCTTTCCAGAGCTTATGAAACCTTCATCCTTTCCAATTATTTTTTAATGGCCATCCATAAATTGACCTCGATCGATGGCCGCCCAACCCCTTCTTTTGCCAAAGAACTCCCTTTGCAGCTTGGAAAATGAACGAAATGAATTTTCTCGAAATTGAAAATATTTAGAAATTTCAATATGAATTCGACTTACCTTTCCTGGCCTAATTAAAGGAGAGCTTTGGAATCCACAACGGGCGAAATATTTTTATGGCCTCCAAATGAACAGGCATTTTAATACATTTTTTAATTTAATTTAATTTCAAATATTTATTTTTGAAATCCAATGAGATCCATAAATTCTCCAGAAGTACTCGACCTTGGCTAATCATCGTTATGTGATTCAATACTTTTATTTGAAAGGTCTCAGCCCAACTAATATCAAAGCCGAACTAGATTCTACTCAGGGGTAGTCCGCTTCTTCGTTTATAATAGTAAAATATTGTATGGCAGAGTTAAAACGAGGCCGTACGAGCTGTCAAGACGAAAATATCAGTGGTTGACCAAATGAGGTGACAAATCCCCAAAAGTGTTTGCTCCCAATTGGAATAAAAACAGCGTCGTAAAGATGTTTTAATCGAGTGTTCAGCGATTCATAGCCACGGATGAAACAAAGTCTGTGTGCTCAACCGGTCCGCCTTTAGGACCGCTGACACGCATGGTATTGGATGACCGTCGATCGAAAGTACGTGAGCTAGCAGACATGGTAGACGTTTTAAAAAGAGCTGTATATCGCATATTGACTTGAAAATTTTGACATGAGAAAGCTGTGCGCAAGATGGGCGTCGCGTCATCATCATTTCACACTTCTGAGACTACCCTCGTAACTTCGATTCGGCCTGTCAAAAAAAGGTAATTTCAAACTATTTCGACAGCCACAGAAGCACTCTTACATCATTTAAATTCCGCCGAAGAACATTTTTAATATGATTTGAATCCCAAATGTGATCCATCCCGAACATTATTAAATTGGGAATAAGTTTGTGTCACATTAGTGTCAAAATATTTTCTTTGCCTTTCAAATATTATGCGGCCCCGTCAAATATATCATTTGATGAAAATATTGCGCTTTTAGGGCGCCAAAAATGAGAGGGCCCCACTAAAACCTCGTTAATATTTAATCGAAGATTATAAATTAGGGCTCAACTTCGCGGCGAGCGTTTTTAATCCCTTCCTGCTGTTTATTATTAAAGGGCGATCCGTGAATTGATATTTTATTAATTATTGGCAATTTATTAATTGAATTGGATTTATTACGCAATGAAATCGAGCGCCTTTATGTTAATTTTACAATAATTGCCTCCCTTTCAAACGAGACCCTATTTTCTTTCCTTTTTAACCTCGACATGAAAGCCTCAAATCTAGCGCAGGAAACGAAAATGCATGTCGTTCTGGTTGCATTAGCTGATCAATCATGGGGATTCGGAGATTGCGACCTTTTTAAACGTCAACGAGTCCTTTGTCAGATCGGATAAGAGCTCATGGTCTTTGGGGAAAATATGCCTTTAGTGCGTTCAAATTCAGGACATCATCAATGATAAATCCAGAAAGAGTATTGTTGAGACATTCAGGAGTCGTTCTCATGATCATACGGTATTTTAAACTGCATATATTGAAACTCCAGACATATAATCATTTTTGTTTGGAGCTCGCACGCGAGTCCGTTCGCAATCGGACCGAATCAGGAAAGCAGGGAAGCAATAATTAGAATTTATTTAAACCTAGAGTATATTTTATTAATATTTTCAAATAAATATACATTCTTTTTTGAGTAATTTCCGTCAGAAATAGAAGGGTGATTCAAATATAACCCGGAATTTTGCTGTACGAATTTATTAGTGATATTTAAAAAATACAAATGGTTTATCTTATTATTTTACATAGTTCCCTTCATTTAATTTTTTTTCCATTTAATTTAAAAAAATAAGGATTGCACGTTTTAGAGTTGTTAGAACAAATGATTTTTTTAAACATTTTTTGCACTTTTCTTGCAACAAAAAATATACTTTATAAATAGTAATATCGTCCCAAAATAACACCGGAACGTTTTGGATATTTTTTGTGAAGCTTTGGAAACATATTCTTGAATATATATGTTATGAAATCAAATTAGATCGATTTTTCTAACCGTCAATATGATTTTTCCCCATAACTTGGAGAAGAATCCACTACGAGACTATGTGGAAACCGACGGAAAGAACACATCTTTCCGTGGCCTGCTCTCTGTTCTTCTTTCATGCGCTAAGCAAGCTAAAGATTCTAATTTAACTTTGAAATTCTTAGGCTAGGATAAATATATAGATAAATACTGTTTAAAAATCAAATGGATGAAAATAATTATATAAATATATATAGTATAGGGCAGGGAAGAGTTTCAAGTCTCGCTTGCGGCCCCAAAAAAAGGATGCGAACCCACTAATTATTACCAGCGTTACGTTATTTTCCCCCAAAAGTTTTACAAAAAGATCTAAATGCCTTAAAATTAGAAGGAGCAGCTAAAAGGCTTTCGTGTACAACCGGTCCGAATTTCGGACCATTGATACAACAAAGGAGCGCCTCGCGATCAGGACGTCATGCTCAAATATGTCTACAGAATATGGTCCCAGCGATATCTCATTTCTGATTGCTTGGGTTTTCATGTTCATGTGTATGCTCGCTTTTTAAATATTTTTCAATTGGAGATATCCAGTTTTTTTATCAAAGTTTATTGATTATAAATATGTGGGTGGTAATATAGATTAAGCTTTCTGTATTTAAGTAATCAACATTTAATCTAGCTCAATTACCCCGTGCTTAGAATTTGATGAGAACGCACCCACTCTTCAGAGTCCAAGTCCAAGACTAATTGTATGGTTGTTTGCGTAGAATGATTGCGAGATAAAATTGTTCGAGTCTGATGGATGATCCGGGGTGTTGATAGGGGTGGTTATTGTATATTGCTTTTTTCAAGTGCATTTCATTTTATGTGGCGAGCTCCTCCTCCTGTTGAGTTCTTCCGTGATGAAATATGGATTTATCAAGTGCAACAAAGTGGACGAGTACGCATGCGCGTTGGCGTTCGCCCGCACACAAATGCAATTAATGGATGCGTTTCCAACAAATCACGGAACTTTCTAAGAATTTCCACAATCTAGCCATGCGAGGAATCACAGAAAGCTTTATCAGATGTACACGAGTTTTCGGCTCGTAACTGACTTAATCGAGCATACAGGGAGCAATAGTACCGGTTATGAAAATACATAAGGCAATCGTTTATGCTCGCCAGTCACGCGATCCTCTCTTTCATATCGTCCCGTGATCAGAGATCTCAACCAGGCACCGAATTAATATTAGTTCGGGCTTTTTCCAGGTTTGCTTCCTTGGGTTTTTTTCAATTTGGCTTCTAGGGCCCCCCCACATGCGATACGTGTGAAAAGCTAATGAGTTCCGAAACGGATTTTTTTCAGACCGCTCATGACATGTCATTATTGGGCTTTTATGGTCTGGGCAATAAAACGGGCTTCAGACGTAATAATTCAAAAATATATGCTTAAGCTCTTTAATATCCCCAATTAGAATCAATATAAGAAAACCTGTTTGAAATGGCAATGGGGTATCTTATTTTTCTACATACTTTTCAATAGAAATATATTTATTCCATCAGATAAGAAGCGTTTTGATTCCGTCACTAAAGAAAGAACTCTGTTGCGCAACGCGTAATTAATCATTTTCTTGTAAACACACACTTCAGCGATGCTACTCTAAATAAGATCCAAGTGTTTGAATGAGAAATACGTCTTTAGTGACTTTAAATTCAGAACATCATTAATGATAAATTCAGGAGGCATTTTTAAAAAAAGAGCAGAATGAATGACAGGTGATGTTGCTCATAATTATTGGGTAATTGCAACTATCTATATTGAATTTCTAGACATTATGACTAAAACCTCTCCTGTTCTGCTTACATTATCTGCTTATATGACCCAAAAGCACCTGTTTAAAAATCATTAAAGATCATTAAAAATTGGCTTTCCAGCTTTTTTTATTTATGATTAATTAATTAATCTACTATTTGAAGAGTGTTGGTTGAAATATAATGTTAATGCTTAATAATTTTATTATCCATGTCAGATAAATAGCTTATACATGATTATATTCTGTTGTGCTCTTCAGTATGTACGAGCTCCCACGTGCGTTCGTTCGCAATCGGACCGAATCGGAACAGGGAAGAAACAATTAGAATTTATTTAAACTTATAGTATATTTTATTAATATTTTCAAATAAATCTACAATATTTTTGAGTAATTTCCATCAGGAAATAGGACTGATTCAAATATAACCCGGAATTTGCTGTACAAATGTATTAATGATATATAAAAATACAAATGGAGCATCTTATTTATATATTAGAAAAACATCCCTCTCCTCTCTCGATCTCGATCCCGTCACTGAAGAAATAAGACGAGAAGGAACATCATCTGTTGCGCAACGCGGAATTATTCGTTTTCATTTAAGCGGCATTAGCGTCATCTAGCAGTTAGTAGTAATAGATCGCATTCATCGTCTGTCTGCCATTAAGAAATTAATAAACAAACTACTATCAAATCCTAAAATACCGTAGCCATCACTTTTCTAGTATTCTGTTTTTTGACTTTTAGATCTTCATGAAATTTTTGGATCCAATCAAACATTTGGATCTTAGAGTAGCATCACCGAAATCTGCCTCAACTCTCAATTCAGTTGTGATTTAATTCTGAGCGAATCTTCAAAGTTTTTAGTTCGGGGTCCGACCAAACGTCTTGGCCGCAGGAAAATATATGCATATGTTCGACTCCTTATACAATACCATGACAATGAATGCACACAGTATTCGCTACGAAATTAATCAATTAATTTAATGCCATAAGAAATACGAATTTACTTAAGGACCTGAAGAATTTATAGATTTTTTTTTAATTCCGGGTTATATTTGAATCATTTTTGTATTAAATTAAATATTTCATTCAGTTGACATATGCAAGCGTGTGTACCATATAGCAAATAGTGTTTGCTTATCCACATTTTTGAAAAATCTATACTATTTTACACAATCTATCACTTTCCCGTATATATCGCTAATTTTGTTCATATGAAACTTGATCATTTCCCGTGTGCATCGTTTTTTTTGAATTGATTGATTTGCATATTCTGTAAATGGGTAATTTTTAATATTATGCAAATGATGTAAATGTATTTAATGATCTTTTAACCCAATAAATACGGTTCGCACAAATCTGTGTTATTTTAATTTCTTGTCATTAATAGACTTTCGCATGCAAATTCATAATTCGTCAAATCTTTATCGCAGAAGTAACAAAAACTCTCACTGTTATTAAAAACAATATTTTAATTATCATTTGTATTTTTTATATTTAATTAGATAAACAATAAATTAACAAAAATATTCAATATGTGTTGTGACAACCCTGAACAAGATATGCTCAAAGCCCGTAAATGATTCCGCAGTATAGCGTGCGGTATACTTGAATATGCTAGTATACAAAGATCGCCTTTAGACAATAAAATGTCAAACATATTTTTATTTGTGGCTTGATACAGCGGGCAGGTGACACGACGAGGCGACCGATCCAAAAAATTACGGATGGGATTTCTATATTAATAATACAATTATCCACTATTGTTTGCATAACATATTCGCATGGAACGATTAAAAAGCTTAAATGGTGCACTTAATGCACTTTGCACGTCGTTGTTATCGTGTGCAGATTATTCCGCACGATATGTCAGACTAATCCTTTTCGCAAGCTCGAATTGCAATAATCTGCTCAGCACTCAGCAATTTAAAATGGTATAATCTCAACTTAATCTTTGTGCGCATGATTAAAATTGAATATTTTGTGGCATTTCGAGCATCGAATGCATGGCTGCGCGCGCATTCCGCTCATTAAGAAAATGATGCATTAGACATTTGTGATGCCATATCTTTTAACGGACATTGGACTATTTATGTTTAATGCATTTTAATGCTAATAAAGTTGGGATGTTGGCTTTCAAAATTGATTTCAACAACTTTCAATCAAAAACTTTTTTCATGATATAATGTCGCAAAAAGCAGGTCGGAATAAATTCATCGGAAGTTTCCTTCCGAGCGATATACAATATTCAGGAAGTTACATTATTGGGCTTCATCAGGTAATTCAATAGAATGTCCCGAAGTTTACCAATTTATGACAGTATTTGTTGCCAAAATATGGCATATCAGATTATGCTCTTCAAGCTTTGCGCTAAAAATACACTGATTTTGAAATGATACTGTCGTTTTTGAGAAGAATTTATATTGGGGCGGTATTGACGCAAACGTCACGAAAAGTGAAACTCCGGCAGTGATAGTTGGCCAGTAAAGAGAGAGAGAGAATCGTTGTTATCTTTCCGTCATTAATACATTATAAGCCGCTTCTACTGTATGCGTCTATAAAGCAACAATTAGACCGATAGATTGCTTATTTTATTATATATTACACAAACGCAGCACGCATTTTTAATGCATTATATGAATTTTTAGATAAATTTATAAATATATACATTTTATTTAACAATATTTTTTCATATGTGTGTTAGAATCTTCGTTGGAGATACAGTTTGAGAGCGCGTGGCGTAGACTCATTAGATAATGGCGGCTTTACTCTGCACGGTTGCCCTATTAATGCAGCAGCATCTCTTATTTTCGCCATGTTTGTCTTTTTCAAGTCATGATGAGAATAATGGTAGGCTGTTTTTCACGGAGGACTTAAAAAGCAGACCTGTCATGGGCTATGCTGAAAATTCGCGATTCAGTCGTGTCTGAAGTGGATGCAAAATTGCTGAATATGCCAGCATGTCTGCGATGTCTTAGGTCATCCCGAAAGAAATCCATTATGTGTGTTTATTTATTTTTTAATAAAAATCATCAAAAAATATAATCGTCTTCTTTATGAACAACTAATTTCAGCCTGGTTAAGAAGAACATGGCTAAGAAGACGAGTATTTATATTCGCGCTTATCCATTTTCATCTCACCGCACGGCTTCAGGCATGTTACACTGGTGTCAGAAGTGATATGGTGGAATATAATGTAATAGAACATCCCAGTTTCGTTATTTTATTTTTTCACAGATGAATTTGGTATTAAGTGGACATGGATTGCCATACTGTTAAATGACTCCTATTGCTTTACAAATGCATTTTAAATGAACGTGCACAGTTGATAATTCTTCTATCGATTGACGAGGATTCAATTAAAGATCGCAGCATATCTTTATCATTTGAATTTTCGTTATTTTTAGGCATCTTATAATTTTATGTTGCTCGGCTTAAAGTATCTAACCACCATTCTAGTGATAGTGTGGGATTTTTACCCATTAAACCCCCCTCCTCTTCGGCTGCCATCTGGCTATTAATTAAGTATTGCACAAAAGTGGCAGCGATGTGTCTTTCTGTTTGTCTCTTTCTGGATGTCATTCTTCAGCATCCGTTAACATTGAAGGTACTCTATTGATAGGGGAAGAGCGAGCTGATTCCCATCTTCTCCCGTAGGATGTCCCTTCGGTGCTCCAGGCTGGGCAGACAAATGTCGTGTGTGCAGCATCGACGTACTCCGCTCTGCAGTGATGGCACTTCGGGCCGGTCTCGTTGTCTATTTTGTGTAGAAAGTTACCGAAACAACCGTGCCCGGTGAGGACCTGGGTCAAGTGGTAGCACAGTTGACCGTACTTTCTGGTTACCCAGGTTCTCAGGTTCGATATTATTTAATGCGTCCACTGACCAGTAGCGGAGTTGTCCCATCGGGACTGCCAAGCCACCACGGTGCTTTACTTAGCGCTATTCTTGTCTTCACATTTATGTATTATCTGTCTCTTGTGAGCGAGCAAGTCGATTGGTGGTATGGCAGTCAGTGCCAGGACGGCGTCATCTGACACCGTGTAATATGCAGTAGCCACCCTAATTGCGCTCCTTCTCTGGGGACTCTGGCCATGTTGAGGCTGGCCTTTTCAGTTTGTGATCGAGTGCACTACCTCGTTGTTGAGTCGCCTCCTGTTTGTTTTTGGACCACCAATGTTGGGCATCAACCTGGCCAAATATTCGGCCCCAAATACCGAATGGATCTTAAGTTTGGCTGTTTGACATACTGGTGGCTTATCTGCGGCCTAGCATCGGGCCGTGTACTATCGATTGGGGAACACTGATCTAAATCAAAATCAACATCGTTAGAACTGGTCCAGAAATTTAATTGGGGATGTTTGTGGTATTTTTCGTGTTCAAGCCCAGATCATAAAAAAACTAGCATAAAATGTCGAATGTTAATTTAACAACATCATATTCTGTGGTGGTGCGTCTGAAGGAAAGTCATCAATCGCTTCTTGCGCGTGCACTGATGTTTTGTCGGTGTTTCGGTGGTGACGCGCAGGAGGCGGGAATTGTGAAGAGTCATCGGATAGCCTTGGTTGCGGGAAGACACCCTTCCCGCAGCCAGTTCTTTCTCTCGTGTTTAATAAAAGACTTTTCTAAGCTGAGAGTCTTTCTGTTCGACCCGAAAACAGAACAAACCTAATATATTATTAAAGGCGTTACATCCGTATGACGATATTATTTTTATCATCAATATCGCTGGGGTGTGATGAATTGATTGCCATAATATTATTTTTATGTCTCGTTAAACATAGATGAAATAATATAGATAGCGTATACCTCCTCATCCGAATCGATAGTCTGAAAAGAGGTGGCTCAGCAAATTCAGAATATCTACATGGAGCATCTTTCTCCATGATCACCCTCGCTTTGGCATATTGATTGAATTAAAATACCACATTTAAGTCTGTCGACGGATACAATTCCTCCGAGAGGTGGATGAAGAAACCCATCCCAATCGTGGACCACAAGATCGATGATTCGATGTGGGAATTTGACGGGAATTTTGCGTCAATGCTGTATTTCAATCGGACGATCTCTAAGATAAAAGACTAAAGATAAATTTAAATTGCGAGTGTATGCACAGTCATTAATGCGTACACGCTGGCGTGGTGTTTGAAGACACGTGCGGACGCCTTGTGAGATGCAATTCATTTTGAAAGTCTTTATACGATGCTTGTTATTAATTTAAAATATCATTTTCATTATTCAATGGAAAATCTAAGACAATAATATTTTGGGGAATATATTTGGAAAATATCTGGTAATTGTACAAGGCCAAACTACAGATAAATTGTATTCAAGTACCTTCAGAAGGCTGCTCTTATAGAATCTGTGTATTTCCTATTTGCTTTGGTCCTTGCAATATATTCCGCCTCGAAAGAGTCGAGTCTTCTCCTCCAAGTTGTCTAAAATGTGATATTAGACAACTTATCCGCATGAGGAGACTGGAATTTTCAATACATACAGAATGAATTTTTTCACACTTTGAGAAGCATTGCCGTAGTTTATTATTCTTCCCGTGGAATTTATCTTCGTTCGCTCTCACATAAACATATTATAATTTGGTCCGATTCATACGGTGCATTTCTACAAATCCAAACCTTGTTTAATTGGCTTAGCTCGCTAACAAATGTTTGACTTCTGCATACTGTAAACATACTGTACAAGAGCAATGGTAATTCATTTAGATCCTTGGGGGGGATTGAACTCCTCCCAAAATAAGCAAAGATTCGAGCTTTTCTCGGTTTAATTTATGCCCGGGGAACACACAACGAAGTGGCTGTAATAAATTTAGCTTTGAATCAAAGCTCACCTCTAATTCACGCGGTTAACATGTTAGATCGCGTAAATCGCGACTTACTTCTAAAAAATATCAAGTAGGGAATTTTTTTTTTTGAGCTACGAGGGTAGTCCCAGAAGTACCAGATATAAGTTTTATGTTGTTTAAATTTTTAGTATTTATTTGACAGTCATCAATCGTGAACGTTCTTCAAACGAAAATCACAAAATGATATTGGATGACCATCGACTGAAAGTGTGCGAGCTAACAAATACGGTAAACATTTGGACATGAAAAGCCGTGCGTAAGGCGGGCGCCGCGTTTGCTCACAATGAAAAAAAAAATACGTTGTGAGGATGTTTCAATTGAGTCTTTGGCGATCTTTCACTTTCAGTCTGGGATCTAATCCACTATACCAAAATTTAAATTTAGGGTGGCATTATTTGATGCTATTGATGAGTTGAACGTGTATACATTTCATTTTTGACTATGGATGTTGAATTTTTGAAGCATATGGTTGTAAAATCGGGAGACTTTTATCACCCCCTATTATGGTTTCAAAAAAGCTATTATGTATCAGATGTTTAACCTTTTGAGGATCGGTGTGGCATAGCTTTATAGGACCATGCAATAAGATTGATGCCCCTTGCGTTTTGACTATAAATTAGCTTGGCAACAAGAAAAATGACTAACAGTAATGTCAGAAATATCCCGACTGGGGAACCGCTATGAAACCCTTATACAGGAAGACTACTTTGTCGAACCTGTTTAGCCTAAGTATGGAAACACGCGACAGGATCAACTTTTGAGTAGTCTCATTGAACTGGATCGATTTTTTGTGTACGAATCCTGTATTTCTTGCAAATGTCGATCATAGAAAATTGGCGAGACCAGATTTTCATGTTTTAATATCTAAATATTATATAACATTTTTAAATATTCAAATATATGAATACTGAGTGTTCATATAAGCAATGTAGCTGGCATATTATGTATGCCTTTTTAAGCGCTAAAGTTATATTGAGTCACATTCTCCTTGTCTTTCAGGCCACTTAACAACCTTCAAACATTGTAAAACTTCAGAAAGTGAAGGACCAATATATCCAACATCATTAATCTTGCCTCGATTGCTATGTTCTATACAAATTCAGGGAATCTTGCATCAATTAAAATCTGAAATAAATCATTTATTGCCAATTTAAAATGAATCATCATATGCTTCAACAAGAACACTCATTTTTTAAATGTAACTTAGACAAATTATATGTGAGATATCAACTTAAATTTAGTTTTATTTGAAAGAATATTTTAGAATAAAATATAACATCGTTCAAATGTGCGCCGCGGCTTTGCTTGATGGTGCGTATTCGGTATATTCAATTTTCGATGACTTTGTCGCATAAATCTGGCTGAATTTGCTGGATGGCGTTCTTTATGTTGAATTTGAGGGCATCAATTATTTGTGGTTTATATACACAGACCTGAATTTATAAAAGATAACCCAAAGGAAGAAGTCTAAGGGCGTTAAATCGCACGATCTCAGTGGTCAATTAACGTCGCCGCCGCGCGAGATAATCATGCCCTCAAATCGATCGTGCACAATGCCCATTGTGGCATGCGCTGTGTAGTACATAGCACTGTCCTGTTGGAACCACATGGCGTCCGTATCATATTCTTTCCGCAAAGCGGCCTGGCAATTCTGTCCTGAGAGCACCCCCAATCCACGTTACACTGGTGTCAGAAGTGGGACTGTTATATTACCGACCACTTGGGTAAAACGTGTTTTTAAAAATATGGTCGCTAATAAGTACCACTACTAAATCACGAATTTAATTTACAATGTTATCCCAGGTCCCTTTCTTGAACAAAATTTCTTTCGCGAACCTCCTCCTAAGCAAATTTTTGGATTTTTTTGTTGTGGACCCCATCCAACAAAAAACAAAAAATATTTCTTGGTCAATATTGATCAAAATAGATCTTTTTAGAATGTTTTTTGTAATTTCACGAAAATATCTTGTTCAAGTATAGATAGATGCTTTTTTTATATTTTCGCAGATCCCCAGGGGTCCACTGACCCCAGTTTATAAGCCGCTGCGTTAGAGCATTTAATAAAAATTGCCGAGAAACTTGAAAATACTTTCATTGAGGTCTTCAAACAAAGCACCGAAAAAACCCCAAACACACTTTGAAATTCTTATTCTTTGAAACTTATGTCAATATTGTATATTCATGATGATTATTCAAGTTAAACAATCAAGTACTGGAATGGTTTATTACCTTAGGATCCTAATTATTTATTAAAATAAGGGTAGTTGAATGTAAATGGCTGATAAGTGATGTAGAAAGAAATGCTTCGCATTAGAAAATTTCGGCATATTTTTCTTATGGGGTTTTTCTAGTCTAGAATTTTGAAAAATACAATTTTATTTTTTTGCATATTTCAAATTTTAAACTTTTAAAATTATATACTTTAAAGAAATTTTAAAAATTCCAATTATTTACGGAGTTATAGCTATTTTAGCGACGCGGCAACTAAGCCGGTCCTTCAGAATGAAATTTTTGAACGCGTTTTTTTCGACTCGATTTTTTTGTTAAATATTTTTAAAGTTTAGACCTTTAAGAATATATCCTTCAAAGGAATTTCCGAAATTTTAATTATTTATGGATTTATAGCTTTTTTCGTGACGCGAAAACTAAGCTGGTTCAATCGGAATACATGATATCTTAAGTTTTAATTTATTAATTTACTTGAAATTTGTTAAAAACAATTACCATAAAACCTTCTATTGTTCTTACCAGATTTATGTTAAAATTGTATTTTTAACTATTTAAAAAAAATAAAACTGTAAAAATAGTTGCAAAAAAATTTTTTTTATACAGTCGCCGCATCTGGTAAAAAATGTACGGTAAAAATATTTTTTGCTTCTTTTTTATCGAACTTGGAAAAATGTCCAAAAAATTGTGTTTTTTAGGCTAGAATATCACTTTAATCCAAAATAGTCATAATGAAAGAATTTTAATACCCAAAGCAGATTGGTGTGGCTCACTGTGGCTTTTATTATATTTTTATGGAATATGGTTTTAACATGATGATTATTTTATGTATAATATCTGGAAATACTTTGGTCTTTTGCATATGCAATATGTAAAACTAATATGCACATATTTGAGTTGCGTTTTAATGATAAATGAACGTACTGCGGCATATTTTGATTGCAAATATGCAGAGCAGAGCGCCGCCATGTTGTTTATGCGACGGTGGCGCCAGCGCCAACGGACGGTTTATTTGTTAGTTCCACTTTCGGCTTATTTTGATGCGCTCATTTGGCGCTGTAAATCGGAACCGAGTGCCCGGATTTCGCAGAGATTCTGCCGCCATTAATATTCAAAATGGCCGCGGATTTAATTGCGCGGCGATTAATTCCGGCGATAATTTGAATATCTCTTTTTGAGTCCGCATTTGTAATTTTGAGAGCCGGAAAATGATTCGGTCGGAGATTGGGACTTACGCAGAGAGGGTGGTCATTATGAGCCTCGGACGATATTGGAGACTTTACATTCGAATTCAATTACAACCCTTCTGATTAATTTTGCCGGCTTCTGCTAAGAAGCTGTACAAAAATTCATTTCAGGTGGTTCTGAAAAAGTTTGCAAACAAGGGGGGGTTGTTGGAAGTTTGCGAGCATAAGCGCGTTTTGTTTTTCTGTGTAGATTGAATTAAAGCCCGACAAAATGGAACATTTCCCAAAAAAGTAACATCAAAGACAATTCATTTAATACAACGAAAAATATGGAAATAATTAATAATCAACTAAATTGTATTGAAACGACGTCGCTTTTCAACCAATTAAGACTACATTTGGGTATTATTTTTAATCCCATCTCGAATTAGTTTTCCACATTTTCCGTTCTTCGAAAAGCCTTTTTAAGCTCAAATCTCTTCAACCAAGTCCGCTCTAATTGGTGGCACCATAAAATACGTTCCCTTCGTTCCATAAGCAAACGACTTAGTTTTAAATGATTTTTACACAAATAAATACTTACAGCTTATAAAATATGTGGCAGTCGAGATTTTAAAACCAATTAGCATCAAATTGAAATATGAATCGATGCGAGGATCCGTTCATGGATGCAGATCACATTCTGTGGACATGTCCGGGTATGATATCCGACGCAAGATGCTCATGCGGAGTGTAAGCGATCTGAAAAGCGGACCGGTTGGATACACAAACCTTGTGGCCACCCCCTCATCTTATAGGACATTTAGGACTTTGTTAAACAGGTCGACATGATCCCGAATGCCATGGCGGAATCAATAAACAGCTCGGGTCAGTGGAGGGTCCCCACGTTCTCAAAGCGCCCCTTCCTTTTTTTATAACTGTTCTAAACAAAAGTGTAAAACGGTACGTGTTTTTGGCATTAGCGATAATATTCAGGCGGATACTATTCAACAGAGACTTAAATTGACGACCTTTCATGCTCTTATAATATACAAACTATTCATATTCCAGGATCTTATTGAATACACATTTAGATTCTTTGAATTCGTCAAGAAAAGTTCCACCGTTAAAATATACAGATTCGGGACGTTCTACTGAATTAAGCTGAATTCTCGAAATTCATTATTTTATCAGAATTCTATTCGTCAACTTTGAAAGTTGAGAAATTAAAGTTTTCATATGGAAATTCATCGAGTCGAATTTTCAGAAATTCCATTTACATAATTTTTTTTTAAAGTTGTGATATGAGACCGAGAACTCAGGCTCTGAAGCCATGAGGTCCAATTGAGAGGTCACGGACATGTACGGCGAAGCGTCAATTATCAGTTATGTCGCCGTCTGCATTGAGCACAGAGTCCCTCGTGTCATATCGGATTCAGGACCGAGTGGCAGTAGATCCGTCGAAAGACCTCGTCTACTCTAGGATAAACAAGTAGACATAGATGCCGCACGTCTGAGTTTGGAAAATTCGAGAAATTAACGATCTATATAATTGTACGATGTACGCAATATACTCTCTCCGTCCCTGTCTCCCATTCCCTGTGGTATACTTTAAAAAATGTTACGGTGTGCATTTTATGCAGGAATGCCATGGTAGTCATATCTCATGTTAAAATTCCGTTAATAACAGCGACATCTTCTGTCTCTCTTTAGGCGCAATGTGCTATTTTAACAGCGCCATATTCTGTGACGCTGCGGGGACATTGCACCTGCAGTTGCCGATTGATCGCTTCTTCTGCGTGTATCGTTGCCGGTTGGGTAGTGAGGCGCAGGAGGCGGTAATCGGAAAGAGTCGTCGGTTGGCCTTGGCTGTGGGAAGGCGTCCTTCTCGCAGTCAGATCTCTCACTCTCACGTGCTGAATAAAAAGTTACCTATTGAACCCCGCTCCTATGAAACAAGATGTATTTAATATGAAACTCTCATATTTTCATGATTAATATTAATCATAAATGCATTAGCATCCAATGAAGCGTCTTTTGATCAATTTAATGCATTGTAATTGTCTCAGACTTGATTCACAGTCTTGACATTACAAATTTGTCAAATATGAATTGATTTTTACATTATTTAGGATGCATGTTTGACCATTGTTCAGAATATTGTGGTGGTATTTTAATATTTGTGTCACCGTATCCGAATCACCCTGTAAAGGAGTTCGTGCTCCCTTGTAATATTTCAATGGAATTATTGTGGCGATATGAAAAAAAGGTGAAGATGGTTGAGTCGTGACAGTGCTCCTCTTTGTGAGTGACGCGAGATAAATGCGGTTCGCGCGCGCACATCACCTCATTGCCACCCCCTCGTGAATTTTCAATACGGTTTGTAGTTATTTTCCCCAGCCAGACAATTGTACCCTTTAGGAATTACACATCTGGCCGGGCACAAATAGCCTGGATGATATGAAGTGGACTCACGCTCTCGAATACGGGAAAGCCCCCCCCTGGGACATAAATCATGCAAGATGTTTTTGGACGCTGGACCGTACTTTTCTTTTCGGGCGGCCTACATTGACGTTGTTGTTTTGTGAGAGGTCCATTTTTAAGGGCATTTAGGTTCGCATACATCATTCCGCTATCACTTTCAATGTTGCAGGATCTTCTGCCACTGCAACGGTGGACGGGCTATTTATCATGAACTTGATTTATGTGCATTTTTCGGCTTACTTAAAGTGACCGCCCCTTTTTTCTTCTTGTGATGGATAAAAATAAGAAAGTTGCTAAATAATTCAGTCAGTTTGAACGGATGGCACGGGAATTATTTGCTTTTAACACTCGGCGATCCGGTCCCGCATTGCGGCGTGTTTAGTATTCTTTATCCAAGGACTTTCCGTGCTTGCGGGTATTTAAAACGAATACAATTTTTCTTCATCAAAAATGTATATAGCGTATAATATTTTTTATTAAGCTGTGTGTATACCGGGTAATAAAAGATTTAAGGCTTCTATCTAGATCTTAATTCGTTAGTACAGGAGTTCACTTAGTCACTTTCTTCACCCCTATTAACTTTAGTAAAACCAATTTCCTGCGCTGAGCTGATAATATATCTACTGATCCTTCGACGCCGGGATTAATCCTGCAATCTGCATTTTTGTCAAATATTAAAAAGGTAATTTTCTAGGAGTCAGGAATTTTAAGGGTCGGTTTTTCACCGTTCTCCACATTTATTATCATAATTTTCCGCCAAGCAAATACGCAACATTGTCGAATAAATTCACAAAGAGGGCTTAATAACTACCACACATATCACACATAGTTGACGCATGTGAATATGCTGCGGTTAATGTAAGTTATGGGGTAAATGTGCAAATCTGTCACCCAGATTGTTTAACCTAAATTTAATATAATTATACTAAGTGAATTAAGAAGAGACCCATTGTAATAGTGTCATATGTGATAGTTCATTTGCATATAATACGAAATATCTCGTATTTATTCATAAAATTATAATAGATATAATCAATTTGAAGGAAAATACATGTAGGGTCTTAAAATAGAGACGCTCAATTTTTTATTTGAATGAATATTTTATGGCATTAATTATGGAATATAACTTCGTTCAATTGTCTACCGCGGTATTGCTCGATGGCGCGTATTCAGAAGGTTCAATTTTCGATGATTGTCGAATAGGAGTCATCTAGAAAGTAAGGTTAAAACATTAACCCTTTGAGTAGTTATTATTATTGTGTTACAATATCTGTTATATATTCGCAGGAATATTACTTTAAAATTAAAATTATAAAATGAATTTATTTTGTAAAAGTTCGATGAATCTCGCGGGCCGAAAAAATGTTCAAAGTGAGTCACAGGTTGGCCACCCCTGATCTATACAATTGCACGATGTACGCAAGACACTATCCACGTCTTTGTCTCTCTCCGAACTCAACGTGAAAGACACTCCGTCTCTGTTTCTCTCTGAATTCAATGTGTAAGAATGCTCTTTCTGAATCACTGGAATTCGATCGCAAATACGCGACTGTACTCCTTAAAATATTAATACAGGATTGATAAATGTTAGTATTTAATTAAAATTCACAGGATACTTCACAAATATAATCAACTATTTTTCAACGTAATCGCCGTCGACATGTCGACATTTCTGTAATCGGGGCACAAGTTTTTGTATGATAGTGTTATAAACTTCCGCCACCAGCTCTTTTTTAATTCTGGAGTGTAGTTTTTTTTCACACCTAGGTTGAGAAAAGGATATGGTCAACCCGTAGTGACACGTTATGGGAAAGAACGGATGCTAAAAATAGTGAAAAAGCACCGAGGCTGGCCATCAAGTCCCTGTGGCCAAGTGGTCCGGAAAAAAGACCCCTGATACGGCACAGTAGCACAGTAGCGACTGGACCCTTAGAGATGGTTACGCCCAGGTAGACGACTCTCCCGTATCACTCCCTATCATGATATGGTGCAGAAAAGCTTTTTCTTCTTGTGAAAAACGATCCAAAAATTCACACGGGCCGTCACGCAATTTTGGCTGTGCTTCGGTGTGAGAATTCCGGGCACACATCTAAGAGCACACAACTTCTTGTAATCAAGTTTTTCCGACACAATATCAACAAGGAGACTTCCAGTAATGTCAGGAAATTCGTCGCGAAGGTCGTCAAGCGTCACACAGCGATAATTTCGCACTTGTTCTTTATTTTTTTGCGCAAGTTCGTCAGAAATCACTGATGATCTCCAACTCCTTGCCTCGTCGTGGACATCGTGTCATGTTGTCGACTCATCATATCACTACTATAAACTTTTACGAGCTTCCGATTGATATTTGTGGCGGTATTGTTCTGCAATTTCAAAAAAAACGGATGACCGTGTGGATCCCACGTGGATGGCAGGTGGCAAGAATGCGCGACGACCTTTCCATCGGAAGAATTTATTGTGACTGAACAAAATGGCCGATAAACACGTGGGAATAAAACAAACTGACCGTTACGATTCCCTTTCTCTCAGTAAATTTCCCCCACCCTGAGGAGCCCTTATAACCTTCTTTCTTGATGAGCCTCGTAAATCTGGTTAAATTTTCTGTATGGATATGTTGATTTTGAGGATTTTGATGTTTGTGATAAAAAAATACTAACTTAACACTTTGATGCACACAGCCGTCAAATTCCGTCATGCATCAGCAGATAATACTTGCTTTTTGCGTCAGATTTCATCAGATTGTATTGATTGTGAATCGGAGACAAAGAAAGAAATAATGTCTTGTATCTCATTATAGAATCGTACAGATTGTATTGATCGATAACCCAAATTTATCGATTTTAAGTTTCAAAATTATTTCAGCATTATTTTGTTATTAAAACTGAAGACATGCATGTGTATTATTTATATTTACGTGAAGATATGAACTATTATTATGTGATATCAACGGTGTAAAGGTTTATTTATTGATATACAAGCTTGACTCACGCTGCGCGGTCCTGAGAGAAAATTGGATTTATGTGGATGATAAGCGGCGCACATACGAATATAGCATCTACGTTTACGTCAATTTAAAATTAACCAACCAATCAAAGACCTAACAATGTGACTTATTCGGTAGTCCAGTTTTGTTGAAATTTCAACTCAAACATTAATAAAATCAATAATTCATTCGCATTGCTTGCTTTACATCCCCGCCCGAATTATATTCGTTCGCCCATAAAAATTCCGCCCCCGATATTTCTTTAAAATTCCAGTGTTTAATCCAATATTTAACATTCGATTTTACAAATTGAGACACTAAAAAGAGTCGACGACGTATCGCATAAACGGCGATGTAAAATAAAATGACCCCCATTTGCCACGAGTACCTGGAAAGTACGCAGGGCGCCCGCTCCTCCCTCTTTTCGAAATGGAGTTATTTTTCACACGTGGGGAAGCCCCGAACACTTTCCACCCCCGAGTCGGCAAAAGTCGTTTGCAAGTTGATTATAAAAATATTTGCGTATCATTACGGCAAAACGACAACTTGGCGAGAGTCATAATCAAATTTGCTTTTTATATAATGCAAATAATACGACGGCAAATGGGCACCGGTATGAAATATGCCCGCGTGGTATTTCCAACGCATGAAGGGCTGGGAGGGGGGGCTTTTCTTTTATTTCTTCGACGATTCCGTCAATACGTCAACATGTGGAAACATCTGTAGGCTTCCACGTTATTGTGAGTCTTCCATATTGCTTTCCACGCTTGAGTTCTCAAGATAGACGATTTTCCCCTTGGAATTATAATGGAAATAAAGGAAAAGAATCGCTGAAATCATACATAAATATGAACACATACGATGGGGACTTTGCTTGGGATTTCATCCATCGTTAAAGCTATGGATTGGTATCATATCAAATCCGAAAATTTTGCTTGTGTATACATTCATTAATTCAAAGATGGACCTAATCGCTAAAGATGATTTTTTTGGTTAAACGTTTCTTGAACGGAGTATTGATTTTGAACGTAAAATTTGATAATTTACACACTTTTTTCAACACTATAACTTTTTATAATAATTTGCCATATATTATTAAATAATTTACAAAAAAGATATATAGAAGTTGCTTTAATAATATGGCCGTTATAACCAAATAAACTTCGCGCGTCTTTATTGAAAGACCCTGTATTTGTATACAATTATATTTTAATATAAGCAATCTACAAAATCGTTAACTTCTGCATGCTATCCAAGTCGACGTCTTCAAATTTTTAAAGTCCCGGTAGTGTTTCTGTCACATTTTGATTAGGATGCTGAAACTGAATACAGGAAATGGCTTGAATGAAGCATCAGTTGCCTTTGTCAGAGCAGTTTGACAATGAAGATACAAACTGTGGATCGCTGTCACAGCCACGCGTAGAGCTTTGGACCATAATGGCGATCGATGAGGTTGCTGCGAATGTCAAGCTATCAGACCATCATAATTAATGAATTAGAATATCAATATTTGTGCCTTGTTCCATTGCAACTGCCTTGCTATAAATTGAATTAAATGTATTCATTGTAATAATGGACCAAATTACTAGGGGGAAGTTTTGAGGACTTAAAGAAGGAGATCTGGTTAATAGAAGACATCTTCGCTGTATTGTCATTAAGCTGGTCTTGGCCATACTCAAAGAATATGCTCTTCATATTCTGAAATAAATATAATATTAACCCGTTGATGAGTAATCGCGCATATGTGCGTTCGGACTCGAGTGATACAAAAAGAGCATTCTCGCACATCGAGTGCGGAGATTCCAGAAATTTAAATCGAGCAGTATAAGCTTAAGCCTTTGAGTGGATATGACGTATATATCCGTCAAGACCAAAGTCCATGCAAAATGGGTATGACGGATATATCCGCATTGTGATAGTTAAGCAAACCTCAATGGAAAATGACTGATATGTCTGATTGCAGTGTTGTGGACGTTAAATGTAAGAATGGTTTAACTACACTGCCGGGTCCGTGCCCGACAGTAGTGTGAGGTTACGGAGACACTACTCACTAAAACCCCTTCTTATTCACTGCTGTCACCCGGTTACTAGCTAAGTATTACGCGATGGTGATAGCGATGCTTTCCTTCCGGAGCCTCCTGCATGTCTTGTTGTCCTGGATGTCACCTGTGTGTCGGTTAGGAGGATGCCTCTATTGTTCGTCGTCTTACACGTTCAGCATCCTTCTTCTGCTGCATAGCGCACGTCGTGTATTTGCAACACGCATTCCATTCCCTAGCATCCGTTAGCATTGAAGCACTGGCAGACAAGTGTTGTGTGTGCAGCATTGTCATAATTCGTTGGGGTTAATAGGTAGCTACCAAAACAGCCG
The DNA here is from genome assembly GCA_008973525.1 of Stenopsyche tienmushanensis. Taxonomy (NCBI): domain Eukaryota; kingdom Metazoa; phylum Arthropoda; class Insecta; order Trichoptera; family Stenopsychidae; genus Stenopsyche; species Stenopsyche tienmushanensis. The sequence goes on from WACJ01000519.1 coordinate 605,610, forward strand.
TGCCCGGCGAGGACCTGGCTCAAGTGGTAGCACAGTTGATTGTGTTTTCTGGCTACCCAGGTTCTCAAGTTCAGTATTAGTTCGTGCGTCCACCGACCTTTAGCGGAGTTGTCAGGACTGGAGACATTGGACTGCCACGTCGCCATGATGCTTTTCTTAGCGTTATTCTTGTCTTCGCCTTTCTGTATTGCCTGCCTCTCATAGGCGAGCAGATCGATTGGCGGTTTGACAGTCAGTGCCAGAATGGAGTCTTCCATCACCCTGATTGCGTTCCTTCTCTGGACTCTGGTCATGTGGAGCCTGGCCCTTTTAATTTGTAGTGCCTCGACCCATATCGACGCGCTGTACAACAGTACTGAGTGCATTACCTCGTTGTAGAGTCGCCTCCTGTTGGCAAACGGCAAATAATCTAGACTAAATTAATAGGATGGGTATTAATGGAGTAGGATGGGAACCACATGCCAAAGCGTGCTTATGCACTCTAAATAGAAAAGGTATATAAAATGGCTGAAAAGACTGCCAAAGTGATGAGAAGATGTGTTGAAAAACTAAAGGTGCAATATATCAAGTTTTTTTTGCTTCATTGCGAGCAAACGCGGTACCCATCTTGCGCACAGCTTTCTCATGTCCAAATTTTCAGTCAATATCTGACGTACGGTACTTATTGAATTTTTCATCATGTCTGCTAGCTCGCACACTTCCAGTCAACGGTCATCCAATACAATTTTTGGTGCGGTTGCCTCATTTGGTCGTCAAGAGATAGAGAGCTTTGATTTTTGCTTATTTCGTTTATGCGCATGCGCAACATGAATGCAGTATTTTTTTATCGTCATTGCCCAAACATAATGTCGATTTTAAGAAATGTGTCACAAGTTCATGTCAGTTTTTTGAGCGCCCTGTGATGTTTAAGGCGAGCCATTCCTTTGGGGCCACGAAGGAACAAGTCCAGTCTTCTTCTTTTGTGATGCACAAGTGGGCAATAAAAACTTTCATCTTTCAACATCCACGTCAAACGGCGACATGTTTGCATGCATGTTTGAGCGCCCCGGGCTGATTAATTCACGGGGGCATTTTTTTCGCCCGTTGGGCGTCCAGCTGCCGGCGAAACGGGTTGGCCTAAATAATGGCACTGAACGGAGCGAAACTTTATCGGGACACCCCTCAGGAAGATGGGCGTCGTCATGAAGTTGTTCCTGCTGAAATTTCGCCCCTTGCTCCCTGATCTGATATCGCTGTTTGGACACGGAGAATATTAAACATCCCAACTTTTATAATCTTCTCTCATTCAATTACGCTTTATTATCTTATAACAGGTTTACGGTCCATTAAATTTTGAGCATTGCCGAAAATGTGCTGGGGAATAAATTTTCGGCATATTTCGTTGCTTCGGTTTAATTACAAATATAAAGCACTTGTCCGTGAAGGGTTAGGGCGGGAATTTGCGCCAAGGAAGTGTTAAGCTGATAAATTCATAATCGTCGAACTTCTATCACTGCGTCCGAATGTCATCGTTTCCGCATATAATTTTATAATGAATTCTTAAAATTATGCTAAACGATTTATTATACAATATGAGTTATGTTAATGAGGCATTAAATTTAACCCGCATATAATGAAGGTTAAACAACCTAATAAATATGCAAGGGTGTGTTTGAAAGCTTGTGGGGGAGGTTTAAGTCATTGTGTACAAAAAAATGTTTTATTGTCGGATAAAAATTTTCTGCATTGCTTATTATCAAGTGTCATTGTCTTGGCTATTGAAATCACCCTCGATGTCATTTGAATGTAAAGGGTCATCCCATTAAGTTTATGTATTTTACTCGCTGCTTACGCAAACGAAGTGGACGCTATAGGAGGGTTGACTGTATTATTAAGTCTTTGCGGTCCTTAAATACTATAGACATTTTAAAGATAAAACTTTTTTTTCAATTTTTAAGTTATTATTTGATAAAACCCTATTATTTTTTTACCAAAGTTGTATATTTAACTAATATTAATATATTAGTTAAATATACAACTTAACAGAAGAATTATCGTAAGTATAATTAGAGATGTTCACGAAAGCGCGCGTTAAGAGTCACATTTGAAATTTGAGTAGGAAAAAAAATGTGAAAACAAACGAGTCTAAAAAAATGTGAAAACAAACGGTCCTATGTCGAGTGTGGCTCGACATAGGACCGCAAAGGATTTAACAGCGAACAAGCGATCTATTGTTGCAAAATTTTGTTTATTGATGAAGCTCATTTCACAATGGATGGATTGTCAATATGAATGTTAGGTAAATGAAATCATTGATCCACATTTATTTCAAGATAGTCCTGAAAATGTTGTTATAAAGCGATACTTGTCGATTTTGGGTGATTTTTTCATGTTATGCGTCCATCAGATCCATCAGATTAAATTTTGCCAATTTAAATCAATTTTCAGACAGTATTATAAAATATTTGTACTCTGTGAATCCGAGCTTATTATTCATGAATTTCCAGTTTTAAGTGGACGAAATGAATTTCAAAGGTTGGTGGAGTGGAAATTTATGGAGTGTGCGCAAATCCTTGGACAGAATTAAGACTTCATCATGTTGAAGATATCATATTTTGCCTAGTGTAGATTTAATGAATGGCTAATTACAACAAGAATACAAATAGATGTCGAGTTTTAAGATATTGTTGGACAATTATTTTAATTTTAATATCAATTTTTCCAGCACAAATACAGAGTCCACTGTGTTATAAATTTAAGTTTTAATAATATTTAAGGTTCCAATTTATAGATGGAATTACAAAAATATACGTTTTTATGAATTCGAATTCATAAGGTAATATAGCCGCCTTTGACCTAGATGATGGCGTTGGGTCTAGTGATGAACGTTGCGCACATTTACGTTGTGTCGAAATAAGTTCTTGACTGAACGAGAATTCGTAATCGTTCTGTGGACATGTTTAACTATGGTGTCCGATCGCGGAGCACTCATTCGTCATATCAGCGGTCCGAAAAGCGGACCGATTAGACACATATATCTTGTGAACACTCCGTCCTCTTTTGGGGCTTTTTGCGGCATTTTATATGATTTGTACGATCACAGAAGCCCCCTTAGATGCTAACTTACATAGGTGGCTCGCATCCAATTAATTGCATTTATAATAGTATTAATTAACTTTTAAAAAAATCCAGGGGGGGGGGGCGTAAGTTAGATTCCTGCCACGGGCGCTTAATACCCTCGTTACGGCTCTGTACACTCACATGTTGAGTGTGCATTCAAGAGACCTAGAGAGAGTATGCACGCAAATGTGACGTGCAGCCCTCCACAGTGCTATATTTTCAATGCTATGCTTATATTTCTAATACAATATGTACCAAAAGTGAAGTGTTAAATTGAAGACTCACACAAGAAATTGTATTTTGTTATTTCCAAAACAATTGCGTTTATATTGATAGTGCCAAAAATACGTACGGTTTTTACGCTTTTGTTTAAAAAAGTTATACAAAAACAAGAAGCGTAAGTTTTGTAGTGTATATTTTTACTATGTGCTTTGAAACATTTATTATTCAGTTTATTTTGAGCAGTATTGATGTCTGAATGTGTACAATTTTTGTATTAATCACGAAAGAGATCTGGCGGCGGGAAGGACGTCCTTCCGCAACCAAGGCTATCTAACGACCTTTACGACTACCGTCTCCCGCGCATCACAGCCGAACCGACAATGGTGTACGTGCAAGAAGTGATAGGTGTCCTTCTTTCAGATGCAATGTGTCTACGACGCCACAAAAGATGGCGCTGTTAAATTGACACATTGCGTCTAAAGAGAGACGGAAGATGTCGTCGTTAATCTGTATAGATTGTGGGATAATAATTCGCCTTGCTGTTGCATCCAAAATTATTTCAGATTTATATAGCCAACAATTAGAGAGATCGAAGAAGAAACTCAATCAATTTATCCAGACCTTCAACAACAAAGATATTCAGTGAAAATGTCATTAAAAAAAAATAGAGACTTTGGATGGGAGTTGCTATTGCATCCACCAAAGAATATATTATTGATTAACCTCGTGCATTTACTGACTATGCTGAAGGGAAAAGGCTCATCGCCATCAGAGTCTCGCAGCTGGAATCTTCTTAGTCTATCATATTTTTTCCCTTTTCAATACAATTATTTAATACATTGGCAAACGAGTTGCGGAGACCATCCAAAGCATCATATCATCAAAAACTAGAAAGAAAAATTAGACCGAATTTGGCAACACTTGATCTGGCGTACCGTATTTATTTTATTTCTCATGTAAAAAATGCACGTAAATAAATTTGATTTATTCGCGCAATACATTTTCCGATTTGATACAACTCTGTGAATTATTCTCATCGTCGGGATGAAAAGTCGTGGATTATGGAATAGAAAATAGATGATAAATCCACAAGTCTGCAGGACGCCATGGTGCCCCCAAAGAAACAATTTCCTCCGGTTTGCGTCACAAAGACAAAATATTTACTTGAAATATTACAAACGAAGGTTATCGCAATTTTTACGTAATATTTTTGCTCGTTCGAAGGCCGCGTTTGAAACACTTTTGGAGTTGAAATAAATCACCCCTTTCTTATTTATCAGATCGGACGCGCACCAATGTTGTGCTGCCAAGTAGTTTTGATTGAGAAAATTGGCAAATACCTGGTCGGGGACCATTTTGTGTCTCGGTATTTTTTTTCGTCAGTGGTACGCAACCATTATTGCGGATCTGAATGAGTTCGAGCAGTGCGTACTGCGGATGGAATGCTCTTTTGCAGGCGTCTGGTGGCGTGGATTTAGATTAATATGGCTATTAATGTACGAATGGTATGCAGCATTCCATGATGTGGAATATGGACCGAATGGATCGATGGTCATTTTTGGATCTTCAGGAATGCGATCGGGTCATAAATCGCCGGCTGAAAGAGTCGCTGGTTGGAATATTTGCGACGATGTAACTCGAATCCCAACAGAATTTCATTAGGGCGCGATATACAGACGCGTTCAAATGATTGGACTAAAAGCCATTCCGGCTATAAAGTTTTATTTATGGTCGGTTTAAAAGGAACAATGTTAAATTTATACATTTAATACGTTTGTGGATGCTTTTATACCTTGGTTAATAACGTTATCTTGATGGCGCATTCCATACCGAATTTCTTCGAGTTGTAGAGGGTGCGATAGGGAATTTTCCTTACTTTAAATTTAAGGGGGGATTGAGGAGTAAATTGTTAAGAAGTTTTCATCGGTCGTATTTGTTGTGTTCGATTAAGGCGTACATTACCCGTCCTATACCATAACACCTATCCTATTCCAATGGGATACCAGTCTTTGCAATAAATCCTCGTCCTGTTAACTCGCTCCCCACGTCCTCTTCGGGATGGCCGCGCTAGCGCATGGGTCCGTTCTTCTATCGGGTCGTGATGTTGCTAGACAAATGGATGGGAATAGATGGGCGTCGAATAGAAATACTCTCTTCATTAAATAACTATTTATTCCACACAAGAGAGAGAGATCTGGCTGCAGGAAGGACGACCTTCCGCAGCCAAGGCTAACCGACGGCTCTCCCGACAAACTGCCCAACCAGCAACGGTGCACGCGTAAAAAGCGATCGGTCGGTATGCAGGTGCAATGTCTCCGCAAGGCCACAAGAGATGGCGTTATTAAAATAACATATTGCATCTGAAGAGAGATGGAAGATGTCACTGTTAACAGCGCTACTATGTGGGGATGGTAGATCGCCCACGCTACAGTCGTAAAATACGCGAATACTTTCGGGTCTCTCTAACACTTGTTTCCCCAAACACTATATTTATATTCTTCAACGTTCAGGGTTATGTGTTGATGATTGATAATGTTTATCTCCTTGCTTAGTGATTAAATTTTAAATCGATGCCATATTTGTATATTTACCACTTATTGTCCACACATGCCAATTTTTCTGTCAGGACCGCGCAGCGTGAGTCAATCTTGTACATTAACAAACGAACCTTAACACCGTTGATATCACACAATTCATTCATTTCTTTGCGTTAGCATAAAAATCTTCTGTTTGTCTTCAGTTTTAATAACAAAATAAATAAATGCATTCTTCAACACGGTTGACAAGATATCTCAAATTCTAATCAACTAATTTACTTCAAATTCGGCAAAAATCTTTTCTATATAACTTTCTATTGTTCATACACTTGTTAATTATTCCTTTTTTCTATTTTTTTAAAAATATATTTTGAAAATGTTAATAAACATCTGGTAAAAAGATATATTAAATATATTTTTTGTTTGTTTTATATCGATCTTGAGTAAGTACTCGAGTAAGGCTTTCTACAATTAATTATGATTCTATTTGATGATTGATTGATGGCTATGAAAAAAAAATCGTTCAAATATTATATTTGTTTATACAAATACATGTGATTCTTTGTGCAAAAAAGCTTGTTATTAAAAAAGAAGTGCTATTAATAGCTTTTGGCAATATGTGAGAATATTTAGATGTGTAGGGGTACCTTTACATCAAAATCCTTTGAGTATATGATGAGACGCAAGAGGCTCTTTCCGTCTCTGTCTCCGATTCAATAATCTTCGCACTCAATGTGCGAGAATGCTCTTTCTGTATGGCCCGAGCCCAAACGCATATATGCGTGATTCCTAATCACCGGGTTAAATACTTTCAGAACCCCCTAATAGTGTGAATCAGAGCTGGTATACTATTAAATATTTAAAAATACCATTAGCTTTTATGTAAGATATAAAGATATAATGCATAAAGAAGCCATTCACATTTGTAAACCACTTACTTATTTATATAAAAAGCTCTTTTCTGCAATTTATTAGTATCGATTTTCTTCATCGTTTCTTCCATAATGTGTAATTTTCAAAAATGTTTCTTCGAAACTACACTTTGCATAATTTATTAGGATATTTGGTTCAATCTTTATTTGTTCATTGTTTAAACTATGCACTCGAAGTATATAATTTATCGATTGTTTGGTTTATTGTTTTTGTCTTGATGGTCTTTCAGTTGATGGTTGCCAGTTTATCGTTGTCATAATCGTTAGTTTTCCAAGCTTTCATCAATAAATTTTGCCACAACGGCTTTATTTCTTGAAGGCATTTATTTTATCTAAACAATAACAATATTTAAATGTTAAAATTCTTGCTGAAAAATTGAAATATCTTACGAATAACCAGTAAAAATAAGTCTTAGAAGAAGAAACAGAATAGTAAGAAACAAAATATTTAAATTTAATTAAATAAAAGTATTTGAAACAACGAGTGACCATGAGAAATCAAGGACCTGTTAAGATCATAGCATGTAAGCTCATATTTTTGGATCACCATGTAAATAATTTAATATGTGAATATATCATGTTAATACAATAGATACATGCATGTTACATGAACATTGTAATCCTTGTTAATCGACGCTTTGTTGAAATTGCCAATCCGTTCGGAATCAAATCGAATCAACGTCGATTAACGAGGAATAATATTCCACAGTATGTTTCGACGTGTTTGTATAATCTGCAGAAATCCATTCATTTGAAATTTGAATAATAAACGATTCGACATAGCTAAATTTGTGAGCATCTTCGTATCGATCTATGTAGCAATTTTGAATAATTGGATTTCGGATTTTGCATACATAATTATTTTAGATTTAAACACAGAATCTTCGTATATTAGAGGCGCTGAATACACAGAAGATGCTACATTTTTCATTGTGGATCTATGAACGGCTTAAGCAGAGAAGATTGGAGAAATGTAGATTTATTATAGAGCAATCATGTTTCTCCAATCTTCTTTGTTTGTGCTGTCAATTCATCATCGACTACAGACGAAAGACGTGGACTCATTAAGCAATAAGATTAAATACGAATTTGTGAGTTTGATACAATGTGAATATTTCTAAAAAGGTACAATAAAAAAAATATATTCAGATATTTGATCATAATCGTGGTTCAATTATGATCTTAACGGATACTTGGCGTGTTCATGGCCACTCGCTGCTTCAATTGCTTATTATTCTTTAGATTTTGCTTCATTCAGATCTTCGCCTTCGGAATAATATTTGAAAATGTGTTATTTATTTCGGTCGGGTGGGTGCTACGTCTGTGAGTAAAAGTCGAACATCTGGGGCAATGATGTAGAGTAGAGGTTTGAGAAAATAGTCTTGTCGGTTTGCACATCAAATACTGCTGGGTAACCCAGTTAAAATTACTATATCACGCGCCCTGTGTCGTTTTCATGCCTAGGCACTAGGGAAGGCTGAGTCCCCGCAGTCTATCATCTGTTGCAGTCCCCTTCGAGCTGAAGTTGGATTGGTGGTAGCAACGAGCTCGCTTAGATCTTCTTTTGAATCATAATTTACCTTGTTCCCTCTTCCGTCGCACCTTCAAGTGCATATTAGCTTGAAGTTGATCTTCCTCGTATAGTCCCATCTCCTCTGAATGACGTGTGAGAGGTGGGCACCTGGAAACTCTGCACGCAGCGCACATGGGGATCGAAAGACAAACGGAAGGCACTATGTGTGACTAGTCCGGGGACACCCGGGTCAAACCGCAGAGTAGCGCCCAGGAATGACCTCTGTTATCAAATAATCCAAAATACTGGTAAGCCGTAATCTGTCCGATCAGACCGTGTTTTTCCCCTCGGTTAGGCACCGCCTGAGATGTTGCCGTGTCATTCCTGATTACTAGATGTCTAAATTCCTTACAAAATACAGGCGGTTTGGAGCATCGTTGCTAAGATTTGGACTTTAACCGACTTTGGAGTGTCCATGTGGAGATCCGTTTATGTCCGTTCGTTTGTGAGCTGCTCTTTCGATGTGTCAGTGGTCCGAAATTTGGACCGGTTGAACATGGAAACATTGTGGCTATTCCCTCTAGTTTTAGGGCATTTGGGGCTTTCTACGACCCAAAGAAGGGAAAAATAACGGTTTTTTGGTTTTTTTTGGCTCAGTTTCGAGGGATTTATTTTGGATTTTCCTAATTTTTTAAATTTATTTTATAATAAACATTATACATGAAATCTATTTTTAGATTGTCCAAATACTTCCATTTCTGCTTCTGAATTTACAGGGTTTATGAATTTACAATTTTTTAAAAAGAAATTTCTTTCTACATAGTCCCCATTTGGATACATAACATATATTTAAGATGAGATAAGCTAGAAAAAATACATAATAATGTATTTTGCCTAGAACTTAGGTTGTCTTCATTTAACAAAATAATTAACAGGATTAACATAGAGTAAAGATTGTAGTAGTACCAGATGAATACAATCAACAAAATTCTGTATAATATTGAAGGCCATACCAATACAAAAATCAATCAAATCCTCTTTCGAATAAGTCGTAAAACGAACCGAAAAAATCGATATTTTCGAAGCGGTTCAGTTTCGGTTTTCGTTCCGACAAAAATGCAGCTAGCGACTAGTATTGTTTGGGATAGGTTTGCTATTGTAGCATGGACAAATAACGATCCCCATGCAATGTTCCGTTTCTCTTTAGGCGTAATGTGTTAATTTAACAGCGATATCTTCTGTATCGTTGTGGACACATTGCGTCTTGATTTCTAATGGTTATCAGTTGGGTGGTGACACGCAGAAGGCGGGAGTCTGGAAGAGTTTTCGGTTAGCCTTGGCTGCGGAAAGATGTCCTTCTCGCAGCCAGATTTCTCCCTCATGGTTAATAAAAGGGTTGCTTAAGAAGATAGTCTTTTTGTTTGACGCCCGTTCACCCCCATTCATCCATTCGGCTACAAAGCGCCCCGTAAACAAAACGAACCTGCACGCGAACGCAGCCATCTTGAAGACCACTCGAACAGCGAGTCGTCTCCGTAGCTAAGTACTGCAAATTCCCAAAACAATACGAGTACCATGTAGAAGGGGGAGTCCCTGTAGTCCGTCATCTGCTGCAACCACTTTCAAGCTTAAACGCACTTTCGGCTGAACGTAGTCTAAAATCGATATTCTTCGGGAACCTCGTCTTCTTTTAACGAGCGCGGAGTGAAAGGAGTGGGCGTCTGGAAGCTCTGTAGGTAATGTTTTTTGAGGATCAAAGTGAAGTGGAGAATATTTCTGTGTAACTAGTGTAAGGGCATTACAGGAGCTCGTCAGCGATTACCTCAGAGATCGGCCCACAATGGTGTCTAACACAACAAAACCAATACGGCGAAGAAGTTGGAGTTGGACGTTCCACAGGGATCCGGTCTGGGACTTCCCCTGTAGAATATCCTCTAGGCAACGAAGCTCTCGCCAGAGTCAACGCGTGGATGCAGGAAAATCACCTGCAGCTGGCGGCAGGGAAGGTGGCCAGTGAGCTTGGGCGGCTCATGCCCAATGTCTGAGGGCCAAAGCCTTGCAGAAGAAAAACCATAAATGAGGTCATACATTCAATCCTTCTGTACGGAGCCCTGATATGGCACGAGTCGCTCAGACATGAGAGCTACAGAAAGAAACTGGCAAGGGTCCTGCAAGAGGCGGTGCTCGTGATCACTGGAATCCCCCCGCTGGACCTCCAGGCAAAAATTCGCAGTGAACATGACTAGTCCGTGGAGGGCCCGGGCCCTCCACGGACTTACGACCGGAATAAGTTGGTGGATCCATCTTCCCTTGCTGGACTGATCCCATCTCCGTTGCCAGACTTCCTTCAGTTTCTACCACAGAAGATTCTGCCCCACGAGCGCCAATGCTTCTACGCTACACTGGTGTCAAAAACGGCGGGTGTTAAATCTGCTCAGATTAACAGCGCCATTGCATGGGGATGGTAATTCGTCCATACTACACTATATTTGACGTTTAAATTGTAATATCCTGATGATTCTTATAATGTTGTACGGAATTAAAAAAACAAATATGTATGGTATATTGGTGGAAATATTGGTTTCTCAATGAAAATTATCGAGATAAAAGCAGTTATCGAAGATTTGATTGTTTTGGGTATATTTGTTTTTGGGTCTTATCCATCAAATTTGGCAATCCTTCGGAGATTTCTCATCATGACCGCCTTCAATTTCAAAACTAACACTTTCTGACAGGCAACCATTGTTCACGGTCATACCTAAATCCGGAACGCAAAAGGTTAATAAATAGAATAAAATCGATCTCATAAACAAAAAAAATATTTCTCTGAACGCTTCACTAGACACTCTCATGGCTCAAAGCAATATTTCGAAGCAGAGAAGCGCCCCAAAGAAGATTTCGCTCGTTAAAACGTTTCACAGACGATTCGAATTTATTCCAATTCAAAGAACGATTTACATATTTATGGGATGTTTTGTAAAATTGGCTCTCCATGATTTCGGCGTATATTTTGTCCGCCATAGAAACAGTCTGAAGTGGACTAATTTAAGCAGTGTTCCGTAATAAGCGAACGCCGAGTGCTGCGATTTTATTAGTTCTGTAATCTGGCAGACGTTGTATTCCTCTCGGACGACTTGCCTCCAGTAATCTCGAAGCCCTTATTCTTCATCCCGAATTTCCACTTATCCTTTTTGTTTCGAGAGGACCCCGAACGGAGGCGCCGGGTAAATGTTGTCTTGTACGTCTCGAAATGCCTCCCGCGTGATCCCTTTATGTTTTCGGGAACTGTGGTGAAGCATGCGATTATGGACAGCGAGATTAAATTATTCATAAATCTCCGCACACATCACTCCCAACATCCACACAACTAAATTTAACCGCCGGGATTAATGGCGAAACTTTTTTAATATATCACACAACTCATGAATTTTTTTGTATTGCAAAAAAGCCAAAAACAGAATAGGATCTGGAATTCTCTCATTCTCGAAAATCAATTGTATTCGAACTAACTTTAAAAAGATTGCCATTAATGAAAGCTCAGAGGTTGAAAGTGCAAATCTAGCATTAGTGCATTTACTAAATCCCATTCATGGTGACTATGAACGCCAGATTTTCACAGCTTTACGTAATGTTTGAATGGAAACTGTGGAAACGACCATTTTGAGGTCTTAAATCATGTTTAAATAATAGCACAAATGCTCCCATATAATTCCAAAATAATGGCGTGTATAAGATATTTTTCTACGGAAATAATTTGCATGTGATTTTTTATTATTTAAATAAAATAACCAGTTAAAAAACATGCTATGTTAGTCGAATTGACTAACATTTTGAATTTCTGATGTGATTTAGTGATTGTAATGCTTTTATTTGAATATAACAGAGCAAACAGAAATACGAAGATAAGCTTAAGTTTCTTTTGACATCTTTATAAAATATATTTCTATTACAGACTTTAAATAAGTTTTGAAATTTCAAAACAAAACGTTTTTTAATTTAGTATTTTAGGAATATTTTTCCAAAGTTTCAAGTTAATCGGAGTAAAACTTTAGGAGAGAGAGCCTCTGGAAAAATATTTTCGTACGAGCGATAGTCTGAGACCCATTCAAAATTAAAAAATACTTAAACTACATACATATTACAAGGATATTGCCATTTAAGCCTCATAATTTTTTTTCGCACTTATCTAAATCGTTGATTGATTTGCTTTTAGTTTTTAAATTTATTACACTGTTACACATGAAGATTCGGAATTTCAATTAGTTCAGTTATGCAATATTTTACATGTTCGATTATTTAAAATTGATAAAGATCCTGCATGCATGCTTCAAACTGCAAGCGTCGCAAATATTAAAACGTAGCCAGGAGAAGGATCTCCCTGTCTGACACCATTGGAGCGTACTACACTGATCGATCCGGATACGCACATCCTCTATAATCTCACCATTTTACCCGGGACTCCCATCTCCAACTTGGTCCTCCAAAGTTTTCCCGGTTTGATGTTGTCGTAAGCCTTGTAAAAATCAATGAAAATGTGGTGGAAGTCGACATTGTATTTTGATTAAATTAATTATGGATCTCGGGACCCCTTGGAAGTCCCCGAAAAGCGTCCAACTCCCATGAGCTGTTATATAACTAAACGGATTGGATGAGGTGGACGGACGTTGAACAAAAATACTTCCTTCTTTAGATAACCACTTTATTAGCCACCAGAGAGAGATCTGGCTGCGGGAAGGACGTCTTTCCGCAGCCAAGGCTAAACGACAACTCCTCCCGATTCCCACCTCCTGCGTGTCATCACCCAACCGGCAAATGTGCACGCGTAAGACACAATCGGTGTAGTTCCTTCAGACGCAATGTGTCCACAACATCACAGAAGATGGCGCTGTTAAATTAACACATTGCGCATAAAAAGAGATGGAAGATGTCGCCATTAATTTGATTTCTTATAATCACAGATTAACAGCGCTTTTGGATGATTTAATTCACGCGTTTTAATTCAGACCTAAGAATTCCGAACGTTCATGTGATACACGTTCAGTATGCCAATTATTATTTGATACAAGCGTACCCATGGTAACACAGACAACTGGAGGCTAATATTATACAAAGATGAATTCAATTAGGGAGGTTTACCATTTAAAATGAAATAAATTAGACCAACATTTTCTTATTTGCGATAGGGGATATTTTTCTTAAATGAGTGATAGGGTGCTTTATCTATGATTCCACGGCGAATAAACGAAAGAAATATCCCACAAAAGATATAATCCGCCAAGATCAATAGAGTGGACTTAATCTCGGACATCGCCTCTCTACGCCCATAAAGTCTTGTTTGTTCCACTCTTTGACTTATAAGAGTTATGCGATCACCAACAAAGCCTTTTAATCCAATTTTTCTCTGTCCCATTGTTTGCCAAAGCCAAGCTTTGACGCTAACTCCATCTACTTCCATTTAGATTTTTTCCCCCGACCATCGAATAAATTACAACATCCATTAATGACGCGCTTTGCGAGGAAAGAAGTTAAAAGTGGCTAAAGTTGCGCCAGTCGTGGAAACGCCATGGACCGTGAAGAATTTTGTCAACGGAGCAAAGACAATTCCCATGCTATAATAACGGAAGAATAATATTTTATCGGTCGTAAATGCATGCGTTTTTTATTATTTTGCGAATTTCGCTCCACTGAACAGCCCGATGCCTCAAATTTTATTTTTTTATCCGCAATGCGGTGGGCACTCTCTCATTACGATTATTATAAAATCGTCCGGTTGATAAAATATGTATTGAAATTTTGGCGTTTTCAACATTGCTTTTAGTGTAATGATATTGTTGTAATTATGTGCGCATAGCCGACAGCGGTGCTGTTATGGCCATAAAATAAAAATGTCGCGTAACGCCGGCAGCGCCGTTGCGGAGACGCGCCGCACTACGCGCCATGTCATTAACAAGGGTTTAATGTGAGTTAAGTAATTTTCATATTTTAATAATTGTACGTGATTTGGTTCGGCAATATAATAGTTGGATTAAATGTGCAATAATTTAGAACAATACGGACGTTTAGGGTCGCCATTAAAACTGTCAAGACTGAAATTAAGGCGCATTTAATATTTGAATGAAAATGGCGCCATCGATGAACCATAGACAAGATCTTTATACATTTGGTTTTAGTAAATCTGTATTAAATTAATAGCTTTAAGTTCCTGATTAATTCTTATTTTTTTGTTTATCCTTTCCAATTGCTGACAATACACATCTGCAGTTATTGTTTTACCAGGTTTGATAAATTCCTTGAATATCCCATCAAATGCGCAAAAGAATCCTGCGTGTCGTTAATCCGGGTTTCGGAGTCGGAAACATCGACTACCCGATTTAAATTTCGAAAACCAAGATCAACACGGTCAAGATCAAAAATCGGCAAGGACTTATCGATACCCTTAATACACAAATTCAATTTAATCCTTTGGAAAATGGTGATCGATTACTTGAGCATTAATTTATTTTGAAAAATGAAACGATAATGAACATATCGTCCCTTATCGAATTATGAAAATTCAATTATGTTGAAGTTTAAATTTTAAAGTGCTCTTAAAGCGTCTATCAATATGTATCAAAATATTAAAAGCTCTCAGCCTAAGTAAACTTTACTGTATCGTTTTAGAAATTCAAGTTGATATTATGAGGGTCACCCAGAAAATATGGTTATAAGCGTTCCCGAAACCGGGGATTTTTTTAGAAGTTTCGAAATTGGCGCCTTTCGCGGTCCCGCGTGTTTGTCGGCCATTTTGTTCAGTCACAGTAAATTCTTCCGATGGAGAAGTCAAAGCATGCATCCGCCACCTCCCATCACCAAGAATACTTATTTGTGAAGGTCATCAAACATCACATGGCAGTCATTTCACACATGATTTTTACCACTGTGGGCGATTTAACATCCCCATGCAATAGCGCTGTTAATCTGAGCAGATTTAATTCTCCAGATTAATAGCGACATCTTTCGTCTCTCTTTAGGCGTAATGTGTTATTTTGACAGCGCCATCTCTTGCGACCCTGCGGAGACATTGCAACTGTATACCGATCGCTTCATGCGCGTGCACCGTTGCCAGTTGGGTTGTGAATCGAGTCGTAGGTTAGCCTTGACTGCGGGAGGTCGTCCTTCATGCAGCCAGATCTATCTCTCTCTCGTTTCGTGGGGAATAAATGGTTATTTAGTGAAGAGAGTATTTCTATTTGACGTCCATCTATTCCCATCCATTCGTCCAGCAACATCACGACCCGATAGAAGAACGGACCCATACGCTAGCGCGGTCATCCCGACGAACACATGGGGGCGGGGAGCCACCCGAAGATTCTTCCCCCGAGAGCGCCCTCGTCCCCACTTCATGCGCAGATCTTGCATGGATGCCAGACGCTCCAACCATATGGTCGTGTTTATGATTGGATTAGAATATTTTTTTCATTCTTTCATCTTAGTGAGAAGGGCCTCGACGAGAATTGACGGCGCTCCGTCCTTCAAAAAAAAAGAGGAATCCTCAAAAGAGAGGGAAAACGACCAAATTATAATTTTTATTTATTAGTTTACTTTTATATTATTATAAATGATGTACCTTTGTTAATATTTTTTTCATTTTGATAATGTGCTATCGTTGATGTTTTCTCGAGTTATGTGACATGTGGCATCTTGCTGGAAATAGACATCAAACACATCAATATGATTCTATTGTGGCCATTAAAAGTCACTCATCATTGATTGGTATCGCTATATTACAGTATTTCCAAGATCATCTTCGAAAAAATCTGGTCCAATTATTCCATTTGCCCAAAATGCATACAAAATAGTAAATCTGCCAATACACGTATGACAAAAATAATTCAATTTATGTACATTTTTGAATGATTTTCCAGTTGAGTGTTATGGTAATCGTTGATGTACAAAGTAGAAGGCTTTTTTGTTGTCTATAGTTCCTTCAGATATTTGAATTAATCGCTTGGGTTAAATATTGCATTAAATCTACTGGTTTTATTGTTGATGGGCATATTAAAAAAAAAGCTTTTTTCGCTTAGAAGATGAGGATAACTGACCTTTTACATTTCTTTGGGCTATTCTTCGATTGTGCCGGATCGGCAAAGACTCAGCAATATTTTCGGCTTAGGCTCCCGGTACAAAGACGCCGAGTTCCGGATTAGGCTTCTTCCAATGGGCACTATTTTCGAATCGGCACTTCCGGGAAGCGTTATGTACATCCGTGCGCTTCGGAAAACTCCACTTTTCATTGTACCCGGGCGATAATTCGCTTCGTACGGTTTTCCGAAGTTGACAGTTTTCCAAATCCGCAAAACTTTTGTATTGTACGCCCTCCGTCAGATGGGGTTTGCTGCGAGTTTTCCGGATCTCCGAGGAGGGCAACTTTTGTTAGAAATAATAAATGTACTCTTATACGTTTGGGATTACCCGAGCCCTATCCTACGACTCCCACCCTCTCGCACCCTCCGTTCATCTATAATTCATATCGCGATTTTCCGGATCAGTTTCGTGGAACATTAAAAAAATACAATTTTCCGAATGATTTCTGGTGAAGAATGCCGCTGTCGTCTCAATTACTTTTTTTTGTTTCGGGAGCTGAATTCGTTGCGGGGATTTCCATCGGACTATTAGAAAAATACACGATAATTTTTTGTCGGGTATTTATGAGGTCATAAGAGAAGATGGATGATGGGATCACTCCTTCTTGTTTATCTTCGAGTTTTCAATTTTCTTTTGGGGCCTTTGTCCGCATTAGGACGTGCCTATTTATTTATCTGGCATGGGTTGGCTCACCTTAATCGGTTGAAAAATTTATGATGTTATCTTGGGCTTTGCGGCGTGTATTGGTTGCAATCGGAACTGTGATGTAATATGGTAGACGATGTTGAAGTACGTCATAGCTTTAAGCAAAATGGAGGATTAAAGACTTCCAAGTAAAAGATAGTATTACTTTACTTAGGTAATTAATTCTATTACAATGTGTGACAGGGAAACTACCTTATTTTAACAATAAATAGCATGGGAGATATCAATTTAATTATTTTTTCCATGTTATATTACTATATGAACTTATTGGTCTACAATTTTCGTGCACCATAGAGCGCAATGTCCCCTGTAAATTTTAACCCAAATATTTGAGTGACGAGTCCAATCATCTTGCCATTATAAGTTAGGGCTAAAAACCTGTTTGGCTGATCATTGGCTGATCTGGATAGTCTATCGCATCGGTCCAACCGTAAAACCCCAGGGGTGGAAGAGGGCAACCTTACGTCCATGAGTAACAGTTAAAACGGTGGGCAAAAATAGCCTCATCAGTTTGCTTATCAAGGTTGCTGGGGTAGCCCAGTTAACATGAGTTGGGTGCGCAGCCTATTTTGTGCTGCATACCCTTAAGTGAAATGTGAAACTGCCGATTGCAGAAGAAGCAAGAGGACTCTATGAAAAAGACGACACCACTATCCTCAACAGCTTGCTCGAACGGTGACTCGTCTTCTTGGTTAGGTACTAGGAACGACCGAAACAATACGAGTACCATAGGAAAGATAAATCCCCTGCAATCCCCTTTAAACTGAGATTGGACTCGTGATGGTAGTGATTTAGTATTTTCTTTGCTTTTAGCATAACCTCTTCCTTCTTATTTCAATTTCGTGTGCCCGTAGTATGAATATCGGGAGCGGGAATAAGCGGGAATAAGCGGGAATATCGCCTTCTTTGAAAGGCACGGAATTAAAGTGGTGGAAAATTGAAGGCTCTGCCGTAGCGTTTCTCAGGCGATAAAAAGAGCGGTAGAAAAAACTCTTGTGTTTTGGAGGGCACTCGGAACAGACCACACAGCAGCACAGGGCATGAATTATATTATAAAGAGTCCAACATACCAATGAGTCACTGTCTGTTCAGTCTAAACTCTCCTTCTTTTGATCTTTAGACGTTCCAGTTCCTCAAAGGACACGGGTGATTTAGGATCCCATTGGTCATGTTCGAACTTTCACTGAATGCGGAGATACGTTCATGGATGCAAACCATATTCTGTGGACATGTTTGAGCATGGCATCCGATCGCGAAGCACTTTTTCGTGTATCAGTGGTCCGAAATTTGGACCGGTTGGACACGGAAACCTTTGTTGCCAATCCCTCTAATTTTAGGACATTTAGCGGCAGATAACAATCAGTGGGCTCGCACCTTTATCAGGACTCGAGTGAGACTTAAAACTCTTTCTTATCTCATATAATATATATTTATAATTTAAAAAAAATCTATCTGTGTATTTATTCTACGCAGCGCAAATAGCTGCAAAAAAAATGAACATGTCCTCGCGTGGACATGTTCATTTTTGCGTTTTGCACCATGCTCTGCATTTTCCTACAAGAATAAAGGGACCAACATATATCTCGGGTCAGAGGTAGGTAGACATGTTGTTGCAGTCTAGATTCTCCTTTTTTTGAAGATATTCGGTTTAAAAACAATTTTATTAAATAAATGTATCCGATTCACATTTGGCTTTGATAAAAATCTTGAGGTTATTACGTGGAATTGGACCTGAATTAGTTTTACTTTCAAGCCACGTAAGCCAAGCGGAAGAATGGAAGTGGTCAAATTCAATCTCATTTTTTTAAATTTATTTGAGTTTACTGCCACGAGATTACAAATGAACTTGCGGGAAGAACACCTCTTCTCGCAAATAAGGCTATCCATCGATATTTCGAAGGCTATCCTAGAAGACAAATTGGCGCATTGCATCTGTATAGATCAATGGTGGTTTTAAACAGGGACGCCATTTTGCCCACGGTACAAACCGTAAAATATAAAAATAAAAAAAAATAATTGGTATGGATTTGCGATTTTCAGATATTTAAATACTTACTTATTGAAGATATTTTTTTGCGCGGTTTTGTCATAAACCGCGTTAAATCACCAAATCTTTATGTTCGCTAATGGCAAATTGAATATTTAAATTCGAATGCTTTATGCAGAAGCTCTCCTGGGGGCTAATTGCCACATACGGACTGACAGGATGGAGTCATAGACGTTTTAAAGATGAAATATGCTCCCCCCCATTAAGGCGCCTGATTATTTATGGCATATTATAACAAGATCGGCGATGCTAACAAGGCGGCCCCAAAGTCGAAAATGTTGAAAAGTATTTCTGGCACATTTCAACATTAATTAATTCCCACAATTCATTTCCACGCGCCGACTCCAGGGTCCGGTAATTATTACATGCTTGGCCCGAGTTTGGGACCCAAACCGAGTTATTACATTTCCTGTATACATTTTTATTAATTTACAAATATCAAGGATAATTTACGGCGCAAAAATGTTTTTCGCCTGCGAATATGTTATCATTATGTTTAATCACCCCTCACGGTGTGAAATATATATGATGTTGGCATGTATGCTGATCATCAACGACTTGATAACTTGTTTAGTTTGATTGATCTAATTGTTGTGTTTTTGTGTTGCAGGTATGTACTCCTGATTTAGCATCTGGGGTAAGATTTCATCTTTCATATTGTAGTATTTTGGATCGATGAAGGATTGCACTTAAGTCTTAAGTCCTAGATTAAGAACCCACGGCTCTTGCACGTTGAGACCTGTGGCAGCTGTTCACATCTGCTCCAGAGATGCCCATTTTCGTTTAATCCCGACCGATTTGTTTGCTCATTTTTTATACTTTTCCCCTTTTTATTCGTCGCTGAAACAACAGATGTTACCCTTTTGTGGTTGCTTCTCGTTTTAAATTTAGTCGAAGTACAATTGCAAACGGTGTCTACTTGTTCTATTTCATCGACATAATTTCAATGTGTTGTTAATTAAAATACGTGTATCGAAGCATTTCAATTAAGTTTCGTTGTTTGGATATGATATTCAACCATAAAATTATTGTATGAATATATCTGTTTTATAATGTAATTGAATTTATACTCACCGAAAACACTGCGTTTGCGCTGCAAGTTCTATGTGCAGTATGGTCCTTGTGTGAATAAACGCCAAGCGGCTTGGGTTAGAGGGAGATAAATATACATTCAATTGATTTTAGAGCGAGACGCCATATTAAACGCTTTCAATTGCGCGAGTAACTGTAACGGCAATCAAAATGAACTAAAACTAAACTAAACAACAATTAATAATTAAAATTAAATTAAATCTAACTTAATAATTAAACACATAAAAATAAATTAAATTGTTAACCTCTATAAGTCCATAAGCATCTGGATGTTATAGGAGAACACGAAACTCCACAGAGCTTAAAGCTTGCATAATCGATTTTCGTCGGGTGAGTCCCGGATGAATTGTACATCCATAGGTACATTAATATATTGATGTTCTCCTTCTATTTGACACAAATGCAGCTTGTATACCCATTTCCCCATCTGTAAACCCATTGGGAAGCACTGATTTGAATTTGAGGGTAATTTAATTCATGCTTATAAATAGCCACGGTTGGCGACCAAATGCCCACAGGAATGATGTAACGGCTTAACAAAACAATGTACCGAAATTTAATGCAAAAATAAACATTAGTATTAATACAGCATCCACATTGAAAATTAAGTTATATATACAAATGAATGTATGTCTGTCTGTTCATACCCTCCGATTGATCGCAAATCAATTTTTGCATACTGTATTGAAGAAAAGGTCTAGGATTTGTATTATAAGTGTTTGGGTTCAAATAATCCATAACAACACATTTTGATGATCATTTATAGATCTTATCTAAAAATCACGCGTAGAAGACAAAGACACTACCACGTCTGGTGGCTCTTCTTTCTGCTGGATAACGCATGGAGCTTACTTGGTCCATGCCAACCATCTTCCAACATCTTAGAGAATCGAATAGGTCACGTTGTCTGATTAAAGCGTGTTTATCGCCAACGCATCGCGTAGGACCTCTCTCTCCATGCTTCTTGCTAGGCAGACTAAAACCGTGTATGCGTCGTCGTCATTATCAGCTCCGCAGTGGTGGTTTCTGGACTTGTATCCTTAACTGTTTTATGGACGTATTTCCTAAAGTAGCCATATCCGGTAAGCATCTGGGTTGCGTTGAACTTGGACAGATAGCGACTTGGTGGTATTTGGTATATTTTTATATAGAGGTTTGGTTTGGTCATTTGCATGGAGACAAGCCACCATTCGAGCAGCTGAATGCCGTTTTCCCTTATATGCACTAGGTTGTTGAAGAAAGTTGGGCGCCTTTTGCACAGAGTTCTCTTGCTTCTTCTGTAATCGGTTGTTCCATATTTCCAATGACTGAACCAATACGAGTACCATGGGGAAGGGGTAGCCCCTGCAGTCCGTCATCTTCTGCAGCCCCCTTCAAACAGTGGTTGGACTCGTGGTGGCAGTGAACCCGCGATAGTGTCCCTTGAATTTGGCTTAACCTTTGTTCTTCCTACTCCATCGCATCCTTGGGTGCACTTAGTCTGAAGCTGATCCTCCTGCGAAAACCTCGCTTCCTCTGAAGGGCGTGGAGCAAAATGATTGGGCGCCTAGACGCTCTGCGCGTAGCGTTTCTCGTGGGGCTAAAAGATCTGTGGAAGACACTCTTTGTGTGGCTAGTCCGGGGTAACCCAAATTAGACCATGCAGTAGCGCAGGAAATGGGATCATGTCCCATATTCCACTTTACGAATACGCAGTACAGGGTAAGCTGTGCACCCAATTCATGTTAGCATCCACCTCTACTCTACATCATTATCACGGGGATTTGACTGTTATCCACGGGCGTAGAGATACCCCCCACCCATGAAATTTTATGGGTTCCACTTCTTTCTGTGGCTCCATGTTTTCAGGTCTCTGATAAGGCGGTGTCTTCACTGACCCTTTAAGGTGCTATCCTATCTTGGCTGCCACACTGTCAGAGTGTGTACTTTCACATGTTGTTTTTTGGTTCCGTTTTGTATGGCCTGACGTGTGGCGATTAGTATTAGGATAGCGTCTTTCAATACTGCAATTTTGAGCCCTTCAGTTTTTAGTATAACCACCTATATTGGGGCTCCGTACAGTAGCATCGAATGCACAACTCACATGTTGGGCATCCGACTGACCAAGCTCCCAACAATCCGGGTCAACTTCGCTGCCGCCTTTTCAGTGTGATCCATGCCTTCACAGTTCGTGGGTAGTCTCCGGGAACTAGACAGTTGCGAGAAAAACGACAGCATCAGCGAATGCAATCATTTTAGTTCTTTCGGTCAGGGGTAAGCACAGCAGGACATCATGCATGACATGTTGAAACCTCTTCAGACTAAGTCTATCATTCCAATGAATCTAGATCTGAGTCTTAAACGATTCCATGTCCATGACTTCCAATTTTAATCCCACTGTTTTGATGCCAGATTTGGTCATAAATTTTTCTTGATTTATAATTTTTAATCAATAAATATGAAAGCATAGACGACACATATTCATATAAAAGATACGCACAGTCTTTTATTAATATAATTTAGCATTTAATTGATAAATTAATTTCAGTCGCTAGTTATCCTAGATATTATATCTGTCTGTAATCTGTCGTATTTATTACATTACAGTCCTGAAAATAGATGTTCTTGGGCTGAATAAGATCTAGGATAGAATTTAATCATCCAGTTGGATCTGAGGAAAGATTTTAATTGACCCCGAATAGATTAGGTTAATTAACATGAAATATTTTGTAGTTATTTTTGAAATATGTCTAATATATTTATAGCATACAATTGAACATATTTGGGAAGCTCTGTATACATCCCTATAAATAAACATCCGGCAATAAGTCAGCAGAAGATCTATGAGGTATTGCGTTGGGAGTTGCGTTGTGGCGAATAGTTTAATTGCTTTCAGACGTTTTCGGCTGAATACATAATTTATAAGTTGAAGGGACCTCCTGAAACAACATCCAGGTAATCATGCTAATAAAATTCATATTTGCATTATTAGCATGATTGAGCAATAAATCTCATGTGGCAAAATTTCGGACCGAAATAAATACGCTCCGAGCAATTACGAGCAGATCCATACTTGTTGCGTTGTTGAGGGTATTGTTTGCGTGAATTTGGGAATATTTAAGCAGATTAAGTTGTTTGAGGAGTTTGGAAGCCTCTGTGTCCGGATTTCGGGGGAGAATTATTCAAAGATTACGAGTTGTTCCGCTCTTTTATTCAGGCGTCCTGCAAAAATTACCCCCGAAGAGAAAGGATTGCGGTGGGCGAAAATCCCGACCCTTGCCGTTCGTATAAGTCGACATGGGTCGTCATTGCTTATTCATTAAATGTTTTTTTCGACTCGGAATGCAAACCGTCATAATTTGACCGCGTTTTAAATGCGTCATTCGCAGAGTGTGACATTTGAAGCCGCGTATTTGTTGTGACGTCCTCGAAACTTTTATCGTGTCATGACGACATCCCGGAGGAGCAGCTGGAAAAAGCCTATCAAATTTCATTTTTTTCTGGTTTTTCTTCTCCATTTTTGTCTGCGAGTACTTCAGCGAGGTCGTTGTATTAGGTGGTATTGAAAAGTATTCGCGTATTTTGAGATTTGTGACTTTTGTTTGAGCTCAGTTTGTGTACAGACACAGTGATGATAACATCTTTATTCTTTATCAAATTATTTATTTTCCGTCGCTCCAGATGAATACTTATATACTGTAATACTTTGATGTGATTCGTAATTATATTACGGAGGAACACAAAAAATCTGAACACCGTATCTATTATATTTCATATCGATATTCCCATTATTAGAGTCAAGGTGTAGTAAATACATCACCGGTAGGGAAAGCTTAATATAACAATTTGAAAAACATATATGTACTGTGTATATATATATATACATAGATTATACAGTTACTGCCCTTAGGCGTCACCTAAGCTCGCCAATTAGTAGCTACACCACTGTTTCCAAACGTCCAAACTTCGGCGAGAATGTCTCGATTTAGTAGCCTTCAACGTGTTGGTGAGGTGTACGATTTCTGTTAGATAAAAATTCTATCCCGAATTTTACGAGATTACGTTTACTAATCCCGGGATTCATGAGCACCTAAAACTGTCCAGGATCCCGGGATGTCCAATTTAGGTATATTGCACATAGAGTCCCTTGTGCTACATTAGATTCGGTACCGAGCGGCAATTGGAGGAATGAGTGAGAAATAGTGACATGCGTTG
This sequence comes from Stenopsyche tienmushanensis, assembly GCA_008973525.1. Taxonomy (NCBI): domain Eukaryota; kingdom Metazoa; phylum Arthropoda; class Insecta; order Trichoptera; family Stenopsychidae; genus Stenopsyche; species Stenopsyche tienmushanensis. Next base: position 630,075 of record WACJ01000519.1, read on the forward strand.
TCGGTATCCGGAGATCTCATACAAATGTGTGAACCATTTATGTATTTATCATGTATGCAAAGACGCGGTATGGCAAATCGGTTTGAACCTCACGAAAAAGCAAATCCAGCAGCCATTTGGTCGGATAAAAAAGAAGAATCGCTTGTACGCTCTTCGATTCCAATGTGTCAGTGATCCGAAATTCGGACTGGTTGGACACGAAAACCTTACCCCTTCGAAAACTGTAATATGTCCGCGGGCCATGTGAAGAGCTCGTGGGGTAATGATATCTGGGGACCCATCCCGGCACCTTTAGCGCCTTTTTGTTCTATTTTCGAAGCGAATATTAATACCGGACATTTAACGTGACATACACAACACAATTTCCTTTTCTCTCTTCGCAATTTTTCTTCATTTTTTATTATAACTATCTCGCGCAATGCACTTATTCACCAGATGGAGCAGAAGTTTGGTCCTCTCGGGGGACAATTTTTTTTTAATACTAAATGTATAGTAAAGATTCGTGGGCTGTTTTAAGATCGATTAAGACCCTCATACAATATAATTTTTAAATAGCGGGATCAATTTCAAAGGACCCTATGTCGATAGCATTCTCTTCGTTTTCATGCATGCGCCACGCAGCCTATTTTATTATATAATATACAAACACGACCTTATTGTTTGGTTAACAATTTGTGTATACAAATGGAAAAAAGCAATGTATAAAATCAACTTTTCCCAAGAGCTAATAAATTTCGCTTTTACTGCGCGATACTCGACTATTTTTATTCAACTACGATTTTAATGGAATCAAAAAAAACTTAAAACTAATGTTCTATAATCGTGGCTATGATATTGTTTATGATAGAATTAAAATAAATGAAAATAAAAACATTGATTGCACAGTTCCTATTTTATAATGCTGATTAAAAAGTGTTTCCTGAACCGTGACTCACCTTAAAATTTCAATTAATCTCCAGTCGTCCTAATACATTCCTATTTAAATTGGACCCACATATAGGTAAATAAAAAGTCTTTGGGCATGTGTATAACGCCTATTTTTAATTCAAAAGCACGTCTGCGTTTAGGACACAGCTGATTAAACATTCTATCAGTAGCGTTGGACCGTTTGGGAATATACTATATGGGGGAATTCCAGATATCTGTGATCATCCTGTCGGATTGTCCCTAAATTCAAATTGAACATCTTATATGAAATATTCACCAAACAGACAATTAATAAGTTTCATTGAGAAGGGGGAGGGGTTGCGGAATTCCTATCTTCGGAATGAACCGTCATATATTATTGCGGTGTGTATTTTGCGATGTCGGTTCCGTTACAAATGAGAACGGGTACCGAAGCCTCCCTTATTAATAATTATGAGGGATGCGGGAATACGAGGGCCCCATTCCGGCACGGAGGAGATCCTGCCAGGACACGTGAAGGAAGCAGAATCAAAATTTCACATTGCACCACTTGAGGCGAAGCTGTGGTTTACATAAAGCATGCTCGGTGCTTGCTACATACAAATACAATATTCAGCACTTGGATGTGCTCGGAATCATGTTTATGGAGGATGTGTGATCCTGTTGGCCATTTGCTATTTTTAAAAAAAAATTGAAACGTGGCCAAAATTTCATAAAACATGAGATTATGTAAGGGGTGCCGTTTGCCTCCTTGGTGTCTGGCTTATTTTGACGGGTACGTGTGACGTTTTGCGACGTGCCCGACTTGGCTCCGAATAGTACATAGCTTTGTAAACTACCCCGTGGGACAAATCTATTATTGCGATTGCTAATTTGATGGCGAATAATCGCTAATGTACCTTGAATTACTAAGCGGTTCTAAATTGAAAAATTCGCGCCGAACTTGAACGAAATTGCTACCCCGATTTCAGATAGGGCTTTCATCCCCTTAGACCACGCGACAGATTTGTATTACAAAGCGCGTGTAGAAAACGCCATTTATATCGCTGTATGCAAAACATGTTTTATTGCTGTCTTGCATGTCACGTAATGATTTCCTTTCTTCGTTTATTTGGAAGCCTTTGTGTCGACTGAATAATGCCTATTTCCCATTTTCTTCCATCATCCAGGAAAATGGCCGCCGGCTGAACAAATAACGGATCTCGCGTCGATATTGTGCCTTGTGTCTTAATTAGACTAATTCTACTTTATTTCCCTTATCCTGCATTGAAAGCGTTTATGATTTTATAATTCAACAACCGTTTTAATGATATCAATTTGCTTCTACTTCTTGTCAAGAACATTGCTTTTCGGTGCCTCTTAATTGAAAAACGACCATCGGGATTTATTTATTGCATGAAATTAAATTTAATAACGTCATTGAGGCAACTTAATAATATTTCCCGGCGACATTATTTATGGAGCACCCCATTTTTCCCCCAAGAATGAGTATTTTTTATATTCTATCAAGCCAAAGAGCTATCCCATTTGAAGTAGGAGAGCGACTCGTAGACATTTTTTACGGCAATATAGATTTTCTTTTCGCTCACGACATAATCAGGGATGTCTGTGATGGAAAAGTGATTGATGATGGCGTCGGGTAGAAGTGAGTTTTCCGAGACTCCTGACAATCGAAATCCCTCATCATATTATCGGAAACGTGATAAGTCCAACAATCATCTGATAAAAGGTCTCCATATCCGTTTCTTTTATTTCAATCTTAGCGCTTTCGAGTATTAAAAAGTCATAAAACTGCCGAAGCGCGATCTTCTGTCGGGGGAGAATAAGGTCTTCGGGTGTTTTCCTCGAATAAATTAGAATGCAGCCCTTGTGTATTATTCATTAGGATGCTGTAAGCCATGTGTAAATTTTTCGCATCTGCCCTTATCGATCACGCATGATTGAAGCCATGTCTTCCGGAAGCTTCCATCTGCGCCATCAGTTTCATCTTCCCGAGCTGGAGGGCCCGGTTTGCTCCCGATACTTCCAATTACAATGAACAGGAGAGCATCCTTCATCTCTGGTAGTTTTCCTTTCATTTTCCGGCTAGTGTCGGGTGTCATTCTGTGAAAAATAAAACAGGCGATATTTTCGCGATAGGGATCGATCATAAATGATATACAGTATGAATGGCGGAAGAAGGAAGTTGTTGGATTTTTTTGACACATTATCTCTTCTATGAATCGCCGTGGGCGTATATGAAGCCGGATGGACCGGAAAAAGAGCCTTCGTTTTTATTTTTGGATGATCTTTTTTTTAAGACCATTTTTTTATGTCAAATAAATGCTATTTACAGATTTATTAGGATGATGCAAAAGTTTTGACTTTTTTTTTGTTGAAAAAAAGTCAAAAGTTTTGAATTTGATGTTCAAACTTTTGTTTTGACAAAAGTTTGAATATCAAATTTTGGCTACTTGTATATTGATCTTTTACTACTTGAATTACTTTTAATCCCTGTATCCTAAATATGGCCTGATATCTTTATGCTTTTCTTTCAATTTCATTTGTTGAATCTTTTAAATCTTATTTCCATCGTTGAATAATCAATTGTAAAAATTTCTATTTTTTGCAAAACTTGGGCAGCATTGGGCATCTTTTGCACGCCTCTAGGCAAAAAATCCAGTGGAGACCGCGTGAGCTACGGAATAGGGCACGTTCCCAGATTAAAAAAATCCAGTGGTGTCAGATTTAGAGATCGTGCAAGCCACGAAATAGGGCACGTCCCCAGGCAAAGAAATCCACCGGTGTTAGGTCTGGAAACCGTACGAGCCATGGAATAGGGAATAAAATAATTATTTATTTAGATGAAAAATATATTGCACAATACAAAAACAGTTATTTTGTGTTTTTACGGCTATATGTGTGAAACGTAGCAAAAGACCCTATGTGCAAAACATCTTGTATATATCTAAAATGTCAGAATCAATGCCATAATCGCTGTCGACTAAAACCGAAGATAAAAACAGTTCACAGGTTCTTAACAATTAAGTAGATTTTATATTTTATGTAGTCTATGTAAAACACACAAATTTAACACTTCTCTCGGGGGCAGAGTCCCCGGGTAGCTCCCCGTCCCCACGTGCTTATAGAGATGGCCGCGCTAGCGCACGGGTCCGTATTTCTATCGAGCCGTGATGTTGCTGGACGAATGGATGGGAATAGACGGGCGTTGAATAGAAATACTCTCTTCATTAAATAACTATTTATTCCACACAAGAGAGAGAGATCTGGCTGCAGGAGGGACGACCTTCCGCAGCCAAGGCTAACCGACGACTCTCCCGACATACTACCCAATCGGCAACGGTGCACGCGCAAAAAACGATCGGTATGCAGGTTATGCGGTCTCCGCAGGGCCACAAGAGATGGCGCTGTTAAAATAATACATTGCACCTGAAGAGAGATGGAAGATGTCACTGTATAGAGAGTATTCACGCAGATGTTGTGGATTATTTATTTACAACGCTGTGCTTGTATTTATAATAGAATATTATTTATTCAAGTTATGATACCAAATATTACATTTTCGATCTGTTTACTTTTTAAATTATTTTGTAACGTTTCAATTATATTTCCAATGAAGTTTCATGAACAAAAATAATCAACAAAAAAAGAGAAATTTACCACATTCCCGAAACGTATGTAATACAAAAGTTTTTTCACTAATCAAAGTGGATAAGTGCTGATCTTTAAACAAAGATAGGCTTGTAATAAAATCCATATACGAGGGCTTCTGTGTCCGGGGGTAGTATTTTGTAAGTAAGTATTTTGTTTCGGCTTTGTCGGCCATTTTGTTCAGTCACAGTAAATTCTTCCTATGGAGAGGTCATCGCGCATTCCCACTACCTCCTGTCTGTGTGCAAACTCTGCGCGGTTATTTGTTTTTTGACTTTGCAGAACAATATCGCCACGAATAACCATTGAAAGCTCGTGAAAATGATGTGATGAGTCGACAACATATCACAAAGTGGAAAGGAAAGAATAGGAGACATTTAGTAATTTCTGCCTTTTTTTGGATTGTTTTACACAGGAAAGTGAAGCTTTTCTAGATCGTATTGTGACGGAAGATAAGATATGGGTGTATCATTTCACACCAGAATTAAAAAAACAATAACAATTCATAAAAAGTTTGTGGGAGCGTGCGACAATCTCTCCATCGGAAGAATTTACTGTGACTGAACAAAATGGCCGACAAGCACGCGCGATCGAACAAACTGAGCATTAGGATCCTCCCTATATATATCATGTGCGCCAATTCCAAAGCCAAAATAGTCCCCCGACTTCAGGAACCCTTGTAAACTTACTTTCTAGATGACTCCAGTACCTTATTAAAATAAGCCCCACTTATGTTGTGCACGTGGAAACGTTGAAAAAGAAATTAATAAAATATTCATGCATGAATAAAAGTAATTGTTTTGTAACATTTATGGTAGATTGTTGATGTTGAATAAACATTTATTTTTAAATTAAATTGAGTGCGAAATTAATCCCACCAAAAATGCTCTTGAACCCCACAACAAGTAAAGGCCATCTTTCACGCTGACCCACTAATGTCTTTAACACTGACCCGTTAACAATTTACGACCTAATGCTCGCTTTAGCCTTGCGTAATAATTGATTGTCAACCCTAAGAAATAAATCGACTATAGGAATTATGTAATTATTTTATGAGTGTGTCATAAAAATGATATTTTATTTAACCTTTTAACATGCAGCGAATTTAGAGATGTGAAGAAACACAGCGACTCACCGGTGAGTCGCTGGCGCTTAAGTCTTTAAATATGTACAAAAAATGTTTTGAATTGAATTTAATTTAATAATTCATAGAATACGTTGTATAATATTATTAAAAATATTAAAATACAACTGCTGTACCGTAAAAGGGTGGTTTGGTCCCTGTTAAATTAAGCACAATTATATCCCCAGGTCGGTCGATTTTAGTCGCTTTCAAAAATATTCCTCTGCGATAACCAAACTTAATATTTGGTTATGTGATTAGTATTCAAAGAGCCTCTAAAAAAACTTGTTCGACCGCCTTGTGATCGAAATACATAAATATTTTCCATAAAATTGTGCGGACGGCCGTCAAAAAGAAAGGCTAATAAAGGCTCGACGATAGGCAAATGAAGTGAATAACAAAAGCACGTCTTCGAGCTTTCCACATTATGGGATTCCGCAGAGGACAAGAGAGCCTGACACAATTCGAGAGGACGTTTATATTCGCGGGGCATTCGGTTTATCAGGTGGGAGAAGAAAGGAAGCGGGAAGAATGGGGCGCCCGGAAGCTGTTCAGTAATTTACGGCCCTGGAAAGAATCGCGGCGAAGAAAAAAAAAAACAACTCAAATGTGAGGAATATAAAAAGACTCGTTCGAAATCGATAAATCAAATAAAAGTGGCGGATGCGGAGCGCGATTGCGATTCTTTAGTACCGGCATTTCGGCGCCACCGGTACACGGCGGAAGATGGACGCCACGATTCTGTGCGGCGCGAAATTACATCTGCAATTTGTATCAAACGGTATCCAAATCAGATATACACTTGGGTATGTTTTTATGCGATAGATACGTTCCACGGGGAATCGTTTTTAAATACATAAAACATTTAGGGATAAGTTCCGTTGTTTTTAAAAACCGCATAACTTCAAATCAATGTGATGAAATGTACCAAAAATCGCACAAAAAAAGTTTGCTAAGATTAACCAATATTTTTTATGCAGTTTGTGATATGGAGACATCAAACCAATAATATCATTCAAGGGAGTATTCTCAAGCAACTCATCGACATCATTTTGAGAAAAAGTATCAAAGCCTTCTCTACTAAGTTGATTGGCCAGAGTAATGCTTTCAGTTCATAATGTCGAAGTTTTTATTATTTTGCCATCTGTAACATATCGCGTACCAAACTGCTTTCCAATAAGAAATTAAAATGTGTAGAGTAATCTGAGATACTGCACTTGAAACATTATTTAAACAGTCCAAAATTGAAAACTTTTTCCAAAGTTCAGGTACAGTTAATAACGTATTCTTTGATGTAATATTTTTTAAAAGTATAAATGATGCCCATCCGCATAAAAAATCTTTGAGCTCTATAGAAAAATGCGGGATAGGTTCCATTATTTTTGTAAACCGCATAACTTCAAAATCGCATAAAAACAGACCCAAGTGTATTTGGTTTGTATGACGCTGTTGTAATTTATAAATATTTTTCTAAACGGTAACGGATATGCTTTATAGCATTTGAAATTTAAATAATTCCTGGTATAAAGGGCTAGTTTTTGAAATATTTTTATGACACACGTTCGACATCGGATATGACACTTTAACCCATTGATAAGTAATCGGCCATATGTTGTGATCGATGACACAGAAATAATATTATTGCACATTGAGTGCGGAGATTAGTGAATCGGAGAGAGAGCGCCTTGCGTCTCATCATATACTCAACGGCAAGATTTTGCTGTAAAGGTACCCCTACACGTCTAAATATTCTCAAATATTACGAATACAAAGAATTCATTATATTTCTATAAAGAAATACAACATTTGAACGATTTAATATGGAGTACAAAATAAAGAGTCACATAATTGTTTGTATTAAATGATTGTTTGTATTAAAAAAAAAATGAATAAAACTTGACCCACTTCATAAGACTCATCTTAGTGAATCCAGATTAACCTGATCTTCAGGCTTTAGAAGTTAAATACTGGTACGACAAATGAAGACGGGTAGGGCCATTTGTTATTGATTGCTATGCGATAGTAATTTAATTTTTGTTTAAAAATTTTATCGATTTAATATCGGTTGGCCTTGGCTGCGAGAAGTCGTCCTTCATGCAGCCAAGTCTTTCTCTCTCTCGTTTGGAATAAATAATTATTTAGCGAAGATTCTCGCCCGTCTATTCCCATCCAATCATCCAGCACATCACTGCCTGAAGAAGAATGTACAATTTTCTATTTAAATTATTCTATCTCAATTTAGCTACATGGGAAACCCCCGCATTTTTCTTTAATGAGATTGTTCACGACATAATGAATACGGCTCGTTAATCATTTTTTTTTCGTCTTCACATTTTAATGGTCTTGGTGCTTCCATTTTATTTTTAAATAAATTCAAGAGAGGTCATCAAGGCTGTCTATTGAATGGACTTCAATTTATCAGTCAATTTTAATGACTTGTATAGCGAATTTGGCATAATAGAAATTGTGCTTCAAATAATGCACGAAAGAAATGTATGTCTATCTGTTCGAATGTTACCTCTATTCATATATACGGATTATGACCTTTTCATACATGCGAAGCCATTTCTGACACCAATTTTAAGTTTTGAAGATTTGTTTTCTGCAGCTGATCCTGTTTATGACACCAATACTATGTTTTGAAGATGTCAATGGAGCAGCGAATCCCACTTCTGACACCAATGTATTTTTTAAGATTTATCGCCGTAAGATAGCCGCTTATCCGCATCACGATAAAATGCTTACTTTATTTAAAGCATGCTGTCTGAGATCGGTTTTATTGTTTTAATCACGTTGAAATTATATCCAATGAAGTATCAGGAACGTGTAGTTTCGAAGTGTAAGCTACAAAAATTAAATCATTAATCAAAGGATTAAAGCGTTTTAAATATTTTACATCTGAATTGTAAACGTATTATTATTCATGGCTTGATTTGAAGGTAGTTGAATGGCAAATAATCCACTAAATTGGTTATTTTACAGTTCAAAGGGATGATTTTCCATTTCTGGACGACAACAACGCAAGCTTATGGGATAACTAGTTTAATCGCTCATCAAGTTTTCATTGTTGGCTCTAATTCGACGTGGCGCATCCATTCGCGCTTCCCAAATGTTTACATTCGAATTATTTTCACACAGAAAAAAAAACAAATCAAGAAATGCATAATTAATACCCAGACCGCAAAGGATTGAGTTCTTCCGTCCAGTTTAATTTGCATGAGAAAAGAGTCCTTTGGGATCCGCAAATTAACATTTCTCCGTCTCCGTTTCGTATTCATCGACGTCCTTAATTGGGAGGATTTTTAATTATTTGATACATTTTTGTCAGCGCTTCCCAATATTAAATATTTACCCGGGACGTGTTTGATTATTTCATCTAGGCCCGATTTAGTATTCATCGTTTCAATTTGAAACGCTGAATATAATGGCCGGGATTCCTTTACAACAGCAAGGACGATGGAATTAATTTATTCTGGGCACGTAAATATCAGCTGGTGCCAATCCCTTTAACAATGTCGGCCCAGTTCTATCCCGGGGGATTACGAGAAATCTTAACAATTATTGTGATTTAGATAAATACGTGCAGACAGACCAACAACACTTAGCCTGTGTACATGGATGAATTTTTCATTTGGAGCTTAAAAAGCAAGGGATAATTATTACAACTGTATAGGGTGCGAATGGGAAACTAACTTATTTTAAAACTTAAGACAGTCTTGTGAATGAAAGCTATCGCTTTAGGGTACGCATGTCAAATAAATAAATTTCCCTACCGCAACATGTTTTCAACATCATTGATAGAAATGGACAATTGGAGTAGAACTTTGTCTGTCCTAATTGATTGCGATGACCATTTGATGGCTGTTCTGTCTCGCCATGTCATATTATTGTATGCCAAGGGGTGTCATTGCCATATGTATTCCTCCACCCCCCCTACCTGCGTGTATGACGACGATTGCCTATTCGGCGTTTGCGCCCGTCTCCCATGTCTGCGGGGGTGTCATTCTACTCATCGAAGCCTGGGGGTTGGTTGTGCAATTAGTTTTGCTTTGTCCATCCGATGCAACAATGAAAAAGCCAGACGCGATCTGAATGGTGTTCATTTATGAGCAGGCATTCGATTACTGTCCAGAGGCTGAAATTCAGCCTGCAGACGACATTGACATGTTATTCGAAACTGTTCTATCTAGATACACATTAATTAAAATATATAGTTACATCTCAAGCGTTACAGTTTTTCCAGCGCTTATTCGAAAGAGTGAGATTTAACGTTTTATGTCATGTAGATTTGGTAACGATCATGCAGGGGACTGTCTTTAAATATGTATCTGTAACATGAATAAAATAATTAAACTGATATCTCATATACTGTTTGTGTTATCCATTTTTAAAATAAGTTAATATTTTGTATCATAACTTCGGGTGGAAGATTCTGAAGATGGGGGAGGAGGGGTAATCCTACGCCCGTGGGCAACCGTTGATCTCCTGGAGTAATGATGTAGAGTAGGAGTGCGCGAAAGTAGCCTCGTCGATTTGCTCAGGTAACATGAGTTGGGTGAGCAGGTCACCCATAAAATGGTGTGTGGAACAGCCAATTACAGTAGTTGATGGACATCGTGTCAAAGACTCACCACTGTCCTCAACAGCCTACGCACACAGGGGAGAACGGTTTTAGGCTGTTTGAATGTCGATTCGTCTCCGTGGCTAGGTATTACAAATGACCGTACCGATACGAGTACCATGGGGAAGGGGTAGCCCCTGCAGTATGACATATGATGTAGCCCCCTTCAAACAGTGGTTGGACTCCTGGTGGCAGTGAACCCGCGATAGTTTCCCTTGAATTTGGCCTAACCTTTGTTCTTCCTACTCCATCGCACCTTTGGGTGCACTTAGTTTGAAACTGATCCTCCTGCGAAAATCTCGCTTCCTCTGGAGAGCGTGGAACAAAAGGATTGGGCGCCTGGACGCTCCACGCGTAGCGTTCCTCGTGGGGATAAAAGATCAGTGGAAGACACTCTGTGTGTGGCTAGTCCGGGATAACCCCGAACAGACTTTGCAGCAGCGCAAGAAATGGGATCGATACTAAATTATCCCCCAATCCAGTCAGTCGCTATCTGTCATCTATCATATGCTATTGTGCTCCCTTGGTACTCTCCCTACTCACTGCCTTAGATATCACTAAATCGCTCCAGATTGGACATAATAGTTCCTCACAGATTAAGGGCAGTTTAGATCATCGCTACATAAATTTGGGTTTTCCCCTATCTAGGAATGCCCATGTGGGAATCCGACGCAGACGCATGTTCTATTGACATGTACAGGCACAGATTCAGATCGCGAAGCGCTCATTCGAAGAGTCAGCGGTCTGAAAAGCGGACCGGTTGGACACAAAAACCTTGTTGTCGCTATTTCATCTTTTAGCGCTTTTTGCGTAAGCTATGGGGAGCTGACATGATTCTGAATAGCGAGACAAATATACGGCTCGGGTCACAATGTCGGTTCTAAATATGTTATCGTATTGGATTCCAAAGTTAATGGATTTCTTTCGGGATAACCTAATATATGCAGCATTTGTATTAAATTTTACCCCCATTCCAGTACTTGCATGCCATTGTTCTGTATATATTATTTATTTCATGCCATTTTAATACTCTGCGAGTTAAAGTTCTAGGCAAATATCAATGTTATTCACCAAACGTGTTTCAATCCATTTATTTCAATGCCAATGTTACAAACTTTGATACTCTGACATTCATTCTCAATGTTACGCCATTGTACCTAGCTTTAATTCATTGATCAAACAATTTCGACCTGAAATATCAACATTTTGCTTCATGTAATGTATGTAATGCTCTGCCATGCCGTTCATCAAATTGCGATAAAACTTCGTCCACTTATTGCTAAAGATTGCGCGAGTAATATAGACATAGTCTAATATATTTAAATTAATGTTTGTTTGTCTGTATTTAATGCGCTGCTATGCCGTTCATCCGATTACGATAAAACTTTGTCAAGCTATTATTTATACTTGCGGAAATAACATAAGCATAGTAAAAATATAGTTTGTGTACTCAGTTTGTTATGCGAGACATGCATACATACATGACATTGCAACACATGCCGGGTAATCACTAGCTTATAGAATTTGATAGATTTGATTTTATAACATGGCCGCTATAACATTCATTTATTTTTTCTTTGGTAACATTGCTTCTTTCATACATCAATTACATTAGATCTACTTCGAGCCAAATTGGCAAAGTTCTACACAAATACAAACTTTCCTATCTACTTTTGTTTTGGCCGTGCAAACTTGGCTCGTTTTGCGTAAATAAGACATTTTGGCAAAATCGTGCTCCATGGTTTTTTTTGCCCTGCAACATCGTCCATCAAAAACACCGAATCGCGGGCTCCCAGTCCATTCGGGCATCCATACGTGTGCTCTAATGGCTTAATATACTTTATTTTTCGCATTCAGTTTGCGTTTTACACGGTTATCGTGTTGTCCATCAATAAAATGGTGGCAGTAAATTTTGGACCGCGGGTGTTTCATAGGAAGGGTATAATGATGTGACCGGTCGTCCATCATAAATGCTGAGCTGGCAAGCCAGGCGTTTGTTACAGAAAAGCGGGAAAAACATGGAAATTTTCATCGGAGGCGGATATTACATCGGAAAATTAAGCCGTGGCGATTTTGCGCGTCCGAGACGCACTGTTTTACCGACTCAAATCGCCGTATGTAATCCCGATAGAAGAATAGTTAGAGATATGTGGGACGCTAAAATCGGGACAAAAAATTGTGTGCTTCGGACTGAGGTACGTCCAGAAGAGGCATTATTTCGGGACCAACATTGAATTGAGACACTTTTTTGTGGCGTATTCTCGAAGGGAGGGTAGCACTCTGGGTTGATTTATTACCATGTACCCCTGCGCACAACGAAACATGTGTATTTTTATTCTTCGGTATTTTTTTTAAAAGCTCCAGCTGAAAATCTGATTCAACTATAAAGGTCGCCTATATTTAGCTCGCAATATACTTGATTGTGACGGAAAAATATATATAACGTTCCCATGGAAACACAAACAATAGACGAAAGATGACAAACGACAGACAGAAGCTTTCATCAGATAAATCACTCGTGAATACGGCAGGCTTGTATGATTTTTTCCCACAAAATAAATAATAATGCCGGCAAAGGCCTAAATATTAAGATAACAAAAGCTAAATTTGTGGTCTTTAGCCGAGATGCGAACAAAGAACTCGAGAGTTCTCGAACTTAGGGATGAAAAAAAGTGGAAGGCATACAGGGGAACGCTTCGGGTATCTCGAACAAAGAGGACTTCCAACTTCAAAATGATAATGCTGAAAGATTAACCCATTTCAGGCACATGTACGAATAAATGTATGAAATTTTGCAAATTAAATCCCAAAATGCTCAAAGATGTGTTCTATTTCGGGCAATTTGTGAGTCACTCATATTTAACTCGTTGATTAGTAATCGCGCATATATGCGATCGGACTCAAGCATTGAATGCGGAGAATAGTGAATTAGAGACAGAGATGAACAAAGTATCTTTCGTCTCATCATACATTTCGTGCATCGATGGTAAGGTCGTGCTGTAAAGTTACCCATACACGTCCAAATATTCCCAAGTACATTTCAAGTACACAGAGTCATCACTACAAATTATCTACCGATGATGATATAATAAACATTAATATGTATGTGGTATTTTTAGATTAGAAAAAAATTAACGAATACTGTGTGTTATCAACAGTGTTAAGGTTCATTTATTGATATACAAGCTTCATTCACGCTGCGCGGTTCTGAGAAAAAGGTGGATCTATGTTTAACTCGATTTAAAATGATGGAACTATCTGCATGGTCACTGCCATCACAAGCTCAACCTCAGCTTGGTGGGTTCTACAGCAGATGTCGAACTGGAGGGGACACTACTTCCACGTGTTACTCTTATCGTTTCAGCCATTTTTTGTACCAAGCAATAATCTTTTGTACCCTGCGCATCATAGGCTGTTGAAGATAGTGGTGTCGCCTTTTGTACAGAGTTCTACATTCGATTTTACGGGTGCGCGGCAACTGGGTAATTCGCACACCCCAACTCATATTAGCTGAGTTACCCCAGCATCGTTTGATGAACCGACCGAATAAGTTACTTTCGCGTGCCTATACTCTACATTTTTGCCCTACAGGCATAGGGTAAGACTCCCTACGGGATGGGCCCCCTCGGGTTTTATGGAACTGAAGAGTGAAATGCCCACCCTAATATAATGCGATATGTTGCATTTTGCATAAATGTCAATGAAATGTAACCGACGTAATATTGTGTACTTTCGCGATCATAGAGATCATAGAAGGCACCGAGGATGCATTTCTTCTTATATTTATAACAAAAATCCTTAAATACCCTGAAAGAGGAGAGAGTGATCTATCTTAACAAGCTGGTAACAGTCTGGCAATCTTCTCCCCTCCCAAACCCAACGGCACTCAGTCGCCAGACTATCATAATGATATTCTGGAAACACGCCAGAACACAACTTTCAATTATTTGCATGTGTTAGATGACCTTCAATGTATGCTTCCAGTTCTTGGTATACAAGGTTTGTGTGTCCAACTGGTCCGTCTTTTAGACCGCTGAAATTTCGAAAGCTTGCGTTCATGACCGGATTCCCGTATGGGCACTACAAGATCGGGGAAAATCCAAAGCTATATAGCGAAGTCATGCAAAGGGAAGGCCTGGGCTCTTAGGTTATGGACTTTTTAGGTTGTGCTATGCCTTACGCGTACGCTCTCTGGCGGATAGCTCTCCGCGGGTACGTTTACTATCGGATAATGGATGGTTCGAGAAAGAGGGAAAATATGTTGATCAGGTGGTGATGAAAAGATGTCGTCTGTGTCCTAGATATTTATTTTCCTAGGATAGAGAAATACCCCAGTTAAGAGACTGCAACTAATGGCGACGGGAAAAAACGTGTTATTAAAGGCTATCGATCGACTCTTCCTTCTTCTTCGAGGCGGTAAGAGTTCGCTTTTGATCAAGTCCAAGAATTAAGCCGCCGTTCCATAGCTGTCTTATTGGATGCAAAAAAAACGCCACTGAAAATATCCACACAATTTTCGCGAGCACTCCTCGAACACTTTTCAGTAGTCAAAGGTTCGATATAGACGATAAAATCTTATTGATCTTGGGCACATCGTCGGGGAGACTGTATAACATTGCAAAAGAACCTTTTGATCACATCTTCCTTTGACGGCCGTTAATAGTGTCGTTTGTTGGGGACGTTTAATAAGTCTGCGCATAATGTAATTTATCGCTCCAACGGGCAAAATAATGAAACATTCAGATTTAACAGTGTCGACTTAGGAGGCACAAGTACATGAGAATAAAGGCGATTCGTTTTTGTGCTCGCATCAGATATGAAAAATTACACACGCTCGCGAATGGCTAGAGGGCGACATAATCAAATTACGTTTGCTTTTTTATGGAGGTAAGACCCGGGACGTCTTCTTTGTGTGAGAGATTTTATGCGGGGGAAAATTGAGCAGGAAACCTGGATGAATCCCGAAATGGGGGCAGACATCTGAATAATCTCGTATTTCGTAGATTTCGCAGGTGGGGCGTACCCGTATCAAAATCGAACTTAACTTGTCGATTTGATTTTGCGCTGTTCCGTATTGACTTTTTACATCGGAGGGAATTTATTTGGCACTATTTATTAGCCCAAGGTATAAAATGAAGGCGTTAAATATAAAAATAATTGTTTCATTCGCGTATGGGCTTGGGGAGGGGGGATTTTTAGATCTGACACCAATGGAATCGATAGAGTGAGCCGCGTGCCTTGGCTGGGTGATGACTTAGCATATGTATACAAATGTAAAGCGGCCGATCGTCTTCGATCTTCGACATTGCCGTACATTATTCAGATTTATATTATTCAGCTGTCGACTCATCATATCACTACCTTAAGCTTCCACGAGTATATCTGAATGGGTTGCATAAATCCTATTTAAAAAATAATACAATGATGAATAGGCATGTTTATTATTAATAAAGCAAACAATGGCGTGATTCTGAATAATCATGTGGCGTTCATAATGGTAAAAGTTTATCCTCGAACCCCATCAGAATTATCTCTTAAATACAAAAGTAATGCCATAAATAAAACTTAACGAATCTTATAGGAAATTGGATGGAGTTTTTTATGGGGCTGCTTCAAAAGATTTATATATTTCATTTTCATAATTGCATTTTGGGTGTATATTTGCGCACATGTGGTATTAAATTGTATTAGAATCGAGCTTCATAGTTACAGAAAACATTACTTATTTGACTGAGATTTTGCCATGAAATCTAACAATATAATTGGGCTTGGAATAATTGGCGTGTTGGCAACGAGCAAATATAATTGTAATTTTATGAATTTGAGCAAATGATCGAAGCCGGATGCTACAAAGGAAGAGATACGCGCGCAGATACGGCGAGGAATTCCACACAATTTGGTGCAGAAATACATCCCTAACGTAATTGGGGGATTGTTTTCGTCCGTGGGGGTCGTAATGGGGTCGATTCGATATGTAGGCCCCGTCTTCGCCCCGTTGTGCCGACCAATTGAACCGGACGTGGATGTATGCCGTGTAAAAAAATGCTGACACCACTCCGTTTGGAAATTGTTAATTTTTCTTCATATTTTTGCGGTTTGATTAATTGCCGCGTGAAAAGGGTTGCGTCGGGCTCCGATGACTTTTCATTTTCACCCCTGCACGTTCGTCGAGTGGCAATCACGCTAAATGTGTACTATGCGGTTGTAGATGCGGTCACAATAAGTTTAAAGTATTTATGTTTGAATGTGTTTTTGCATACGAGTTAAAGCTGAAAGAAACTATTGCGGGGGGGGGGGGGGGGGAACTTTTCGAGGCCTTATATCGTTGCCTTCGCCGCTGCGATAGTTCCCGGCCATCGCCTGGTTAGGCCACGGGGACCGCACCCAAGGGTCACTTAGGGCGCAGACAATCAACAACATTCGTTACTATTCACAAAGTGCATGCACATCTTTGTAAATATTATATATTAGAAACAGAAGACAAAAAATACTTGAATATATTTAATCCAATCGATCGCGGAATTTTGGGTTTGCATTATTTTCGTTCAACACCATCAATGCGACTCATAAAATTCCTTTCCGCAGAGATACGGACTAAAACACGCAAAAATCCCGATTTTCCGACAAATTATTTATTTCCATCGCTACAGATGATTGCTCATATACTATAATACTTTGATGTGATTCGTTATTATATGACGGAAGAACACAAAAATTCTGAACCTCGTATCTATTATATTTCATATCGATATTCCCATTATTAGAGTCGAGGTGTAGTAAATACATCACCGGTAGGGAAAGGTTAATATAAAAATTTGAAAAACATATATGTATACTATATGTCGCCTAAAAGGAGTGCCAATTAGTAGTTACATTACTGTTTCCAATCGTCCAGATTTTGGCGGGAATGTCTCGATTTAGTAGCCTTCATCGTGCTGGTGAGGTGTACGATTTTTGTTAGATAAAAATTTCAATCTCGAATTTTTCGGGATTACGTTTACTAATCTCGGGATTCATGAGCACCTAAAACAGTCCGGGATCCCGGGATTGGATTCCCTAAATGTCACAATATTTAGTTTTGGTTTTGGAGCCAACTGCTGCGATAAATTTGCGATTTTAGTCTTTGAAAACGTCTATGTAAGATACGTCTGTTCCTTTTGTGTTTTTTTACTTTATAAAGAATACTGTTTTTTATGTTTTGAGAATTAACAAAATATTTGGTTACGTGCGGCTATTGTAATGTGAGTGTAATGTGTTAACACATTCCCGTCGGATTACTTATATATGCGTCTTTAGTCATGTGATACATTGGGTTAAAAAAAGGGTCCAGCGCTCCTTCTTATTTCAATATTTTATGTCAGACAAATTTATTAGTGATATATAAAAATACAAAGTGTAGCGTGGGAATAATTCGCGATTATTTTTGAGTAATTATAATAATATAGATGTAAATTAATTAATTAAAATTATAATTTTGCCTTTAATTATCAATTTTTATTCATCAAAGCGGGCAGTTTTTTATGCTGTTCAGACCTTGCGACCGATCCTAAGGGTTGTAGGACGAACAGACTGACTATTTTTTTCTGGGACGCCTTGCTGACTAGTCGTATTAATTGTTGGCGGCACATTTCATTTGCTTTAGAATGTTTTAGGAGGTTAAATACGGATTTCCGTCGCATATGCTGCGAGTTCGTTTTGGGGCTGCGGAGTCCCATCGGTGCGCTTCTCATCGATACCCTTCAAGCTAAGATGAGAGGTGCATGGGCGCGTCCAACCCCTTGAGGTAGCCGCGATGAATATTACGGGTCTCTGGAGACGGCGAGGGACCAAAACGCAACAAAATGGAGTATCTTATTTTTCTACATAGCTCCTTTCATTAAAAAAAACATAAAAAGCTTCTTTATCCCGTCACTGAAGAATGAAGGCGAAATGCAACATCCTCTGTTGCGCAACGCGTAATTATTCATTTTTATTTAAGCAGCCTTAACGTCATCTAGCATCTGAAAGTAATAGACCGCATTCATTGTCTGTCTGTTATATGGAAAATCAATCGATAAAATACTTTTCGAGTCCCAAAATACCGTAGCCATCACTTTTCCAGCATACTGTTTCTTGACTTTCAGACCTTCATGAAACTTTTGGGCCTAATCAAATACTTGGGTCTTATTTGGAATAGCATCACCAAACTTGATTTCACGCCTTCTTTTAAAAAGTTAAAGCATTTTTTTTCTAATATTGCAAATGCGTAACCCGACAGGAATGTGTTAAGATGCTCTTTTATAGATGTCATAGACAAACTCAGTCAACAATAATCAAGTGTTAACCCAACAAAAACTGGTGATAAATTTGTCGCCATTGTTTATAAAGCGTTACTTATGGAACTACGAACATACATATTATCTTACGATAAAAAAACATCTCATGTAATAACATATTTTAATATAATTCGACTAAGCCAAATTAATTAATACACCTAGAATAATATGTATCCCGTTTGATCTGCTTAGGGCTTAATTAAGGGAATATGGTCTAGTATTTATTTGAGAATTAAAATAACATTTTAATTTCAGTCTCTATCAGAATAAAGCCATCAACTATGCTCATACTTCATAATTCCCCGTTTCGCTACTTGTTAAGTTCCGAGAATCCGAGTCAGCGTTGTGGTAATTTAAAATATTTCGACTCGCTGACGAACATTTGACTTTCCTCCGCAGAAGTGTTGAAGTTTTGAGGTTTTCATCACGTCACTCACCCCGAAGGTTCGCCATTAAAATCAACCGTCATCCCCAATATTAGGGGGCTTTGGCGAGTAAACTCGGTGTTAAATCGAGTTTATAAACCGACTCTTGCCAAACTTTCCCGCATTATGTAATATAATCAAATTCGGGCGAAACATTTGGGAAATTTTGCAACAATAAGCTTTTATAAGCGCCATGTCGCCTTTTATTGTACGATTGTTTGTACATTGGATGATAAACTCACAATGAACGTACACTGCTGCTAGAAAACACAATGAATTGTGGTTTTTTTTAAGGCTTTAATACTCGCCTTCCGGCTGGGGTCTATAAATGTGCCCTGATTTACATTAAAAATACACTTGTCGCTTGTGTATTCCCTTAATTCCTTTAATTTTACCACATGTACCGCGGCTTTATTTTTTCTGATATTTTATTGTGCATTGACTTTATTTTGTTGTTGTAGCTATGCGTTAAAATTTATCATTGATTTACAAAATCAAGGGTTGTTTTGCGGGTCGTCATTGCGGGTCTCATATCTTAGTTGTTTGGCGTCAAATAGATATTGTTTATTTCGTTCAATAAAATGATCATATAAACAATATCATCATCTCGGAGTGTCCATGCGGAGATCCGTTCATGGATGCAGACCACGTTCTGTGGACATGTCCGGGAATGGTGTCCGATCACGATGCGTTAATGCAGTGTCAGCGGTCTGAAAGGCGGACCAGATGTACCCATAAACTTTATAGCTACTCCCTTTAGGAATTTTCCTATAAGTTATGGAAAGAAATGTATTCCCGGGGCTTTATACGATCTCCATGATCACGAAAGCCCCCATCAGAGGTTAATTTACATAGGTATCCCGCGCTAAATGGAGTCGTGAGCGTGACTAGACTTCTTCTCATGCAAAAAAAAATATTTATCTATTTTACTTATTTTTTTAAATATGGTTTTAATTTACAATACGTAAAAATATATATTATTTGGTTTTTTGGTTTTTCTCCGGCGTTCAGGGCGCAAGTGGCCACTCAAAATTGAGAATGAGCGGATATAGATATTGAATTTAGGTTTAGCACCTTGCTGTGCACTATACAGCTCGAGTCAGTAGAGGGCCCACGTGTTCCTTTATCTATGGACACAGTTTTGTCGACATGTACGAGTTTGGCGTCCGATCGCGAGGCGCTTGTTCGTCGTGTCAGCGGTCTGAAAAACGGACCGGTTGGGCACACAGACCTTGTACTCCTTTTTAAAGGGCTTTTAAAGCTTATTTAATAAAAATAAATGCACACCCGGGACTTTTTATGATCTGTACGATCACAGACGCTCTTTTAGTTGACGGTTATCCAATATTATTTTGTGGATTTTCTTCACAATTTCTGGCGTGGTCACCGAATTTTATATTTATTGAATAACAATGAACTTTTTATAAGCGCCAAATTAGAGATATCTCCAGATAGCATTTATGAGCTTTCATTAAGCGTTTTCCCCAAAATTTAACGACTTAATGCCATAATATTTGGGGCCTGTTTATTGTTTTATTTCGGATCGGATAAGGCCGCCTTATTGAAATTCGGGGACCTCAATTACGGCCACGTTTTCAGGTTCAAAGCCCCTGCATCGAGAAGTGGAGGGTGTTTAATTACATTTTAAAGTTAACATTAAGATATCAATCTCGACATGAAATGATTTTACATAAATACCCGGAATGATCACGAACGCGAGGTGCACGCGATTAGACAACTAGAAGGTGTGATTTTTGAGCCTCCAAACTATTTTTTTGGTTTCGATATGAAATAATGCAAAGTGTAGTTATAGAAAGAGATTCGAGCGCCGGTTTATGGTGGATCGTTAACCCAAATTTGGCATTTCAATGCCTCGATAGACTCATCAATTTCGGTTATGAGCTGCCCTATGTATGTACGTGTTGAATGGGGGTCGTTAAATTTGCTCTAATTCGTATCGATTTATTGTTAATTATATCGAGAATTTATGGCATGTCCGCGAATTTCATGGGGCGGAAGACATTTGGCAGATTTCCGAGTCGAAACTTTGCATCAGGTCGATCTGGAATTTAAAGCGTTAGGTAACGAGGCTCTTGCTTCGGTGTAGAAGAATTTTTGGCACCGAAACCGTTTGTCTTGGACGTCTTCCCCTTTCCCAATTATAAGTCTTTTTGAAAAAGATGCATGCTGTTGTCTCTTTTGCGCGCGCGTCCGCCGCATATCTCCGTCTCGCTCCGCTTGAGTTGTGTTCCGGGGTGCCGAAATGAATTGCGCATAAATTCACCAAATATATGTAGAAAATTGTATCAATGCCGCAAAACGCTTACGTGTCTCTGTTACAAAACAACCTAAAGTCCAATAAAAAAGGGTCGTAACCTTAAGGGTGGCTTTTATGTTTATTTATTTGTATTTTTGTGAAGATAACCGACGAAATACTTCGATCGTATAGCGGGTCTATAGAAAGCGTGTCTACATTTTAGTGGCGCTACGCTTTAGGGTTAATCGTTTCCTGATGCCGTTATGCAGGAACATTTCAATGTTTCAGACGAAAACGATAGTTTTGGACCAATAACAATGAATAGATTACGTTTAATATACTCCATTATTGTTTGAGAAGCGCTGGAGGAGATTGTAAATGCTGCGCGACAGCAACACGCTTGCAACATTAATAATAACATAAATACAACTGTTAATCTCCTACCCTAATGAAGCATTTAAATTAACACCCATAAAGAGTTTTGCACCCTTAATATTTTAATTGGGTACATCTTCTAATTGCCGACGAAGAAGTTATGGCGACTTTTTCTTAATATATTCCAAAAAAAATATTAAGCACTATTAACCCTTTTTTCGGCCATTTTGTTAAGTCACAGTAAATTCTTTCGATGAAGAAATCGTCGCGCGCCCCCACTACTTTCCATTCGTACTAGATTTGCACGGTCATCCGTTTTTTGAATTTGCAGTTCAATACCGTCGCGAATATCCTTTGGAAGCTCATTAAAGTTAATGATAGTGATGTAATGAGTCGACAACACTACACGAAATGGATTAGATTGTTCATAGAAGTTCGATACTGGCTGCATGATACTAACGACGAGGCAAGGAATGAAAGAACCCTAAAGAATTATGACGAAATTGTGCAAAAATAAAAAAAAACAAATTGCGAAATGACAGCCTTGTGATGCTTAACGACCATCGCTAAGAATTTCCTGACATTTCTCGAAGTCTCCTCGTTGATATTGTGTCGAAAAAACTTAATTACAATAAGTCGCATGTGAGATGGATGCCCAGAATGCCCAGAAAGCACAGTCAAAATCGCGTAACCGCCGCTGTTTAATTTCCGGATCATTTTGCATTGGAAGTAGAAGCTTTTCTGGACTATATCCCAATGGGAGATGAGATGTGAGTGTGTCACCACACTCCAGAATCCAAAAAAAGCTGACATCTTAGGTCTATGACACACAAAAGCTAGTGTCCAGAAAAAAAAATTGTAACCTTACTTTCTGGATGACTCTTGTAATATTAAATCGAGATATTATTTCGGTAAATGTGTTGCCTTTGAACCAGTTAACCACTTAAGCGCCAGCGACTCACCGGTAAGTAGCTATGTTTTTTCGTCTACATATAAGAGCGATTTTGTTTGATAAATTACCCGAAAAATTTCCAGTTTCTATTGCGTTTGACCCCTTGCCGTTTCTCGCCATCTTCGTCGCGGCTGGATCATGCATAGGGAATCCAATCCCGGGATCCCGGATCTCGGGATTTTAGGTGCTCATGAATCCCGGTATTAGTAAACGTATTCCAGAATTTTTCTGGATTGAAATTTTTATCTAATAGAAATCGTACACCTCGCCAGCACGTTGAAGGCTACTAAATCAAGATGTTCTCCCTGAAATCTGGACGCTGGGCAACAGTGGCGTAACTACTAATTGGTGAGCTTAGGTGACGCCTAGGGGCAGTAACTGTTTAATCTATGTATACATATATGTTTTTAAAAATGTTATATTTACCATTCCCTACCGGTGATGTATTTACTACACCTCGACTCTAATAATGGGAATATCGATATGAAATATAATAGCTACGGTGTTCAGAATTTTTGTATTCCACCGCAATATAATTACGAATCACACCAAAGTATTATAGTATATAATTATTCATCTGCAGCAACGGAAATAAATAATTTGTCGGGAAATCGGGAATTTTGCGAGTGTCCGTGTCTCAGCAGAAAGGAATTTTACTTAGATATTTATCTAGCATTTTAATATTTGATGACGATACCTCCAACAAGTATGGATGCTGAGCGTGCATTTTCAGTAGCAGGTTGCCTTAAAATTGATTTGAAAATTGAAAAATAGCGGCAGAAATTATTATTTTAATAAATGTATGTACTTTTACGTGTATCTATTAAAAAAGAGTTTCGTCATTAATTTCAAGAGCGGTATACGACAATATATCGGCATTGGCATTTTTCGCAAGTGTTGACATAGACGACATATTAGCATTTAGCACTAAAAGGGTTAA
Organism: Stenopsyche tienmushanensis; assembly: GCA_008973525.1. Classification (NCBI taxonomy): domain Eukaryota; kingdom Metazoa; phylum Arthropoda; class Insecta; order Trichoptera; family Stenopsychidae; genus Stenopsyche; species Stenopsyche tienmushanensis. The sequence continues at coordinate 653,640 of WACJ01000519.1, forward strand.
TTGAGTAATGTAAGCAATTTTGAAGTATTACACGAGGGTGGAAAATATGACATCATCCTGTTCATATTACGAGGGTAAATCCGAAAAAATTCGATACATCATACTAAGCATCCCAAGCTTGTACTCATAATGTAACAACATTTTTACACTCAACAACAGTTTTTTTCTTCCAAATGATAAATACAAAGATAACCATCAATTAAAATGCGCCATTAGAAGAGTTCGACGAAGCGTATTCGAGTAGCAAATTTGATGGAAATAATAAAAAAATAGTGCTAATATTAACACATTCATGTCCGGTAATGCATATGTGCGTCTTTCGGATATTATCGATCAGCCATTATATACTATAAAGACTGAAACTATAATGTAGCTGCTTATAACATTTATATGTATTTAATATTGCAATGCTTTGAATGTTTGCAATACTTATGCTATAACTTAAACCATGTCTATCAAAACCCTAGCCAACTTGTATTGAATGTAGACGATGCTTATTTAACAATAATTAACGTAAACTACTTGTTGATAAAAAAGCAGATTTGTGGATTTTAATTTAATTCCGGAATGTACAATTATACAAATTTCACAACGTTGAAGGCTTAGTAGACTGTGTACTCTTTTAGAATCTATAGATAGATAAAACTGGTGATATACTATTATTAAATAGCAATATGATATGCCCAGTGAGTACGGCGATGAAAGACGAAGCTTATGATTGACATGTCCATGGCTTCTTCTTTGGATCTTGACACCAATGGTTATATAATACTTACTTATAAACCCCTGACACACTTATACTTTTTCGTAATTTGTTATGAAATTGCATCTTTAATGTATCATGTTGGATGAGAATTGAATATAATATTTTTTATGTAATAAATTTCAAGATTTTATGGATTTATTTTTGAATTGTGCGAAAAATACACGAAGGCCTGGTACAAATGTTAAGACTTCGTCATAAAGCCGATAAGGTTATTATAAGACCCGGAATTGTCAAGTATGCAAAGGAGTTTAATGGGAGGTCTCTGAATGACAAGTAGCAGTCCAACGAGCTTCAACAAGGACATTCTGTATGTCGTGAAAGAATCCTTAAAGGATCTTATGAAATTCGCTGAGGCGTGCGACTCTTGTGGGTGACTCGAATTTAATAAACACGGCATTGCGAGTACATTAAATTTGCGTTGGTCTCAGTTTATTTATTGTAATATTAAATATTGTTAACCCTTTGGAATTGGGAGAAAATTCGTAAGTCAATGCGAAAAGAGCGAGGGGTAAAATTGCCATTTTTTTAATAGGCTTAATTAATATTATTAAGTCGTGATTTGAATTTTAAAAATGATGTGTAGTGTGAATTCTAACGGTCAGTTTGTTTGATCTTGGGTATGCGTCGGCCATTTTGTTCAGGCTCAGTAAATTCTTCCGATGGAGAGGTCGTCGCGTGCTCCTGCCACTTCCCGTCCTTAGGAGATCCATGCGGTCATCCGTTTTTTTTAACTTTGTATAACAATACCGCCACGAATATTTATCAGAAACTCATGAATGTTTTTGGTAGTAATGTGATGAGTCGACAACATGTAACATAGTGGCTTTTTTTTCCTGTGGGAATGAAATCTTACATAAGCCATCCTGGGGTTAATGGGCAGGGCAGTATCAGATTTTTACTGACTAAGCTTCTACCTTGTCCGTTTCTGTCACCCTGATATTGTTTATCACATTGCTTCAGTTTCGCCACATCTACGGCATGCCGTGGAGCGATCAGGGATAGCTTTGTGAGCTAAGTATTGCGCGACTTCCGGGTCCTCCTGCATATCATTTGTTCTCCTGGATGTCGCCTGTGTGTCTGTTAAGAGGATGCTGCTATTGTTTGTCGTCTTGTACGTTCAGCATCTTCCGTCTGTCGCATAGCGCACGTCGTGTATTTGTATCACGCATTCTATACCCTAGCATCCGTTAACATTGAAGGTACCATGTTGCTACGGGAGAGCGAGCTGATTCCCAGTTCCTCCCGTAGGATATACCTTTCGGTGCTCCATGCTGAGCAGATAAATGTCGTATAAGCAGCATCGTTATACTCTGCTCCGCAGTAGTGGCACTCCGGGCCGATCTCTTTGCCTATGTTGTGTAGGTAGCTACCAAAACAGCCATGCCTGGTGAAGATCTGGTTTAAGTGGTAGTTCAGTTGACCGTGCTTTCTGGCTATCCAGATTCGATATTAGTTCGTATATCCACCGACCTTTAGCGGAGTTGTCCCATCGGAACTGCCACGCCGCCATGGTTCTTTGCTTAGCGTTATTCTTGTCTTCGCCTTTCTGTATTGCTTGTTTCTCGTAAGCGAGCAGGACGATTGGTGGTATGGAAAACAGTGCCAGGACGAAGCTGGTTTACCCTCGGTCTACTCAGTCTGCTGCAGACCATTGCCTCTGTCTTCTCTTTCGCCAGCTGCACGTGATTTCTTCGCATCTATGCGTTGACTATAACGAAGGCTTTATTCTCTTTCACCTCCATTTCCCATGGATGACAAGCTGTCACCTACAAGGCAAAATCATTAAGCTTAGGTTATTCAGAGAAGGCCATACAAAAAATTCAAAAAGTGCGAAATGACCGCCATGTAACGCTTGACGACCTTCAAGAACAATTTCCTGACATTACTGGAAGTCTCCTTGTTGATATTGTGTCGGAAAAACTTGGTTACAAGAAGTTGTGTGCGAGATGTGTGCCCAGAATGCTTACACCGGAGCACTATCAAAATCGCATGACGACCCCTGTGAACTTTTGGAACGTTTTGAACAAGAAGGAAAAGCTTTTCTGAACTCTATTGCGACAGGGAATACATACGTAGGTGTGTAACTATACCCCAGGGTCCAAAAGACAATCGCTCAAGTAGCGCCATTCTGCTTACATAGTCACCAAAAAAGTTTAAGACAACTCATTCAGATGGAAAAATCATAACCATAAGGTGTTCCTTTTCTTAGATTTTAATAGAATCATCCAAATCTTTTCAACAGTAACATGAGGACTCTCCTTTAGGAGCCACTAGGAAGGGTTTCTACGACTCGTTGGAGGTCATAGAAAGCCCCGGGATGCATTTTTCTCTATTTTTTTGCTAAAAGCTCCAAACGTTCTATAATTAGAGAGTCGCAAGGTTTCCGTGTCCAACTGGTCCGAGTTTCGGATTACTGACACAACGAAGGAGCGCCTCGCGATTGATTCAAAGAGTCAGTCTTCTGCATGACAATGCCAGACCCACACCGCACGAGTTACACGTATTTTCTGCCTATTTACCCCCCTCCCTATTTACCTGACTTGGTACCTTTGGACTATCATGTTTTCACTAAACTAAAGAGGTTTTTGGGTGGGAAATATTTTCCAACGATCATGAAGTTGATGAAGGTTAGCGGCGTAGTTTTATGACACTGGCATAAAAAAGTTGGGGCCCTGACTACAAAAATATCTCAATCTCGAAGATTATTACGTTAAAAATGGTTTAATACATTTGAGAAGTATCCTGTTAATTTTAATTAAATACAAGCATGTTTCGATCTTACGTACATGTTGTATCCTTACTTTCTGGATGACGCTTTTTTCGCACCGGATTCGATTGTCGCAAAAGCGACAACCCGACGCCAAAGAGTTAAACATCGATCGTTCGATTTATTTGTATTAGAAAAAAATAAGGGTTGCTAATTTGATCGCATGTATGATACATAATCGACGTGTCAAGTGGCCATAAAATATTATTTGGCAAGATCGAAATTTAGTCGTCCATTTGATGGCTATTTGGCCATAAGACGACTTTTATTGGGCGTATCAAAGTCGCCCAAAATTGTTATTTTTATGCGATAGATTAAATAAATGGTTGAATGCCAAAGGGTTTATTATAAGCCAGGATTGTGACGCACATTTGAATATTTTTCTTGTATAAATATTTTTGCTGAAAAGTTTTATCTCCTTTGAACGTCGACGATTTCACGTCATATTTCAGACATCCAGGAGGCCATTTAAACATTATGGCTGTCACTTTGCAGTTCTTTTTATTTTTCGCCGACGAACTTCAACTTGCGCCCTTAATCTCGTAAAGTTTCCATTTTTCTCAGATGATTGATACGTTTTCGCCCTCGGGGTCAGCGATAATAAATCTCGCAATACTTTGCGACACCCCGAAAGTAATTTCGGGACCCCATTGCAATTTTTGTTATTAAAATTGAAAAATTATCACCGCCATAAAATCATCGAGGTTCGCAGCCATAAATGAATAATTCTGTTCGCCAACGAAAAATCAATCGCCACAAATTAGCACCCATTACTGATGATTTATTGCGAGGTCATTTGGGGGTATGTATTTAGCACCCACGTGGAATTAAGTTGATGGAATGTTGTATAACGACTCCATGAACATGAATATTCAGCGCTTGTCGGAAAATGAATCTTTCTTGTTGTAGGAGTTTGTTAGTTTTCTTCAAATTAAATACTGCCAAGAAAAGAGCCCGATTGTAATAGAACTCTTCGAAGTTGAGCAAAACCGTACTTTAGCGAAAAAGTTTAATTTGCTTTGAACCCTTTTAAAAATTTAAAGTCTCGACCCAATTAAATTCATCCAGCTATTTTTTGTTGATTTTTTTTAATAAGCATATTATACAGGATCATTCAATAAAGACGCTCAAAATTTGTTAAATTATAGCAGCCATGTTATTAAAGCAAAATCTATCTATAGCTGCGGCAGATATTTGAATAATATTATATTACGTAAATAATTCCATAAAATATTCTTTCAAATACAAAAGGAAATTAGTCGATATCTCATACACGACTTGTTTTATTTGCGTTTAAAAATCAAACGTTCGTAAGTAAATACCCTAACATAACATATGAGTACGCCCGCAGCATATGCGATCGTAGTCTTCGATGGGCTAAACAATGGCAGGTGGCAAAGTAGTACTTATAGCGATTTAAGTATATTTTTGTGCCAAAACTATATTTTATGGCTTCAATTTTTTTTCATCACGAAATTCACATTTTGTTCTGCAAGATTGTCGATTCACAATCGACATAATCCGTTCTTTGACCGCATCCTCCACGGATCGCTGGAAACGGTCGCTCTTTATTTATTCAAGCATTAAATTAACATTTGAGAGTCATTTTATGACAAAAAAAAACCCAATGGACCGGTATTGTCACAGCGCAATTAACGACCGGAATGGAAATATATGCGAATAATGTAAGAGAAAGAGACGTTGACAAATGGAGCTGTAACGGCGAAAGTCGAAGGTCTGAATGCATCCATGTCGATAATCGATGGAGAGCGATTCGGTATAAGTTGAGACCTATATAGACCTTGGTAGCCATGGAATGTATGAACGACGATTGAAAATTTTATCTAACAAAAATCGTATACATCACCAGCACGATGAAGGTTACTAAATCGAGACATTCCCGCCGAAATTTGGACGCTTGGAAACAGTGGTGTAACTACTAATTGGTGAGCATAGGCGACGCCTAAAAGCAGTAACTGTCTAATCTATGTATACATATATACAGTGCATATATGTTATTCAAATTGTTGTATTAACCTTTCTCTACCGGTGATGTATTTACTACACCTCGACTCTAATAATATGAATATCGATATGAAGTATAATAGATACGGGGTTCAGAATTTTTGTGTTCCTCCGTAATATAATTACGAATCACATCAAAGTATTATAGTATATAAGTATTCATCTACAGCGATGTAAATAAATAATTTGTCGGAAAATCGGGAATTTTGCGAGTTTGCTAGCAGTTGGACTTGTAACTCAAACTCCTTAAAAATAATTACTAAAAGCCACTTCAAGTCAAAACTTAACTTAAACTTTTTTTTCTTCATTTGGGGTCGTTTTTTCGCAATTTATTTAAAAAAAATCCTTAAAAAAAGTTTTTATAATTTGTTATGCAATCATGAGTCTCTTCTGTTATAGTAATCTTATATGGCATAAGCGGAAAAAAATATGCATTCTCTACATCAACTCAAAGACTAACATGTGCCAAAATAAAAAAAGGTTATATTTAAGTGGGCCGCAAAAAAATGAATGCATTTGATTAAAAACTAGGGAATATGCGGTGTATTGCTGTGGGACTTGCGTAGTGCGGGCTGTCCGCCCCTCGGCCCTGCTTCACTTCATCAGACCAATATGCGCCAACATAGTGCATCCGTTAAATATCTGGCAAAACAAATTCTGCACACGAATAATTATTGTGCTAATCCTATAATAGTCATGAAGGTGCTTACATCAACTTTCAAAAGTTTCATTGCAATCGGATGAATGGATTAGGAATGTATACTTAGCAAACCGACTGCACGACAGCCGACACACATTCATTTTTACATATATATAGATGATATAAAAACTAAATCTCAACTGACTCAGTGAATCTCCTACTCAAGACAAACTTTAAACTGCCCATCCATAGTTGTGATAACTGCCTCATGTAACAAGCTTTCTTAAACTTAATTATCTAATTAAGATATTAGGGTGTCCCATAAGTTTCTTTCGTTTTCATATTAAGAAAAAAATAAGCAATAATTTGTATTACATCAAAATTTATTGAATAATATATGATCCATTCTGTTCTATTACCTTTTTCCATCTCCCTGGAAGCCTTATAATGCCTTCTTACCAAAATTTCTCAGGTCTGTTGGCAAAATATTGATCAAGGTACATTTTTATATAATTTTTTGAATTAATTTTTTTATCACGTAAAGAGTTTTTCAATTAAAGAAATAAATACTAATCTTAAGGGGCAATGTCTGGAGATTATGGAGGATGAGGTAAAACATCCCAGTCAAATGATAATAATTTGCTTCTGACGAGCAAAGACACATGAGGCTTGGCGTTATCGCGATGAAAGACAACGCCTCGTCTGTTCGCTAATTCTTGCCGTTTTCTGGCAATTGCATCCTTTAGATTGTCTAGTTGTAAACAATATGTTGTTGAATTGATCGTTTCACTTTGCTGAAGTAGCTAATAATAAACTAACCCCTTTCAGTCCCACCAAATGCATAGCAAAAATTTTTTGGATGTAGGCAAGGTTTGGCAACAGTTAAAGCTTCTGTACCCTTGGTCCAAGACCGTTTACTTTGGATATTCTCATAGAGTATCCAACTTTCATCTCCAATGACAAGTTTTTTCAAAAAAGGTTGACTATAATGTCGTTGGAGAAGAAGATCGCATGTTGAAATACGCTGAAGTTTATTTAAATCAGTCTCTTCACGAGGAAGCCACACATCTGAACGATTGATGTAGCCAAATTTTGTCAGATGATCATGGACAGATGTTCGTGGAATTTCCAACTTGTTAGCTGTTTTGCGAACAGTATATCGTGGGTTTTCTTCAACCATGGCTATGAAGAGATCTGTGTTCATTTGCGAAAGAAACTACATAAATTTTCTGTTAATTATCCTTATATCTATTTTCATTGGACTCAGTAGTGTCATAATAACACTTAGGCATTGTGGCGACCAAGAAAAAGCACAGTGTCAAACATTTTTTTTTATTTCTCGTCCTATTTGCATGAAATGATAATTTATTTTTTGATGCTGAAAACTAAGTGAAGTATAATAGGATTTTCAGCTGGAATTGTCGGGAGAAGTAGCTTATTCACCTGTTTGGAGTGGCACGTTGAGGCCGTCTCCTTCCACGGGATGTTTAAACAAAATTTAATAAAATGTCGCTCACGCCCCGGGCAATTTAGCACGGGCGCATCCAAAAGACGGGGCCCAATTGAAATTCATCCGACGCGAAGACGGCTAAAGGCGCGCTTTCGAAGCGTATTCGTTCATGTCAGCATTTTTAATTAAGTCGTATTAATCAAGCCCATCATTGTGCTAATGAAGATTCTCCGAACCGTTTATGCGAGCGAGTTTGTCGCATATTTCATATATAACAACGTAACCTCGTTATCCCTAATGCGCTAACTTGGAAATTTGGAATTCGAAGGTGTGAACCTGGAATTCCGCCTAAGTAATCATATTAGAGCGGGTTTCTAATGTATCCTTACCATCCATCATGCATTCATTTGAGACAAGCGAAAACTCAAACATCGCCCTATCAAAATATTGAATTTATTATATACAAACCACTGACATAAATATTTTATATGAGCCGTATCGAGGGTTGATCTATGAGGGCGGTTCAAATATAAACCGGAATTTTGCTTGCAGAACATTAGAAATACATTTATTTCATCAGATAGGAAAATTATTAATCCCGTCAATAAAGAAAGAAGGCGGATGTTTTGAAAACCAACTGCGCACGTATTGTTCAACCGCAGCGTTGTCTTGAAATCGTTGCCCTCCTAATGCCTCTTTCAATGGATCAAATATGGTAGTTACATGGGGACAAGTCTGAGTGTTACCTATGATTAATGGCAGGTTACAATACAAATTGCTGAGAAGTATCTTTCCGTACATTCTATTGTGCCTTGCTGAACAGACGTGGAGTCCACCTTGTTCATATTTTTTTGTATCCAAAGTGTTCCAATACAATTTTATGGACACTTCCACAACTAATATTCACCACTGATGCAATTTAAACGATCAAAATCCACAAGCGAACACACAGCTCGAATGTTTTTATTGATGCTCGCTACAGGATGCCGTGTAAGACTTCCATTTTACGCATCATCTCGATCTTCACGAAAATTTTTGGCCCAATCAAACACTTAAGTCTTATTTAGAGCATCACCGAACTGTTCTTTAAGTCTCTTCAAAATTTCACGCCTTTTTGTGTGAGAAAATGAACCAACCAAACTCTTCCTCAAGCATCTTTAGTTAAGGCTCACGGCTAAATGTCTTACTCCCCAATGGTGTCAGATCTGGCCTGATTAAATAATTAATTATTATATCAAGATTATTGAGGAGTTATTACATAGAATCATCTGCTCTGCTATGATCCAAAGCGCAGGTAAATTTACATAGCATCAGCGAATGTACTATTCTGATGGATTATGGCTCAAAGGCTTTATCAACATAAGGATATAAGAATACATGAGGAAACAATTATGTAAAAGATCCTCATGGAAAGTCGGTTCCCCTTGGGATGCATCACATCCTGTTTATGCTAATAAATATCCTTCAAAACGACTCGCAATCTGAGATATTCCTGCGGTTTTCTTTCAGCCAGAACAAGAATAAAGCATGCGGATTTTTCCACGGTGAAAATGTAAATACAGCCTCGAAGTTTTGTAATACATATTTAAAAAATGCTATAAAATTCGCCGGACGCTATTTCGTAACAACCGTCTGGCGGCGACATCTATGAGCGCATCGACGAAACTTTTAATTGAAATTGTCGGATTTAGGTCTTCGCTGTGCATTTTTGCCAGAAAAAGCCTTCAGATTGGATAGATAAAATTAACAAATGTTATCGTTTTCAAGAATTAGAACCGGAGAAACGCGTCGAAATTAACGAACCAAGTAAATATCACAACAGGAGATTAGGTACTCGTTACTGTTAGAAACTAATGGGGGACGATTCGTTTAAAAGATAAAAATACCGTGCTGAATTAATTTTATTTCACAATCATTCTGCTGATGAAAATATAATTACCTTACTGTGCGCAACACTCCTATAGCGTCACTTGTCAACAAACTAAAAACTACAAATTTTATATGGCCGCTTAATATATATAAATGAGTGTGTCGCGGAGCGAGGGGTTTGCTAGGTATACATTCTTATACCGTTCATCTGATTGCTATGAAACTTTGGTGAGCTATTGAATATGTATTCGAAAAGGTTTTTACATCAGCACGACTATTATTCGTGTGCGGAATTTGTTTTGCGAGACGTTTAACGGATGCACCATATTGATCTGATGAAACATGGTCACGGGATGGGGTACGGGGCGAAGCAGAGAGGGGGAGAAGTCAAGGTATAAAGTATTGTGTGCACATTCGTAAAGGTTTTTGAATTAGTAAAACCATTGTGTTTGTTAGATTATTCTCACAAAAAATTGGGAGTACGATGTCGATTTCCACTATTACAATCCCCAACTAACGCGTGGTAGTCGGCCATCTTCATCGTTGCGACTTCTTTGCACGTGAACCCTCGAGAGGACCTCAGTTCGATGCATGATCGATCGCGGCGCGGTTTATAAACGATGGTCCTGATCGACGAGTCGGCTGCGATGAACGACGGAACGCGTTTAGGACTTTATTCGTTCGGTGATAGAGGTCGAAATGAGGTAGGCGATCAACAAAATAGCAAACAATTAGCACAACGCATTTATTAAATTAACCCACAGTAAAAGAAGGTACATGGTACGGAGAAAGCGAGCGAAGTGATGGGTGATGTGTTGGTAGATAAAAAATACAAAAAACTATAGCAAACCATAACAAAATGGAATTAAAAAAAAACTATAAGAGATGACGGCACTAGCATACTCAGAGCTTGGCTATCAATTTTATCGAAGATAATAATACTTCAATTTATATAATATCATAATTTGAAGAGCTAGAAATAAAATTATTGTTTCCAAGCACTAGATAATTTCCTATGTGTATTTATCTTTATTTTGATTGCAAACGCGTAAAAAAAGAGGGGAGTATGGACAGATGACCTTGCTGCGAGAAGAGTTATTCTTCCAGCCGGGGTCGTATGTAATCTCGTAACTGTAACCTCTCACACACGTCTTGATTTGGATTTTTTAGATATTTTAATACTCGATAATATAAATACATTTCATATATAAATGGATAAAAAATAGGCTCACAAATCAGCCGTTGGGTGGTTTATTTTATGCCCGGGCGGAAATAAATATGAGCATCCGTCAGAATGTTAATGTCATTTTAATCGCGATTCGCTCATAACAAACATTTTAACGACCTTGTCCACATACGCGTGCATTATCAACAAAGGAATGACTACGCACAGGCGGATTATCAAATTGGGAACAAATTTATTTATTCTTCGAGCGCGCGCGTTTATGTGGCGAATTTCTGCACGGTGCATTTATTTGCTTTTCTTCCGTCCTCATTTTCGGCCGCTGGCAATTTTGACTAATCGCCGAATTCCAGTCGGAATTATCCCGCAATATAAACGGTTTGTCTTTGAGACTTTCCATGCAAACACAACAAAAGCTTTAATCACCGGAAACTGAAGCTTTCTTTGGTGTTTGGGGCTTTCGCTTCCTCCTCTTCCGCATCTCGTCACAAGCAGACACCGAATTCTACTGTTTAACCATCAAAAGATATATCCACCCAGTCGCACCCTCTGAATCTATTTATTCCGATGTACTGGGAGATAATCTCGTTATTTTTCCAGATATTTAATATCTGGATTGAAAAGTTTCTGGCGTAATTTTATGGCGAACAAAAGGGGAGTAAGCGGAATTTTAAGCTTTTTATTTGAGTTGGGCCTGAAATTAATATAATTTTGTAGGATGTTCCTCGATTAACTTTTGGAGAGTTTTTTTTTTGGGCAAACGGCACTTGTGCCGAATTGGCGAATGTCCAAGCCGGCGATGACATAAGAGGCATTTAATTAATAAACTCATTGAATTTAAGCTATGATCAGAGTTTGGGATAGTTTTATTTAGTTAAATATATTATATAGGGCTCGGATATTACCGACTTAAAATGCATGAGCATTGTCCGTTTTAAATTCTTAAATATTCGACGATTACCGTATTAGTGTGTAATTTGTTTTATTCGTCGTGTTTGTCGGCCATTTACAATCCAAGGGAGATCCCAACTGCGAGACTCTGATAGTGACGAACCACTTGTCAAACATGGCTCCGGTAAAAAAATAGAACCCTTGCCATCTCGACTTTTTCATTTTGTATTTCTGCCCGTATTGTTTTTGGGCAATATTCTAAATTTCAAGTGAACGCTCAGTGCTACAACGTAGCAAAAAACTTTTTTTTAGATCAAAATAACATGTATGTTGATATAAAAAAAATATTCTAATCCAATCAGAAGTGCGATCATGTGATTGGAGCACCTGTCGTGTAGGTGGGATCCTAACGGTCAGAAAGACAGACATCAGACAGGGACTGACTGGGTTGGGGGTTCATTATAAATCGAACCCATTTTCTGCGCTGCTGTATGGTTTGTTCCGGGTTATCCCGGACTAGCCACATAAAGAGTATCTTCCACTGATTCTTTAGTCCCAAGAGAAACGCTACGTGCAGAGCATTCGGGTGCCGACCCCTGTAGCTCCGCGTCCTCCAGAGGAGGTGTGGGTTCCGCGGGAAAGGACCATGTGCATCCGAAGGTGCGATGGAGGAAGAAGGACTAAGGTTATGCTAAATTTAAGGGATTTACTTCCGCGGGTACACTGCAAAATTTTCGGACCTCTCCGGGACCTCGGGTTCCGAAACCATCGTCGGTGGCCGGGGCTCTCTGATAGGGCTATATCCGCCACCATAAGGAAGAAGGAAAGGAAAGGGTACACTGCTACCACGAATCCAACCTAAGTTTGAAGGGAGTTGCAGCAGATGACAAACTGCAGGGGCTACCCTTTCCCCGTGATACTCGTATCTGTTCGGTCATTCTTAGTCCTTAGCCACGGAGACGAGTCGCCACTCGAACAACCTAAAACTGTTCTTCCCTGTTTGCGTAGGCTGGTGAGCCTTTGCCACAGTCTCCACGAACTACTGTAATCGACTGTTCCACACACCCCTCAGGGTGACCTGCGCACCCAACTTATGTTAGCTGGGCTATCCCAGCAGCGTTTGATGAGCAACCCGACAAAGCTACTTTCGCACCTCTACTCTACATCATTAACCCAGGGATTCAACCATGGCACACATACAATACTGCCATGAATATTCATCGGAAGCTTATTTTAGCGATGTGACGAGTCGACAACATGTCATGAAGTGGATTAGATTGTTCAGAAAAAGCCATACTGATACTCACGATGAACCTGTGGAAACAATTGAAGAAGTGTAAAAAGATCGCGGTGTGATACTTGAAGATCTTCACGATGAATTTCCTGTGATGTTTCGCGGAGTCTCTTCGGTGATATTGTGTCAGAAAAACTTGGTTTTTAGAAGTTGCGTGCGAGATGGGTGACCAGAATGCTCAGTACACGAGTCGTTATATAAGCACCAGTCAAGGTTATAAACGAAATTCCTCTGAGCAATAAGAATGATGCATGGTCTCAAAACAAAATGGACAATAAGGTTATAAGGGTTTAAATTAAATTTTAAAAAACGTGTGTTTTAAGAGTGATTAAACAAAATGTTGTAGTTTTATTTAATCATCCTAAAATTTTGGGTTGTCTATAACATTCTAACGATTGGATCGTTTGAATCGTAAGTAAGTTCTAATTGCGAGTCTTCAAAGTTCCAGTTAAAACTTGAGATCCGACCGAGAGTCTTGGCCGCGGGATGGCCTGGTCTTTCCGCCGACTTCTCTGATCTCATAATTTTAGTCTTTACCTTGGTGTATACCTAGAACCAATTGGTACATATGTTCTTCTATTAAAATTTTCTACAAACCGATGGTGAACGTACCCAAAAAAAATTAGAAATATTTGATTTGGGGATTTTTTTTAAAGTGCAGACATAATCAACATCCAATGTATAAAAATAGATAAAATCAAAGACAGCACAGTCCATATTATTGACGTTGTACCTTTGGTGATAAAATTGTTCGACTGAGCAGAAACTTTTTATTTTGTAGAGTTGTGTGCATGGCGTGCCAAAGCAAATGGTGGTGTTCGTCTATGCATGCAGCGTTTCGTCAGTCATGTTCCTGTTGGAGTCGTTTATGTTTCATGGTCTGGTTGGTCGCATTGACCGCCAGGAAGTTGTGTTCTGTCAGACGAACGTCACATTTCCATTGGATGAGCAGCGCCCGGGAGAATCAATGGAAGATTGCAACGGTGTGTGCATCCGTGTTGCATTTCATATTGCACAAAAGCCCCGGTCTATCTGATAAATATTGAAGCCGCTCTTTCATTCATCAGGGCTTTCGAATGCATGCATTTCTCGGAGCGAAATAACGCTTAATGCTTTCTTCGGCGAACGATGAAAATCATGTTTTGAACAATCTTCGCTCCAATCTCAGCCTCCCGCTCGCTCGTGACGCATCATTAGTTTGTCAGGTCCTCCCTGACAGCTGCTTTCCCCTGAAAGCCTACGCGTGACCAAAATGTCGAATCGGACCCCTCGAAAGCCTTCTTTGCCGTCGTCGAAATCACGCCCAAAGTCACAAAGTGGATTGTACATTATGAGGACACGCATCCATACACAAAAGAAGTCCTTGTCTGCTCACATAAAAGAGGATTCGGCCTTCTCCTTTTGTAGGCTAATTTTGTGATATTCCAAGCCTATGCATGTAGCCAATTAATCTTCAAAGCTAATAGATAATGTATTCAAAATGAAATATTTGAACCGTATATAACGCTCCAGACAAAGCAAATTTATCATGATTGATAAATCATATTAACACTATTGTAGTCCAATCATGTGATACTGATTGTTTTGACTTTTGGAATTTTGGGAATCCATTTGCGCGATGTATCAAATTAACGCGTCAATATGTCCGCACGCGTCGATAGGCATGAACGATATTTAAGTGTAGGGATCGTCAATCTTATGATATTTTATATATAACGAGGGTAATCCCAGAAAGTGGAAAAAATAGTAATCGTTATGTGATATAATACTTTTATTTGAAAGATCTCAGTCCAACCAATATCAAAGCCGAGCTAGATTCTACTATGAGTGAGTCTGTTCATTCGTTTAAAATAATAAAATATTGGATGGCAGAATTCAAACGAGGCCGTATGAGCTGCCAAGACGAACATCGTAGTGGTCGGCCAAATGATGTGACCACACGCTCATCGGAATGGCTGCGCTAACGTACGGGTTCGTTTTTTTATTCGGATCGGATCATCGCGAGAAGGACGTCCTTCCAACAGTCAAGGCCAACCGACGGCTCTTCCCGACTCTCGCCTCCTGCGCGTCGCCACCCAACCGGCAGCGATGCACGCGCAAGAAGCGATCGGTCGGTAATTCCAAGTGCAGTGTCCGTTGAACCAATGACTAAAAAAATATTACACGGATAAAATATTATATTAAATTTGAATTAAATACTCATGTATAATATTCAGTTCGGGAATGAAAAACAGGCCTGTATTCCAATTAAAGTGAATCAGTTGTTTTGGCATAATTGAACTAGTTAGCACACTACTCGGTGACAGTCTGGCAGTGTCCAAAGTGGACGCTGCCCATTAAAACATCCACAAGATGTTCAATCTGAATGTGAGTTTCTATTTCATGTGCTTAATTAATTTGTGGTGTTTTGTGTGTGAAAGATTAATAATCAGTGATTGATCAAGCGAAGAGGGCAAAGGGGGTCACTTTGCCCTCATCGATGAAACATCCCATTTGTATCATGTTATTAGATATTCCTGAATTAGAATAGATACGATTGATCAAAACAATTCATTTTAACGATCATAAATTTTCCGCATAATATTTTTTACAACTTGAATTGTTTTCCTTTGATTAATAGTCTCTATGAATTATGAGCCATAAATTTAATTTAGTTTGAAAACGCTTTAGTAGAAAAAGCGCTCATACAACTTTACTAATTTAAAAACGATCAATCCTGAGATTGCGAAACTTTATACAAGATTTTTTAACCAAGCTAATTATTTATCAGCATTTTGATATTAATATATATGTATCCATCGACTTATATTAGGTTCTCCCGAAAGAAATCCATTATTTTTGCACGTGACGTTGGAGGAAACATTTTAATATTTTTTCTCGTTGTACGTCAGCTTTATTTTATTAAATTAGAATTACCCTAAATCAGGACAACCTTCAAATTTTGATGATGATATATTTTTATCTTGACTTTGAGGATATAAATTTTTAATAATGAGGGCAATTATATCAATCATGGATATGGAAAAAAATGAGGATGAGTGTAGGTGTTCCCGTGGTAGAATCCTCGGCCCGCTCCCAAGTGTTCTCCATGACGGCTGCACTCGCACGCGGGTTCGTTTTGCTATCGGACCGCGGTGACATCGAGAAGTGACATTCAGGTGATCGGGAAGAACATCTTCCCGACTATATCGGGCCATGACCCACACATATCTTAAATAAATACTTGTTGATCAAAATTTTAAACGAACGACATTGAGATTTAAGTATAACACGACATAAACGTTAGCCATGCTATTAAGCAATTTATTAGTTATCTGGTCACGTTTTAAATATTATTATTTAATAAATGCATCAATCAAGATAATCTCGAATGTTTAAGACAATTCATCAGCACGTTTTTACGCCCCACCGAAGGTGTGGACTGGAAGACCACCCCTCAGGTAGACGCAAAAGATTTATGGGGCTGGTTTAACTCAAAGTTATGGAAATTGTCGCGAAAATATTTCATACGTCCCCCGTGTTTGGGGAGGGTTGAAAATGCGAAAAAGATTTATATCTGTTATTTAAAAAAGAGACAAAGATAGCTAAATGCATGTCGGCGTTTAAAATAAAGCCCAGGCGCTGTTCAACTTAATACTGTCGTCATAAATCTCAAGAAAAAGTTTATTCGGATTAGAAACTGTTAATCTTCATTTGGAACCATGGGTTCAAATGCATTTTTAATAAAAAAATATTAATAGGATAATTTTTAAGTTAAATTTGCTATTATTCTGTCAATTTTTTAGTATTTTTAAGCTAAAGGTCCATGCCAGTCCTTCCAGAATGAAGTCTTTTTTCAACACGGTTGACATAATATCTTAAGTTTTAATTGTTTTAATTACTTCAAATTTGATACGAACCTTTTTTAAATATAATTTTGTACTGTTTCTACCAGATTTATGTCAAAAATTTATTTTTAACACGTCACTTTTTTGTGAAAATAAAATTATTATTTTTTCTTTGAGGTAAGAACTATAAGGACATATTTTATAATTAAGAATATCTTTAAATTTTTAAATTTATATTACTAAGAAGGTTGAAATTGTGTCAACCAGTACGCACCTTTTTTTACCCCTTGCACTTAAACAACCTTTTTAATTTTTTTAAATTTATACATTGTGAAAGTCAATAAATATCTGGTGAATAAATTATTATAATGTAAAATTTCGAAATTGATCCGATTTACAAAGATGCCCAGCGAGTTGAATTTATTTCAACAACCGGATCTCCGAGCCGGTTCATCTTTTCGAACAATTTCAAGTCAATTTCATTGACTTCTTGTTCGATTTAGGTTGTATTTCTAATTGTTTTTTCATTGTGAGGTTCCTTGAAATCCATCATAAATTATATGAGGATAAAAATGGGGTCTTTCAATAAAGATTAATTTTCAAATGTAAATAAAATAAGTTGTGTGTGAGATATCCACTCAATTTCAATTTTATTTGAAAGAATATTTTATGGCGTTAAGTGTGAAATGTAACGTCGTTCAAATGTCCGCCGCAGTTTCGCTTGGTGGCACGTATTCGGGAGGTCCGATTTTTAATGAGTGTCGCGCGAAGTCTTACCGCCGTTATATTGGATCCGCCTTTATATTAGATAAAGCGGAAAGAAATGTCATTTTTTTGATTGCATCTTTGTCGTCAGTTTGCGTCGGGTTCCTGTCGAGTGAATATGTCAAGGTTGGTGTCATTTTGAAGCTCTGTTGTTTGTCTTGTTTTTTAAAATATTTTTATATTTTTTTAGCCATAGTGAAAATGTCCAAGTCAGAAATTGATGAGATCTATTTGCGATCATGTTTACTGTTTTTATTCGATAAAGGAATAAAAGCAAAAGAAGCTATCCAAAGCATCTGTGAAACATATTGCAACATATTAAATATTCGAAAATGTCATAGATGATTCAAAAAATATAAAAGTAGCGACAGAGATTTGAAAAATAAACCAAAATCAGGACAACCTCTAAAAATCGATGATGTGGAACAAGTGAAAAATCATATGGATTCTTACTTTAGTGGAAAACCGGCCGAATTTCACGAAAGAGGCATTAAAAAGCTACCCAATCTGTGGAGGGCGATTATAAATAACGATGAAAATTATTTAATTGAGTAATATTGTGCAGCTTTTATTAAAATATTTTTTTTCTCCAAATAACAAAAAAATGACATTTCTTTCCACTTTACCTAATTCATCCATATTATGACATCAATAATAAACAAGCTTTTAATTAACGACTTCCATCAAACGTATTTGTCAAAAACATCCCCTGAGGGCTGATTCTCGAGTCTTTTTTGAGCCATCTCATATCTCAATTATAAATCAAATATTTTTTTCCATTGCATTGAACGATTCGGCTGAAATTCAAAGTAGCTTTCATTTTCAAAGGACCCATTACGAATCATAATTCAACATTCCACCGAGAGCGTTATTTACTTTGTGTGCGCGATCCTTTCATGTGTATTTTGTAGGCCTTCCCTTTTTTGCCGGTATCGTTTCTGAAAAATAAAAAATGCTAAATGGAGAATTTAGCGTGCTTCCTTTAATGGATCCGGGATACGACGGTCCGATTTTTTGCAACCCTTTGATGTAATCCACCGATGAAACGGGCCAATCTGAAGGTAGCGAATGCAACAAAAGGATTCCGAGAATACGACGAAGCATCTCTTTAGGCTGTGGGCGGTGGGAGTTAAATCGCATCATTTTTAGCGATGTGGATATTCCACAAAAACTGACATCGCTTAATATTCACGACGCGGGGTGGAAGGGTGGGAAATCGGTGTGTATTATCTAATTTTACGGGGAAGCGAATGTAATATCATTTGTATTCGTGATGGAGCGTCGTCCATCATTGTCTTATTTGCCCAATCACGTAGGAGGCGGCGAGACAAATTCGAGGATAGCATCCGTGAAAATAAGAAAAATCCACACGTCATGGATCTAAATCTTATTTTTCCGCCATAAATATGATATTCCCCGTCTGATATCGCCTGTTTATTTGATGAAATAATCCGATGTGTGCTGCCGTCCGCATCAACTAACCGATGCGCGTTCATATCACGCTCGTCACTCAATTTAAGCGTTTATATCTAAGCGAAAATAATTTATTTACCCTATGATATTCAAACACTTTATCTGTTTATCGCTGGGTCAAGGCTCAGAATTATACAACGTTGTTTTTCTAGGTCATGTTCGTATCAAATAAATTTTCCAAATGCAATTTAGTTAGAATTTCGCTGCACTACAATTCAAATACCATTTGGCATTAGATCTATATTGGGGCAAGGTTGCATACTGTTACGTGGTATCTTTTAAATTCTAGAAGCTTTATACGGTCACGTTTAGCGATTACTTCTTACGCGTGCACTATTGTTGGTTAGATGATGATGCGCAATAAGCAAGAGTCATGTGGATTCATCGGATAGCCTTGGCTGCGGAAGGACATCCTTCCCGCGGTCAGATTCGAAAAATTCTGGATTGAAACTTTTATCTAACAGAATTCGTACACATCACCAACACGATGAAGGCTACTAAATCGAGACATCCCCGCCGAAATCTGGACGCTTGGAAACAGTGGTGTAACTACTAATTTGTGAGCTTAGGCGACGCTTAGGGGTAGTAACTGTCTAATCCATGTATACATATATACAGTACATATATGTTTTTCAAATTGTTATATTAACGGTTCCGTACCGGTGATGTATTTACTACACCTCGACTCTAATAATGGGAATATCGATATGAAATATAATAGATATGGGGTTCAGAGTTTTTGTATTCCTCCGTAATATAATTACGAATCATATCAAAGTATTATAGTATGTAAGTATTTATATGCACTAATGCAATCCTGAAATCCCAAGATCGAAATTTTAGCTGGGGATGGGATTCCCTAATCTTATTCACTCGGCTACATAATGGTCCCTAAGCAAAACGGACCCGCATGTGAGCGCGGTCACCTTGACGAGTACATGGGAGTGAAGTGCCGCCAGGAACTTTTCCCTAAGAGCACCTCCGCTTCTACGCTTCATTGGTGTCAGAAGTGGGATCCCAAATATTTGTTAGGTCCGGTACTTCTGGGACTATCCTCGTATTCATCATAAATGGCAAGTTATAACGAATGCGAAGTTTATGTACTCGCCAGCTTATGTAATATTTGTGTTTTTTAGGCCGAAGCTGAAAATAAATGCTTTTACTTCGTATCTCATATAGTCCTTCGTGTCATGAATTTTAATTCCGACGCGTTAACATTTCACAACTCTAAAAAGTTGTTTAAATGCAAAACGACGTATGATTGTGCGATAAAAACTTTCCAGCCCCCAACCCCTTCAGCCTTGTCGCTTTCAAAAAACATTTTCGCCAAAGTGTTGCGCAAGTCGTTGGACTTAAAAGCGATCCTTGCTTTTAAAAATGCTCTCTCTTTATGCATTCCAGGGGCGCTGAGAGCGAGTCGCCCGGGCCCTACGGTTTCATATTAAAATGCATCGAACCCCCCCTCGGAGGCCCACCCGGGCGCCGTAAACGGAATTTATTGTTTTTCGCACAATGGTGACGCGGGAAATATTTGGGTCACGACGGTAGAAATATGCCCGTGACGTAATATTTCGGCCTGGATTTCGACAAATCGCTTTCGGGTTGATGAGCTGTGGACTGTCGACGTTTTTTTTGTGATTCAGATATAGGACATTTGTTTATCGACATCGGTATGAGGGATGATCAAAAAAAGCTCGACAAAAACATGTTTACGGCTCCGTGATCCAAGGGGGTGGCCTCGGGGGAGATGAAACCCAAGAAGAAGATAAATAGGATCTGACAATATCTCCGGTGAGAATTAATCTATTGATCGATGTGCTTCTAGGAGTGATTATTTTACACGTGGCGAAATATTTATTATGAAAATGAGATGAATTATATTATCAAAAAAATGGCGCAACCCCTTTGCATATGAAAATATTTTCATGAATATATACTGATGCATTAGGGATGGGTGGCGAACGAATTTATTACCTGAGATAACTCATGAGCTAAATGTAATAGAATTCATTTTAAAACCGACCAAAAAACCCCTGAGGTATTTTTTGATCCCTATTTATATATATTAGGGGGACTCGAAAGTATTCGAATATTTAGTAAATATTAATATTTTCATCGTATATTATCATAAATTAGCGTACCTATCCTACCCCATAACACCCATCCTATTCGTTTTGCTCATGAGCTTTAAATGGTTCCAATGAGATCCCAGTCTTTGCGATAACTCATCAATTGCTTGCCGTGGATCTGACTCGATTAGACTTTTTAATGTATCATTATCAAATTTTAAAAATCCTGCCATTCTCCCTTCATCCCTTAAGCTTCTATTGTCCGATTTAAATGTCAAGAACCAATATTGGCATCTACGGACTATTACCACTACACCATAAGCATATTTGAATGTTTTATTGGCTTTAATACCATTCCAAACCGAATTTAAAAAACAATTGTATTGTTTCGTTACTTTCGGGAAGGAAAATTTTATCCTTAACAATAAAAAATAATGTTTATTAATAGTTCTACGCGAACAAATTTATTAAGATGTTAACAACATAAAATCTTGAGTTGAAAAAATATAAGATTTCAACATTTTCCAATACATTCGAGTCCCCCTAATATTTACCATCTGGACGAATTTAATTCGCCAGATTAACAGTGACATCTTCCTTCTCTTTTTAGCTGCAATGTGCTATTTAACAGAGCTAACTTCTGTGACGCGTGGGTCGCGTAGTAGGCGGGAGTCGAGAGGAGTCGTCGGTTGGCCTTGGTTGCGGGAGGACGTCCTTCTTGCAGCCGGCCGTCCGGCTACACATGATCTGAACAAAGAATGAACCCGTGCGTTAGCGCGGCCATTCCGATGAGCACGTGGAAGGATTACTTATTAACAATACTCACCACTTATCGTAAATCGCGATTCATTATATTGTCCAGGTTTTATCCCTGGACAAGATGTATTGATTAATCATTTTTACTAAAATGCTAATAGAGACAATTTAAATTCAATCCGAATTACTTCTATAAAGTGTTAGATCGAGGTTGCTGTGTGAAATGGTTCAAATTTTTAGATTTTATTCAACAGAAAATAAATTTTCATAAAATTTGACTAAACTCGGCTAACTACGCTATTGGACATATTATACGTGCCACCGAGCGGATGACGATTCTCGAAGAATCGGAAACGTCCTGCAGCGGATTCGATGGCGAAACCGACAATTTTCAGAGCAATACGGAATATACGGAAAATGTAAAACTTCGAGAAGCATCCAAAAGATAGTATTCAAGTCTCAATTTGAGTCGGAGTCGAGTAATTAAGTTCAACGTGGAGTTCAGTCTGGAGACCCTCAAAAGAGCCGTCTACGCCTCTTAACCGCCGCCGATTCAAAGTGGAAAATAAACTTAGTCGTAAAGATCTAGTCTTTGAAATTCTGCGGATATTACTCTCGCTTGAGTTCAGCCTGAGACGAAAAAGCCGCGGAAAGACGTATTCTTTCCGCGGCTCCTCTGGCAGTCTCGCAACTGTCTTATCTGTCGAAGAAAAATTAAGCTCTTGACTGAGAACGACGATTTTGCACTTTACGCTTCTCATGTTCTTCTTATTCAATAAATATGATTTAACATTTAAATCATGCATTTATGAGGATCTGATTTAAACTAAATATATTTATTAGGCCATTAATTTCTGATCCTTGATGGTCGTTATTCACATCTATTATTAAAATCATTGACTTGGTCGACTGTTAATAATCCCTCTTATTTTCTGTTGATTTTTTATCTTGTAACAGTAGGAAAACGCCAAATTGTGATAATTAATTTATTAGGTTTCTTAATGGGCGTTTTTTTTAATGAGTAATTATTTAATGCTGTTTCGCAAGACCTGACCACTTCACGGGTTTTACTCCACAAATGAAAAGCGATGTAGCTCCTTTTAACGATCCTGTAAATTACCGTAGTAAACTATTACGGCTCAGCACGATTTTCCCCCGTAAGAGCAAAAACACCGACGTTAATGCGATATATTTTTAATGCAAATGCTCTCTGCCTGGAGATGCCATGCAATTTCTCGTGGAATCGTTTTTATGGGAGCCTTCCAGGTCGGGTTATTGAGTGACCGTACCTGTGGGAATAGCGGGATGGCCGACGGACTATCGGCAGGGCACCTGCGCCGTGACCCAGCGCCTAGGGAAATTGCTAAAATGTGTCGATGTATGACGGCATCTGTAAAGGATGCAGGAAGCAGTTAAGATCGTCGGATTCCTCGCTACTGTTGGATATCTAAAAGGACTCTGCTCAGATGAGATATGAGGGTTGCCGAGGAAGTTTTACACACTTCAGCAGTATTTTGTAGGGAGCAATTTATCCCGAGGAACTAATTTATAACCCTCAAGCAATAAATGCCTAGCGACAATTTGGTCAGATCTTGTATTCTTGTCGGTAGACAATAAATATTTGTGATTCAAGCTGGAGTAAGACAATAAAATCCATTCTCAACTATTTTATAGATAGAACCATGTAACTTGACTATGACATTATTTTGAACCATTGAGCATTTATGAAGGTACAACGAAATTATCATTATAAAATTATATTTTAATTACTTTAAACTTTCTCTACCGGTGTTGTATTTACTACACATCGACTCTAAAAATGGGAACATCGATATCAAATATAATAGATACGGGGTTCAGATTTTTTGTATTCCTCCGTAATATAATTACGAATTACATCAAAGTATTAAAGTATATAAGTATTCATATGCAGTGACGAAAATAAATCATCTGTCGGTGTTTCAGCAGAAAGAAATTTTATCAGTCGCATTGATCACTTTATTGTACTTTTTGTTGTTCGTTTACCTATCATTGCACGTTGCATCACTTTTTCATATAGTGTGCCAAATACATATAATCGGAATATGCGGGTGTTTTAGCACCGTAAGGGAAAGGTTAACAAATCCATCACTCATAGTTCGCCCTGCCCATTTCATTAATTTTTCTCATCAAAAAGTTGATCTTATGCCTAAAATTTAACAAAAGCGAGATAGCTATATTTTTGTTTAAATGCTTAATATATACAATGATAATAATGCATGACCCGAGCAGGTACTTTTTTTTATTACGGTCAGTCACTGCTCCAAATTAACGATTAACTTTTTTTGTATTA
Source organism: Stenopsyche tienmushanensis (assembly GCA_008973525.1). Classification (NCBI taxonomy): domain Eukaryota; kingdom Metazoa; phylum Arthropoda; class Insecta; order Trichoptera; family Stenopsychidae; genus Stenopsyche; species Stenopsyche tienmushanensis. The sequence goes on from WACJ01000519.1 coordinate 677,747, forward strand.
AATATTAAATTAAAAATGTTTTATGAAGAGGTAAATGTTTCTATGTTTATTATAGCACATTACTCAATAAGTTCAAAGGATTACTAATAAAACAACTTTTAGGCAAAATTCGACTATTCAAGAGTGTTTTTCTCTGGAGCATTATTTTTAAGACTGCAATTTCTTCCGTCAAATGCACCAATAATGCTATATAATATTTGTAATCTAATATATAAAAATCAATGTTTGTTTGTCCGTATTTAATGCGCTGCCATACCGTTTATCCGATTGCAATAAAACTTTGTCAACTTATTGTTTACATTTGCAGAAATAACATAGGCGTAGTAAATATATTGTTTGTACGAAAAAATACGGAAGCGAAAATATTACCAGCTGAAATTTGCAACTGAAATTTATCGAATTCTGGCCATAATAGATGAAAAATCATACTCCTGTATGACAACGCTATTTTGGTGTTGAAAAATGTAATTTAAGAACTTGGATGACTATTCTGTGTCATAAAACCTGCTCACCTGATTTGACTCCAATAAATGTTTGCTCTACTAAATTCCTTCAACACACCATATCTGTCGAATGTATCACGAATGGATATTCAGCTTTAATATGCATTGACAAATTTTTGTCGTAAAACTCTGATTCGTTTTCCGCTTACAAGCTCTAAATATTGCCAAGTTGAAAATTTACCAATTCTTATCAGCGAATTTGACTCTGGAGCTTAGTAATGTATCTATGTTTCATTCATTGTCACATTCCGCATGAAAAATCCTTTTTATTGGGTTAAAATAGCTCTGAACAGCGCTCTGAATTGTGGACGCGTTGTTATTTTGATTGACCGCGAGCAAATGCGGTACCCACTTTGAACAGAGCTTTCTCATATATTCACACGGTCTTGTTCATCGACCGATTATTATTAATTAGCAGGTTTTAATACGAATGGCCATTCGTTCTTTCGGCGTGAAAGGAAATGGGTGTTGGTTCCATCATCCTGGTTATTATGGACGATACATCATTGTTGTGGTTCGAACCGGGAACGGCTCTCCCTCGGGCTTAATGCTTCCCATTGTGCGTCGGGTCAACAACTGAAAGCAGCTTACTAAAAAAAGGTTAACTTTTTCTTTTTCCACCCCTAATGAGTTTCACTTTTTCCCCGCTTCGCGGCGACGTGCTCCGTGAGTTATGGTCGAATAAAGAGTTCTAGTATTGCCTGTGAATTTAATTTTCGCTCTCCCCCTTTTTTTTTCGACGTCTGAAGCGTACACCCGATGCTCTTTGTATAAGAATACAAACGGGTTCTGATAGGAACGCCGCTATTGGTTTTTGCGATTTATTTTCGCTCTCTTTAGAAGAAATATTTACGTCGGGATCATGGCGGCATTATGAATATTTTAGACCTGCTCTGAGAGCGAGGCTCTCTGCCGCCACAACTTCGGACAACTTAACAATGCTAATTAGTCTTTTCTTGGCGATAGGGTAAGTTTGCCAGCTGCAACGTTCACCACCGTCATACATAAATTAAATTTTCAATGAAACAGAAAATTCTTTACAAATATGATGTCCTTTTGAACCGATAACAATAGTGAAAACATTTTAAATTATGATCTTTTTCAAGAGTCATATTGAGCAGACATAAGGAATCTGAAGAAATGGTAATCTATTTGGACCAAATCTAGTGATTAAGTTTGATATTATTTTACTGTAATTCGTGTCAATAGTGTGTAGTAATTTATTTATTACGTGGTGAAGCGTTACAGTTAAAAAGTTACGGCTACGAGATTACAAACGAGCCCGGCTGAAAGAAAATATCTTCTTACCTAACGAGCTTCGTTTGCGCAACAGATTTATTTCCATTAAATACACGAAATATATATAGAATATACCCGTTTTTGGTCATATACTATTTTTGGGGATTAATACAGAATCAATTCATGTTGGCTCGTGACTGGGACCCAACTCAATGGTGTCAGATCACGAGAATACAAATTTCTTCCTCATTAAGATCTTCTGAGCAGATTTTATAAAAATGAATACAGATATAGAGAGCTAACCGTGTTCATCCACATAAGAATGAGATAAGCGTGACCATACGGTAACGGCAAATATACCTATATTAAAATATCACTCCATCTATCATATTTTCGCATATTCAATACGGATATCTATTTTAAACAATGGATCCCAAACATCAACACCAACATTCTGTAAATGTACGTTGATGTAAAGGAGCAAGTTTATCGCGCCATTAAAAATTTAGGCTATTTTTACAAGCAAAGTCGATTCCGACTAATTGGGTCCCGTCGGGAATAGATACATTTGATCTAATTGCATCGGTGTCCCAAATGGGTAAAATTGTAAGCTATTGGCTGAAGAAGACATACGAAGAATTAAAGAAACGCATTGATGAAACACGTTTACTCATAATCATATTAGTATTTACATGTATTTAATAATATTTGATGGCGTATGTATGTTTTTAAAAATGTGGTCACCAGTCACATCTCGTGTAGATTTGAATCCAAGACGAATAAGTTACGATTTAAACCGCTTTATTGATGATTAGGAGCATCAAGTGACCATAAGAAAGTGACGACCTCTTCAGGGGTCATGATATTTAGTCATGATAGTTAAATCAATAAAGGATTTGTATATAGATTCAGATTATGAAATATTTTTTCATTATAGATATCTATGATCAATTATATCTGTTTGTTTGTATGCATGTAATGCGCTGCCATACCGTTTATCAGATTGCAATAAAAATTCGCTCAATTATTGCTAAGAATTGCGCAAGTAATATAAGCATAGTCTAATATATAAAAATCAATGTTTGTTTGTCTGTATTTAATGCGCCGCCATACCGTTCATCCGATTGTGATAAAACTTTGTCAAGTTATTGTTTATACTTGCATGAATAACATAAGTATAGTAAAAAAAATATTTTTAAAAAATATTTGTATTGGCGGGTTAAATTGGTAACATTTAATCTGGTGTACCATATAAATCGGTAATTTTATTCAAATTAGATTTATTCATAATTATGAGCATAATGAGATTGTTCATGGTAAAGTGAACTCAGAGTTGCTCATTTATATAATGCACTCAGTTCAACTCGCAAGTAGCTAGTATGCAAAACTATAGTCTGAGGCCAGTTCGTTATTATATATACATCATGGCTTATAATTGGTTTAGAATATTTGTATAGCTTATGGCGTCACTCAATGATCCCTATGTATTCACAGGCGAGGTGGTGTGTTTATTTAGAAAGAGCCATCGATTAGTGTCTCCGCGCAGGGAACAGCTCCAGGGCATGCTTCGATCTAAATATACACTCTTCCCTTTGATCCGGCTAAATGGCGTCCATGTTTACACTTACATCTTGTGCCAGTCGAAAATGGGCTTCTCAAATTACAGCCTTCGCGGAAAGTTTGAGACGCTATGTGTGCAGAGAATAAAATGTGCTTGTTGTTTGCAGATCCGGACCGGGATGGTGCGAGTTAGCGACGGGAAAAGTAGACCGGAACCGGCACGGCTGCGCCTTTCCATGGAGACCCTGGCCGTGCAGAAAGAAGCACCTCCCAAGGAATGTCGTCCCGCCATGCATGCCAGGGTAACTCAATTTAAATTATTTTTATTAGACTCTCCCCATCCACATGCTTCCCTTTCATCTTTATTTTGCTCCACAATATTCCCCAAATTGCCAGGGATGGCTCTCTTAGAAGTCTGCATCCATCGCAGATGAGAATTATTTTGAACTGAAAAAAAAAACATGATTAGATCAGGTCAATATGAATCAAACTTCAATAATTAACACACTTTAATCGGGCATTACGCGCACCGCGGGCGACAATACACTAGCATGTAAAATCGTTATAACTATTATACATGTTGTTGGGGTTGAACTTGGGTCGCTAATTACATTCCTAATTCTTAATCCGTGGCTTACATAGTCTCCAGACCTGACACCACTGGATTTCTTTGTCTGGGAACGTGACCTATTCCGTGGCTCGCACGGTTTCCAGATCTGACACCGCTGAAGTATTTTTTCAAAATGTTAAAAAAAATCTATTCTGACAAACCTGACATTTAAGTTCTAGGGCTTATGTGTGAAACGTAGCAAATGACCCCCTCAACCCCCAAAAAAATTTTGTCGGTCCATGTGCAAAACAACCTGTATGTACAAGTACATAGTATTAGTTGTTGATATTAAAACTATGTGGAACGATTATATTATTTAAATGAATTTGAATGCTAATTTTGAAAGCACTTCCCTTTGCGAAATGAAATTTTACATAAATCACAATAAAATTTGCGTAATTTACACAAACGACCTTTTTTTAACCATAATTTCATAAAATCTTACATTTCGTCCTAATAACGACTCTCGATGTGATACTTTTGATAGCAACTTACCCCCTGTGAAGAGATGCTAATACGCTACATTAAATCAATATTGAACCACTTGTGCTACTTATCTCGCATTATAGTACTAATCGTGAAGAAACTTAATTCAATGTGTCCCGAAAACAGTGTGTTTTTATAAATATTTGAGATCATGTAAAAGTTGTAAAAAAATTGAGAAATATTGTTTGAATTAATAGCGCTGTTAACAACGACATCTTCCGTCTCTCTTCAGTTGCAATGTGTTATTTTGACAGCGCCATCTCTTGTGGCCCTGCGGAGATATTGCACTTGCATACCGATGGATCGCTTGTTGCGCGTACACCGTTGCCGGTTGGGTAGTGACGAGCAGGAGGCGGGAGTCGGGAGAGTCGTCGGTTAGCCTTAGCTGCGGGAGGTCGTCCCTCCTGCAGTCAAATCTCTCTATCTTGTGTGGAATAAATAGTTATTTAGAGAAAAGAGTCTTCTTATTCGACGCCCGTCTATTCCAAGTCTATCAAAGACCTAGCCACTTTGTATCCAAAGTAGACGACGTATATTTAACAATAATTAACGTTAACCACTTGTTAACAAAAAAACAGCTTTGTAGATTTTAATTTAATGCCGATATGTACAATTATTCAAGTTTTAATTTTTTTTATTAATGTTCCATGTTTTATCTATGATTATGAATTGACGTAATTGTTGCTGTGAATATCGCCAAACACTCAATTGAAATATCCTCACGATGCTGTTTTTGTTCCATTGTGAGCAAACGCGGCACTCGTCTTGCGCACAGCTTTCTTATGTGCAAGTTTTCAGTCAATGACGTATTGAATGGTCAAATGGCTCTACCTTCATACTTTGCACCCTCGATTTATTTGTATAACTTGATGTATTCGTCGGATATTTCAATCTTGTAAATCTCTGTAGTCGGAGGGAAATATAACCCCTGTTTTATTCTGTCATGTAATATTTCCACATATTGGATATACCGTCATATCATCCTGCACACAAGAGATGATATGATACATTCTGCAGACAATACTCATGCCATTCACCGTAGCTCGCATTTAATTAATATGATATCGGAGCCACCCTTCCTTCCACATGCGATACGGGAAGTACCTAAGCTCAACATCGTCTGGATTGGTACTGCTCCTCTCCCAGTCTGCCTATTTGTTGCGACCGCATCACTGATTTGCAATTCCAATTACTTAACGTATCTGTCGCACAATCCCGCCATTTTATATTGCAATTCCCTTTTGTAATTGGCGTAGGACGTCGAGTGTATTCTGCACCCTTGAAACGTGACCCTCGATCGAAGCCACCCCAATACGCTGCACCACTGTAGACTGTGCAAACAGATCATATAGTATGTCTGGCGACAGCCATTTTCCTTTTAGGGATTTATCCCACAAAGCGTCCCCTCGTAATTATTTGTTTGGAAGCGTATGTCGGTACCTGGTCTGTCTGGCGTAGATACGTACTTGTGCTGCGTTCATGGTCTACGCCGAGGCTTTATGGAATTATTGATTTGAATTGCATTTGGAAACCGTAGCAACACCCAATCATGATAAAGTAAGCCCCCGTGTAAGATTATTTAGGGTTGTTGATGTATTACTTGAGGCGTATAAACTATTCATGCTTCGAAGCTTATGGGAGATATTAGGTTTATGAGTTGTTGGTATCGTGCGAAAGACGCGCTTTCAACGCCATTAAACGCCTCTGGAGTTGGTCGTAATGCTTTAACATTAATGGAAAAGCCGTTTATGATATTTTAGATTACGAAATTATCTTTTCACTCATTTATACAGGATGTATTACATATGGACCGATACATTTTTTTCGGGACTAGGGAGATCTTTCGCTACGTTTCACACTTAGATTTTATGTCCAAGGGTGCTAGGGTTGTTAAAATAGATTTTTTTACATTCACAAAGACAAAGAAATCCAGTGGTGTCAGGTCTGGAGATTGTGCGAACTACGGAATAGGGCTGTCCGGAATAGGTGCCCACAAACAAATCCTAATTGACATTTCTCAATCGTTTGCACGTTTTATGAGATTTTTGAAACTCAGAAGTAATTTTGTTTAAGCTAATTGCAAAATACAAAAAACAATTATTTCGTCTTTCATTCAAAATGTTAAAAAAAATCTATTTAGACAACCCTGACACTTAGAACATAGAGTCTTAGAACTATTTATTCCACACGAGAGAGAGAGAGAGAGAGATCTGGCTGCGAGAAGGACGTCCTCCCGCAGCCTAGGCCAACCGGCAACTAACCGGTTAAATGTCACCACAAAAGATGGCGTTGTTAAAATAAGACATTGCACCAGAGATATGGAAGATATAGCTGTCAACAACAACGGATGGTAAATCGCCCACGTTACACTTGCCAAAAATCAAGTTGAGTTAAAACTAGTTTTAACTAGACAAACGCATTGTGGCAAAATCAGTCAAAACTGTTTCGATTGAAAAGGATATCACAGATCGATAAACACCAAAAAAGATTGCTACAATGCTATGGCAGAAGAAAGTTATGACAAATGGATGGACGAAATTGAAAAAACACAGCTATGTGTTTGACCAGGGAGTCCCCGGACTAGCCACACAGAGTGTCTTTCATCGGGGTTTCAGTCCCCGCTACGTGCAGTGCTTCCAGGCGCCCACCCCTTTCACACCGCGCTCTCCAGAGGAAGCGTGGCACCATGAGGAAGACTGGTGGTGTGATGGAGAAATGAAGGAACAAAGTAAAAAGGGGAACTACCGCGAGGTTACTGCCACCGCGAGTCCAACCACAGCTGGAAAGGGGCTGCTGTTCTTCCCCACGTGCTACAGGCCGTTAAAGATATTGGTGTCGCACTTTGCACAGATTTTTCCTCCTCCTGTAATCGGCAGTTCCACATTCCACTTTACATAGGGTAAGCCACGCACCCAACTCATGTTAGCTGGGTTACCCGAGTAACGTTTGATGAGCAAACCGACGAGGTTGCTTTCGCCCACCTCTACTCTACATTATTGCCCGGGGAGTTCGACTATTACCCACAGACGTAGGGTTGCTCCATCCTTTCTTTCTTTAAAGAATCTTTAATGCATCATATCCGATATCGAACATAGGGGATCTCCATACGAAATCTTACTTTGTTTAACTAATATCAAGAGTTAAAACTAGTTTTATTTAAAATCCAAATATCTACAGCAATGAATCTTAGTCATAACTAGGTAATTCTAGATGTAGCAAAGACATCCAGTATAAACTAGTGTTAACTAGTAAAAACGCGTTCAAACTAAATACGGGTTTCGGCTGTAACATATATAACATCATCTGTTAACAAAAATGGAAAAACATGTAGCATTTATATATTTTTCGACATGTGTCAAACGTCCAAACTAAAAATAGCGTTTTTGTGTGAATGGTTCTACAAAAGCACCACTTGAAACGCATATTTTCAAGTGTGCGACTAGAATATGTTACTATTATTTTAATTAAACAATTAATGAATCTCGCTACTTTCTGCCCTAAAAAACTTTAAAAAAAAAACAATTTTTTCAACGAAACCAAAAACCGGTAAAACAGTTTTTTCCGGAACAAAGATCATAATAGAACCGATATAAAAACAACAAAGCTTTTTAATCCCTTAAAGAGGTAAGACACAGAAGTGTAAGACACAGAAGTAAGACACACAGTTGTGTCCGAATTTCAGTGATTCAGAAAGAGCTATCTTAAACGTCAGAGACAGAGAGAGTATCTTGCAGGTCGGAGGTAATGAACGGAAAACAGAGACGGAGAGAGAATCTTGCGTACATTGTACGATTGTATGGATTGTTATCACAAATTTATCGACTAATAATGATATGTGATTGATACAATGAATCGATTTCAAATGTACTGTTTTGACCGAATATTGTGCGTAGAAATTTTTATCTAACATAAATCGTATACCTCACCAACACGTTGAAGGCTACTAAATCAAGACATTCTCGCCGAAATCTGTACGCATGGAAACAGTGGCATAACTACTAATTGGCGAGCTTAGACGACGCCTAGGGGTAGTAACTGTCTAATCTATGTATACATATATACAGTACATATATGTTTTTTCAAATTGTTATATTAACATTTCCGTACCGGTGATGTGACTCTAATAATGTAAATATCGAAATGAAATATAATAGATACGGGGTTCAGAATTTTTGTATTCCTCTGTAATATAATTACGAATCACATTAAATTATTATAGTATGTAAGTATTCATCTGCAGCGACGGAAATAAAAATAAATCCCGGGATCGAAATTTTGACTCGGGATTATGGATTTGTGTGCTATCGACAGTGCTTATTTATTAATGTACAAGATTCATACACGCTGCGACGGTCCTGATAGATAAATGGATTTGTACGGATGATAAGTGGCGGACATACAAATATACCATCTAAGTTTATGATAATTTAAAATTATGTTTAAATGGCAAATATTTTCAGTAATTTAAAGATACAATTTTTAAATACTAAATAAAATTAGCATTTAAGGATTTATATACGCGTTAGTTGAGTGTGCTTCTAAGGCACAAAATCACAAATAAGCCAATTAAAACCAATGTCTATTCCCACAGGAGAGGATGGTCCAAATAACCAGGCAAAAGGTCGGGGGATTAGGACTGAGCATCAAGGGTGGAGCCGAGCACAAGCTGCCAATCCTAATCTCCAGGATATACAAGGACCAGGCTGCCGATCAAACGGGACAACTCTTCGTAGGGGACGCAGTGATTAAAGGTGAACTATTAAATGGCATTAGAAAAATAGGGAATCGTGCGATTTGCCTGGACGTTATCATGCGGTCATTCTGTGATCATGAATTATCTTGGCGTGTCCGTCTGATTCTTCAATTGGAGGCAATTGGGTTTTTAATAACCGCGATGATGATGCAATTTAAAAGGCTCGTTAACTTTTGAACTGGATGACGTTCATCCTGTGTCATTCAACTCATTTTAATGCCAAAATGCATTTTTGAGCCAAATGAATTGCCAAGCGATTGGCCAAAGCACTTGCCAAATGTACTAGACATGCGTACTTATATTGTGATGATTTATTTTTTCAGTGAACGGTGAATATATAACGGCTTGCCCTCACGATGATGCTGTCAACATTTTAAGAAATGCCGGAGACATTGTAGTTTTGACTGTCAAACATTATAGAGCAGCAACGCCGTTCCTACAAAAACAAGGTAATACAGGGTTTTTCAGTAAAGACGCTCAATCTTTAAATGTAAATAAAATAAGTTCTATGCAAGATATTTAATAAATTTTGATTTTATTTGAAAGAATATTTTATGGCATTAATTATGAAATATAATATTGTTCAAATATATGTCGCAACTTTGCATGGTGGTACATATTCGAGAGATTCGATTTTCGATGATTGTCACATAAATCTGGTTAAATTTGCTGGATGGCGCTCGTTATGATGATTTTAAATATGTTTATCTATATAATGAGCATGTATAAATTTTGAAGCATACAGTATTAGACCTTTTTAATCATCTTAATATCCACGAGGATGCTGGGGAACAGGAGGATGATTACCTAACCTACTTCGGGGCATCTTAAATACAAGTATTTAAACGCGAAGCGTACTCAATACAACCTAATCAAAGTAAGTGCCCTATATCGCAGCATACGGGAGATAAATTTGTTCTACCTCACGCAGCCTCATTTCTAATCTTTAATCCGTAGCAAAATGGGTCAACTTTAAAAGAGCCTCTCAGGTGCACAAAGCACAGGGATCCGGGAGAGCGCTCCCCCCATTAACTTCTTGGCTACCCTCTCGGGAGATATTAATCTTTTACTTTGAACGGAGACTGTCTTGGAAATTATAAGCAAACCGCGTAACCGAGTGTGGGCCATGATAACCATTTAATTTGTAGGAGCATCCATCACTCTTGGCGACAAAATATCGCTCTGGTGGCTCCTGGAATAATTCAATTTAAATTATGGCTTTTAATTTGGTTAGATTTGCACAATACTTTAGGAAATATCGAGCATTTTCTGAAAAATCGATACAGGATACTGTTGTCTTTGTCGGGGGACTGTGTATTTAAATGAAAAATACGGTTTTAGTAACAAAAATAGGTTTTTTTGAAAAGTTTTTCCCCATAGATTTTGAATTTTAAGAATTAAACAGCTTAACAACAAAGTAAATAATATCAAAAAAGTATTGTAGTGTCGAGTGTAGACTTCCCAGGCGGCTCCCCGCTCCCGCGCGCTCATCGGGATGGCCGCGCGGGTCCGTTCTTCTTTCGGATCATGTGTAGCCGGACGGATGGATGGGGATGGATGGACGTCGAACAGAAATATTATCTTCTTTAGATGACTCTTTATTTACACGAGAAAAAGAGATCTGGCTGCGGGAAGGACGCCCTCCCGCAGTCAAGTTTAACCGACGACTCTTCCTGAATCTCGCCTCCTGCGCGCCACCACCCAACCGGCAACGGTACACGCGCAAGAAGCGATCTGTCAGTATGCGGATACAATGTCTCCGTAGGGCCACAAGAGATGGCGCTGATAATATAACACATTGCATCTGAAGAGAGACGGAAGATGTCGCAATTAATCTGGTGCGAACCTAACATGCGGTAGTCGGCTATCTTCGTCGTTGCGGCTTGTTTGCACGCGAACCCTCGGTTGAGAGCACCTCGGTATGATGCGTGATCGATCGCGGCGCGGTTCATAGACGATGGTCCTGACCGACGAGTCGGCTGCGATGAACGACGGAACACATTTAGGACTTCGTTTGTTCGGTGATAGAGGTCGAAATAAGGCAGTTGATCAATAAAATATTAAACAATCGGCACAGTGTATTTATTAAATTGACTCATAGTAACCCGGTTGATTACCATCGGGTCTTTTTTTGAAAATCTGCTGCCATTTTGATAATTCACCAGTAGCGTCATCATTCGAGTATCCTTACACCCTTGTAGAAATCTATTCCTGAAAATAGAAAATCCGAAACGAATAGGTTTGCAATTTTCCCGGAATTTCGTTATAAAACATTTACATGCGAATCAAATTTGTAGAATACTTTGAATTTCTTTTGAAAAGTAAGTTTGGATTAGAGAATTTCATTATCATATGATCTATTGTAATATTTACTATCTAAATGTTTGGATTTTATTATCGTAGAGCTTTAGAAATGTAATATATTCCATATTTGAACTGTTATGATGCAGAGGACTGTTATCAAGGGTCTATTTAATTGGATTTTTCTTATAATATACCACCAAATATAATTGAGTTGTGTTATTTTGTTGCACACAGGGAATGTTCATCTATTATAATAAAATATTTTTTTAAAGATGTATATAAAATATGGACTAATGGACTAAAAACAATTCTTACCAGAGGACTGATGATTGTCTGATTGCGACGCGATTTCCCCGGGGCGAAAATTTGCCAAAGAATAATCTTTTTGCATCATATACTGTATTTTATCTCTATGATGTTATTCCTATTTTGAAGATTACTTATTGATCATATAATACAAGAGAAAACTTTGTGTTATATAAATAAATTATCTGATCTTATTCCATTATAAATGGATTTAATAATGGAGATGTTTGTAATGTGTATTATATATAATATATATTCACTGGACGGAAAGTTTTTTGTAAGCTTCATTTACAAAACCTATTTTAATAATACACGAAAGAGAAAAGTTTACGATGAACACATTTCTACATATTCTCATATATGAATAACACAAAAGTATCCAGCAATACCGATAGCACAACATTTTCATTCAATTCATATTAGAGTTGATACATAATTCATGTTTTAAGAATACTTTCCAACAATATCTATATGGGCGTTTCTCAGTAAACCGAGCAACTCTTTGCCTCAAGCTAATATTGTTTGAATAATAAAGGAAAATTATTTTATACTGTGTTCGGCGTATAGTATCCATTTAAATTTACTTTATTATATCAAAAAAGTTTTTAAATTGCCCAAAAACAGTTCCCTAGTGTATCACCAAAGCGATATAGTCGCGTTAGATAAAATTAATTAAAACAATAGCTGTAGAAATCAATCAAATTATTTGATTATTTGAACAATATTACATTCAATTATCTAATTAGACAGTCCTCTAGCGACAGGTCCTGCATCATAACATGCTAAATATGGAATAGTTTATGGAAATAAATTAAAAAAACCTATATTTGCTACTATAAATACATTATTAATTTAAATATGAAATATTTATGAATTCTGAGCATATAAACTATTCAAATACTATAAAAAGATATTTTATTAAAGACAACATTCAAACATAAATTTAAACAAGAGCAATTCTGAGATATAAATCATCTTAAAGGTACTGAGTATGTCTCATAGAAAGTGTTTGAAAGTCTCGTCGTTTCATTCCGTCGTATGAAAATATGCATACAACATTCTCCACACTTTTGTCCGGGTTCTCATAAAAAGATCTTTTATCTTTTTGTTTTATACTTGACGTCGTCCACATCAAAAAGCGACGATGCTTCAATTCAAAGCGGACGTGGATAGTAATTTATTTCATACTATTTTGATCCTCAGTCGACGGAGCATCGGACAACGAGAGCATAGCGGGAGACGAACATCCCCAGCATCACACAAACGGCTCATGGAACGCGTCATCCAATCTCGAAAATCACAATCTGGATTCGATGAGCCTCAAAGGCATGGTCACCCCGGTCATGGAGACCAGTCTGACGACCAATCATAATAGTTTGGGTCGCAACGAAGACTGTTGGAGTCGTGTGGGTTCCGCTGCTAATAGCAGGCCATCGTCGGTCGCTTCTGACTATGTGGGATCCATGGGACGGAAGAATTGGGTCGATATAATAACAGGTGAGCTCGGATTAAATCCCGATTGTGATGTAATATGAGTATTGATTTGATAATTTGTCGTGTTTCAGTTCCTCTCATGATGGCGTATGTAACGCGATATGTTTTTGGCACGGATAAGCTTCGACCGAATTCATTCGAGGTGCGAGGTGTCAACGGAGCTTCGACGGGCGTTATTCAATGTGACGACTTGGCTATAATGTCGCAGTGGTTGAAACTCATCACCGATAATATAGTCGGATTGACAAATTTGCAGGTGACATCTGCCGCTAATATCGAATGGCATTTCAATTAGACGTTGTACAATCAGTTAATTGATACAATTTGTATTTGCAGACTAAATTATATAATAGGAATTTTGCCGCTGGTGAGAGAATCGAATACATGGGATGGGTACATGAGGGCGTTCTCAATAATAATCAACCGTGGCAAACTTATAAGCCAAGATTTTTAACATTGAAGGGCACTGACGTTATGCTTTTTGATACGCCTCCTGTAAGCTGATGTTTTATATGCACAAATTAAATATGTATACATACAATGTGTAATTCTAAACACTTTAATCTTCATTCAGGTAAACGTAGCTGGTCTATCTAAATGCCCGTATGTGCTTAAAGTATATCAAACGATGTTCCGAGTAGTCAAAGAGAGTGAAAACGTCGACTGGAGACAACATTGCTTTTTAGTACAGGCTTCGGGAGCTGCTGGTCCTCGATATTTGAGTGTGGAAACACGTCAAGAATTATTACGCATTGAAAGCGCTTGGACGGCTGCTATATTAACGTCCGTTATTAAATTAGGGGTGATTTATTTATATTTAAATTCTATAAATTCTTTCTATACGTGTTGATATTTTAAATAGTCTTTATTTATATTTGTAAATTATGTTTTCAGAAAAAAACATTTACCGTATCGTATGAGGGTCGAACTGCCGGATTGACGTTGGATTGGTCGTCAGGATTTTCACTCAACGAAGGCGCTCCCGGCACTCCGCCCGTGTGGGCTTATCGTTTCTCACAATTGAGGGGATCAAGCGACGATGGAAAATCAAAATTGAAGCTACATTTCCAAGACAGTGAAACGAGAGCAATCGAAACCAAAGTATAATAATTACTAATCTAATTTTTTAAATACAATATGATAAATAATACATATTAAAACACTATGAATTTCTTATTTCAGGAGCTTGAATGCCAAATATTGCAAAGTTTATTATTCTGCATGCATGCATTCTTAACGGCAAAGGTCGCTTCCGTCGATCCAGCGTTTCTTTCGTCCATTCAAGCGACATAAAGTATTACACAAAAGGACTATAAAATTACGAGACTATTGTGACTTTTAATAAAATTTGCATATTGCAAAGTGCTATTTATTTGAAGAGCGAACATTCGATGCATCGATAAATTCACATTAAACGGAAGTGCATTGTAGTAAACGTTTTATATCTTTTTGTAATATGCCAATTACGAATATTATATGAAGTTTGTGTGGGTTCGATTAGAATTCGTTGATTTGTTTCGATGTCAATTAATTATTTAATCATTCATAAGATATTATTTGTACTCATAAGCATAAGTTTTTACGTTATATAATTGATCAATTGAAATATATGCAAAACGAGGATAGAAAGCAAAACGTTGTTCTTAAGGCGTAACAACAAATTAAAAATAGAATTAAATATAAGACGTTACAAAATATTCAGAGCAAAATCCAATCGGTAAACAATGAATTTATTCCCAAAGCAAACGGAAAAGCAGTTGAAACACATTATATTTAACGCAAAATCGGTACAAAATTTGTTATTAACGGCTTGCTTAATATCCAAGCATGCTTTCCATTTATCGTTGTATAAAAATAATGGATAATTTAAAATAAAGCCCTCGTAGATATTTACGTAGATATTACTGTTATCGTCGTCTTCAAATTTTATATTCCGTTAAATCTCTACGACTTTTTAGAATTGCTCTTAAATTCTGAGATTCTTTTATAAACTATGAAAAAAATGCATTTCCAACGGTCCTTTTGTCCTCTTATGCACGTCCATTAATTTTATACACCTTCTTCAAAGATGCACATAAGATAGCCGTAAGACGTTTTAGCGTAAATTTTAATCTACGATTGTGCATAAATGAAAAACATAATACGGTAGAAGTATTGATTAAATTCTAATAAGATCTAAATTATTTAAAATATTTGTAAACTTATAATATCTGACTGATTATGTACTCGTGAACGTTGAAGATCCAATTGTAAATACTATAATTTGATCTGATGTAAAAGGATGCGATTGAGATTTTTGACCAATTGTTGTTATTTTATTTTTAGATTAGTCGATATATTAATTTCATGCAATTATACTACGTGGAATATGCGACAAAATCTGGAGATCTGAAAAATTGGAATGGCGGACAGAAAAAATCGGAAGAAACGAGCTATCATCTCTAAAATTATGATAATAGATGGAGCAAATTTACTTTCTACATAAACAAGAGCCGAAAACTATGCATGACTTAATTTATTTTGGTCTGGAAATTAAGAGAAAAGTGGGAATGGCAAATTATTCTGCGTCTAATCAAGTCTTTCCTATTCCTCATATGACTTTATGGAGTTGAAACATGGACAATGAAAGCAAATAAAGTATATAGATGCATTTGACATATGCTGAGAATTAAAAAAAAGAGTGTACATTGCAATGTACAAATGGGCTGAAACGCGGTAAAATAGTTTTTAAATTGCCAAAACGGTTTATAAAAACTGCATATTACAATTACAAATATATTAGAATATTAAAAATATTACAAAAATGTATTTTACTAGGAAAAAAATACTGTTTTTCAATTAAATTATTATGAAAATTTAAAAAACTGATTTTTTTTCTAGTAAAATATAAGTATATCTTGAAACTATGGCAGTATAAATGCTAGGATCCTTTGCAATTTGGATGCTTATAACGGTTAACTGTCTTATTATTGTAAAAATGTAGTATATGATCCGCCCCGTTTTACTGAATTTCATTCGTTCATAGAGACCGTATGCACATTTCAATGTGCTCGATGTTTAATCTCGAATTACGTTGCAACTCAAGCTGAAATATTGATTTTATCCAATGAATTGGGTCAATCTTTATAAGATCATGTCGATATAATGCAAAATAATCGATATTTTTACAATAAAATAATGAAAATAGATATGTTATATTGAGATCAATGTGCTCGGCCTGCAATATTGTGGACAAATTGCCATATATCTTATTTATGGTAGCCTTGTCGGCAGCATAATACAATAATATGCAAACTAGCCCACAGAAAACATTCAAAATCACTGTACATTGCAATGTACAAATGGGCTGGAATGGTGTAAAATAGTTTCTAAATTGTCAAATCTCTTTATAAAAACTGCATTTTACAATCACAAATATATTAGAATATTAAAAATATTACAGAGATGAATTTTACTATGAAAAAAATACTGTTTTTCAAATTAAATTGTTATGAAAATTTAAAAAATAGATTTTTTTCTAGTAAAATATAAATGTTTCTTGCGTTTAAGGCAGTATACATGGAAGGATCCTTTGTAATTTGGATGCTTACAACCTAATTATAGCCATATATCTTATTTATCGTAGCTTTGACGGCAGCATAATACAACAATATGTAAACTAGCCCAGAGGAAACATTTAAAATTACTATACATTGCAATGTGCACAGCGAATGAAAGAGTTAAGACACGTATTAGAATTTTTTGGATCGATCTTGCCGGTAACAGGCTACGTATAGAAGATTGCTGCGGAAAATGAAGAGCTCCTACTTGTTGGTCCGACCAGATAATGATCACGATCTTCAGCCGTGAACGGCACGATGCAAACAAGATTAATTTTAAATATATCTGTTGGAATTTTTATTTTGTAAAATTACGTTGAGAATTTTGAACGGATATAAACGTTATAAGGAATGAAATCTTATGAATATATATATATTTATATACATTCATATATTGCATGCTGTACTTTACAATAATCTCATTAGTAAATTATGTAATATTATAAATAATAATCGTTGATTAATTTATAATTTGTCTTTGTTCGACGTCGAAATGTTTATTAGTAAAATCAAACGGTAGATAAACCGCATCAGATATTAATCCCGTACGTGTATTATATGAACCGTCGCTTCTAGATTTTGAATAGATCGTTGATTGACTCAATTGTTAGTCCGTGCAAGAGTTTTATTACGCAGGTTTAGATAGAATTTGGGTTTATTAACTATTGTGAGATTCTTAGATCGTTAAAAAAAGAATGCCAGCGATAAGACTGACTAAGAAAATTATGAGCGTAGGACAAATAGGCAGGATTTAAAATGATTTCAGCCTGGAAAGCTTCTCCTGATTGAATTAATTTGTGGCGTGCGATAAAATTGTACATTTGTTCAAAGCAAAATTAATCCCAAAGATAACGTAGAATGTAATATATTAGCGTGCCGTGATTGACGGCATTTAAAATATCTAGAATCGAGACTGTGTTCAGTATATGTAAATGCAATTATCGTATACCCAATGGATAAAAACGTTGTACATATATTCATTTTCAATAGAGTACGTTTTCAATTGTACGACCAAACTATCAACGCGTATTGACGAACCCAAAGCTTGATTTTCTTTGAATTTATGCACTAAATTTGAAATATGATCTATGATTATGATACGTTTAAATTGTATATATTTAAATAGATTTGAGAAAACGTGTGGAAACATTATTTTCTTGATTGATAAATAGGATACGAACATATTAAAATTTATTTAATGTAGTTTAAGCAACGCGTTGATGAAAATAAAAGAAATATACATCGATAAATTAGCAACGTATAGATACAAATCAGTCCGACTTATTTAAAATCATTTACAGCGTCATAACGTGGCAAATCTTTGTATATAAATCACAATTGAATTTTCCCACTAATTTGTATATAGAATTCAATCCGATTTGAATCGATTATTGATATGATACGACGTGCGAACTGACGGTATAAAGATTATTTAAAAAGAATTATTTCTTTGAGCTTCGGGAATGGGGTTGCACACGGTTCGATTAAGTGACGCGTATTTAAATTAGGTTTATTGATTGTGTACATATGTAAAGCTTCTAATTTCAATTGGCTTTCCCTTATGAATTCAAAGAGCAATTTAATAAAAATAGCTTAAGCGTAATAATAGTTTGATCGACGTGTTTCGTTTGAATTAATATTGAGCAATGTATAAATAGATCGGTAGGTTTTCATGGCGAAATTTATCTCGGCGCTCAGACTAACGCGTCTCAAAATTTGAGCTTTCACGCGCGTCAATCCCGAGATGATATCTGCACGCTATCGAGCAATGTATATTTTAAAAGATGTATTTTATTTGGAAGTCCAAGAATATATTTGTAGAGAGAATTTACATCTTCAATATAAAGTCACGCAAGGTGATAAACATATCAGAGAGAAACGGCATAGATGGATTAAGTCGATATTTATTTAAATCTCACATCGAAACGTATATTTACATGCAATCATTGAGAGTTTTTATTGAATTTTAATCAACGTATGGGTGTGATTCGTTAACATTGTCAATGAGTGATAGGCCTTCTATTTAACATAGTGCTATATAGTGACTATTTAAAAGTAGTTGTGGAATATGAACGTGAATCTAGCAATATCTATGGTCTCGTGGTGCTTTTATAAATAATTATATTCTATGCTTTTGACTTGTATTATATGCGTAATGACGTACTTCGCAAGGATTTATTTTCTCGCTTCGCAGGGGATCATTTTAATTGTCCGCATGCGTTTGAATAGATTTAAAATCACAACATATTTTTATACAGTTTCTATAAAATGACAGACTTTCATTGTAACTGAATCATTTCATAATAGTCTCGTTGCTTCGATAGTAAAATTTAAAGCCGCCACGTCGAATATCGATGCAAATTGGTTGTTGAAATGATTTAGATTTGCATATTACCACATTAATAACGATTTAATTCATAAACAATAACAGATAAATTACTAATTTAATCGTCGTCGCTCAAAATAATGACGAATTATATGCATTAAATTTAAGAAAATAACGCGTCGTTAAGGAATATACGAATTAAAGTATTTGTATATCGACAATCAACGTATTAAAAAATCATTGTATTGAACAAATGTGTTTATTTTCTAATTGACGATGTATAAAAGTATTCTGCGAAGTACCTCGTATACATATAAACGTAGAAAACTCCAGAATAGCACCCACCCACATTATACTAATGTGTCAATTCTAATACTGTGAATTTTCAAATGTTTCGAAGACTATTTTGTGAGTTATCTTAGATCTATCATATTTTTTTGTAAAGCTATATGAAACAAATATTACATTTGGCCTAATTTATATACTTGTTTTGATTGTACGTTAACAAATTCTATCGACGGCAGTCGACCGCATATTTAAACGCTGATAAAAAGCTCCTCCGTCTACGGCTTTGCATGGACTGAAGACTATAATTATACGTATTTAGTGAAACATAGACGGATCTTCCCAAACTATATTTTAATCGGAAGATCGAAAGACCAAATTATGTAAGGGTTCATGATAAACACTCGTTGTAATTGTGCGTCGAGGAGATTTTTTATTATTAAATAGCGACGGATTATTTTTCTCAAATATAGTTATTATATATAGATCTCTTTGAAATTAACATGTAATAGATTTAACGAGCAGACTGTTATTTCTTTATTATCCTTTCGTCGATATTGGAATTCATTATTTAGGACGTGTTGAAGGTTTCGACGAATATCGCATGTTTTAGGGCGCGTTTATGAAAACCTGAACTAATCATAATTTAATTGTATGTTTTATCTTGTATACATATTTAAGGAACATGTTATTGTTATCATAAGAGTGGTTGTTTTTAATTATTAGATGACAATATAATGCAAATACTTAATGTTAACAAATGGTTTTATTTCACACTGCCCAATATGAAAAATAGTTTCAATCTTCCCTGAATTTCAGTTCAAAAATATTAATAAAAACAAGCTGGAATTAATTTTACTATTAATTAAATATTCATACTGAATCAATAATTAGAATTAATTAGATTGGAGACAAAAGACGGGGTTGTAATCGAATGAAGCTCTCCCTACACTTAAGGGGGGAGATACCTTTAGAATTTTCAAAAAATTGAAATTTTTTTTTTTACATAATTCGAATGTATAATATGTTAAAAATATACTGTTAAAAGGAAAAATTGAAATATTGAATATAAATGGAATTATTGTCAAAAACGTCAGTCCGCATACTGTCATCAACTCGGGTAGTCGGAGAGCTTGGGTCGGAGCAATGCTTCTTTCACAGTACGTTTGTATATTTTTTAACTTTCAAGGCAATTTTAGATTTTAAACCTTACGGTGATGATTTGACTATTGTGAAAAGTGAGTGTGTTGGCCATGTTGAGAAGAGAATGAGCTCCAGACTGCGACAGATAAAAAAAAAATTAAAGAAAAGGGAAGTTGATAGAAAACGTTGTAAAAAAACTTACAACATATTATGGTTTAAGTATTCAAAGAAACGTTAGTTTGGAAGATATGAAACGAGAAATTATGGCTACTTATTACCATATTTTTTCAACGAAAAAAAATCCACAACACAACAACTCTCCGACTGGAGCCGAGATTTGGTGCAAATGGCAGAAAGCCATCGCTTTAGGTAAATATCCCCAGCTTGAAGATCTTACTCCATTACTTGGCGACGATATAAAACAACATCTTCTACCAATTTACGAAGGTTTGTCCAGACATGATTTACTGGAAAGATGCTTGGGTGGCCATACCCAGAATGCCAACAAAAGTTTCAATGCGACAATTTGGCGAATATGTCCAAAGCACCTCAATTCTGGGCTAAAAATTGTTGAAAGTATATTTAATGAAGGCTACACCTCAATTCTCAAACTTATGAATGAGCTGGGTATAATTGTTGGCACCTATTGAAAAGTTTTCGCTGAAAATACCGATGAGGCACGAATAGTGAAACAGAACCGGATGAGTTTTTCCGAAACCAAAACAGCTCGTACTGGTCGAAAACAGCAGCAGCTCGAAGATAATCAGCTTTTTTAGAAGGTCGAAGGTTTATTGTATGGATTCAGAATCGCCGATTGATCGGTAAATCACATTAAATTATAATTATACTGAATCGAAACTTTGAACGCGATTATCTCGAAACTCTGTTTTCAAAAACTGCTCGTGCTGTAACTCAAAAATTTATTGACCGATTAGGCTGAAATTTTCAGGGGTTTCTCTTTATAATATTATCGGAAGGATATACCTATAAGTTTAAAGATATCGGGTTAATAAATATTTTTTTTGGGGTCAAAACTGTTGAAAAATAGCCAAAAATCTGGACTTTTTTTTTAACAGCCGATATAAATTTTATTTTTAAATTTTTTTATTATTTTATAGGTATATCCTTCCCGTTAATATATCAGTAATCGAAAAAAAATCAACTTTTTTATTTCAGATAAATAGAAAATTTTTGACAGGTGCAGCAGTTTTCGATGTCTCCCAGCAGACGCTTGAAGAAATATTCTACAGAGCGGCCATTTTGTAAAAAAAATAAAAAAATCACATGTTTTTTTACACTTTAATAATGTATCAATAAGATGTCAAAATATATAAATGATCACATTATTTTATCACCTTGAAAATAATTCATTAAAATTGACTGATTTTACACGGTCTAAAGGTATCTCCCCCCTTAAGTCTGTTCAATTTATTTAAGAGCAATATTTTCAATTCAACGTTACATTTAATTTGATTACAAAGCTTCCGAAGGCAATTTATTTATGCCATAACATATTTTTATTTTGCATTTACTTACCGATAGCAGACACTCTACTAAGAATCTAATGAAAGCGATATAATTAGATCATTTCAAAAATATAATTAAAAACGTTTTTATAATGCTAAAAACAGTTTCCTGGTGTGATTGAATGAATTAATGCAATAACTTTAGAAATCAATCAAATTATTTGATCAATTGAACAATAATACATTATTGTTAATTAGATCTACTTATTATTTTATTAATAAATGTATATAAAACTAAAAATGCAAATTAAAGTATGTCTATATGCATTTAAAGAACAGTCCTCCTGTCTATATTTTAAATTAAGCGCCATGTAATCCACAGCTTAAAACATTAGTGAAATCTGCATCGCAACCTAATAACCGTCAGTCCTCTGGTAACAATTATTTTATAGTTCATATTACACAGGGTATTTGGCGCATGGATACACACATTTTTTTATGGGATTAAGGGAGTATTTTGCTAGGTTTCACACATGGTCCCTATGTCCTAAGTGTCAGGGTTGTCGAAATAATAAATTTAAAAAATACCCACTTAGAACATAGTCCACCAAATCCACCAAAAAATCATGTTGGTCTATGCATCAAGCATCTTATATATTTGAACTATATTATATGCTACTTCGATGAAATCCAATTAAACAGTCCCCCGACAACAGAATCCTGCACTGGAACGGGCCATATATGGAATATAGGTATGTGAGCATAATTAATAAGATCGACGAAGAAGCCCACGAACATTTCTAAAGTGCCACGATAATAAAATCTAAATATTTAGATTCAATCAAGGCAAAAAGTTTGTATAAATAAATTTAAAATTTAAAAAAACCGTATTTTTCATTTAAATACACAGTCCCCTGATATAGACAATACTTATCTGTATAGATTAATTCCAGAAAATACAGCAGGAAGCCTTCTCTAACAGGATCATCCAGAATTATTTTTTAGCAAAATATGAAATTTAACATTCAATCAACCGACATATAAAGCAGTGGTAGTCAAATTGGTCACTACCGCCCACCGGTGGATATTTAATCTTTTGTAGTAGGCGTTATAGGTTTTCATGTGGTTACATATATGAAAGATGGTGCAACTCCAGAGGAAGTTGATAGATTTAGTTACCATTTCTATGAAATTCAATCAGATAATAGATAAATAAAAAGATTTGAAGATATTTTGAACTTCAAATTTGATTGCGTTTGACTATGATTTTGTTCTTTTTTTGCGTAAATTCAATATTTAGGCTTTTAAGAATATATCATCCAAAGAAATTTCCAAAATTCTAATTATTTACAGAGTTATAACTATTTTAGTGACGTGACAACTAAGCCAATCCTACCAGAATGAAATCTTTAAACGCGTTTTTTTCGAAACTACTTTTTTCGACACGGTTGACATGATATCTCAAATTTTAATAAATCGATTTACTTTAAATTTGATACTGTATTTTAAAATATAACCTTCTATTGTTTGTACCAGATTTATGTTAAAATTTCATTTATAACTATTTTTAAAAAAATAAAACTGAAACAAATAAGGCCAAAAAATGACTTTTTATTAAACAGTCGCCACTTTGTGAAAATGAAAATATAATTTTTATTCGAGGTAGGGACTATAACGACATCATTATTTATTAAGAATCTTTTTTATTTTTTTATTTTAAATGGCTATAAGGTTTAAAATCTTGTCAACCAAAACACATTATTTTTTTTTACCCCTTACACTTAATCAGTTTATAACTTTTTTTAATTTTAATTTTTTTAATTTTTTATTATTTTGTAAATCTAGCTACTACAATCTACCATAAACTTATTTGAGTATTTTACTGATTTTTATGGCATTCCAACTCAAATATTTAAAAAAATAACACACTGCTGGATGTGAACTTCGTTACTTTCGGGACTGAATATTTCACCCTTAACAATAAAAAAAAATCTGTTGCATACAAAAAATGTTTAATAATACTTCTATAAATAAAATAACTTACTAAGATGTGTCCGTCACTGTGTCCGGACACAAACTGAGCTCAAACATAAAGTCTCAAAATACGCGAATACTTTTCGATATCCCCAATGCCTAGGATAAAATATTTATTTCTAAAAAAAAATCAGAATAATTTGATGATATCAATTGGAATAGGATGGTGTATGATGAGTGGAGTGCATCATATAGAATGATGTAGAGGTGGCACGTGAGCAGCCCCCAGACCGCCGCCCTAGCCTTTCGCGTGGGCGGATAGCACCGCCCTCGGTTCATTCACAATAGCGAATTTTCAAGGAGGACGACCGTCTTTTGACCCATATCCGCGAAAAATACACACGAAATCGAACATCATCACTCCTCGTCGGCTATTTCATCACATCACGAGGAAAAAACTATTTTAAAAAAATCCAAAATTCGATCAAAATCTACTACTAATTATGAACAATTAAAATTACTAAAAAAATATGATGAATTTGGTGATAAATAAGTATAAATGCGATATTAAGGCATATCACATGAACGTTCGGAATTCATATATGAGATTTAAAATGCCTTTTTACATAATATGTTAAATTCTATCATAATGATCCCCAAAAAAACCAACAAATCCTTTGAATTTTACATCATAAAAGTAATCCAAATGACAAAAGGGCGAAAATATTTGGCGAATAAAATGGATGTGATCTCATACTTCAAAGTATTTAATTTATAAATGATCGTTCATGATGAAAGCGATCAATTTTGTCTTGAAACAGCATGGAGATACGTTTATTTATTAAATTTGTTGCTTCGTTTTAGATTTCTTCTGCATATTTTCGATCCAGTAACAATAAATTCATGGAAAAAAGATTTGGAGATTCATCAACGTTTTATGTTTTTGTTGCACAAAAGCCATAGAAAACGCTAATGAAATTCGATACAACGATTGTGTATTTAAAAACAATACAACAGTATAGTATTTTTGTTAAATTCAATCAGTTCAACTTGTAAAATAATGCAAAAAAGCCTCGATCGATCATTCATTGACTGAAATTCCGACTCTTCATGTGATATGCCCTATATGCATGATTTTGTCAGCGAGATACTAAATCATCACATTTTTACCTTCACATTTAATTGAAGATTATCCTCGGCTTCTGTAATAAATTTTGAGCGGTCCGGTCTTTTCCTGCTGTACAAAGTCCCAGTCTCCTAGTGTCTTACAACAGTATAATGCACTTTTTTGATAGAAATCTTAATTTTTTAGCAATTTCCCTCAGCGAAATGTATTTATTTTGTAGTGGTATAAATTTCGACGCTTAATTCGATTAATTATTTCCAAAAACCCCAATCATATTGCGCATTGTTTTATGTAAAAATCCATGTTTTGTGTAATAAAATGCATATCAACAATAACACCCAAGTCTTTCCATGAATTCTAAAAAGTTTGTGATGGAGAAAATGATAAAAATATATGAGCAACGCGATAAATTAGCTTGATAGATGTTAGTCGATTCGACTAACATTCATAGTTTTTCATAGTTATTTGATGCCTAATATAGTTTTGATTGTGCATAAATACTATATTGGATTATTAGAACCAAATTTAAAATATTTGGTCCTCAGCTCGGCTATTTTATGTCGATGGTGTCGAATTAAAAGAGGTCTATTGTGAGCGGATTTTCGTCGTGCTTTGTTAGATTTGGATGTATTATTAGGGTTTTATAGGTGGGTGGAGATTTCGTAGGTAGGGTTGTGTGCTTCCGCTTTAACTGTTGGAGTAATTGACGGGCCCGTACTAGTGGGGCCCAGGGCCCCGGCCCGGGCCCGGTGCCACCCACGCCATGGTGGCCGCGCCAGCCGCGATACCGTCAGTTATCCGCACCACTCCACCACAACTAGTTCTCGCTTAGTCGCTTTCCACCACCTTACGTCCGACGCCAGTGTGCCCCCGGACACGGCAGCCCTACAGCCCCACAGCGCCATAGCCCCGCGGCTCTGCCCACCCCGGCGTAGTAATCATTCCCACATGGCCGTCGATCATGAATGAAAGTACCTGACACCCCCCACCCCGGCGCCAGGATTCCATTCAACAAAACCGCTGGTAATGTTTTCATCATAATCCTTAATATGAAAAAAATCGTACTATTTCCAATATTGTGTGCATTTAAATCGAAATATATCTTTTATAAAAATATAATACGTACCAAATAAATAAAAACTGTGATATATATTTTTACACATCAAATTTAAATCAACCCTCATAGAAAATAGTGGAAAATGGGTATAAATATGTACGAAAATTATAATTAAAAAATTGTGCCGTTGTAAATGATCGACGATGAATCGACCCAATCAATAAAAATATTTTTTTTAAAAAAAATATTGTGATTTATTGCCATTTTTTTTTACATATTTGAATGTGATTTTATGATTATTTTTTAAATTTATTATTGATCTCAAAAAAGTTAAATCGGGAACGACGTGCGCTTTAATCATAAGTCAGTGTTTAATTCTTCATCAAATTTATAATTTGACAGCTGTCAATAGTTTAAGTATTAAATTTTCCAAATATTGAATTGTTTTTATGGAATTCAAAAGCCTTATATTATGACGCACTGCGATCTTCCCCCACATTCTGAATTTATATCGGAAAACCCTCCAATATCATTGTGTATGTTGAGCTTAAATTAATTTAATATTTCAATATTTTTTGTATTTTGCATTTTAGGTGTATTGAAAAGTCTTTGCCGACTTTTTTAAATTTTTTTTTTTAATTTTATTTACAAAATCTTATAAAAATTTCCTACATTACTAATTATTGCATTTCAAAAGCGTTTATCCTTTAAAGAATGTGCCAAAGATCGAAAAAGATGATAATCCATTGGTGTCAGGTCTGTTGAACATGGAGAGTGTGGAAGTTCTTCCCATTTCAATTCCTTGAATTTTTCAGACGTCTTCTTCGTCTTATCGTGCATTATCGTGTTGCAGAATCGCTAAATTGTTTCTGATTAAATCTTGACGTTTGGTATTGTTTCGCCAGGTTTCATAAATTCATAATTAATTGAATATACCACCAAACACACAAAATAATCTTGCGGATCGTCAATCCAGGCTTTGATGCTGTCACAAACAACTCATTTTTTACCTGCAATCATAATTCGATGTAACAAGTGATTTTTGTCTTGACAACAAAACTTTGCACGCGTTTTGTCGCTCTCTTTTGTTATCGGACAGTTCGTGCGGCATCCGATCCCCCATTCGATTCGTCTTCCCGATACATTATAAATGCTCTTGCGCTGTTTTTCACGATAAATGCATCCTCTGCAATAAGTTTCCACTGTGGCTCTCAAAGATGACACACAAAATTTAAGAGTTTTCTAGTTTTTGCGGCATCTTTCAAATATCGGTTACCCGATTTAAATTCATCGGTTCAGGTTTATTTTTTACTCATTAATATTATTATTCTTTTTTTAAAAAACTGACCTCAAACAGACATCTATCAAAATCAGCAGGGACTTATCGATACCCCTAATATATTTCAACGCCTTGGTCTTGTTCTCATTTAAGAATATGTTGAAAACCAATGTTAAATATGTTGTTACCAACACTTTCACTACTAGCTTGAAAACCAGCCTCGTGTGCACCGGGTCACTTAGTCTGCCGTTGGTTAACGTTAACACCTCCCTTGTACACTAAAACCTCTTTTTGTGCGACTTTTTTTTGTGCGATTTCGAAATTATGCGGTTTTTTTTAAAAAAAATATATTTTCATTTCATTTCATAAAGAGTACGTTTCGAGTTCTTTATTCTGGTTTCGAGTTTTGAAAAAAAAAAAGATTTTTTTTGCATTTCTCCAATGATTCGACTTTTAAAAATACATTCTCCAAAAGAATTTCCAAAATTTCAACTACATGCGGAGTTATAGCTATTTTAGTGAGGCGACAACTTGGCCGGTCCTACCATAAAAAATCTTTTAACGCGTTTTTTTTCGAAAATACTTTTTTTAACGCGGTTGACATCATTTTTCAAGTTTTAATTAATTAATTTATTTCAAACTGGGTACGAGTCTTTTCAATATAAACCCCTATTATTCCCACCAGATTTATGTCAAAATTATTTTAAAACACATTAAGACCAAAAATTACCAGACTGTTTTTTTTCAAATAGTCGACATTTTGTGTTTTTTTTTGAGTCAGGAACTATAGTGACATCTTTACTAATTATGTATTATGATGGAAAGAGAAAATCTACACAGAACAATGATGACATTGACACTGGGTATACTATTTCTTCCGAAGAAGAGAGTGATTTTGAGTCATATCAACAACGCAACGAAAATTATCATACAACAATAATAGTTTGTAATTAAAAATGTTATTTAATTGCCTTATTGTTTTCCTGTTTTTTCATTAACTTTTTTTATGCGATTTTGGATATATTTTTTTTAACCGTTTTAAAGTTATGCGGTTTTTAAAATCCATGTAAGTCATTGCTTTTTTTGTGCGATTTTCCGCGGGACCCATCTATCGCACAAAAAAGGTTTAAGTGTACTTCTTCCTTTCCAGTATACAGGATACCTTTACAAAGATATACACATCCCAGTTTCACTATTTGTTTGATTTATTTGACTTACTTTTTCGCAAATATGGATAACGACGATATATCGACGCTTGGCATTAAAACGATTAATGTGAAATTAATACATGAAATAATAGATATACGAACGTACAGGCAACCCTCCTATAGCGTCCACTTCATTGGCGGCGTCTTTTATGTAAGCAGCAGGTAAATTACACAAGGCCGAAGGATTGACTGAATAACGATGGTTTTCTGTATCTTATTTAATAGTGTCATGTATAAAATAACGATTTTTCCATAAGCAAGCCTCTTTTATATAAGCCATTGTCGTTCTTGGTAGCCAATCTGATCGATCATTTCGAAAAGATACGCATAACAATAAAAGCAAATAATTAACGGGCAACCCAAACGACTAGAATCCGTTGAACAATTCTCGTAATGGAAGGAAGAAGAACTGTAAATTTGATATAATGGCATTAAACACAAGAGTTGGGTTATTTGGTCAGAGCTGATAATTAAATAGGGACAGGAAGCTTTGGGAGATAGGACCCGTGGTCGTGACTCAGGCACTATTAGGGGCGATTATCTGTCGAAGAGACAGATAGACATGAATTATGATTGCTCACTGTGACCATATGGGGGATATTAAAAATGTGACCAAGCCCCGCAAAATTAATGGGAATCGACCAAATTTACGACCCATAAATAAAACCCCTATTTTATGGCGCTGTGTTTTCCCAACGCCACTATTATACAATCAAATGGCGTTTTAAAAACGTTGATCGACGTTTCAGTAATGATGCTCAATTATTAAACATAAATAAAGCAAGTCATATAAAAGATATCCATTTAATTTTTATTTTATTTAAAAAAATATTTTATGGCATTAAGTATGAAATATAATGTCGTTCAAATATCCGCCGCAGTTTTGCTTGGTAGCACGTATTCGGTAGATGCAATTTTCGATGGATTTGTCGCATAAATCTAGCTGAATTTGCTGGATGGTGTTCGTTGTGTTGGATTTGAAGGCATCAATTATTTGCGTCCTCAAATCCATGGCGATTTACCATCCCCGCGTTTTTAATCTGAGCAGATGTAATTCGCCAGATTAACAGCGACATCTTTCGTCTCTCTTCAGGTGCAATGTGTTATTTTAACAGCGCCATCTCTTGTGGCCCTACCGAGACATTGCACCTGCATACCGACGGATCGCTTCTTGCGCGTGCACCGTTGCCGGTCGGGTAGTGACGCGCAGGAGGCGGGAGTCGGGAGAGTCGTCGGTTAGCCTTGGCTGCGGGAGGTCGTCCTTCCTGCAGCCAGATCTCTCTCGTGTAGAATAAACAGTTCAATGTGTATAAGTCATACAGAAGAGAGCTGTTCTTGCTCCCAATCCGTATAACTGTAATCATTTTAGTCATTCAATGACATCTTCCTCTACTTCTAGTTTGTTACAACCAATATTAAAATTCTTCTTGATGTATTCCAGCAACAGATAATATTTTGTTTCGCTGTTGTTTGTATTTTACCGTTGGTTTTTTTCGGAAATGTTCTGTCGACAATTGTACACTATCGACAACAAGTTTGGAAACGCTTATTACTTCGCATAAAACCTATTTGGGAGCTATGGGTCCATAAAGTTCATATAAATTCATGCTACTTTTCTCTGTAGACACATTCGATGATATGGTTTCATTCAATCTTGTAGGACGATTTTTTTTCCGGCGATAATATAATGAAGTTATCCACGGCATCCATAGAAGATTTTGGGCGGTCCGGTCTTTTCCTGTCTTGCAAAGTCTCAGTCTCCTCATGCCTTCAGCGCGCCACAGTTTTGTTTTTATGTAAAACTTGAGGCCATACACTTAGATGACTTTAATTTTTATTGGGTTGCATTCGAATCTGAATCCGATCCTGAATAAACGATTGTTTGTATCAAATTTGTGGTTAGTTAACTTGAATTACTAGTCTCATTCATCTGCTAATTTACGTTTTGGTTTTTAGCATTTTTTAAAAAACATCAAAGGTGTTCAATAGAGTCAAGATTTGTATTTTATAAGACAATTGTTCAGATCTGAATTTTCTGTACTTTGTCCTAAATTATTTTTCAGGACATACACTCAAAAACTATAAAACCATCAATTAAAAAAATATTTTTGGAGTATTTTAATTGTTTTTTTTTTCGATATTTTCATTTATGAAAAAAAAATCATCTGTCAACTCTTCATCAATATCTAGTCTTCTTAAAATCTGTTTCTGTAATTTGCCAAATACTATTGAATAATTTAATACATAAAAATTCATTGGGTTTTGTTCGTTTGAAATGCGCTGCCATACTGTTCATTGGGTTGCGATAAAACTTCGTCCACTTATTGCTAAAAATTTCGCAAGTAACATAAGCATAGTATAATATATAAAAAATAATGTTTGTTTGTCCGTATTTAATGCGCTGCCATACCGTTCATTCAATTGCAATAAAACTTTGCCAACTTATTGTTTGCACTTTTTCAAATAATATAGGTATAATATAATTAACATACAGTAGATCTTATATATAAAAATCAATGTTTGTATGTTTGTTCATATTTATAATAAAACTAACAAATGATATTTTTAGAATTATTTTCTCTGGGTATCGGCTATGTACAATAAATTTGATAGATGATGCTTTAACAACATGTTCGTTATAATCTAAAAAAAAGTGAGCATCTCTATTAAAATACCCTATATATTTGGCCTTAGAATCATAATAAATATAAGAAAGCGAGAAGGGGCATCTTCTGTTGCGCAACGCATAATTATTCGTTTTTTTTAATAAATTTTGAGGAGACTGGAGACGAAAACCGTTTAATTTCAGTCTTTATATTTTGAGGCGTTTTAGATACGTCGTCTATTTTAGCCCAGATGCTTAATTATAATATATTAATATTGAGCATGTTTTTGATATATAGTTGTATATTATACGTTTTTTTGGTAGCCTTTGCTCTATTCGAAAGCGGCTTAGTTTCGCGTGTAGTAATATTAAATGTCAAGAGAAAATAATATACGTATTATATCGGAGACGAATTCTTAGTAATATTTTTCCCCGGGAAAACGTTGAAATTCCCGGAATATTTTCAGGACGAGTAGCAATAGTAATGCCCATAATAATGTATAAACAATTTCTCGAACGTATTTAAGAAAAGGTCTCTTGTTATAAGCCGGCAGAGATAAGATAACTAAGCCTTCACTTATTTTCAGGAAATAAGATAGATCCCGATGATATTTTTGTGTGTATCGCAGACATGTCCACCCTTTTCACGTTGTAATCCTTTAAGGACACATCTCAAAATTAAATTACATATACAGCAGACTCCTGCTTAATCGGCGTCGTCTTGGACCGTTCCATTAAATCGCCTTTGCGAATTCCCAACAAATCTAAAGCGATCCAGGAATTCTAGTAACATATTGAAATTCACCATTAATTCGATAGTCCTTGAGTAATTAGAGCTATTAAAACCCCCAGAGAAATTTATAGCGACATACATAGGGTATTTCGATAGGGACGCTCAATTTTTTTAGATTATAATATATTGTTTAATAATATATGGCAAATTTTTATGAAAGATTATAGCGTTTTTTATGTAAATTTTATATCCATTCGATTCAAACATTTCGCCAAAAAAATCATGTGTTATGATCAAAATGATCACACATATGTATTATTTATGTTTACCCGAATAATTGAACTAATATTGTGTGATATCGATAGTGCTAAGGTTCATTTATACAGGATGTTTGGCGCATGGATCGACAATTTTGTTTTGCATGTCTCAGACAAAGAAATCCAGTGGTGTCAGGTCTGGATACCGTGCGAGCCACGGAATAGGGCAGCCAAAAGTATTAATTTACACGACAGAGATGTCCACAAAAATATTTCAATTGAAGGAATCAGGTACTGCTTCAAGTTTAACGACTTATAGGATGACTTGTATGACATTTAGCATATCACTGAAAAAGATAGAAATTAGAAAACATTTTAAAACTAAATTAAGTTCAAAATTATTGTTATTTTTTTGCTTAAAGAATTTAAAAGTTGACATTTCTCATACGTTTGTACATTTTATGTGACTTTAGAAGTTCAGAAGTAATTTTTTTTAAGCCAATTGCATATAATAATAATTTATTTAGATCAAAAATACATTGCAAAATACAAAAAAAAGTTATATAATTCTATTACGACTACAGATTAAACAAAATATGACGATTTAAAAGTGAAATTTGGGTAATTTGTTAAAATGTTGGACAAAATTGAAAATCAAATCAAAATTTCGACAACCCTGACACTTCACCAGATCGGACACCATTGGATTTCTTTGTCTGGGGACGTGTCTTATTCCGTGACTCGCACGGTCTTCAGATCTGACACCACAGGATTTCTTTGTCTGAGGACGTGCTCTATTCCCTGGATGACACGGTCTACAGATCTGACACCACTATATTTAATTGTTTGGGGATGTGTCCTATTCTGTGGCTCGCATAGTCTCCAGAGCAGACAGCACTGGATTTCTTTGTATTTTTTTTACGAATTCAGAAGATGACATTTCTCATTCGTTCGCACATTGTTTGTGTCTTTGGAAGCTCAGAAATTTCGACAACCCTGACACTTATAGGATATATAGGCCTATCTGTGAAACCTAGCAAAATACCCTCTAAATCCCCTAAAAAATTGTGTCGGTCCTTATGCCCTACACCCTGTATATACAAGCTTGATTTACGCTGCGCGGTCATGAGAGAAAAGTGTTTTTTTTTTGACTTAAGATATTTTATAATCGATTTCGTTTCGGTTCCCGTTCCGGCACTAATGACGGTTTTACCGGTTATCGGTTTCGTTCCGACTAGGGAATGCAATCCCGAACCAAAATTTTGATCCCAGGATTTCGGGATTGCGTTAGACCATCATTCCGAATCATCCCCGACCCGGGACCGGGATTTTCATTAGTTTAAGAAATTACATTGATAAATTTGATCAAAAATACAAATAAGTCCATTTGTTTAATATAAAAAAGTAATTTGAATGCGAAAGTATTTTTTTTGTTTTGAGAAAAGATAAAAATACAATTCAAAAATAGATTTAAATGCTAGTTCGAGTTGATGACCGCGTGAGCCCCCATTTTCGTATAAAACCATCAATGTGACTGATAAAATACCTATCTGCTGAGACACGACCAAAAACTTGCAAAATTCCCGATTTCCCGACAAATTATATATTTCCGTCGCTGTAGATGAATAATTATATATTGTAATACTTTGATGTGATTTGTAACTATATTACGGAAAGAATAAAAAAAATCTGAACCCCGTATCTATTATATTTCATATCGATATTCCCATTATTAGAGTCGAGGTGTAGTAAATACATCACCGGTAGGGAAAGGTTAATATACCAATTTGAAAACCATATGTATGTCCGGGAACCCGGGATTTGATTCTCTAGTTCTGAATCTGTTTTATTGACGCATTCAAACATTGTGCATACATTTTTTCGACGGTATAAAAATGTTTTCGCCGCTCTTTTAATCTAATATTATTGTGAATTTCGATAGTGGGTGCATTAATTATCCCGCGGATGTTGTGAAGCGTTAAAAAAAGAATATTTCGTACATTCGGAGATATGTCGCTAATTAGAGCGTCCTGTATTTATCTGTCGAATTTGCTGCCCGATTTTGGAGAACAAACAAATACGTCGACATGCTAAAAAAATAGGATTTTTTCAGACTGCCTTCATTGAGTTTTTTCAGCGCTTTTCATCACGTTTTTATTTTTGGTACGCTTTCATTA
This sequence comes from Stenopsyche tienmushanensis, assembly GCA_008973525.1. NCBI lineage: Eukaryota > Metazoa > Arthropoda > Insecta > Trichoptera > Stenopsychidae > Stenopsyche > Stenopsyche tienmushanensis. The sequence continues at coordinate 712,237 of WACJ01000519.1, forward strand.
GGCCGCGTATTCAAAACTAGATTTAATAAAATACCACGGAGCGAAATTAAGTTAAAACTTTGCGCCGAAACGGGAGGAAATTCGGCGTCTTGTGGGCTTTTGTGTAAGGCGAAGTTCCGTAGCTTTGAATTTGAGACTAAAAAACTAAATTGCTTTTGTTCGATTAAAAAAATACATTATTTTTTGATGCTGGCAGCAAGAAAATCGCTATAAGTTACAATTAGAATCTAACTGCTATCATTTTACAGAAATATGTAAAAAAGTGTTTTTTGCAGTCTGTAAAATGTTAACAAGCAATTAATAGTCTGGCAACACTTATAAATGATAGTTTATTTCACTAATTCATAGAAAATAAATAAAAAACTACTTTTATAGTATTATATAATTGAAGTTTGATTAGATTTCAACCCCCTTCCCACCCAAACCCAACGGCATCCACTCGCCAGACTGTCATATTAATAGTCTAGAAACACGCCAAACAACTTTTCCTGGAATAGAACACTTCATAAGTTCTGAAATTTCCTACACGCAAAGAATTATTTTTTTTGACGATTTTGACAATGTTGGTTCCTCGAATCACAAATCTTTTCCATATCAGGCATATTATCGAGCCTATTCCAAGGACTTCCTGGAAGAAAATTCTGATTCATATAAATGTGGCAGTAATAAAAGGATAATTTTCATAATCCCTTGAAGTTACAATTTTTTTTTTACTTAGTAAACTTATTACTCTAGTATAAAAATTATAATACTTCCTTGTAGCAGCAATTCTACTTTGTAACATATTACACAACACAAAGCGACATGTTTTAGGTAGAATTCTCCTTAAAAGTGGAAAAGTCAACCTTTCAAATATACAGTTTAATTTGTTTGCGGTATGTTTTGGAGAAATCGTGGTTGAAATATAATACTGTTGCGTGGACCAAAATGTTCTGTCGTCGACAGTTTGGTCGGCCTTAAGCTGGCCATACTTTTTGCTTTTAAGACCCGCCGCGGACTAACCGTTAGGCGGGCAACCAAAAAATCTTATCGTTATTGCAGCCTTGGGAGGCGGTCGACGGACATTTTGGGCCCGCACGCATCGCCCCGCATGGAGGCCACGTGCCTCGCAATCTTCGGAGTCGTGTTTGATAACCGAAGACTTTGATTCATTATCCTCATATCCCGTCATGGAGTTTCCCCTCGTCGCCGCTCGACAGCCTGACAGCCGTCGTCGATCCACCGGATCAAAGAACTCTGCGCCCCCTCGCCTAGTTAGGGGGCGCGTCCGCCGCTGTTCGGGCTCCGGCGGCCGGGCGCTGCGGCCGGCGCTTTGCGCCCGCGGCGCGGCCGTCTGGGCCGTCCGAGATACGCCGCGGCGGTTGTCAGCCGTGGCGGCAGCGGCGTTGGTGCTGCGATGGGGGCTCGCGAAGCGCGGCGCCCCCACGTATGCAACAATACCAACCTTCAATTGAAAAATTAGGCTGTTTTCTGCCTTGATGCCGTGTAGTGGCGAAATCGTAAAAGTTAACTGCGCATGTCGATAACCGAACAACAAGTTATATCCAGAATTGCTAAAAACGTATTTTAAATATCGCACCGGAAATATCATTAAGTTTGGGTATTTTATCATTTTTTCATAATATATAATTGTTAAAACGCGTTTTGTCTAGATAAAACTAGTTTTTACCCAAATTAAATTTGACTAGATGTAAATTCTAGTTATAGCAAAGACATATAGTAGTTTCAACTAATAAAATGGCGTTCTAATAAAATACAAATTTTCGTGTCAACCATTCCAGTTCTTCATGGAACACCAATTAACTATTCGTAGAACATAGTTTGGGAAATCCTGGGTTAGATATTTGACATTTCCGGCATATTCATTTTGGAATCTTTTTTTTCCTGTGGGATCTTGCATAAGACACCTTGGGTTTGATCCCAGGGTAATGTCAGATTCTTTCTGAATAAAGACCTCCTTTATCCATCTCTTTTCCCCTGGTATTGTTTTTCACATTGCTTCAGGAAGACAGGTAGTCTGGCCTTAGGTAACTGGCCCTATTCTAGTGTTGAAGAGCCGCTCTGCGTTTCTCTGTCTCACTGCCCTCTTTGGCGCTCAGGATTTCTTCAATGTAATCGCGCCAAAAGTCTCAGTTCTTCTTGCTTGCCATCATGTTGTGGACCACGTTGTTAACGTTGAGCTCAGCTACTCTGAGTGCATGTTTCAACGAATTTATCTGAGGTGCCCAAGTCTCACAATCAGTGTGGTGTGTTCTGCATCGTTGACCTCCGCTTGGCAGTGGTGGCACGTCGTGGATGTTTCCTTGCCAATCCGCTTCAGGTACGCACCTAAACATGCATGCCCAGTGAGCATCTGAGTCAAGCGATTGGTCATTTCGCTGTGCTTTCGGGCTCTCCACCGGCTTACGATTGGGATAAGTCGGTGGATCCATCTACCCTTGCTGGACTGATCCCATCTCTGTTGCCAGGCTTCCCTCAGTTTCTGATCGTGTATTGTGGGGTTTTTGGGATTTTTGTAGTCTTTGCTTGGAGGTCCACTTCTTACCTTGTCGTGAGTATCAGTACGGCTTTCTCAGAATAATCTAACCCACTTCATGATATGTTGTCGACTCATCACATCACTACCATAAATTCCCATGAGCTTCCAATGAATATTCATGGCAGTATTGTTCTGCAAATTCTAAATTCTGCAAACGGATGACCGCGCGGATCTTGCACGAATGGAAGATACCGGGAGTGCGCGGCGATCTCTCCACCAGAAGAATTTACCGTGACTGAACAAAATGGCCGACACACGCACGGAACCCATTGAACGCGGAACAAACCGACAATTACTTTATAGATGACCCTCATAATATTCAATGCGAAATATTTTCGCGAAAATTTTAAATACTATTTGTTTATTTTTATCTCGACGCCAAACGAAACAATTTATTTGGGCGATTTAAATTCTAAGCAATCGGAACAAAATAAATTGGGCGCTTTCATCCGTCGCTATGATTGATGCTTTTAAAAACACGGATGAATTTAATTGGATTTAGTCCTCGATACCCAAATGCGCGATAAGTAACGCACGATTAATTAATCAAACGTCCAAAATCTTTCGTCGCTTCTTTGTTCCCGGACGGACAAAGGGTCTCCGTCCAGGGCCGTTTGTTTTGCGGGCGGATTGTTTGTACAGAACCCAGGGCTCGGGTCTCTGTCGTGGTCGGCCATTAGTGGGGCAACTTTGCCGCTAATCCCCGCCAGACTTCGGACTATTGGGGGTACATGTCTGGAATCAGCATAGGCTGCTTAATTCGGGGGGGGGCCCGACTCGAAATCCAAGATGTCGGACCGTCGTCCCTTGTACACCCTGGATCACCTTGTCACCGGATTGCTATTAATCCCTTTAATTGATTCCCAAGGTCAACCATTAAGAACGTGGCGAATGGAGACGGGAGTTTCGATCCTGTTACGAATTTGATTTCAACATTCTTCGTTTAATTTGTGTTGCAGCTGTCGGATATGATGAGAGCATAATTAAATAATTTAATTCATCCAGTGTCAGGAATATCCTCATGTTACCCTAATGATTCCAATGAAGTCTGACGTTTTATAAGTCGTATCCGCCATTCTTAATTGTGGTAGTCTTTCATCGACTTGTTGATAAGTCAAGCTAAGCATTGATCAAAATAAATCAACAAAAATAACCCATTGAAAATATGCCTGAAATAACATTAAATAATCGAGTGTTTCGTCATTTAGTCTGGACCTGATTTTGGATGCCAGGCAACTTGCTACTGAAAATGGAAACTAGTTCTATTTGACGACAGCATGAGTCCCCATTTTCGTATAACACCATCAATGTGACTGATAAAATTCGTTTCTGCTGAGACACTGATTAAAACTCACAAAATTCCCGATTTCCCGACAAATTATTTATTTCCGTCGCTGCAGATGAATAATTATATACTATAATACTTTGATGTGATTCGTAATTATATTACGGAGGAATACATAAATTCTGAAGCACGTCTCTATTATATTTCATATCGATATTACCCTTAATAAGAGTCGAGGTGTAGTAAATACATCACCGGTAGGGAAAGGTTAATATAAAAATTTGAAAACTATATATGTTCTTTTATATATGTAATAATCCAAGCTTCCAAGGTAAGTGAATTAACAAATACTCGCACACATCCGCCTCCTACTATCACATAAACGCGGGAACACTGGGAGCAAAATGCTTTTTCGACTGCTCCCATAATACAATCTTGACTATAAAACTATTTGATATGGACCTGACTATTTGATATTACTTGATACCTGACTTTAACCTATTCGTTTCAGCTATGTCTATATTTTTTTTTCCAGTTACTCCCAGTCTGACCGATTAAATATTATTTGATTGTGCCCGGTAGACACTAAACGTCAAAGTTCGAATACTGTGATGCGACATAACTACCCCTTGCTAATACAATTTGACTAATACTTTTGCGGCCTAACCACATTTGACTACTCCTAACTATTATACTTATACGATTTTATGTATTTTAACTATTGGCCACTTGACTAGTACCTTTTTACAGAGTAGATACTTAAATACTCTTCTAACAGCAAGCTGATACCCAGTTTATATACTATTCATTGCTTTTTATACGAATCTTAACTTGCATGTCGCTCGCTGTCTCTTGCATGGTCTTCCCTACTTAGCAGTATGGAACTCGAGGAACCTCACCGGTTCGGATCCGAGAGGCTCTAGGAACGGAGCAGGAACAAGAAGAACACCAAGAAGACGGCCTCGAAGAGATGCATTTGATGATCTTTACTTTGCAACGAAAAACAACATTATCTTCCGTTGACTTCTATATCGTTTTGTAATCGCCGAACTGAGAGGGGCAACCTGAAAAAATGGCGAAACCACTCAGTTTCGAATTCGCTCGGGTAAGTTGTACGGTGACGGGGAGACACCCTCAGTTGGTGTAGGAGCGAATCCGAGATGCACTTAAGCGTCACGTATGTCTTCACCCTACCCCGGCAGCGCCCTAGCGAGGAAAGGGGGGACTGGACTCCTTATACTCCAGAAAGCCCTTTCCAGTAGAGTCAAAAAGGTCGTCTAGAGTAGTTTTCCACCATCTCCCTATGAAAACTACTCAGTCTTTACAAACCCCCCAAACTCCTTATCGAGACGTTCGCGAAAGTGTTCGTCAATACGTTCACTCAGGATACCCGTTGGGTGAGCGTTCAAAATAAAACTCGGTGGTAATGCTACCTTCAATATCGAGCGAATGAGGAGGTGAATGTATGATACACACGAAATGGATGTAACCCCTTTCCTATGAATGGATATTGAAGAGGCCCATAGTTCTGTAGTGGACTGTTAGTGGCTGCACTATGATGATGATGATGATATATGTATACATAGATTAGACAGTTACTGCCCTTAGGCGTCGCCTAAGCTCGCCAATTAATAGTTACGCCACTGTTTCCAAGCGTCCAGATTTCGGCGAGAATGTCTCGATTTATTAGCCTTCATCGTGCTGGTGAGGTATGCGATTTCTGTTAGATAAAAAACCCAATCCCGAATTTTTCGGGATTACGTTTAGTAATCCCGGGATTGTATACATTTTATGGCATTTTGTTTGGTGGTACGTATTCGGGTGATTTGGAGGATCAAGTTGTTGTGAACGACGAGAAATTGATTGCTTCGGGTTTTCCCGTACACTCTCAAGCACAGCAGTGATGTTTTCAGCAGACATTGCGTTTTACTCTCACATAAAAACAGAGCGTATCTTGGTTGACACGATTTTAACCCTTTTAACCATCTAAAATTAGAAAAATAAAACACATTCTTAATAAATAACAATGTTGCTATAGTTCCTACCTTGGAAAAAAAAATATTTTCGCAAAATGTCAAAAAACATTTTTTGACTTTATTTTTTTTAAAATAGTTAAAAATAAAATCTTGACATAAATCTGGTAGGAACAATAGACAGTTATATTTTTTAAAAAATCATATCAAATTTGAAGTAAATCAGTTGATTAAAATTTGAGATATCATGTCAACCGTGTTTAATTAAAATTTTCAAAATTGCTTTGAAAAATATATTCTTAAATATTTAAATTTTGAAAATATACAATAAAAACAAAATTGATTTTTTTTAAATTTTAGACTAGATTTGTTATTTGTTTAAGTTTTGTTCAAAGATTTTTTAAATGCTTGAAATTTTTATTTAATCATAAAAAGCTATTGTTAGTCATTTTGACTAACACGGCAAAGTATTTTAATTGAATATTTTCATAGTTAAAAATCATATTAAACTATTTCATTCTGGCTCCAATCTCCTTTTTACTCATAGAATCCATGGATACAACGTTATCTAGGCACATTCAAGATATCAACTTTTCGTGGATGTCGAGATTGAATAAATATATACAATATTAAAAATACAGCGTGAATTTAAATCTGCCTCAGCACGCAAAAATATCCCTGAACTTTAATAAGATGTGTTGAATATTCGAATGACGTCGTTCCACAAACATTTTTTTCAACAAATGTAAATATTATGAATGTTTTTTGTGTAAGCTGAGAGAAAATTTTCGATCTAGCTCGAATATTTGCCAGATTTATTGAATTTTCATATAAATATATGCATTTGTATGGCCAGTCAGAGACGAGACAGTCAGATGAGCACCTCTGTAAGTTGTTAATAATTTTTTTATGCAATCAATTTTTAGTTTTTGTCTCTAGAAACAAAAAGTCCAAAAACCATATCATGTATTCTAAATTCCTTGTATTAAGCTTGGCAAGAAAGCGACAACCGAGCGAGCCAAATTCGCATTAGTGATCGTTAGCCTCGAATGTTTAGCTCTAGTGCGCATAAACGCGTGATCGGTTTCCCGCGCGTTAACGCCCCGAATTCGCATCCAAAGCGCCATAAAAATGCAAAAATCGCAATCAGGACGAAGCGACAACTCCTCGCGTTGCTTTGGACGTTTTAAAAATTAGTGACAAATTGACGAGATGGAGTCGGCCACCATCTGCCAGACATTTGATCCTGGCAAGCAATTAACCTCACAGTCAAGCCAATTAATCCACCCGGCTTGACCTTACTCATTAATTAATCATAAGCTATTAAATCTAGCGGCGGATTAACGCGTGACTATACAGAGACCCTGCCCTGAATGAACTTTGGCCACCCGTATCTGGGGGTGGCCGAAAAATAATGAACCTTTTTACTTCGGGTTCGACCACATATCCCAGTTAATTTAGGACGTGCGCCCGAGGTAAGGCGATCTTTTAAATTACATAATTATCGCTTCGAATTAAATTTCACATGTATTCGGACTTTGCTTACGATTCTCGAATGAGAAGAGGACTCAATTAAGGGTTAATTACCAAGCGGTATTCTTTCACTTGTTTCAGGGAAGTGGATACAATGTTGTATACTGCTCAGCCGTGTTGACTTTCAATAATCGTACTTTGACGATTTAAAATCATCTCTTGTCATAGATAATATTCTGGTGTCAAATCCGGTGAGCAGAATTTGGGTGAGACAAAATCTCAACAAAATAAAAAAACTACATTTTTAGTCAGCAAAGCGATATGTGGTAACATTGTCATGCAAGAGTATGTATTTTTGACATTTTTCTCCTGAATAATTGAAATCTTTCCTTCAATTTAAAGAATTTCACAAATCTATTAAACTATATTTCAACGTAATTGCCGTCGAGATCAAGATCTTTTTGTAGTCGAGGTCCAGGTTTTGTATACCAGTGTCATAAACCACCACCGATAAATAGCAGAAGGCTGCAGCTGGAGACGTATTTACTGTGTAGTCAACAATGAGTGGCTCTATCTTTACATGTGGGTGTGACTCTACTTTACTCTACTCGGCGGTACCAGCCCCGACAGCCTCTGGAACGGATCAGGGCTTGGCATAGTAGCCACCGTCGGTGCATTTCGCGCCAAAGCTCCAACAAAATGTGTCGAAGATGCTAAGGGCGCTGGGATGGGTCACCAGATATTTATGCCCCACGGGCCTCTCTTGCCTTTGCACTGCGTCCATGCTCGGTGCAGTGCAAAGGCAATCAGAGCGATCCGACAGCCCAAGTCCCATTAAGTGGGCACTAAAATGGCCGTGACCCGTGAGGAATTGCGCCGTCCAATGATTGGATGCAATCCCCTTATGTTTACGCCTCCTGTCGACAGAGTCGAAAAACTGGAACAAGTGGCGGCTACTTGTTGAATTGGACCATTTGTCCTGCCAAGTTCTTGTAGCCGCGTACTCAACCCATCTCCTCAAAAACACCTTGTGGTCGATTATCTACGCCACCTCCTCCGCCGTGAGTAATAAATCGCCAACTTTTATGAGTGGCCCTTCCGCCATCTATAAACTGCGGCCATTACCTGGAGTTTCAGGTCCATTGGGAAGACTCCCGTCAGAAGTGGTAGGCAGTCCGTCGCCACCGTTTGATAAGCTCCAGTTAACTGAATCAGTGGCGAGCGCTGCGCCAAGTTAAGTCTCCACGAGGTGGTTAGTGTGGGATCAGACTAACTCGGTCGCCCCAGTTTGTTTAGGACGCTCCAGTCTCAGAGCATCCGTACCGCCTTGTTTCCCATCCTTCCCGCCTTTTTTGCTGAGTTACCGGCGACCGTCAAGGTGAGGACATCGGCGTAGGCGATTATTTTGCATCTGCTTCCCAGGTCAACATTCCCCTTCTGCGGTTCTAAAAGGTTCTTCAGATTTTTTTAGGGTATTGCAGAAAGCCTCTGCGGTAATAGTAATTTTTTTAGGCATTAAATCCACCAAAAGAATGGGTCGTCTTGAATTTTTTGGTGACTGGGGAAGATGAATGACGCCACTGAAGTGATTGTCTTTGGATTCTGGGGTGTAGCGATACACCCATGTATTATTCCCCGTCATGATAAAGTCCAGAAAAGCTTCTTCCTACGCAAAACGATTCAAAAATTTATGTGCGATTTTGACGTTGTTCCAGTTTTGAAAACCCATTTTGCACACAATTTCTTATAACCGATTTTTTCCAACACAACATCACTAGGGAGATTTAGTGTCACACAATCGTTTCCCACACCTCGTCGTGAGTATACTCTGAAAAACCTAAGCCATATTATCAGATGACAGAAGGTGGCGGAAGTGCAAGAAAACCTTTCCATCGGAAGAATTTAGTGTGACTAAACAAAATGGCCGACAAACACGTGGGATCAAACAAACTGACCGTTAGGATCCCCCCTATACGTTAGATGTGCCAATTTCGAAACAAAAATCTTACTTTCTAGACGACCTTCGTAGATAATATTCTGGTGTCAGATCCGGTGGGCAGACTGGGTGAGACAAAATGTCCCACCCAAATTCACGTTGTCTTACAGGAGTGTTTCTTTTATTATCTTTATTCGGAATATGTCCTGATTTATTGAAATATTTCCTTCAATTTCATTAATTAATAATTATACTGGTTTATGAATAAAGTTTTTTTTTCAATATGTAATTTATGTAGTCTGTAGCTTGTTCGTGTGATTTCAATTTTTTTATTAAGTCTTTCAGGATTTCGCGAAACCCATTTTTTTGTTGCTTGAAACAAAGAAAAATGTTTTGGTCGTCAACATTTTTTTTATTGGTAACTTCTCATTGCCTTGGGATAAGTAGGACAAGGTTGTCAAATAGGAAAAAAAAACATGCAGCATATCTTCTTTAATGAGTTAATAGCAAAGTTATTTTTAATTTTAATGACGTCTGTGATTCCGTGGGAATGCTTCAAAATTATTAAAACAACTTTGCATTGGATTCCAAACGACTCCATTTAGAAATTTACAAAAACTAGCATAAGCCGTTCAAATATTATTTCAAACATTGTAGAACATAAACCTAATCATCAATGATAACCCCGTAATTGTTTTCATCACATCAGAGCCAGTTTATCTCTCATGGTGGATTGTCGTCATGTGTCAAGAGTGAGCATTAAATGAGTATTTTTGTGTTGTTTAGTGAAACAGGAAACATAGTGATTAGTGACAATTGTGCGGTGAAATTTTAATAATGAAATTCCTGGCATGAATCATCAGGGAAGATAAAAAAAGGCGAAAAGAACGGGATTTAACCAAAGTATGAGAAAATACAACCATTGAGTATGAAATATAAAATCGTTCAAATATCCGCTGCGGTTTTGCTTGGTGGCACGTATTCGGTAGGTCAAATTTTCTTATAAAAAAGTTATAAAATGCTATAATCTTCCATCATAACATACCATACATTATTAAATAATTCACAATAAATTTTGATAGATATTATTTTAACAACATGGCCGTAATAATCTAACAAATTTTGAGCGTCCTTGTTGAAATAATCATTAGTTTATTATTTAATTGTAAATTGAGCGATATTTTTTATCATTAAATAGATATACATTTTCCTCGTGATTATTTATAGTGGGAGGAGTCGATTATTTTCTATTTGATGCCAAATAATAAAAACGAATCATTTTTAATGTAAACTTTCGTTTTAGAAATATTTAAAAAGCACCCCCCAATGGCGCGAAATCAAACCGAAAGATCTTCCAAATTAAAATTCGGCCAGAGCCATTTATAATGGCCACTAATGACATAAAAGGTTAAATCGCAAATGGGATCAAAAATATATCAGTGCTCCTATATTACAATTTAGCTAGCTCAGCGATTGAATCCGACTCTGAAAATCTCTCTAATGACTGTAATGGGGGAGTCCCAAAGGGAAGGGTCTCCCCCACAAAGAAACGGTATTTCATATGAAAGAGCATCCCATTTGTATATATTCCATTGTCGTAAAGGATAACAATAGGATAGAGGAGAAAATCGCTTAAGGCGAAAATCCTCACACAGGACACTCGTTTCGTGGGATCCTGTCAAAGCACAAGGAGCACAAGTGTCTCGTGGCCCTTTTGAGTTACTTAATCTTTTCGGGGGGTAATAATAGCCCTTTTAAAGAAAATATTGATCCACCCAATGCTTAAAACCCTGAACTGCACCGACGTTTTTTTATTGTTTGCTTAGATCAAACGAGAATTTGGCGCCCTTTTTTTCTGAATAATAGAAAAGTTTTCAATAGTCTATTGGATATTATAAAAAGGAATAATGCTGCAAAAGCTTGCAAGGAGCAACGGACGGAGTGCTTATATTATAAATATATATTATATAATCCCCCATTTGTATATTAACTCTTTATAGACCATACCCGCGTTTTTGCGTGATAACAGGATAGCTTAAAAGTTAACAAAAAGTGTTAATATGACAAAATTTATCATTGGGACAAATTTTAAGACATTTTCATACTTTGATATTTTTAGATCATATTAAATCTTGCTTCTGAGGAGAACGCTCGTGAAACTAAAAATAACAAGCAATATACGGCTATTTTTAAAGCTAGAAAACAATGTCACATTGTTACACAAACAATATTTTTACTATACCTATGTTATTTCAGCAAGTGTAAACAATTAGTTGATAAAGTTTCATCGCAATCGGATTGACGGTATGGCAGCGCATCAAGTACGGACAAACAAACATTGATTTTTACATATTAAACTACGCCTATATTACTTGCGCAATCTTTAGCAATAAATGGACGAAATTTTATCGTAATCTGACGAACGGTATGGCAGCGTATTACATACGAACAAACAAAGATTGTTTTTTTTTATATATTAGATATAATAATTATAAAATAATAAGCGACAGCAATTAGTTATCATAAATTAGTTCACATATGGGCTGATGAATTTACTTTTACAAATTCTCCCTTTGGAAACAAAATGTACGAGGGTAGTCCCAGAAGTAACCGACCTAAAAAAGAAAATGCATTAAAAATGGAAAAATAACATGATTGTTTCTTAACGTAGTCTTCTTTTGACTTGATACACTTTTCCCAGCGATTTTCAATAGCTTCGATACCCTGTTTATAGAGAGAACCGTCGAGCTCTTCAAAATAGTCATAAAACGCCGACTTCATCTCTTTATTGTTAGCATGTTTTTCTTGCCCTCGAATCATTTTTTTAGCTTTAAAAAAAGAAAACACACCAAGCAAACAACACTTTTTTTTAGCGAAATGTGGCCATTTTTTCTTGATTTCATCATTCAAATGTTGCAATAAGTTCACATAATACTCGCGGTTAATTGTCTTTCATTTTTGAAGATAATCAATGAATATTACCCAACGCGCATTCCAAAGTGCTGTTTCTTCCTTTTCAGTCCATTGTTTCTTGTTGTCGACCTGTTTTGATCTCGGAATGCCCATGCGGAGATCTGTTAATGGACGCAGATCGTGTTCTGTGGCATGGCATCCAATCGCGAGGCGCCAATTTGTCATTTCAGCGGTCCGAAAGACGGACCGGTTGAGCATATACACTTTGTGATGTCACTCTCTTCTCTTATAGGACCTTTAGCTACATTTTCGGAAATAAAAGCGTACTTAGAGCCTTCTATGATCTGTATGATCACATAGCATCCCAAATTATTATCCCAAGTGCATTCCAAAAACAATGACGCCACATTGCCCACAGATGGCACCATCTTCATCATTTTTGGAGTTGATTTTTTACTTTACGTTCATTTTTTTGACTGTACTTTTGTCTACGCGATCTTCGCTGACGCGTTAAGGAGGCAGAGTTAGATAGCTGGCAGGAGTGGCGGCGTTTAGGAACTACTTGAGATGTCGCTGGATCGTTCCGGATTACTGGATTACAGGCTTTTCCCAATTTCGGAGTATCCGTGCTGAGATCCGGTCATGAACACAGGTCATGTTCTGTGGACATGTCAGGCCATCCGATTGCAAGGCACACATCAAAGTGTCAGTGGTCTGAAAGGCGGACCGGTTGGACACACAAACCTTGTGGCTACTCACTTCTTTCTTAGGGCTTTTTGTGTAAGTTATGGGGAGAAATGCATCCCCGGAGCTTTCTACGATCTTCATGTTCACAGCCCCCCCCCCCCTCCAGAGGCTAATTTATATTGGTGGTGCACCAAATGTGGTCGCGAGCGAGACTGAACTTCCCCTCTTTTATAAAACATATACATTTATTAATTTTATCTAGTCTTAATTTATAATATATATATGTATATATCCAAGCTGGTTTTATTGTTGTTGTTTTAATTTACAAAATCTAGCTAGTTTCTCCCCCGTGCTCAGAGCGCAAGTGGCCACTCAAAGTTGAGAAATTGGACGGAATCGTCATGCAAAAATTCGTTTATGGACGCAGACCATGTTATGTGAACATGTTTGGGCATGGCGTCCGATCGCGAGGCGCTCATTCGTCGTGTCAGCGTTCCGAAAAGCGGACCGGTTGGACACACACATCGTGTGGCCACTCCTCGGAAGGAAGGAACCAATTCATTGATTTTGGACACTTTATTTTTAGCCAAAGGCGGTTATTCTTTCTTGATGTCATCACTCAAACGTTGCAATATGATCGCATTAAAGTTGTCGTTGATTTTTTTTTCGTTTTTGAACCTTCCGAAAAACTGAACTGATATCATTTTTTGACTGTTTCTTTGTCCCAAGTGTGAAGTGGTGGAGCTATGTTTCATTTATGGTTATGAATTGACGTAAAAATTTGAAATTATTGTTGTGAAATATCGCCAAACACTTGATTAAACACTGTTTTTGTTCCATTGTGAGCAAATGCGGTTACCATCATGCGCACAGCATTCTCATGTGTAAATTTTATGTCAATATGCAATGTGCTGCACTGCGGTGTTCGTCTTGCCAACTCGTCCGACCTCGCTTAAACTCTGCCACCCAATATTTTACTTTTGTAAACGAAGGAGTAGACCCTTCTAGAATATAATCTAACTAGTAGCGGACGATGATTAACACAGAAATATTGTTAATCATCGTCGCTTTTTGACTGACTGAATTTCGGCAATTTGATATGTTGCAGCCCAATATCAAAGCATCTGTACGTACGATTTGAATATCATGGGCTTTATTATATAATGTCTGATTGTATAATATCAAAATTGAATTTATTCCCGAGCCGTATGATTGAATACTTTAATATCCTAAGTACAAAAAAATGGATAGATTAAATGAGCGAAACGTCGTTAGGGGATCGTTAGATTATCCGTCATTTTATCTAAAAAAAAAACTCAAAGAAGCTTTCAGAAATACGCTTCATTGTTTGAAAATCTATCACATCACATAATTTATCTGTAAAGACTCGGTTTCTTTTCAAGGTGAGCCATAAATCTTCTCGGATTCTTTTTAATGCGTAGACTAAAGTGGCAAACTTACGCAGCACTCTGGAAAGTTTGAAACTTCGGCCTGGAATGGCGTATGGACATTGATTTAAAATCCATTTATTCTGCTTAACATCTGGCGAGGTCCATGCTCTTTTTTTTATTTTTGCAGAAGCAACCCTTTCAGGTCTTTGACGAGGCACGCCCTCCAGTAATATGTCTATCGGACACGTGTTCCTGAAGGACGCTTACATTATGGTAATTTTTGTTTTCCGTTTTTACGCAGAATGAATGTCGAATCGGGTTCGATTTTGTCCCGAGTTTGACTTTGGGCCGAAATGAGCAAATTCAATGAGAACATTAAAATTGAGCCTCGGATCGGACAACTTTAAAATGTTTGTATTCCGGCGCAATCCCAACAAACAATTACACAACCGCTTTGAGAACCGCCAAACTCTTAAACTTTGCCACTCAAAGAAGTTTAACTCGTTAAAAAGGATATTAAGCGCGGCAGAGGGTTAATTTCTCAGAATTTTTTGCGCCCTGGAAAACCGTATTCTGTTACAACTTTTCAACAATCAATCATCATAAAATTGCTTCGACGAAAACGCACATTTAATGTACGATTCTTGGAAAATGTAACGCCTAAATATCAGCACCGTATAATATTTACACGTGACATTTATTCAAATGACATAAGCCATTTTATTTTAGTATAAGATAGTACAATTTTAACTATGTACATTTTTGCATACAATATTATTAAACAACGAACGAAAGATCCATTGTTTTCAAGCAAAATTTCGTCTAGCGATGAAGCTCATTTCACAATGAATAAATTCATCAAGAAACAAAATTATCATATAAGGGTTGATAAAAATGCTCGTGTTATTCAAGAAAGATGATTTACACTCACAAAAAAGCTATTGTTTGGTGTGCATTTTGGACAAATGCAATAATTGGGCACATTTATTTGAAAATGTTGCTGTTTGAAAATGCTGTTATAAAGCGATACAAATCAATGTTGAATGATTTTTTATGGACACAATTGAATCATATTGATGTGTCTTATGTCTATTTCCATCAAAACTGCGTTATATGTCGCATAAGTCGAGAAAATATTGCAGAAAAAGATATTTAAGTGTCACATTTGGATGATCTTTCATCAGCAGGTCAATTGATAATATCAACTTCAAAGGTCCATAGCGGGAAATTGTTTTGGTATATTCATAACATAAGTCTGCTCATTAACTCCCCCTACAATAGATTATCTTCTTTTTCTTAACACATTCCGGTCCGCTTAATTAAAAATGCTTGTTTCGCGCGGCGTTTTTGTAAGTCATACGAAAATGCATAAAAGCTATATGCTTTTATACGAGGGTCATCTAGATAGTAGGCTCACCAATTAAAAGTGTAAATAAATAATGTCTATTTTTATAGAAATTGTGATATTTTACGTAGTCGACCAAAATTATGCAAACAACTGAACCAAACTCTTGTTTTACACGATTCTGCAGTATTTATGAAATAAATAGGAACTTAATTAATACTAAAAAAGTAAACGTCCATAAGCAAAAACATTTATTATAAATGCCAAAAGATAAATTATTTATTTTACACAAAAAACATTATCTGCGGTAAGTATATTTTTATAAACTTTTTTTCATGACGAACTTGTGCAAACAATTGAAGAACAGGTACAAAATTATCGTCGTGACGCGATGTGATTAGGGAATCAAATCCCGGGTTCCCGGACATACATATGGTTTTCAAATTGTTATCTTAACATTTCCCTACCGGTGATGTATTTACTACACATCGACTCTAATAATGAGAATATCGATATGAAATATAATAGATACGGAGTTCAAAATTTTTGTATTTCTCCGTAATATAATTACGAATCACATCAAAGTATTATAGTATATAAGTATTCATCCGCAGCGACGGAAATAAATAATTTGTCGGGAAATCGGGAATTTTTCGAGTTTTAAGCGAAAATGGGGATTCACGAGGTCATCAACTTGAACTAGCATTTGAATATCTGATGATTGAATGAAGTTGCCTGACTTCCAAAATCAGTATTATAATAATGTAGTAAATTATAATATTTTTTATATTTAACAAATGGACTTATTTGTAATTTTTGATCAAATTTATCAATGTAATTTCTTAAACTATTGAAAATCCCGATTCCGGGATCCCGGGACGATCTAATGAAATCTACACAAGTATCAAACTTAAGATTATCATCAATTATCATACAATTATTTAATACATAAAAAATATTATACCGCGACATATATTGTTAAATCTAAACGTTTTCACATTTTAATGGATATTACTATTATTTTATTTCTAAATAAATTCCACAGGGCTGCCCATTTGAATTTACTTTGGGATGTATTGGACAGAATTCCTTGTAAAAAACTGTTTTTATATACAATACATTCAAACAATCAAACTTTTAACGTAAATTCTAATATTTATAAAATTGCTGGTGGTTAAAAGGTTAAGAATTATACCGATTTCTATAAAGAAAGTATTATTTTGCTAGTTTTTCAAAAGTAGCGTGATACTTTATGCGAAACATAGCGGACTTGAATGTGTTATGGTGCCATTTGGTGAATTCCAAATATGGTTACACAACATATGTTGGCCCTGTCTATTAGCTCTAGGAAATCAAGATAAATCTAGATCCAGAGGACCAATGGGAAATATTAATATTTCCAATCTCCCAAATTTATTGATGCGACAATAAGAATTTCCCCTGTGTTTATAAAGGTTTAATATTACCTTTTCTATTTTTTATGAATTTATGTCCTTTCATTAAAAGCGTTCCTGATCGCTCACAGTGTTCGCAAGTCGGGGATCGAGTTTCGTATAAAGATTTTCTATTATCCAAATCATCTCGATGGAAAAAAAAGCCAGCTGATTCATTTCGAGTCCATTTGTTACGTCGTAATTCGAGCGGGGGATTTTCACGGAGGATAAACGTGACATTTTCTCCACAAATGAATAATGAGTAAACGTTAGGAACGTAATAGATTAAACAAATCTTCGATGCCACATGAGGTCCGTCTTCCTTCGGGATTGAAACGATGGCGTAAAAGGATCGTAATCTTATATCGACCCTCGATCGGCTGTCAATTTCGAAGGCTTCTTTTTAATATTCGTCAATGAAAATAGAATAAATCGTTTTCGAATCAAGATGACAGTTTTAAAATTTGTACACATATTGTTGTTATTGTTAATCATTCGTTTTTTTTATGCAGATCATGACTTTTTTTAATGCGTATTCTGAAGAATATTTATGTTTCGGTTTTACGTATTTTTACGCGTTATGTATTTAACTCAAAGTATGAGTATATTTGAAAACTTCGGTATTTCGGATTGATATTGCGCTATTCGAAAGACTTACCTAAAACAAAGAATTTAAACATCCATTAGACCAAATATTTTGTGTGTATATTTTAGACGACAAATTAAATGATAGCTCAAATTTATCTTGTAAATCTGATTATCATTACCTGAGAGCTCTTACTGCATGAATTTTGAAGTCCTGGACACCTTTGGAATTTGGCTCACCAGCAGTTCTTTTGAACCACACTGTACAATTTTTCACAACGTCCATCTAAACTTAAGACTATTGATTGATCAAGGCTGGTCGATTTCGTGATCAAACAATTGCGGATTGCTTTTATATTAAACACTATTTCATACCTGAAATTAAATATTTGACACATTTTAGTCCAATTATTTAGCTGATGATATATTTTTAAAATGATATATGATGTATTTTCTTTAATCTAAGGAAAAATTGATGCTTAATGAAGCTTTTAGCTATGAAATGCTAAATGAATCACTTCCGAATATCGTATTTTACATATACATTTGAATGTTAGTCGTGACTTTAAAAAAATGATACAAAAATCGGACCTAAATCCTACATCTTAAAATAGACATCTTGATTTTCCAATCCACTATGAGTATTATTTCCGATCTGTGTTCTTGAAATCTCAATGCAATTGTTCAACATTAAACATTTCGATAATAAGCCTAATAATCGTATCACAATATACTTAAAAACTATGATTACTTGCCTCAATATTTTAGCTGCATGACGATCAGGATACAGTCTGGAACATGGATCACATTCCGGAACGGCACAACACTCTGTGTATTAAAAAATATCACTTAACATACGCACATGCACATCCTAACCTGTCAAAATAAAATATAGCTCTGCACCGAATATTGTTGCATAGCATAAACTCGACGCCTAAACTGGACGGACAAATTGAAGCGCATTTATGATAAATTATTAATATTTATAAGAAAAACTATTTTTTAAAAATCATGGGATTAAATAAGCTTCTGCGATAAATTCCCAAAAATATTATTTTTCAAAAAAAATAACCATCCTTTTCGTTGCATAAATATATTATTTTTTAATGAATTTCAAATTTGATAAAAATATTTTTGGGAATATATCAAAAGAGCTCATCTCATAAAGAATTTCATGCATTCTTTCAATAGTTTTTCATAATAATTTTCATTTAGTATTAATACATTTATATTCGTACGCTCAGTTGAGCCGTCGAATTCTAGGCGACAATCAGTGCGTGTTCGGTTCTTAGGTTATACGGTTTGGCTTAGTCGTCAGAGGGATATATCTTAATAAATAAAGTGCAGTGTTGTTCCAGAATGCGTCCCGTACTCCAGGATCTATCCTGAACGTCATGCAGCGTCGATACTCAGGCAAGTGTTCTTAGTTTTTTGAGTGTTTTGTACTGCGACTTATAGTAAATTGGAGGTCCTTGCTGTCTATTTTAAGATGTAGGATTTAAAGCCGATAAATTACATTTTTTTTAAAGTCACGATAAACTTTTGATTTTATTGTCATAATAGACTCTTACATAGAGTGCGGAATAAGATGTCGATGGTTGAATACAGTAGGATGGTTTCAATGGGTATCTGATGAGCTGTGCGCCTGGTCGTGGCGGAATCTTCAAATCGTCATGCAGTCTGAACGCTGAGGAAAGATTCATAATCATCATCGTCATCATCAGTCTGTGTTCGTCCACCGTTGAACGCATGAGTCTTCATCCCTCTCGATCCTCCGCTTTCCGCATCCAGCTTCATCCTGCTATTCTTTCGATGTCGTCAGTCTTACAGGGATCTCCACTCGACCGTCGTTTCTTCGACACATTTGTCTCCCCCATTGCCACTTAAGTGTGTCAATTCTTTCAGTAGCGTCTACTACTCGAGTTCTTCTTCGGATATCCTCGTTTCTGATTCTATATTATAAAAACACTCCGAGCATAGATCTCTCTATGGCACGCTGGGAAAACTTTATTCTGTGTAAAATGCCTGATATTAGATTCCACGTCTTCGTGGGTTAACACTGGGATGATGCGTTGGTTAAATGCTGCCATCCCAGTGGTATTCGTCTGTCAATTTCTGTTGAGAAATTCTGTCGACTAGTTGTATTACTTGTCCCAAATAAGTGTATTCATTTTCAACCTCAATTTGTGTTCCTCCAATGGATATCGCCGCGAAGGTCTGAGAGTTGTGACTATTTATTATGGCTTCGATTTTATCCATGTTCATTTTCAGACAAATTTTACTTGACACTTCGTTTAGGTCTTGGAGCATGTCTTGAAGCTTTTCAGACGATTCGGCCATTAATACTATGTCACAATTTCTCCACTTGTGTGTTGTCAATACTGTGTCGGCACTTTTTCCAAGATAGCAGTTTAAACACATCTTCCAAAGCGTTTATGATAAGCTTGGGAGATAGTTTATATTACAGCGTTGTAGTGAGTCTAAAACTGCCCAAGAAAGACAGTGGCTGATTATATTTTTCTGTTTTCTGGATGATTTGTCTTAGTATGTGGATATGCTCGATGATACTAAAGCCTTTTCTAAATCCAGCCTGTTCTCGAGGTTGAAATTTGTCAAATCGATCTGCCAGCCTATTAGTTTTAACTCTAGAGAATACTTTATATATATATATATATGGGAGAGAAGCGAAATTGGACGATAGCTCTTAAGCAATGAATTGTCTCCTTTTTTAAAAAGTAATACACTTCACAGGCCTTCGGGGCTTCCCTATGTATCCTGTTAAAGAGTTAAGATTTAGTTGTTTTTAATTATTAGGAGTACCGTGAATCAGTGACCTGCCAAACTATGCTGCATCTTTCAAAAACCACCAGTAATCAGAAAGAGCAATATATGGAGAACAAAGTATCCCTTGAGCGTTTCCAAATATTTTTTTACGAATTTCGCGACATAAGATCGAGCGTTATCGTACAGAAGAATAACTTTGTAATGTCATTGTTCGTATTTCAGCCATATTTATTGTATAAGACAGCTTAAACGAATCAATTCCGGCCGATTGCCCGTAATGGAATTGCTAGGTTGCAGCAGCTCATAGAGCACAGCCCTTTTGGTTCCACCAGATACACTGCATGATCTTCGAATCATGAATATTTAGCTTCGGTGTTGATTCACAGAAGAAGAAAAGGAAATTATGAAAGTTCCTCTTTCAAACGATACAATAAGAAGAAGAACTTTAAATATGTCGGATGATATTGAGAAAACTGTTACCAATAAACTTTCCAAACGACATTTTGCTATACAAGTCGACGAATCTACTGACATTAGTGGTAAGGCACAAATACTAGGTTTCGTTCGTTTCATAAATGAAAACAAAATAGTGAATCAATATCTATGCTGCAAAGAACTTACCGAGCATACGACAGGACAAGATGTTTTCGACACTATTTCTTCATATTTAGAACAATTTAAAATATCACGGGAGTTATGTGTAGGAATTTGTAGAGATGGTGCTCCTTCAATGATAGGCTCAATCAACGGATTTGTTACCCTTGCAAAGTCATGAAATCCCTAATATTATAATTATGCACTGTTTTTTGCATAGAGAATCTTTAGTTTCGAAAACATTACCAGCAGCACTAAAACATGTACTAGATCAAGTTGTAAATGTAGTGAATTTCATAAAATCAAGACCCTTAAAGACCTTTATTGACCCGAAATTTTGGAAGAAGAAGAAGAAGGGACTCCCAGGTTAGAGTACATAACATTAGGAAACAAATTTAAATCGGGGAGTCCTAGTCTAAGTACGAAGGTAGTCCTAGAAGTACTCGACCTAACAAATAAAACACAAACAAATGGATTTTTTATTTTATTTCTTCAACAAAGTCTTCTTTCAATTAGCAAATCTTTTACCACAGAGCCATTATTTCAAATTTGCAAAAAAAAAAAAATCCGAAAATGGGACTGTCTTTGCCATCTTTGGAGCTGAATATTTGCTTTCGGTCCATTGTATCTTGTTATCAGACTGTTACTATGTCATCACAGGTTTGAAATCAAAGTCGATCTCGGAATGTCCATGCGGAGATCCGTTCATGAATGCAGATCCTGTTCTGTGGATATATTCGAGCATGGAGCTCAATCGCGAGGGGCCAATTCGTCATTTCAGCGGTCCGAAATGTGGACCGTTTGGGCACATAGACTTTTTGTGGTCATTTTTTAGGATTTTTAAGACTTTTTGCGGCGTTTTTCGGATATAAATGCGTACCTGGGGCTTTTTATGATCACTGCGATGTTCGTCTTGGTAGCTCATATGACCTCAGTTTAAACTTTGCCGCTCAAAATTTTACTATTGTTAACTCCGCTAAAGTAGAATTTAGCTCGGTTTTGATATTGGTTGGACTGAGATCTATGTAACATGTGATGACATTCATTTATACGAATTTTATAGTATTTCTGTTAATGTAGCTTAGGGATTTTAATTAGTAAATATTTTAATGGTGATATTAGTCGCTTATGCATTTGAATTGAGAGCACTTATTGAGCTCTGGCTGTCCATTATTTCGACGATGAAATTTTCAGAACTTGTAAAATGTAAATTTTCGTCGTCTTGTCGAAGAAAGTTGCTTTAATTAGAGTCGGAGCGCTTCTGATGAAATTTCGCGAAAGTATGAAGATTTAATTATCTGCAGACAAACGGATCTGATTGCGTATTTTAAGTGCGTTCAGACAGTCGAAGAAAGTTATGTATCAAGGCATAAAATAAAATATTCAGCTGCCGTAAGTTTATTTCTTCGGCGATCACGTCCAGGATCGGGACCGGGACGAGGGAAGGAGTCTGGACTGGCGAACAAATAAAAAAATGCGGGTAAAGGGAGGCCGCCGGCGGATGGGAAAAGAAAGACCTTCAATTTTTTTCCATCGGCCCCAAGGAGGGGTCGAGGCATAAAGCAGAGTAAGTGCCAGAGAATTGGAAAATTTATAAGGAATAAATGTCCTGGAATTCGAGAACGCAAGTCACGCTCCCCCGGCATGGGGTAGGTGTAAAATATATAAATTGAATTTTCAACGGCGAAAATGATCCGGGAAGGGTGACATAATGACGGCAACAAAATGTCGAATGAAGAATCATGCAAGCTGATGACTCCAATTCTATAATAAGTATCAAATCGATCTTCTATATACGTTTAAATTAGAATAAAATTATTTAAATATGAATTTCTATAGTTTATCGTATGCCCTGCCCTTCGAAGAATTGTTCCTCTGGAAGTATCAAAACGAAAACAATTCATGGAATCTAAATGCTATCTCTACATATATAAACGTGTATAGGTAGCATATTGTATTTTAACACATTACGTGCGGGAACAATACGCGCGCTTCTGCTTACTGATGTAGACAATTTTTTCAACGTCTCCCATAAAATACGTACATTTACATACAATTTCATTACTTTCCAAATAACCAACAACGTAATATACAAAGTCAAGATAAATAATCGGTATGTCACTGATATGCAAGGTCTGTTAAAAACATCGCTGCTGTGCGTGAGAGTGTACGGGAAACCACGAGGCGGTTAATTTATCAAAAAACTATATTAAATTATATTAAAAAACATTTTTAATGGATTTGTAAAGAAGCAAAATTGCCGAATTTGGGACGATATCAACCCATGTAAAATAATTTTGATTTTGAAGGTCTTTTTGTGATCAATCACTCATTAATGTTATTGAATCTAGAGATAAAGCTACGTTAAAAGCCCAATTTGATATGTAAACGTTAGATTTGCACAATAGAATGATTTGACGATCCTTTTATATTCATGGGGTTGTTTTTGAAATTTTGCGAAACAATGCAGCAAAATATACACAATAATTAACAATATAAAATCTGAAAGCTTCCCTAGTCGTTCTTATGAAGCAATCAATCAGGATTTAAAAATGCGCATTATAATGAACAATCTTAAATGGAGCATGCTATTAGGACTTAATAGATGAAATTGCCGCATTTGTGGCTGAGAATTAAAATGATCAATATTTATAATATGTACCCGCTCAATTACCGTATTGCGCGCATATCCTGCTTAGCCTTGCGGCCCTGCTTCATTTCACTAGACTCATATGCGCCAATATGGTGCATTCGTTAAACATCTCACAAAACACTTACAGTACACAAATAATAGTTCTATTAATTTAAAAACCTTTTTGAATACACATCCAATAACTCACCAAAGTTTCATCACCATTCATTATTTTAATTAAACTTAGCTTAGAATAACGTTCGGCAGTTTGATATGTTTCAGAAAATTTATTGTCACTCTCGAGTAGAAAAATATTCATCAATAATTGTTTCGTTTCATTGAAAGCTATTTCATTGACAGGGTGCTATATTATGGCAGAAAAAAAACACCATTATTAGTCCCACGCAATTTTCATTATGACACTATCTGAGGGTGCGCAAGCAATAGGCTTGACATAGGGTTGCTGGCCATCTGGTAAATAATGGAGACCTGGCTATCCTGAAACTGAAGCAATTTTCCTCACTAAGAAACATCATCTAGATCCGTCTCAGCTGCTCATTGTAGAACAGGGTATATCTGTTCTACTAAAAAATTCACAAGATAAATTTTCGACAAGATTCAATATGGGCAATCTAGGGCGAACTTGGGTGACCCTTGCAAAAAAAGGGGTAAACTATATACCAAGGTCGTTCAGGCTCTACTGCTGTATAGTGTACCAATTCGAGCGTACAAGTAAGAAACTCTTCCACGCCAATAATAGGGATCTCGGCTAAAAATGAGAGCATAGATAGACCCACACACTAATACTAGCGATCAAACACTGGATTACCAAGGATCGAAATTAGTTAAACTTTGGATGATTGGTCATGGATACTTTGAAGAGTATCTGCATCAAATCGGGAAGGTCACGCCAAAATTTCATAAATGTGGTTACGAATCTGATAGCGTGGAACACACCACACCTAATTGCTCATACTGGAGTTAATAACGCCGTCAATACTGGAAGTAATACTCATCCTAGATGATATTACAGAACTCCTAATAGGTACAGAAGAAAAATAGGGAGCATTCATAGCTTTCATCCGCGCGGTACTATCGATTAAATAAAAGCTGGAACGGAGAAGGAGGGCCAATGAGACCACAAACGCTTAATTTATGACGATTGGACATGGAACATGAAAGGTTAATGCTGCAGAACAACGTGAGATCAGACAGACAGCGTCTTACAAGTATTTGGTCTCTTTGTGACAGAGTTCATGCCCGGCGCTGCTATGCAGTAATATTGCTCATAGAGCTTCCAGGCGCCCACCCCTTTTACTCCAGACCCTCTAGAGGAGGTGAGGCTCTACGAGGAAGACCAGTTTCAGACTACGTACACTTGAATGTGCGATGGAGAAAAGGTGGTCTCTTTACAATTTATTTATCAGTAATCGCTTTAGGCAATTTAAAGAATCGATGTAAATGTAAACGTATTACTTTTTGCGATTAAAGCTCTGATGAAAACCTAAATGCATTACTGTGTAGAAGGGTTTTTCTATGTCGATACTTCCTTTATCTGGCTTAAAAGTATATCGGTATTTTTAAGACAAAGACCATGCCCCGCGTTGCTGTGTAGTCTGACCATAGTGTTCCAGGACTAACCACACAGTGTCTTCCTTCTGTCGTTTAGTCCCCAGGCATGCCACGTGCAGTATTTCTAGGCGCCCACATCTTTCACATTGCGCTCTCGAGAGAAAGCGAGGCCCTATGAGGAAGACTGACTTCAGAGACAACGAGGTCAACCTCAGTTTGAAGGGAGCTCCAGCAGACGACGCACTGCAGATGCTCTTCCTTCCCTATGATACTCGTATTGGTCTACAATGCGAAAACACGTGCAACTTTGGGAACTGGAAAACACTCTCCCCCTCTTCCAAATAGGGTTTATTTGATTCAATCAGTAAATATCTGACATTAATTTTCGGTCTATACCAGAAGGAGTCTATGAAGATTATTCACTAATATTTAAAAATAAATTGTATGCTGCAAAACAATCTCAAATATTCGAAAGCCTATAAACATTTTCGTTGCTCTGGATGGAAACGGGACTATCGATTAACCAGAAAACATACTTAGCACCGACGCACATTTCGGGTGTTGCTGTATATTTTATCCGCCATATACCACTAGCTCCGAAACAGCCATAAATCTTACGAGTAAATGAAAAAAGAATCGAAATAAGTTAGGCCGAATGAATACGGATGTTCTCCAAAATTCAAACTATGCCGAATATATCATTCAGATAAACTCCTCAAATATTCTCGCATCATAATTTATCTTTCGTATCGGAGGATTGGCTTGACGGTCATGCCGGTCACTTTTTTTTTTTTTTTTTTTTTTGGAACGAGCCCAAGGGGAGGAAGCCCATTTCATGCTTTTCATATTTTATTCATACGTCTCATCAATCACGGTAATTTTTGTGGCCACCGCATACTGTTTATATTTGGGATAGGGGAGCATTCCTGTCAGCACGTACTCCTTCGTCAAAGGGTGAGATTTTAATTTTCAATAACGCCAAAGATCGTATCTGTATTTATTAAAATCGACATTGTATATAAATTAGATTTTGGTAAATAGATTTAAATATACGGCAGCATATGAGAATGCTTGAATTAATGTCTGTGAAGTGACTTCCACTCATCCCTTAACTAAATACAATTGGAACCCTCAACTATTATTTTGTTCTAAATGTAGTGAAATTCTAATCCGAAAAGGGTTTAGTTTTATGTAAACACTTCTAGGGGTAAAACTTGATAATGTCCATTGACTAAAATCCAAATGCAAAACAATTTGTCTCAATGACTGAGAAAACATTGCAGACTAGCAATAAAATTTTAACGTGGACACAATCTAGAAATATCATCCAGAAATTAAGGTTACAACATTTATGCGGGATCTAAAAATCCCTGGAACAACAACTTTTGCGTGCCAATGTCATAGACCTCCGTCGTTAGATCTTTTTGTATTGTTTTTATGATTCTGACGTATAGTGACATACCAACGTCTCATCCCCATCTCGATAGAATTCAGAAAAGCTTCTCCCCAGAAAATTATCTAAATAACCTTACCCACTTCGTGACATGTTGTCGACTCATCACATCACTATCACAAATTTCCACGAGCTTCGGATGGATATTCAGGGCGGTATTATTCTACAAAACCGAAAAAAACTGATTACCCCGCGGTTCTCGCACAGACGGGAGGTAATGGGAGTGCGTGATGACCTCTCCATCGGAAGAATCTACTGTGACTGAACAAAATGGCCGACAAGCACGTGGGAGTAAACAAAATAACCGTTAGACTTTGACGACTTTGTATGGTTAGTCCTGAAACTCTATGGTCAAACTACACAGCAAGGCGGACATGGTCTTTGTCTTAAAAATACCGATATACTAGTAAGTCAGGTAGAGGAAATGTTCTTAAATGTATCGACATAGAAAAACCCTTCTACACAGTAATGCATTCAGGTTTTCATCAGATATTCAATCGCAAAAAGTAATACATTTACATTTATATCGATTCTTTAAATTGCCTAAAGCGATTACTGATAAATAAATTGTAAAATGACCACCTTTTCTCCATCACACCTTCGAGTGTAGGTAGTCTGAAATTGGTCTTCCTCGTAGATCCTCGCCTCTTCTAGAGGGTCTGGAGTAAAAGGGGTAGGCGCCTGGAAGCACTATGAGCAGTGTTACTGCATAGCAGCGCCGGGCATGGACTCTGTCACAAAGAGACCAAATACTTATAAGACGCTGTCTGTCCGATCTCACGTTATTCTGCAGCATTAACCTTTCATGTTCCATGTCCAATTGTCATAAGTTAAGCGTTTGTGGTCTCATTGGCCCTCCTTTTCCGTTCCAGCTTTTATTTAGTCGATAGTACCGCGCGGATGAAAGCTATAAGTGCTCCCTATTTTTCTTCGGTACCTATTAGGAGCTCTGTAAGAACATCTAAGATGAGTATTACTTCCAGTATTGACGGAGTTACTTACTCCAGTATGGGCAATTAGGTGTGGTGTGTTCCACCCTATCAAGTTTGTAGCCACATTCATGGCATTTTAGCGTGGCGTTCCCGAGTCGATGCAAATATTCTACAAAGCATCCATGGCCTGTAACGTTTATCTAATTTCAATCCTTGGTAATCCAGTGTTTGATCTCTGGTATCAGTATGTGGGTCCATCTCCTTTTTGTGTCTGTGTGGTCTTACCAGGTTTTTATTAACCGGAAATGGGATATCTCCATATGATCTCACTTTTGGTCGAGCTCCCTTTTATTGACGTGAAAGAGTTTCTTACGTGTACGCTCGACTTTCATTTTTGAAGCTCAGAATTGGTACACTATACAGCAGTAGAGCCTGGACGATCTTGGTATGTAGTTTATGCCTTTTTTTGCAAGGACCACCCAAGTTCGACATAAACCGCCCATATTGAATGTTGTCGAAAGTTTAAATTGTGGATTTTTAAGTAGTGCAACGAACAGATATATCCTGTTTTACAATGCACAGCTGAGGTGGATCAAGATGGCAAATGCTATGACAAATGGAGTTTGTTCGTTGGCCAGCAACCATATGTTTTTGTGCAATATTTAGCATGCTCGACTGTTTTAAAATAGCAAAAGAATTGTAATCTTCGATTGTCTTTAAATACGGAGCCATTGTTACTATTTTTGTTGTTTATATGACATTCAACAGGAGGGCGTCAACAAAAGATTTTCGCTTACCTTTTTTGTATGAGTTTAAATCGGGAAATAACACGGCGAAAGCAGGTAGAAAATAAACAAAACTTTTGGAGAAGAATCGATTTGTGAGAAAACAATTTAAAATGACACAAAAAGATTCGTTTGGATGCTATGATCTCGATAATGAGCCTCGGCGAAGACCCAAATTTTAATAAATTTAAAAACTATAGTGAAAACCTATTAATAAAACAACAGTTCGAGTACGTACTTGTTTGTGAATTAGATGTCAGTGTCACGTCTAGCATAGCGAAATATCGCAATAAAATTGATCATTGTCAACACATCCTTTGACTATCCGAAAAATGGATAAGCATGAGATTAAAGAGGATTTAGACGAATTAATTTCTTAATGTTTCGTTGAAAGCCTATACAGATATCGCCTGTGCGTCGGTTCCCGGATCGATCCCTCCGGTTCGCCCGGAGCCAACCGGGACCCAATCCATCAACGCCAGCCTCAGTTAAGCTTTCTTTTATTGTTCCCAGGATGGAGCTATATTTCGCCAACTCTTCTTTCATTACACAATCGTTTACGCATCACGCCTCGCTCAAACAACTGCCATTGTGCGCGATCGAAACTCCTTTATCCCGAAGAAATCTTCATCCTTCCGGTGAAGGATGGGACCTCAGCGCTCGGGAATATTCCGATCTATTGAACGATCTATTATTAACGCCTATCTCGCCTGGCTTTTGTTGGGTAAATATCTGAAAAATCAAGTGATATCGACGAGTTGAAAGGAACGATTCATTTGCACGCTCCTTTATGTCGGGATCACATATCCCATTGAGGAAAGATTATTTACTCCGATATATTTCGTTGTTGCGCACAAAGGTTCGAAAAATATTCATACGCCTTATCGAGTATCCTTCCCTTCAATCCCGGTGTGCTCCGCAAAAAGGGGCATGAATGATCGATATTTGATATTTAGAGGTCGCGATTGGATTTTTTGACGGGGAATAATGACGGCTAAATGTAAATACGTCAATTGCTTAAATACGAGGGTGATTCAAATATAACCCGGAATTTTGCTGTACAATTATTTTCATTAGAAATACATTTATTCCATCAGATAGGAAGCTTTTTGATCTCTTCATTGAAGAAAGAAGGCGGCTCATGACAAAAGTGAGTCAAAGCAAGTCTGAGTGCCTTTATCATTTAAATGTTAATATTATGCATATTTTTTTGCATAATGATGAGTTATAATAAGTTTTTTTTGTTAAATACTAGGCGTTTCCAAACTTATTGTCGGTAGTGTAAATACATGAATCGGAAATAATCGTATTATAACACATATTTAAGCAAAACGGGTTAAATTCGTAAGCCACCAAAAACTGGGTTAAGACCAAAATAGGTCAAACGAGAACAGCTGACAGATGTATTTGGCAAGGTGAAGATAATATTGATTTCTGGTCAAGTTCCTCTTTTCATACAATTTTTCAATTTCTTCATATTACTTTTCAATGATCAATTTTCTCCGCGGCGATAAGATTTTCCAGCGTATTATTTTTTTTATGTACATACAAATAATAAAAAAAATATCTCCATGGAAAATTGTGAAGATGCACGCTTAAAATTGGGGCTTTTGGGGCTTAGCTAATTAATGGCATGTACGAAGCTTTCACAAATAGCTGTCATATATTGTTTGCGCGGAATGAATGTACGTCGAGGCATTTCGAAAATAATTGAAAAGCTTGTTCACCGATATTTTCACAATGGGTATTATCGACGATATCGAATATCGTTTCGAGTTTTTCTCTTTTATTTGCTTCATTTTTTATTATTTCCATTCGACGAGCGCCGAAAAGCCTACGCCCCGAAAAGGCAGTGAAATGTTTTAAATTCGGCTGACGTGTTTTAAGCCAAGAAAATTGTTTTTACAAACGGTTATAGCCTGGATAAAATGACCGTTCAAAATTAACTTACCTAAAAGGGGAGGCGAAAAAATTGCACCATTTTCTCTGTCATTGAACCGAAAACGTGATCCATCTATAGTTTAAAAAAATCATCCAGAAAATGCCGCCCAAATTAAAAACATAATAGTTTTTGGAAGAATCTTGTTGGTTGAGTTTTATTTATTATTTATAAATAAAAATAAACACAAAAAATCTTTAAAATAGCAATTGGTTCATTTTAATTAATGTAGTGTAATAAATCTGGGGCTCTTGGCTGATTTTTTGAATTCTTTGCGTTGCTTTCGTCGCTATGACAATCTCCGATTGTCGCGTTGTTTGGCTACGGAGACCGCACCGGGGGATCACTCGGAGCATGGGGCGCCTCTTTCTCATCCTCTTTCGAAAAAAAAACCCCTCTTATATATGTGCATAAATACGAGGGTCAGCCAGAAAGTAAGGTTACAACATTTATGTAGGATCGAAAAATGCTTATATTTAATTGAAATTCACGAAATACTTCGCCAATTTATTAAACTCGACGGTAACGTTAAGGCGGAGACGCTTTCGAGGGCAGAGTTCCCGGGGGGCTCCCCGCCCTCACATGCTCGTCGAGATGACCGCGCTAGCGCACGGGTTCGTTCTTCTATCCGGCTGTTATGTTGCTGGACGAATGGATGGGAATAGACGGGCGTTGAATAGAAAGACTATCTTCTCCTAAATGACTCTTTATTCACACAAGATAGAAAGATCTGGCTGCGGGAAGGACGACATCCCGCAACCAAGGCTAACTGACAACTCCCCCAGTTTCCGCCTCCTGTGCGTCACTATCCAACCGGCAACGGTGCACGCGCAAGAAGCGATCAGTCGGTATGCAGGTGCAATGTCTCCGTACGGTCACAAGAGATGGCGCTGTTAAAATAACACATTGCACCTGAAGAGAGACAAAAGATGTCGCTGTTAATCTGCCGAATTAAATCTGCTCAGATTAACAATGCTACTGCGTGGCGATCGTAAATCGCCCACGCTACATAACCAAGTTTTTCCGACAGAATATCCCCAAGGAGACTTTGAGAAATATCAGGAAATATTTTTTCTTGTTACTTGTTCTTTAATCTTATTTCGTCGTAAATATCAATGCGGACTTCTTTGAAAAACCTGGATGTCCGCGCGAATCATGTACTATGACTGAACGAAATTATCGATGAACACGCGGGACCAAACTAACTGACCGTTAGGGTCCCCCCTACGTGTCAGTTGCGCCAATTTAGAAACAAATCATACTTTCTCGAATCTAGATGATTAGATAATATTCTGGTGTCAGATCTGGTGAGCAGACTGGGTGAGGCAAAATGTCCCACCCAAATCCAAAACCACAGTTTTCGTCATCGAAGCAACATATGGGGTCTGACGTTGTCTTGCAGGAGTATTTATTTTTGTTCTCTTTATTCAGAATATATCTTGATTTATTAAAATATTTCCATCAAATTTATTAATTAATCACTAGTGGCGGGAGCGCGCGACGATCTCTCCATCGGAAGAATTTACTGTGACTGAACAAAATGGCCGACAAACACGCGAGATCAAACAAACTGACCATTAGGATTCCGCCTACACGATATTTTTTCATGATAATTGACAATATTTTTTTTTGCGTAATTTCCGAATACTTTCGGGTCCCCCTAATATATCAGGTACATTTGATCTTGTAAAAATTTTCAGCTTGAATTTAATTTCGCAACATCTTATTTTTCAGATGTAGATCATTGGCCTGTCATTTTTCAGCTTTGGACGTGTGGTAAAAATTTTACATGCCATTAAAGCTGAAAAAATGTGAGAAATTGATATAAAGGTTTTGTGTTGCATTTTAACGAAACGCCTGTCAGAAAAGGATGTCGAAACTTCTATCAATATCCAAAGGCGTATTATTTTGTCTGTATATTTCAATTCGGAAACTCTTCTCCCGACTCTGATGCGCCATCAGAGCTGGAATATTGGAAAATACGTATGATATTTCAATATATCCCGCTACAATACCAAAGTCGTTATCAATGTTAGTTTAGCGGCTATACGGAAGTATTGATGTTGTTTGGGATGCTTGCCAGATATTGTTCGACGATGCTGGATATAATCCTGAATATTTTCCTTGGGATATAAAATATTCTGAGATGCTTTATATTTTGAGCCATGTTGAAGATCCCGGAGGGTAATATCGCTTGATTGAGCATTGATATTAAACGTCTAATCGAGAGGTCATGGACATGTGTACGATGAGGCTCAGGATAAGCGAAAATGGCGGTATGCGTTGTCAATGGCAATGGACTTATGTGAGCAACCTATGTGTGTATTTATTATAAAAAAATATTTTATGGAAATTAGATGTGGAATCCAAAATCGTCTGAAGCTTCCTTTGCTAACTGGCTTGAATCCAAATGATTTTATCTTTCCTTCACGGAAACATTTAGCTTATTTTGGCAAGGAAAATTTAAATATACATTTTATTAAAATCTTTGAATTATTTCGAAGCGAAAAATCATCCATATAATCCGAGATTTGCGATGATAGTAAAGAAGCGCCCTTTCCCGATCATAAAATTTCATCGAAGGGCCCCATCGATAAAAGATACATTATTTAGCGATGAAATAAAATACGAAGACATCTCTTTTTCTTCGCTTCAACTACAATCATCCATCAGGGTTTTGTTTCGGCTGATAGATCGGCTCACAACCTGATTTCTTCTGGTGTGGCTTAACTCTTCCCAAAGCTGTACTACCGTTGTCTACTTAAGATCCATCCATAGAAGAGATAGCCATCACTATAAAAAAAACATATTAAAATAATCAGTAAGCAATTTTCGAATAAATTGATCCAATCTATTAGGTTGTCCCATAAGTTTCTTTCGTAAATGAACACAGATCTAATCATAGCCATGGTTGAAAAAAACCCGCGATATACTGTTCGCGATATACGGTTACATCAATTGTTCAGATGTGTGGCTTCCTCATGAATTGACTGACTCAAATAAACTTCAGCGTATTTCAAAATGCGATCTTCTTCTCCAACGACATAATAGCCAACCTTTTTTGAAGAGACTTGTGATTGGAGATGAAAGTTGGATACTCTATGAGAATATGCAACGTAAACGGTCTTGGACCAAGGGTACAGAAGCTTTAACTGTAGCCAAACCTGGCCTACATCCAAAGAAAGTTTTGCTATGCATTTGGTGGGACTGAAAGGGGATAGTTTATTATGAGCTACTTCAGCAAGGTGAAACGATCAATTCAACAAAATATTGTTTTCAACTAGACAATCTAAAGGATGCAATTGTCAGAAAACGGCCAGAATTAGCGAACAGACGAGGCGTTGTTTTTCATCACGATAACGTATAAAAATATACCTTGATCAATATTTTGCCAACAAACCGGAGAAATTTTGGCAAGAAGGTATTATGAGGCTTCCGGAGAGATGGAGAAAGGTAATAGAACAGAATGGATCATATATTATTCAATAAATTTTGATGTAATACCAATTATTGTTTATTTTTTTCTTAATATGAAAACGAAAGAAACTTTTGGGACACCCTAATAGTTGATGAGGATTATTAATTATCACTTATATCATTTTCTAACGCACTTAGACGTGTAGGGGTACCTTTACTCCTTGGTCTCCAATTCACAACATCCGCACTCAACACGCGATAATGCTCTTTCTGTACTACTTGAATCCGATCGCATATATGCGCGATTCCTAATCAACGGGTTACAGCCGAATGCAAAAATGGAAATATGTATATTGAAAACCATTTAGAATTTATTTTATAAATACAAAAATTTATTTAATAGAGCCAAAAAAATCTAAGAAATGAAATCCATCCAATCTTCGGAATGCTTGAAATTGAAAATATTTACGCTTTTACAATACATATCATGTTTCTGATAAGAGACGGCGTTTAAATTGGTTTCATCTTTTATATTGTTCCCAAAATTCAATACGATCTCATCTGTTCATCAGAATAACTCAAATTATATTGTTTGGATTTATTTATTTATTATATTCATATAAGTTATTTCATCAACCGGCTCTATCGAGCCGTTACGATTCAATTACAGCACGTTATTGGCTCGATTCTCAATAGATTCATTTTATATGGTAAAAAACGTTTAAATAATAATTTTGAATAGGCATTTGGTCTTTCATGAAGGAATTCCAAGTATATTATTGTTGTGAAAAATTACCTGGAAGAAAATATAACCGATCACTGCCACGAAACTAGCTTTGAGGACAGGAATGTGTGCTTGTCGGCCATTTTGTTCGGTCACAGTAAATTCTTCTGAAGTAGAGGTCGTCGCGCGCTCCCGCCATCTCCTGTCCGTGCGAAATCCACGTGGTCATCCGTTTTTTTGACTCACCGCCACGAATATCCATCGAAAGCTCGTGGAAGTTTATGGTAATGATGTGATGAGTCGACAACGTGTCACAAAATCCATAAACAAAATGGCCGTTCGAATTCCATTATATGATTTATAAAAAAATCAATAAACGATAATTAAACTATTTTTTCGGCGGATAAGCCCTCGAATGCGACCAGCTTCGAAGGGCTTGAAAAGATTACGACGTAAAATAAATTCAATTTACCTTCGCTTTCATCTCCAGGTCTTAAGCCAAAATAATTATCCCATACCGTATTGGATTCACATAATCTGTGTTTTGAGTCCCACAGGATAAACAGAGCCTTATTTACCCGGAGCCCTTGTATACCTGGGTATGAAGCCAATTAAAACGCAGCGTCCATGTTGTTTTACCTCGAATAATTTCTTATTGACGTTTCATCTCGATATTGAAACTGTTTGCTTTGGAGTTGCGAAGATTATGATTCGCGTCTGAGAATCGAAATGCAAACAAAATCGCGTTTTCCAAAAAATAATTAATCCCGCTCACAATATGGGATAAAGAGACTTATTTTATTCGAAAATAATACAAGGATAGCTTAATAAAAAATACTTCAGATCAATGAACTATATTATGAAATCGAATATTAAGTAAAGCGAAATGTAATCAAAAATTTTTTTACTGGGGAAAAACATTTTTTATTAAAAATTCTTAAATACTAATTAACAACAAACGTTTTTCGATAATTTTGTATTACCTAATCAATTCCTTTTTTTAAAAGTCCTTTGTTTTTTCACTGATGCGTTTTTACTTCAACAACATTGCTATTTTTTTTACATCTTAACTTTTGCCCTAATAAGCGGTAGAAA
This sequence comes from Stenopsyche tienmushanensis, assembly GCA_008973525.1. Classification (NCBI taxonomy): domain Eukaryota; kingdom Metazoa; phylum Arthropoda; class Insecta; order Trichoptera; family Stenopsychidae; genus Stenopsyche; species Stenopsyche tienmushanensis. Next base: position 747,724 of record WACJ01000519.1, read on the forward strand.
GTCCCATGGATGCATTTATTCGCATAATTTACGCAAAAAACCGAGGGAGTTGGCCACAAAGTTTGTGCGTTCAACCGGTCCGCTTTTCAGACCGCTGACACTTCGAATGAGTGCCTCGCGATCGGACGCAATATCATGTCCATAAATAGATTCCGCACGGACATTTTCATTGCCTTGATTAATAAATTTTTCAGATAATATTTGTGTATTTTAAATGAGAGCTTATTATTCAATATAGCCGCCTTTGACCTGGATAATGCGTTGAATCTGGTGATATATATGCAGCACGCTAATCATCACGCACTTCAAATATATGCCTTTATTCTTATAGGAAATATCGGAATTCCTTCCAACCTTTTCACAGATTCTATTCAGCGTTATTACATAGGAAATATACAAGTATGTGGATTTATTATCGAGTCCACAGACGATTGCACCCTTGTAAAAATGGAAGCAAAACAGGCATTCTGCACGTAGGATAGAATTTATTCAATGACCTCTCTTGGAATTGTGTGGCAGTGTTTCTCAATTACTGGGAAAAATATCATAAAGCTCATTTTATTCCATGATATATTCGTTAAATGCCATTTTTATAGTGAGTTATACAAATACCTAATAATTCAATGATACATTTTTTTTCAGATCACTGTGCTTTTGTGTTGATGTTGAAGTTTTCAAGTTGTATTGGAAAAGTTACTTTTTGCATCGCCTGGAACTTCATCTAGCAGAATTATTGTGAGTATTAATTAAATAGATATTGCCTGTATTTAATAATGCAATGCTTTGAAAGTTGCAATAATTTAATCAAGTTCCCATGCTATAACTTTAGCCACGTCTATCAAAGTCCTAGCCATCTTGTATCCAAAATAGGTGACATTTATTTAATAAAAAATGAAGTAAACTACTTGTAGACAAAAAAGCAGCTTTGTAATTTGTAAGCTATTGTAGCGTCCACCGTCCATTGGTCTCCGGCATTGTGGCTAGTACGTAGTGCTTCGGCGCTGCGTGTGACCCGCAATGCGGTCTTCGAGACCGGAATCACGTCACGGTTGGTAGCCATGACAGCGGCGAAGGCGACAGCACGGGGGCTCGCTAAGTCGGCAGCGCCCCCACAGCTGTTACAGTACATTTAACCTTTTGATTAGTAAGTTAACTTTAAATTGAGTCGAACACAGTTGCTATATTCGTATATCCACCAAATCTACTTTTATCTCAGGACCGCGCCGCTTGAACAAAGCTTGTATATCAATAAATGAACCATGACAGTGTTGGATATTTTTGGGCCTCATAACGTAATTTGTTGTCATCTGTTGATGATTGATGTGATGATGCTCCATTTGTACTCTTTGAAAATCATACGAATCCGTTCGCACCATATGCGGGATTACTCATTAACGAGTTAATATACCTTGATAGTATTGATTCAAACAAAATGATTTTTTTGTTGTGAGAGTATCAAATTCATTTATATTTAATCCGCCATCAGTGGTGCTGACAGGAGTTCAACACAGCGGGAAATGTTTAAATTGAAATAGTTCCACGGTTGAATAAGCCGAGGCTGAGTAAGGGAAACGACAGGAGCGAAGGGCTCGTAAAATTTTAGTGGAGCCACTTTCTGCCGTGCGGCCCCCGTTATTTTGCTCATTCGTCCGGCCCTGGCGACGCTCCTGTTACTTTATTGTTATGGAGCCGGTATGCGTCCTTAATATCAAAAATCAACTCGTAAACCACTGAAAAAACAACGTCCAGATTATTGCCCTCCTGCACATAATGCTGCTCCAGACAGCTGCCAAATAGTGTATTGAACCTCCATTATCGAATTTTTTAAAGGTCCAAAATTAATTGTGTCAGGAACGTTTGATAATTCCATATGAGTCCCTCGTTATGTGCAAAACAATCCAAAAATTCACGCGCGGTGGTCACGCGATTTGAAGATGCTTGGTGTCAGCTTTCTGGGCACCTATCTTGCACACAACTTCTCGTAACCAAATTTTTTTGAGACGATATTATCAAGGAGACTTCGATAAATGTCAGTAAATTCTTCATGAAGGTCGTCAAGCACCATATGGTGGTCATTTCGCACTTGATCTCTAATTTTTCAGAGTCAGAAATGTGATACTTACGTATCATCAGTCAGAAATGACTGATGATACGTAAGTATCAGTATGGCCTTCTCTAAACAACCTTCACCACTTGTGAGGTGGTGGTCCCCCCCTACAATTATATCACTTGATCCTTTCCCAAAAAAAAAGTAATATTGGGTTTCAATATGTATTTTCGAATTATTTTTATGAATCCTATTTTTTCAGTAATTAAGGAATCCCAAGTATGCCCTTTCACTGGCGATGTCATCTGAAAGTAATTTGTTTTGCATTAATCGCAAGAAGGTAGCTCGCCACATGGCCGATCTGCGCCAGGACGATTATCTCAGGAGATTAATGCGGAAAACGCTGAGGCATTCCCTCCAAATCCAAGGTTTTTCATTTAAAGAGGCGATAAAACCCACGGAGAATGTTTTCCAGCAACACGCTCATAAAAATAGGAATCGGGCTCTACTCATTTATCGGACCGAAGCACCAAAGTTTCGCTCGTAAAAGAAATGTATGTGACAGGTAATTAGCTGTCACACGGGCGGAACGCTCCCCGAGGAGATACGGCCCTGTTTAAAGGAGTACTCCTTAATAATGGCCGAGCTATTTGCGTTTATGGCAACACTTAGCATGATAAACGATCCATAAATTGAATGGAAGGCATCAGTCTTGCATGATAAAGCCGTATCGGGCAGCAATGATCGGCTTTTGGAAGCCTCCCCATAATATGTGGGCTGGAATATGTTCTAATAAGAAGTCGGATCATAAAAAATCAACCAATTGCTTAAAAGATTGAGATGTTTTTTTTTAAATTTGAACTTGTATAGGCGCGGTAGGGCAAATTGGTTTGAACGTCACGAAGAGTGAAACTCTAAGCGGCAATTGTTTGGAAAGAGAGGGAGAATCGTTTGTAATGTGTCAATACCCGTCGCATACAACAAAGAGACGCTAAGCGCATGCGCCGCACTGCCTATTCCTATATATGCATCATAAAGCATTGTAATGCCACACAGGCTTAGTAATTATTTGAAAAAAAATGCAGTAGTACAGTTACGTGGTTTATTGCTTCGGATCACGTGTAGCGCGGGATGAATGGCTAGGATCAATATGCGCCCGCAAAAAACTGCTTGTGTTAATTCAAAAACCTTTGGTGGTGTGCAAACAACAATTCCCCAAAGTTTCGTCGCAATCGGATGAATGGTAATAGGAAACATAAAGAACATATAGACAACTGACAGACATTCATTTTTATATATACAGATTATACAACACACAGTTTCATCTATATAAAACGAAAACAATGCATATATCAACGTCTTCTAAGAGCTAAGAGTTTTCACTTCTATCGGGCGTATGCACAAACACTCCTTTTTTTATGGTTAATCCAGGTTTGAAAGAGGTTTATACAATATTTTAAAATTAAATAACACAAACAGTATAGGAGATACATGGAAACTGGGGGACCCACTTTTAAACCGGGTCATGCATTGGGCCCGCTAATTGGGTCCATGCCAGCTTGCACACAAAAAGTGCAAAACTGAATTAATTTATGACCGACGAGTCGAACCCCTTAGATAATGATGTGGAGTAGAGGTGGACACCACACATCCTCGTCGGCTTGCTCATCAAACGTTGCTTGGGTAACCCAACTAATATTACTTAGGTGCGCAGCTTACCCTGTTCTGCGCAGCTTGCCCGGTTCTGCGCTCCCGTAAAGTGGATGTGGATGGAACATGGAACTGCTGATTACGGAGGGAGCAGAAGGATTCTGTGCAAAAGGCGACACCACTATCTTCAAGTGCATGCAGGTGAAAACGATTATGACTGCTCGAACGTCTCCGTGGCTAGGTACTACAAATGATCGAACCAATACGAGTACCGTGGGTAAAGGGGATCCCCTGAAATCTATCATCAGCTCCTGCCTCCTTCAAACTAAATTTGGGCTTATAATAGCAGTAATCTCGCATAGTAGTAATTTATTGCCTTTAGCGTAATCTTTTCCTTCCGCCTCCAATGCACCTTTGGATGCGCGAAGGCTGGTCTTCTTGCGGAAGCCTCGCCTTCTTATGAAGGGCGCGGAGTGAAAGGGATGGGCACTTGGAACAGACCGCATACTAGCATAGGTCTTCAAGAATCCGATATACTATTAAGTCGCTGTCTGTTCGATCTCAACTCTTAGGATAGAAGAGTTGAGGTCGGACAGATAATTGGGGTCTTTACGATAGAGTATAGATTGTAAAAGGCTCAAGGATAGGCATTTAGCTTTTACAGAATTCTAAAAATCCTAAACGAAGAGTTTGCTTGGATACACTAGGTCTATGTGAGCAACCGGTCCGCTCTTCGGATCGCTGTCGTGACGAAATAGCCATTCATGAACTATTTTTTCCATGTTACATAGAGTAGACTTTTAGTTGTTTTTATATGTTATGTTAATGCTATATTCGCATGCGCTCCGCTTATCGTCCACAGAAATTCACATTTTCTCTCAGGACCGCGCAGCGTAAATAAAACGTGTACAACAATAAATTAACCTTTAAATTAAATTAACCACTGTTGATATTTCAAATAAAATCGCTTCGGACGCCAGGCTGAGTTATAAATATATACACTTGGGTCTGTTTTTATGCGATAGATACGTGCTACGGGGAGTCGCATATAAAAAATTCGCATAAAAAAGACTTGAACTACATAGAAAACTAAATAGAAAAAGAAAAGAGGGATAGGTTTCGTTATTTTTTAAAACCGCATAACTTCAAATCGATGTGATGAAATGTAGCAAAAATCGCATGAAAAAAAACTTGCTGAGATTAACCAATAATTTGTAACCCAGTTCATGATATAGAGATATGCAATTCTTAAGCTCGGGCTGGAATTTGAAAGCTTGTTCAGAATTTGAGTCATGTACAATAAATAGATTGACTATTTTCTTGTATAATTTTTACTTTAAGGGGAGCAGGAGTTTCTTCAACTTCAATATCGTATTATTTTGCCATTGCTGTTGGGTGGAAGAAACATTATTTTTACTTTTAGATGTTCTAAATGTGGACGACTTTTTTTTATGCGCATTCGCATAAAAAAGCGCATAAAAAAAGTTTTGGCTCTCTAGAAAAATGATGGATAGGTTCCATTATTTTTGAAAAGCGCATAACTTCAAAAACGCATAAAAACAGATCCAAGTGTAATTAATTTATGTGGCTTTTTACTATTCATTATTATTCTTAAAAGACCTCATATCTGATGGTTTTCAACCGGATACGGACAAATTTCATTATAACTTTAAAATGTGTCGTCATATGATATACATTAGGATACATTAGAGCAAGCGAAGAAAAATTAATATGAATCATCTCCGAATACACAACTCGATAAATCTACGACAGAATGATATTGGTAGCATATTTTAGACGAGTTTAATACATGATGTATGGCGTTTAAATGCAATCTCAGACGCGGGAAATCATTTTTATTATAACCATAAGCTTTATGTCGATTTTATAGGAATATCAAATTTTATGGTGCTTTTTATGCGAGATTTCTTGTAGCGTGCGCGCGAGCGCGACTGAAAAATGATCTAGGCATGAAAAGTGGGGCTTTTGTATGATTTATGGCCAAATTTACGATCTGATTTGCGGATTCGGAGGAAATTTATTTTATAGAAAGTCACGCGATCCCGAATAAGTGCCGCCGCGGATTCGAATCGTCGAATTTTTACGCCATGTATAAATTATTTGGATAGCAGTCGGACCTTCGGCTGACCGATGCATACATCATCCATAGTTTTTTAGGTTGTAGGATTTGGGAATTTATATTGAATTAATTTCGCTATGGCAAAAAAGGTCGGGGAATTAATTTCGTCGTTTATTTTGCTCCTTTCTGCCCGAAAAAAGAGAGACGTTGTGTTGAAACGCACATAATGTCGCTTTTCGTGCGGGTCATAAAATTCTGTGGTTTTCGCGAAGCGCTCGCTATTTCTTATTTTTTTAATCCCTTGTTGCCATAGAATAATCCTGTAAAATATTTTTAACAATATCTAACACTTTTTATTACTAGAATAACTTAGTTATGAACATATTTTTAACAAACTGCTATTTTTACAGGATACGACAGGAAAAATTCTGTATTCGAATTACATGCTCCCTGAAGCAACAATAGAAGTAATCGATCGTAAAAGGTTCCGGAGACAGTTTTATCCCTATAGCTTTTACAAAAAGCCCTAAAGGTCCTAAACAAAGAGTCTGTTCAGACACACAAGGTCTGTGTGTCCAATCGGTCCGCTCTTCGGATCGCTGTCACGGTGAAAGTCACGTTTGTACGGCATGCCCCAATACGTCCACAGAATATGGTCTGTGTCCATGAACGGATCTCCGCATGGGTACTCCGAAACAATAGTTGTTTGAGCTGATCTCGCTATTCGGGACCATACCAGCCCACTCAATAAAAGTGTACAGCAATATGCAAAACCTGAATTTAATATCCATTCGAGATCGTAGAAAGCTCCAATTATGCATTTCTCATCATAACTTACGCAAAAAGCCCTATAAAAAGATGAGGGAGTGGCCACAAGGTTCGTGTGTCCAACCAGTCCACTTTTCAGACCGCTGACACTTCGAATGCCATGCCCGGACATGTGTACAGAACGTGGTTTGAGTTCATGAAGATCGAATTTGGCTTGTTTTATAAACTTGGATGTGCATATTAACTGTATCAAACCAAATGAAACGACCAGATTAAATAGAATATTTTTTTAATAAATTCAAAGAAAAAAGTAGTATTTTATCATAATGATGCATGTTCTCTTATTGCAAAAATGTTAAGGAATGATCATTAGGATTATTTGCAATGTATTAAAAACGCTTTGGAATTTACATTAAAAAATGGCTTACTTTTCGGTACCCCATAATATTTTTTTTATTATTAAAATTATGATTTTTCCGGTTTGCAAGTGTGATAATAAAAACAACGCAGACTGAATTATCCGAAAGAAATTTTCTCATTTAAAATTTGCATGTTAAACATCAAAAGTATTATATGGTCGAATTTCACCCCATTTTTATTGTAATTTTTCCCCAAAGCCACTCATATTCCGTCTGTCCGAATTGCGTACTTGACCTTTCATATCCGCCCTCCAATCTTCGAGCTATCTCATGGGGGTGCAGGACCCTCATCGCCTCTCTTAACCCTCGACTGCCGTGATTTCAAAACAAACACTATTAAATTGCATCGGGGTGCAAATCTCAAACGGACGTCTCAAAACGTAGCTACTTTTAATCTGAAAACTTCCAGCTGCATTGCGAGCTTTGCACGTCTCGTTTGTGAGCTGAATTACAATATAATGAATCTTCTGCTGTCGGCTTTGTATTGTCGTATTCTTGAGCCCTTCATTTCAATTTGCTCAGGACAAACTTTGATACAGGTCATTAAAAATGGAAAACAATAACCCGACCAAGTCGCAGATCTATTAATAAATACTTAAAAGTCTTATGTTTGTGTTCTGTATGAATACTTTTGAAGCTTGAATGCAGAAAGATCATTGAACTGAACAAAAGCTGAACTCAAACTAAAAATAATGGATTTCTTTCGGGAGGACCTAATATTGTTTTAGATTGTTTGTACGTAGATTGAAGAAAAAAAGGAGCAGATTTAATTCTCTAGATTAACAGCGACATCTTCCGTTTCTCTTCAGGTGCAATGTGTTATTTTAACAGCGCCATCTCTTGTGTCCCTACGGAGACATTGCACCTGAATACCGATTGATCGCTTCTTGCGCGTGCGCCGTTGCCAGTTGGGGAGTGACGCGCAGAAGGCGGGAGAGTCCTCAGTTAGCCTGCTGTGCTGTAAAAATGCTATGGGACCATATGTGCGTGCATACTCTTTCTGGATCGCTCAAGTGAGCACTCAACATGTGAGTGCATATTCAACAAAGCGTCAAATTCACATAATATTAGAAATACCCCTACAAGCTCAATAAAACATGATAAAACCAAGCCCAAATGAATCAATTTATGTTATTGCTTGTATAAAATAAGCAAAAGCCGTTGATATATTATAGATGAGCTTTAATACATTTATGAGCTTTTTGAGGGTTAAATCTGGTGGATGTTCAGCAAATATATAATCCGTTTTCAGACGAACGATTTGACCCAAATCTAATCAGATCCAGCTTCTGAGCTTAAAATATAAATTTGAAAATCATACACTCGGACAATTTTGTGAACATTGCTTGAAACAACAGCGAATTGTTTATAACATAATTTTCAGTATGAAGCATGATGAATTCATTCCATCGGTGGATTCGCAGGGTCGACACTCATTGTTTCATCTAGGCTGAAATATGACATTATATTACGCTTTGAGGTTTCTCTCTTTTTTTTCGGGCTCCACAATATTAAGCAGTGGAAGTAGTCAGATGCTGTATACGAGGCCTTATTGCAGTCAATTTTCGTGGTGAAGTGCTGCCAACGCCTGCACCATATTGCCCCCCCTTGCGAGATGCCTACGGTAAAATGCCATCTAATGACACGACTTCGACAAATATATGCGACGTCGTTAGGGATGGCTTTTTAATGATGGGGTGGAGAAAGCCCAATGCGGAAAAAATATTTTTTAAAATATATATATACATATTTAATTGAACCGATAAGTTAGCGACCGAAAAGGATCGAATATTGAGTTATTGCGAAATGTATTTGGTAAAATATCAATATTTTTAATGCTAATTTTTTTAAAATATATAATATATAAAGCGGAGGCGTTAGGCGCAACCCTGTTTCATATACCGTCTCGGCTCTTAAGCCGCTGAGCAGATGACCTCCGTGGGTTCGTTCAATATCGGTTCGTAGAAGAGGTCCGCATAGCAAAAATACGAGGGCGACAAAATATAATTGTTGACTCCAGATCTTCATTATTTCGCCACGATAGAGACTATAGCTATGCGACAGTAAAAAACGATGCTACAATGCTATTTACAACGTCTTTCAGACGGCAGAACGCGTGGTTGCCCTCAAGGTTCTGTCCTGGGGTCAGTCCTGTGGAACATCCTTTTGGGCGACATCTTCGAGCTGGAGCTATTTGCATACGCGGACGACCTTACGTTGCTGATAATTTCGGCCTTAAGTCCCACATTGAAACCCTGGTGAATTTTGCACTGGAGCCGCATGAATAAATTAGCTTCCTCGGCTTCAAATCCGCATAGTCTCATCCTAATGGCTGATTTTCGGCAGCCCTTCCGGCCTCGCATGGATGAAAGTTTGGTCAAGTACGTGGAATTAACCCCATATTTGGGGAAGCGGGTGCCTTTGATACTCATATGTAAAACATTCAATACGGCGCCCAATGATGGTCTTCCGATGCTGGCGAATATCTTGCCTCTGAATCTGGAGATCCAATGTCGCGAGGTTCCTGACCTAAAGCGGTTCTATTCCGACGCGTTGGATGATCTTTGCCAACGCGTTAAAGAGGTGGTATTAAATAGCTAGCGAAGTGTCAGCGGTTTGAAAGGCGGACCGGTTGGACACATAAACCTTGTGGCTATTCTCTCATCTTTTCATAGGGCTTTTTGCGTAAGTTATGGTTACAAATGCATCCTTGGAGCTTTCTACGATCTCCATGATCACAAAAGACCCCCCCCCTCTCAGAGGTGGGCCCGAATAACGGGATCAATAAACAGCTTGGGTCAGTGGAGGGTCCCCATGGCGCTTAAATGACGTCTCGTGTACTGTCCTGGAGTGACTGCCATTATCCGAGTTTCTTCTGCGCTTTTCCTGTAATTATTTCTTCTGCATTATAATAACAAAACGGGCTCCTGGGGCCGGGGAAATATTTTTTATCCAAGATTAGCGCATCTGGCATCTAAGGCGATCCTAACGGCCAGTTTGTTTGGTCCTGCGTGATTATCGGCCATTTTGTTGAGTCACAGTAAATTATTCCGATGGATTCATCGTCGCGCACTTCCGTCACCTTCTGGACTCTTGACTCTCCTGGACCCTTTTCTGGATTATATCGTGACGGGGGATGAAACATTGGTGTAACACCCTTCATAGTAACATATGTCTGTATTATTGCATGTACATTGCTTCCATTCCTTCTTCGCATCTCATCCAAAGAGACAATGAATAACCTTGACTGCGGGAAGATGTATTCTTGCATCCAATCACGTATGTAATTTCGTAACTGTAAAGTCTTATCGCCTTAAATTCTCGATTCCACTAATATGGCGAGCATTTATATGCTCATTATTTTATTATCGGATGCCTCTATAACATAATTGCTTTGATGAGAATTGATTATTCAAGATATTATATTAATTATTTGAGCAATGAAAGCAACGCTCCACGAGCAAACATCTTAGCGACGATGGCAAATATTTAGACGGGAATACGTCGCGATATTTTTATAGATCTCACCGTCCATTAAGAGCACTCATAGATTTATTACGAGTAAATATGTACCGTAGCAGAAGACGTCAGGAGCCATCAAGTCTTCACTATGTTGTGTTTGTCACGGTGTCAAATAAAAGCCTCCCTCGCGAAAGCTCTTACAAAAGGATTAACCCGCGGAGCGTGAATAAAACTCCTATATTTAGAAGGTGTCGTCTTGACTGTTAATTTTCTATTTTGTTCGCCGGCAACGACGAGCTTTCGCTTTCCTAACGAATCGTTTGTTTGAGACGGATGGAAGCTCTTGAAATTAAATTGGGGCGAAGAATTAAGCGGGCGAAAAAAGCTCGACGAAAACTATTTATTCCGGGAGGCATCCGAAAGCTCATATATCATTTCGGAAGGCACTAAATGGAAATGAAGAGCTTACGTATGCTAAGACTTGTACCAGAAGCAACTGGCACCCAGCCAACCGAGATGCTGTATGGCTCTATTTAATCTATTGTTCCATAATATTGATATCAACATATTCGAATGTATAATAAACTCTTTTTTATACCAAAGATATGAGTCAGACGAGCTTAAGAATAAGGGCTATATTATGTTAATTTTGGAATAGAGCTTTTATTTACAATTTAAAATTGTAAAATAATCAATTTTTCTAGAGTTTACCTGACGGTCATCAGTTCTCTGGTAATAATTATTATTTAGTTCATTTTATATATTTTATTTATATTTTTAAAAAAATATTTTGTTATAATATATGAATATTTCCTATGTACAGTGGAATAAAATAACTTAAATATATAAAATTAATTTAAATATAGTGCTACATTCAAATTAAAATAAATTAAACAGTCCCATGGCAACAATCACCATAACAAGCCAAATATAAAATAAAGGAATGTGAGCGTAATTAATAAAATCAATGAAGACTAGTTCTATAATATAAACTCAAAATACTTAAATGTTCTTACAATTTTTGTTATTTATTATGATAGGGATATTATATTAAGATTTTAGAGCTACACTATATTCGTATGTGCACCACTTATCATCCGTACAAATCCATTTATCTGTAAGAGCCATCGCAGTGTGTATGAATCTTGTATATAAATAAATAAACACTGCTGGTAGCACACTATCTTCGTTCATTTCTTCGCGCAGGTTATCGATTTACGCAACACACTCTCCGTCTCTGTCTCCCATTCGCAATCTCCGCACTGCAAAATACTCTTTCTGTCTGTGTCTTTCTCCAAACTCGGCGTGAAAGAATGCTTTTTATGAATCACAGGAATTCGATCGCAAATACGCGACTGTACTTTTAAAAGGGATAACAATGATTTTTTTTTTTCATTTTTTATTTACAAAATCTTACAAAACATAATTTCCTTCATAATTATCAACTATTTTCAACAGGTTTTCGAGTTTTTAAAAATTCTGATTTTGATATGAAATATGTATAAATATGATGTTTGTCTTCAATTGCGTTTCGAACGCGATTATCCTCTACATAATGTATTTAAGATCGAAAAAGATGATGATAATCCATTGGTGTCAGATCTGATGATAGAAGAAGGATGTGAAGAAGTTCTTTCTATTTTAATTTTCTGATTTTTTCAGACGTCTTCTTCGTCTTATCGTGCATTTTCGTGTTGCAGAATCACTAAATTATTCTTGATTAATTCTCGATGTTTAACCATCAAATTTTTGTTCATCCTTTCCAAATGCTGATAATACACATCTGCAGCTATTGTTTCGCCATGTTTCTTAAATTGATAATGAATAATTCCTTGAACATCCCACCAATCGCACAAAATAATATTGCGAGTCGTCTATCCGGGTCTCGGCGTCGGAAATGATTTTTGCTTCAGCGAAGACATTGACGTTTATGATTTATATTGTTATAAACAACCCAACACCACATCACCAGTCATAATTCGCTGCAAAAAGGGACAATCTTTTTGTCTTGGCAACAAATATTTGCATCACAAAAATCGGCAAAGACTTATCGATACATCCAATAGTTTATCTAAATATCTTAATTTTCGCAGAGCTTTGAGATATTTCGCTATGAGCTTTGCGTTCGAATTTATGTCATAAAATACAGTGAAGCATTCTTGATTGTTTGCTCACGACGGAACGTCTAGAGTTGAGCAAACAAACGTTTCCTGGAAGATCGACCAGGACGTGTCGCTCGGTCGGGAAAGGGTCAAATACCCTGAAATCTTTCCAGCAAGTAGCAAGTAGACAAACAACTAGATCGGTTTGGAAATTACAGTTTACATTTCATTTGCGAGGAATGTCGACTTGAAGTGTGATTCGGGCGAGGTGGCATTGTTTCCAGGCATCAGTCCGGCGTAGGTCTGAGCCACCCCTAGATGTTTATAATTACCCCGTTAATTTATAACACCCCGACGATGGGTCCTTTGTTAAAGTTTGCCGCAGCTGGTTGGGAATAACTGTACCACATCAAAGTTTACCAGAGCGCTGCCGCTTCAATGGAGCAGGCAGTTATCATGGGCGGTTAGCGTTTTGTTTGCTTTGCTCGCTCACCAAAATCAAATTATTTGTCACAGTTTCCATGAGGAATCCCCATTGTTATGCGATACTTATGTAAACGTCTCCTGCTCCTCCAGGGTGTGAGGACAATCAGAAGCCGCACAACTTGAGCGCGCAAGAAATTCTAACGTAACTGCTGAGGTGGTGAGACGACACCTAGGTTAGCCTCCAAAGTATTTTATAATAACTCTGCCTAAACTATATTTGACAACGTAAATATAGAAGGGCACGTAAATAGTACGTAAAATCTGCGTGCGTAAATATCGCACGCAGAGCGTAAAAAATGGAGATCATTGCAATTTTAAAATATTTTTTAACAGTCATGACATACCACTTATAGAGCATAATCAAAATCGTTCCCACGGAAACACCAACAAAAAAGACACAATTGGGTTAGCTTCTTCTCAACTTTTTTAAAATGTAGTGGTATTAAATGTGTCCCACTTATTTGATACGTATGATGCATGGTGGGACATTTTTAATACCACCCTCAAAACCTCAAATATACAAGATGTTTTGCATATGGATCGACAAATATTTTTTTGGGGATTAAGGGGATCTTTTGCTACGTTTCACACATAAGTCCTATGTCCTAAATGTCAGGGTTGTCAAAATATATTTTTTTCAAAATTTTCAAAAAAATACTTAAAATTTCATCTTTAAGTTCTAAATTCTTTAAACATAAAACTAATAATTATTTTGAATTTATTTTAGTTGTAAAAAGTTTTCTAGATTGTACTCTTTCCAACGATATGCTACATGCTATACAAATCTTTCAATAAGTCGTTAAACTTGAAGAGGTACCAGTTTAGCAGGATCAGGGTTATTATTCTTTCAATTAGGATTTATTTTGTGCGCACCTCTTTCGTGTTAATTAATTATTTTGGCATCCCTATTCCGTCATTCGCACGGTATTCAGATCTGACACCACTGGATTTATTTGTCCGGGGACGTACGCTATTCCGTGGCTCGCACGGTCTGCAAACCTGACACCAATGGATTTATTTGTCCGGGGACGTACGCTATTACGTGGCTCGCTCGGTGTGTAAAACACCCTGTATACACCTCAAAAACCACAGATTTAATTATATCTAATAAGAATCATTCCATAATATTAAGCTAATTTGGTATGAAATTAAATAGGTGAATATTTTCATAAAATAAAAATACAATAACTATCTTATTAGAACAAACACTTTTACCCTATTTAAAAGGCAAAACCATATATTTTTTAATGTAAAATGACAAATTTATAAGACCTCCTAATACTGCTGACATTAAAAGCCATTACAAAATGAGCTTTATTTTAAAGGTTAAAACATGCCATTGCCTTAAAAAAAATACGAGACATTTTTCCCATTTGTAATTATCATTCGCAAAGATATAAAGTAAGGGGACCGGAATGTAATACATTATTTAAGCTTTCATAAAAAACTCAATGAATGCTCTAAGGATAAATCAAATTATAATTATAGGGTGTGATATATAGTCAATAAGATGGGGTGCAAGTTTTAAACCGAGCTTTTGTTGACATAGCTAATTGAATTGGATTGATCTCTCAGCTAACTGGGCGAACATTGTTTTAATGGATTTCTTTCGGGATGACCTAATATAGCATATTTTTTACACTAAAAAAATAATTTAATCATAATCTTAAATGAATTTAATATTCGCTCTAATTTCCGAACTGAATAAAAGATTGGACATCCAATTTTATCTCCAGTCCCCTAATCATCACATCTATTATTTTGAGTTATTATTTTATGAAAAGCAAAAAGATCTTGAATTCTTCTTTACGATCGGATTCATATTCTTGTGGTAATGGCCGCAACCTGCGTCTTTCTAACATGATTTCGTGAATTGAATGCAAAATTTATCACATCGTTTGAATTCAATATTTCCGATCGCAAATCCTAAAAAAAGGGATAATGCAATGATGGTTCGTAAAATTTGGAACATCAAACCATCATATTGCTAAAGAGATTCAAGCCAAACGTGATTTCCAAGCATAGCAGGATTTCCATCAATCGGAAAATGTTACCAGTATTGGAAATTCTATTGTATTGCATGTAATAATGTTTTTTTTTTCTCATTTGAATTCAATTTTAATTAAATTGCTAAACTCCCCCACCACGACGCTAAAACTTCCAGGCAGATGACCCACCTGGGTTCGTTTACTATCGGTTCGTAGACGAGATCCGCATAAGAAGGATACAGGATTGGATTGGATCCAGATCTATATGATTCTATCAACTATTATGAGATCGGAGAAGGTCACATTTTTATGCGGCCAAGACGACTTGTCGGACCCCAAGGCTTAATTAAACTGATATCTCCCACACTGTTCGTGTCATTCATTTTTAAAATAAGATAGTTTCGCTGCTACACCCTGTAAATATAAGGGGTGAGTTTCTAAACTTTAATTTACTCTAAGAGATCCCTTGGAGGGTTAATTTTATTTTCTGTCCACTGACCAAAATATTGCTCGAATAAACGACCGTTCGGTTCGGTTATTGCTAATAAGCCTGATTGAGTTGTGTGAACAGGGTTGGCTCTATTAATCTTAACCAACCAATCAAGTAAATAAATAGAGGGCTGCAAGAGATCCCTTTCATTAAATTTGCCTAATTAATATAGGGTGTTTATTAAGTGCGTGCTGAAGCTTTTCAATTAAGTCAAAAGCCTTCCTGCAGGATATTCCTGCGGCGGGACTCTTCAACGACGCGCTCAAGTGCGACGCGTTAACATAGCAATAAGCAGTAAATTCTTAGTAGGGAGGTATGCGCAGAGGTAATACGTGAGATCTGCTGATATTTCCTGTATAATTGATTAAAACGACGTCCCGACCGGAAATGGACGACCTGCTTCATTTCCGGAAACACCAACGGTTCCGCAGAGCCGCTAAGGCTTGCGGCTTCCGAATCGATATGACAAATTCTATATACTCCAGAAAATGATTGCGCTATGAATTCAACGTTGAAAAGCTTTAAAAGTTACAATATTTCGCGCCACAAAATTAGCCACGTCTACCGAAGATCTAGCCACCTTCTATCGAAAGTAGACGACGTTTATTTAACAATTATTAACGTAAACTACTTATTGACAAAAAAGCAGCTTTGTATATATCAATCTAATGCTGATAAATACAATTATTCAGATTTTGACATTGAAGGTCGATGCGGTGCCCCAGATTTGTATTCCGTACGTCTGAATCGACTGTACGATGGCTTTTAATGGAACTATTTAGCATTCCTCAATTTTTTAGGCAGTACAAAATGGTTTTAAATTGTTAAAAAGCGATTTTTACTACATAAAAGTATATAAAAGTTCAGGGAAAAAAATAATTGAATGATGTATAATCTGCCAAATTAAATTAGGGCTCAGTATTAGTTGATAAATCAATAGAAAACAATTGTAAAATGGGCTTTGTTCTTTATCTTGAACTATATACGAGTGTACCACATGAAGATTCGGAATTTCAATTAAAGATCAAACGTGATCTAGAAAGACTCTGTGCAGTATTTTACAGATCTATATATAATAGACAAAAGTACTACAGTTTTCTAGCACTACAGTGCTTATGAATCCCGGGATTAGTAAACATAATCCCGAAAAAATCGGGGTTGAAAATTTATCTGACAAAAATCGTACACCTCACCAACACGATGAAGTTTACTAAATCGAGTCATTCCCGCCGAAATCTGGACGCTTGGAAACAGTAACGTAACTACTAATTGGCGAGCTTAGGCGACGCCTAATATAGTAACAATCTAAGCTATGTATACATATATTCAGTACATATATGTTTTACAAATTGTTATATTAACCTTTCCCTACCGGTGATGTATTTACTACACTTCGACTCTAATAATGGGAATATCGATATGAAATATAATAGATACGGGATTCAAAATGTTCGTATCCTTCCGTAATATAATTACGAACTATATCAAAGTATTATAGTATAAAAGTATTCATCTGCAGCGACGGGACTCGGGATCCCGGGACTGATTCCGGGATGGTCTAATGCAATCCCGAAATCCCGGATCGAAATTTTGGCTCGGGATTAGATTCCCTACACTTACACTGGTGTCAGAAGTAGGAGTGTCCCCGTAGGGCCACAAGAGATGGCGCTGTTAAAATAACACATTGCACCTGAAGAGAGACGGAAGATGTCGCTGTTAGTCTGGAAAATTAAATCTGCTCAGATTAACAGCGCTATTGCGTGGGGATGTTAAATCGCCAACAGGAACTTCAGAATAAAAAAAAGCTCATGGCTACTGTATGATAGATAAATAAGTACATAATGCATTTTTCCTTCTTAAGATCAGGAAAAGCGAATTCAGTTGAATTTGAATTGTCATTAAATCGAAAATATGATTTTAGCACAACCAATTTATTCATGAGATCTTTCTCCAACACAAGCAATTAAAGAATTTGAATTTTTTTTTGGTTTTAAAAGTGTTTTTTATAAAAATGGGATAAAAATTATATTTCTCATTGATAAGATCGTTGATTATTGATTGTTATTTTTATTGAATTTATTATGTTTTATGCGAATCATCTATAAATTCCGAATCCTCATGTGATGTGCCCTAACATGAAGATTTGAACGCTACGTATTTTCTTTTTTTGGCTTTTATTTGCCAATCCTTGAACCATTATTTTATGTTGTTAGGGTCATGCTGGGGTAGTCACTTTTATCCATGAAAAAAACAGCCCGAACCTTAAAAAATAGGCTAGATTATTACCGAACAAGAACAAATGCTAAAAAAACTTCAGCGCCATTCCGTCCATAGATCAATTCGGGATAAACGACCGTATTAAGAGGTCTTCCCCGAGATGCTCCTCTTGGATCAAATAACCAGGTTAAATGAACCCCTTGCTGATTTTCATTAGGGGGTTTAACTCAATTAAGGCCTTTGATCATAGGGCGCTTAATTAAGCGATATCATTCAATCTTGGATTGTTTAATTACTTTCCAAAAATACATTTTTATCTCACAAAAATGATCGATCTAAATCATTTATTTAAGCAATTTAAGACCAAATGAGACAAATCCTTTACTCGTCCTTTAAAATAACAAATTAAGGCTTTGGTTAAGAAATTGGTACATTTTTTCCTCGTTAATAATCCGAATATGAACAGCAGTTATTCGTAGAAAATTAGAAAGGGTCTTATTATAATTTCAAGAAATTTCTGAAGACTCGATAGCAAAATTTATTGAAATGGGATCAAAAACCTCTCTGAAATAAAGCTAAATACATTAGCTCTAATAGTCTATGTATTGATTGTATTTCTTATTTGACTAAGATTCCCATTTATATCATTATTTATTTACGGTAAACATAATAAAAACCATTAATATATTGAAAATCATTACAGTAATTTTTGAAAAAACAACTTGCTAATCTCTTCTCTTTAATAATAGGAGGACCCGAAAGTATTTGAAAATTTTGTGACCTCTTGTTTGAAGAAAACATCTTTGTATTTTTAATAGAACTATAAGCTACAATAATCCGCAGATGTCAATATTGGTTCCAGAAATTCAAATTGGACAATAGAAGTTTAAGGGATGATCTGAGAACAGGATGACCTTTGAATTTTGATAATGAAGCACTAAAATCCCTAATCGAGGTAGATCGATGGCAAACAATTGAGGAGTAAAGATTGGGAATCCTATTGAAGCAATTTAAAACTCATCGACAAAATGAATAGGATGGGTATTATGGGATAGGATGGATAGATAAATTGTATTCATAAAGCAAAATGGATTTTCATCTTTACAGGCCCATGGAGCACAACATAAACTTTTTTCCCTAAATGTTCGAATACTTTCGGGTCCTCCTAATATATGAGAATTAATGAAAAATAATATTTATTTATTTATGTTATAATAATTAAGGTCAAATAGAAGTTTAAAACGAATTTTTTGACATCCGACATTGATGTCAAAACAAAATTCGGTTGACCCGGATCTGTATGTTGTATTCAATGCTTAGTTTTTTTTTTAAGATTAAAACCCTTTATTAAACCCCCAATTATATTTTGTAACTATGATTGTCCTCGATTCCAATCAGTTTGTTTGATCAAATGCTCATTGAATAGAATAAAATCATATGATATTAAACGCCACCTTTGACATTGATGATGCGTAGAGTCTGGTGATAAATGTGTTGCATGCCACAATTACGTGACTCGATTTTAAAGTAATAACAAACATCTTGATCTCTATTTTTCTGGCATTTGACGATTGTAACTAATATTATTTTATAGAAAAATGTCTAAGAACCGCAACTAAATATGTGTCCATATTCAATCATATTTCTGTAATAATATTCTCAATATTTTAATTTAAAAGCAGTAATGTGAGTTAATTCATTAAATCATGATCCAAATAGATACATTCAATTTTCTGCTCATTCACTGCTTTAAGTTATCGAAAAAAATGATTATGATTGCTGATACATTTGTTTGGGCCACATACATTCCTATATCATTCATCCGATTGTGATGAAACTTTGGTGAGTTATTGGGCGTGTATCCAAGAAGGTTTTTAAATTTACGAATGCATTATTTGTGTGCGGAATTTGTATTGTGAAACGTTTGACGGATACACCATATTGGCGCATATTGGTCTGATAAAGTGAAGCAGGGTCGGAGCAGGGAGACAATCGGACTTCGAGGCGAGAGCGATCACGCGCACGCTTTTGGATCCTAACCCTTCTGCCCGCGCTACACGTGGTCTAAAGCAATAAACCACGCAACTGTACTACTGCGTTTCTTTTCAAATAATTATTAAGCGTGCGTGGCATTTCAACGCATGCTGGGAACTAGCTAATTTGGTTTAACATTGTTCTCATTTTTGATTAAATAAATAGCAGAAATTATATTAATTTCCCTTTAGAATAATTGGATACATTTAATTTTGTATTCTTCGATTATCCTCGACTAATTTCAGTCGAAAAATTTAAAGGGCTAGGCAACTTTGCCAAAAAACAAGCAAAAAGACGGGAAAGGGAGAAATTCGTTTTGTATAAAGAACTCCGAGAGGAACTCGTTAAATGTTTAACTTGTTTGCGCTCCCCCTCCTTTCCCGCTCTGTCCCCCTGGCTGAGGTCTGAAACCAAATATTTTCCTTGGGGATCATTAAATCGATTCCAGCCAGTGGCAACTTCAATTTTATGTTGATTTATTGCTTGTTTTTCGCAAAGTTCCTTGGAGCGTACACGTGTCAATACGAGGCCGATACACGAGCCGGGGCTTAATTTATTTTCTACACATGATAAAAAAATGTCAACAAATATAACATTATGTGGGTCATTATCACCCCCCGACTCTAATACAACATTTCTGAAAAAAAGTCTTCTCGGGGATTTTTCCCTCCTCAAAAAGTTTCCGGAACAACTGAGTAACATCTCAGGAATATAAAGGATTTTTTGGGGAGGGAAACTCCGTGCGGCTTTATTAGAAAAACAAAATTAATTTCAGACAGGAGATACACACAAAATATTTATAATTTACAACACAATTTAATATTATTTCGATTGGAATCATTACGTAATTACATATTAATAGAAAATCACATCTATGAGGGCCATTCAGAAAGGTTACAAGATTTATCCAGACTCGAAAAATACTTGTATTTAATTGAAATTCACAGAATATAATAGTATTTTCTTAATAAATTTTATATTATTTTAGACGTATTTATATCATTATATCAATTAAAAACATAAATGTAGGGAGACGCATAATTATTTTTCGAGGAGGCATAGTAGAAAAAAAATTGGCAGTTGTATAGTATAACGAAGATGACACATTCCATACGGGAAGCATATTGTTATAATGTGTTTAGTCAATAAGAGATCTGGCTGCTGGAGGGATGTCTTCTCGCACCCAAGGCTAACTCTCTGGAGGACTCTCCTGACTGCCGCTTCTTGCGCGTCACTCCCTAACGGCAACGGTGCACGTGCAAGAAGCGATCGGTCGGTATTCAGGTGCAATATCCGTAGGGCCACAAGAGATGGCGCTATTAAAATAGCACTTTGCACCTGAAGAGAGATGGAAGATGTCGTTGTTGGATGCAGATCATTGAATTGCTCCATAAAAGATGTGTTTTTTAAATCCTTTCCAAAAATATTAGCAACAAGGCAAAAAAATAAACTTGTTTTTAAATAGCATATGTGACATTTTGTGTAAAATATGCTTAAAAGTGTTAGAAGTAATCTAAAATCAGTATGAGAATATTTTAAAACTTCTCGATGTCCTATACTAATGGCGGAATACTTGATGGGTATTATCTTGAAAAATCACATCTAATATAATTTGTCACAATAGTAGATTTTCGTGATTGCTGAAAATATCAACTTATTAATATCTGAGCGAGAAGACGTTACAGTCACGAGATTACATTCGAGCATGGCTGCAAGAATACATCTTCCCGCAATCAAGGCTACCAGTTATCTATCTATTCTTGTCTTTGGCGCGTCCGCATTCTTCTTTCTTCGATGAGACGCGAAGAATAAGACAGATAGATATTAATGCGAGGGTCATATAGAAAGTAAGGTTACGACATTGTCGCGCTCGGGATGTGAGCATTCTGGGCATCCATCTCCCACACAACTTCTTGCAACCAAGTTTTTCCGATACAATATCATCAAGGAGACTTCGAGAAATGTCAGTAAATTCGTCGTGAAGGTTGTCAAGCGTGACACAGCGATCATGATGATGATCTTCCACTACTTGCCTCGTCGCGAGTATTAGAACGGCTTTTTCTGAACAACCAAACACACTTCGTAGCATAATGTCGACTCATAATAGCAATACCATAAACAAAATACACTGAAAACTCTTTTTGTGATTTTTTTTTTGTGCGATTTTGAAGTTATGCGGTTATGTTTTCTTTTTTTTTAAATTTCATAAAGAGTACGTATCGAGATATTTTGGATAAAATAGGAAATAAATCATCAATACTAACCGAAATTTGGAAAAAAATATAATTTGGCCCTGTGTAAATCATATTGCATTTGCTATCGCTTAATTACGACCAAGCCCTATATTCTCGTTTTAAAAATTGACTTGTCTGAGTTTTTTTTAAAGCAGTTTTGTATTTTTTTTTTTTAGTTGAGTTTGAGAATGACCATAAAGCGATGATAGTTTGTAATTAAAATAATTATTATTTCTCTTCCTTAAACATCCTTAAAATTTTACCAATAATACATAACGTCCTTTAAATGTTACCAAAAATGTTATTTTTAAATTGCCTTATTGTTTTTTTTTGTTAACTTTTTTTATGCGATTTTGGATATATTTTATATAGCTGTTTTAAATTTATGCGGTTTTTAAAATCTATAGAACGCATCTTAGCTTTTTCTATGTAAATCATAGCTTTTTTTGTGCGAATTCTTTTTATGCGATTTTTCGCGGAAAACATCTACTGCAAAAAAAAAAAGAAAAAAATGGTTGACAAACACGCGTAACCTAACAAACTGATCGTTAGGATCTTCCTTACATGCCAGGTGCACCTATTTAGAAACAAAAAAAAATCCCCCGGCCTCAGAAGCCAATAGAACCCGACTTTCTATATGACCCTTATACAATTTAAATTAAGCTTTTTGCGTTTTTTTAATATAACGTTATACAAGGCTCAGTCTTTTGTTGAAATTATTAAAGAAATTAATTCGTAATTGAGTTAATTTTCTTAGAAAAAAGTTAATTACATTTTTTTGCAATTAAAAATGTGTTTTTTTTAAATTGGATTTCTGCGTGTTACATACTTTGATTAATTTAATGTATTGATTATTAATTGAAAATATTTTAAAGATTGTTTCTTCCAAGGTCTTTGTGGATGTTACTTAATTTCGAACTTGAACTTAAACTGTGGAGGACAAACGCCCCACCAGCCCCCTCCGTCCGGGATTTCCCCAGGACTCCCAGCGCCGCCGGGTTCCAAGCGCCCAGGGCAGCTGCCCACAGATTTACGAGGACACCTTCTTGCGGTCGGCTGAACACGCACCACCTACCCACCCCACCGGTTGCATTTCCATGGGTTTTTCCAACCGTGACTCCAAAGTCCGTTATGAAATTTCAGATATTTCCCCTGCAAACACGACCGTCCTTTTTTTCGCGCGAGAACGTTTCAAATATTCCGACGAGATTGAATATTTGTACTATTTTGAAAATGTTTTTATTTGATTAAAAAATATTCAACATATGCCGACCGCATAAAAACCCACCAGACGACAAATTAAATTACCTCAATGATTCCATCCATCCATCACGACGAGGCATTCCATCTCGTTATTGGGCACATTTCTTGTGGAATATATTGCTGCGGAAAAACGGCAGCATTTAAGGGAATATACGCTCTTAATAAAAAAAAACCCCCCACCAGCAAAAAATATTACTTATTCAAATTTAAGCGTTTCTTGGAATACAATTAATTTGAGAGCACAAAAGGGTGCTTCGAACACTATCGAAATCGCTTAACCTTTTTATGGGTGGTTCGAAACCTTCGACGGGCGTGCATGTATTAATAATGTACTTTGGACCAATGGCTGAACAAGAACATGATTCACTGCCATCAATTTTAAAAGCTCCTCGCTGAGATATACGAGAATTGTCCCAGAAGTACCCGACCTAACAAAGAAAACAAAAAATACTCTTTTTCAACATAATCTCCTTTTAGCTCGATACAATTTTACCAGCAATTTTCGATTTCTTCGATACCCCGTTGTGAGCAAAAGCGGCACCCATCTTGTGCACAGCTTTCTCATGTCCAAATTTTTATACATGTATAGAACGTTTTGAAATGTCATGTCTAATAGATCGCGTGCGGTCTGACTTGGGTGTTCCAGGACCAGCCACACAGAGTGCCTTCCATTTGTCTTTGGATCCCCAGGCGCGCTACGCGCAGGGCTTCTGGGTGCTCACCCATTTTACACCGCCTCCTTTAGAGGAGGTCAGACACCAAAAGGAAGACCAAATGCCAAGTCACTGCCACTACGAGTCTAACCTCAGCTTAAAGCTCAGATGATAAACTGCAAGGGCTCCTCCTTCTCCATGGTACTTGTATTGGTTCGGTCATTCGTAGTACCTTTTTTCGCAAGGATTTTAACGGAATTTAACGGTTTAGCCAATAAAAAACCTCCTTCTTCCTCTTCTTATCGTGCCCGACTCATCCGTTAGGTATTTGCCAGACACGACACTTGGGGCTTCATGTGACCTCTCTACCTCCCGTTATTCAGTTTATTATCTTGTAGCTGCCAAAGACACCTTGTTCTCTCGACGTCTTCCTTGGATGTGATCACATTGGAGGACAAGTACCTCCTAGACCCTCCACTCTTTTTCGTTCGACGTATGGATGGGAATACGAAGGGCGTCGAATGGAAAGACTTTCTTCGCAAGATAACTATTTATTCCGCACTACAGGTAGAGAGAAAGAGGTCTGGCTGCAGGAGGGACAACCTCCAGCAGCCAAGGCCAACCGATGACTCTCCCGACTCCCGCTTTCTGCGCGTCATTACCCAACCGGTAACAATGCACGCGCAAGAAGCGATCGGTCAGTAAGCAGGTGCAATGTCTCCGCAGGGCCACAAGAGATGGCGCTGTTAAAATAGCACATTGCACCTGAAAATAAATGGAAGATGTCGTTACTATGCGGGGATGATAAATCGCCCACGCTACATTAGCATCGTTTGAAGTTATCCAATATCATTTTGTGGATTTTCTTTACCATTTCTAGCGTAGTCCCCTCATTTGGTTGACCACTGTGATGTTCGTCTTGGCAGTTCGTATGGCCTCATTTAAACTCTGCCATCCATATTTTACTGTTGTAGGAACAAGCTCCCCCAGAGTAACGACGAAGCGTCTTCAAACTTAAAACGTATAAATCAAATACTACCGAATGCCGAAACCCGAATAATTATACATACCGGCATTAAATTAAGATCTACAAAGCTACTTTTTTATCCACAAGTAGTTAAGGATAATTATTATTAAATAAACTTTGTCTACTTTCGATACAAGATAACTAGGTCTTTAGTAGACGTGGCTGAATTTGCAACGCAAAAAGTTGATTGAAATATTGCAACTTTCAGAACATTGCAATATTAATTGCATATAATATTTATTTTAAGCAGATAATATAGTTTGAATATTAAAGTATTAAACTATGTTGCGTTGTTAACGGCCGTTTGGCGGTTACAAAGGAGTGAAGCTAGTGAATTTTCCGAATTTATATATGTTATATATTATACATAATGTTTTATATATATAATAAATTAATTAAAATATTGTAGCCATGTCTCACGGAGCAGTTCGATCGCTGTCCAAAATCAATGTTGAGGCATGCCCGTCCATTATCACCCTCAATTAACAACCCGACGTAATCTTTCAGCCCGTGTGGTTTTGAATAAATTGACGGCAATAAACGACGGGATTATTTTCCACAAAGACGTTAATGACACTCCCGAAATGCTCGTGTACAACTGTGGCTCCCTTTCCCTGCATGCGAAAAAATATCTATCCCGTATACGTTTAACGGCCTGAACCGGGATCAATATGTCACTTATGCAAACCGGCTTCACACAAAGCCTTAAGAGCTTGATAAGGTGACACAGGTAGGCTTTGAATGGCAACGGCTGCAAACTCAACACGTTCTTCCAATAGACGCTATCTTCTCTTTGCTTGAAGAAAACGTCGCTCAAAGTGGGTCTTAGGAGGAGGCTTTAATGAAGAGCTTTATTGAGCCGAAATGTGAGGGGAGATCGTGTCTACCTTCGTGTATACAACTAGTTAGATCCCTAATGAAGCTTGAATTAATTCAAATGGGAGCAGATAAATAAAATAGTTTCCGCTCAAGATTTAATATAAAATATTGCTAAAAATATTTAGTTCCTCAAGTGCTACTTTCAACCGAGGGTTTCATTTGATTAAATTTAATGACCGATACTGCCTGATGAAAAATTTAAGCCAATTTAAGACTCTGCCCGTTTTTATTAAAAATATTGAGTTGTCTAATCCTTCTTTTCTTCGTCATCGGTTAAACATTGGGTCGACCCAGCCGACATAAGCCCACAAAGACAACAA
Source organism: Stenopsyche tienmushanensis (assembly GCA_008973525.1). Classification (NCBI taxonomy): domain Eukaryota; kingdom Metazoa; phylum Arthropoda; class Insecta; order Trichoptera; family Stenopsychidae; genus Stenopsyche; species Stenopsyche tienmushanensis. Next base: position 773,843 of record WACJ01000519.1, read on the forward strand.
TATTTTCGAACGATTGTAAAATTTAAATAACGCACGCGTGAGGGTTGATTAAATCGCGAGGCGTTATTTCGTCATATCAGCAGTCCGAAAATCGGACTAGTTGGACACATAGATCTTGCGGCCACTCCGTCTTCTTTTATAGAGTCTTTTGCGATATTTTTGGGGATAAACGCGTATCTAAGGCCTTCTATGATCTGCACGATCATGAAAGCCCCCTCAGAGGCTAACTTACATAGGTAACCCGCGGCAAACGAGGTCGCGAACGAGTCTAGATTTCCCCACACTCATAAAAGTGCAAGTGGCTACTCGAACTTAAGAATGAGCGTGTCCTTGCAGACATGGATATTAAATTCTGGTTTTGCACCTTGTTGTGAACTCGGCACCCATCTTGCGCACAGCTTTTTTGTGTCCAAATTTTCGGTCAATATGCGGTGTACAGTATTTTTTTAAAGGCCTACCATATTTGATAGCTTGCGCACTAATGATATGAAATATAATAGATACGGGGTTCAGAATTTTTTTAAATTTCATATGGTGTACCAAATACATATCACCGTAGCGCATGCGTTTTTTTACTTAAACAATAACGATTATCTATACGTTATATCGGGTACTTTTGGATGCATTTGTTAATCATTATTTTCGGTTGCATCCAAGCTTATCCCGAATTCATCCACATTTATTTTCATAACCTAAATCCTTGCAAAAGGTTGTAAAATTGTAATTGAAATTCATTCATGACAAATATTATGCATTTATAAAACGAAAAATAATAATATGAGATATTGAGAATGAGTTAGAATCTTGCCGTACGCTCAATACTAAAGCGTTTCGATTACCCGGCATACGTTGCAATGTCACGTCTCGCATAACAAACTACGTATACAAACAATATTCTAATATGCCTATGTTATTTCCGCAAGTGTAAAAAATAAGTTGACAAGGTTTTATTGCAATCGGATGAACGGTATGGCAGTGTATTAAATACGGACAAACAAACATTGATTTTTATATGTTAGATGGGATATACCTGAACGTCGCACTCTGATTCATTTTCAAATGATTGTATTTGTAAATATTCACCCCATCTCATTCAAATGTTGCGTAAGATAGCTGACATCTTAAATATGTGAAAAGTCAGTGTACCATTTTGCATCAACATTTGTCCATGATATTCGAAGTGGGTACCGTGTTTGCTCACAGGCGATCAAAAACAACAACGCGTCCACAATTCAGAGCGCTGTTTAGAGCTATTTCAGCGCAATAAATACGATTTTATCGACCAAAAACACAAATGTTAGCTGTTATTGGTGCGTTCAACGGAAGGGATGGTGAAAAAAATCATACGAATCGTATGTTGGCCATTTGTTCACTTTTCCCTAATTGATTATGCGCGTGCATTCAAGTTTGTAACATCTATTCTTATATATAAAAATGGATCTCTGTTTGTTCGTATTGAATACGCTGCCATACCGTTTAACAAATTGCAATAAATCTTCGTCCATTTATTTCTAAAGATTGCGCGAGTAACATAGGCATATTCTAATGTATAAAAATCAATGTTTGTTTGTCCGTATTTAATGCACTTCCATACCGTTCATCCGATTGCAATGATACTTTGTCAATTTACTATTTACACTTGTGGAAATAACATAGGCATAGTAAAAATACTCTATGGATGAATATTAAGTTTGTTAAACCATTTTTATTGTAATTTATGATCAAATTTTCACACGGAAAATAAATTCGAATCTCATATGGCTTTTCGTACATTTGAATGTATTTGATCATATAGAAATTTCGCCTGTGGGAGTGAATTGTTTTCTTTGTTGTCGCAAAAATTAAGGCATTTAAATATTTATTTTCCGCGAAAGAAGGGAGATTTGAGCAAAATGCCTTCCCGGCATTATGTTCATCTCCGCGCATTTTTATATGGAGTTTTTGGTAATCTTCATTTATAACGCTCGCTCGATCAACGTCTAGTCGGGGAAAAAAAGGTGTATTCCGTGTATGTGGTCCCATGTGCTGAAAATGTAGCTCCGTGATGAATGTTAAAATATTTAAGGCTTTAAATAACATCATCCCCGGGATTTATCCCGGGATAGAGTAAATGTGGGGAATGGCTCGGCGGTTTTGTTCCGAATAACTCGGGCGTGGTTTCGTATAAAGCAAAATTTTACTTTGGCTTTCCGGAACGGAGAAGAAAACCCTCACAATGAGAAAAGTGTTTTTTTGTGACGGCAACATGATTCAAATGTATATTCCATAATTAACTCATTGAGGGCGGGAGTGCCTGCGATGCGACGCCTGTCAAAAACACTCATAATACACGAATTAGGCGGTCACATTTTCTTTGGTGATGCTATGATTGTTCCTCTAATGGAGTTATATCATATTTATCCTTACTCAATATTGCATATAAAGATATTTACAATTTATAAAATATTTAATTTTTCATTTTGAGGTTATAAAAACAGTTCAAAATACAGTTTATAATTATAGATAGAACAGACAGACATACATCAATATTATATATTCAAAATCAACATCCTCACGACGCTGTTTTTGTTACATTGTGAGCAAACGCGGCACCCATCTTGCGCACAGCTTTCTCATGACCAAATTTTAACTCAATATGCAATGTACAGCACTTTTTGAAATTTTTACTATGTTCTGACGCCATTTCTTGCGTGGTCACTTAATTTGGTCGACCACTACAATGTTCGTCTTGACAACTCATACGGCCTCATTTAAACTTTACCACTCAATATTTTACAATTGTAAATGAAGGAGCAGACTCCCCAAGGTAGAATCTAGCACGGCTTTGATGTTGTTTAGACTGAAACCTTTTTTAAACAATAACCTCTGTCTATACATTAGGTCGAATACTTTGAATAAGTTTGAATATCTTATATACGCAGTTATACGAGGTCTGATCTGAAAAATGTTTAGAGCTGCAACTCATGATGCTACGCCCATTCCATATCATATGTCCGATAGCTTGATCCACTGAGATAGACTGTGTCAAGTTTGTAGACGTTATGATTAGTTAGTCATTCCCCATAGCCGCTAGAGTGAGATCATGTTTATCGGGTCTGTCGGGATTTTTCAGTTAGTACGGAATTGAACGATTGTTTTCAAGCAGATTCGGATTTCATGGTCAAAATTATACTTGGGGATGAAAGTTGGGTCTATGATTTTGACCCTGAGATAAAAATGCAGAGTTCCCAATGGATAACTCCTAGTTCTTCTCGTCCTAAAAATGCACGTCAGTCAAATTCGAACATCAAGACCATACTCATTGTTATTTTAGAATTTGAGCGCATAGTGCGATCAGAGTTTGTTCCAGCTTTAAATTTCGAATTTTTCAAAGAAAGAGACCAAAAAAATAAGCCAATAGCTTCATAGTGTTTGTATGCATTAAAATTTTATGTTTAACACTCTGATGAGTATCCACGCACATGCTGCGAGCGGCACGGCATAGCGCTTTATTTTCGAAGCAATTCAAACATAAATTACTACTTCTCAAACTAATTTAAAATTGAAGACACACATTTAAAGCTGTATTTTTTCCTTTTAAAAACATTTTCATTTATATCGATAGTGCCAAAAATACGTGCCATTTTTACACATCCTTTTTTGGAGATTCTTCGTTTCTTGCTTCTAAATCAAAAAAATCTTATAATAGGAGAATTCCATAACTATAAACAAGATGATAAAACGTAATGGATTCACAGAAAGAATTTATTATTGATTAAACTCTCGTTGGTTTTTTTTTAATCCAATAAAACCGATTTAAAAAACGGCACATATTTTTGGCACTATCGATTTGTGTTAGTGATTTTTATCATTTTTTAAACTATAGATTAATCTTTGATAGATATTATATTTCTCATTATTTTGTGAACTGTTTCCAATACTTTATCGTTTTTTAAATCATCTACTCTGTCCATAATGTTTTCAAATTTCTCGATATATAGCATAGTATCTCAAAACGCCTTTACTTTATTATATTTATAATAGCTACTGAATAATGAATAAGAGTTCATATTTTGCAACTATACAATAGAATTGATCATAAATAGCATAAACGCGAGTCAGAGTATCGGATAATTGAGAGGATTTTTCATTTTATTGAAGATATTTCAGATAATTTCTTCGTCTTTATGTTAATATTTTGAAAAAAGCCTAAATAATACATTTTATTAATAATTCATTATGCCGATAAATCAATAAGAAATTGATTAATGTTGCTGTTTGAATAATACAAATTTTATCAATCATCGGGTGGAAAAATTCATCAAAAAGCCATCCCACCGAATGTGAGCAAAAATGATTGATGCCATATTGATACAATTAATTTGGCAATACTTGATTAATCGACGTATTTGCGTTGGGTTCATCGAAGAAAAATAAATTTAATTAAGCGGTACATTAATTCCGTTTTCTCTTCGATGGTCTTTCAATAAAGACGCTCAATTTTTAAATGTAAATAAAACAAATTTTATATAAGATATTCACTTAATTTTAATTTTATTCTAAAGAATATTTTATGGCAATTATTATAAAATTTAATATTATTCAAATATGTGCCGCAATTTTGTTTGACGGCACATATTCGAGAGGTAAAATTTTAGATGACTTTGACACATTAATTTGTTTGAATTTGCTGAATGGCGTTCTTTATGTTGAATTTGAAGACATCAATTGCTTGCAGTTCATACGTATTGATCTGCGATTTAAGATAGTCCCAAAGGATGATATCTTTATCATCCATTTTAACCCACAAAAAATTGTTTATCATCGATTTGAACGGTCTCCATTGACGTTCATTTTGGACATGGAAGTACGAAACGTTTCTGGAACGGATCAATAGGTTTGAAAATAAAATTTGATAGCTTGGACATGTTATTCAACACTATAATTTTGCATAATAATTTGCCATATGTTATTAAATGATTTTTAATAAATTTAATAGATGTTTCTTTACTAACAAGTTTGTTATAGTCTAATGAATATTGAGCACCCTGTACGTCCAAAGATTTAAGGTAATATTAACACTTAAACTCTCGGTCCAATTTCGAGGATACATCAGCATCATATTATTAATTAGGATACTTCAATAGCCTTATTCCCATTCAAAGAGAAATATGAACTAGCCTTTCGGTCGTTTCTGGGATTCCTAAGTAAATAGCGTTTGATGTGACGCTGAAAGAGACTTGGCAAAAAGCCTCTTTCGTCGACTTCCAAACTACTTCCTCCAGCATCACGACCCCGTCGGTTATTAAAATTTTCATTAGTTCATACATTTGAAGTCATCCGACTCAAAATCCAATAAAGGCCCTGCCAGCACACCCCACATCGATAGTAGCTTTAATTAATTTCTCATTTAAGCTCCCCGCCTTTCTATAAAACTTAAGTTCAAAACTAAATAATTGATCAAAAGCTACTCGCAGAAATTAATGCCTTATAATCCCGAGGGATGCCGTAAAAAAATTCATCGAAGAAAATCGCGATTTTCTCGATACAAGCGACACATGTTTAAGTAAAGCAATCGATCTATGTGTATTACACGTGTATTTAGTTCGTTGACTTTACAATTTAAGGAAATTATAGGCGCGTGCTTCGCAAGACAAGAAATATTCTTAAGACTAAACGAATATTCTTATAAATTTTCAATGTTAAATTATTAAGATGATACTTAATCTTTTCAATGCCGGCCGAAAAATTGTATCCAAGCGAAAAATATCGAGCCAATTTGATGTGATTCGGTAAAGCTTGAAAAACAATTCATTAAAAAGGTACTAAGTTCAAAAAATACAGTAATAATATATGAGTGAATTAATCACTTTTATAGATTCTATATTCGTATGTCCACCATTTATCGTCCGAATAAATACAATTTCTCTCAGGAACGCGCAGCGTGCGCGAAACTTGTATATCAATAAATGAACCTCAACACTGCTGATATTATTGGTCCCTATAATAGCGTTTCAAATATAAACACTTTTGGTGTCAGGCTGAAGTTTAAGTATATAATTGATTTATTTAATAAGTTTTTAATATAAATAAAAACGTGAATCATTCGAAAACCGAAAAAACCGTTATTTTTTGATATGAATACTAGGAACTGAACCGGAATGAAAAATAAAACGGTTCGAAGCCTCGGATATTATTATATTTATAACAAATGATCATCCTTATCAATTGAAGCTATATATTATTAATTCAATCAGACTCCCAAATACTTATTTTTTTCATTTTTGGAAATTAAGTAAGAATCATTGATAGATATTGCCTTTAAACCTTTTTTTTATCACATTGCACTTTCTATTTAATCGATGATATCAGATACTAAAAAGAGTATCATATAGCAACATCGCGAACACAACGATATATCGTCGTTGGCACTTTTCGCAAGTGTTGACAACGACGAATATCAGTGTCCGGCCCTAAAAAGGATAACAGGACTCAAATTACTCAGCTGCTTAAGGGAAAAAAAATACTTATTTATAGATAAAATGAACCGATTAAGCTACTTTTTTTAGTTGAAACAACTAAATAAAAGAAATAATTGGATGAATATATAAATATTTCCAATTATGATAGTATTTGTGATATAAATTCAATGAGCAAAAGTCTTTTATAAATCCGGAAAAAAGTTATATCTTAGTTACAACTTTTAATTCAAGATACATATTTTCCATCATCAAGTGTTGTAAAATATGTTCTTCATATTTAAAAAACTTCAGTTGTGTGTTGTATAACATTAAATTGCCAAAATCAATGCCGTAATTGCTATAATGTTTGTGTAAACTCAAATTGAATATAACAGTTGGTTTATTAAAATATTCAAAAATGTTCAAAAGCATATCCAAAATATCATCACTCAATTCAATAGTAAATTTGTGACCGATTACAAGGACTCTTGAGGTCGGGGGATTTTTTTTTTCGAAGTTCAATTTGTTTGGTGCCGCGTATTTGTCGACCATTTTATTCAGTCACAGTAAATTCCGCCGATGGAAAGGCCATCGCGCACTCCCACCATTTTCCGTTTGTGCGAAATCCACGCGGTCATCTGTTTTTTTGATTTTGTACAACAGTACCGTGGCGTGGAGACTATCAGTGATTTTTTACGAACTTGTGCAAAAAATTAAAGAAAAAGTGCGAAATGACGATTTCTAGCTCTCCTTGGTGATATTGTTTCCGAAAAACTTATTTTGCACCCCTGGATCTATCTAAAAAAGTTATAATCGTACTTTCAGGATGACCCTCGTAGTAACATCTACCTTTCTATTTGCGCGCGCATCACTTTCTCTTCTTCCCCCACGTCTCATAAAATGAAGTGGAATGCGGACGTGTAAGAGACAAGTCGAAAGAAACAACGGATAGCCTTGACTGCGAGAAGATGTATTCTTGCAACCAAGCTCGTTTGTAATCTCGTGACTGTAACGTCTTCTCGCTTTGAATACAGATAATATAGATGAGTGAGACACCGTCATAGGCGCCCACCTCATGCATCGGGATTTTAAGATATTGAACTTATAGCAAAATTATAATATGGAAAGCTAATTAAAACTTAAAAACATAACTGTTTTACCGGTTTTCATTTTTGATTTATTTTAGATTCGAAATCCTATTTTATTTGGTCGATGGATTATTTTAGTCCTTTGGGATAATTTTCATTTAAATCGTGTATACAGCTCTGAAAGAGGTCCCCGTTGAGGCCTTCGAGAGGGTTTATCGAGCCCAGAATAGTCAGTGGAAAAAATATGTAGAAGCTCCTGGATATTACTTTGAAAAATATTTATAAATATACACTTAAACCTTTTTTTGTGCGGTAGATGCATTCCGCGAAAAATCGCATAAAAAAACTATGACTTGCATAGAAAAGTGAAGATGCGTTCCATGAATTTTAAAAACCGCATAACTTTGAATCAGCTATATAAAATATATCCAAAATCGCATAAAAAAAGTTTAAAAAAAAATAAGGCAATTAAATAACATTTTAAGGATGTCTAGCATCTGACATCTCAAAAGCCAGACATCCAATAGAAAAATACCAATTATTTTAATTACAAACTATCAACGCTGTATGGTAATTTTCGTTGCGATTTTCGATGACTCAAAATCGCTCTCTTCTTCGGAAGAAATAGTATACCCAGGGTTAATGTCATCATTGTTCTGTAAAGATTTTCTCTTTCCAACAATATAATTCATAATTAGCAAAGATGGCACTGTAGTCCCTAACTAAAAAAAATCACAAAATGGCGACTATTTAAAAAAAACAGTAGTAATTTTTTGGTTTTATTTTGTCAGTTTTAATTTTTTTTAAATAGTTAAAAAATAAATTTTGGCATAAATCTGTTAGGAATAATAGAGTATTATACAGAAAAATTTCGAATTATAATTTTTTTCCAAATTTCGGTTAGTGTTGATGATTTATTTCCCATTTAAAACAAAATATCTCTATACGTACTCTTTATGAAATTAAAAAAAATACTTTAAAAAAACCGCATAACTTCGAAATCGCATAAAAAAAAAAGTCGCACAAAAAGAGGTTTGAGTATATATATATTTCATGACTTATGGGACGCAACCTGTACTAACCAAATGTGATCTGGATTTAATAAGATACTATATGATTACTTAAATGTCTTTAATTACCCTATTAAATTTGATAAATCAGCAAAACATTTTTATTTTTGTTTCAGTGAAGTCATTCAGAAGTCGTAGCAGTGATCGCTTTCCAGCAAGATGATTAGTTATACCGTCACGAGGTAAGCCTAAATAAATGCGATATTTTTTTTACACGAGATCCACAGATGTTTCTCCGGGGGTTGGTTCGGATGACCGTAGATAATATATGGATGGTTGGATGGTCTTTGTAGCAAGCTGGCGTCGGAATATATGAGAAATTATAATGGTCTTAATTACAAGGCCTGGTGTTGTTGAGTACACCAACGGTGCGGTTGCTACAACCTTTAGTGTTGTAGTGGTTGCTTTATGCTTCTACAGACACCGCTATACATTCGACGTTTTAAATGTAAATTAAACACCGCATATATATATCGACGCTGAAATTTATTTCGGATGAGTAAAGCCAATCAAAAAATGCTCAAAAAATTATTCATCCCCATCGGGGAGGATTTGACCCCGTTGGATTGTAATGCGGTCGTGGCCGGAGCTGGAATGCTGATGGCCGCATCGCGTTGCTCATATTGTATTTTTATCCAGATTTTATTGGATTCCCGAGACAGTTCTGGAGTTTCTAAAAGATTCAGACTTTATTTGCATGTTATTTAAACGCCGACATTGCCGGTTTAGTATTGGAATTCCACACCCCTTATGAATCCTTTCTCTGTTATGGCTTATGAAAGGTTGTGGTCTTGTCTGATACTCAGACCATTGGCAGTCGAAGAAATTTAGACAATCTGAAGAATTTAACCAGAAAATTACGACGGTTTATTAAACAGTATACCAACATTCGCCAATATTTACATTTAAAAGCATAATAAAATATCTCTTATTACTAATTGAATACCAACTTTAAGATTAATTTCCACAGTGAAATTCATAAACAGGATAGCTTAAACAATTTTCATGAAATCAATAAATGTTTTCAATCTTCGAACAACTGTACAACTTCATTTTATTAGGTTATCCCGAAAGATTTTTTTTTACATAAAACAAATCGATATAAAATAAAATCCCTTTTATTATTAATAATTAACTACCACCTCTTCTATGAGCATTCTATCCCTTTCCTCTGTACTTTTTACAATTTCCCAACTGGTTTACAGATTTTGAATTATCATGTTGTATAAATTCTTCGCTTTGGAAGCAAAAAAGGGAAAAAAGACAGTTTTTTATATCCTCCAAATTCATACTTTTTGCATCCAAAAACTGCTGAAATCCCTTTAAAATACCACAAAATGAATATCGAACTTCGAGCTTGATTTTGTGCACGTTATTCTTTATTCACCCATTGCTTTTGGCGTTTATTCCTTGAAAAATCAAGATTTGCCTCCACTGAAACTCGTAGAATGTCGTTATCGAACGTGTTAGGCCTCTCACGCCCCAATTCATCCAGCAATTAAAATATGCACGATCGAAATCTGGCACTCTTTGTACTTTTTTGAGAAAATTTTAAACGTCTAAATCTGAGCAATGATTGTTTCAAAGTTATTATTAATAAAAAATAAGTGTTTTTTCCACTGTCCTTAAGCTGACCGTATGCAATGCTTACAGAAGTGGCTCGTCGCCATTGGAGTCTCGCAGCTGAGAGGTCTCTCTCTGTCTAAGATTGTAAATATCTTGGTTGTTGTGTAAAAAACAACTGTAATAAATACGGATTGAAATAGTCCTGCAGAAGACCAATAGATGGTTTCGCGCTGACAACAATATATACATGTTTAAATGACAACATGTCGGTTTAATTCAAATAAATAATTTAATGGGGGGCGTCCTCATTGCGTATGATAATCGATGCAATATAAACGACCAACTCCAGCGATTAGCACTTTGATAAATCGAAAATAAATACTGACAGGTACCAAGTCCCCTTCTCGGCATAAATTTAGCAATCTCCATTAAATTTTCGGACAATTCCACCTTCACAGTTTCGGGCCTGACACGCGTCCCGGGGAATGTCTGAAGTTTTACAATTAGTCAGTCTGTTTCGTTTATCCTTCTTCCCTCGTTCGCTTCGGATGGGATCGGATTTAGTTCGAGCAAAAAAAAAGTTTTAGGCCGTCCTTCAATGAGGAAAGTCTTTTAAACAAAACGATAAAATCCTCTATAATCGCTTTCTAAATCTTCAAAGCCGATCTTTTTTATTGCCTATATCGGAGCATTTCGCAAAAACAGCGCCTTCCCCGTCGGTTTACTGCTACTGAGTCTAAATAAGATTGTAGGGGAAGAAAAATAAAAATGATATCTGCCAGCGCGATTTTTTCCGAGTAGCTTCCCTGAAATGTGTTTTTCGGCTTATTTTTTATTTTTCTGGATTAACCAAAACTCGCTTAAAAAGGCAAACATAAAGAATCAAAATAATATATAAAATACTTAACTTTAACGCAGTATGTTTAAAAAAAAAGCGCTAAGGAGCGCTGAACGCCACATTAGCGTGCGTACTCTCCCTGGGATACTCGAACGCGCACGCCAAAGTGACGTTGATATTCATCAAAGGGTTAAATACTATATGGCATCCATTTATTGCGTCGGGTGGCGGACTGAGCGGGGGCGCTCTCAGAGCAGAGTCTCTGGGCGGCTTCCACGTGCTCCCACGTACACGTGTGATGTAACCGGATGGATGGATGGATGGGGGTGAACGGGAATTGAATATAATGACTTTCTCTCTAGATAACTCTTAATACAACACGAGAAAGAGAGATAAAGATCTAGCTGCGGGAAGGACGTTCTCTCGCAACCAAGGCTAACTGATGGCACTGTTAAAATAACACATTGCGTCTAAAGAGAGATGAAAGATCGCTTTATTCTTGAGTCAAATGCACTGCATAAGGTAAGACCTGAGTTGGTTCTTGCATTTTTAAAGCTGCTCATTGCTCCAAATTATTAGCTTCTTTATACTTCAAGGAAATCATTAGCGAAAGCTGCTAGAAAATATATTTTGATCAAATTTAGAATATTTTCAGTCAAATAAAAAGCAAATTCTATTAATTTAGGTCGATTGTTAAAATAAATCTATAAAATGACAAGAAAACGAGAGTCATTCAGAAAGTAGGACAAGGGTTCCTGAGGCCGGGGGATTTTTTTTTTCGAAGTTGGTGCATCTGGCGTGAAGAGAGATGGATCCCAATGGTCATTTTGCTCAGTCACAGTAAACTCTTTCAATGGATAGGTCGTTACACGGTCCCGCCAATTCCTATAGTCAAGAAGTGGGTTGGGTTGTTCAGAGAAGGTCGTACTTATGCTCACGACGAGGAAAAGATGTTCACGCTCAGAATTTTTGGATATTTTTGCACATGAAGAAGAAGCTTTTCCATACTATATCGTAATGGGAGATAAGATGTTGGTGTGTACACACATTCAAATTCAAAAGACAATCACTTCAGTGGCGTCATTCATCTTTCCCAGAAAAATATTCAAGACGACCCATTCAGCCGGTCAGATCGTTTTGGTAGATTTTAAGCCTAAAAGGACTACCATTAATTCAGAAATTTACTGAAATATCCTAAAAAGCCACCCAACCACCCAAACAAATCAGAGGTCAGCCTCCTGCGTGACAACAACAGACTACACACCACGCGAGCTTCACAGAAGCTGCTGACATCGTTTGGATGAGATATTGTCACTCGTCCCTCTATTCCCCCGACTTGATGCTTTTGGACTATCATCTTTTCACTAAGCTTTAAGACATGGGTATGTCACTACATCCCAGAATCTAAAAGACAATCTGATAAGAGGTGGCGGTAGAAGTCTACGACGTTGGCATACAAATGCTGGTTCGCTGATGACAGTATTTTTTAATTAGGGTATGATGAAAGTTGATATAAAATCAATTAATTTATTTGGCATATTGTGTCATTAAGGGACGATATAATTAATTCTGTTGATAAAAAATACAATTTTAGCATTAATTAAATTTGCGGCTCGTATTTAGGACGCCAGCCCCCCTAGTTCCTGTCACCCGCCAGTATGCACCGCAGGCTCCGAATTCATCCCCCATTCCAGATGATTAACGAGACCAATTTTGCAAACAAATGTACATAATATTAGAAGACGAATTTCATAATATCCTCAACGCAGAGATGATTGTCAGAGCTTAGTTGAATGGAATTGTAGTACATTTATGCAAAATAATGGGGACCATTCATCTCGCCGCTGCTTATCATTCCGGCAGCCTCCCCGATAAAAGTCTATGACGACCTTTGCAGCCTTAACAAACTTGTCTCAGTGTAATTCAGCAGATTAAATAAATTGTTGTGATTTAAGTGAAAAATGGATATTCCGAGTAAGCCATTCCGAGTGCTTCGTAAACGTCTCGGTCTTTTGAATTATTTATTGTTGACATTCTTGCACGCCGCCCTGTGCTGGATTTGATGTCGAAGATCACAGATTTTTTCCAGACTATCGTCGATCACTTAGTGCAACGTTTTGGATACTGTTGAGTGCTCTACTGAAATATTGTCGCTTGAGTGCTCCCATTGAACTTAAGCGCCCCGGGCGGAGTAATACTTGTACCCCTTTCTTTTACATATACTTGTAGTACATGAAATACTATTATTGGAGCATTGCTATTACCATATTCTCACAAATAAAATGTGTATTTAGTTAAAAGACTGCAAATTTACATGAAACGTTCAAATGAATCATTCAAATCATACAAAAAAAATTCCAAGTTAAATTTGATTCCATTCATACTATTGATAAGAAGCTTTAAACGTAAACAAAAAATTGAATTGTCAGCTCGCAATGGTGTCAGACCAAAATCTTCTCACTCACAATGGCGTCAGATCAGAATTTTCCCGCTCGCAATGGTGTCAGATCAGGGTCTTTTTACTCGTAATTGTATCAGATCAAGGTAACCTCGTTCGTTATGGTATCAGATCTAAAAACCATTTCATGTATGCAGGGGATTTTTCATCTGCTTAGAAGAATAATTGCAATTCTGACTCCATTTATCAATACTCTTTTAATACATATTTTTTTCCACGAATGTGCATTACAAATTGCCTTCAAAATAATAACCTAACGTTGAGGCAATTATACTCCATGTAATAAAAATTAACGCCATTTTTAATTAATTAGCCAGATTAACACCGACATATTCCATCTCTCTTTGTTATTTTAAGAGCGCCATCTTCTGTGTGTGCTTGCAATACCGATCGATCGCTTCTTGTGCGGGCACCGAATCCTTGTTGGGTGGTGACGCGCAAGAGGCGGAAGTTGAATAGATTTGTTGGTTAGCCTTGGTTGCGGAAGGACGTCCTTCCCACAGCCAAATATCTCATAATTTCTTTTCCATTTGTATACCAAAATTAAATATCCCTGAAATCCATGAAAAAGAAATATACCTGTAATGAGTTTGATGAAAACAATATAATAAGTTATCAAGAATATTTGGGGGTTGATAGAGGAGAAATATCGACTGGAAATAGCAGAGGTGGACCTTTATACATTTTTGAGTAAATATTGTGAGTTTTTCATTAAAAAACGAGACTTTAAGCATCACCTGCTGGCACATCTGATGATGCTAAAATATTCAACGCACCCCGAAGGATGGCTTTTAGTTTGCTCCCGTTCCTATTCATTTTTAACGATCACCAAATCCATAACGTGACATAAAACTTATTTGCTTCTACCGCCTTTTTTTTAATTAAGATACAATAATTCACCCTTCCGTTTCAACAAATAGGGTAAGCCATTAAATAATTAATTAGCTCGTGAAATATTTTTTCGGCTTATACAATATTTTTCCACTGCTATTAATTTCGTTTCAATTTTTCACGTGGATTGTTCTTGTAATTAAGAATCAATTGTACCGCTTAAATTGATCAAAATGTTGGCGAAAATTGAGTTTTGTCATGTTTGTGGAAAACGTGACTCCACGAACCACATTTATTTTGACCATCGAACCATTTTATGGTGAATTTAATAAAGTTGTATAAGCTCAACTACGTCATTCCGTATAAATTTATTTATCAGCAATCGCTTTAGGCAATTTAAGGAATTCAAATTGATGTAGATGTATTACTTTTTGCGATTGAATCTCAGATGAAAATCAAACATGCATTACTGTGTAGAAGGCTTTTTCTATGTCGAACAACTCCGCGTGCGGTATGATCCTAGAGTCCCAGGAGTAACCACATAGCGTATTTTTCGGCGGTCTTTTAATCTCCAGGCAATCTACGTGTAGTGTTTCTAAGCGCCCACACCTTCCACATCGCGCCCTCCAAAGGAGACGATGCCTTACGAGGAAGACTGACTTCAGACATAATAAGTCTAACCTCAGTTTGAAAGGAGCTACAGCACATGACGGACTGCAGGGACTCCCTCTTCTCCATGGTACTCTTGTCGGTTTCAATCATTTGTAGTATCTAGCCACGGAGACGAATCGCCATCAGAGAAGCAGATCTGTTGTCCTCCAAGTTCCCTATGCTATTAAAGATAGCGGTGTTGTCTTTTATCAACAGTTCCACATTCGACTTTACACGAGGTAAGCCGCTCACCCAACTAATCTTAACTGGGTCACCCTAAGTATCGTTTGATGATGAATCTGACGAAGCCGCTTTCGTCCACGTCGACTCCACATCATTACCCCAGGGATTCGACTGTTACCCACAGGCATAGGGTAAGCCTCTCTTCTTGGGGTATTATGAGTGAGCATCATAAACCTATTAAAAATGAATTTCAATAATAAATTGTATCTATGATATTTGATCCAATTTAGCCCATTTTTGACGTAATAAGTCTTATGGCGCAAAATTTTTTTCGTCCCAATTCTACATCATTAGAATTATTACATTTTTTCATCCGCCGCAAGGGAAAAATACACACGTAAGACTTTTTTATGCCAATTCAAAAAGTATTAAAAAAAAAATAATCTCATTCAAATAAAATGTTTTTCAGCTCGATTCGTATGGTGTGGGGAACAGATGGATTTTTCTCCTACGAAACCTTCTACGGATCTTTCTGAGAAAAAACTCACAGACGTAGTTGTGCTTTTTGTCTATTACCGAGATGTTTTTTGCTCGGCCTTTGAAATATTTTATGCTTCCACAGCACTATGGCCTTATAATTAAATACGTTCGGGTAAAAAATCATTTTAAATGAGCTTATTTCTTCGGGGAAATTCTAAAATTACGGGTAAAAACAGAGGTTTTTTTATTTTAATTTTCAAAACGAAAAATTCAAGAATATTTTGCCATTAAAATATCTTTAAACAATTCGTATCCTAGAAATATTTAATTTCTGACACCATTGCATATAATGGTGTCAGAAGTTGGATATTATAAGCCAACCACTTTGACGTTTAAAATTTTGTTAATTTTGTCAACCAAGGATTTATACGAAGTGAGGATATCAAATCATTGGTAAATTAAACCTTCAATGACGGCCCGCAAAACTTTTAAAAAATGAATATTTGTTTGTTCGTGTGTAATGCGCTGTCAAACCGTTCATCAGATTGTGATAAAACTTCGTCCCCTTATTGCTAAGGATTGCACAAGTAACATAGGCATAGTCTTATATACAAAAATAATATAACAATACGCCGGGTACTAGCTAGTATTAATATATAATTAAATTAAGTTTATAAATATGTACTTATTATAATATATGCTTATAAGGGGGTGTGTTATCCCAATTATTAAAGTATTGTGAGTGGAAAAAAAAACGAAAAAATATGTTTTACAAGTGGAGGAAATTAAGTCGAAATACTTGAGAATTCTCAACCCTCGTCGTTGCTCGTCTTAATACTTTAATTGTGTAAATTAAACTTTCGACAATGCGGCCATCGTAAGACAAAAACTCTTTTATTAAATTTTTTTCATCGCTTATTGGAAATTAATTTTGATTTGATGCGGGACTGGGCGGTGGGGTTGGGTGATTTGGAAATATTCTCACTTGTTGAATTTACACATTTGACAGAATATCGATAAGCATTGCGAGGGGGTTGAAGGTGGAAAACTTTGTTAATACTTTTCATTTTGCTTAATTAAATTTTTGACATGTTTCGGGCCACTTGAAGGGCTGCTCTTTTGTATGGGCACACGTTAATATCGCAAAAGAAAAGAATATCCGAACAAGGTTTCTTGATAATTAAAAAAATACTTTAAATATCTAATAATGAAACTATGTCGGCCGTTTAAACTCATCTCAGGAATCTATAGAAAGAACTTTGAACAAAAGACTTGTCTGATGCGATGATAGATGATTGCTATAAGAGAGGGTAGGATATATTAAAAACGGAGAATCAATTGTTGTTATGATGTAGTTTTGATGGATCATCAATGATTTGCCTCACGTGCGGGTGAAGCGATGACAAGCACCTCACCGTACGCTAAAAATTATCCATTCTTATACTCAAATTTTCTTTAGAGTACGATAATTGATTACAAAGCTTCTGATCCATAATATTTTTTTTGTATTTGTAAGAATGTTTTATGGCAATAAGTATAAAATATTAGGGTGTCCCATAAGTTTCTTTCGTTTTCATATTAAGAAAAAAATAAACAATAATTTGTTTTGTATCAAAATTTATTGAATAATATATAACCCATTATGTTCTATTACCTCTCTCCATCTCTCCAGAAGCCTTATAATGCCCTCTTGCCAAAATTTACCAGGTTTGTTGGCAAAATATTGATCAAGGTACATTTTTATATCATTTTTTGAATTAAAATTTTTACCACGTAAAGAAATTTTTAATGAAAGAAATAAATAATAATCTGAAGGGGCAATGTCCAGAGAGTATGAAGGATGAGGTAAAACATCATGCGTATAGCATACCTGTAGGCCCTGTACGTCAGCATTGTGACGTATGGTGCCAGCGCATCATAAACTTGATCGACCAGGTCAGTCTTACCCCACGGTAACATCCTCGCAGAGACTTAACTCGGCGCAGCGCTTGGCACTGATGCGGCTGACGAAAGCTTATCGAGCGGTGGCGACGGACAGCCTACTGATCTTGGTGGGAGTCCTCCCAATGGATCTGAAACTCCAGATAATGGCTGCAGTTTATAGATGGCGGAAGGGCCACTCAGTAAGGGTTAGCGACTCACTCCTCACAGAAGAGGAGGCGGCGGAGATAATTGACGATAAGGCTTCTCTGAGGATATGAGCTGAGGACGCGACTACAAGAACGTGGCAGAACAGATGGTTCATTTCAACAAAAGGCCGCCACTTGTTCCAATTTTTCGACTCTGTCGAGACGAGACTTAAAAGCAAGGAGGCTACGCCCAATCATTGGACGGCGCAATTCCTCATGGGTCACGGTCATGTTAGTGTCCGCTTAATGGGACTTGGGCTGTCGGATCGCTCACATTGCCTGCACCGAGCATGAATGCAGAACATGTTCTGTGGTCGTGCGAAGGCATGGGGGCTTAGCAGGAGGTACTTCTGTGCCTTGTCCGCGGGCCATGTGAGGGGCCAGTGATACACAAAGATCTAGTGACCCGTCCCGGCGCTCTTTGCGCCTTCAACGCGTTTTGTCAGAGCTTCGGCGCGAAATGCGTCGACGGCGGCTACTACGCCAAACACTGATCCACTCCAGAGGCTGTTGGGGCTGGTACCGCCAAGTAGAGTAGAGTCACACCCACATGTAAAGATAGAGCAATACACTCACATAACACTCGTTGTCGACCACACAGTAAATGCGTCTCCAGCTGAAGCCTTCTGCTGGAGCTAGAAGGTTTCTCGCATCCTACACTTACAGGCCCTTTCTATTTATTATGGTTTCGCGCTTTGCATTGCGCTCGGTCACCAGGTTGAGCAGATGTTGGTTCCTTCAGGGGGACATTAAATTAGTTATACACTAATTCTTAGTGTTGTTAGATGTGTAGGATGTCATAAGGTAATTTTTTTACTTAACCTTGCGTACATGCTCGGGGATGAGTGCACCCCCCCCCCCCAAACCCATTTTTTTAAACGGGTGAAAACTTAAGTCCCAACCCAAACCCCGTCGGGTTTGGCTGATTATTTACTGAACAAATTGATTCAAATTTAACCACCAAACGTCGATTAGTCGACTCGATAGGACGATTGTGGCGAGGATAAAAAATGTTTCTGGAGGAGAGTAATTATTTTGAAAATAAAATTTGATAATTTACACATGTTGTATAGAACTTTAACTTTTCATGGTAATATGCCATATATTAATACATAATTCACAACTTTTTAAATAGATATTGCTTTAATAATATGGCCGCTATAACCTAACAAACTTAGAGCATCCCTATTGAAAGACCCTGTATAATCCATATATACATATGTCTTTAAGGTAAAATAAATATTATTCATAGTCTAATTTGAGATAAATTTAAAGCAATTATCATATTTATGAACAGATTATACAAGTGGATTCCTTCGTTGACTGTATGCACGCGCTAGCAAAACCATGTCGATCTAAACACACACACAGCCATGCAAATGCTCGCTTATTTTAACAAGACAATATTAATTAAATTTGATAATCCGCCACGTTCATTTCTTATCATATTTGAACATACATTTTTTAACATAGAATGGATTTAACTATAATTACAGTAACATCCGTCTACAATTACACTGGAGTCATAAAATTTCAACTGCGAATAATATTCATGACTGACGAATGATTTACGACATTCCATAATCCACGACTATCATATACCTAGTTTTGGCAGCGTCCCTGTCAATTTATCAAGCGAAATGTGCAAATTTTATGACATTTTTTCGCTACGGGTTGCGAATTAATGTCGCTTGGATTTTGCGAAAAGAGGGTGGGAATAAAATAAATGTGGTACGATTGCGGGTCGATGTGCTGATAGTGTTGCCGGATTGATTAAAGAGTAGTCCTTGAAGGCATGTCCTTGGATTAAATCCTCAGTACGAATGACTTGCAAAGGTACATTTTAATTATCTGAGATCCCCATCTTAATTGCACGTCATGTATTCTACACCAGACCTGGGAGTCGGGATAGCTAACCCATAATGAATTAGGGAAGACGTGAGGGCCATGGACGAGTGGAAACGACTATCACTCCTCTTCGGAAATTGGATTTTGGATTTATACCTAAATACGGTCGAACAGTTGTTCATTTGGGGGTATCAAAACGCGCCAAAACAATTCATAGGATCTAGATTATACTCGATGTGTATTAATCCCTGTAAAGTTGTCTACGTACAACATTATGCGTATATTTATCACTTTGATTGTGATTTATCTTCTTTAACCCATTGATTAGGAATAACGCATATATGCGTTCAACTTTTAATACTCAAAGGCAAACCATCGCAGAATTATAGCACGCGGGTTCATTCTTCTCTCGGGCCGTTATGTAGCCAGACAGATGAGAGAGATGTCTGGCTGTGGAAAAATGTGCTTCCGCCAAGACCAACCACCGATTGTACTCCAACTTCCATCTTCTGCATATCACCACCCGACCAGCAACGGCGTACAAGCAAGAACCAATCCGTCGATATTGCAGACACAATGTGTTTGTAGCGTCACGCTACACTCTTCCTCCCTTAATTTCGACCGTCCCCGATCGATCACATATTTTGCATGAAACAAATTTTCAAGAAAAAATATGCCTTCTTAAAAATATTATTTGACCGTATTGTTTGGCTGTCAATATTGTTTCCGTGGGAACGCTTTTCGGATTATTTTTATAAAATTGACTATTTTTAAATGTCACCTAAAAAAATTAATATAAAAATGAGAATTCATCATAAAATAATAAATCTAAATAAAACCCTCTATCTTCAGCCCAAGAAACAGCCCTTACATAACTCATACAACCAAGTGCTCATACATGTCGATTGCTTTATTTTTCATGAAATATTTTTATATTATGCGATAGCAAGGACAGATTATTTTTCAGCAAATTTTGTTCATTTTTTCTCATATTTTTTTGCCAAATCAAATACGTCGTTAATTTTGTTTTCCACAACACAATTTCCATTTATCCCGAGAGCTGAAAGGAAATTTGCCCTGAAGCCTTTCATGGTAATGTATCAAATGAAAAGCGTTGTTATAGCCACTCAATTATCACCATACTACAGTATGTGATGTTCTACAACTCCGATTGCGCTCCACGCATCTTCTACGGCGTTCAGCCATTTTATTAAGGGATGATTAATTTTTTTTTTCTAAATTTCGCCGATGAGGTCTTAATCTGGGACCGAATTACGAGCAGTCGTCGCCGAAATACCTCCGAATCCTTCATCGAAATTCCCGTATATAAATCAGATTTTCGACGTTTATTGACTTTTAATGATTCGAAGAGTGAGGCGCCAGCATTATCCTGTCAGTTCTACGGGCTATTAAATGGCATTTGATACTTATCTCGCCCGCAATCGAAGTGAAGTTTGAAGTCAGACTTAATCGAATTGCTCTCATAAAATGAGGTTCGCCCTCGATGAAGAAAATTTTGCAAAAAAATATTCGAATCCATGGAAATTCGGCCAGAAGGCGAAGGAATTGAATATTTCAAACTTGATTTGTTATCTGATATTTTTTCGGATTTAATTTTCCGCAAAAGCTATAAAGCCTTCATATATTTAGTCGCGGAAGCTTTAAGCTCGTGCGAACATCATTATCTTTGTTATCAATCGAAATGCTACAAATGACTCGATAATCGCTTTTATTGTCATACAAATATGTATTTTGAATATTTTCCGATTATTCATTCCATTAAAAAGGTTGGGAAAAGCTACGTATGTACGCCATCTATGTGCAAGGTCTGCTGAAAACATCACTGCTGTGCGTAAGAGTGTACGGGACAACCCGAGACAATCAGATTATCATCGTTCACAACTTAACCGTTTTGTACATAAGGTTGTATTAAACATAGTTCAACGTGTAAGTCTGATATTAATAACTGAAAACCAAATCCAATTGAATCCAAAATTAAGAGGATGATAGTATATATGGAAACAATAAAATTGTTAAGCATTATCTATCTTCTAATATATAAAAATGAATTGGGTTTTGTTCGGTCGAAATGCGCTGCCATACTGTTCATTGTATTGCGATAAAACTTTGTCCACTTATTGCTAAGGATTTCGCTAGTAACATAAGCATGGTCTAGTCTAGTATATAAAAATCAATGTTTGTTTGTCCGTATTTAATGCGTTGCCATACCGTTCATTTGATTGCGATAAAATTTTGCCAACTTATTGTCTGCACTTTCTTAAATAATATAGGTATAGTACAATTAGCTCACAATCAATGTTTTATATGTATGTTTGTTCATGTTTAAAATAAAACCAACAAAATAAAATAAATTTCATTATTTCTATCATTCCAATTAAACAAGATAGCTCTTTAAAATTTCAAACGATATATTTAGAATTATTACTTCTGTGGCAACAACGCACCATAGAAGATACCAGCTGATACCAGCAATATTAATTCGATTTTTTTGAGATATGAACGTAAGAGCGTTAATAAAAGGATAGTCCCAGAAGTAACTGACCTAACAAGAAAAACACAAAAAGTTGGAAAAGGCCGATTCACCCTTTTCAGTCAATTTTTTGACAGTTCCTTTATCTGACGTCCTGTGGACATATTTTAGCATGCTGTCGGATCGCGAGGTGCTAATTCGATATAACAGCGGTCTAATATTTGGACCGGTTGGACACGGAAACCAATTTGGGAATAATGCATCCCAGGTATTTATGTATTATATTAGTAGTAGCTAGTTCATCCCCCCACACTCAGAGCGCAAGAGGTCACAAGTAGTGGAGAAAAAACAGATCATTGCAAACTTCGCCTGTTTACCTATTCGCCTGTGGATAACAGTCAAACCCATCGAGTAATGATGTAGAATAGAGGCGGACAAAAGCAGCCTCATCAGTTTGCTCATCAAACGCTTCTGGAGTAACCCAGTTAATATGAGCTATGTACGCAGCTTACCTTGTGCTGCGTACCCACAAAGCGGAATGTTCTACGAAAGAGGCAGGCACTTGGAAGCTTTGTGCGAAGCGTTTCTCGGGGGATCAAAAGAGCGGTGGAAGACATTATTGTGTGGTTAGTCCGAGAATCAGAGATCGAGCGATCGCCTGTGAAGTGATCCCGATATTGTTGTTTTAGCTCCATGGAGCAAGTACGAATTTACGCTTGGCCGGAGCGTCCGTTCGGTGAGCTCCGTTCGCCTTTATGTCCACGCGTATCTACGAGTTTCTGTATCGAATGCTCAATTCAACTCCGATCACAAGCTTCTGCGTCTACGTCACACTATCATGTTTCCTAGCGTTTTGAAACTTAAAACTTAAGTTTTATAAAGTAGGTACTTTCTACCATAATATATTTTTAAAACAACAGCCGCCATCTACAAGTCAGGTCAGGTACTTTTGGAATTAGTCTCGTATATGCTTCAATTCGTAATTAATATTTTATACTCTTGCCGTATAGCTCTATATATTTCCATTTAATAATTAGGAGCCTACATAGTAACCAATTAGCTTTCCATGGTGTGCTCGATTCTCATTCTACAAAATATAATAGATCCACCATCTCTGATTAGACAAACTCAACACCTGATGAATAGTCTATTCACATCGGCGAGGCCTTTCACAAAGGCTCTGATAAGATCTTAATATGAAAACTCTTCCAACCCCCTCAAAAGGGGGAAATCCCGCTAGAAAATGAATTGCTTTCGAAGTAAAAATTGAGAAATCTTCTTTGTTAGATTATTTCTCACATGCAAAGTTACACAGGCTGGGGGCATCCATCTCCCGCCCCCCAACCTTTCGCATCGGACCCGGGAACCTCTCCCCGTTCACCGTCGGGGATTACCTGGAGACGGTTATTGTTAAAACTTGTGTGTTCAACGCTTATACAGCTCGGAACGCGCTCCCCGGCACTTTCATCAACTTGAAAGACCGCCAAATGCCTTTTCAAAGTTTTTGATGACATGAAGAAAAATGAGATGAATTTGAGTGCTCTAAGGGCATCACTTATCCTTGTAAACACAGGATGATGGATGAAGATGGAGATGCGGCATTATTTCCGTGACAATTTACGGTTGCATTGATGAAATTTTTACAATAATAAATCCGAAATATAGAGTATTTAAATAAGGACGATCGATTTTCAAACGACAAAGTTATGTGTAAGATGTTCACTCAAGTTTTATTTCATTTCAAATAATATTTCATGGTGTTAAGTATGAAATAAAACGTCGTTCAAATATCCGCCACGACTTTGCTTGGTGTCCCGCAATCGGGATGTCAAATTTTCTAAGATTTTGTCGCATTGATTTAGCTCTATTTGCTAAATGGCGTTCGTTATGTTGACTTTGAGGGCATCAAATGTTTGCAGTTTTTATGCATAGATCTGCAATGCAGCCTTAATGTCCTAGAATTAGAGGGAACGATCACAAGGTTTCAGTGTCCAACCGGTCCAAATTTCGAACCACTGACACAGTGAAAAAGTGAACACAGAACATGGTCTGTGTCCATGAACGGATCTCCGCATGAAAACTCCGAACTCAGTGAAAGTCTAAAACTAATCACCCGTGTCCTGTAAGGAACTGGGACGTACAATGATCAGGGATGATCTAGCGACATCTCAAGCGGTGCATAACCGAGGAGAAAAAACGGGAGAGGTGGCGGCCGCCAACCGACGCGGATCACCTCTTCTTTAAACGTACTACTGCCACTTCCTTGGCGCGACGATGGAGATCACCGCATCTGAGGTGTCCTCCTCTGTCGGAATTTTCCTACCACTGATTACCGGGATATTAACGTTTTAGGTGAAGAAATTTGCACCTCGATACTGAATCTCAAGTACAATCGCTGGACGCCCTTGTATGATATCAATAGAGAGTATCCTCTAATGCTCCAGTCACTTGCCGTGATACGTGACATCAGGCAGATATGTTCCATGAAGCTCCGCGACTATTCCAGAGTGATCCCCAAGTATAGAGTTGATTTCATGAATTTTACTCCAATGCACTAATCATGCGTATTCATGGAGGTCGTAACAACTGCACCTTAAGGAGGAAAACTCGTGACTTGGATACCCAGAACGTTAATCTGTTCAATTGATTTCATTCTCTGATCTTCTCCAGAGACTTCTACCAACAGCATGAGGTTATCCGCCGCAAAACGTTCCACAAGACTGATCCCAGTTTGGATCTGCAAAATAGGGCCACTAAATTGAATCCGCATGATGATCTTCCACGATAATTTGCCATATAATACTAAATATTTCACAATTTTATAGATATTGCTTCAACAATACGGTCCCTGTACCCTAACTAATCTTGAGCGTCCCTGTTGAAAGATCCCCATAAATAGAATAAAATGTACGTAAGCGAGTCTTTATAAAAGTCAGCGGATTGATATTTATATATAGAGGGTGCTGAAAGGAACGGCGGCTTCCGAGAATTTTCCGTTTGTTCTAATTGTAAATGAAAATCTTTCCCCCTTTTATTTCTTCGGGGAAGGATTTAAATTACAGGTAACTTTCCTGTGTATTAATTAAGCGGAGGGTTGGGGTAAACAACACCTGTTACACGAATCACAATTAAGAAGACTTACCATTTAGAAGATCGTTGCTTTTTGAGACGTGCTCTCCGTTCGGAATTCCTCTCCTTTATTCTTTTCGCTATTTATCTATCCAACAATATTCTCTTCTTATTCGCGAAACATCAAAGAGTTAAATTGTGCAAACAGTTCGCTTTATTCTTAGACTTGGAGGAGATTACCGCTCTTGATTTTTTTTCGTTTCCCATCAGTTCGAAATGAAGATTGCAAAACAAAACATTCGGGGGACATTTAAATCCTTTTTTTGCGTTTTGCACATTTTTTCTCGTCTCGATTAAATGCGAAATTTGCGAACAAATTAACGAGCGTGTAGCGGGACAATAGAATTCCGCTGTAAAGAATATGGGCACTTAAGGTGAAAGTAAATTATTTTCATTCATCTTCCAGGGAATTTTATTGTCCCCGGGTCGGCGCGGAATGAATAGTCCCAGGAGCAGGCTTTTATGTCCACCTCTGGCTAGGTAATGCGAGTAGAAAAGAGTCATGTGATATATTGGACCGGAGGATGTCCGAAAACGAATGACAGGACCTAGATCACTCGAAAGAACCTTAGGGATTTTCCAATATCGCTAATAACAATATAAAACGTAAGAAAAGAAAATAATATGACCCCGATCTACTAAATTGGAGCGTTTTATAATGTAAGAAGACTATTATTTGACATACGAGCAACGTGAACAAGCAATTTTAGCACAGATAATATTTTATTTTCATGTAAAAAGATAGGATAAATTGGTTTGAAAGTCACGAAAAGTCGCGGAAGAATCGCTTGTAGTGTGTGCGCGTCACTTTTCTTTCAGGATCGCGCAGCGTGAGTCAAGCGTGTATATCAATAAATGAACCTTAACACTGTTGATATTGTTAGGCCCTATAATAACGTTTCAAATTTAATCACATTTGTTATCATGCCGAGCCTTTTAGAGGTTAGCTGTCCACTCGTCTGTCTGCTGATTAGATTCTGGAGTACAGTGATGAATCCATGTTTAATCCATTGTCACATACTGCATGAAAAAAAAATTGTGCTAAAATAGCTCTAAACAGCGCTCTGAATTGTGGACGCGTTGTTCTTTGTGATCAACTGTGAGCAAACGCGGTACCTATTTTGTACAGCGGTTTTTCATAGACTAATGTTGATGCAAAATAGTGAATGCAGTGTCTTCTGTATCTTTAATGTGTCAGCTATCTCATGCATGAAAAATTATTTTGTGATATTTAAAGATAAGTTTTCTGAAACAAGGGCCGAATTTGAAACAAGTGTTTCCTATAAATCCTATGAACTTATTGTCGTCGAACTTATTAATTTCAAAAGGCTCAAGCTTAATGCGCCCAAGCGGCCATGAATGCAATCAAAAACGTTCTCATCAAAATATTCAATTAAAAATTTTGATTGTTTTAATTGTAATATTACAATTCGAATTGGAATGAAATATTGTATCTACAAAATAATTAATTTCATTTAATCCAGGAACATTTAATTTAATTTCGTCGGGATTTCAAACATAAAAAACAACATAAAGTGAAGGTGCATTTCGTCTCACTTAATCTTCACAGTGCAGTAGTGCACACGTACAAAGTGGAAGTTCAATCTTACACAGTAAAGTGATTCGAACATGCTCTACACTTTATTTTATCTTTTATACAAGGATTTCAGCAAATGCGCCTAATGCAAAATTCAACAGAGAGGTGCATTTAAAAGAAAATGTATTTAACTAAATCTCAATTTTTTCCATCTCCTTCTTTTTCCTCAATTAGAAAAGGATCGATTTTATCTATTATTATTTAACATTCGATAATTTAATTTTTTTCCTCTTAAAAATAGTCCATTGACCGAAAATAATCCGAAGGTGTCAGGTCTGATGAATATGCAAGACGCAATAGAGTGTCCCAAGCGTGATCCTTAATGATTTCTATTTACATAATACTGCACTCAAACGATTACAGGCTGTATCCCAAAAGTCATGAAATATATTTTTTTACTACGCCTTTACTGATCGCAGCGTATTTGAACCAGTTGAATGAGTTGGAAGGGACCCTTAGCTTTAAGGCACACCAAAGTTCAGTCTGCTGCGAGCATCAATCGAATCAGGATAACCCAGAGCGCCAGGGTGCCAAATGACACACCTCGACGTCCCCGAAACCGAAGAATGCCAGGATGGCAATGCAACCTAGCCATGGAGATGAGTCACCGTTCGAAGAGCCGAAAGCCGTTCTCCTTTGTAGGCACTAGGCTAGTTGGAGATAGTGGTGTCACTATTTTGCACAGAGTCCTCCTGCCTTCTTCTATGATTGGCAGCTTCCACGTTCCACTCTACGGGTACGCAGCACAGGGTAAGCTGCGCACTCAGCTCATGTTAGTTGGGCTACCCCAACAGCATTTGATGAGCAAATCTCTACAAAGCTCTACATCATTGTCCCAAGGGTTCAACTGTTACCCACGGAAATAGGGTTTTCTCCCCCCACTTCAAAGGGAGTTTTATGGGCGGGCATCATAGAGTGAAATATCCACTCAATACCTCGAAGACAGACAATTGATGTTGCCTACTACTTGGATGTTGGGACTACCTGGTCGCTGTCCAATAATCAATACGCCCAGCTGCAAGTTTGCGCATCGGGAGAGTCATTGGAAAAAATGTGCAGATGCTCGTGGAGAGTACTTTTAAGAATACTATCATATTGTACCGGTATTGTCAATAAATCTTTTTAAAAAATATATATTTCATGACTTTTGGGATACACTTTGTGAGTTGTTTTGCTTTGTGTTGATAATTCAAAATAAATTATTCCCATTGCGTCCCAATACCAGGGACCGTAATAAGAGCGTGGCAAAGCAGGCGCCCGCCACGAGCGCAACTGGGCTTGGCTGGGCTGGGATAGAATACCGAACCAGTCGAGAGTTGCGCATGCTTTTTATTTTACTCAACCATTCTACTTTACATGAACCAATACCGATTGACTCTGTCCGTTTTTACGACATATACTAAGTTGTCTAATTCCCTTTTTTCTTCATTGTCGTTATAGTTCAGGTATGGTATCCAATTGCGAGCCGCTCATTCGCCACATTCAGCGGTCCGAAAAGCGGACCGATTGAGCATACAAACCTTATGGCCACTCCTTTCTCTATTAGAATTTTTTGCGGCATTTTCTATTATCCGTACGATCAGGGAAGCAACGTAGCGTCCAGAAACTTTCTATCATAGTATTTTTTTACAACAGTAACCGCCATCTATACGTTAGGTCGGGTACTTTTGGGACTATCTCTGTATATTATCTCTGTAAATAATAAACTGGATTTCCGGGAGGCGGGGAGGGGGGCGTTAAGTTAGATACTTGCCACGGGCGCTTCATATACTAGTTACGGCTCTGCCCAATACTCATGAAACATTTTTCTGTGTGTAGTCCGGCTCTCGGGGCTAGGACAGAAAATATGGAACTCAAACACCTTATCTGTGGACTTTATCTATTCATCTTCCAGATTTGACTTCCAAGTCGATATTTCCGGATTTGAATGGATCAAATTTTTCATATGGAACTGCATCGGCATGTAACTCCTCAAATGTTATGAAAGGGAACATTATTCTAACTCAAAGCAATAAAAAACACATTTATTCCATTAGATAGGAAGCCTTTTGATCTCGTCACTAAAGAAAAAAAGTGTTGCGCAACTCTGTTGCGCAACGCATTATTATTCGTTTTCATTTAAGCAGTCTTAGCAGACGTAGTCAGTGGAGCGTAGCTGGCAGTAGTGAGCTGCATTCACAGTCTCTCTGTCATACAGAAAATCAATCAATAAAATACCCAAAATAGCGTAGCCATCATATTTCCCGCAGACTGTTTCTCGCCTTTCAGACTTTTACGAAACTTTTGGGCCCAATTGAACTTGTGTCTTACTTTGAGTAGTGTATCGTGGAAGATTTACCATCCTCACGTAGTAGCGCTGTTAGTCTGAGCAGATTTAATTCGCCAAATTAACAGCGACATCTTCCGTCTCTCTTCATGTGTGATGTGCTATTTTAACAGCGCCATCTTTTGTGTCCCTGCGGCGACATTGCACCTGCATACTGACAGATCGCTTCTTGCGGGAGGGGGGAGCCGGAGAGTTTACGGTTAGCCTTGGCTGCGAGAGGTTGTCCCTCTTGCAGCCAGATCTCTCTCTCGTGTGGAATAAATAGTTAATTACAGAAGAGAGTCTTTCTATTCGACATCCGTCTACTCCCATCCATTCGTCTAGCAAATTTATTGTGCCTCAAGTTTCCTCAAAACTACATGCTTTTGTTTACAAAAAAATTAATAATTATGCGTTGCGCAACAGAGGATTTTGTTTCTTCCAGGAAAATGTATTCATTTCAAATACAATTAAAATTTTAAATACAAAATGCTGTTATATTGATCCATTCTAAAACAATGCAGAGCTTAGTTTCAATTTTATTTGTGTAGTATGAACAGCTCTCTGATGCACTCAAGTTCCATAATGGATTTCCGGAATGCTGTGCGAGCTGCACTCTCCAGATTTGCAAATAGACAATTAAAAGGCTTTGCCGACTTTATTAAGCGTGCTTTTGAAATGGGATTTCAATTGCTCAACGATTATACTATTTGAATTTCCCCAACCGTTCAAACGGAAAAAACAATGTTATTCAATCTGAGTGTTGCTCTCTTCGTCAACATTGAATATCTAGGATTGAATAGATACGCTTTGGCGGGGCTGAAATAACTTGGAAAATGGTCATTCATCACGTGGTCATTTGAGAAACGGCTGAAGTTATCCTGAAATAGTTAGACGTTCAGGAACGCCGAATAAATTTGGAGTTGGAATGTTCGGAAGCCAAAATCGCGCCTTTCTACTTTACGATTCTCACCTGTTCACCCATGGGCGGATTCGACCTTCACCTCCAATCTCCTCAGCCTCCTGAAATTCCGCCCTTTAGCCATCCCACGGAGCCCGCGGTGGTGTTTTGGCTTATGGAAATGGAAGTTATTGCACCGAGTTAAAACGCTGAACACAATTTACAGGCGGGTCGGCGCTGAGGATAATAAAAAAAAATTACCGCGAATTGTGTAAATCATCTTAATTGCATCTGCATTAGAGCGGGTCCTGGAACCTGTAGATTATTTTTATGGAATTATCAAAGTAATAGTACCGCTAATCCGGAGCTTTTTCGTATTTAAAATGAGTATCATCACGTTTTTTGTTTATCCTTCCTTGAATTTAACAAACATACTCCTTCATATATACATCCAAAATATATTAAAGTATTAAAACAGCTTTAACATTGAACTACCTACTAATCCATAGGCAATTGAGAGGCCAATGGACATGCACGACAAATCATTAATTACCAGAATTTTTTGAACCCGCCTTTTTCGTTGGGCAAGTAATGTAGCATACGGAATTTCTCGAGCCATATTAGATTGGGGACCGAGTGGCAGTAGACTCGTCGGAAGAGCTCATCTACGCAGGGGATAGATAGATAGACGCCGCAAGTCACTGTCTGTCCGATCTCAATACTATTGTAAATTATAGGAACGTTGATAATGATGTACAGCCTTTTTAATTTCGATTTGAAAATAAAATAACTATCAAAATTGGCGTCCAAATCGCCTTACTTTTAGAGGGTAGTATAGAGTATAAACTTCTAAAAGTGAGCCAAATGTCATTATCACGTAATTGTTCTCTTAATCATTCAATTCACCAGATTACAAGAATTGTTACATTCAACCTCAACTATAGTCAATAAAAGCAATAATGGTGTACCAAATACATATCATCGGTGAGTGCGGGTATTTTTAGTGCAGTAAGGGAAAGTTTAAGAAGCGATGGGCAAGGGTTTAATTATATCTCTTTTAATATAGATTAAGTGACGTTTCTACTTTATAAATCGATCGTAGAGATCAATTTTTTAAATAAATTTATATTTTTTAAAAAAAATTAAATATATTTTAACTTTGTATAAAATTGTTTATTAAATAAACAATTTCAAATCTTTTAAAATAATGTTGTTTTCTAAATTTCATAAATAATACTCATTAGGAGCGTGCGGGAGCACTTCCATGATTTTGACAAAAGTAATTTCAAGAAAAACGCATTTTAAGTTTCTCCTCTCCTCAGCTTCAAGAAACGCAACTTCTTCTTGTCGGCCTATAACTTTGTGAATTTTTATAATATCGACTTGAAATTTACTGAACGTATTCTTAAACATTGGTTCTTTTCGATTCACGAAGAAAAACATGTTTTTTAAAACAACAAGGTAGAAACGTCTCTTAAAAAACTACTTAAGCGATGAATATCGAACAAATTTGACGTTATTTTGGAGATTTGAGGAAAAAAAATCATCAACCTTACCGACAAGAACGAACCCGCGTGCAAAAGCATCTATCTCGGCAAGCATGTGTTAGCGAGGAGCAATTCGGGAACTCTGCCCTAAGAACGCCCCTGCGCCACGTTACACTGGTGTCAGAATCAATTTGTCGTTAATATGCGGATCTATCTGGACGACAGGTAAGTGTCACAAATATTTTGAATCCTCTATAAGCAATATGTACTAAAAAATTAAATCACTGATAGCAGCAAGCTTTTTTAATGTATCAATGAGCCAATAGCGATCGTTGTTTGCAGTCCACGTCAGCGTCATAATCGAAGATATATCGTATTTTAGCACTTTGATGGTTCATATAAGATTGTTACATTTAAGTTTGAACAACCCACTCAAATTCAGCAAACCTGCAATAAAATAACCCTTGGACTAAATACCGGCAAGATGAAAATCCGAAAGGAATAATGTCTACAGATAACATTTAGCTAATTTAATTTAATGGATCGTTAAGCTCCATGCTTTTGCTGTATCTAATAATATGGAATAATTTTTTGAGGCTTTAATTCCGACGCGGATTTTTTCCCGAGCCTCCCTTTGTTCGTCCTTGATTTTTAAAGGTTGTAATTATGATTCCGAAGCTAAGGTTAATGACGGATTTTACGACGCAATATAAAGTGACCTGGCTGTAAAAGAGAATCCTTCGGGTTGCTAACTACGGATCTTGCGATTAAATTATTGTTTGAAATTATGCATATTTCGTTGGGGGTTGGAAATTATTATCTTAATTGGTTTTTTAAGGGGTTTCATTCGTGCTTATTAATCGAACACTCGATTTAAATATTCTCACATTGCATTGTGAACGCGGCATCCATCCTGCGCACAGCTTTCTCATGTGCAAATTATCAGTCAATATGCAATATACAGCACAGTGAAATACCTATCACGTCTGTGAGCTTACACACTTTTAATTAACAGCCATCCAATATCATTTTGTGAAGTTTCTGACACCATTGCTGGCGTAGTCAACTCATTTGATCGACCACTGCGATGTTCCTCTTGGCAGCTCATACGGCCTGGTTTAAATTCTGCCATCCAATATTTTACTATTATAAACGAAGAAACAGACTCCTTCAGAATAAAATCTAGCTTGGCTTTGATATTGGTTGAACAATGATCATTTTTTTCCATGTTCACAAATTGACTGAGAACGTTCACTATTTATGGCTGCCAAACAAATATTTTATAAATTTAATTTCTTAATGTAATCATCATCAAGCCTAACATAGTAATGCCCCATATATATACGACAGCTTTGATTACACAATAACATCAATGTAATAGGTTAAGCGTCGCGAAAGCTCAGACTTAAACCGATTAAGCTCCAAAGCTCCTATCGCGACCTATGCTCCGACATTAATATTTTAGTGTCTCTCCCTCATAAAATTTATTACAGTTTTGATTTTCTTGATCAAATTGTTATGGTTTTAATCCATGCTTAGGCCGGAACACACCAGTTACACGGTTGTCAATGCCGTTGACAGATTTAACATAATATTTGCCGTAGTCTTATTACTTTCGCCCTTAGGCCGATTAACTTGAGTGCTTTTGGTTCGACGTAATCTAGAAGATTTTATGGGCCGTAAAATTTTCATTTCTGCGCAGCGCAATTTATTTTTTTGTGTAAAAAATCGTATTTCAGCAATTCAACCAAACATTTCCTCAAACGCTCCCTTTGGGGATGCGAAAAGTTGGATCGAATTTTAATGTGGGCCCTACATCAACCGAAGATACGAATGGCGACACCGCAGTGGAAATTATCTAGAAAAATGGGTGCGCTTAGATAAAGTTTAACTCCTTCCCACCCGGTCCCTTTGTTTTATTATTAGATGAAAAAAATGACTTATTTTATGTGCGTATACGATTGTGATCGTTTGTATGGTTGTGAGTAGAAAATCCAATCTCGGGATTCTGAATCCGGGATCCCGGACAGTTTTAGGTATACATGAATCCCGGGATTAGTAAATGTAATCCCGAAAAACTTGGGATTGAAATTTTTATCTAACAATGAGGTTACAACTAATTGGCGAACTTCGGCGACGCCTAGGGGCAGTAACTGTCTAATCTAAATATAATAAAAGTTTTTAAATTGTTATATTAACCTTTCCCTACCGGTGATGTATTTACTACACCTCGACTCTAATAATGGCATGGACTTCAAATATTTTTTTACATTAAACAAATGTACTTATTAGTAATTTTTGATCAAATTCATCAATTTAATTTCTTAAACTATTGAAAATTCCAACTCTGGGGTCCCGGGACTAATCTCGGGATGGTCTAATTTAATCCCGAAATCCCGGGATCGAAACTTTAGCTCGGAATTGGATTTCCTAGTTATGAGCATTTTTATACCAATGCGAGTGTATATATCTCTGCATATAGTCTGTAAGATACGATAAAAGGAGAAGAGCGGCGTAGGGACTCTGCCTTGAGAGCGCCCCTTCTCTGCGTTACAATGGTGTCAGAAATGTTTCGGTTACCCCGGACTAGCCACACAGATAATGTCTTCCGCTGTTTTTTATATCCCTAAAGCTAAAAACCAGGAGGCAATGTTTCAGGGAAGGCAAGGTTGATGAAAACCAGCTTGGGTGCGCAGCACAGGGTGACCTGCGCACCCAACTCATAACAGCTGAACTACCCCAGCTGCGTTTTATGAGCAAACCGACGAGGTTACTTTCGCACACCTCTACACCACGTCATTACCCCAAAAGTTCACCCGTTGTCCACGAGCGTATGGTTGGCTCCCCCTTCCCCTGGAGTTTTAAGGGTGGGCATCGTAGAGTCTAACAACCACCCGAACTCTAGAGCCTGCAGGCAGGACAGCCTGAATAAAAGCATTTGGGGTAACCAAGCTTAAATACGAGAGCATGATCCACAACATGATGCTGAGAAAAGAAAACTGGAACTTTTGACGGGAATTTACAGAAGAAATAATGATCGCCAAAGAAGACAGTGAGGTGAGCAAGACGCAAGACGTCTCTTTAATATTAGAAAGGGCCAAACCACCTGCCTCCCTGAAGCAATGTGATAAACAATACCAGAGGGGGACAAATACGGACCAAGGGAGAAGTTTAGTCAGTAAGAATCTTAGACTGTCCTGGGACCTACTAGCCATATTGTGTAATATGAGAAATAATAATTTCCATACCTTTACACGATACTCAGCAATGCTCTTTAGATACAAGTGCTCAATATCATGCGGAGTACAGTTTCTTAGGCCAAAATTAGGCATGGCGGTGGACGAAATTTAAACTCACCCAGGAGTCGTGACCATCTTTGTAGCTAGAAAAAGACTGAGCAACTTCCTTGTAAAATAATAAAAACTATGTTGATGTTGATTTTAATCAAAAGGACTTTCTAGAATACATGGGGCTTAGTCTCTTTTTTCCTCACAAGAGATAGGGCAGAAATCTTCGTAACGATGAAGAAATGAGTCTCGGAATGGTTCCTATATTTTTAACGATGTGTCCTCAATTTCGTGCAGTTTATCCATGCAAATTCCCGAGTAAGAAAATCCCAACTTTCGGATATTTCGGAATTGATTCCTGCCATATATTTGATGTCGGAAGTAGAAACATATACATCATACGGGAAGGTTCAAAATTAGCGATTCCGCCTTAATTTGGCATACTCTGTATTCGGGGCGGTAAATAAGAAGTTGTACCCGTGTAAACCGGGGAGCTTGTTTGCTTATAATTCAGTTATGTTAGTATTATAACAAGGATTAAGTTCATATTAATTTATTTAGGCAATCCTAAGGAAAAGTTTTGTCGAACAACAACGCAAGGATTATAGGGGGGCCGTGGCGATGGAAACAAATCCGTGTAATTCCCAACAACCACCAACTGGGACAACATTTCGAACAAAGCCGCCCCCGAAGGGGCGCTCGAATTTCAAACACGATTCCTCCACTGTTATTTATGAACTATCTCAAAGGACCCATTGTCGAAGGACGGATAGAAATTTAATTCGTACGTGAAGACGCCCGGGGGGTGGTTCGATTTTGCAGAGCCTCCCCATCGATTTATTCGGTGCACGGGCGCCGAATCAATTATTCATAAGCGCTCCTTAATGCAGATGCATGATGCATAATGCATTTTATATTACTGCACCAGTAAGTCATTAGCCAACTGTTGCACTCGAACCGAATTATAAACCATTGATGCCCTAATTGCTTTGAGCATTAACTTCAATGCAGAAACTCCTAACTTCCCCTCAAAATAATTAATATTCTGCCTTGATATTCTTCTTTGTGCACTCGTTTCTTACGGTTAAAATCCGTTTTCAATTTAGAAAATACTCATTAAGGAATGAATTCAATTTTATTATTTTAAAAAAAAATAGTGCATTAACACTTTCCATCTTTCAAATTTGTTGGCCCGGCAGAAAATTATTTCACAATCTGTATTTAAAACCAAACTTTTAAATAAGCTTCCAAAAATTACTTAGCCTCAGTTTTATATAAATACCGTGCGCCATTTCGAGTCAAGGTTGTAATTAAAATTTGTCAAAGGTCCATCTTTTGTTACCCATTACTTTAATTTCTGATCATCAACCGATTTTCGAATACACATTCATCATGTGGCATCACAGCACATCGTTATATATATAAATATAAATCAACTCAGGGATATTCAATACGAGAAGAGGTTACAGTTACGAGATTACACACGAGCCTGGCTGCAAGAATACCTCTTCTCGCAATCAAGGTTATTTGTCGACTTTTCTATTGCGCATAACAATAAATTGGAAAAAGATGTACATGCAGGAATATAGATAGATTTCGTTGTAAATATGGCAAATTACATCTGCACAGATCAACAGCGGCTTTGCGTAGGGATGCCATTTTACCCGCGCAACAAAAACAAGTACAGTGAAACCTCGATTTTACGTTTTCCAAGGGACCCTGGAAAAAAACGGTAATTGCGGGAAACGGTGAATGCGGGAAAGCTTCAAATAATAATAGTTTGACGGGACTATAAAAAATGAACGGTCCATCCGGGAAAACGTATTATGCGGGAACGGTTTATCGAGGTTCCACTGTATTTATAATAAGAGTACATGATCTATTACACTATACTAGGACAAGCTGTATTATTATCAACGAGAGCGCGGTAGGACAATAAAGCATATATGTTAGTTGATGCGGGCGGTGGCAGATGTTGGCAGATTCGCTGATCCCACAACTTTACTTCACCTCATTTTTACTAAATTAATAGTATTTAATAAAAATAAATCAACGGACTGTCCTTTTTATATGTCTAGATATATGTATGATAAAGAATGAAGACAAAATTGTGGATATACATAATTTATAAATAAAATATCCCCCGACAAGGTAATATTTTTGTAAGCATATAAGGATCGCGGAGCAACCCTTGTTATTATGGCTCCTTGGATAAGCTGCAGAAACAATATCAATCTTGGTGGCATAGGCATCGACCTTGTCACTGGAGGCTTAAGGATGCTGGATATACTTATACGAGGCCTATATTGCTGGAGTGTAATTTTGGCCGGTACTTCACCAGCGCCTAGTAAAAAGCGGAAGGGTGGCTGAGTCATCCATCATTCACCGGCAACCCGCCCGCCTCGTTTTGCCACCCTTGGGGTGGTGGGGACCTGCAGAAAGGACGCCCGATGAAACTTGATTGAACTCTTTCGCTTTGTCTTTTATTTTCTAAATTAAATCGAACGACACGTCTGATGAGATCATTTGGATAGACGCATCTTGATTAATGGGGCGATAAAAATAATTGGGCGCGACCGTGTGTCAGTCGGTCCCTTAAATTGAAATAGCTGACGAAATACAAAATATATGCACCCCATAATTAAACATTGAAAAAATTGGAATTGATAAATTTGCTATGTACGATTGTCATCCAGAAAGTAAGGTTGCAACATGTATCTATGATCAAAAATGCTTGAATTTGCCACTTTTGGTTTCTAGGGGTGTAGTGACACACTTTGAGTCCAGAATCCCTTATTTTTTAGCCTGTAGCCCACTTCTGACACCAGTGTAACATTGAGGCAGGGCCGCTCTCGGGGGCAGAGTCCCCGGGCGGTTCCCCGCTCCCGCGAGCTCGTCGGGATGGCTGCGCTAACGCACGAGTCCGTTCTTCTATCGGGCCTGGATCTGGATGCAGGAGGGACGACCTCCCGCAGCCAAGGCTAACCGACAACACTCCCGACTCCCGCTTCCTGCGCATCACGGTGCACATGCAAAAGCAATCCGTTGATATACAGGTGCAAAGTCTCCGTAGGGCCACACGAGTTATCATATCGAGCAATTTTTTTTTATATATAATTACAAGAAAGTTTTTGACCTAACAAAATATTTTATTTCAAATACCATTTTTAACCATAATATTGTATGCTATTGCAAAAAAATACAAAATAAACCTTAATTAAAAATATTTACAATTAAAAAAAAAACAGATTGAAACCACGTTACCGCAGGAGTGGCTCCCTGAGTGTCAATATCTTTGTCTCGCTCTATCATACTTGGCTCATCATAACGATACATGAACGGCACAACTAAATTCGCACTTTCAAATGTCTTGAATTCATATACTTTTATGATATTTTAAATAGAATATCATCCATATTAAAATATAAAAGCGTTGTTTATAACAAGACACTTCCACAACTATCGGCTTGTCTTTAAAGCCACCATTAGTCAAAAGAATGAAACATGCCAGAGATCAATTGACCAATATATTTGTCAATGGCCGACCGTACTTACCACACGTTATAAGTTTCAGAAAGCACAAATAGGTTCAATAAATCACGATATTCCCCAAAGGGGGTGGAGGGGCTGCTCGAAAAGAAAATAATTTCTCCCCGGGTCTGGTTTCCACGCAGGGCGAAATACGGGCGAGCGCCTCACGGAGCTAATTTAACTTTTAAATAATACCTAACATATTCAACAAATTTTATGATTTATACCTCCAACAATTTATAACATTAATTTAGGGCAGAAAATTTGAATTAGGGAAGCCTTTCGCAACTGCTTGGAATTCAACTAAACTCACAAAGTCGAATCTTCGGCACTCGTAAGCCCACTTCTCGGCGAGGAAATATATTCGAAAAGGATTATTTAACCCACGCGCTCTTCATAGTTAAAGATCAATTTAATCTCAATAATCAACCTCCATATCGACAATTGATGTTGTAATTATCAAAAATTAAACACGCTTTGTATTTTATATGCTCTCTTCATTTTATCAACGGATTTTCAATCCTTACTTGATTGTTCATACTTAATTTCTATATTAAATCTCATTAAAAACTTGTCGAAGGGATTGGCTTCCTAATATTTTGATTTTTATTGATAATTTCATGTAATTCCACACGCGTTTAGTGATATAGTGATTATTTGAAAAGAAACGCAGTAATACAGTTACGTGGTATATTGTTTGCTTCGCCACATTACGCACGCATTATTTTTTTGCCCATTTCCGCACATAAACAATAGTTATTCTAGTTTTAAAACTTTTAATGGTATGCACACAATAACTCCCCAAATTTTCATCTCAATCGGACGAATAGTATAGGAGCATATACGAGACAAACACCCAAACATCAGACAACAGATGACAGATATTTAATTTTATATATATGTTAATGCAATTTAAAGTCATCTACGAATCAATTATGAAGCTGTAAAAATATCTCACATTTGAATTAATAAAAACACAACAATATATAGATTGAAAAGGCTCTAAAAACTCATAGATTATTAAAAAAATGTATTAAAAATGTAAAAAAAAACGTTCTTGCGAGTGCATCCAAAGAAGATACGTGCCCATATATTGCGCTACAAGCACTGTAAATATTGAAGAATTTATCGTAAATAGAATTATTGAAGTAACTGTTGTTTATTTTTCCAAAATATTTTCCAAACCTAAAATACACGAATGAACGTTTTAATCATGACAATTTAATTACTATATAATTACCAAATTCTTTGGGTTGAAAAAAGAAAAGCAGCTTTCTAGGACGCGTGTTCTCTATGATGGCTGTGCTCGCACGCGGGTTCGTTCTAATATCGGACCGCGTTAAGGCTGAGCGGTTAGGTACCGATAGAAATCTTAAATATTTTTTTTAATTTGTTTATGATGCGTGAGATTAGAGCTATCAGCCGTTTTTTTCCTGTGGAAGAGAAATTTTGCATGAGACACCCTGAGGTTACCTGAGGAAGAACATCTTCCCGTAGCCAAGGCTAACCGATGACTCCCGCCTTCTTGCGTCAACAAAAAGTATGTCATAAGGGTTAAGGGAACATTTTATTAAGAAAAAAGATGAGCATATTGGGGATATAATCTAAAGAAGATTACAAGTTGTTTTAATAATAAGGGTCTATTAGATTGAATGCCATTTTTTCATGGAAAATTTGTCTTTGATGTTGTTTTTTTTTTGTTCTGGAAAATAAACGACATTATTTAAATCACCCCTAGCTCTGTACATATTTACTCAATACAAATTTACATTCGAAAATATTTCTCGTGCTCTCCATAGGGTAAATATGTTTTTTAAAGTAGCACAAAATTTATGTGGACAAAATATTTGAAGGCTGTTGAGGGGCGCCCATTCCAGAGGGCGATATTGAGATATTTTGTTACGTTGTACTAATATTGGTTTTCAGCGACTTTCTTGCCGAGTATTACTTTCTACGAAAAGGAGACACTGTCGTGGATATTGAAGAGCCTCCACAATACTGGCTTTCTTCATGCTCGTTTGCTCTTACCTGTATATCTTCCCGGGACTCTTTCGAGCCGCTTTCCTGTTTGTTCTTATATCGTACGTGAGAGGGTCCATTGTGTTCCGTTTAGGCAACGCATAATGGGATGCAGGTTCGATTGGGCTCTCGTTCGAATTTCGCAGACTGTAAATAATGCTGATACACAGAAAAAGGTATATAAAATCCACGGCGAGCATAGAAATCGTAGATCGAATGCCAAAGCACGTATTGGAAAATGTTTTCAAGCGGAGGTATGCGTGTGGAAGTTGTGCGTGTAGTGCATAAAGGACGGGTCTTTATGATATAGTATTAGGGTTTTGGGTGGTTCACCACGATGGTGCGATAATCCATTTGGAGTGTTAACCTTGACCGAAAGGAAAGCGGTCTGGTGGAAAAGTGTTCCCCCTTTTCGCCACGACCCACGTGCTCCAGAGGGAGAATCCTCTGCGGCCTCCCCATACCACCCACCTTTTGTACGCACCTACAATAAATGCACGCTGGCATTATTATAACATCAAGTAATGCCAAAAATGCTTTATTTATGCCTACAACATACAAATATCATTGACTAAACAGTTAAATACGAAAATAATAAATATTGGCCTTTATTGCACGGTCGCTTTATACAGCGCGCCATGCAAATGGTTAACTTTTTTGTGGTGACCGCAATTTAAACAAAGCTTTTTGCCTAGGATCTCTTGAACTTCAAATTATACGGCATAAATTTCAGATCCTTGAATTAACAAATGTGTACTTGAAATGCTGCATCTGATAGTATTTAAATCTATAGATAGTTAACATTGAAAATCAGTTAGTATTGCAAAAGGATTACATATTATATAGGCCAAAAGAAATCGGAAGACTATAAAAAAAAGTGTTAATACAACCCAACTAAAATATTACTATAGTAATTTTATGCTTCATTCATCGATGTACAATAATTACATATAACAACTATTTTTCAACATAATCACCTTCGAGATATTTCTGTAGTCGGGGCATGAGTTTTTGTATAAGATACCTTATGACTAGCAGGCCCCAGGATAGTCTAAGATTCTTACTGACTTAACTTCTCCCTTGGTCCGTCTTTGTCCCCCTCTGGTATTGTTTATTACATTGCTTCAGGGAGACAGGTGTTCTGGCCATTAGGCGCTTTCTAATATTGAGGAGACGTCTTGCGTCTTGCTCGCCTCGCTGTCTTCTTTGGCGACCACTATTTCTTCTATAAATTCCCGCCAAAAGTTCCAGTTTTCTTTTCTCAGCATCACGTTGTAGATCATGCTCTCGTCTTTAACCTCGGTTACCATGAAATCTTATTTCAGGCTGCCCTTATAGGGCCCGGTTGGGTGTTAGACTCCACCATGCCCACCCATAAAACCCCAGGGGCGAAGCCAACCCTACGCCCGTAGGCAACGGTTGGATCTCTTGGATAATGATGTGGAGTAAAGGTGTGCGAAAGTAACCTCGTCGGTTTGCTCATCGAACGCTGCTGAGGTAGCCCAGCTAACATGAGTTGGGTGTGCGGGTCACCCTGTACTGCGTAACTATAAAGGGGTGTGTGGAACAGCAGATTGCAGTAGTTGGTGGAGATTGTGTCAAAGGCTCACCACTATCCTCACAGCTTAGACAAACAGTGGATAACGGTTTTAGGCAGTTCTAATGGCGACCCGTCTCCGTGGTTAAGTACTAAGAATGCTTGAAGCTAATATTTCCCGTGGAAACCTTGCTTACTTTGGAGGGCATGGAGCAAAAAGGGTAGACACCTGGACAATCTGGCAACCTGGAAACCCAGAACAAACCATTGAGCAGCATTTTAGATAGATTCCAAAGCAGCTTTGTTCTGTCAGAATTTATGTAAAGTGGAAGGTAGTTCCTTCATGTTTCTGGATCCTTCATAGACTTTTGTTCGGTATAAGTAGATGGGTTCATCGCTTTTGTCAAGATTCCTTCTATTTCCATTTATGTGGAATCTATTCTTGGGATCTTCAAGCCCCTCTTTTTTGCCATAGGGTTCACCGGGAGGATTCTGGCGATGTCTCGGATGCAGTTCTGTATTTTGAATTCTGGGATGTAGTGACACACCCACGTTTCATTCCCAGTCATGAAAAATTCAGGAAAGTTTTTCCACCCTGGCTACAAGTTTGGTCTTCTTTAAACAACCTAACCCACTTCGTGACTTGTTGTCTACTCATCACATCACTACCATAAACTTCCAAGGGCTTTTGATGTATATTCTAGGCGATATTGTTCTGCAAAATAAAAATAAAACGTATACGAACAAGTTGGCGGGAGCGCGCGGCGATCTCTCCATCGGAAGAATTTACTGTGA
Organism: Stenopsyche tienmushanensis; assembly: GCA_008973525.1. Lineage (NCBI taxonomy): Eukaryota > Metazoa > Arthropoda > Insecta > Trichoptera > Stenopsychidae > Stenopsyche > Stenopsyche tienmushanensis. The sequence goes on from WACJ01000519.1 coordinate 816,504, forward strand.
CTGAACAAAATGGCCGACAAACCGATTGACCGTCAGGATCCTCCCTTCTAACTTTTGTAGCCCTTTTAATATTACTTTCTAGATGACCCTCGTATATACCGTATTTTTCTACTCTTATTAAATTACGCTTAATTTTTTCCTCCTTCCCAACCTATTAAGTCGCATAAGCTCGTAAAATTCAAAATTATGGTTTTAATGTCCACAGTTGAGAATATTCAACAGTTGGCGTCCTTATATATTCCAGAGGTAAAATAAGTCTCTTATGAATATTAATATCGCCGGTTTAATCCCGTTAACGTTTTCTTGCATATTTTGCTGGAATCTTTAACATGGCGCGCATTTGCCTGGACGAAGGTCCTGGCTTTGCTTATTTATTCCGCCGCTTGTTTTCAGCAAATTGTTTCAAGGGGCTCAAGGTCGCTGAATGATATGATTCTTGGCGGGGAGGTGATCGATTGAATTGATTGAGGATCATGAAAGGTCATCCAAGTGTGATGCTTAGACGTAATGTTTTCTTGAGTTGTGTAGCATGGATATCAGACATGGATAACATTGATTGATATCGCTCATTCACAGTAAATGCATTTCAACCACCAACTTTGAAGAAATGTGGTTCAATAATTCCTTTTGACAAAAATACACATCAAACATGATCTTTTTTGGGTGTAGACATCCTTCCTGAATAACCCGAGGATTTTCATCACCCCAAATATGACCCATCCATTAAGAAATGAGCTTCATCGCTAAACAAAACTGTGCTTGAAAACAATTCATACAAAACAACAACGTAAATGTATTGTTTTAATGTATAAATGTCCATGGTTAAAATTGTACTACTTTCTATTAAAACAAAATGGCTTTTGTCATTTGAAAAAATGTCTCCTGTAAACATTATACGATACTGACATCTAGGCGTTACATTTGGAAGACTTTTCACAAAATATGATTGTTTTAAAAATTGTGTTGTATTAAGATTAATTATATTAATATAACAAGTAGAAACTTTTTTCTCAGCCGCCTCCCGACAAAGTTAACAGCATTTTATGTAGTAAGTAGGAGTTTCGTTATACAATTTTCATCACCTTTATAAATCTGGCTACTCCCGTTGGGAAGGGAATTAGGGGCTTTTTCATTTTACAAGCCATTGTTGTCTATCGTAAAAATCACGAACAAATTGTTTCGCAAGAAGTCCATAGGTACGGCGCTTATATAAAACGGGAACAAGAGTAACACCAGAACGGGCGAGGAGAGACATAAAGGGCCCCTCCCGGGGGAGCGCGCCCCCAAACATCCGTGGAAGTATAAACATGTTTAAAGCCTGCCATAACAAAATAAGCATTTTCAGCTGAATTAATTATTCCAGACGAAGCACATCACTTTATTTGCTCTTGTGCTATTTTTTTAATAAGACGAATCCTTCAACTTAAGCCGCCGCCATTTATTTTCGGCGCTGCGGCCCCCGGCGAAAAAATGGGGCCGGATAAAATGAGACAAGGTAACGATATATTTAAGGATTTTCAGTTAATATTAAACGGTGGATTATGCACAATTACAAATTCGTGATGTCCAACGCTTATCACCACACAAACCCACTTTCTCTCAGGACCACGCAGCGTGAATCAAACTTGTATATAAATAAATGAACCCTAACACTGTTGATAGCACACAACATTCGTTCATTTCTTCGCGTAAACATAAGCAATACGCATATGGCTTTATACTTTTTATTATGATTTTAAGAAGACCACCAAAAAACTAAGGCGTTCGATCTCGAGGCGTTCATTCGTCATGTCAGTAGTCCGAAAAGCGGACCGGTTGGACATAGACCTTGTGTCCATCCTCTTAAGGGCTAATTTGCGGCATATTCGTGGATAAATGCGTACCCGAGGCCATCTGTACGATAACGGAAACCCTCTATCTTCTATTTAAGATATTTTAACTATTTTTTTTAGTTTTAAGTTAGCTAGAGAATGAGCTTGTCCTTTGGGGACATGGATATTAAATTCAGGTTTTGCATCTTGCTGTGCACTTTTGTTGAGCGGACTGGCATACTCCAGAATAGCGGGACCAATAAGCAGCTCGGGTCAGTGGGGGGTCCCCACGTTCCTTTGACTCAGATGTAAAGTGGACCCATGTTTCATCTTACACTGGATGGTCATCAAATACCATTTTGTGCCTCGTATAACTTTTATTTGACCACGATGTATTTACTACAGTTCGACTCTAATAATAGGAATATCGATATGAAATATAATAGATAGGGGTTCAAAATTTTTCAGAATTTCATATGGTGTACCAAATACATATCATGGCATTGCGCGAGTGTTTTCTAAAACATCAATCGTCATCTATACCTGGGTACTTATGGGATTATCTTCGTATATAATTTTAATATATTTCATTTATAATAGTTTTTTTAAATTGGATTTCGGAGGGAGGGCGCAAGCTAGATACTTGCCACAGGCGCTTCGTACCCTTGCCAATATTTGATCCAGAAATTTAAATTGTAGTTTGTTGACGGTGATTTTTATTCAATATAAATTATTTTTTAAAAGTTTAACAAAGTATGGCAGTGGAAGTTGGGGGAGTCACATATGTCGGCGTGCGAGCGATAACATTCTTTACTATGGAAGTCCTAAGTCTTGAACAAATGATTTGTTGTAAAAAAATTTAACATATTTTTATATTTAATAATATTGTGTATAGCTTAGACTACAATTAAGAAGAAATATTGGAAAATAAAAAAATAATGAGCGATTGAAAAAAAGTTTGTGTTTTTACCAACATTTTTTGTAGTTTTTTGTTCATTAAATAAACGTTTTTGAATATTTTTAAATAATTCTAGTCCATACAATGAAAATGTTTATTATGCACATATTTGCCAAATTTCATAAAGAATGCTCATCTTAGGCATTTGAGAGCACTTCCATGAGCTTGGAAAAAGTCGTTATGAAAGGAGCTATCGAAGAAATTGGAATCTCATTCAAAACTCATCGGAAAAATGAATAGGATGGGCGTTATGGGTAGGATGGGTACCGCACGCTTTGATCGAACACAATAAAATCGTGCGACGAAATACACCCTTCGCCTTTTAGACGATACAATAAAATAGTCTCTCAAAGAATAGCATTTATGATAATATACGATAAAAAAAACAATGATTTTCTATATAAAAAGATTCCTCATTAAGCTAAAATTGACACTGGATAAAATACGTGAATTAAACTGGGAAGTGTTTCATTTATCTTATGTTGGACATACAAGTTATAATATTATTATATTATACTTATTCATTTTTAAATAAAATTTTTATTGAAGAATTTTCCCCGAACAAATTTCTCATCGTCATCGTAGGTGAAATATAATACATTTCTAGCGATAGTATGCACTTAAATTCTTAATAAAAATATGATCGATGACATTCTTCGCAAGCTGAAAAATTATGCTTGCTTTGCATAATCCTTTGTGTAATAAAATAGATAAAATTTCATCCTTGGAAATCGATTTATTATAGGGGGGTTTACAGTCGGGAAATGTGCATACAACAATATTTGATATTAGAATGCATCGAGACTATGTAGGTGGAACAAATGCCTCAATGCCACAATATCAATAGTGCATTCGAGTGCATTCAATTCCGTTGCAACATAGTAATAATGTCGCGGATCTGGATGCATTCTCCGGTTATTGAATCGGTATAAATTCGCGCTTTGGATAAGACGTATTTTGCCAGATTTGTGATAAAATTTATTTGATAAAAATGATAAGAAAGAGTATTTTCGCCAATTGAATGCGGAGATTGGAGAATCCAAGACAGAGACGGATGTGTCTTGCGTCTCATCATACATTCGTACATGGATGGCAAAGTTGTGCTATAAAGGTACCAATACACGTCTAAATGTACTAGTTATTTAAAATTTAAAAAAGAGTCTTAATAAGCAAGATGTTGCTATAGTCTCTGTTTCAAAATAAATATATTTTTGCAAAATAGCGACTGTTATTTTTTTTAGTTTTATATTTTTTTAAATAGTTAAAAATAATATTTTAACATAAATCTGGTAGGAACAATAGAAGATTATATATAAATGGTTTTTTTTATAAATTTGAAGTAAATAAATTAATTAAAACTTGAGATATCATGTCAACCGTATTGATAAAAATATCAATAGTGTTAAGGTTCATCAATTGATATACAAGCTTAACTCACGCTGCGCGATTCCGATAGAAAATAGATTTGTGTGGACGATAAATGGTGGATATATGAATATGCCATCTATATTTAAGTCATTCGTATTATTCAAAAAAGATATCTACACCCAAAAAAAGTTATTGTTTGGAGTATATTTTGAGCGAGTAAAATCATTGAGCCAAATATACTCACAAATAGCAAATAAATTCAAAAATAAATGATCATAAATTACTAATAAGTCCATTTGTTTAATATAAAAAATAACTTTAAGTTAACTGATGACTATACCTCGAGAGGTATAACCTTTCCTTTCTGCTGAGACACGGACTAAAACTCGCAAAATTCCCGATTTCCCGACAAATTATTTATTTCCACCGCTGCAGATGAATACTTATATACTATAATACTTTGATGTGATTCGTAATTATATTGCGGAGCAATACAAAAATTTTAAACCCCGTATCTATTATATTTCATATCCATATTTCCATTATTAAAGTCGAGGTGTAGTAAATACATCACCGGTAGGACAAATGATGTTACTGCCAAGCAATATCAATCAACATTGAGTGACTTTTTATAACCTTTGTCTATAATCCATGTGTCTGATGCCTATTTCCAGCAAGATAACGCTACATATTGCGATTCGACCGACAAGAGTCCAGTCTCGTTATTTAATAGCCACGTTTCAAATGCATTTATCAAGTCAATTAATTGCTTCGACGAGTCCTACGCTCATCGCAGTATATCTGTATAGCAACTCAGACGATCCAAGTTCGAAATATTGACATCCCCGTCGAAATTTAACGAGCGATCCACCCTGTCGCCCTCATGGATCCGAACATATACCGCTTTTGGGGGTGCTCAAATGAAGCGTGTATGCTCGGAAAAGTTTCGGGCTTAAATTTTGCTTTTAAAATAAAGGACAAAATTTCACCTTCGGAAAATTATTGTCGTAAAGTCCCGGGCGACTGCTTTAATAGCGTCTTAGCGAACTTTATGAATTTCAGCTGAGTTTTTCATGTGAAAAGTTGGCCATATGAAAATTGCTTAATTATTTTGCGACGAAAAATCGCCGTTATTGAGTCGTTTTTTCTGCTCTTAACCGAATCAAAGCTGTAATCCGATTAGCGCCTGAATATGACGACGACTGAAACTGTCGTGAAAAGGCGCTGAAAGGAGCGTTGCTCCTTTCATATTGGGCTCTTGTATTCAGAGAATATAATTTTCGAATAATGTGCGTGTGTTTTTGGGCGAAATTTGCTATCAATTTCTTTTTTAAAATAATAAATACATATAAATTTTGGCAATATGAGAATATTTTCATTATGATGTATGTTATCGACAGTGTTAAGGTTCATTTATTGATATACAAGCTTGAATCATGCTGCGCGTTCCTGAGAGAAAAGTGAATTTATATGGACAATAAGTGGTGGACGTACGAATGTAGCATTTATATTTAAGTCAATTTAAAATCACTAATCAAAGGCTTAAATTTTGAAAAAAATTCCGGGGATTTATCAAAGTGATGAACTCGATTTCTTGGAAACCAAAAAGCACCATGTAAAAAATTGTTTATTGTCTAATCAATTTGAGATGAAATATAATACAACGCGTCGCCTCTGCTCTGCGTGGTTGTATGTGTTTATGTAGCAAATAGATATAACCAATCGATTAATAGCGCATCTATTTTATTATATATTACACAAACATAGCTTCATCTGATATGCATCTATTAACATAATATACATCTGTTGTTTTATCCATGCTCATTATATCAATCGATTAATTTATAACTTAGGCTTACTAAGCTTCATATTATTACATTCGTCCTTACTGAATTCAACGCTTTATCATGGTCTACAAATCTTAAATAATTAATATTTTTTGTTTGGCAACAAGACAACTAAAGAGAGCGACGAAACGCGTGCAAAGTTTTGTTGTCAAGCAAAAAAGTTTGTTCGCTTTTTGTACTAAATTATGACTGGGGATGAAAAATTGGTTGTTTATGATAACATAAGTCGTTTTCTGACTCCGAAGCCCGGATTGACGACCCGCAATATTATTTTGTGCTGTCGGTGGGATATTCAAGGAATTATTCGTTATGAATTTATGCAAGTTTGTATTGTCAGCAATTGGAATGACCAGGTATTAAAAAGGGGAGGAACTTTTACATCTTCCATATTCACCGGATCTGACACCAATGGATTACCATCTCTTTCGATCTTTGACACATTCTAATTTTAAAAAAATAATTGTTTATCTGCGAAGAAATATTGCGACGCGCCGGTGACTCGCTATGAAGCTTATGTCCGTCTGTAAATCTGTAGTTGTTTCTGTAGGTAACGTTATTTTGTGATTAATTAGTTAGCTACAAATATATATGTATATTTTTTTGTTGGGATTGATTCGTATTAATGTTATTAATGCTAGATAAGAGCTATTTTAAAAATCAAAATTTGGGGGGGAATGGAAAAATCCCCCATTTCAGAGATCCGTTTCGTGTATTCGCGGTTTTTCATCGGCAGCCTATTCGGCAACCTCCTGCTTCGCGCGGAAAGTTATCTCACGTGCGAGGGGTGGCTGGGTTGGGGGCGTGCGCGTGGCCAGGGGGCTGGCGCTCATTGCGCTTGCGCGCAGCGGGGCGGGGGGCGCGGTACTACGACGGGGGCTCGTGGCGCTACTCCCGCGTGGGCGTTTGTTTGGTAACTCGCGCGCGCCCGCCGCCTGCATCACGCCTGCACCTGCACCGTTGCACTGCTGCACTCCTGCATTACGAGCACACAACCACACAACCTCTCCACCTCATCACCACTCCGACTTCGCACCCAACAGCTGATCCCAGCGCGCGCAAACACACTCACACGTCCGTCGGTGCACGCCACTCACAACTTCTTCAAAACAAATAACCACCGCAATAAACAAAACATTTAAACAGTAAGTAAAGACGAGCGCCACCGGAGCGCACGTCTCCGACGTTGTGCTCTTCATTTTCATAAACTCAAGCAATTCACAGCGAACCACGAAAAACTTCTGTAAACTCAAATATTATTAAAATCCAACAAATCCAAAACAGATTTTTTTTCAAAAAAAAAAATAAAATAAAAAAAACACAAAACACACATATTTTCTTCTTATAACAAAACAATTTTGATCCAAGATCACATGTGAGTGCACCGAAGACACAATCATATTTATACAACACATTAAATACATCAACAAAAAAAAAATTAAAAAAAAAAACAAAAAAAACAACATGCGATTATTTTGCAGATTTTGCACTATTTGTGGAGTTTTAATTTATGCAATTCGATGAACAAAAAAGTGCTGGACACGTATTAGTGACTTTTATCGCGTAGTGTTTTATTTTATTTTTTGTTGAGAAAATCATAAAAACACAAAAAAAAACAAAAACAAAAAACAACAGACGCTTTCCAAACATTTGTGATACTACTCTAGCGTAAATAATTTTGTACGTTTGTACTCGATTACGACCCTCATCAAATGTGTTACGACGACAATAAATGAACGGAGAAGTTCCAAGCCAAGTATCGACAATAATTTTTGAAATTTTATCTTTGATGAACTTTTTTCGACAAATGGAAAATATTTTGGATATACTATTGTGAGACGATGTTCCCGAATTGAATATACACATATACAAAATACAAAAAAAAGGGAACGATGGACGATGTTGGAGAATAAAAATATTTACATAATATATTAAAAATATTAAAAAAAACATATTTATCCGGATGACTTCGTCGCCGTATTTTTTATAAATAATCTTTATCGAAACGCAACAAGATGGCGTCATTTAAAGGTAAGATTTGCTCCATTAATATTTTTTTTATTTACCACAAAAAATAAATTTTAAAAAAATCCAAAAACAAAAAAAATATATATTTTTATTTATATATGCCACCTGTTGCTTACATTGCTCGTGTAATTCTAGACCTCGATTTACGCGAAATCTTTATGCGCGATTCGTTAATATCATCATGGAATAAATACAATTTGATTTTGTGCATGAATCATTTTTATACAATGATGATATCTAATTTTTACAAGGGTATTGTGTTCATTGCACGACAAAAGATGCGCATGCGTATTAACAGCTTAACGGCCGCGGACTCGTATTTGAGTCTTTGAAAAACTTTGGTTGCTGTCCGTGGACTCTTATATACGTCTACGTCATACATTCCATTCTATTGAAAAACTATTGGGTTACTAAAATACCTCAAGTGGTTTACGAAATATAGTGAATTTAGTGAAATGGTAGTTTTTTTGCTTTTCTTTCTGCAAAATCGCCAAAATCGGCAAAAAAATTTAAAAAACATGCGGTCGTTAAGCTGTTAATGTATATGTGACACTCAAAATCAGCATTTAGAACGCGTTTTTACTAGTTGAAACTGGTTTTAACCTGGTTAATAAATTTTAAAAAATGCAGATGAATCAGATAGATATTTCCATTGATTTGGGAAATATTGAGCATTCTCTGGAAAATCGATACAGGGGACTGTTGCCTATGTCAGGTGACCTGGTCTATTGTAAATTCTACTACATTGTCTTAATCGAATTTAATTTTTTGGATTTTATTATCATACAGCTTTAGAAATATGACAGGGATTTCGTCATCTTCTTCATCTATCTTATCTAATACGCTCCCATGCCTTTCATGATTCATATTTGGCTTGTTAAAGTGCAGAGGACTGTTGTCAGGAGACTGTTTAATTGTATTTCATTGTAATATAGCACAAAATATTATTTTTTGTACACAGGGAGTATTCATCTATTAAACCAAAATAACCTTATTAATAGATATATATAATATTAACTAAAAATGTATTCTTACCAGAGGACTGACGGCTGTCAGGTTTCGTTTTAGATTCCATGGAGCGCCAGGGAACTGTTTTTATGCATTGTCCAATTTGCTGAAAATTACCCGAATATCAACAAGTTATCAAACAAATTATTGTTACATTGATAGTCGATTTTTTTTTATTTCTGGGTGAATTTATAGAGCTTTTACAATATTTGAATCGATTTTTATTACCAAAACATAGAAATCTTTTATCTCTAGAAATGTCTAGAAAAAAAGAGATTTTTTATAATCGAAAACGGAAAAATTTAAAAAGTTATAGGCTGGTAAAATGTAAGGGGTATAAAAACGAGTGAATCTTGGTTGACACGATTTCAACCCTTTGAATCATCTAAAATGTTAAAATAAAAAAATTATCTTAATTATTAAAATTTTCGCTATAATTCCTACCTCAAAATAAAAAAAAATATTTTATTCGCACAAAATGGCGAATTTTTAAAAAGTCATTTTTTTACCTTATTTTTTCACAGTTTAAACCTGCTTAGACTCAGTAGAGTCACTAAAATAGTTATAACACCATAAATAATTGGAATTTCAGAAATTTCTTCAGATGATATATTCTTAAAAGTCTATACTTTGAAAATAACAAAAAAAGAAATTTGCTATTAATAAATTTATTGCGTAATTTGATTTTTTCGAGAGGATATAAATATTTTTAGCCAAGTCCTTGTTCGCCCAAAGTTTGCTTCGAGTTATGTTCCTCAACTCCATTTAGCAAACAGGCCGACAAATTTCACTCGGCTTAATCGGATGAAGACTTTTCGGCATAACAAAATTATTAATAAAAATACAAAGTGGGAACGAAAAACAGTATTATTTATACATTTTTAAATAGCGCACATTTGGAGGCGTGCGGCTCGACAAAGTTTACGACTGTCGACTTGCGTTTCATTTCGCATTTCAACTGTCATATTCTATAAAGTCGACAAAAAATATTCCCGTCGAAAAGGAGGAATTCATTCCTCGGGGAGCACGAAAAAATAATGAGAGAAACTTTCCCTTTCTGGTTAATAGATGACTGGTCGTTTTTCATTTCCTTAAGGAACACAAAACTTTTATTCGCGTGTCCTTCAAGACCAGGTACGCCTGTGTGAGAGGAAAATGCGTCAACTGCAAGGTACAGGGTATTTCAATAAAGACGCTCAATGTTTAAATGTAAATAAAACAAGTTGTACATAAAATATCAACTCAATTTTAATTTTATATAACAGAATATATTATGGCATTAAATATGAAATATAATATTATTCAAATATATACCGGCATTTTGTCTGGTAGTACATATTTGAGAGGTCTAACTTTCGATGACTGATCGCATAAATCTGGCTGAATTTGTTAAATAACGTTCTTTATTTTGATTTTGAGGACATCAATTATTTGAGAATTATACGTATAGATCTACGATTTAAGATAGCCCCAGAAAAGACGTTTAAATGCGTTAAATCGTTGGTCAGTTCGCGTCCGCACGAGATAATCGTGTCTTCAAATCGCTCCTGCTGAATGTCAATCATGGTAAGTGCTGTATGGAATGTATAATATGAGTGCAGATCAAAGCCAAAAGGCAAAAGAAATGCTAAATTCTTATGAATGGTGAGAAATTGTCTGCCTCGGGTGGTCCCGTACACTCTCACGCACAGCGGCGATGTATTCAGCAGACCTTGCGTTTCAATGACGTATTAGCTGTTTATTTATTGAACCGATTGACTCGAATTTGACCATGAAACGTCAAACAGTCGACTCAGCAGAATGGTTGTGATGAGAATAAAAATCATCTAATATGCGGAACGTTTCTGCCACCCTGATTGCCCTCCTTCTCTGGACTCTGGCCATGCTGAGCCTGGCCCTTTTAATTTGTACAACAGTGCACTGTAGTGCACTGTTGTAGAAAGGCCTCCTGTTTGTTTTTGGGCCACCAATGATGGTCATCAACCTGGTCAGGTTCTCTGCGATGCTGACCGCCTTCACTGCCGCCTTCTCCGTATGGGTGACGAATCGGAGCTTGTCACCAATCTCCACCCTCAAATACCAAATGGATCATTAGTATTTAATCTCGCAACCCCTGATCGTCAAGGTTGGGGTCAAGCTTCCCGTCTTGTGAAAAAGAGGGTCTCTGTTTTTTGGACAGCGAGCTCCAGACCAGCTCCTGTCAGCCACTTTTTGGCCTTCCTCAACGCGTCCTCGCAGGTTGTTCGCAGGATCTCCGTGGATTTGGCGATGACTAGGATGGCAACGTCACTGGTTTTCCTCTTGTCTCCCCGTTGGTGTCTCCGTAGATCTCTACCATTCTGGTGAGGTATGGTGGGATGTCAATTTCCTTCTAGGCTCTGAGGATCAGGTGCCATCTCGCCAGGTATCATTATCGTGTGTCTACTGGCTTTTACGCTGCCACACCATGCCTGTTTCACCGTGTCTACAGATTTTGGGTGATGACGTCGATTGTGGAGTGGCCTACACGGAAGCCGTACTGCTGTGGGAGTCCCGTTTCGATGTGCTGCTGGAGACACTGGAGGATAAGTCTCTCCAGTATGCACAGCGATCTGTACGCCGACGGGCCCGAAGGTGTCTTCCCTTTGGAGATGAAAACCCTTGCCTATTCCGTGGTGCTGGGAAAATCCCTCCCGCTAAGCAGGAGTTGTATACTGTCAGAAGAAGGTTCGGGTCGGTATCGGCGCCCAGGCTGATGACTATGTTGGGGACACCATCCAGTCCTGGAACATTATTGTGCGCCATCTGCTTAATAGCCTTGGCGAGCTCTCTTGTAGTAAAGGAGGGTCCCATCTCATTTTCGCCAACCGGGAAGGCCACCATGTCTAACAGTGCTAGGCTCGGAAACAGTGCGATGATCATGGACTCGAGGTTTCCTGGATTGCTCAGGAATAACTGTCGCGATAATCTAACAAACTTTGACATTCCATTAAAAGCTCTTACACACAACTCTTTCATAGCGTCGACCGATAGGGACCTCACTATATGAAGTTAGGTATCCATACAAAATTTGAGATTAGGTTTTTTATATAAAAGAAAATCCTTTTATCTTTTGGCGTCATAGAATATGCTATAGAAGGGATCGTTATACGAAAAACCACCAAAAACGCTAAAGAAGGGTTGACTCTATTGATAGAAGAGCAATATGAATATCCATTTCATATATGCCATACTTTATTAAACGCTTGGTATATTTCTAAGAAGGAAAAATTATCTTTTTATAAATATTTTTTAAGTGTAGATATTTAAGAATAAATAGAAGCCGCTCCAAAATGAAATCTTTAAACGCGTTTATCTCAAAACTACTTTTTTCAACACGGTTGATTTGATATCTCATCTTATAATCAATTGATTTACTTGTAAATCAAATAAAACATTTTTTAATATAACCTTTTATTGTTCCTACCAGATTTTTATCAAAAAAATATTTTTAATTGTTTTAAAAAAAATTAAAACTGTAAAAAGAAAAGGTCTAAAAATGACAGTCACCATTTTATGGAAATATTTTTTAATTTTTTGTTTTGAGGTAGGAACTATAGCGACAATTTTAATAATTATCATTCTATTTTATTTTATTATTTTAGATGGTTCAAAGAGTTGAAATAGTGTCAACCAAGATACACTCTTTTTTTTACCCTTTACACTTTACCAGCCTATAACTTTTTTAATTTAATTTTTGTTATAAAACGAATAGGATGGATGTTATGAGATAGGATGAATATCGCATACTTAGATCAAACACAACAAAAACGCTCGACGAAACACGTGCTACGTCTTCTTTTTCGTGTTACTCTTTCTCCTCCGTTTTCCATTTCGGATTTATATAAAACTGAAGGACAATAGTCTAGATTATGGATATATATAAATATATTTTGAGTTTCGCTTCTTATTTGTGTACATTTCCGAAACATCCGATGCGAATCGGAATATATTGCTATTGTAATATTTGAAATAAGCGGATAGAATATTGGATTCATCTCGTATGGGATGCTGAATTTTGCTACCGAAATCGAAACCAAGTAGCCGAATAATAAAGTGTCAAGTAGGGCAAATAAAATGGATACGTTATTTTATTAAATATATTTTTAAAACAAGTCAAACTGCCTTAACATCGAGACCGAATCATTTGCGTATTTCTATTGAGCGTTTATGATGTTTAAGAGCAAGAAGTTCAATTGATCGACTCTCAATGGGGGATGAATCATTGAATATGTGTTTATTGGGGGATTAAGTTTTATAGGAGCCATTTAAAGTCTCAATCGAAATCAGATTGCTGAGATCAAAGCATAATTAATAAATTGAAGAATCAAAGACATCAGACGTACAAGACGATCGCAGATCAGCGAATCAAATTTCAATTTTGATCGACGCTTTGATAAATTGTAACCAGAGAGGGCTTCTCATTTATTTCGATTCATTATGTCGGCTAACAATGTGGCTTTGCTCAATAGATTGTGGATTTAATCCACATTACACTAATGAGTCGTCAAAATACCACATTTCGACATCCATCTCTTCATTTCGACATCAGTCTCTTCGTTCTACTTCATTGTTCTGTACAAAAGCCTCTTTCGACAAGGCCAAAAGAGTGTATCGAGCGAAAACAAATCATCCCAGGGATCTGCTTTATTTGTCTAACTCGCAAGATGTTGGAAACTTTCAGAGAGCACCGGAAAAATAGGGGAAGATCGACGGGATGAAAGGACATTTTACATACACAGGTACCCCCCGAAGAGGGTCACTGCCCGAAATATAGATTCGATATACACCAAATAAAATCTCCCCCGTGCAAAAATGAGCAATTGGTCGTTAGGCTGTAAAATTTTCCAATAAAATTAAGCACTCCGCGGTTTTAAAGGCGGTTGAAAATCCCTGATTTAATAAGTTTCCAAGTAGAAAACTTATCAAATTACGGCTCGCCCTTTGAAAGTATTACAACTATTTATTGCTCGAAAAAGTTCTCCGGGCATTTTAAAATTAATCTGCGATATTGAAAACAATACCCGGCTTATCTTGAAATAAGATTTTTCCCCATCCACTTCGTTAATTTGGCTAATACCATAAAAATGCGCGCGATGTCGGCTCAGCAAATATTGTTTCAAAGTAAATAAGATTCGATAAAGCGCTGTGTGACCGGATGGTCACGTTTCATGAATATTCTAATAGTAATATGTAAATAAAGCACTGTATGTACCGCAACAAGTGCGGGCATACTCTGTCTGGATCATTCAACAACAAATTCGGACGGATGGATAGGGATGTACGGACGTCGAACTCTCTTATCTAGATAGCCTTTTTATTCAGCAAGAGAGAAAGAAAAAGATCTGGCTACGAGAAGGACGTCCTCCCGCAGTCAAGGCCAACCAACGATTCTCCTTGACTCCCGCCTCCTGCATCTAACCGGCAACAGTGCACGCGCAAAAAACGATCGGTCGATAATTGTAGGTACAATGTCACCGCAGCGCCACAGATTTTATTCACAGTCCTAGAGTTGATCGTACGCAATGCTTAAAGAAGTGGCTCGTCGCCATCGGAGTCTCGCAGCTGAGGGGTCACTCTCTGTCTAAAATTGTAAATATCTTAGACGATGCATCTTTTTCCTCAATTTTTGGTATTTATTGTATTAGAAATAGAAGTACGACTTTAAAAATAAAGACACTCAACATATGAGTGCATACTCATCATAGCGTGCTTAAGTATATTTTTTTTTAAATATGGTATAATCCGTCACTGCTGATTATATGAACAATGATCTTTATTTTAATAAGTTTGATATTCAGGATTCAAAGCCTGATTATCTTCCATGGTAATATCTGACTGTACACGATGTCTTTATTGATCATCCCAGGGTAAATAAATTAGGCTATCACGATCTTATCCACTGTACATGTCATAAACATTAAATCTGTTTGATGTCTGCATTCTTCCCTTGGGTATAAAAACGTGGGTCAAGAAAAATATTTTTGTATTGTCTGTATTTTCCTGCTTAAATTTGCACTAATATTATTCACACATCCTTTATATTTAGAAGCAAATAAATAAAATGCAGAGGGATTGCTCAATTAACTCTCTCAGTGCAAGACAATGATGCATCATCGTTGGCAACATCTGCAAAAAAGCGTCAACGACGATATATCGTTGTATTTGCCTCGATGTATGGATATGTGACTGCATAGTAACATTATAAATCAGGGCTTCGAACCGTTAATTTTTTCATAGTTTTTCTGTTTTTTTTTTTGTTCAGCTTTGGGTGATTCATTTTTGATTTTTTTCAATTTAAAATCAATTTTTTTTTAAAGAAAACGATGTTTTTGAATAGGTTAAGTTCTTAATTTTGTTCAGGTAAAAATAATGATTTTATCCGGTTTTCTAGCCTGTCTGAAAAGAGCCTTTTTGGATAGGCTAGAAAAACCGCATAACTTCAAATCAACGTGATAGAATGTACCAAAAATCGCATAAAAAAATAATATAAATAAAAACACAATATAATTTCGTCATTCTTCTGTGTTAAAATGGACTTTGTTTAAAACCATAATCGGTTATTATTCTACTGTATCCACATGTGGGAAATCATTGTTGAGATTAATCTTCAATCTCAGTAGATTTTGTCCAATCGCCAAGTAATCCAAAATTGCCAGTTTCTTGTCGCACTCACACTTTGACTGTCGTAACTTGCACTAGTGTTAATTTTAGATTTGTTTTATGCGCATTCGCATAAAAAAAGGTTAGTCCTCTATAGAAAAATAATGGATATGTTCCGTTATATTTAAAAAAAACGCATTAATTCAAAATCGCATAAAAAAGACCCAAGTGTACTTGCTAAAAAGTTATTTTAAAAAACTTTCGAGAGTGAGTTTAATACGCACATGCAGTGTTCTTATGTAAACCCACTTTTTTCTCAGCACCGCGCAGCGTGAATCAAGCTTGTATATCAATAAATGAACCTTAACACTATTGATATTGTTAGTGTTTTTGCACTAGTACGCAGTATTCATTTTTTCCGCGAATATTTTGAATAGTAAAGTTGAGTCTACACTTGCAGTTGTGAATAATATATTTTTGATATTTTGGTTATGATTTCTAGTTGTATTCAACTTGAAAAAAATGTGTTGTGCCCCATCATAAATCTTGTCTTATTTTTTTTATTTTTAAGTCCATATTCGGCGTTGTATGCTGCTTTTTTGGATTCGGATGGAAGGCCACAAAAACCAGTAAAAAACTCTAAAGACCTTATTGTATTGCAATAAACATCCCTGGAATATTCTTCGACACAAAAAAGACCGCCTCAAACGCTATAGAAAAAAACTCCATACAAGTGTTCACTATAGAATGGTTGACTGCACATGGGGTTTATGCATGAGTTTGTAAAATTTTGGCGACATAATGTCGATTTCGATCAATATTATTTACCTTTTTGAATTTTGTGTGATTTATTAATGATTTATACTCAATTTTTTTCAAATTAACGCAATATTCTTCATTTAGGAACAGTTTTTTCCCATCGGCACCAAATGGGTTAAACATTACAAACGAAATGAATTGAATTTCGAACCAATTTCGTACCGTGAATTCATTTATGATCATTATTAAGTGTCGCCATTTGAATGAGCGAACACAAAGACATCCACATCGTCAATTCTGAATCCGATCGCTCGGATATTCTTCTTTTCAAAGGACTTTCCGGGAATTTGATAAACACAAATTATTTTTGTCGTTCGTCGAATTTTTCATAAGCTCCTTAGTATCCGCCACGTGTACATCCGCGATAGATCGAAACTAATATATTAAAGAGCGACTTGCCTCTCCAAAATAGACATCCAGGGCTTCGAAATATCGACAGTCGTCCAAAAACATTCCCCCTTCTGAATCCCACCGTGCATTTACGCCCTGTGCCTTATTAATTAGCTCCCTAATTAAAATATTATTCCGCGTGATGAGACCCCATCGCAGACGAAGAAGCTCTTATAAAAAGCGCTCGTAAAATAGGAGAGCTCCTCTTCTGGACGTCCGCGTGTATTTTTAGCAAACCTGGAGCGGAAAATGAAGCGTAGGGATAAATAAGAAATATCTTAACACCGTTTATATATAAACAGGGTGGCAAATAGGATCCGGTGACCTTTTTGCGAAATCCCTCTTCTAAGCCTTTGTGTAAGTCTTACTTTTCTCATTCCGACCTTTTTGCGGGGATATAAGCGCTTGCAAGTCATTAAAAATCAACTTAACCGGGCGCAATCCTCGGCATAAACAATATAAATGGAAAATAAGGGCGAGACGTTAAATTTCGTGTTAAGACGTATTAAGAAAATATACGCACAATGATCGGCGCTTTACGTTTGAATCGTAATTGTGTATTACCAAGCGTCGTATCAGCGGTCTGAGAAGCGGACCGGTTGGACACACAGACCTTGTGGCCAGCCCATCCTCTTTTTGACACATAGACCCTTTGTCCTAAGTATCAGGGTTGTCAAAGTAGATACCCTTTCCAACAATATGATGCTTGCCATTGTTGGAAATTTTATGCTTATGTGTTTTTATTAAATTTATTTACAAAATGGGCCACCTTTGATTCGTATGTACGGTCAACGCTTTTTCTTATTTCAACTTTGAACATGTGACAGACAGCGGCTGACGGCACCCATAAATTATATTTCCCATTATCCTGTGCCTGTGTTCCTGGTTACCCCAGACTAGACAGAATATCATCCACTGAACTTTATCTCGGCAGGATGACTCTCACGTAAGAGCTTCCAGGTACCCGACCTTTCCACTCCGCGCCCTCTAGTGGAGGTGAGGTTCCTGCAAGGAAAACAGCTTCCGATTTTGCGTATACCCGACGGTACGCTGAACTAAAGGACTATGGGAATTGGATGGAGACGGGTTATGCTAAGATCAAGGGAAATAATGTCCACGAGTCCAGGCTGCAGGGGCTTCAATCCCTTCCCCGTGGTGCTCGTACTCATACCTAGCCACGGAAACGACTCACCGTTCAAACAGCCTATAACTTATTCTCTCTTGTCTGCCGAAACAGTTGAGGATAGTGGTGTACTTTTTGCACAGATTCCAGTTAGCTAGGCTCCCCCAGCAACGTTTAATGAGCAACACGTCAAGGCAACTAACGTTGGCCTCCACTGTACATCATTTCCCCAGGGGTTTGGCCGTTACCCATATACGTGGGATTGCTTCCTTCCCCCTGGGGTTCTATGGGTGTGCACCGTGGAGTCTAACACACACCCAGAAACTGTAGTTGTCTGAAGTAACATTTCATTTTCATTTTTGCAACGGAATAGGGGACGTCCCCAGGCAAAAAAAATCCAGTGGTGTCAGATCTGAAGACCGTGCGAACCACGGAATAGCGTCGCAAAAACAATTAATTTACACGACAAAGGTGACCACAAAAGAAATCCTAACTGAAAGAATAATAAGCGCCTTTGCAAAGTTGAGAATGAACGTGTCCACGCGGACATGGATATTTAAATTCGGTTTTGCACCTTGTTATGGCCTTATGTGAGCATGGTCCCTTTGTCTAAGGTGGGAAGTCAAACACTCAATCAAAACATCCTAACACCGCTGTTTTTGTTATATTATGAGCTAACGCGGCACCTGTCTTGCGCACAGCTTTTGCGTGTCCAAATTTTCAATCAAAATGCGATGTACGGCACTTTTTGAAACGCCTGTCTGCTGACTCGTGTACTTTCAGTCGACAGTCATCCAATATCATTTTGTTGGTTTACTCATAATGTCACTTCATTTGGTCGAGCACTACGATGTTTGTCTTGACAGCTCGTACGGCCTCCTTTAAACTCTGCCACTCAATATTTTACTATTGTAAATAAAATAGCAAACAATCCAAGAGTAAAATCAAGCTCTGATTTGATGATCATTTTTTTCTGTATTTACAAATTCAAAGATAACGTTCACTATTGATGACTGCCAAAAAAAATTCCAGGCAACGTAGCGTCGTCGGTTTTTCCCGTCTATCGCACCAATAACGCCATATAATATTTGCTTTTTATGTTTCTTTATTTTTCAAAATAGATCCCTTTATGTTTTTTTTTTCTGATCTAGACAGCTAACTGCCGATTTGGCTCTGGAGTATAGTGATAGATCCATGTTTCAATCATTGTCACATACCGCATAAAAAAATCTTATTTATTGTGCTGATACAGCTTTAAACAGTGCTCCGAATTGTGGACGCATTGTTCTTTACAAGAAAACGTGGTACCCACTTCGTACAGAGTTTTCTCATGGACAAATTTTGATGCAAAATATTGAATACAGTGGCTTGTGATATCTTTAAAGTATCAGCTATCTCATGCAACTTCAACTTACGATCGATCAAAACTATTTTGTAGATTTATGTTTTCAAATATCATCAAAAATATTAAGGAAATTTTAGCTAAATTTATATTAAATGTATTTTTTTGCTCGAGGATAAAAATATCTCCAAGGATCGATAGCACAAGATGAATACATGATTGAAATTCCGGCATATTTAATAAATATAGAGGATATTAGCATGTGGTTGCCGATAAACCAAGACAAAGACGTCATATCACATCTTACACATCATTTAATATCGACTTAGCCCCAAAGATAATATATATATAGAAACCTAAATATAGCCCTCGAATAAGCAAGTTTGTGTGTACGCTTCGGTTGTTTGAAAATTTCGCCTTAAATTTTGTAATTTGTGTACGATCGTCAATTTTACTATAATGAAGTGGATGCGGATTGAATTGGAAAATTTTCACGGTAGAATTGGTAAACAGGATTTGTTATAGAAATGATATTTCGTTTTGTAAAGTGTATGGGGGCTTAAAAAAAATGGATTGAAACGAAAACGAGATACGTCTTTAATGTATCAGACTGAAGATTTTTTTAGGCATGCCTTTTCTTCTTTATTATACCAAAAGACAATAAAGATAATCGCGAAACATCAAAAATCTCATCATATCAAATATAAAAAAATTCCATAGAGCTTAATTAAACGCTTATGAATCATTTCGAGCAACGAGTGACCACAAGAAAGCGAAAACCTGCTCAGGTCATAATTTCATTTTTTATTTTATTACTATTAATACGTCCATAGTTTTAAGCCAATTAAAATAAATTCAAAGTGCTTCATATTCGATGTTTACTACAATGGTGAATTTCAACGAACAAATTCATCTCATGTAATAATGAACAATATGGTATTTATATACTCGTATTGTGATTTCAATTGCTCTATTGTGATCGATTCCAATCACTCCTCTCTGTTCGAAGACTTGTAGACTCTCAATGGTCCGCAAATGGGCTTAAATCCTTCAAATTCAACGTTATTTGAAATATAATGCCAAGCTATGAATAGTTTTAAAAACAGTTGATTTTAACTTATTTTAAGTAATTACATTGAGAACAGCAGAACTTTTTTTATGATTTGATTGCCACAAAAATGAACAAAACCTTCAGGAGATTGAAGCAAGATCTTAATAGAGCGAAAAAAGAGCGCAAGTCTGGTAATGACCTCAATTCGACCCCTGCTTTGTGGTTAACCGGTCGCCTTTGATGCTCAAGATTAATATGTCCTTCTTCTTTCAATGTATTTGTCATCTTGGTTCGTTTATTTTTATGCTCACCTGGATTTTAACACCCAGGTTTAATGATCAAAAATTAATTGCGCTGGTATAATGGCTTAGATTCTGGACTGGTCGTGCAGGGACGCCTATAAGTAAGTGATTGAATTTACAACAATAATTAAATCATTATTTATATATAGTGATTCGCTACTCACTCATAGATTATTTCCTCTCCTACCTTTCCAAATAATCCTATCTTTACTTTTTTACCACATGTGGAAGGCAAATGGGAAACACCCACATTAAATCCTTTCCCTAGTTAGATTTCCTATGGAGATGTGGCACATAAGGAAGATGATACGTTCACCCATCTTTAATTTTGAGTATCGTGTTATCATTCTAATCTGAGAGAGTCTGCTGCTTCGTTTACAACAGTAAAATATTGGGTGGCAGAACTTAAACGAGGCCGTACGAGCTGCCAAGACGAACATCACAATGCTCAACCAAACAAGGTGATCACACCATAACGTACGATTTAGCAGACATAATAGACATTTCAAAACGTACTATACATCGCATATCAATTGAAAATTTGAACATGAGAAAGCTGTGCGCAAAATGAGTGCCGCGTTTGCTCACAATAGAACAAAAACAGCAGCGTGAGGATGTTTCAATCGAGACTTTGGCGATGTTTCACAACAATAAAGCCGAGTTTTTGCATCAATAAAAAGTCTGTCTTGTGTTTTTTTTTTCACTGCATAGTCACAAAGGGGAAAAAATATGTCTTTTTCAGTTTCTTTTTATTTGTTAAGTTGGGGACTTCTGGGACTTTTTTCCTGTGGGAAGAGACTCTTGCATAAGACACCCTAGAGCTAGCAGACCCCAGGGTAGTATCAGATTCTTACTAACTAAACCCCTCCATTGGTCTGTCTCAGACCCCTCCCTCCCGGTATTTTTATTACATTGCTTCAGGGGAGACAGGTGGTGTGGCCATTAAACCTTATAATGTTGAGGAGATGCCTTGCGTCTCTCTCTTTCGCTATTTTCTTTGGCGGTCATTATTTCCTCTATAAACTCCCGCCAAATGTTCCATTTTTTCTTGCTCAGCATCATGTTGTGGATGTTGTTCTTGCCTTTAAGTTCAATTACCCCGAGTGCTTATTTCATGGTGACATCCTGGGACTTTCGAGCCTCGCAATCATTAACGGTGTGTAATCACGTCGACAACCTCCGCCTGGAAGTGATGGCACGATGTAGTTGCCTCTTTGCCTATCAGTTTTAGATTGACTCCAAAGCAATCATGTTCTGTCAGAATTTGTGTCTCCGTGTTTCCAGGTCCTCCATTAACTTATGTTCGGTATAAGTCGGTGGATCCATTTTTTTTTATTGATCTAATTCTATCCTGTTTCTGCTCATGTATTGTACAAATTCCAAAGTCCTCTTCTATGTTGATAGTTCCACCGAGGGGATTCTGGAGATTTTGAGCATCGCATTCTCAGATACAGTTCTGTATGCCTTGGTAGCTCGTAGTGTCCCTTTCCGTTGAACCCTCGCCAGTTTTTTTTACGGTTTGTTTCGAGTCTCAACGACTCGTGTTATATCAGAACTCCCTATAGAAGAATACATCTGGGACTACACTGGTGCATACATACATAAATTACTCACATAGTTCTGTACGAAAACCCTGGCTTCCTGAACACAATGCATGCCACCATTTCCGTTTGTCCTGGTTCTCCGTCCAATTTTTTAGACCCAGACGTATGGCGTTTATCCTGTCTATTCCAGCGTAGACATGTTTTTTCAATGGGTCTACTGCCACTCGGTCCCGAATCTAATATGGTACAAGGGACTATGTGAGTCGGCATCTACATTACATGGTCTGCCTAATATAGAAAAAAGAGGTCCTTCAGTGAATTATGAATTATTTTACAAGAAGCAAATTTCGATACGTATTCATCCATCTTACAACCAAGGCAACATGCCTTTATATTCATCTATCGCCATATATCGTCGACCTATGTATTATTTCTTCCAGGCTCATCTCGTCATTTCTTAAAGAAGAGTAACGATCCATCCGTCCCTCGTCTGAGCTATTATTAAATTTTAACATAACCACATTATTGTATAAATAACTAATCATCTATCGGATTACCAGGCCACTGAGTTGAATAGGAGTCCCGGTCCGTGGCGGAGCCTCAAAATCGATACGGCCTTTTTCCTTTGATGTTGATGTACAAGGAGTTAATTCAAACTTCTACAGTATATCCTCAAGGGTCGGACCTTTAAACTCGCATCTGCTCTATTTCACTATGCTTGCATTTCGGGATTTTATCAACATTTAATTATATGACGAATACTCGAACGAGTCGGAAAATTTAATACCCATCTTTGAGGTGGAACAATAGCTATGCATGTCAACATGTCATGTTTTACACGATGAAGCCAGACCCAGAATTTAATACGAGTTATTGTGATGGGTAGACACTAATTGCTTATTATATGTAAAATAAATTAAGATGGATATTCTCGATTTTATTCCGATCTTTGAAATATATTTTGCGAGGCGTATGGAGCCAAAATATAAATTTGGTATTGACGCTCTGTAGCAAATAAGTTTGCTTCGGATTTCGATGAAAGTTTTCGTTAAATATTAAAAAAGAGACAAGCTCTTCTTTATATAGAAGACGAAACTAAAATAATTCAGGAGCTAAGTCCTCTCGCGCTTTCGAAGTTTGCATCATAAAAAAGGAGGCTTTAATTAAAATAAGTGCAAGGACATCGTTTTGGACCTCTTTTTTATAATTACCCAGGTCAATATATTCAGTATTCCTGCTTGTATACGAAAAGTAATGCATCAGCACCGGAATCATCATCGAAGATAATGTTACGAAGTACTCAGCGCTTCGAATAGCCCCGCCCAGTGCGGTTTCCGCGGCCGAATAAGTTGACATTTGGAGACTGTTACAGCGGCGATGGTAACGAAATAAGGTATCAATAAATCGGTCAGGGATTCCGAAACACAATGTTTTATACATTTTAATCTAAGATTTTAAGTCGCCTTCGTGTATATTATAGTGATTTTATCACACGATCTCAATTTAATGTTTGAATTCAAATCAAAATAAATTCAAATTGTGGTGTTTGAATTAATGTTTGCAATCGCCGATCCCATCCATCATAGTTTGGTAGTCCCGGGACGATTGGAATCAAAGGTTGCTATTAATAAAACAGCAATTAGAGTGGAGTGGTACATCAAGCCGGGTATGAACTAGCATTATTAGCGTTGCAAAGTTTGAGGATAGTGACGGAGGGAAGTTTTGCAGAAGTCCTTTGTTTCAGCTGAAAGGCTCTTTGACGCGAAGCGTGAACGTGTAAGGATTCAGACGGAGGCACAACGACCCCATTGTGCCAAATGAGTTGACTTATACACGCTAATTATTCAACTTGACGTTACATGTCACTTGTATCATGGTGAAACTTCTCCGACGACAGACTCCTCGGACCGCTCCCAGAACATGTGTACTGGAAACCGCTGGAAACAGACTGCCTCACAAATGTTAATTAACTTCTCCGGGACTCATATCGTTCATGGGGGGGACGTGACAGCAATGCTTAATATGAGATGTTTTTAATAATGTGCCAAATGTTTGGGTTTCTCGTTTTGAATACAAACAGAAACGGGGGATGATAAGACAGAATACGTTTGTACAGGTTGTCCAGGAATGGATTTATAATATGTTTTATGCTAATCAGCAAGCATTTTTATCAATTTCGATGGTCATCTGGAAAGTATATTAAACTATTTTTCAATATCTGTGATTGAGGCATCAGCTTTTGTATGGCACTATCATAGACCTCTGCCACTAGTTTTTCTCAACCTTACGATGGAAAAATGTTTTCCCCTCAAAAACTCCTTTAATTTAGTAAAAAAGGTGATAGTCTGATGGTGCCAAGTTAGGTGAATAGAGGGAGAAGGGTGACAATATCCCATACAAACGATGGTAACAACTCCTGTGAAGCTCACGTGGTGTGGGGTCTGGCATTTTCATGCAGGAGGCTGACTCTCCATGTTAGTATTCCGCTTCTGCTGTTCTAAATGCCTCTTACGATTTTTTTTTTAGGATACTGCAGTAAGCCTCTGCGTTAGTGATAATCCTTTTGGGCATAAAATTCACCAAGAAAACCTTTTTACAATCTTAAAAAACAATTTTTGTTTGAAAACAATTGATCTTTCATTCCGTTAAACCTCATAATTAGCGCTTCGTCATATATCCATAACTACATTGGTGTCAGAAGTTGAATGTTGTGTGGTGGTGCGGAGGTGCTCTCAGAGCAGGCTGCCTAAGATGTGTCCGGCCCCCATGTGTTTATTAAAATGGTTGCACTCGCATGCGGGTACGTTTTTCTTTTGGGTCGTCTATCTAAAGTGTTAATTAATACAAATATACTAATCGCCGTGCGTCGATATTTATGTGATCAACCGCGCTATTTTTCCGTGTGGCAACATTTTAAATGCCATCCATCGTCGTCATCGACAATGGCGATCGTATCAATTCATAAATGTGTTTTAAATCGTCCATTTGAGGGCGCCCCCGCCGTATTCTTAAACTAAATTTGATCGATTATTTGAACAAATGTAATAGTTGGTCTAAATGATATTTTCCGCATCGCGCAGGCCATTACATCCCACCCCGCGGCGCCCGCGAACATCAAATGTCCATTTGTCAAAATTACAAATAGATTGCGCGATTCAATGCGACATTATCATTAAACATATTTTTCGGAATTCGATCGAGCCGCGAAAGCGCGACCGGTAATGAAATTTAAAGCGACGCTGACCGAACGAAGTTCGTATCCAACTGTCATTTCGAGCGATGACAGTTCGATAGCGGCGGGACGGTTATAAGCGATTGAAAATCGACCATGCCGAGCGGACTAAATAACAATTGCGCCTATAAACAGGAATGCTTTTCACCACTTTTTAAATCAATTCTTAAACAGCCGAGGCGTATTATATTATTCAATAAATAATTTACCAAAGATGTCGGCTACTTTATTTGATAAAATATTGAAAGAACGGTTTCCCCTTTTAGTAAATAAGTATATAGCGGTTAGTCGTTCCTTCGACTAAATCTCAATACCGAGGTTACCTTTTGTGTACTAGAATATAGTATACATTTAATAACTATGTAAACAAAACTTTGTACAGGGCATTAGATTACCGGCCAGCCTTCCGGTTCGGGGGAGGTTTTCAGGACTGAAAATCGGATTCCCATAAACTAACCCGAAATGTAACAATGCGCGCCTCGTAAATGGTATATACCTCCATATAGAACGGTGAGTGAATAAATATAAACAGAAAATACCAATCCTAAGAGAGAAAATATAAAATATCAGCAAGAAATAATTTCGGCGGGGAGGTTAAATCTGCAATAAAAACTGCCATTCTATATAATGTAGTTTTGAAGTTTGACAGTACGCAAGCTCGTGCGAATATTTGATAGATAATCCAGTTTTCCGCATTTGGGTGAGTTGATTTGGATGTCGGCGTAGTTGGAGTGGTTAGTTGTCGCCACCCAGCCCTTACCCCCGAGCGAGGGGGCATCGGCGGAAAAACACCAGCAGAACCTGGGAAATAAGAACCTGAAATTCCTCACTCCCTTCGCTACTTGTGGAAACTTTCTCAAAGGAAGCAGAGAAATGTTTTCACATACATATAAACTCTGCGCGAGACAAATACACGCCTGAGTTTCGTTTTTGCTCGAAGACTCAAATTCAAAATGTATGTTTTATAATGAATTTAAATTCGTATTATTCCATTGATCGATTATTGGTATCGTTTTAAGTTCCTGGACTCTTATAGTAAGGAATTGAGTTCAAATCCCGATCGTAGAGAAATAACAGAAAGTATTAAATCCATGAAACAAGCGCATCTGGCGTTTAAAGAGAAACCTAACGTGAGCTTCACAGGAGTTGTTGCCATCGTTTGGATGGGATATTGTCACTCATTCCCCTTGTTCACCTTGATTTGGCACCTTTGGACCAACGACTAACACATTTTCACTAAACTAAATGAGTTTTTGGGTGGGAAACATTTTTCCAACGATCAGGAGGTCGAGGATTTAATACGACAACAAATAACGATCTGGGCAATCTGAGAATTCTAAAGAATCTCCAGGTCACTCGCCAAAGTTTTCAACGCATCGAAAAAAGCTAAAGACTACCGCATGGTGAATAAATAAAAACATAATACATTTCAACTACATATATCCATGATTAGGCAATTAAACACAATTGCTGAAATCACGTATGTTTATTCGCCGTCAGTTTAAGGAATATTTAGAAGACCTATTCTCAAACAAGATATGTGTAGCGTGGGTGATTTACCATCCCCACGTAGTAGCGCTGTTAACAGCGATATCTTCCATCATCAATCCAGTGGTGTCAGATCTGAAGACCGTGTGAGCCACGGAATAGGGCATGAAACCCAGTAGTGTTGGGTCTGGATGCCAACAAAAGACCCCCCCCCCCCAAACTCCCAAAATAATTATCATTTAATTTATTAACTTCTCAATAAATAGCCTTGATTTAAAATTTAAAAAAGGCAATTGGTTAACAATTCAAGGGTTCTCCTTTCATAGGTGAAAGCTCTCCAACACGTTTGATGCTTTGATATGTTTTTGAGTTGTATCAAGGGCTTATATAACATGTTATGGTTTTGTTGAATGTGTATTATATTTTAGATAATAATTTGGTTGAATAGGGGGGAAAGTGACCCGAACTGATATTAGGTATCTTTCATGTTCATTCCAGTTGACTATCTCCACTATTGTTGTCATCCTCCTGTGCGATAACGTCTTACAGTGACATTTTTAGCGAAAAGCGCTTCAATTCAATGCCCTTTCTGAATCATCGATATGATTTTTCAGGTCGCTATTTTCGCATGCTGAAAACGTGATGATATGCAGAATTCCCGGTGAGATTGTTTTGTTTGAAGAGTCTCATTTGAATAAGCCCCTTGCCGGGGTGTGTGTACACAATAAAAACGGAACAAAGGGCAAATCAAAGGTTTCCATTGTATATTTTTCCCTATGCCTATATAAAACCATTGTTTTGTTTTGAACTTAACCTTTGTACGCACTTGTGTCCGATTGATTGATACGTTTGCGAGCTGTCGGATTGAACCGTTTGCTTTTGACATAATTGGATTTTGTCGGAACTGATGCTTTCACCGATCTTCAAATAAAGGTGGAGAGAGTGAATATATTTTATCTTCTTCTTCTTAGAATGCCATATCCCCTATCGGATGTAGACGATCTCCGTAGGATACTTTTGTAGGGAAAGGATTTTTCTAAGGAAATTTAACTTTTATATTGCCGGACAACTGTTTATGATCGTCAGCAACACTTGCAAAAAATACCAACGACGATATATCGCTCCAAATTATTCATACTACATGTTCTTTATCGAACTATGACCGAATAATTATTCGTGTTGCTTACACATATGGTTTATATTTTAAAAAAATATATTTTTCCTTAAGATCTTTGTATGGCTTTCGAAAATATTGAAATATAATTGGCATTATCCAAGATCTAGCGCACTATACCAACACTTGGTATATAATCTTCAACATATAATAGTTTTGTCGTAACCATGGACCATGGCGAATATAACGATCCCATGGTGCTGCATAATAATGCAGTTTGCTTTCAAAGTGACTCTTTAAAACCACTATTCGAAAGTTGTGGTGTGCATTATTCGCTCTGACGGTGATAATGTGGCTAACCTAATCGAAGTTGCAGCAGACAACAATGTTTGATATAATCCCGTATAAAAGTAAATCAACCCGGACACACCAAACGCAGATCGTTTCTGCCCCCAGCGATTCAATATTTAAATTTAAATCACCAGTAGTTTAGCTGTTGATTGATAATGTTTATGCATTGTACAATTAATCCCCCAATAAATATTGAAAATAGGCTTTGCTTTCGTCGCTGCAGCATTTGTCACGTTGTCCGGCTGTATAAATCACACCGAGAGGTCACTAGCCGCAATGATGATCTCGGGGTCGATAATCGATGAATACTCCATTTTAAAAGGGGTGCTGTTCTTTATTTTCGGGGTGAGTGTTTCACTCTACGGTATCCAACCATAAAACCCAAAATCCAACCAAAAAAAAGAAGTAATTCTACGCCCATGGATAGAAGTGGAAAGGTCGGGAAATTGGAAATTTCCTTCCTCCTTCACCTCTTCTCTTCAAAACTCCTTCGCACTTTCGGGTGCACGTAGTATGAAACTGGTCTTCCTCGGAAACCTCACCTCGTATATGACGTCTAAAATATGGGCTTTAAAGGGGAAATTAAAATATTAAATTCTCTAGTATAGTATAGTATCCCCAAGCAAAGGTGTTGTTAATTTGTGCAGATTCAATTCGACAAATTAATAGTAAAATCTTCTTGCCCGTACACCGTTGTCAGTCTTGCGGTGACGAGCAGGAGGTGGGAGTGTCGGAGCACCCCCGCACCACGTTACATTGGTGTCAGAAGTACCATTTCGCCCACGCTCTAATATATATAATTTATTTATCTTCGCGATACTAGACGATTTGAGATATCAATAGCATTTATTTTTTTAATATCATCCTCATAAATTTCTTCATCAGATTGAAGAGTGAACGGTGCAAGAATATTTAAGTGTAATAAGAATAATTTATCTCTTTTGTTGTTGTTGTTAATGTATTTAACTTTCTGCTGTTATAGTTATCGTATATATTTAAATAAAAAAAATCCTTATTTAAGTTTTATCATGCCGAGTAACTATTTATTTTTTAAGCGTCCGTGGGAATATTTAAAATTAAAATAAATAATCAAATCTGAATTCTAAGCGGAATATGGCGCTCCTTGTGAATTGTTTAAATAATTAGAAGACAGCGACCATTAAAAAATATTAATACATTTTTTAAAAATAGAGCAGTTTATAAATATCCACAGCTGTCCGTAAATCCCACAAAAATAATTATATACAATGGCAACACTGTATGAAATATTTTTACATGGGGCGTGTCCCGATTTTTAAATAAGTTCTACAGCAATGAATTTAGATAGATCTTTATGTCTGATAGTAATACACATACATTATTTATGTATTTTTAAACTATTATAAGCATTCCAAAAAAAGCGGCCGTTTGGATAATAACTTGTTCAAAATCTGAATCGTTCAAAATACAAAATATATGTATAACAAAATATATGTATATTAAGTTTTTAAACAAAATAATATGTTAATTACTTCAACGGATCGCATATTTTTGGTTTTATATATCCACAATAGATAATGATTATAAGTTTATTTGAATAAAATCATTTGGCCTGAACGACATTGACTTTATCGCTTGGCTCATTATAACCTATTCGCGATACAAAACATATAAAACATCCATTTGTTAAATTATACGTTGGTGACATAATTCGAAACGACGTAATCGTAGCGCATTTTTTTGATGTCGATTAGAAGCTAAAAACGTAGCTACTAATGAAATTTAAGACAACGGCGACTGAATAAAGTTTGTATACAACTGTCATTTTGTGCAATGACAACCGCAGCCATAACCGATCGAAGAACGACCATATCGCACGGACGAAATACGCCCGATTGGGGATACTTTTCACAGTCGTAATGTGTAAATTTAAGCGCAAAACATTAAATTAACAACGCAACAATAATTAATGTTGTATTTATACGCATTTGATTGTTTTTAATTGCGGTTAATTTTTTTCAAATTTAATCAAATATGTGCGTTACCCTTTTAGAGCATTTTCGGCGGAGGGAAAAAAGTTCGGCAATATTTATAATTATTTTAGGCTTAACATCCTCGCTTTTTTCACCGCGCTCAGGACTTTTTTTGCGTAGCTTTCGCGTCTATCCAAATCGAGGTCGAACCGATGACCAAAACGACCCATAAAATATTATTAGCCTGTTTGCGTCCGTCCCGGGCAATATTTGGGAATCATTTATATGCTATTTTTTGCCGACGTTATCTCCGTTAAGTGGCAGGGTAAACAGCTTTAATTGGGTCTAAAAAAGCTTTTCACATACAGATGCCTGCATGGCCCGTGGAAAGCTTTCGGGTGAAAGCGATAGAAACGGACGGAAGCAGATTAGGGAGAACATGTAGGGAATTAATATACGCTCGGCGGAGTGGAAAAAATGACTGGAAAAGAGCACACGTGAATAACATCATATCGAAATACTAATTCCCGTATAAATATATGAATTGGGCTTTCTTCTATATTTAGATTTGAGAAATATGAAGATTTCCATATTGTAATAATTCATGGACATATTTAAGATGTATAACATTGAAGGGAAACACCAATTACGCATTAAGTTGCGGATTTCAAATTTATCATCATTATAGTGCCGCTACACATCATCATCATCATAGTCTCCCAGTTTCATTTAGAGCGCTCACCCAGCGAGACAACTGGATGAACGTATCAAAAGGCGCTGTGGCGATCGTCTCAATAGGGATTTATAAAGACTGAGTAGTTTTCATCGCGAGACAGAGAAAAACTATTCGAGGCAACCTTTTTGATTGTAATATAAAAACTCCAATCCCTCCTTTAATCGCAAGGGATTTGCCGAGTTAGGATGTATGCCTACATGATGAAATGCATCTCGGATTCGCTCCTATACTAACTGAGGGTGTCTCTCGGCCACTTGCAACTTCCCCAAGCGAATTTGAAGCTGAGTGGATTCCTATTTCAGGTTGACTCTCCCAGTTTGGCAATTTCAAAGCGATATAGAAGGCAATGGAAGATAATGTTGTTATCATCATGAAATAAAATTCTTCATCTGTCCCTCTTCTAGGCTGTCTGCTTGTTGGTTCTCTCATGCTTGTTCTGTTCATTTAGTCTTTCTGGCTCGGAACTGGCCAGACTTCACACGTTATACACTATTAGGTAGTATCAACTATGTAAGAGATCATCAGTGACAATACTTTTTTTTCCTGTGGAAGAGAAATCTTTCATAAGACACCCTGAGGTTAGTGGGTCTCACAGTAGTGTCAGATTCTTATTGGCTAAACCCCTCCCTTGGTCTGTCCCTATCCCTCCTGGTATCCAGGTGGGTGTTAGACTCCACGTTACCCACCCCTGGGGTAATGATGTAGAATAGAAATGAGCAAAAGTAACTTCGTCGATTTGCTCATCAAGCGCTGATGAGGTAGACCAGCTAACATGAGTTGGGTACGCAGGTCACCCTGTGCTGTGTATCCTCAACAGCCTTATGTATACAGGGGAGAACGGCTTTAGGCTGCTAGAACAGCGACTCATCTCCGTGGCTAGATACTACAAATGACCGAACCGATACGAGTACCACGGGAAAGGGGTATCTCCTGCAGTCTGTCATCTGCTGTAGTCCCTTCAAACTGAACCAGGAGTTTAACTGCCCCCTTCAGTTGAACTCCTGACCCCGCTAGATAGCATCATTTGAACTTAACTTTGAAGCATAACCTCTGTCCTTCCTCCTCTAACGCACCTTCGGGTCGCACGTGGTTTGAAGCTGATCTTCATGCGGGAACTTCGCCTTCTTTGGAGGGCGCAAAGCAAAAGGTGGTGGACACCTGGACTCTCTACGCGTAGCACTTCCGCGGATCTAAAAAAATCAGTGGAAAATCTTCTGTGCGTGGCTAGTCTGGGGTAACCCGGTACAGGCCATGCAACAACGTCGGCAATGGGACAAAGAAATTCAAGGGTTGGAAGAATTAATTTGTCAAAATGAAAATTATTTCAATTGAATATATTATGTTCCGTATAAGTTATGGCGTTTTAGTTTTCACCTAAGAATTCCGAACGTTCATGTGTAACGCCCTAATAGTGGCATTAAAACAAGTTTTAAATCCAGTTTGATGATGCGACTTGTAGCAAAATAATGAGTATTCAACTACAAAGGACATTCGCGAAAGAAATAACGTTCTAAAAAGTTTTTCCAACAGAGAATAACGATTCTCTTTATAGTTGTAGCAAAGCTGCCTGCTTCGTTTGTGATGTACGATGGAAATTTAAAAGCTCAGGGAATAAAAATAAAAACTGAGCTTTACAAAAAAAACGAACGTCGAAAAGGTACTAGAATTTTCTTATACAATAGTAATATTAATTGCTTTTGAAGAGGAATCGAACGGATCAAACAGTCAGTCAGTGCTATTTTTTAAATCTCAATAACCCTAATGTTAGATGTATCGAAAAGTCTTTGCTGATTGTTTAAATTCAGTTTTGAACGCGTTTATCATTCAAAGAATATATACCAAAGATCGAAAAAGATGATAATCCATCGGTGTCAGATCTGGTGAATATGGAGAGTGTGGAATTTCTTCCCATTGTAATTCCCTGATTTTTTCAAACGTCTACTTTGTCTTATGGGGTCATACATTGCCGTATTGCAGAATTACTAAATTGTTCCTGATTAATTCTCGACGTTTGCACATCTGCAGTTATTATTTTGCCAGGTTTCAAAAATTCATAATGAATAATTCCTCGAATATTCCACCAAACGCACAAAAGAATCTTGCGGGTCGTCAATCCGGGTTTCAGAGTCGCAAATTGTTTTTGTCTCAGCGAAATCCATTGACGTTTACGACTTATATTGTCATAAACAATCCATTTTTTTAATATTACTGACCATTAGTTTTTAAAAAATAAACTTACGGATATGCTGTCTTCATCGTGTCTGGACACAAACTAAGTTCAAATAGACGTTTATCAAAATTGGCAAGGACTTATCGATACACCTAATATATAAATATTATCCTGTTTATTAACTAATTTGTCTTTGAAGGAATTAATTGAATAAATATACAAGTGAGGGATTGAATGACAAAAATAAATAAAGTAATAATTACATTATAGATACCATTATAGTTAACTCACATGTTCCATTAGACTTATCCTAATTGTATCATAAATGGAAGGCGATGGGAAATAATCACATTCTCTCGCAAATTCCATATATGGAATTAGGATATTATTTTCACAGTATACTGTGAAAATAATAATTCACAGAAATTAAGATTTTCATTGCAAAAATTCGATAATTGTGCAGCCTGATATGATTTTTCAATAAAACTATTATATCACAAATGCAATGATTATATGCAGCTATGATTTTAATCCTGCTGCATAGTGCATACAGCTTATTGAAATGCAATGGTTACAACCGCATGTCCGATATAATCTAATCATCAAATGTACGCTACAATAATTACAAATGGCTTCTAGTCCATTCAAATATTGAAATGGAATTGAAAATGATCAATGCAACAAAGCGTTACGCACGGAAACACAATTTTAAATGCGCAGGCGATGTTTATTTTAAGGAACTGCCCCATTTTTCTCTTATTTATTTTAAGGATAAGGGTAAATTATATATGGATTGAATCTCTCAAAATAAGAAAGGTCCGATACAACAACTTAAAAATCAATTTGCTATATTCGGACAGCGGATTGCACGCTTGAAAAATTCTCAACATGTTCTACCTCCTTGAAGGATCTCATGGAGCTCGTCGAACTCTTTACATAGCTTTTCCGGCACGACCCTTTTTTATGTAACCGCAACCCTGAAAAA
Source organism: Stenopsyche tienmushanensis (assembly GCA_008973525.1). Lineage (NCBI taxonomy): Eukaryota > Metazoa > Arthropoda > Insecta > Trichoptera > Stenopsychidae > Stenopsyche > Stenopsyche tienmushanensis. Next base: position 850,741 of record WACJ01000519.1, read on the forward strand.
AGTTTTCAAGGCTACAATTATCAGGCAAAGAAAAAAGTTTTCGCATCCATTTTGCAAATAGATGGGCAGAGTTGGGAAAGTTTTATCCTGTTAATGTACGCCGACGTACAAATTACAGGACCACCGAAAACGTGTGGTATTTAAAAGGTTTTATTTCGACAGGTTGGAAACACATGCGACTGTTCTATTTCTACCCTTTGGTTCTTATATAATGACATAATACCTTTGTAAAGGGCAAAAAAATTGTTTGAAAATAATGAATCTATCGTTCGTTGTTCAATAATGATGTAAACGTATTATTATAGCTGGTAATTGGAGCATCGACGTACATGTCCATGACTGCATTGGTGTCAGAAGTGGTCTCTCGGGGTGGAGTACCCAAGATAATTCCCAATAATACGTCAATCATCGTACAATCATATGGGTAATAGGTGGAAGTGTTAACAATATCTCACCCAAACGATGGTAACAACTCCTGTAAAGCTCACGCGGTGTGGAGTCTGGCATTTTCATGCTGCTTTCATAATGAATCTCCGAGTCAGTATTATCCTTCTGCTGTTCTGAATGGCTTTATTGAGTTTTTTTTTAAATCAGGATACTGCAGGAAGACTCCACGTTAATGGTAGTCCTTTTAGGCATAAAAACACCAAGAAAATCCCCTTACGGTCCTAAAAAACAGATGGTATGACTTATCCGGCAATTAATATTTCATTCGCTGTTCAATAATAATGTATACGCACTGTTGAAGCTGGTAATTGGCGCTTCGCCAGTATATGTCCATGATTCTATTGGTGTCAGAAGTGGGATGTTGCACGATAGAGTGGAAGCGCTCTCGGGATGGATTGCCCAGAATGTGCCTCGATCCCACATGTTCATCGAGATGTCCGTGCTCGTATGCGGGTTCTTCTTTCGGGTCATCATGGGAGCCGTGCATTAGGATTAGGTAATCCAATCCCGGGATCCCGGACAGTTTTAGGTGTTCATGAATACCGGGATTACTGAAAATTTCGGGATTAAAATTTTTATCTAACAGAAATCGTACACCTCACCAGCACGACGAAGGCTACTAAAACGAGACATTCCCGCCGAAATCTGGACGCTTGGAAACAGTGGCGCAACTATTAATTGGCGAGCTTAGGCGACGCCTAGGGGCAGTAATGTTATATTGACTTTTTCCTACCGGTGATGTATTTACTACACCTCGACTCTAATCATGGGAATATCGATATGATATATAATAGAAACGGGGAATCGGAAAATCGGAAATTTTGCGAGTTTCAGTCAGAATGGATTTTATCTGTCTGATGGTGTTACACGAAAATGGAAGCTCACGCGATCATCAACTCGAACTAGCATTTAAATATTTAATAACGATACCTCGAAAGAGTGGCTGGCTGAGGCTGAGCGTGCATTTTCAGCAGGACCACCTATTAATGTAAACGCATTGTTGAAGCTGGTAATTGACGCTTCACCGTACATGTCCATGACTACATTGGTGTCAGAAGTGGAATGTTTCTTGGTAGAGAGGAGGCGCTCTCGCGGTGGAATATCCAGGATACACCCCGCTCCTACGTGTTTATTGATATGTCAGCTCTTTTTGGGTTGTCTTTTGGATTCTGATGTGAAGTGACACTCCCACATATCATAAGCATTCTGGGCATACGTCTCGCGCCCAGCTCTTTGTAACCAAGTTTTTCCGACACAATATCAATAAGGAGACTTTGAAAAATCTCAGGAAATTCATCGCGAAAGTCGTCAAGCGTCACACAGTGGTAAACTTCCACGAACTTCCGATGGATATTCGCGGCGGTATTGTGCTGTGCAAAGTCAAAAAATGGATGACCATGCGGATCTTCCATGAACGGTAGGTGGCGGGAGCGCGCGACGATTTCTCCATAGGACGAATTTACTGTGACTGAACAAAATGGCGGATAAACACAGGTGATAATTAGAATCCCTCCTACATGCCAGGTGCACAAACTTCAAAACAAAAAATAGCCCCGGAGTCAGGAGACCTTTTAAGCTCTATAGGGATGATTTGAAAACCATTTCTTTAATATTGGACGATGTAAATATTTATTTTTTTAAATGTAAAATAGATTTTATTTAAGTCTTGTATTCGACATCAGAATGTATCCTCGCCAATGTCGATTCGACAGTCTGTTCACAAATAGTCTTCGCTTTATTGGGTTCGTAGCTGCCGACGAAAACATCAGCCCACCCCACGACCCCACATTGGACATCACGCTCCACCATTTGCGAAGCACTGACCCCGACATCCAATTCTAGCGAAATTTTTCACTCTGCGTTCGCTCACCGCAGTTAGATAAATTACATCAGATTCTTTTATATGTCAGAAGGTCCGTACTCTTTTTTGTTAACAACATGATTTCGTTTGATGTCCGACGATTCGCAAGAAAATTAAAGCATCAATAACTCGGCAAAACCGTTTTATTCCCGTGGAAATTGAAGACACGTGCATCTGAAATTGTAGATAATTGGCTCAACACACTGTGGATAATTTGCCTCGTGAAATAATCGGATAAGGATTCTGAAGTGGATTAAGGCTTTGAAGTTCAGCTAAGTATAAGATCAATAAATTGCGAACAATTTTCCTCATTGGGTTGTTGAAAACTAGACCAAAATATAATTTATATTCGACTCCAGCAATAAATCTAGGATCATAATTAAAAAAACCGGTTTAAACTTCCCTTTTTTCATTGCCTGCTCGCTGCTTTTAAGCGACGCAAATTTATGAAATGAGCACCAAAACTCCCTTTACGCAAAAAAAATCCCGAGGGATCAAAATGCAGAGATGTGAAAACTATGCGCAAATTTTCCAGGTAAAGTTTTCTTCGCCAATTGGTCGGCTGGCGTCCATTGTTTTGCTAAATTCGGGCTCAATTTCCACTGTGTCGTAAATCAATGCCAAATCCAAATATTGTCCACCATGCCAGAATTCGCATTCATCGCAGTGAATTCCCGTCGGGACTGTGGAATGTACGCTGAATATCATCGGCGTACAATAGTCATATAATTGAAAATATGGATCGAATAACTGAATCGTACAGGGTATGTCTCTGACGGAATGATTTTATTCGACTGTGCTTAAATATAAGATGGAAAAGGTTCGGACAAAACTTCTGACACCATTGTCTGGCCACTACACCACTGACGCCATACTATATTTCGATAGTTTTCGATTCGGCGTATCTATAGGCGGTATCGTGGTTCCAACAGAAACAACTTGGGTGCAATTTACAAGAGATTAGTTAGCGATCATATTTTTGAATGTATGCAAATTTTGCAAAAACCACAACAATGAATTTCAGTCAGGATACTCAAGTGATCCATTCGCTAGCATAACGAAGACATTCAGTAAATTTTTGAATTCTGCACAGTCGCAGGGATGTTTACAGCTTCTGAAAAGTACCCAAAAGCTTCCCGTGCATTTTGCTAAAGTCTACATCTTTCCTTGGGTTACATGCACAAGTATGACTACGGTATTTAGATTCTATAAATTTGATGAAACTAGCATGCCAAATTTCTGTTTTTAATTCCGTTATAGCATTGGCAATTTAATATCCCCATGCAATAGCACTGTCGGTCTGAACATATTTAATTCGTCAAATTAATAGCGACATCTTCCGTCTCGCTTTAGGTGCAATGTGCTATTTTAACAGCGCCATCTTCTGTGGCGCTGCGGAGACATTCGATCGGTACTTGCGCGTACACCGTTGCCGGTGGGGTAGTGGCGCGTAGGATGCGGGAGTCGAAGAGGAGTGGTCGGTTAGCCTTGGCTACGGGAGGACGTCCTTCTCGCAGCCAAATCTATCTCTCCCTCTTATGTAAATAAAGAGCCACCTAAAGAAGAGAGTTTTTCTATTCAACGCCTGTAGACGATAAGATAAGATAACCCCCCCAAAAATAAGTCTAAAGGTGTTAAATCGCACGATCTCGGTGGGCAGTTCATCATGCTCTCAAATCGCTCGTGCAGAATGTTCATCATGGCATGCGCTATGTACCACGTAACGCCGTCCTGTTGCAACCACATGTGATCGTTATTCATATCATCCATTTTTATCCACAAGAAAATGGTTATCGTCGATCTCTAGCGCTCAAAGCGCCATATTAACGGAGCGCCGTAAAGCGAAACAACCGCTATAAACCTGTATATTGGCATGATTTTAATGGTAAATTAGATATATTGAGGCGCGCCTGGATGAACTGGGTCAAACTTTTAATTAATCTTCTGGGGGCGTTTAACTTTCGACCGAAGAAATACATTTTGTCGTGGGATCCTCAAGGAAGCTATACTTCATGATGGTGTCTATTGATCGACAATGCTATTAATTTCCTGTTTGTCACGTCACTTATTTGATACGTGACAAAGTGATGGACGAATTTCGTCGACGGATGAAATAAACAGGAGATCTTTACAGCATCTCGTTTGTTTTTGGACGGGGAATACTTTGACGAGTTGGAGGCACTTGTACATTGTATCGATCACTTTCGAAATTAATTTCGAGCCCTGTGTCCTTTCATCTGGGAATCGAACGAATTTAAGGCGCAAAGGATTGGCTCTGTTAAATTAAATCCTTGAATAATGAGCTAATTTAAAATCATCATAAACTTAAATGGTATATTTGTATGTCCGCCACTTATCGTCCGTACAAATCCGCTTATCTGTCAGGACCGTCGCAGCGCGTATGAAACTTGTACATACATAAATAAACACTGTCGATAGCACACAATATTCGGTCGTTTATTTGCGTAAACATAAACAATACGCTTGAAATCGATTCATTATGTCATTATTAGTCGATAAATTTGGGTTAATGATCTATATCGGATCATTAGAATTCGGACACAACCCTGTGTATTACCTCTTTAAAGGGTTAAATTAGTGTATACAGACTGAAATGAGATAATCAGATGTAACTATGTGTATTTCAGCGATTTGAGTTTTAGGAGATTCGACGAATTCTATTTCGACACATGTTGACTGCGAGATGTTTATCGGAATCATACTGGGAAATATACTGGAGCTTAATCACAATAAAATCTAAATTCCAAATAGCACGCTTTGGGTATTTTATGAAAATAATTTGAAAGAGCAATATAAAGCCTTAGCTATTCTTGGCGAAAGACCAATCAAGTTGATGTTTGTTTTCCGCAGAGCCAATCTTTGTATTTTTTCAATCAAGTTCACCAGTGAGACTTGCCAATAATGTAGGAGTCTGTATTTGATCATCAAGCTCGTACCCCATTTGTTCAAAGAGTATTTTGAAATTCCAGCTAAAGCCCTCAGTGTCAATAACAAGAATATTATTAAAATTAGTAGCAAAATTCTATACTTCTTAAAATATCCATTATCAAGAGAAAGGACCTTTGAAAGTGAAACTTATATAGGCGCGGTACGGCAAATTGGCTTGAACGTCACGAAAAATGAAACTTCAATCGATAGTAAGAAAGAGAAAGATAATCATTTTTATGAGGGTCATTCAGAATATAGTTTTGGATTATCTTTTAGATTCTGGGGTGTAGAGAGTATAGAGACACACTCACGTCTCATACCACAGCCACAATAGTCTCTGGAGTGAGCATTCTGGGCATCCATCTCGCACACAACTTCTTGTAATCCAAGTTTTTTCGACACAATATCATCAAAAAGACTTTGAAAATTTTCAGGAAATTCTTAGTGAAGAGCGTCAAGCCTATACGTCTTTTTGTGAACAATCTAACCCATTTCGTAACATGTTGTCGACTCATCACATCACTACCATAAACTTCCATGAGCTTTCGATGGATATTCGCGGCTGGTATTGTTTTGCAAATCAAAAAAAGTATAACCGCGTGGATCTCGCACGGATGGAAGTTGGCGGGAGCGCGCGACGACTTCTCCTATCGGAAGAATTTACTGATGACTGAACAAAATGGCCGACAAACGCGTCCGACCTCAAGAGTCTTTGTAACCTAATTTTCTAGATGATCCTTGCATACATTATAGACATCAGCGCTATCTTTATGTTTTGTAGTGTATGTGTCTATACATAGCATACATCAACCTATTAGAGCAGAAGCTTGCCTATTCTATTATATATTACACAAACACGAATCTGTCTTTTAGGATAGAATCATTTCAATGGAAATATTAAGTAAACGGTATATATTTTACCCCAAATGTTTTATATTAGAGACTTCGGAATCTATGAGATTTTGACTTGAGAAATTTCTTTTTGTATAATCGTAAATAATTGTACTTTTACTTTGAAGTTAATAAAGAACAACCTAATGCTCCTATGACTTAATACAATCAAGCAATAAATTAAATACAATCAATCCTTCCATAGCGTCGAGATAGAGACCACACTATAGAAAGTTTGGCGCCACAAACGAAATGGGCGCTATAAGAGGGTCGACTATACGTGAGATGTGATTAAACTTGTCAATTTAATTTCTGAACCTTAATTCTGATATGTTTATGTATGATTAAGGATTTCTAGTTTATTATACAGCGTGAGATAAAAATACAGGACCGTAACAAGGGGGTGGCAAAACAGGCGCTCACCACGGGCGCAACTGGGCTTGGGGCGCAAAACGCAGCATACAGACCCAGTCGAGAGCTGTATGTCATGCGTCATGTCAGCGATATGAAAAGCGGACCGGTTGAACACACGGACCTTGTGATCACTCCGTCCTACTTTTCGGGCTTTTTGCGGCATTTACGGGAATATTTAATATATTGTATTTATAATAGTAAAAAAAATAGATTTGGGGAGGGGGGCACTGTTAGATACTTTGCCACGGGCGCTTCATACCATCGTTGGTTCTGTAAAATTATTTTTAAAAAATAGGCGAATTACTATTTAATCATCGCGAGCGTATTATGCAGGATTAATGAAAATTTTAGTTTAGGGTCGATGGCGCCCCATTTGACGTATAAGGGTTGGCTATCTTCATCGTTGCGGCTTGAGGGTCGCATTGTTCGCATGCAAACCCGCGGTTGAGAGTACCTTGGCATGATGCAAGATCGATTGCGGACGTGATCCGTAAACAAATGTCCCGACCAACGAGTCGGCTACAATGAACGACGGAACACGTTTAAGACTTCATTCTCGTCGTAATCGGAGTCTCGCAGTTGGCATCTCACTGTGCTTGAATATTTTTGTCTTATGAAAGTCTAGCAATCATTTTGATCAATGCCTAACCAGATTTTCTTTCACACTCCGAGCATTTATTTGATCTGAAAGTGAATGAATTTATTGTTTAGTTCAATTTGATAAAATGTCTTAAGGAGGCGATGTTTCTTCTGCGTACCATATAGTTTTATAGCACTATCGATCGGAGTGGTTTTCCTTGTTTCCCTTAATATTTGATTAATTGCAAAAATCAATGAACACCAACCGAGGCGTTCCGCCGGGAAGAAACGAGATCCGCACCGTCCGCAGGATTTATTATTTACTTTTCTCGAGAAGTGTTTACCTATTGGCAGTCATAAATTGGGGTAAATTTCCCTCGAAAGCCTACACAGTGAGTGCGTGTCTTCAGAACGGAGCGTATTAACAAAGAAAACAAATGGCGTCTCATTACAGCGACGTGTGTGTAATTGTGCGCCGGGTCCTCAGGAAATTAAATATGTGGGGAGACAGCCGGGGGAGGGTCACAATCCCGAGGAGGAAATTGAATTCCTCATAGGTACATTCAAATTTTCAATAACACATAAATATGCGTCTGTCGCGTCGTTCGACGTTTGAATGCGATCTTCCGAGCGGGCGCGTCATAAAAGGATGAATGCTGAAAAAAGTCCCAAATTGCTTTCCGCGGCTGAATTAAGCTTGGCTGTGAAAATCGTACGATGAACTCGCTCGAGCTTAAAATGTGTATGCCTGTCCGTCGTCTATTATTTGCTCGCGATTGCGAAAAACCTGTGTTTGTGTAATATATAATAAAATAGGCTTGCTACTGGTCTAGCGGTTACTTTATGCTAGCGTATAGACACTCATTTAAAACACGACTTACTATGTACTGCCAACTGCTAGATGAGGTTGTTTAAATGAAAATGAATAATAACGTGTTGCGCAACATAAAGTGCTACTTCTTTCTTTAATGATGGGATCGTTCGTCTCGATCCAGGTTTAATAAGATCCCCTTAGACAATATTCTATGGGGATTGTTTAGATCTGATAGCAAATATGTTATTATAAAATAAATTTGTGTGTTTGTACGTATGTGATTCCATGTGGAACGCTGTAATATGTTTTCTCATGAATTTGCTTTGTTTGCAGATTGGCTGACGGTAGCATGGGCACAGGGGGGGAGCATGGTCGGTCAACAGCTCCATTCTGATACTCTGGACCCTGGGAACAGTTCCGGGGACGCCAATTTTGACCCTAGTCGAGCCAGGTGAAATATTCTTCAAATTCATAATCAACACATACTAACATATTAACATGCCAATGATTCTTATTGACAAATTCGTGGCGGTTCGGAATAAGATTTGAGGATGTGTGTATCAGGTGCTCGCGGGCTGCCAGCCTGGCCGTGGGCGGCGCGGGGGAGCGGGGGTTGCTGGCACTATTGCGACCTGCTGCTCCCGCGCGCCGCCACTCGGCGCATTCGCCAGGCTACCCTCCGGGCCCGCCTCCGACTACCGGCGGCTTCAAGTACTGCCCCTCCGATGCCCTGCCCTACTGTCCGCCCTCGCGACCGCCCTGCAACAAACCGCCACAGGTCTCTACTAACAAATTATTAACTAACCACGCATGCATATCACACGCCTACCACAGATTAATCCATTTTCAGAATCAATATAAATAAGGTTCTTTAAATAGGGACGCTCCAATTTTTTTAAGTTATGAGTGATTAATTTAGTAGTATATGGCGCAGATTAGATCAAATTAAAGTCAACCGGTTCGATAAAAAACTAGCGAAAACTTGTGCATCACCATAACGTAAGGTCTACCAAAAACACCACTGCTGTGCGTGAGAGTGTACGGGAAACCACGAAGCTTTCAATTTCTCATCGTTCACAAGAATTTGACCTTTCTGCTATTTTGGCAAACGTTGGATTTAAGGGCTTTGGAGCAGTTGGAAGTTGGTCCAAATTTGACTGGATAATATGAATACCAACGACATGTATTTCCAAAGGGACGACCCTACGTGTCATACAGCGCATGCCACGATGGACATTCTGCTGAATAGAAGCGCTCAAAATCAACATAACGAACGCCATCCAGCAAACTCAGATTTATACGAATCCCGAATACGTGCCACCAAGCAAAACCGCAGCGGACATTTGAACGACGTTATATTCCATACTTAATGCCATAATATATTATTTCAAATACAATAAAAATTGAGTGGATATCTCATACGCAACTTGTTTTATTTACATTTAAAAATCGAGCGTCCTTATTTAAAGACCCTATAGCATGCAGTGTTAGTCTATAAAATAATGGATTAATTTGGAAACTTTTCCCAGTATAATTATTCATTTAGATAGTATTTTTATATTATTTTATTGTACTTTTATGGGCTTATTTATGTATTATTTAACGCTTGCATTAGTGATATACGGAGATCAATCTCCTCAGGCCATACGCGTCTATAGCCGCAAAATTCATATTTCACGCTTAAAACGACACACATTTTAGCATTATTTAATATTTTATTGCACGTTCGCTTTTGAAATATCTACAAAATTTAGTATCTTGTCGATCGATCGTTCTAACGTATTGATTAGCATAAATTTAATTGTTCTTGTAGTGAACTCTAGTAGGTAAAAATGAGGCGATATGGGGTTTTCTATTTTATCTATCTATGAAATATCTCAATGACTTTCTGTAGGTCCTTGTAAACAACAATGAATGTTGGTATTTTAATTTATTGTTTCATCGTATATCGTTGGACACGACCCAAGCGTGAAGATCGTCTGTTGAAATTACATATAAATATTTTTTTGTAGTGGTTAAAATGAATAAATTGTTAAAGCGTCGGTGGTTTTATTCCATCCTCGCCTTTTCCATTATCCCCCATGTCGCCTGCGTGTGTCGCAAATTTGTTACCTTAAATTTACGGCAGTTCTGCCCTTTGTTGGGGCCGAAATTAAAAGATCTGATTTAATATCCAAGAATCTAATTTGATATGCCGGTCTTAGGTGACGCAGCGCCCTCCCCCGCCGATACCCCAGCGGGCTCCGGCGGTCCCCAAACGCACAGCGCCCCCTCCGCAGCCACCGGCGGTGCCTCCACTGCCGCGGCGGAGCAGCCCTCAGCCCCCTACGACGAGGATCCCCCCGCCGACTCCGCCACCACCGCCGCCCCCGGCGAGACATCTACCTCCGCCCGACAAGAACAGCCACCTCTACACGATGTATCCTGGAAAGGCTCCCGCCCGCCCCAGAGATGGCCAGGCGCCGCCCAGGAAGCAGCAAAATCAACCGGAGCCGACCTTCACGAACGTCAACTACAGAATGGACAACTTCTCTCAGGAGCAATGCAACAACAACTCCATGAACAACGCTCCTCAGACGGAGCAGGACCACAACCAGAACGTCCAGAAAGCGCATCCGATCAACACATACAAGAAGATACAGAACATCACCAAGAATCAGGTAGTCCAAGACGGCAATATGAATTCGACGAAGAAGATCACCAACGTTCCGCCTCCGCTGACGTCGGTGCAGGGCAACAACCAGAACGCGGGGAGCGTCCCAAAAGTGTCCCTCAGACAGGATTCGAGCGTCTCGAGCGACAGCTTCAGCCAGACGTCTTCCCCGAGCTACACGACCAAGACGATGGAAGCTCCGCTGCTGCCTCATCATCACACCAATAAATCGGGCAGACTGAGCGGAAGACTGCTCGCGACGCCTCCTGTTCCGCCCCCAACCGATGAACCCGAAGGCAGTTCGCCTTTGACCAAGAGCGCTTCCACCCCGGCGAGCCTTCAGACCATAGTCAGATTCCACAACGGCTCCAACATGTCCCTGCACCACAAGGTTAATATTCAATCACTGTACCAAATTTTAAATCTACTATTGTTCAAACAGCTGCAGATACAGCTGTTTGAAACATGTTGAATTCCTTAACATAGAATATTTTTATAATGCATCATAGAGAAGATAGATGGATCGTTAACGTTGCCCAAATCAATATTAGGGCAAACCACATGAACATTCAGAATTCGTAGTGGAGATCTAAAGCGCTGTTTTTTAAATTCTTCTTGAATCTCTTTAGCCTTTTCTAATTCGATTTTTCAGATTATTTTTCCTTTCTTTTCTGATTTCGATTATCCCTTTTCAGTCATTATTTTGACGCGAAGTGCTCATTCGTCAGTGTCAGCGGTCCGAGAAGCGGACCGGTTGAACACACAGATTTTGTGTCCTCTTTTAGGACTTTTTATGATCTGTACGATCACGGAAGCTCTCCCAGATGCTAATTCACATAGATGGCTTGATCCATATGAGGTCGCGAGCGAGACTAGACTTCCCTCCAACCATAAAATCCATATATATTTATCTATTTTACTCATTTATTTTTATCTAATTTTAAGATTACAATATATAAATGCATGTATCTTAGCTAGTTTATCTTGCAAACACTCGATTGAAACTCACTTTCAATCAACGATCATTCAGCATCATTTTGTGAATTTTCTTCACCATTTCTTGACTAACTGAAATTCCGAATCTTCATGTGGTACTATTTAATATGTCATCTCTAAATGCAATATCAGAATTTCGGACAATTTTTAAATGTGGAGCGCGAAGGAGACATGAACATGATCATTCAAACGAGCGTCAATCGGATTATAAACGCGGCTTTTCGCTTGACGTTTTTGAGTCATTGTTCCACGCTTCGCGCCGCTCCGTCGCCGCTCACAAATTTCATCGCGAAAAATGAGAAAAACAGCACCCTGGTGGGGTACAGTCTTACTGTTTGTCCCACGAGGTTTGGCAAATGTTATTATCATTGTGTCGCGGTGAAATTTAGATAATCCGTGACATGCGGCGATCGTCCAACACTTACGTGACGCAGGGCCACCTCAAGTTCCGGTCTGCCCAAGTGCTCGTCAACGTCGTCGCCCTCCTGGCCATCGCCGGAGGATTAGCTGCTTATTTCCGAGCGTACCCTGCCATCCAGGTTAGTTACTTATGAAATATTGCTTGTGTCCTTATCCAAAACATTTCAGCCATGATCCCCCCTAATAAAACAATCTATCGGGCATTACAGCACAATTCCCCTTTTAAAGGCATCTTAGTTACATGCCAAAGGGGATTTTTCGTTTTATCGTTCCATTAGTTTGATTTTTTTTATTGTGGATACCCGAAAAAGTTCACCTTGCCATAAATAATCAGCAACCGAGACTCGATATAAAATCGTCATAAACTTGAAATGACCGACCATTGCTCTACAAGCTTGGTTTTCTCCACCCCCCGATAAAATTTAATGCATCATCTACCCCCCTTGTCTATTAAAATGAAGAAAAAAAAAAACAATTTTTCTTCATTCGCCGTATATTGCTCCATCAAGCTGATTTTTATACGCGCGTTAAACTTCAAGTTTAAATTCATTTTGCCACAAATAAATTTTGTGAAAACCTTTATGGCCCACGAAGGCACTTCATATTTTATAGCGACCCTCAGAAAATACACTTCCTTCCAGTGCTGCGTCCTATGGGACATTTCGCGATATTTATGCGCTTAAAAATTTTTTTTACACTTTTGTAGTTGGTTTATATTTATGAAATATTTTTTTTGGGTATGGGTGGTCGTGAAGGTCGTGAATAAGACCATAACGACGAATACCATGGTGGCCGTTTATCCAGCAGCCCGCAATCCAGCTCCCGGAATATGCCTGCCTATCATAGTCAACTTTTGTCAATACCACAGGGTGCCATACAATTTTACATTCTTTCCCAACTTCATGGGACAGTTCGGCCAGCGAGATGCACAACAGGTATGCTTGTTTTTATTATATTTATTAATTGTCAAAAATCGACCTATATGGGCGTTTCTCAGTTGCGTTTTTATAATATTCAAAAACAGTTCTCTGTAGTCCTTTTGGATATAAAATTTACCAAGAAAACCCACTATACTGAGAAACGTCCATATTATATTTAATATATGGTGCAAAATATCCCCATTTGGTGCATAAATTACGATTTTATATGGTCGATTTTTAATAGCTTTAGACCGTCGCCGGTTTGTACGATGAACAGCTAGTGGATTTGAATAAACGTCATAAACGCATTATTGAAGACGAAAAATGTATGCGACGTTTTTCTTCGCTATTTTACAAATGGATTAATTTTATTGCTATTTTTCGTTCGTTTGTATAACGACATTTGCGTATTGTATATATAATAATAATCGCTCGAATATTATTTTGAGGTTATGTTGACATCTGTCATCGGCGAATCGTATCGAGCCTAAAAGCTCGCAAATCGACCATCATTTGTTGTGATTTTTTTTAAATTGATAATGAAATGTATTTAAATTATATACAGGAATTGGAAATATACGATGCCATGGTCGACGTTCGTTGCTACGAACTGGCTGCATTATTTTTGTGCTCGGTGTTCGTGCCCAAATGCGGACCGCAGGGGAACGTGGTGGCGCCCTGTAGGAGTCTGTGTATCGGTAAGTTTTTTTTTTTTTTAAATTCACCCCGAGATCCTTAAATAATAAAAGCGAACGTATTTTCGCGTTCAATTATTTTAATGCATCCTTTTCAATCACACTTAAGTCGGAGCGGCGGCAATGTCTGCTCTCAGCGTCTGCAGGGCATAATTTTTAGAGGCGAAATTTACGGAAACACTTTATTATCCGCGCCTGCTGTTGCGTGATTTATAGAAAACCGCGGAGCGCTCAAGAACTTGACCTTGCGAAGGGAAATAAATCGTTCCTTTAATTTCCCAGGAGTCATATTTCAAAAAGATTGCGCGAAAAAGGCTCACTTTACGGGCGCCCATAATTAAGTCGTCGGGATTTTTTCCGAGCGATCCTGCGTCGTTGGATGTATGCCCGAAAAGATTGGCGTTAAAATCAAACGATTTATTTTAAATCGATAGCGCCTCGCTTGCGAAAAGTCGTAAGTGGATATGGGCGCACAAAAGAAATTCACCTGCCGTTATTCAATTGATCCTTTTGATAGAGCTCATATTTGCTCGTCCGCTGCAGAGTATTTAGTTCGCTTGAAACTTCAAAGCGCCTTTGATTGGATAAATCTCGAGATAGTATTTATCGGATTAAAAATATAATTAGGAAATAATCAATTTGCGCGAAAATGTGTAGCATTGACGTTATACGCGCGGAACGCGCCACCTTTCGCTGATTTTAGATTTACACTTAAACGTTTTTTTGTGCGATAGATGCGTTCCGCATAAAAAGAAATCGCGCAAAAAAAGCTATGACTTACATAGAAAAAGTGAAGATGCGTTCCATGGATTTTAAAAACCGCATAACTTTGAAACAGCTATATAAAATATATCCAAAATCGCATAAAAAAAGTTAACAAAAAACAGGAAAACAATAAGGCAATTAAAAAATAACATTTTTGGTGACATTTAAAGAACGTCTTGCATCATTGGTAAAATTTTAAGGATATCTGACATCAGGCATCTCAAATGCCAGACATTTATTAGAGAAATATGTACTAATAATTTTAATTACAAACTATCATCGCTGTATAATAATTTTCGTTGCGATTTTCGATATAACTCAAAATCGCTCTCTTCTTCGGAAGAAATAGTATGCGCAGTGTCAATGTCATCTTTGTTCTGTGTAGATTTTCTCTTTTCAATAATATAATTCATAATTAGTAAAGATGTCACTATAATCCCATACGAAGAACTCTTTATGAAATTATTTTTTTAAAAAAAAAACCGCATAACTTCGAAACCGCAAAAAAAAGTCACACAAAAAAGGTTTGAGTGTATATCGGTTTGATTGCGACTTTTGTTCTGGAAATAACAAATTTACCGATTTTCGGTTTTGCTCCGGGGTGATTAATTTGCGATTTTTTTAAAATGTTTTCTTTTTCAAATGTTAGGCCAAATATAATTTGAATTCTTTATTGAAGGTACAAGGATAGTCCCAGAAGTAGCCGACCCGAAGTATAGAGTATTTTTACACCAAGTTAAATCTTTTTCATTTCAATTTCAACTTAAACTTTCTCAATTACATTCGAAATTTTAAAAATACTATTGTAGGAAGTACCTACCTTTTAACTGCCAAGCTTAAATTTTCAGTTTAAAGACGCTGCGTTGTTTAGTATTTATTGAAAAGAATACGCATTTGAAAGGTCTCAGTCTAACCAATATCAAAGCTGAGTTAGATTCCACTATGGGGGAGTCTGATCCTTCGTTTACAATATTAAAATATTGAATGGCAGAGTTTAAGCGAGGCCGTACGAGAAGCCAAAGCGAACATCGTAGTGGTCGACCGAATGAGGGGACCATGCCAAAAAATGGTGAAGAAAATCCACAAAATGGTATTGGATGACCGTCACACATGGTAAGCATTTCAAAAAGTGCTATAAATTGAATATTCACATATGTGACAAAGAAACAGTCAAATCAATGGACTGACAGGGAAGAATTTAGGATTGCGGCGAGAGATTGAGGCGTCAGACGATGCCCCCTCCTGACTGCTTATAAGGGCATTTTTTCAGTGTCTCAACCTATGCAGTGGGCACACAGAATCGGCACCCAAATGATTAGGAGAATTCTGTTGAATAGCCAGCGGGCTCTCTGATGCTTATATCTGAAGTGTTCCGCACAGCGTCCATTGATGGTCTCCCGGTGTTGGCGGCCTGCCTCTATATCTAGAGATCCAATGTCGCGTGAAACCGAAAACGGTTCTATTCCAGTAATGCTGCAAAAAGTCATGAACAAAGCGAAGGGAGCGGACACAAGGTCTGTGTGCCCAACTGGTCCATCTTTCGGACCGTTGACATGACGAATACTATCTAAAGCCGCTTCCTTAGCGCATCAGAAAAGATCGTTTAGCGCATTTGGCGGAATGCTTCTGCCGCCAAATCCGTTCCGGTTCAAATCTCTGATCGAATGTTTCTGTGCGTCTGTATATCCGTGCATAACTCTAATGACATTTGATACATGCATTAATCAAAACATGTTGTTCGATATATTATATTTTTTTCGAATTTCTATGTATATTGAGACATCGAAACGGATCGTTTTACGCTGAAAACGAGACTGAAGATTAATGTAGCCAATTTCGTATCTTACGCTTTAATTCGATATAAGAGAGCTACTAGTAGCATAATTTGCTACACGGGTCGTTATATAAATTGGAAGTAAAGCACTTGTAACGAGTGCCATCATAGTCAGGTTTTAGTCCCACATGCTCAGTAAATTTCTCGTTATTGTGTTATTTAAACGCGATACATAAACAAGGCTAATCCTCATTGAAATATGGTATCAACTTAATTTCTCCCGGAGCCGGCATCCCGTCTGGCTACGTAGTCCAAAAACTTGAAATGTGGTTACGTCCCGGGGAACTTTACCGAACCGAACTTGTGATGTCTCCAGCTCGTGGCAAAGTTTGGCATATGCACGGAATATTAGAATTTCCAGGAAGAAAGGATGGAACTTTCCTGAAAGTTTTCAAACATTGACGCATGCAAATAGGTTCATTGAATAGAATGGGGTGTTGCAATGTTTGAATTTCATCGAGCAGTCCTTTCATTTATTATTCTATTTGTCCCTAGAAACCATGAGACGATGTGGATTTTTTCTGGACGTCTTCGGACTGACGATGCCTGACTTCATCATAAATTGCGACAAACACGTCTTCACAGAATCTAAGGACACCGATGTTTGTGTGGGATACAGGGAAGTACGGGAAGCCAGACAGCGAGCTCAAAAACCTGGTAAGTTCATTCAAATTACAATATTTACGAAGAAAATATAAATAAGTATGTAGGCCTTTCAAACCAGATATTCCTGGAAAAATGAAAGTTTTCATCTATGGGGTGCATTATGCCATTAGAAGACAAAAGGAGACTGTAACTTTAAAAGACAGAAAAATACCGGGCCAAATTAAATAAAGACACTTTCTTGAAAATACCTCATTATAGCAAACAGTAGCAAAATAATTACCCCGTGAAGAAATTAATTATGCAATGTTAACCTTTCTCTACCGTTGGTGTATTTAGTACAATTTTATAACTTTACAAAAATTCTTACATTTCAACCTCAACTATAGTCTATAAAAATAATGGCGGTGTACCAAATACATATCATCGGTGGATATTTTTAGCACAGTAAGGGAAAGGTTAACAAAATCACCTTATATTGCTTACTATATGGCTTTGAAATCGATATCGAACGAATGAGAAAGTGAATGTATGGATATTGAAGAGTTTATCAGGAGACTGTGACTGCACTGTGATGATGATAACCTTGTAGAATATTTTCGTTCCTGATTTAGGCTCCTAGATACCAAAAATGTGCTACATAAAGTTCTAGTGTTAATCGTCTCAGTATTTGTTTCTTCAGGTCCAGGATATATTATTAATATTTTTCCACAATCTGGATTTGAACCCGAACTTTATTATAGTCCAGGATCTAAGCGAAGAAAAAGATTCGCTTAAACGTATTCTACAGCGAATAAGACGTCAAAGAATCGGAAAATTTTCCATCTAGGAAAAGCGAAATGTTTCTTTAAAAATCCAAGATCCCTAAGGATCACAATCACGGAGTAATTTTCAAGGATCTGTCTATTTCCCGGGACGGTGGATCGAATTAATAAGTCCCACAGTACACATGGTGTACGCCCAATTTATGCAGAGCCACGCAATGTGAAATCCTTGAAACGTAATATTTTTCTGCGACGGCTTTTTTATTACCCCCCGAGAGCCTATTACGATAACTTATGACCCGTTTTTATCGGAGGGGTTGTAAAGGGGAGGATTTTTCGCGTATAAAAAAATTACACGGAAAAATGATATTTGTGTAATGGCTTGTTTGTGATATGGAACAGGTCCGACGTGGACTTAGGTTTATTTAAGATCCTGGGACATCTTGAATGATGTTGGCGAAATTTCTTGCAGTTTGTCCGTTCGGATTCCAATGCGATACCAAGAGATGCATACCCGAGGATTGGCGATGCGATGGCCACGTGGACTGCCTGGACCAATCTGACGAATTGAACTGCAAAAGCTGCGGAAGAGGAACCATCCATTGTGGAGAGAGACGCTGTATGTCACAGAGTCACGTCTGCGATGGTAAAATAGACTGTCCATGGGGCCAAGACGAAAGAAACTGCTGTAAGTTGTTATACATTTATCCTTTTAATATTCATTTCGTTCCGGTTCAGTTCCAAACATTAATATCGGTTCGGTTAAGGTTTTGTTCCAAGCCCTAATTATAACATCATCACTCACTAGACTAAATAATATAGTCAAAGTCGGCTTAACACTGTTTCAGTATTGCGAGGAAGTATCGGGATTACCCGAATCGCACGCTGAATTGGTATTCCCCGAAATGGCGCACGATTTTGCCGCTTTGATACTCGAATATAATGCGTTTGATATCATTACAGTACGACTGCATGTGTATTGCATCACATTTATGATCGGTCATAGTAACACATTTTATGCGGGGTCAGAATCAAAACTAAGGTGATATAAGGGAAACATGTGATATGACAAATCATCTATTTTAACATCTTCTGTGGCGCTGCGGGCACCTGCAATTATCTACTGATCGCTTCTTGCGTATGCACCGTTGCCGGTTGGGTGGTGACGCGCAGGAGGTGGGAGTCGAGAAGAGTCGGCAGTTGGCCTTGGCTGCGGGAGGACGTCCTTCTCGCAGTCAGATCTCTTTCTCGTGCTGAATAAAAAGCTACATAGATAAAAAAAAAAGTATTTTTGTTCGACGCCCATCCATCCCGACTCTCAGGGAGAGCCTGCCTCGAGAGCGCCCCCGCTCCTACGTAACAATATGTTATCAGAAATCTTACGCACGGTGCATCCCAAAAGTCATGAAACATATTTTTCGGCACTTCCTATTGGTCGCAACGTATTTGAAGCGATTGGGTGAGATGGAGGGAACCTTCAGCTTTAAAGTGCACCAAATTTCTGCAATCCTGACCTAGCTCCTGTCGATTTTTTTTTGTTCCCAAGGATTAACACTGCGCTCAAAGGATTCCCTTTTGACAGCATTGAGATTATCATATTGTACTGGTATTTTAGATAAATCTTTTTAAAAAATATATATTTCATGACTTATGGGATACACTTTTACGTGGCCTAAAAACACAAATTTATTGAAAAAAATAGGTCTTTGATCACAGTTAGTTTTTCGCAAAGTGAGATCACGTCCCCCCAGCAAAATATGTGTTAAAATGACCCTTGATAGCGCTGAAAATTATCGGATTCCCCGCGTTAAGAGGGATCTTGCTATATTATATAATTTAAAAAAAGAGCTTATTATCATTTTAATATTACTTTAATAATACTTCAGAAATCGTATTGAGCTTTTTGAACACTTCAAGGGTAGAATTGGCAAAAATTAAAATTGTGAAAATATACATGTTTTCCCATTTGTATTTTCGCTTTATATATTTATTTTCATTTTTTCGATCAAAGAGGATTTCTTCGAATTGATTAAATTGTAAAGCCTTTTGATGGAATACGCGGAAAACGGATGAAAATCAAACAATTTTCTCCTCGCACAATGCTTGTAAAAAAAAAAACAATTTTCATTTGAAATTATTCACACATTATAAAACAATATATTTTCAGTGAGACTGAGTGAAAGTAACGGAGACGTTGCCAAAGGACAATTGCAGCTTTTTAGACCCCAACAACAACGCTGGGAACCGGCTTGTGTATCGCATTGGGACAAAGAATCATCACCGGCAGCTGTCTGTGCATTACTCGGTTATTCGTAAGCCAAATCTATAATATTGCATTAAAACATATTTAAATTCAGCAAAATGATTCAATTAATTATTAAAATATGATATTATTAAATTTCAGAACAGCGAACTTCAGCAGACTAACGACAACCGACGGGCACGAACTCACAGTGGCCGCTCGACAAAGAGATCCGTCGTTGTGGCGAATGTATCGTGAACGCGAGACCAATCTATTGAAAGAATTTAGAACATGCGGTGCGACGTCGTCTAACGTGGAACTAGTTTGCACCGATTATGGTAAATTGAAATAATGCACAATCAATCGCACGGCTCAACGATGAACCTCTTATGTACAATCTTAAAATAAATGATTTCAGTGTGCGGCAAAAGACGGCAAGGATATACAAAGCCGAGCAATCGTATAGTGGGTGGAGTCGAGGCCGCTCCTGGTGATTGGCCTTTTCTCGCGGCAATTTTAGGAGGACCTGAAGAAGTATTCTATTGCGCCGGTGTCTTAATAGCCGATCAATGGGTTCTCACCGCGTCTCACTGCGTTGGAAAGTAAGAATTCTTCTCGCTTATTATGAGGGTAGTCTCAGAAGTACCCAATCTAATGTATATATATATGGGAGTCGTTGTTTAAAAATAATTACTATGTTAGAAAATAGAATTGAAGTTCTCAATGAATTTGTAAACATGGAAAAATTGGTCATCGTTTTGTTATACAATACTTTTATTTGAATGAATGGGAAAAGTATATCGAGCTGAACGGAGACAATGTTGACAAATATTTTTGTCTTTAACAATATTTTTGTTAGCTCGGGCACTTCTGGGACTATCCTCGTATGTTAAAAACGTTTACAAATTTATAAATTTATAATATATTATAATTCCAGTCATTCAGACGTTTCTGGTTGGACTATCCAATTGGGCATAACGAGAAGACATGCACATTCTTACTATGGACAAAAAATGAAAGTGCGTCGAGTTTTACCGCATCCACTTTACAATTTGGGAGTCGCTCACGATAACGATGTGGCACTTTTCCAAGTAATTGTTTTGAAATGCAATTTGACTCGTATTGAATAATTTAAATTATGCATCGTGTTCATGTTTATTGTCTTGTATAGTTGGCATCTAGAGTTACCTTCCATGAGCAACTTGTACCGATCTGTCTACCGCCTGCCACTAGACAGCTACCAGAGGGTACCATGTGCACTGTGATCGGATGGGGAAAGCGAGAAGACAAAGACAGTCAGTTTTGATTTTATTTAATTGGATGTGTACACCCAATAATATATCCTCGATGTTTGTATCATGATTTTAATAAATCGTTCAATCTTATATACAGTGTCTGAATATGAACCCGCTGTGAACGAAGTACAAGTGCCGGTGCTCAATAGGGAATTATGCAATTCATGGTTAGAGCATAGGGATCTCAACGTAACCGAAGGCATGATATGCGCTGGTTATCCTGAAGGAGGAAAAGATGCATGTCAGGTATGTATTTTTTTATATTGTATACATATTTTAAATTGGATCATGTTATTAATGCAATGATTCATAAATATAGGGTGACTCTGGTGGGCCGCTGTTGTGTCGCGATCCAGACGATAGAGAGCGATGGTTCGTTGGCGGCATTGTAAGCTGGGGCATCAAATGTGCGCATCCTCGTCTTCCCGGAGTGTACGCATTTGTGCCGAGATATATTCCGTGGATTAGGCAGCAACTGGAGATGCACTCCGATCAACAATTGACGACGATGGCTCCGGATCTACCCAATATTGCGTACAACATGTGGACCCAAAATTCAGATGAAAACACCTTCTGAGAACGACGGCTTTATATATTGAATCAAACAATGACAATAAAAATTTAATGGGTTATTCAAAACTGAAACATTCATATCGTACGAGCCGTTCAAGGGTTTTATTTTGCATATCATGGAAATGAGTCAATTTTTCAGCGAACTAATTAGAAGTCTTTGAGTAAAACGTTGATTTGTCGATGGGGTGATGTCTAGTTTATCTTAAAATACCTTTTAAATCTATTGAATATATCATTTGAGGATGGATACTAGGAGTTTAAAAATTAACATCTGTTCAATAAATGACAATAAAACGAAGGCAAAGGGTTTATTATGTGATAGATATTTTTATCGAGATGGACACACATCTATAATTATGATTTATCAATTTCACTATGCCAATTATCTTTAATAATTGTGTGCGTAAATATATTAAGACGAATGAGTATTGAAATTTGTGATTATCTTATAAGAGTCTATATGAACGGCGCTCTAAATCTGAGAGCGCGTGGATGTCTAAATGGCGCTACGGCTTTTTAAATATGATGTGTATATTTTATATATAGAGTAACATTGTGGTCGTTGTGTGAATTTGGCTTCAGATTTTTAAATACTATAGATTTAACGTAATGAAGACAATAATATTCACCTTTTTTCGGTGGAGTCTCAAGTAAATTTTTAATTCGGCAGAGCCGAATTATAAATAGGTCTTTTGTAAATATAACATGCCTTCCCGTTCGATTATACATTTGACTTTGACAATAAATAATCCGTATATGTATGTATTTTTTTAAGTAATCGTATGGAGAAATATTCTAAATATGTTTGTATCTATATTGCTTCTAAGTTTACCTACGTAGATACCTTTTTAAATGGTATAGATGTTTAAGTCTTGTGTAAGTGAATTCTTGAAGAAAAGAACCATCGTGAATTTTAGCCGTTACATTTTTTAGAATTTATTTGCTAGTATAAAATGTGTTATTGTATAAATACGTGGTGTAGTCATCGTTTATTTATTGTTTTACGATTAGAAAAAATACGTGGATAAATGAACGAGCACTCGTTCAATCGACGATGTTATCGTTTTGGAGGTTTTATTGTTAGGATTTTTTATGTAAAGATTTTAATGGACGCTAAATGAAACCTAGGACAATATTAAAAATAGCGTATATAAATTATGAACACATTTTTATAGCGTAATCGCGGGGAGAAATTCTAAAATCGACTTCTTTGGTATGCGTACGGTTCTTAAATCTCATGATGACTTTATTTTAACTCGTAATAAGACTCTGGATAAACGTCGATTTTATCAATGATTTTTTTAAACTTATCGATCGAGTTCTCTTGAGTTTAAATATGTAGTTGGGTAGAAATGTGTTCAATTGGATATATACTAGATATAATCAAATTTTATATTATAGTGTAAAAAAGCTTTAAATTAAGTTAAATATCCTATAAATCAACAAATATATATGTGTATATATACTTGATTCGTAGCGTAATATACTCGTATATGTCACAGTCAAACCCTGTATTTAGTTGGAATGCGTTTTCACTAGTTGAAACTAGTTTATGCTGGATGTCTTTGTTATAACTTTACAAAGCAGGCTTTCATGGTAACCTGCTGAGATGGTTTGCTTCATGAACTCGGAAGTATCTGCTATTTCAGTACTTAATCTATTTCCTAGTACTGCTATTTCAGTACTGCTCAGTACTTAATCTATAGGGATCGTTTTCATTGTGTCCCTATCGCTCTAGACATATATCTTTAGAGTATGCGGCTTCTACAATGGCTTAGATGTGGATGTTAAAACTGTATTGAAAAGAATGTGTATTACCTTTTGTGGAGCTGCCCCATCGAGATTGCCACACCGCCACGGTAGTTTCTCTGACTGCCTTCTTTGTTTCTCCTTTTTGTATCGCCCGTCTCTCCTGGACGAGCAGGTCAATTGACGGTGTGGCAGTCAGTGCCAGGATAACATCTTCCAACACTGTGCAGTATGCAGCAGTCACCCGGATTGCACTTCTTCTTTGGACTCTGGCCAAGTTGAGCCACTTAACAACATCTAGAGGCAAACTTGAAGTCCTACTCGTGACTCGGTACTAAACATGGTTTTATATGGCGATTAAATTAATCCTTTCAAATATGACTTTTTTTGCAGTGAAATACAGTGTGTACATTGCAATGTACAAACGGTCTAAAATAATTTTTAAATGGCCAAACTGGTCTATAAAAATAATTTATTACAATTATAAATCTATTACAAAATTGAAAATATTATAAAGATGTATTTTATTGGGGAAAAAACACTGTTTTTCAAATTAAATTGTTATGAAAATCTAAAAAATATTTTTTTTCCCTCTTAAAACATAAATGTATACAATACTTGTGGCAGTATACATTGCAATTTGGATGCATACAACGGATGACTTCCTTATTATTATTAAAATGTAACATATGGTCCATACCATCGTACTAAATTCCATCCGCTGGACGTTTTTTTCCTTGACATATAGTTTGTTGCGGGGAACAGCGCTTTAATTTGTTTTCGTTAACCATTCCAATGAAATTTGACGCAAGATTTACGTGTCTATTGTCTCTATTATGTTGATCTCTACTTATGACTTCATCGGAAAGCCCTCGTCCTTTTATTTCATATTCTTCGGCATAGACTTATTCGAATAGTATCCCCGTATATTTTTGCTTTTAAGTATCTATAGTAAATGATTTAAAGATCAATAATTGTCATAATATAGTTTGTACCCAAACAATCCCGTAATGTACATTTCAATGTACACCAAGTTTAATCTCACATTTTAAGGCAATACTTTATAACTCACTAAAATGAGTCATTTTTATGAGATTGTGCCAATACCATGTGCACAGGGAAATAGTAGAATTTTCATAACGTTCAATATAAACTAGTTTCGACTATTAAAAATGCGTTCTGATTAAATACAGATTTGACCGTAGCGTATGTGCGTTGAGTCTTGAAATATATACATATGTTATACGCACAACTTTATAAAGGAAACGTGTTAGGTATCCGCTTATTTATGGCTTGATTGTTAGATTTATTTATTTATTGTTTCGATAACTGGTAGACAATAATTTATAGGCCTTAATAGCGTCTTGCGAGAGTTATTAATAAGCCTATTGGTATATCGCTATCTTCGGCGGAGCCAGTTGTAGATTTTAAATGTGACTAATTAAGTCTAAAGTGTTCTTCTTTTTTTCTGATGTCGGACTATATACCATATGTTAAATGTTAAATGTTCGCCGAGTAGCCGTTGTAATTTGCAAGTAGTTATTATAATAGACTGTCGACTAAACTGTCACCTCTAGAATGAAGACTCCTAACTTAGTGTCAAACTTGTGACTTATTTTTTTATATAAAAATTATTTACACGTAGACTAGTTAAAGAAATTATAAAGTAGGCATGATCTTCTATCTCTGTTTTATACGTATATATATTTAAATTATACAATACGTAGTCGTATATGAAATGTATGATTAATTAATCACCGCATAACGTGCGTATTGATATAGTTATGTGGTTATTGTGTCAATGGTTATGACTTAAATACTTATATTTATCTATATAACTGGTTAATAGTTAACAGACAATAGAATAGTTAAATAATTTAACGTTACTTTTCAATTTGAGGACGCGTGTTGTCGCGCTGATGTGATTCGATGAGCGACTCGATGAAATTATTGCCGAAATTAAACATGATTGCATTTTTAATATGTACGTCGAATGCGTTCCAAGTCTGTAGTCTATAAGACTAATGATCTTATAAATCTTGTACTTATTCGACGCTACTCTCCGTTGTATTTATACAGCATCCAATAAACATTACGAGGGGAAAATATTGCTGTATGCTCACAATTGATCAGATCGGATTCGTCGAGTATGATTGTTGATTTCACGGCAGCGGTGACAACAGCGTTTTTAAAATGAAAACAAGTAAAAATGCATTGGTATTTGGCTTTATTAGACCATAATACATGTTCCAGCATCCAGCTTTTATACATAGATTTGTCTATGTGTGCGGTGTATCAATCAAATACATATATAAGACAACATACCCATACATACATATGTGAACGATATACTTATAAATATGTATGTATGATTAGGCTGTAAGTTTTTTGTAGAGACTTAGATTCTAACGACGTTAAATGTATTTCAATTTTGTATTAATATTAAGTCCTATAACGTGCATCAAGAGGGCGTATATATATATATATTAAATGTGATGAATAACGAGATGTATTTGGGAATTATATCGACAATAATTTTAAGCAGAGAAATGTAATCGATATCTAAATTGTAATAGATATTAAAAGAATGACATATTTTATAAGTGTACGTAACTAAAAGGATACATGGTAAGAAGATGAGATATTAATTTGTTAAGACAATACTATTAAAAAGAGTTATATAGAGAGATCTTTAATAAATATGTTTATATTTCCACGTTGAATGTAATTGACAATAATTTTCTATCTTTGAAGTATTAAATAATATCACCGTTATCTGTAAATTTAATAAGAAATATTGTATTTTTAGATGTGCCATCATACTTTTGTCGTATCGACGTCATCAAATATTATTGCCTATTCTACACAATGGAATATTTATTATTCAAATCCATCCATTGACGCTTTTATAATTGTAAAATTAGAATCGCTATGAAAACTATTTCCATCCCCCCCCCCAAATAATGCATTTATTTTACTTCCCATATCAATATTCTTGTTGAAGAATGCGTGTTTTAAATATCGACGCATATCATGCACCGATTAATTGTTGACGTTATACTTAAATATTGTCAATATAAACCGATTATGGAATATTTTTGCACTCGTTTATTTAAACTTTTTGTACTTACATCGTTTAAAATGCTAGTAATGTATCAATATGGTGATTTCATCATTGAAATCATACGATAAAAATCATGTTTGTATCCCCGCTGTGGAGAGATATTATTTTTCTACACGTTAACGCTTTCGTTTACCAAAGTTAAATACGTTCTAGTCGCTTTAAATTTATTAGCTCGCGTTGGTGCATTTATTGATCTACAGTTAGCATTAAAATTGATCCAATGTTTTTCATCCAATAGTGTTTCTTTTCAGCGTTTACCGGAGTAATTGAATTTCATATGTATGATAGCATTGGATGTTATCGCGTTGGAAGTCGTTTAAATTATAAAACTTCAATGTTATCAAATAATCGTGCTCCAGAATGCAGATTTAATCATCAAAGTTCATATTTTCCTCGATAAGGCTTCCGTATCCAACTGCTTGAGACGTTAAATAGCTCCAAATCATAATTGATCCTCCTCTGTGTTTAAATGTGCCGATGACTTGCTCGATGTAAGCAGTCTCCTTGAGTGTTCGTCGAATTGTTGAAGGACTTGCCGATGTTCCGTATTGATTCTGGAGCTCTCGTTGAATCCGGCTGGCATTGTCGACCTCCAGATGTCGATGTTTATCACGTTTACAATTGAGCCCTTGTTCCATAGATTGTCGACGGCCTTTCTTTTATCATTAAAGAGTTTCTTCATCCCATAAATAGTTATTAGAATAGATTATTTGATGGTAGATGTGTGACTAAACTCTCAAAGTTCACGCTACCATTAGATGTTAAGAATTGGTCTTCTTCAGATCAGTTAAATATTAAGATCCCAATCAATTAAAAACATTGGATCAATTTACGTTCGTATTTTATTCACGCAGTTTGAAAGCCCGTAACATTAACGCTAGATCAAAAATACATATTAGTCTGCGAGATTAATGATTAGTTAAAATATTATTAACGCGACGCAGACCTGATAATAAATTATAACGGCGGATTAGTCCTGATCATAAATATATTTTATTTGCGTCAATATCGAATACAAAACTTTTATATCAAATATTTTTATATTTAATGTTTCATACTGTATTATATTTTTGAACGAAACCAAATTGCATAGCGTCTAAACAAAAATGAGAAAACTCCTTTACTATGTATTATTAAATCGATATCCATTATTTTTGTATAAACAGGGTAAAATATTACATTGATTGCTCGCTTACAAGTTCAAATCGCTCCCACAAACATTCATGTAAACGGTATTTAAGTAAAACTCTAGAGAGATTTATAAATTTAGATTCGATGGTGTAGTGTTTCAAACTTCAAGTATATGATATGCAATTTATACGTACGATAGTCGCTTCGTAGAGTCGAAAATTTTACACATTTGTAACGGAATTATCCGATCAATTGCGTCGGACGTTCTCCCGCTGTAAATCGAGACTCGCATCCGACGCCGCAAGACAAATTTATACAATATTTGACATTCGATATATACATATAAAAACTCAGTAATATTACTTACATTTGTATCAAATTATATCGAATGTTAAAAAGCAAACGTTCGATACTCGAATGTTTTAAAATAGAACAATTGACGCATGATAATAAGCTGAGATCAACGTCAATACGGCGTGCATTATCGACGATGTACGGCTGTACTATTTTCATAAAATATTACCGACTAACGCTACTCATCAAGTTTTTCTAATAATTATAAAATGGATGTCTCTAAATGATAAGTAGTAAAATTAAAAATACTGAAGCTTTAATATTTTTATAAAAAAGAAAAACGTCAAGAGTTTTCTTTGATTCGTGTTACTTTAAAGCGTCTCCTTCGTAGCGTGCGTTACGTTCGATATTTTAATACGGTTGTATTTAATCGACATTATACAAATTTATACATCAATGCGAATAAAATGACAATAATCTTTTGAAATGTATGTAATAAACGCAGCGTACGATCAATGCGGGAAGATTTCAACGCCGTCCGAGCGTCCTGCATTTTTCCACGCGCGTTTAAATCGTGAGCATCAACGACAATAGTATTTTAACTGAGAATAAAATACGTCTATGTTATAAATGTAAGTCGACAAATTGACAATATGTGTAGCCTTCTTTTTGAATTGAGATTTACCGACGACGCTGTCTTCTGTGTTTAAACTTAAAAACAAACCGTAGTCGCATCTCATTATAACGTCGATGTTCAGTGTGTAATGTTTGTGTTTTCAAATAGAATATGCTTTGAATATTTGGTGTTTTGCAATAGAACTAAAAATTTGTTGTACGTATTTTGTGTTAATTTAGATGACGGCCATGTATTGTATTTTGATTTGATACAAAATAAGTATATTTACAAAAATTCAAACGTCTTTTTATTCGAAGCGGCTCCTTATTGATCCACCGATACAAGATTGCGTGCGTTAACCGTTGGAATCCTTCGGCAAACGTTTGAATAATCAACGCAAATAGTTTGCGTACAACGTGTGCATAAAATTAATAAGCAAACAGACTTATCGTTTAAATTCAACAATTATATTCTTAATTTATCCAATATTAATCATCTATAAAGCCACAATTGCAGGTTTAAATTATTTTTTATAACGTAATTGATTGCGTATAAATACAACGTTCGTCGATAAGACACCGATAGCCTGGATATATAACTCGGTCACTGGAATTTATGTTCTTATTATCAGGACCGTCCTAGAATAGCATCCACCGAATCAATATTTTATTCGGAAGCGTAGCGTAGACTCGCTAAGATTAAGATATTTACAGTGAACAAATCGGTACCGACGCTCTCATGAAAATTTGGGATGTAAATAATTGAAAGCCTGAACTAGATAAACGTTATATTACAATGAAAAAAGTCTTTTTACTGCCAGACAAAATTTTATTTGCATAAGCAAATATTTTTGCCTCCGATACGATATAAATACTTAATAAATTATTACTTTTAACGACGCGCGTTAGAGATAAATCAATCATATATTTGTTATCTCCGTACACTTGTTAGATTGCAAATATATTTTGCCATTTTTTTAACAACCGCAGTAACGGTACATAATTTCCAAATGCTTCAACGCCAATAAAATAAACCGTTGAAATTGTATTCGGAACAAATATTTGTCAACATTGAATTTTTTTATTACATTTGGTTTATTATATTTTTTTAAAATAAAATACGCTTAAAAAATAGTATACAAATTAATTTGAATTATTTTTAAATTTTCATATATTTTGACCACGAGTCGTCACTGATATTTGATAAAATAAGTATTTGAAGTAAATTCGATATGCTTAGTTATTATAACCACAGTGTATATCAGCTGCCTATTAACAACCCTCAAACGACCATAGCACAATTTATATGATAAATACTTTTATTTTTATTCCCATTAAATATAGTTCACAATTATTAGGCGTAAAAAAAAATTATTAATAGCAACAGCTTATAAAAGTGATTCAAATATAACCCGGAATTTTGCTGTACAAATTTATTAGTGATATATAAAAATACAAACGGAGTATCTTATTTTTCTATCAGATAGGAAGCTTCTTGATTCCGTCACTGAAGAAAAAAAGCGACTGCTCCGAAAACCAGTTACGCACGTATTGTTCAACCGCAGCATTGTCTTGAAATCGTTGCCCTCCTAATGCCTCTATAAATATATGGTAGTCACATGGGATCAAGTCTGGATTGTAAAGTGGGTGTTCCCAGCAAAATTGGGTGAATTTAGCATGAGTTACGGCTGTTGTGCGCATTGTCATGCAGAAGGACAGCTCGAATCGGTTTTCTTCGTTTTTTGTTATGATAAGCGATCTCAGCGTCATCTAGCTTATTTTTTTCCATTGGGAAGGGGAAATCTCCAAAAAGATACCATGGTTAAAAACCACGAGTGTGGAATTCTTAACCGCTAAATCCCCCACCCTTTTTTCTCACCCTTTTCCCTTTTGCAATGCTTCAAGGGGGTGTTTTTCTACGAATCGATGTTCACTATTCTAGTTCTTTCCCCGTTTTCTTTCTTTCTTTTTGGTAAAGCATTCGAGTATTCGAATATTTTATATATTTATACATATGTATATATTTTTAACAAGGTAAAATTAGAATTCAATTTTTACCTGTATCCGAAATTTCGAACCTCGAAATTTACTAATTTTAAGGAATTCTAGGATTTTTTTACGATTAAAAGGAATTCTAGGAATTGCAATATTTTATTGATTTTCTCATAAAGAAGTATCCAACTAGTCAAAGATCGACCGTGATTGAGAGAGGTATAAGTTCGACTATTTGAAATTGAAAAAGGTAATATATTCTTTAATTACCTTTAAATGTTGAGTCATTTTTGCTATTTATATTGTTTTCAATGACTTTCAAAAGAATGGCGTAAAAAAACCGCTAGCTCTTTGTATGAGTTCAAATTGGGACACAATTCAGTGAAAGCAGGTGGAAATATTAACTGAGCATTCGGAGAAGGATCGATTTGTGAAAGAATAATTCGAAAGGGGTAAAAATAATGTCGAAAGAGGGAAAATAAAAATGCTGGACAAGTGGGTGCCACACGAAGGAGGTGTTTTCTTTGTTGATAAATTCAAAAAAATAACAATAGTTGTTTAGTATTGGCACTAAAACAAGTAAAAGAAATTGACACGACAGTTTCGCCCCGAAAATTTGGACACGAGAAAGCTGTGCGTAAGATGGGTGCTGCGTTTGCTCACAATGAAACAAAAACAGCGTCGTGATATTTCACAGCAATAAAGCCGAGTTTTTGCATCAATTTAGGGTAAAACATGCCCCCGCCCCACTACACCACTGAACGTGGGAACCCCCCGCTGACCCGAGGTGTTTATTATGGTCCCGCTATTCAGGAGCATGCTAGCCTGCTCAATAAAAGTGCATAGCAAGATGCAAAACCTTAATTCAATATCCATGTTCTCAAGGACATGCTCATTCTCAACTTCAAGTGGTCACTTACGTTCTGTTCGCAGAGGAAAATCTAGCTATGATAACAGCATAAATTAGTAAGATAAATAAATATATAGTTTTTATGGGTGGGGGGAAGTCTAGACTCGTTCACAACCTTATTTGACGCGATCCACCTATGTAAATTAACCTCTGATGGGGGCTCCCGTGATCGTTCAAATCATAGAAAGCCTCAGGTACGCATTTATCTGGACACTTGGACATAAACTGAGTTCAAACATAAATTCTCAAAATATGCGAATACTCTTTGTTCCCTCTAATAATCTACAAATTATTTACTTTACAATCGTAGTCATAGTCATTTTATTGCAGTTTTATTTACTTTTTACTGACGCGCCCTTGACACATTCAAGGTAAGTTTTAAATCTTAAATTTAATGTGGTAAATCACCACAATTCCATCGATTGTTTTCAATATGCTTTCGTTTGGAAGAGAACACGCATTATCCAATAATAATACTGCTTTCTGTGACAATTCCTTCTTTTTTAAAAAGCCTTGCATCTA
The DNA here is from genome assembly GCA_008973525.1 of Stenopsyche tienmushanensis. Taxonomy (NCBI): domain Eukaryota; kingdom Metazoa; phylum Arthropoda; class Insecta; order Trichoptera; family Stenopsychidae; genus Stenopsyche; species Stenopsyche tienmushanensis. The sequence continues at coordinate 882,793 of WACJ01000519.1, forward strand.
TGGAACCCATTTCTTTTTGACCCAATCAGCAAAAATCTGCCTGTCCATCCATACATCTCTTTCTGATTATAATAATCAACTAGAAGATTTTTTATTTTAGTTCCCTCGAAAGATTGAAGTTTCTTTGCTTTTCCAATCACCAAATTTCATTTATTTAATTAAGATATAAGAACTGACATTTGTTTTGGTAGTTAAGTGATCATTATCACTTTAAATCGATCTCTACTTTACTCGATTATCCGCACTCGGATAATCGAGAGTACACTGTATTAGCTTGATTAAAATATGTAAATAATATTTTATACTTTAAAAAATTGCCTTTTTATGACACATTTTACATTTGAAAAGTTTTGATTTTTTGATATTGAACCTAATAAATTTCGAGCACACATTTTTATACGGAATTTTTTTGAATTCATTTTTCATTGTATTAATTATTTTCAATGATAAATTATATCATGTACGTTGATATGAAAATACGATTTGTTTTATAAAAATATATGCTGACAATAAAATGTCGTTGCGACCAAATATAGATTTGTGCGGTCGTTTTAGGGTTGACCAGCCAAAACCCGTAGTGAGATCGACGTCAAACAATTATGTGGACGGCAATAAGAAGTCCATGCTGTTTTGTTTTGTACGTTTATAATTTGGAGATACGTGCGATTGTAACGACTGTCTTTTGACGTCAGATCGATAATTTTAACACGTAGTTCGCACTTTAAAAATATCTCCACACGTCCTGCGAGTGAAAGTTGTTAAAAATACACCCGATTGAAGTCGCCAAATGTCAAATTAAGCTCAATTTCAAATTCAAAAAAATTGACAGTTTTTCGAAGTGTCATAATAACGGTAGCCATTTTGGAAAAACATGGCCTTAATAAAAAATATATTGGGCAGGTAATTATGTTAATTAATTGAATAATTTTAAATTTTAAATGCTCTGTTTTTAAGCTTTTATTAAAATTAATATTTTATTCCACATGTATTTAATATTATAAATATGCATATAATAAATTAATATTTTAAATTTAATATTTTTAAATCTAAGTAAACAAATTTATTCCGATTTTTTTATTTGAATTACAATTATATTTCTATTAAATGGTATAAAATATATTTGTTTTAATCATTTAAAAGATGTATTATATTATTTAATTTCAGGAAATGCAACGTTAACGATCCATTTCAATATCTTAAATTGTCATCGGTTGCTTCAAATTCAACGAGAGCATATGGCGATATCAAACTGTCACATTCAAACACCGATCAACAAAATCAGAATTGGCGATGGAAAAATTATGCCGGATTAACGATCGGGGGAATCGCCACCTATTATCTATACGGTATAACAATCCACAAATAATTTATACATCCATTCGCCCCCGTTATCAATCATCGCAGATAACGAATCCCCGTCAATTGAATAATATATAAGCATCTTTATTTTATTTTGAAGATAAATACTATTTAAAGCATGCCTCAATGAAAGAACAACCATCGAACAGCAAACAAATTAAAACGTCGAGCGCTGATGACATCGTCGATGGAATGCCGACATACGAATACGAAGAAATCGCAAAGCATACGACAGAGTCGGTTCTTTTATTTAGCATATATGTATACTTTTCATCGAAACACAGCACAATCACGATTTAAACGTCTTACAGAAATACTAGAATTTGGGTGACGTACAAATTCGGCGTATACGACATCACCGATTTTATACCGAACCATCCGGGTGGCAATCAAATACTCGAAGCGGCGGGCACTTCGATAGATCCGTTTTGGGATCTCTATCAGCAGCATAATAACGCCGAAATCGAATCGATATTAGAAGGCTATCGCATAGGTAATCGTATAAAAATATTTGATTTATATACGTTTAAATGAATATAATATTTTATCGAATGCTTATATAGGGAATTATAAAGACGGACGACACAGTGACGATATTAGCGATATATGGGCAAATCAACCGAAGCGAGATCCACGTCTGATAGTAAGATCGGAGCGACCTTTCAACGCCGAAACGCCTCAGGAGCTTTTAGGAGAATCATTCGTGACGCAAAAGTATTTATGAACATTTAAAATCGTGCATTAAATCATATTTTATCCGATATAATATCGCGTGTATGTCTCGCAGTAATCTATTTTACGTGAGACATCATTTACCGGTGCCCGAAATCGATATGAAGAAATATTGCCTGACAATATCATCCGAAGACGGCACGGGGAAAACTCTAAAATTTACGCTGGACGACATTAAAAAGTTTCCGAAGCACTCGGTAACGGCTGCGTTAATGTGCGCCGGAAATAGACGCTCTGAAATGAATAAGGTAAACGAATTGTACGAATATCAGACATATTAATCGCGGCATTATATTATTTAAATTCTTATAACGATAGGTGAAATCGACGAAAGGTCTCAGTTGGGGTCCGGGCGCCGTAGGAAATGCCGTTTGGTCGGGAGCACGATTAAAGGATGTATTAGAAGTGGCCGGTATAAAATCGGATGAAATCAGACACGTACAGGTATAACGCATAACGCTTTATCTTTGCAATTTCATATCCGTCGATATTTAAATTGATTTTGAATTCTTCAGTTCTTCGGAATGGATTTAGACGCTACCGGTAAACCGTACGGTGCATCTATACCGTTATCACGAGCGATGGACGAACGCGGTGATGTCATTTTAGCGTACGAAATGAACAACAATCCCATACCCAGAGATCACGGCTACCCAATTCGCGCATTCGTGCCCGGCACCGTCGGGGCTAGATGCGTTAAATGGCTCAGTAAGTTGTCCCGAACACGTTATAAATGCATACGGATCGATTTAATTAATAACCGATTAAATTTTTAAGACGGTATAACAATAAGCAACGAAGAGAGTCTTTCACATTGGCAAAGATCGGACTATAAAGGATTTAATCCGAGTGTTGATCCAATACAAACCGACTATGATAGATCTACATCAATTCAATATTTGCCGGTGATTTCGGCTATTTTATCACCAGCAGACGGTGATACCGTTAAAGCCAACAATGGATTTATCGAAGTAAAAGGTAAATTAATGTAAATTAACGCGTTAATTTAATATCGGAACAAACATATTTATTCACTCAATTATATATTTAGGCTATGCATGGTCAGGCGGAGGACAGAAAATTATAAGGATTGATCTTACGGGCGATCAGGGCAAAACATGGATCGACGGCAACATCCAAGAGCAGGATAAATCACCGGTCGGAAGACACTGGGCGTGGACACTCTGGACTGCAAAAATACCAGTACAAAAGGGACAAAAAGAGGTAAATAAACAAATGTTTCATCTCGACATATTTTCAACGGAATATGAACTGAATGTAATTATTATTCATGCACCGTATTCAACCGATCTTGCTCCGTCAATGTCTATTTTTAATTCAAAGCCAAAGATTTCTACGCTTTTAATATATAGTTAATAATCAAAATATAAATATATATTTTAAGTTGACTTTTCATTCATAAAACGTATTTATTTTTTCAGGTGGAAATTTGGGTCAAAGCGGTGGATTCAAATTATAACACGCAACCGGAAAACGTCAAAAACGTATGGAACGTCAGAGGCGTGCTAAATAATTCAATCGACAAAATCAGATTGAAGATAAAAACATAATGATTGATATTAAACTCAAAAACATTGTTACGCATTTGTTACATATTTTAAATATATTTTATGATCATTACCGAGGCATATTTATTCATTTACAAAAATGGCATAGGAATAAATCGATTAAAAAAACATTGATAATAGAACATATTTATTAATAATGCAATAAATAATACACGGTTATTTTAGCTCGTCTTGATGTTCCAGATATACTTGTATTCGAGCCGTATCCAAGTTTATCGTATGCATAGGCGTAATAAAGTACTCGTTGATGTTAAACAGCTCATCTTGGTCGTGCTCTATAAAAGGAAAATGTTCCATGTCTGAATCTTTTGCGAGTTTTAAGGCGGCCGTCTCGTTAGTGTGTAATAATATTTTGAATGCACAATTTTCCGGTAGCGATTTCATGAACGATTTGGAATTGGCAAGCACTAGGCAAAATGCCCTGAGATTCTGTTCGCATTTGATCAAATAATGATCCGCGTCTCCTGTTTTATTGTCGGAAAGCTTTACGTCAAAGACGAACCGTCTTTGTTCATTTTTATCAGAATCTAAAATGCAAAATACTATTTTATCTAGTGAAGCGGATTGCAACATTTGTTTCGCTGCTGTCAAGCAATCTGTAATGTAACTGTTGACTTGTGGATGCACAGAGTATTTAACAGAAGTTCCATATTTTTTGCGATTTTCAAATATTTCTTTTGGATATATGTTGGATAAAAACAATATGTAATGAAAGGCTACTTCCAAAAATTCAATATAAATATCATTTATTATTGCTTCCATAAAAATATAGGTTATGTTTGACACTTTGTCGTCTAATAAACGTCACATGAATTTTATTTTTATTTTTTGGCCATAACATCTCAATAAATGTATGATTTTTTTTAACACTGTCATTGAAAATCTTATATTTTTGCTCCTCAATTTTGTATTAATATATAATAAATTATTTCAAATAAGAAACATTAATTCAAAAATTAACCATTTACAATGTGTCTAATTTATCATTTCAAAAAAATTTAATTGATATGGTTAATAAAGTCGAGCCAAGCTTCATATAAATAACTAATTTGAATCAATAATTTTAACGTCAAAATAAGTAATTTAATTATCTTTATATATGCTAGAGTTTCACTTATATTTTATAATATTAAAAAAAATCCTTTTTTTATGTAAAATAAGATAAGTGTTCTTATTAAAAGAGGGTTCTGTAGTAGACTGTCAGTGGCTGCACTATGATGATGATGATTAAAAGAGGGACAATATTTTTAAAAAATCCTCGATATTTTTAGAACATATTGTCTAAATTTGGTAACAAAATGGTTAAATCCATGAATTAATCATTCTTAATGATCCGGTTTTTTATGGTGTCTACGCGTGTATCAAGGACTGAGAATGTTCTTTGTCAAACGCGCAACATAGAGCTAATGCGATGATGAGAATATTAACAAATGTTTTAAACTCATGTTCCATATAAAATATTATCTACCCTAGATCACTAATCATTAGTCTCACAGACTACAGACTCGGAGCGCATTTGACATGTGTTCAAAAGTAATGCATCCAATTTTCTCCAGATGCGATGCAACACCACAGTACATTTTAACCTGCTGCGTAATTGAGGGGCGTTAGAGCTGAAGATTTGAATACAAAGATGCATGGAAACTAGATCACTGGGATGCCCCTGTCCTTCTCGTCGTGGCCCTTCAGGCATATGTTAAGGCCCTTCAGGTCTAAGATGAAAGGAAGATGGGAGCATCTGAACCTCGACCTGTCCCATGATTCAAGACGTTCCTCGCAATCAATCCAATGCTACTAAAAATACATTTTTTATTTTGAGCGCTGAACCATGAGATGAAATTCCATTACGGGCAACTTGACGTTTAAAAAAATATCAAATGGAAATGAACACGAAGATTGTTATTAATCCATATATTTAAATAATATTCATTCTATTAAATGTACAAGTAATTAAAATAAAGTATTCATTCATCGGGAAGAGAATTCAAACCCTAAAACAAAAATAAAACATTTAAACACTTCAAATTGTGAGCGCTTTAATAAGTATTATATATTTATCGGTTCATGAAAAAATTAAAGAAAAACTTACGTTAACTTTATATTTATCCCCGGTGAGACCATCATCTCTCATTGCGCAAAGCTGATCCCACGGTTCTAGTGAAATTCTTTTGTATGCCTAAAAACAAATGCTCACCGATTAATTAAATTTATACAAAGATGTTTAGTTGTATTAAACGTAAGAAACGCTGAGAAAAATCATCATTATCGACCATATCAAGATGATTATAAAGTATTACTGATACTACTATGAAGTGTTGTTAATAAATGAAATTGAGTCGATCAGCCACTCATTTTTTTCATATGTGGGAGCTAAACACATTACATAAACGAATGGCAATCCCATCTGTCAAACTCGATCGTGACTTACGTTTCCCAATAATCCTTTTTGCATGTAATGGAGCGCATAGCCCGGTAATGTAAGAGCGACAGCTATAATTGCGAACGATGGCAGAACTTCGTACCACATCTTGTATTTGACAAGATCAAACCCTCGCCGGAGAACGACAAACGCACATTGCCAGATTGCTAAATTAAAAAATAATTCAACATATGTTGCCATTTATAAAAACGTCCGTTTGACACGCGATAATTTAATAAATGCATTTATTTCGTATGCATTAATTAATATTCCATCATTTTAATGCAATATTTATATAAAATAAATACAAATATTTTTAATAGTAATTAGTACATTTTAAATAATAAAATTTACCGTTATTTAACGCCAATGATCAAGACGACATTGCGACGCTTAAGACCTATTATTTGACGTTCAATTTTATTCTTGCACTGAAGGAATATTAATCAGCTTTGATTCAATTTAGAGCCATTACAATATCAGTATTCTTATTGTGAGTATTAAACAATGTAAAATATAAAAGCATGTACTATTTCGTTCAATTTGAATTTGACTTTTCGTTGAAATATTTGCACAAATCAGATAAAAACACCGTAACACACAGGATTAAATTTATAGTATCGAATAAAAAACTGATTTATGATGAAAATAAAAAAAAGCAGACCAATTTAAATGATGCAGTTTTGCAAATAAATTGAATTGTAACATTGTCTGTTAATTTGCAATGCGCTTACTTCATTTTCACAAGTGGAAACATTTCTAAGAATCATGTTCTTATTTTTGTTCAAATAATGCGTCAAATGCGTCGTTGTCTTTCATTTTAAAGACTCTATAGCATTTTCCATCGTCGTCATCACATGTGCAGTGTAGATTTTCATGGTTATTGCCTATTTCGTTTCATATTATCAAATATATTCTACTATTCAAGGCTCTTGTTTTTATAAATTTAACTATGATAATAACATCCTGTACACGACGTATTTTTGAATAATATAGTATTGGGCGCTATTTAATTTTTTACTTTTCTCATTCTTTCAGTTAAAACGACTGCTCCATCACTGGTTATGCTTACACTGTTATAAAAGATTGGATACACTGCGTAATAAATAATGACGTTTGTAGAGGAACTTGTGAAAAAATTGGTCATCCCGAATGTGGAACAGACAATGCAAATTTAGCGCTGTGTTAAAATTTCAAGAACGGGTCTGTAATATTTAAATTTGTTCGTGATGTAGTACAGATGTATGTTGTGCATTTGCTGAGCATTTATAAGCTAAATCCATGAATTGAAGCTTGAATTTGGATCAGAGGATAGCTTGTATCCTGGTTCACACAACCACCAGCAACAGAATATTAACTTGAGTAGATCTGGACAACAATCAAAGTCTGCCAAATACGGCATAAAGGTATGGCAGGGTTGTAATGCGGGAAATGTATATTCTTGTAAAGGTATAATGTCTACCGGAAAAGAAAAAGGAAACCAGAGAGCAATTAAAGCTATTAATTGGCTGTTCCGATATGTAGAACTCCATACACCCACACGGGTTCCCGGGTTACAGATAGGAGGACAACTCTTGTAGTCAACTGCCGTAGAAACATGATAGTCCTGGACAAAGAGCGTTGCGGTCAGAGTGGTGTATTATGATTAATTACTGCTGTGTAACAAGCAAACGAAAACCCTAATGTTCCACTGGAGATGTAATCTGGTGCAAATGGCGGAAAGATATCGCTTTAAAAAAAAACTAAAACTGGAAGATCTTAGTCCATTTCTTGGAAATGATATAAAACAACATCTATCGATTAATGGATATTTATCCAGGGATGAATTACTTCAAAGATGCTTGGGTGGCAAAGCCCCAAAATGCTAACGAAAGTTTGCATTTCCTGCTAATTCTGCTAAAGAAACCATGAGGTCCAATCGCGAGGTCATGGACATGTACGGTGAAGTGACAATTACTAACTTTGTCTGAACACGCTGTCTCCATTGGGCAGATCATCTTAAATTTCCAACTGAATGGCAGCAGAACCATCAAAAGACCTCGGCTGCGCTAAGCTAATCTAATCGAAAAAGACGCCGCACGTCTTCTTCTTTCTGTGCCGTGTCAGGTCCCCCCGACGTTGGTGATAGTTCGTCCACTCTTATTCCGGTCCACTTTCTACCAACTCCTTGACTTCACTCTATCTTGCCCTCCAGTATAAATAGAAGAAGATGATATTTATTTCCTCGCAGTACATGACCCAGATATGATATCTTTCTCCTTATGATTTTGGTCAGCAGCTCTCTCTTGGTTCCGGCTCTCAATGATACAAGAGACTAATGCATTGTATACGTCATGCATTCAAATCTTAGACGAAACAACAAATATTCGATAGATTCGTTTGCCATGAATAAAAATGCATTACTAAAAGAAGAAACATGTCAAGTTTTAGATAAAATACTATTACATCTCGTTAATAGACTTCAGTTTTTTAAATGGACACGCTTTAAAAATCAAGCCGCTGGATGATCTTAAATGGCGTGCAAAATTTTTATTGAATATGTGAAATTGAGGCCTTAAACTGCTCATATAAAACCGTACATCAGAAGCTGAAAGCTTAAACTCTTGGCTTCAAGAAAAACACTTCAACCAATGTGGAGGTTCATACCGTCAAGCAGATCGTCGTATATTACATGAGCTGATGGATAACTGTCACCATTGAGATGGACATCTATCGAGCTCGTTCGGCACAGGGTGCGAGCTGAAACAGGGCAGCTGTACATCGCTAGACGATCTCTCGGCACTTAGAGACACTGCAGTTGGATGTTATGTGGATGGAAGATGGACGAACTTGTTTATTTTATTTTGTCGTCATTGAATATGAATAAAAATTTGTTCTTATTTACGTTATAGATTATTTATTCATACAACTACCTTAACAAATGCATTATTATGTACGCAGGCAACTCAATTTGATGAGGCTAATAGTTTTTAATATATTGTATTTAGTTAAAGATGGTAACAGGCTACGTAGAAAGGTTGCCGTGAAAGGAGTGCCATCGGTCTTCCATTACTACATTAGGGTATTGGAGGAGCGTCATCAGCATTGTGTTTGATATAAACCAGGGTCAAGATCCTCAATCATGAGGGACGACGCAAAGCATAAATATAGTTCTAATTTTTTACCCTATGAATATTCTTATCATTTTATCATGCGACTATAAAACATTCGGGGTTATCAAATGTGATAAAATATTTTAAATAATGAGTTTCTTTTCATTTCTATAAAGGATGAAACATATTACTTCTGATAACGCGCAGTGCACACGTTCACAGTGTGGAGCACTGAAAGTTCGCTCGTCGATAAGCTGCGGAAGATGATGGCAAATCCGTCAAATTTACTTTTAAAAACATTGTTAAATACCGATCCGAAATGTGTGAGTACTCAGACGCAGCATTTTACATCGAATTCGTTGATCATCAACGTTAGAAAATCGGACGATATATTGGAGATACGAAATGATAAGAAGACTCTGAATTTCCCGTTTGTCTGGTTGAGAGACAATTGCCAATGCGATAAATGTTTTAATAACGCATCCAAAAGCAGAATACACGATTGGAAATATTTCGATATCAATCCTCAGCCGAAAGACGTTGCGTGTGAAAATAATGAAAACATTAGCATTAAATGGTCGGACGATCATTCGTCGATATATAACATCGATTGGCTCAACGACAGAAGCTTCATCGAAGAAGACAGAAAAAGACGCACTGAAACCGTCTATAAACTCAAGAGGATAGAATGGAGCAAAGACGACTTCTTTTCCATTTGTAGAAGACACGACTACAATAATATATTATCGACGGATAACGGCTTGAAAGATTGGCTGGAATCTCTAAGCATTTACGGCGTAAATCTAATAACAAACACCGGCAAAAGCGAGGATACCATAAGAAAATTGGCCGGACGTGTCGATTTTATTAAACGCACGCATTACGGGGAAGAATTCATCGTCAAACACAAACCCGACGCTACAAACACGGCGTATTTATTAAGCAATCTGCAACTTCACACAGATTCGCCGTATTACGAATACAAACCGGGAGTCAATCTATTGCATTGCATCACTCAGACGGCCGGAGATGGCGGCGATAATCTGTTATGCGACGGTTTATACGTAGCCAATTATTTCAAGCGACATTGCAAGAAATACTATGCGTTATTATCGCAAGTTTCGTTGGATTGGGAAGATTTCGGCGAGGAAAACGGAAATAGATTCTATTCGTTCTATAGATGTCCGGTGATTTGTGAGGATTTAAACGGCGAGATGATCCGTGTGAATATTTCGACGTCGCAACGCAGCAGCCATATGAATGTACCCGTAGAGACGGTAAAACCGTGGTACGAAGCGTTTAAAGCGTTCAATGATATGCTGTATGAACAGTCGGCCGAATATAAGGTAGCCGAGGGAGAAATTCTTTGTTTTGATAATAAAAGATTAGCCCATGGACGTAATGCATTCAAGGATAAAAATGGTAATACTAGGTATATAATCGGTGCGTATCTCGATTGGGATATAATCGATTCCAGATTGAGAGTTTTGCGTCAAAAATAAGATATATTGTTGATGGTACGAATGTAAATTTAATCTATTTGTAGTAAAATCAGTAAAATATAAGTTTTATTATTGTTTTAATGTATTATTTGAACTCCAGTTCTTATTTTTTTTGCTTTATTGTGTGATTTTTTTAATTATTTTATCACGCCCGCTATAAAACATTCGGGGTTATCAAACGTGATAATATATTTTTAGTAATGAGCTTCTTTTCATTTCTGTAAGTGTTAGAACATATTCGTTGTGATAACGCTCAGTGCGCAAGTTCACCGTGTGAAACCTTCAAACGGTTGACTTTAATAACAAAAGCTTCCTCATGTATAAACTATTGAAATTGACGGCAAAACCATCAAATTTACTATTAAAAACATTATTAAATGCTGGTCCGAAGCATGTGAGTACTCAGACGCAGATTTTTACATCAAATAAATCACCGCTGATCGTCAACGTTAGAAAATCGGATGATATATTAGAGATACAAAATGATAACAAGACTCTGAATTTCCCGTTTGTCTGGTTGAGAGACAATTGCCAATGTGATAAATGTTTTCATAACGCATCCAAAAGCAGAATACACAATTGGAAATATTTCGATATCAATCCTCAGCCGAAAGACGTTGCGTGTGAAAATAATGAAAACATTAGTATCAAATGGTCGGACAATCATTCGTCGATATATAACATCGATTGGCTTAACGATAGAAGCTTTATCGAAGAAGACAGAAAAAGACGCACCGAAACCGTCTATAAACTGAAGAGGATACAATGGAGCAAAGACGACTTCTCTTCTATTTGCAGCAGACACGATTACAATAATATATTATCGACCGATCAAGGCTTGAAAGATTGGCTGGAATCTCTAAGCATTTACGGCGTAAATCTGATAACAAACGCCGGCAAAGACGAGAATACCATAAGAAAATTAGCCGGACGCGTAGATTTCATTAAACGCACACATTACGGCGAGGAATTCATCGTCAAACACAAACCCGATACTACAAACACGGCATATTTATCCGGCAATCTTCAACTGCATACAGATTTACCGTACTATGAATACAAACCGGGAGTCAATCTATTGCATTGTGTTACTCAGACGGCCGGAGAAGGAGGCGATAATCTATTATGCGACGGCTTATACGTGGCCAATCAATTCAGACAACATTACAAAATATACTATGAACTGCTATCGCAAATCTCGATAGATTGGGAGGATTTCGGCGTGGAAGACGGTAATAGATTTCATTCGCTCTATAGATGTCCGGTAATCTGCGAGGATTTAAACGGCGACATGACCCGCGTGAATATTTCGACGCCTCAACGGGGCAGCCATATGGACATACCCATCGAGGTTGTCAAACCGTGGTACGAGGCGTTCAAAGCGTTCATCGATACGCTGTACGAGCAATCGGCTGAATATAAGGTGACGGAGGGAGAAATTCTCTGCTTTGACAACAAACGACTGCTGCACGGACGCAACGAATACAAGGACGAAAATGAAAACACTCGATATATCATCGGCGCTTATCTCGATTGGGATATAATCGATTCTAGATTGAGAGTTTTGCGTCAAAAATAAGATTAATGTAAATTTTATATATTTGTAATAAAATCAGCAAAATCATATTATTTTTTAATATTAATTATCCATAGTTATCATGCCTAATCTTACATAAAACTGTTGATTTAGAAGACTTCCAATATTGAAATACATTGATGTTTACATGAAAACATAACCTAAAAAATTATATTGAGATATTTATGTGCAAATTTGCCTCGATTTTATATAAATTGAAGTCTTTCTTGTTTGCTAATCACAAAATTGTTAAATTGTCGAATTAAACGCTTTCCAAGCGTTATAATCTCAATCGAATGCAAGTTGAAAGATTTGACACATACAATCATTCATCCTACAAAAACAGTGTCGAAAAATTACAATTTTTGACCATAACCGCAAATATTTTAAATTTTGCCATCATGATAATTTAAGTATGATTATATTTTTATGTTATATACATTATTTCGATTGAAAATAATTAATAAGTGCATGCAGTGATTTAATTAAGTCTATTAAATTCATTTTTAAATTTTGATTTTTTTAAATGTATTTTTTGATATTTCAAATTTCATTCATTCGTCTTTATTTATAATATCCGTATTTATCTTATTTTAATTTTGCAAAATTGACTATTTAAATAATGTTAAAAATGCTCGTTTGGGTAGAGGGGGAGATGAGATGCTTTTGCGGGGCTATGGTCGTAGTTTGTCGGCGGTGACGACCGTTTGTGGTGCGATGTCGGGTCCTGAGGAAGAGGCTGTCGGAATCGTTTTTCCAGAATGGGGTCTCCTGCCGAAGCGGGAAACCGGCGCTACTGCATTTTTGAGGGCGAATCCTACTGCCGATGGACGGGATACGGTCATCGCGATCCTCGACTCAGGCGTTGACCCTGCAGCCAAAGGCCTACAGGTGACTTGCCTTACTTGTCAAATTCCAGCTGTAGTTGACTCATTTCCAATTGGAACCCATGAAGATTCACATTTGAGCAAATAGTCATTCAGCTTATGATTTTGCAAGTTTGCAGACATTCATAAAATGTGTTTAAATTCAATTTAACAGCTTAATATTTTTGATCCTTTATTAAATGTGTTGTAAAAATGGCTACCATAGTTTGGGTTGTCCAAAACAAATTTAATACATTTTGTTATTTTAAATTTTATTTATGACGTCTTAGTATACTTTATTAATTAGAGTTGCATTGAAATATTTGTGTGATGTATAAATTATCACAACAATGAAATGAAAAAATGTCATAAAGTGAAAGTCATGGTAGAGCATAAAATTGCTTAAAACAACAAGATAATAAAATTTGAGCATAAATAACTGTCGTATTTGAATGTCAAACATCTAGTAACTGGCAAGAAAAAAAGGTTGTTATTAATTTTAAGTCAAATTACATTTATTGCGTTGACCTTAAATTTTCAATTTAAAATAGCTTTCGTTATTGTTTACTGAATGAAAGAATCCAAAATCTATTCAGATTCTGATCCGGAATAAATTAACAAAATTAAAATTATTCATACATTGTGATTGATCCTCGCTTAAAAAGAGCCCCGAAAGGGAAACATTGGGACACAATTGAAACCATTCAAACTCATGTTACGTCGACTCTAAAGGACATAACGGAGAATGCCTTCTGAAAGTGTATCAACGCAGGAGGTTGCTATTTCTAATATTTTTGGCTAACATGACTGGTTCTAATGAATCAAGACATGCGCAAAAAAATCCATTTCCGAGTCAAATTGTGTCGAGAGTGTCTTTTTTTCATTACCTGTTATTCTAATTTTAATAATCAATCTACTTTCGTATGCAGATTCATACATTATCAAGGTCTTCTATGCTTTTGTCGTAGATTTTGATGTTTACAACTCGTCTAAAGTTCACCAGCAATAAACGTGGAATAAATTACAGTTAGTATTTCGCACAATATAAATGCATTTACAAAACAAACATTGCAGAAAGTGACAACACGAGACCCAATTTAGTGCAAAACACCATTAAAAAAAAATTAGGGATTCTAAATGAGAGTTACTATTGTATCCACCTCATTCCGCTGATCTTGCTTCTGCGGATTTTCATTTGAGGATATATTGCTGATTAAAATTGTGTTGTTTTATTGTTCTTACGTCTATAAAACTGATATAAAAAACGGGCATAATACATTTTTGGCATTAGCAATATTTTACGTCATATATTATTAGTAATATTAATTATCTATCCCGGATAAAGATATTCAGTCGGCTTATCTATTTTACATCATTGATTTTATTATTCTCGTTTGCGCGGTGTTATCTAAACATTTCTTACGTGTGTGTACTTGGATTGATTAACTTTTTATATTGTTTACAACTTTAAAATGAATCAACGGAGTAATTAAACTACCCTAAATTGCTTTTTGTATTATCGTCCTTGAATATTTACAAAAATGATAGCATTTTCGCTATTTTAGCAATGACATTTTTTTAATGTCAGATTACCTCTTATAATGCTAGATAGCCTCTATCACAGCGGAAAGCATAGTCTTATCTAGACTGATTCTAATAGTTTATGTAAGAATTTTGAAACGTGATATTCTAATCACGATTATGATTTCTATCATATTGAAGATACTCGCACAAACAACTCCATAGTCAGATATTTAAGAATGATTAAATTCAATCGCTTTGTTTCTTGGCGTAAGGTCGACGATCCTCATATATGTTCTAAAACTACTGCTAAATAATTTGTACCGCATCCCACTCCTGCCCAAACATATATTTAAATCAGTATTACAGAAATACTTATATGGTTGGGGACTGGTATTAAGGTTAAAAAAAATCAAAGCTATATTTGTATAAACTCTAAATTTAATACAATGGAAGCTCACTTAATGGGTATAATCATTCCGGAATAGTTCAAAACGTTTATTTAAACATTTAACAAAGCATTTATTTTTGAAAATTAAGAGTGTATTGACATTACGAGACCAATTTGGCTCTCAGATTCCGAATATTACATTGCTATGTGCTCAGCATCCATGATCCATACGATAGGACGAAATGTGGGCGTACAGAAGGATACTGAAAATTCCATGGATCAGAGGACTATGTCATAAAAAAACAAAATATGATCTCCTGCACCGGATAATACAGGGAAAGATCATTGGGCATGGGAGTCAGGGGCGGCGGAAGACATCATGACTGAAGAACCTTTGGCAGTGGAACGATCTTAGCGCCATTTTTATGGGCAGCAGTCGACAAAATCAAGATGGGCTGATTGCCAAGAAGAGGAATAAACAAAAATACATCATTATTATTTATGATACCTAATTATTTTTTACTGAAAAGCTATCTATAAAGACATTTTGCTGATGCTGCAAAATTTTGATGAAAATGCAGCGTTATTATTAAATAAATTTAGAACTCATATTCTTCTTTATGTGGCTTGCACTCTAAGTGCGTCGGCAACCAGCAGCTGAAGCTTTATCTTGTTTGCGCCACTATCGCTTTTTTCAACATTTTTTTGTAGGTCCATATCTCAAAGACTTATACTGGGTTGTTGTATTGCTCAATGTGCGATGGAAGAGTTTTCCATGCTTTCAGCATTTTTTTATTGCGCCAGAATGTGTTAATTCCCCTTCTCATGACCGACTCTACTAAACAGCTTCTTACGGTGCAACACAATGCAACTCCATAAGTTCTCCGATGGTCAGCTTCTGGCCGTACTTTTCCACGGGCTCATCAATATCATTGTTATCCACTTCCAGCCTCACGAAGTAGGCCAGAGATACAATCTCATTGACTATATGCTTAACAGGCATTTACGATTATCTTTCCAAAACTTTCTAAAAGTGAGATCGATCTTCTCATCACTTCAAAACTGCCCTCAATGAAAGCTTTAGTGTAGAACTTATTAATGTAAGAAATGATCTGCTGATCCATAAGCTGAATTAATGGAGTGGTTTTGAAAAACAGGAATTGGATCTTAATGATTTTAAATTCTTCACGAGGGTCATTTTATAGACCTGAGGATTTGGCAGGAAAGTTGTTCATCATAACAAACAAGACTGACTTCCCAAGATTCTGCTCGCAAAGGAAAGAAAAGCTATATACATTGGAGAAACCAGACAGAGCGCCGCGGATGGAATGGCAGGTCCGATGGGACAGCTCCACCAAAGGCCGATGGGCACATCGACTCATTCCGTACCTGGGCATCCAGGTAACCCGACCAGTTGTGCTACCATCTCACCAAAGCACTCACTGGACACGGTTGTTATGGTAGCTACCTGTTTAAAATTCAAAAGGAGGCCAGTCCGGAATG
The DNA here is from genome assembly GCA_008973525.1 of Stenopsyche tienmushanensis. Classification (NCBI taxonomy): domain Eukaryota; kingdom Metazoa; phylum Arthropoda; class Insecta; order Trichoptera; family Stenopsychidae; genus Stenopsyche; species Stenopsyche tienmushanensis. The sequence continues at coordinate 899,343 of WACJ01000519.1, forward strand.
CCACCATTTAGAAGCGGAGCTGGACGATGCCACACACACGCTATTCGACTGCCCAGTCTGGAGCACAGAGAGGGACGCACTGCAGGAGAAGCTTGAAGTTAATTCACTCACACCCAGCAACATGGTCCCCATGATGCTAAACAATGCCAGGGCTTGAAACGCGCTGTGCGGATACGTGGCGAGCGTTATGTTGCAGAAGAAGGATGCTGAACGACTGAGACGTCAGACACACATTGAAGCATCCTCCTCCTCAATCTATGAGCGAGAAAACCCAGCAGGGCACATAAGAGGTCCCGAGAATATTCTACAGGATAGGACAACACGCTAAGTGTTAACATGAGGTCCAATGGTTCTGGTGAATAGCTTTTTTGCATAGCTGTTATTGTGTTCCAGACGCTTAGCAAATCGAATAGAAAGGATTTGAGGATATCGCTAGTATATAAGGGAGAATAATATAAAAGCTAGTGTAGATTATCGGGAGACACCTGCGGATATGGGGCGAAAATCTGAAAGGAAACGAGCAATTTTGGTGCAAAACCAAATTGTCTTGCTGAAAAAACATTTTTTTCTTCTTCATTTGGAGTCGTTTTTTGCAATTCCTTTACATCAAACGTATCAATAACTAGATAGATAGATAGTTCTTTCTTTTTCAAAATAATTTATGAATAAAATACGCGCATTCCAATATTTTGATTGACTAAAATATATTTTACGAGGTTGTTAAAAATATATCACTTGATCATCAAAAGACTTATTGTTTTATTTTACATTACGGTTTGCTGAAAATCATCAAGTCTAAACAACGGAATCGGCAAAATTTATAACGTATATAAACGTGGCATTGCAAAAAACGTTTTAAGATCTCGTTTCGAACAAAAAATGCAGACTTTCATCGCACAAGTTTCTAATTCAAAATTTTTTCGACAGTTTACCAGCACCGGACAGGTCAAAGTGATTGAAAGATACGATTGTAGCGGCTGCGGTGATGTCGACACGAGCACCACTTGTCAAATCAAAGACGGATGCATAATAGGCGTTACGGGGCGCAAATTACAGGTATCTGAATTATTTAGACTTGTCGAAATTCATGATGTGAGGCCGTAATAAAACGATCCTTCCCGTGTTGCAGATACCGACAACATGGGATAATCCAAGCGGCGATTGGAGAATCGGTGTCGTACATCCTTATTCTTTATATCCTCCCAAATTGGCTGAAAGGGTACAGGATCGCAAAAAAGGATGTCAGTGGGATCCGGATCACAAAATTTCCTTCGCAATTGCCACTAGAGAATTGCACGATTTTGAAGCCAAGCATAGTAAATATAAATGTTTTATTAATAGTCAAATGCTCAAACATTTGTGTTATAATATATATATATATATATACAATGTTATTTTATATTTACAGCTTCAGCTACACTCTCTCCCGATGATAAATTATTGAAAGAAGAATTAGAAAGTCAAATAGAAGTTTTAGGCAATTTGGAAAAGAAATTCATTCATGTAGGTCCGTCATATGATTGCGTACTTTTCCATGATGGAAGAGTCTGGAGGTATATATTATTATTTGCATTTCAATTCATTTGAATATTTAAACAAAATTATATTGAATGCGTTTTTATAGAGCCTGTATAGATACATCTGAAGTGGGCGATTTAGCTAAAGGAGTTTTGTTGGGCGAATACAGCAAAACTTTTGAACACAAACATCTTACAGAATTAGATCTCATGACTGTTAGTATCAATGTACATAATGATGGAAACGTTTTGGAAATCGTCGGCATGTGCTGTGAGTACATCGGAATGTTCATATGAAAATAATGCAAATACGATGGACGATGTGAGAATTTATTTAATCAATGATTTCAGCTAGTCATGGGACTCACGTCGCCTCCATAGCTTCGGCATACTTTGCTGAAGATTCTGATCAAAACGGCGTTGCGCCCGGTGCACAAATAATATCCCTCGGAATTGGAGACGGTCGCCTCGGTTCCATGGAAACGGGAACGGCGCTAGTGAGAGCTTGCATAAAAATTATGGAAATATCCGCCACGAAAAAAGTAGACGTCATCAATATGAGCTACGGAGAGCATGCGCATTGGTCCGACACTGGGTAATAAAAATACACCCGTTAACATTTAATCCGTAAACGTGTCTTTTAAGTTATTTTATTTTTAACAGCCGCATTGGCGATTTAATGAACGAAGTAATTAATAAGTACGGCGTTACTTGGATCGTCTCCGCCGGCAATCATGGACCGGCTCTCAGCACAGTTGGCGCACCTCCGGATATCTCACAGGGAAACATGATTGGTTTGTTATTTTCCAATTGAAATTAAATACACTTACCGTCTTTATGTTTGGGCCACATTCCGTGCCGCTGAGTGTATTTATTATGCAAACTTCATACAATTTAAAATATATAAAATGTTAATATTTATAGGTGTAGGTGCGTACGTTTCACCTAATATGATGATTGCCGCATATTCCATGCGTGCTAAATTAAACGGCACCGCATACAGTTGGAGCTCTCGGGGTCCTTGCATAGACGGCGCGCGTGGTGTTAGTATTTGCGCTCCCGGTGGCGCTATTACATCCGTGCCCACATTCACGCTTAGAGGTTCACAATTAATGAACGGCACGAGCATGTCAGCGCCGCATGTAGCGGGCGCCGTTAGTGAGTATTTTTTATTATGCAATTGAATATATTATAATTAAAACGGATTTGTGACGTATACATATTTTTAAACAGGTGCTTTAATATCGGGATTAAATCAAAAAAGCGTTCCTCATTCGCCGTATAGCATTAAACGAGCATTGGAAAACTCGGCTCGTTATCTCCAAGAAGTCGAACCGTTTGCGCAGGGTAACGGTCTTTTAAACATGGAAGAAGCGTTTAAATTGATGTGCGATCATTCCAACGTACCCGAAAGAGATGTTAGATTTCTCATTACGTGCGGTAAAGGAAACGCCAAAGGGATTTATTTCAGACGGGGCGTGCAAGATAAATCGAAGGAAGTTCTTGTATACGTAGAACCATTTTTTGCATCTAGTTTTCTCGATCCGGAAGGTCTGTTGATCCTCAAATAAATTATGTAAATACGTAATTCTATTCTATGTTAAATATCCATATTGTGTTTGTAGGTATATCGAATAATCAGAGTAAATTAGATTTCAATCTGAAGCTTACTCTCGTTTGTGATGAATACTGGGTTAAATCGCCGAAATTCTTAGACTTGATGAATTCAGCGCGTACTTTCCACGTCAAAATTGAGCCTGAAACTCTACCGCCCGGTGTTCATCATACTAGGTAATTTAAATCTATCGAGTGTTTGACATCTGATAATACAACATCTATAAATACTGTTCTTTTTTATAGTATTAAAGCATACGATGTAAATTGTGTGGCTAAAGGTCCAGTTTTCCAAATACCCATCACCGTAATTCAACCGCAACCTTTGCGCACTGATGGAACCGGTGGGCCGTTTTTCTCAGTCGAAAACTGCATTTTTAATCCTGGAATGATTCAGCGACATTTCGTAGTCGTACCGGAGAGTGCGACTTGGGCGGTTTTAAAATTGAGCTCATTGAAAACGCACGGCCGATTTATGATACATTGCATGCAATTATTACCGAGGATGAGCTGCAAATCGTCTGAACTACAAAAAATGGTTTCAATCGCTCCCAAATCCGATGTCCTATTGCCGTTCCAAGTGAAGGTTCGTCGTCGATCGTAATACGTTCGAAAATATGTAAATTTGTATGATTTAATTGTGTTAAATTACAGGGCGGAATTATTCTCGAAGTCGTTCTAAGCAAATATTGGGCTGGATTAGATTCACTGACGCTCAATTACAGCGTCGAGTTTCATGGATTGCGTCCCGAAAGCTGTCCCGTCGTTTTCCACGGTGCGGAAGGAATCCACTGTGTTAAATTGCATAGGTTGAATCGCGAGGAATGTCTGCCGCAAGCGACGTTAAAATACACCACTCAGACGATACGGTAATTGCCAGTATTTTACGCTTGTATATATATAAGGTGGCGTTTAAATAAAATGTTTATATATTTCAGACCGGCTGAATCTAAATTGTCTCCGCTTTCCGAAAGAGATATCATTCCGCCAGGTCGACAGATTTATGAAATAATCAATACTTATAACTTTTACGTTGTTAAAGGAACTGAGGTTTTTATTTTAAAGTCTTCTTTTTGTCTCGATTTTAAATTTTGAGCCGATTTTATATTTGATTCGTTGTTTAGATCACGCCGAACGTACCGATTTTGAGCGACATGCTTTACGAGTCCGAGTACGAATCTCAGCTGTGGATGCTGTTTGATTCGAATAAACAGTACATCGCTTCCGGCGATGCGTATCCTTCAAAGGTTTTATTTTGATATATGCACCGTGCATTTAAGGTGTTTAATGGCGCGTGTCTGATTGTATTTGTTTTTATTTCAGTATACATTGAAAGTCGAAAAGGGAGATTATGTATTGAAATTAAGCATTAGGCATGAACGAAAAGATTTATTGGAAAAACTTAGTGATACCCCGTTGTTGGTCTCGCATAAACTACCTCAAGCTTTAAATTTGGATGTGTACAGTTCTCAATCGCAGGTAATAATCTTATATTTGTAAATAAGTGCTTTGATGCCCATTAGTGACCGTTCAAGCTTTTTGGTGGGATGTAGGGCTTTGGCATGTTATATCTATGAAAGATGATGGATGAAAACTCTAGAGGAGACTATTTCGAAATCACGTCACGATGCATAATGGCGGATACTTCTGAACAACGACAAAAAAGCGACTAAGAATGTGGTCCACAACTGTCAACACAGCTTTGGCTGACTTATTTTCGAGGGTCAAAATCGCAGGACCCCGTTTTGACAGCATTGATGTTATCGAAGCGGTCGTAATGATCGCTCTGAAGGAGCACAGGCCTTATGTTCAAGGGCACTCAAAAATCGTTGGCTACATCTTAAACTGAATGGCAGGATGATTAAGTTCCAAACTGAGACAGCATATCTTGGCATCACGTTGGCAGAAAGGTGCTCTTTTAACCCCTAAAAGAGTACTATCCCAGGGCCTGGGACCCCTCTCCACTTGGTCGACAGACAAAGACAGAGAGAGAACGAAAAATTGACTATGCTCTAATGAATTAATTGTATTATTAACGTAAACATTACAATATATATTTTTTATATTTATTGCCTATAATACATGACCATATAAAATAAGTATGATGGTAATGTGTATTCTAGGCATTTGCTGGTAAAAAGATTCTCAGTGCGACATCTCCTTCTGGATCTGTATTTCCTATATATCTTGCATCGCTTCCGTCCGATAAGTATGTACTATTTTTATCAACAATTAAATAGTTGTAACTCATTCTAATGTATGAAAAATCTGTCTGCTTTTTAGAGTGGGAAAGAATATAACCGTCGGCCAATTTATGTCCGGTTATATAACATTTGCTAAAGACGAGCTGGGCAAAAAAGTGGATCTTTACTCCCTTAAATATATGCTATCCGAACAGCCTAAGAAATCTAACAACAACGGTAGTCCGGGCAAAGACAAAGAAAAGACAAAACCTGAAGAATATGCGGAGGCGCTAAGGGATTTGAAAACATTCTGGCTTAGCAAATTAGGTAATCATAATAAGACTTTATAAAATAATTAACCTTAGAAAATTACAAGAACGTTTTTTTTATTTTCATTTTACAGAAGGAGATCAAGCTCAAAAATTGTATGATGAACTTTTACAGGATTATCCTGATCATTTAGGCGCTCACACGGCTTACATGATGAGCTTAGATTCTACGACCGATTTTCGTAAATTACCAACGCCTTGCCCGACGATCGATTGGACTAAAGAGAGTTGTACGAAAGTATTGGAAATTTCAGATAAAGTGATCGGTTCAGTAGATCAAGAAAAGTTGCTCGCCTATTTCGGCATGAAGAATGATAACAGGGCCGATGCTGCAAAAATTAAAACGTAAGAACCGTTTGGAGTATGTGTCGTTATTTTTCTTAATGCAGGGTCTTTCAATGAGGACGCTCGAAATTCGTTAGGTTATAGTGGATATGTTGTTAAAGCAACGTCTGACAAATTTGTTAGTGTATCGCCATAATCATCTTGCCGAGTCGGTTATTCGATATTTGGGACCCAAATTTCAATCAATTTGAGAGTGTATGGGAAGACTCAAGTAAGTCACTATTTGGTGCGGATTATGGTCCGTACTTCTTCCAAAATGAAACTGGCATTGCTATAACTGTCAACAGCGAGCACTGCAAATGCAGTTGCATCAGGATGGCGCTACCTTCTTGTCCATCTCTTGTGCCCAGCCCAACCGTTAGGCATTTGCCAAACACTTAGGCTTAAAATACCCACCTTCCTTACCTTGATCAGCTTAATTCTTCTGAGCAGCTGTGGCTGCTCGTCATCTTATCCTTTCAGCATCCTCTTTAGATGTGATCACGTCGGAGGCAAAGTTTCTCCAGGCCTTCGACATTCATTCATCGCCTCTGCCCTTCTCTGAAACATCTCTGCCATGTTTTTTTCTTCGCTTCCCATTTCTTTGCACTCGATTGCCAGCAAATCAACGGGAGCAGTCTCAGCGATCACCAAGTGTACCTTTTTTATCTTCCGCCTGTACGCCATCACACTCATCGCGTCCACCCAAATGGATGTGGAGTACAACACCGCGGAGTACACAGCCCACAGCAAAAGTTTCCTGCTACTAGGCTCCTTGACGTTTGGCATCAGTCTGGCAAGCTGCTCTGAAATTTTGCTCATGTTCGCTGCTGCCTTCTCGATGTAACCCGACTTTGAGGTACCTCAGTGAATCCACATATAACACCTCATGGAAGGAAAGATAGAGGGAAGACGGGGAGTTGGCAGGAAGCAAATGATCTGAATGCACAATTTTACAGAGTGGGGTGGAATAGGAAAAGTGGACGAACTGTTCCAGACAGACAACATCAGGGGGACCTGACACCACAGGAAAAAGATCATCATTTTTATAACGTGACATCTCACACACAACTTGTTTTATTCGCATTCATAATCGAGCGTCCTCATTGTAAGACCCCGTATAAACGCCATCTAACGATAAATTTACGATAATTACAGTCAACAAGAAAAACAGCGGGCATATTTACTGGAAGCTCTTAATAAACGAGGGATAGCACTGTGCAAGCTGCACATACTAGCGACCAGCGTGAAGGAAGACACCAAACAGACGATGGACGACATAAAACAAACGCTGTCCGACGTGTTGAAATTCACCGAACTGACTGATTCTAAGGTCTTTATATGAATGTCCGTTTTTTTACATTTATTTTGTGCTCGAATTATGATTTTTATTGAATGTGTTCACATTGAAGGTGTTGCACTTTGCGCTGTGGCATAGTACCGTGATGGAGCACTATGGACGCGCCGTCAAGTTTTTAAACAAGATTGCCGAGGAACACCCGACGAACGAGGTGGAAGAGAAGCTCATATTGTTTTATACGGCGCTCGATTGGGGCCACGCCGCATCGTTTGCGATGAGCTCGCTCCCCCGCAAATTCCCGTCGGCTTATAGATTGTTTTAGTGTATTTTAAATGAATAATTAACAAATTGAATAGCGTAATTTTTATTTTTGTATTTTAATTTGAATATATGTCGACTGCGCGCGGTCAGATCTTATGTTGTTTTTATGATATATATATACGGCAGAGCTGATGATTTTATATTGTATCGATAATTTCCCTAAATAGTGAAATATTTTCGCAATAATCCCATTAATAATTTATCATTTATCTACAGAATTTGTGTATTGAATCTCGATGCATGTTGTATGGAATTTTAGTTAATTCTTAGGGTAATAATCAATTAATTTTTTTATAAAACTGGCATTTTAGATTCTGACGCCGAATAAGGCCACTGTAGATTAGTTTATATATGATTATAGTGTGTGTCAGAGCTTAAAGTGTCAGTATAAAAAGCGTTTTGCTCGCGACTGCTTACTGTCTACGTTTCTGCAATAAGATATCACAGTATTTCAAAGGCAGTTCCTTCAAATGTAATAATGATGAGATGTGATATTTAACAAATGAAAATGTTTCTAATGTGACTGTAATTTAGAAAATCACTTATGAAATGGTGAAAATAAAAGAATTTTATTAATCAACATTGCTTTTTTATTTTAAAATAAATCGACATTTTTTTTTCTTAACAAATCCGTTTTGAATGTATACATAGGCATATTACAATAAATGTTCTTGTTGTAATGTAATATCTTCTATCAATTATTTATTGTAAATAAATTCATTTATATTTTAAATAACCTTTTTTGTTCAGTTCCTTTTTTTTAATTCTTTATAAAAATAGTACTATTGTCAAATTGCATATTTTATATACACAGATATTTCTCTTATACAAACACAAGAGACAATCGTTCACTCGATTTGCAAAACAAATTGTACGTTTTAATATTGATTGAACGCCGATTGTTTTATGATATAGAAGCGTCCTGATCGGTGAAAACAAAGTAAATAAATGGCACATAATTTGGTCGGCTGTCGATCGCTCTTTAATCCCGGCAGCGAAGCCGCGCTCCCCTCCGTTTAACAGTATAACAAAACGCGGCGCATGCACGCCGCCAATATGAGATTACTTTTATCGTTTAATCTATGAACTAGCGAATCCACATACGAAGAAATTGAACAACACTCGCTTGAAATTTTGATACAAAATTGCATATTAATACATATTAGAAAAACGACGCGCGCGGATATAACCCGACGACATTTCATACGATATAAAATTTTGCATAATAATAGAGTTTTTATAACAAGCATTAGATCCGGAAACAAGATAAATCGACAAACCCGATTAAAATAATTATAACGTCCTGGTTTGACGTTTAAAATATTGGTAATTGCCGCTTGGATCTAAATAATTAAGGATCCGAATCACAGTAAAATGTATGATCGAGTTGAACGTGCCGATTCCGAATTTGTCGGATCTTAATTTACAGACATCACATTACGACTCTTTTTAATTTATTTATTTAGGATAGCATTGCGGCGATTTGGATGACCCTTTTTCATGATATCTTTCAAATAGATCCGATCGACATTATCATTATTTACAAATTTCAACTCGCATCAAACGCGCAAAACAATAATCGAATCACATAAGGATAATTGACTTAAAATAACAGTTACGCGAACCGTACATTCATATATTAAAATGGTTTATTCATTTATTGTAAAGCTACGAGCGAGGATATTCAGAATCTTCACGTTTAACCCTATTAGAAATCTGGTATCTAAGGCGGTTTGCTTCAAAAACGAACTCGTAAAATATAGGACGACCAATTAAACCTGTATAATTGATGCCGGTACTATTATATTTATATAGCCATCAAATCAAATTCCTACGCAACGCTACAATTTAAACGACTATAAAAATATTGGTCTGATCTTGATTCACATTCGAAAATAAAAAAAACAAAGCTATTAAAGCTAAACGCAGCACGTCCGTACTGACACAAACGAAAAATATATACATTCAATAACACAAATTTATCCTAAAGCGCGAATCAATCCCCCCGACGAATCGCTAAATCCTTCGAGAATTAATGTAATTCATTCGGCTCGATTTGTCGGAGCGGAAATCATCCGCGCTTCCATATCAAATTATCATTATAAATAGTGCACATTCAATTGCGATCCACATGTATATTAAAAACAGTGTAAATATAGACATATCTATCATTTATAGCTCTTCATCTCACTGCAATTAAAAGCGTACGACGACTGCGATTGCTCTCAGTTTGCGCAATCGACGATTTTATAAACCGAATTTCAGTTCTGGCAGTGTGTGAATATATAAAAAATTGTATAAAGGAGACTTTTGTATATTAATAATATATATATATACACGTATAAAACAAACTCTACGCGAATGTATATTGGGATCGAAAAGTTTTTATAGTACTTATCATAACGATATTTAGCTCATTTATTGCTCATTTTTATAATAAAACACATCGAAACATTGTGTACGCGCGCTTACGCATCGGAAAGCTGATATGAGAAGCAAGTCGAATCGGCGACGACGATTGTTCGAATATTTGTACTGAATTCAATCCGAGACGTTTCGCGCGTTGCTTAAGCTACGATGACGACGAAAAAGAGGTTCAAACGTGAAATATATATACGAATTTAGTTTAACTGCAGTACGATGAAGCATCAGCTATTATACATTAGTAATATTTGACAACGGAATAAAAGATATGATCAATGAGTTTGGGCATTAATATTATTGCAGACGTATTGCTACACGCAGATCTAAAAGTAATTAATATACCACGCGCTTAACGCAGGTTCGGTAAGTTCTTATAAATATATTTATTGAATGGAGATTGGATCAATTGAGGATGTATATTAGATGTACCAAAAAAATGTGACAATGAAAGAAATTATATTTAGGATTGATGGGTACTTTAACGCTAGATCACTAATCATTAGTCTCACAGACTACAGACGCTCATTTTCATTCTAAATAAGAAAATAAGTGACCCCGGCATATTCATTGCGTCGTCACGCAATATGCAGTTTCAGATTGAGCAGATCCACACAAAAAATATAGGAATACATTGTCGATTTCCGATACATATTTATAGATTTCTGCAAGGCTTACGACAGCATCGAACAGGAAAATGCTGGAGAAACGCGCTGAAGATGTAAATCCAGGTAAGCTGATGAGGCTGAGTATTACGTTGATGACAGGAGTCAGACAGAGGGATGTCCTCTCCCTGTTGCTTTTTAATATTGTGTTGGAGGTGAAGCGTGGACCGCGGGGAGGGGGAAGAGTGCGCGTGCAACGCAGATAAGGAACGGACCGACAACCGCCCGGGAATCTGCGGGAAGGAGGCCACCTTCTCGCCGGCGTGTCACACCCCTTCACCAACTTCCACGTTACAATGGTGTCAGAAGTGGGCAAAGAGAAAGCGAGCGCGCGCACTCTTTCTTCCCCCTCCCTGCAGTCCACGCTTCAGAGGCAATTATGAGGGAGACTAGCAGATCAAGACGTACAGATCCATGGAATGATAGGCCGAAATTTGATTTCCTTTGCCCAGGTATATCGAAACTGGGCTACAGAAGACTCAGTTCCGAATGGTAGTGTGTTTCTCGCAAGGTAGGCAATAGTTCATCCCTTCGACAGGGACAATTCAGCGCCAAGATTCTCCCCAACTCCAATAACCATGGATTTTTACTGGCCGAAATTGAGAGCATCAAAATGGACTTAACCCCCCTCAAATTGATGTAATCGGACGTACATGCATTGAAAATTTCTGTTGCAATACTAGATCAAAGTTGGATGCCCTGGAAAAGATAGACCCTTGTATACTGATACTTTAAAACAAGATAAACCACCTTGCAGATTGAAAGGGCAAGCTCAACACAGCCAAATGACCCAAAAGAAACACCGATCTGGCATGAGTCGTTGAGATACGAAAGCCATAGGAAGAAGCTGAGCAGGGTTTAACGACAGGGAGCGTTCCTAATCACAGCAGCGTATAGAATATTATCTAAAGACGCGGTGCTCGTGTTCACTGGACCTTCAGGCAAAGAGAACTTTGGACTTTGAAGATCCCAAAAATAATACAGAACACGCTAGAAACTAAGGGAAGCCTAACAACAGAGATGGGATCAGCCCAGCAAGGGATAGCCGGCGGAAGGCCCGGAAGCATGAAGAGACGACCTTCTGCTTGACACAAGCACTGGGGAGGCACGAATGCGTCGGGAATGATTGTGAGGCTTGCGAACTACAGAAGAACATGCTGAAACAAGCACTCGGGGTAGCAGAGCTTAAAGTCGAAGATATGGTCCACAGCATGATGATGAGCAAGGAGAACTGGGACCTTTGATGAGAATATGTGGAAGAAATTATGAGCACCAACGAAGGCAGTGAGAGAAAGAGACGCAGATCGGTTCTCCAATACTAGAATAGGGTAATTCACATGACCAGACTACCTTTCCCTCTGACGCAATGTGATAAACAATATTGGGGGATAGAGAAGGACAAGGGAGGGGTTTAGTCAGTAAGAATCTGACACTACCCTGGGATCCTAACTCCAGGGTGTCTTATGCAAGTTCCCACTCCCACAGGAAAAAAAGGCTCAACATGTCCAGAATACAAGGAAGAAGCGCAATCAGGATAGCTGCTGCACTATGCTGATACTAAATGTGGACTACTGCTGTGCTGATACTAGATGTATCATCTCGATGGTGGTATGGCAGTCCCAATGGGACAGCTCCACAGAAAGTCGGTAGACATATGGACTGATAACAGACCTGAAGGAGTGGAGCAGAAGGAAACATGGTCAGCTGTGTTACCACATTGTACCCAGGTCCTTACCAGATACAGCTGCTAAATTAAATAGCCAAGAATGCCATCATTGCAGAGCAGGTAACCTCTGCAATTACGGCATTGCAGAGCAGGTAACCTCTGCAATAACGACATTCTTCCTGATTGATTGGATTCCTTCAATGTTTAAGGAGGCTAAGGCATGGAATGCCTGATGAACTTATGAGCTGATCAACTGATGAACCCAGGGGGCACACACAGCTGCCACTCCAGTGCAATACTTAACTAGTAGCCGTGGGGCAGCAGAAGAGGACGGGGTTTTTTTTCTTCCAAAGACACAACCATTAGAATGTCAAAATGCAAAGCGTTCTTCGTGCAATTTTTTCGGTACATCTAATATATTGATTTGGTTCAACGTTCTATAGTCGTAATCGTAGATTGTGGTATTTTTAAAAACGACGGGGTTTTAAACGAGACTTTGTACAATAATTGAACACAATAATATCAACAAAAGCATTGATCAGGTCTCACGTATTGCTAAACATTAATCATATTTAATTATTGCGCTTAAGCAAAACAGTTTTTACAATCCAAAACAAAATAGATTACGCATGCAAAGTGTCAAGCTGAGCTATGAAAATAGATTTTATACAATATATTCTCTCAAACGGAAGAATTTAAACAGGTCCATTGACGATTCGGTATATACTAACGCTATGTATTGCATAGAATTGCACACGTGGATGTCAATAAAAAATACAGTTCAACAGGAAACCCTAATATACAAAATATTTAAAAAAAAAAATACAACCATAAATGCTGGCTTCGACGATGACAATTGAGAATTTAAGCACACTGGTCAGGTAATGCGTACGCGATTAATTCAAATACAAATTGGAATCTTCTCGGTAATATTAACTACTCAAATATACAAATATTACAGATACGCTATAATAGACTAATTTAATTTCCGTGAATTCGTGTTTTTATTATAAAATAGGTACACATCTGTCGACGATTTAAATATATAAAAATATTCGACTCAATATTGATCGGATGCCATCAAATCTAATCGACGCCCCCCCGACAATCGGAAAAACTATTTATTTTTTCAATGTACAAGGACGGAACGAATCGAATCGATAAAAAAACAAAAAGACGTAGAACTATTTCGTTATGACCTATTTGAAATTTATTTTTAGAATGGGCCCATTACTGATAACCTATTTAGCCTAGTTTCGATTCATCAATCTCTGGCGTGCGCGCATTCACTCACAAAAATATATATCGATAAGCTGTACTATCACAAAACTTAATGCTTAAAAATGTGTAGTTCGATCACCGGGTGGTACTTAGTAAAATTTACATCGATAACGATTGAGACGCGAAAGAAAGACGGCGCTCGACACGACTCTTTGATTCAATTTCCCTAATATAAAAAAGCACATCCCAAGATGTAACATCGCGCATTTATACGGCGCGCATTAAATTCAAGCCGGTCGTATATTGATATCCTTATGCTTTAGAATAGTTTTATTTATTCGATAAGAAAAGAAAGCTATTATTCTTACGTAATCCTATTTAATATACATTCGTATTTAAGCATCGATCACATAGTGAATTATAAGAGGATTAACCATTACATAGTAACAAGAGTTTAAACGAGGGCACGTAAAAAAGTAAAGGAATTTAAAAAATATTCATGTTTACGTCTCTAAACATGCGGAAGTAAAATTCAATTCGTTAGATCAATTTCATTAAATTCCACGTTACGCTTAATCTAATTTGCACCATGTATCTTCTAAAGTTTGCATTCGAAACAAAGTCCCTTCGTTTTTCGACGTACGCTTATAAATTCTCCGAAATAAAGTTTTAATACGCTTTAAATTAGAACCGTAACAAGTAAAATGACGTAAAAAAATATGTACCGCTAGCAAATATCGGGGGAAAAAATAAAATATCGGAAGACAAAGACGATCCGGTTGAAGAACCGTAGTTGTAGCACGTCCGCGTTGCTTAATCCTTTGATGAATACGCACTCGCATATTGCGGGCAGCGTAGCGCTTCATTTACAATGAAATCACTAATCAAAAGATTAAAGCGGCAGTGTAAAAAGTTAAAAGAGCCATTACGATGGTAGTCCCAGAAGCATCCGAAGCTGTACGCAAGACGGATGCTGCATTGTGAAGATGTTTCAATCGAGTGTTTGGCGATAAAGCCGAATTATTGCGTCGATTCACAACCGTGGATGAAAGGCGGATCCATTGCTTCATATCTGAGATATAGGAACGGTCAAAAGAGTCGGCGAAGAGAATCGTCTAAGATGGCGAAGACAGTTCCATCTGCAGGTCGTGACGCCGTAAAACTAGCTTAGATTTATATACCCGGGTACAAAAATGCCATAAAAAGTCCTAAAAGAGGACGGGAATGGCCACAAAATCTATGTGCTCAACCGGTCCACTTTTCAGACTATTGACACGACGAATGAGATAATTTTCATTGATTATCAAATACAAAAAGAATCAATGGCGAGTATTATGCGAATTTATTGCAACGCTTGGGCGATGAAATCAATGATAAAATGCCACATTCGGCTAAAGAAAGTGTTGTTTCATCAAGACAATGCACCAGTTCAGATATCTGTTATCGCTGTGATCAAAATCAATTAACCAAAGTTCCTCTTGCACCCTATTCGCTAGATTTAGCTCCCTTGGATTATATTGTTTCCAAACTTCGCTGGGAAAGGCGTATCGAGCTAAATGTTGAGAAATAATGATGATCGAGTACTTCTGGGACTACCCTCGTAGCGTAGCAGAGGTGAATAAATAATCCGCATCAACAATAGGAAAATATTGTATAAAAATGTCCCCTTTTCTTTCTAATAATAAATGTAATGTAAGGATATAACAATTTTTTCAATGCTAAAGGCTCTGAAAGATTTAATTCCAACCCCGGTACTTTAAGTCACGCGTTAATAAATTCATCTTAACAGCGTTTCAGCTACGGAGCCAAAGAAAACAATTATATTAGAACATCCAGTTGAAAATGTCATCTTATTAGAAATTTTAATTGAGAAAATAAGATCCGAAGTGAGAAATGACTGTATAAGAAAAACTTAAAGAAGCGATGTGAGTACCGCATGACTTTACTAAGGCGGTGAGAGTACGTGTCATGATTTAATCGATAGAGAAACAATCGTTTTTATGCTGTATCGTGACCGAAGATAAAATACTGGTGTACTCAAATAAAAAATGCATAAAACAATGGTTTTTAAAAGGTCAGATAAAGAAATTAACCCATTGACGGGGCTAACAGTCAAAAAAAAAGATCGTTTGAGTGTACGGTGGGATTCCCGAAGAAATCATTTACAATGAAGTACTTCTATTTGTTCGAATTATTCATCTGAAATTTGATGCAAATAATACATTGCATCGACGGATTGAATTAAGAAAACGACATTTTCGACCGGACGATCCGACATTCAAAACAATCGCCGAGGTTGTAAATTTATAACAACGAAATTGATCGCCAAACTTGGCAAGTTTCAAATAATGCTCGTATAAGGCTAATCCGAATTTACAAAAGTTTCACGTTAGAAACGTTCTAGTATGAATGATATGAAAAAATCTGATACGGTAAAAATTTATAGAAATAAATAGCTAATTACGACTGTAAAATATATAAATACATATAAAAAGATAAAAGTATTTCGTAAACGTGGTAAAAGACTTATCAACGCTAAAATCGGCACTCCTATATTTTGTACAATGAATGAGTTAAATCTACGCTAAGTGCACTCTAAAATTTCCTAATTATTCAAATTCACAGCTCATATTATGCTTTGTCATTTTAATTTACAATTTTATTTAATAAAATTAAGCCTAATCTTCTTGGTCCTTTTCTAATTTGATCGTATGTCATACTTCCACTTCGATGTCGCTGGTGTTGTCCTGGTGCGACGACAGGCAAGGCGACGTTCGGCGAAACGGGATGTATATATTGTGAACCGGCATCATCAGCGAATGATGCGAAGACGACAAAGGAGGCGACATATCACTATTGTCTTGCAGTTGAGGTGAACTGGAATCCTCGTCCGTCATCGGCGACGACGGCGACACATCTTCGTCCATCATTATCGATGCCGGCAGATCAGCGGAGACTTCTTGAAGTTGGCTCGTGTAAACTGGAAACATATCTATCGTAACAAGTTATAATTTAAACATCGTTAATTAGGAATGCAAACAAGCGATGCTGCGTTTATCACCTTTTAAATTCGCCGGTTTGATGTCTTGTGAATCGAAGCTGAGCGATTGATCTATCGGAGCCATTTCATAGGAATCCGTATCCAAGCTCTCCATTGAGCCTGAACCGGAGGGTGAGTTTTCTTGCTTGATCGGAACGGATACTTGGAAGCTTTCCAATTGAGGTATATGCGGCCGGACCTAAACAAATTAAAATTCACAGATCATGGATCTTATCATATTTCAACACGAATGAAGATTTAAAATGATGTGATGATATACCTTGAGGCCGTCGGCTCTGTGAGGATTTCTACAGCCTTTACATTTGCACTCGCTGCATGCCTTACTTTCAACGTAACAAGGACACCGCTGCCCGCAACACGTCAGCTTACCGGGAGTCGCCGTTGCATTACCACATCTACAACCTTTTCTCTTATTGCCTGAATTTCTTGAACGATAGACGGGCTTTTTGAAATTTGTTGGATTTGTCTGCAAAATAAAATAAGATTTAAATTTAATTGCATTGTTTTATAATGTTTTAAATGCTTGTTTAGGCAATAAGGTTTTATTTATAAATAATAGTCACGGTGCGCAATCTAAATAATGGTGTTCTTCCGGACAAGTACCTGTTCCCACCACTCAACCAACATTAACTATAAAGGAGTTTCTTTTTTGTATGTGGTGGGATTTTTCAGAGTTATTTATTATGAATTCCTCAAACCCGGTCAGATTGTTACAGCATAAAATAAAGGAACTTGTATTAATGCTGTCTTTTTGCTTGGCTAAACAGATGTATCAAAGGGTTTCCAACAAGAAAAGTCTTTCGTTAACCAAATTATCAACTTAATTTAAAAAAGAAAGACTGTGAGATGCAGATGAGTAGAATATAAGAGCTACTGAATATTCTGGTGAGAGCCTTACCAACAACAGACTTTTAAGAAACGACCAAACAATGAATTCATATAGAACTTGAAAATGAAGGTGGCAAATAATGCTGGACGACTTCGTCATTGAGAATTTCATAAAAACTAGGACAAACAAAATATTACAACATTCCGGGACTCAATCAGAGAAGCAGAAACAGAAGAAAACGCATCTAGCTTTGGACGGGAAACCACATTTTATTTATTTATATCCACAAGGATTGTGCTGGTTGCTCCAAGAGGAAAATCAAAAGTGGACGGAAAAAAATTTTCACCTGAAGTTATTTATGGGTGGAAAAAGGTTTTCTATTAACAATGAGGTCCAAAGTGCCATTAAATAACGAGTCCAAACATCGACGAGAGACTTTTTTGAGGATGTACAAAATTAGAAAGAATCAGCTTTGGAAATAATTACACAAATAGCGTCGTTGCCTCCCGTACCATAAGTACAAAGTATTCAATTAACTCTCGAACAAGTTGAAAGCATTTAAATATGCTTCGTTAACAATTATGCACATTGAAAAATAAATATTTATAATATATTATTGACAATTTTTGATTTAATAAATAAGGTCCGTTCAGATTTAAGATTCTGAGATTTTTCTGTTTACAGAAATCTGCGATTATAAAATTTTTGTTGTATTGATACGTGAGCCACAGTTTGATTTTAAATGATTTTACAAAAGCAGAAATTTAGACAAAAATAATACAAATCTATATTTCAAAATTGGTTTTAATACGTCAACTTATTAAAGAGTTATGATATTTTATGAAGGGCAATTTTTTAAAATGACAACAAACATATCCTATATTTTCTTAATGGAATTTAATTGGTTTTTTTTTTAAATGTAGAAAAAAGTAGGAGAATTTATTCAGTTTGTTTTGAGGTTGGTTGCATTTTTAATGTAAATAAACGGAGCTAAATTAACGCATTAAAATAATGTTACAATTACATTTTGGGGGCAAAAAATAAAATGATTCTCTTTTGTATAGTGTTTGGTTGTACAAAATAAGCACTTACAGTGGGTCGCTCCCTGGGTGGGGGCGTTTCCTGTGGTGGAAATGCGTCTTCTTCATCCGGCGGCTGTTTGACCTGGACGGGAGGCTCAGGCGGGACGTCCGGTTCGGATGCCCGCTGAGACGTCTGCGTAGAAGAGTTGGCATACACGCAAGGAAGAATGCTGCAGGCCGACTCGGAAAGACCGGAGGCACTCTCGTAACCGTCGGAGAAGCCGGCACCTTCGCGGACCAAGTCGGCCAGTCCTTTACTCGCATCGGCGTCCAGCCGCCGGAAGGCGTCCGTCGCGAGGAAGTATTCGCAGAGGCGCTTGTAGCTCTGCAGCAGGATGCGCAGGGTGCGATTGTCGAGGTAGTTGCGGCGGTCGCGGCACTCGGCGCAGGCGGGCCGCAGCCGCCGCCGGAGCGCCCGGCATGCGCGGCACACGTGGTGCGGACAAGGCGCCGACAGCGGCTGCTTCAGCAGGCCCCCGCACGCTGCGCACGACAGCGCCGCCCGCAGGTACGGAAGCAGCCGCCTCACCTCCTCGCCGCCGCCGGCGCCCCCGCACACGGCCACTCGGCACGTGCGCACGTACAGCGACGTCGCGTTCATATCACCATCGCCGCAGCCATTGCTTCAACGACTCATACCGATTCCTTTCACTCAAACGACGATAGCCTCAAAGCAACTTGTGCCTTTTCCCTCTAAATGCTACAAGCGTCACTTTGACAGATGTCATTTTCGACCCAACATTCCGACAGAGATGCGTTCTTTATTATCACGCGACGTACGATCCTTCGACGCTCGAATCTGACTGTTTATTTTAGCATTCAAACGGCTTCAGCGCGAGTTGAAATCAAATTATTTTATTTGCCGGTATTGTTTGGAGCAAAGTTACCCGTTGCAATATATCGAAACTGATAGTCTTAAATCGCATATCAATCGATCCATCTTGCATTTTGCGCTAAAAATAAAATATTTACACGCGCTTAAAAAACAGTACATATTTTTAAGCGCATATTAATGTATATAATAATAATTTTGCCATATTGAAATAATATTTTACAACATTTTTATATGGTAACTTTGGTATATTTGAGCATTAAATCGGAATTAAAAAATAAATACAATTTAAATCTCACGCATCATAAAATAATATCAACATTTTTAATGCATAACATCGATATATTTCAAAAAATTTAAATATAAATTTGAATGAATCGCTATTAAAAACTCTTCTTCGTTTTCTAATTTCAACAATATCGACATGGATGACAATTTGATCGTTTTATCCGTCGGTCTGAAAATTCAAATCCGCGCATCAATAACAAATGATCATCTTTTCGCCAGTGAAATTTTTCGACGATTGAAAATATTTACAATTATGTAATGACATAAAAAAATTTTGAATTTATCATTTAAAGATAGCGCTTTTTTAATCAAACAAATATTTTTATTACTATTTATAAAAATTCGATGATGTTACTCGATCGTTTCTTCCTTGTTATAAATAAAGGCAACGTTCCCACAATTCGTATGACTAAAGACGCGGTTAATTGAGTTCAATTGAATGATCTCTTTTAATAATCTACGTTTGCCAATTCGTCGAAGGTTTAATTGGTTGCGACCGTATAAGACTTGCTAAATGAATCATGCCATGTATTCCAAAATTTATTGTCTATCTTAATTCCAAAAACATGATCTGAATTTCTTCGTTGAAATAGAAAAATATTTAAACATCTGTTCTTCGCTCGTATAAGGAAGTAATTGTATAGGTCTTCAATATGTTAATCCTGTAATGGTTCGATGTCAGCCTTGGTAGTGTAGTCTTCATTAAGATCGTAACTGGAGTAATGACACATCTTGATGGCGAGGAAAGAAATAAATTTTAATTGAGAAATTGGCGAAGACACTCCTACTCCAATTAATGTTTGTTATTGTTCAGCTGTTGCGAAGATGCTTTGTGTACAGTATGTTTACAATTGCTTATTTTGTTAATGGAAATTAATCATGTTCAATTTAATTGTAAGCCTTATTTGTCATCATGTTTTAAATTTTATCTATAAACAGAAATCTTCAGCTTCCAAATAGGCAGTAAAGCGATGTCACTGTTTAAATAAAACTCAACAACTCTAATCAATGTTTGACTAATGTTTAACAAACAGAAATTTTAAATTTAGTCATAAGAAAAACAATAGTTGAATATTTAAACTTCTTGTGTATTTATCCTCTTAACTGTCTTGGCACCCGTCTTGCGCACAGCTTTCTCATGTGCAAATATTCAGCCAATATGCGATATATAGCACATTGTAAAATGCCTACCATATCTGCTATTCAATCGACGGTTGTTTAATATAATTTTATAACCATTTCTGACGTTGACATTTGGTCGACCATTGCGATGTTCGTCTTGGCAGCTCGCACAGCTTCGTTTAAACTCTGCTATCAAATATTTTACTGCTGTAAACGAAGTAGCAGACTCTCCCAGAGTAGAATCTAGCTCGGCTTTCATATTGGTTGGACTGAGACCTTTCAAATAAGAGTATTGTATCACACAACGATGACCAGCGTTCACTGTTGATGGCTGCCAAACAAATATTAAACAACATAGTGTCTTTAAACTTAAAATATAAGCTTTATAAGGTAGTTACTTTCTACCATAGTATTTTTTTTAAACAACAACCGCCATTTATAAGTCAGATCGGGTACTTCTGGGACTACC
Organism: Stenopsyche tienmushanensis; assembly: GCA_008973525.1. Classification (NCBI taxonomy): domain Eukaryota; kingdom Metazoa; phylum Arthropoda; class Insecta; order Trichoptera; family Stenopsychidae; genus Stenopsyche; species Stenopsyche tienmushanensis. The sequence goes on from WACJ01000519.1 coordinate 920,587, forward strand.
CTCCTGAAACCCTTACTCTTACTAAAAACAATATTTTAATGATCTTTCGTATTTTTTTAGGATACGTGAGCCTAACTTTCCAATTTTTAGTGGTTTTTATTGAATTAAGATTCCATATTTTTCCATGATTTTCCCTGAGATAGGACACACGGTATTTCTTCCTTTCTCAAGGCAATCGATTAATAAAATACTGCGTGTAACCCAAAATTCAGAGACCAAAACCTTACTTGCTGACATTTGGATTCTTAATCGCTTTGGGCGGCTTTTTCCGATTGCTGTCCACTCAACTGAATACCAATTTGAGTCTGGAGTGTAGTGATGAATCTATTTTTACATACCGCATAAAAAATCCCTATTGTTGCGCTAAAATAGCTCCAAACAGCGCTCCGAATTATGGACGCGTTTAGAACCGTAACAAGGGAGTGGCCAAGTAGATGCTCGCCACGAGCACAATTGGGCTTGGGGCGCAAAACGCAGAATATCGACTCGATCAAGAGATGCACATAGTTTTTATTTTACTTGATCATTCTACTTCACATGAATTAGAACTAATTGACTCTGTTCGTTTTTATAACATATGCTAAGTTATCTGTTTTTCTTCGGAGAACTTCGTTTTGTAATGAGAATTCGTAATCGTTCTGTAGACATGTTCGGATGTGACGTCCGATTGTGAGGCGTTCATTCGTTAAATCAGCAGTCTGAAAAGTGGACCGGTTGGACACACGTCTTCTTTTTGCGGCATTTTCGAGGATAAATGCATGCCCGGGGGCTTCTGTGATCTGTACGATTACGGAAGTTAGTTTTTTTTTAAATTAATTTAAGTTACAAAATCTAACTAGTTTCAATAGAGCAGAGCTTTTTCATGGACAAATGTTGATGCAAAACGATGATCTTCTGATATCAATGTAAAAAACGCAAAAGGTTGATTGGTCATGAAATCAAATTTGTTTTACAAGGAGATAAGAAAAAATAAGATTTTATAGCTAGCAATGGATATTTAAAACGCTTTATTCAAATTACAAGTACTCCTTTCTAAAAAGTTTCGGACTACAAGGGGTCGCGAGTATACCGACTATAATCCGACAAATTCGATAGTCCGACACTGTTTTGCAAAATATTTTGAAAATTACAAAAGTAACCCCACGAAAACCATTGTAATTTGTGTGTCTAAAAGTCGGATTGTTATGCAATTTTGATCTGTATTTTTGATTTGTTAATAGTGGCGCCAATTATATGTTATCTTACGGACTTATTGAGTGATTTTCTTGGGTCAATAAATATATTCCCAAATCAAAATATCGAAAAAAATTACGACAGATTTTAAAAAGGGGGACGTTAAACGTCACGTCCCCCTTTTGTTTATGCTCCCGTTTGAATGCAAATTGTCTATGATGCGGCGGGAAGCGCCATTTCGAACGATTTGATCCATAAATCAACTTGGCCATAACGTCTTCAATTGTGTAATGATTTCCGAACATTATCGGTGGAGATTAAATGAGCGTTGATAAATTTAATTTCGGCTGCACTTTAGACTTCATTATCAATCGTTGAAAATAACGAGTGCTCATCAGACGTGCATTGTGTGCAGACGATCTTCAGTTTCTGCCTCAGTTTCAATTAGTACTCCAAGCAGTGAGGTTCAGAGTGAGAGGAAGCCCACTAAATTGGACTGATTGATCGCGTCCTATCCTCGGCAGGATCCCGGCCAAGTGTATCGACGCCGGGTGTACCGAAAATAACGACCTCTATACAATTAGAGGCGACCCTGGATAGCGCACAGGCAATTATGCGACAGGCCCCCCGAACGAAACGATCGCTCTGATTTCGAACCTGGACCGTGATCTTGGACTGTGGTGTGCAAATCATGTGAAATGTGGTGCAAGGGACTGTTTGGAATCCGTCGAAGATCCATCGGAGGGTAAATGTTGATTTGATTTAAATTTGAGCGCGTACAAACCAGGGGATTGATCTCACCCCGACTTCTCTATTATCAAACCCTTGCCTATTTACTAACAATCATTTAAAATAAGAGAGTCTCGACTCGATTGACTTCCTGAAAACATCACAAAATGATCGATCACCAATTGCTTCATGTCTTCGGGCATTTTCCGCGTATTGTTTCGTCACAAGTCCAATAACTTGTTCGTGTCGTGTCTTCATTTTGCATTTGGCAAAATAGGTAAATCGATTTAAATGCGTGTCGTTAAGACTTTCTTCAAACAACTCCAAGAAAATATACGAAAATCGACTGAGATCATAAAAATAAATTATTTTATTGTCGGACTTATCTCAGTCGTTAGCTTCGATCATTCGATATATGATCGAAATGAATTACAACAAAGCGTCATTATGACAAGATTAAATACAATGAACAAACAATCTAACAATTTGTCCAATTTAACACTTAACAACCCGGGTTTTCCGCGCTAAACTTCGCCCTAAATGTCATCCTAAGAAAGTTGTCCAAGCCACTTTTTTGCTTATGTATCGATCAAATCTCAATTGTTTTGGGGAATATTGAGCATTTTCTATTTAAAAAATCGATACAGGGGACTGTGTTGTTTTTGTTTGTAGTGTGTGTTACATTTAAGAATATACAAAAAAAAGTTATAGGCTGATAAAATGTAAGTTGAGTGATGTTAAGACCTGAATGACACGATTTGACGTCATTTAAAATGTACTTTAAAAAAATATTATTAATAAGAAAGAATGTCACAGTAGTCTTTACCTCAAACATAATTAATAATTATATTTTTGCAAAATTGCGATTGTTTAAAAAAAATATTTAAAATAAGTTTTAATTTTTTTTAATGGTTAAAAATAATATTTATGATTTAAATCTGGTAGGAACGATAGAAAATTATATATAGAAGATTTGTAATAAATTTTAAGCAAATCAATCAATTAAAACTCTAGATATGATGTCAACCGTGTCGAAAAAAGTATTTTGAGAAAAACGCGTTTAAAGATTTCATTCTATAAAAATGCCCATAACTCCGTAAATCATTGTAATTTTGGACACTCCTTTGGAATATATATTCTTAATGATCTAAACTTAAAAACAATCGAAAAATAAAATGCTGAAACATACAATGATTTACGTTTTTGGCTGTATAAACACATATTAATAAAATAATAAACAGATCTCATTGACAATGATGTAATATTGTTCAAATAATCGAATATTTTGATCGATTTCTAAAGCTATTGTTTTGATTAACTTAATTTCACACATCAGGGACCTGTTTTTGTGTATTATAAAAACGTTTTTGATACAATAAAATTATTTTTCCGGGATTTTGTTCTAAATGATATAATCTTGGGAAACGTGCCGATTGGATTATCATCAAAATCAAACCTGAAAGTACATGAGGCGTTAATTGATTAACAAAATGAGTAATGAGCTGATCAAAAATACCTCTTCAAAATTCTAAAGTGTAAGATAGACGTTTATGAGCAGCCCGTTTATGAAGACTTAAGATAAACATCTCGAAATTTGCCTGTGTTGGTGTCTGTCAAGCGCTTGATAAGCAAAAAATCTCACTTGGACTGTCAATATATATATATTTTTAATTTTGAGAATACTAATAAACCGAACGTTGACATATCCTGATTGATTTCATCGCGATTTCAGATAAGGCTGGCTAAATAATCGCAGTTTGGAGGGTCATTTTCAGTCCATTTCCAAAGTAGTGATGATCCCAAAATATCACTTGATGACAAAGCGAGCTGATCGTGATCTTTCAATTTAAGAAAATTGATCTAACTACTGCCCACAGCATCCATACGCTGAAAGGATCTAATGATAAATATACATAAACGTGACTCAAGATGTCCAAGAAAGACCTTTTTCCTCGTTGTGATGCTGAAATATGGGCATTTATTCAGCGAAATCACTGATTCATCCAATGTAAATGCTCAATTTGTTCATTCAATCTGTCGATCATATTTAAAAATATTTTTTTAAGCGATCAATATTTGTATATTTCAATGTATGATCCATTTCCATTGTCTTCCTCTTTGTCTCCCAATAGTTCACTCAACCAGATACAATACTCTCTGACCTTTGCCTTCTTATTGTATTTAATTTATTCTCCCGAGATAAAGGTGACCTAAGCATTTAGACAGTGATCCTCAAACTCAATTTCAGATTTTCCCAGGGCCCCAAGGATTTAGAATATGACTTTGTCTTAAATGTTGATGATGGGGGGCTTTCCTCTTTAATCAAAACATGTGAATATAATACAATAAGTAAATGGCTATAAACAAATCACTGTATGATCTACAAGAACAAATTACGAGACGCTCATTTGTCGTATCAGCGGTCCAAAAAGTGGACCGGTTGGGAACACAGAGCTTGTGGCTACTCCCTCGTCTTTTAGCGGTATTTTCTGTGATAAATGCGTATACACGGCCTTCTATGATCACATGAACATTCATCTATGGTTATGAATTGCCAAAAATTCAATTGAAACATCCCCAAGACGCCGTTTTTGTTCCACTGTGAGCAAACGCGGCACCGTCTTGCGCGCACAGCTTTATCATGTGCATTTTTAAAATTAATAAGCGATATATAGCACTTTGTAAAATGCCTATTGAATCGACGGTCGTCCAATATAATTTTGTGGATTTTCCTAATCATTTCTTGTGTGGACATTTGGTCGATCATTGCGATGTTTGTCTTGGCAGCTCGTACGGCCTCGTTTAAACTCTGCCACCAAATATTTTACTGCTGTAAACGAAGTAGCAGGCTCCCCCAGAGTAGAATCTAGCTCGGTTTTCATATTGTTCGGACTGAGATCTTTCAAACAAAAGTATTGTATCACACAAAGATGACCAACGTTCACTATTGTTGACTGGCTAAACAAATACCAAACAACATAGCGTCTTTAAACTTAAAACTTAAGCTTTATAAGGTAGGTATTTTCTACCATAGTATTTTTTTTAAACAACAACTACCATCTTTAAGTCAGGTCGGATACTTCTGAGGCTACCTTCCTAAAAGTCCTTACTCTCACTGAAAACAATATTTTTATTGATCATTCGTATTTTTTTAGGATACGTGAGCCTAATTGTATGATTTTTAGCGTTATATATTGGGTTAAGATTCCATATTTGTTCCATGTTTTTCCCTGAGATAGGACATACTGTGTTTCTTTCTTTCTCAAAGCAATCCAATAATACTCAAAGTAACCAATTTGAGTCTGGAGTGTAGTGATAAATCTATTTTTACATACTGCATAAAAATCCCTTTTATTGCGCTAAAATAGCTCCAAACAGCGCTCCGAATTGTGGACGCGATTCAGAGCCGTAACAAGGGAGTGGCAAAACAGGTGCCCACCATTGGTATAACTGGGCTTAGGCTGTAAAACGCAGAATATCAACACGATCAAGAGACGCACATAGTTTTTAATTCACTTGATCATTTTACTTCACATGAATTAGCACTAATTGACTCTGTTCGTTTTTATATAACATATGTTAGTTTGTCTAATCCGTCTTTTCTTCGTTATCGCTTAAACATTGGGCTGTTCTCAGCCGGCATAAGCCTACAATAAAATAAAGATAATAATATTTTCGACCGATTGTAAAATTTAAATAACCCACCCGATCAGCCTTCTTCCGACAACTTCGTTTTGCAATGAGAGTTCCTAATCGTTCTGTAGACATGTTCGGGTATGACGATTGCGAGGCGCTTATTCGTTAAGTTGGCGGTCTGAAAAGCGGACCGGTTGGACACACGTCCTCTTTTAGCGCTTTTTTCTCCGATACGGACGTTTCTATTTTAATTTTGGTTGCACAACTAATTGTTGATAATAAAAGCACTGTTGACATTAATTTATAATGAATTATTCCCTGCATATCCCACCATATGCCCTTTTTATAGTCAATTTGAAAGATTCTATATGCTTATTTAGACAATTTTACCCGAATGCACGATTGTGAGATCTGTTGCTTGGCCTAGGTCAGATCGATGTCGAATGCTAAACTCCAGAAGATTGGACAAGTTTTCCTGTTTATTGTTTTCGAATTTGCTCAAACAAAAACAAATACGAATAGACTTATCTGAAGACAATATGACTCACATCTGTCTTATTAAATTTAACGATCCATATGATAGTTCGATTCGAAAACTCCGTCTTATCGAGTATCTTCCTCGTAATTGGGCTGGCGTCACCGACGCCATTTATCGACTTCTAGATTGACATCTTCGTCGGTATCAATTCGAGTTGTAAATTTTGAAACAAAACCCTCCGGTTAATCTTATCACCTTCGTTGCCGTCAATTGCTTAATAAATCTTCATCGATACCCGAAAGAGTCGACCATTTTCCGTACGAATTTTCCAAACCGGTTTTGTTCGGCGAAATAGTGACTGCGCCTATTTTAATTGCACCCACGTGAATCACGAAAGATCCACGAGCACATAAGCGCAATTATTTGGTCTATTTGGAATACGGTATGCCCGATCTATTGGTACGTGACGACAAATTGATTCCGTTTAAATGCCCATATGCACATTAGACCAACCGACATTGTCGTTATGGGATCTACTGGATTCATATTTGCACCCAAAACACCGATAAATATGCCTAGACTTGTTATATTTGGAGATCGTAAATGTATATAGCAGTTGCGACCCAAAAAGTGTTAAAAATGCTATAACTTAAATACTCTTCGGCATGTTTATATATTTAATATATAAAAATGAATGTTTGTGGTTTGTTTGTCCCGTATGCGTTCCTATAACATTCATCCGATTGCGATGAAACTTTGGGGAGTGGTTATGTACACGTCTGTGTATGTTACGATGTTTTTAGATTCCTTGCATTTCAGCCCGTACTACACGTGATTCGAAGCAATAAATCACGCACTAATGCGTTTCTTTTTAAACAGTTATTAAGCGCGGGTAGCATTGCAGCACATGCCGAATACTCGCTAGTAAAATATAAAACAATGTATAATAAATTTTGTCCATATATCAACGGGCTCCAATGATACTATTGCTGGGTCGCTTTTAGATCATATTGATATATAGGTAGCATGAACGGATGTCGGAATGTTCTGGAGCTTTTGATAACGTCTGGTAGGGAGATTATCCTCATTTGATCAAGCTCACGAGAAGCTACTTCTCCAATCGGGTAGTGTCAGATTCTTATTGACTAAACTCCTCCCTTGTCTATCTCTGTCTCCTTGGTATTTTTTTCCACATTAATTCAGGAGGACAGGTAATCTGGCTTTGGGTAACTGGCCCTATTCTAGTGTTGGAGAGCCGCTTTGCGCCTCTCTCTCTCTCACTGCCTTTTTTGGCGCTCAGGATTTCTTCAATGTAATCGCGCCAAAGGTCCCAGTTCTTGTTGCTTGTCATCATGCTGTGGACCATGTTGTCAACATTGAGCTCGGCTACTCCGAGTACTTGTTGCAGCGAATTTCTCTGGGGTGCCCATAACTCACAGACAGTGATGGTGTGTTCTGCATCGTCAACCTCCGCTGAGCAGTGGTGGCACGTCACGGATGTTTCCTTACCAATCCGCTTTCAGATACGCACTGAAGCATCCATGCACAGTGAGCATCTGAGTCAAGCAGTTGGTTGTTTTGCCGTGTTTTTCTGATCCCATCCCTGTTGCCAGGCTTCCCTCAGTTTCTGGTCGTGTGTTGTGCGGTTTTTGGGAACTTTGTAGTCCAAAGCCCTCTTCTTTGCCTGGAGATCCAGCGGGGGTATTCCAGCGATCACAAGCACCGCGTCTTCGGACACTGTCCTGTACGCTATGGTGACTGCGGGCCGTACCACTTAAAGGCAAACTAAAACATTCCCAAGTATTCGGCTGGGCGTTGGCAAAGAGCTCCAGCGACAACATCAAAACTGCCTCTTAACCAAAGCTGCAAAAGTCTTCGAGAAGTCATGTCAAGACTGGCTGGTGCAGACTGGGGACTAAGTGGGAAGCACATGAAGATCGCCTATGAGGCAATCTATGTCAGCATCACCACACATGGAGCTGGTGCATAGGCATGACCATAGAACGTATTCTGCGGTCATGGCTTTCAAGAAAATGTGCTCCTGTGCCGTGTCAAAGATCCCTGTCTTGGACTCGTTGGACACAAAGACCTAATGACTCACCCCGGTGATTTTAGCGCCTTTAAAACCTTTTGTTTCTGTTTTGGTGCCAAATGTACCCTCGACAGTTGCTATTTCAAACAGTATACCAGTCAAGCTTATATTAGTAGATTCAACCCCTAACATAGACTTCCCACATATTTGTTTTAATAATTCCAAAATAGCACTAGAAACAAATTTGTGGGTCCTTGTGACCTTTTTAGATAATCCATATTTTACTCCCTTCTTCCTCCAAAATATATTATTATGCGTGTGAAATGCGTACCGGTCACTCGGTTGAACAGGAGTTGGTCCTCTCGTGGACAGTGATTTTTTTTGTGCATATTTCTTGCCTTATCCAAATGTTCAGACCATATGGTTGACATGGGGAAATTGTACGATCGCAACCCATGTCCTGATGTTCGTATGGGTTCCTATACCGAATTATCCCATTGAGATGAAACTTTGGGGAGTTGTTGTGTGTATCTTTGTGTATGTTTTAATATGCTTGGATCCTGCCCGCGCTACACGTGGCCTGAAGCAATAAGCAACGTAGCTGTATTACAGCGTATCTTTTCAAATAACTACTACCGTGCTGGGTATTCATATTTATGGAGATTATCGGTGGTTTCAACTCACTGCTCTAAATTATTATTGAGCAATCCAGAGAGAGAGTATGCACGCACATGTTGCGGGCAGCTCTCCATAGCGCTTTATTTATGATATTCGTGCCTTGATTTATGCGTTTTATTGCAATCTTAACACCAGAAATCGATGCTTATAAAAATTATTCAGAATAATGACTATAATAGTAAAATTTTCATTTCAAAATGACACGCTCTGATTTTATCAGCCGAAATTGAAAGATGAAATATGACGTTATTGTCTCAATACAATAAATCGAAATAAAGATATTTTATATTACGTCGTATTTCTTGGAGAAGACGATAAGGATACATCGGTGATATGTGCAATCGTATTGTATTGTTATCTAGGAAATTTTATTATTAATTTTATAGATCAATTCTGTGATCATTGTGCAAAATAATCATTGACATCTAGCGGCCGAAGATGCTCCCTAATTGGATTTATGCAAAAAAAAAATAAGATCGTCGCCAATTCGTTGTTTGTTTGAGGCTTACATAAACGATCGGAGCCAGAAACACATTTATCATCCGAATGTCCAAAATCGATCTGCTTTTCTATTCGATAACATTTGATAGATTGCACGTTTGCTTAAGATCGATGTCAAGATCATCAAACTCTATCGATAAGAGTCGTTCCATATTACAAAATGATATTAAACACGACGAGTGCTATTCAAACAAACAGATAATGAAAAATCAGTATGTATATATTTGCCTTGGCAAACATCGTTCAAGTCTTTCAATTAACGATCATTAAACTAAAAATCAACACACGCACAAAAGACGAGTGTCGAAACGGACATACGACCGACAAACATTAGATAGTATGTACGGCATCTTCGCTCGGGAGGGATTCTTCTGCAAAATTTGACCTCGCGTGTTCCTTATCTTACGTAAATATATATATTTTTACATACGATAAATGTATATAATTAAGTATGCTCTTGAATAAATAGGTTGATAACCCTCCCATAACAAAAGAATCAGTGGAATTAGATCAAATGGGAGCAGCTTTTTATGATTGGACCAAACAAGAGTAAATCGTTTGGAACAATATGGGCGCGGGGGCCATGGGCCATGGCTCGCAGAGGACCCAAACATTTTGTTAGTATGCATGTATTTATTTAAATAAATAAAGCATTCATCGAATATAACGTCGCTCAAATAGTCTAGGGGTATTCCAGTGTATAATTTATCAAAAGATCGATTTTGTTTGCATATTATTTTTTAGTTTGGATCTTTAAGAATATATTCCCCAAAGGAATTTCCAAAATTCCAATTATTTGCGGAGTTATAGCTATTTTAGTGACGCGTAAATCTTTAAACGCGTTTTCTCGAAACTACTTTTATCAACACGGTTGACATCATATCTCAAGTTTTAATGAACAGATTTACTTTAAATTTGATAAGAACTTTCTCTATATAAGCTTCTATCGCTCTTACCAGATTTATTCTTCTGTTGTTGACATTTCTAGCTTTTTAGGCCTAAAAATGTTCGATTTTTTAATGCAAAAAGTATTAAATATAGAATATTGACATTTAGTGTATTGACTAGGCAATCTTTATTGAACATACAAATCTCTTTTGAACTTTGACAAAGTATGGTAGTGGAAATAGGGGGGAGTCACGTATGTCGGTGTGTGAGTGATGATATTCTTCATCACGGACGTTCTTAATCCTAAACAGATGATTTGTCGCAAAAAAATTAAACATATTTTTACTTCTTATACTATTGCGTATAGTTTGACCTATAATTAAAAATAAATATTGAAAAATATAAAAATAGTGAGCATTCAAAAAAAAGTGCATGATTTTACCGACATTTTTTGTAGTTTTTTGTTTATTAAATAAAAACATTTGAATATTTTTAGTTGATTGTAATCTAAACGATGAAAAAGTTTATTGTACACATGCCCTTTAAATTTCATAAAGAATGCTCATATAGGACGTAAAGGAACACTTCCGTGAGATTGGAATAAGCGTTTAAAGTCCCTCTTCTCATCAGCTTCGCGCAGCGCAGTTTCTCTTCTTCTTTAAATAATATGTGTCAAAACTTCATAACAATCTGGCGTTTAGTACACACAACTTACAGTTATTTTATAGTGGTACAGTGGTTAAATATCCCTGGATCACATATTTCTTGAAAGTAATATAAAAGGGTAACAAATCAATGCTTAAACAAAATACTCTGGATTATCAGTACGCTTCCTGTGATTAAATAAGTTATGCTTTGGAGATGGAGATGGTTTAATTAATAAAACCCTTAAAACACCCGAGCATGATTATGGTTAATGAATGAATTTGATATTTTAAAAGAAAGATTTCGGGAGTTTTAGAAACGCCCTAGAAGAAATATCAATGAAAATAATATTTCTTGCGAGAGGCCGAAAATTATTATTTTTCTTTGAGGTAGGGGATATAGGGATATCCTTACTAATTAGGAATGTTTTTTTTTTTTTGTTTCAAATGAATAAAAGGGTTGGAATCGTGTCAACCAGGACATGCCCTTTTTAACCCCTTACACTTTTTTAAAAATACATTCGTGCCTTTAGACTAGAATACCCCCCTTAAATTGCACAAACTCGGTGACCAGTTTAAGTCCGCATGAGATGCTCTCAAATCGCTCGTGCTGCATGTCCATCGTGGCATGCGCTGTGCGTAGCGCCGTCTTGTTGGAACCACGCGTCGTCGGTGTCCATATCAACCAGTTAAGGCTACAAGAAATTGTCTAAATTGCTTTTTTGGCGAAATTTGGGTCAACTTCCAATTGTTCCAAATCAGGGAACACACGGCGTTGTCTAAGGTCATTTGCTTTAAATTCTTGGATTAGTTAGATTTTATACGGGCAAAACTATACCTAAGTCCCGACGCAAAATTCGTCAAGCGAATGTCGCAAACTTGATTGCCTCGGGTTATCCCGTACACTCTCACGCACGGCAGTGACGTTTTCAACAGACCTTGCGTTTCGGTGACGTGCGGGTGTTGGTCGATTATTTAGCGAACCGGTTGAACTCGAATTTGGCCATCAAACATCGAAAAGTCGACTCGGCAGGAATTTGCATTTTTGAACGGGACACTGATTTTGAAAATTAAATTATATTATATATACACGTTTTACAACGCTGTAAATTTCCACGATAATTTGTCATATATTATTATATAATTAACAATAAATTTGACGTTTTTATATATAAGATCTACTGTATGTTAATTGTACTATACCTATATTATTTGAGAAAGTGCAAACAATAAGTTGGCAACGTTTTGTCGCGATCGAATGAACGGTACGGCAGCGCATTAAATACGGACAAACAAACATTGATTTTTATATATTAGACTATGCCTATGTTACTCGCGGAATCTTTAGCAATAAGTGAACGAAGTTTTATCGCAATCCAATGGACGGTATGGCAGCGCATTTCGAACGAACAAAACCTAGTTCATTTTTATATATTAGAAGATATATAAATAATATGCAGATACAAGGCAATATTTATCGCCGCATCACACTTTTGGTAAAAAATTACAATCAATTCTAATTAATTCTCATATAAATGAGTTTGAAATTAATGATGACAGTGATTATGTATGAATTTTTGTTAGACTCTGATTCTGATGAAGATATTCGGTTTTCAAAAAGTGTTTATTGCTGTTGATCACTTATCGATGCGATGATTTAAACGTAATTCTAAAAGAAATAAATGTAAAAGTGTGATTAGGTGTAAACGTTTGACGCAATCCATCAATTTTGCGCGAAAATTGACAAACAAATTGACATTAGTCACAGTCTATTGATGTACATAGATATAACGACTTCCTAGAATAAGAAACACAAAAATGATTGCATGAATCTTGTTTATAAAATTGCATTTAGACGAATGCACAATGGAGGGCTACTTTACCCTTGGCTGAACAAAAACGGGCGATACAAATATGTCTGAAGATCTGAAGACATCAATTACTTCGTAATGGATATTGACAAATGATTTTTCTTTGTGTTTGGATTGCAATTAACAAACAATCAAATAGTCGTTGTGATGCAGAAAACAGGTTGTCCAAAAATCTGGTTTTCTTCATTACACAAATCGAGTAAATATTTAATATTCCACTCGAAATATTTGTTATCACAGTGACAAAGACAAACTTATCCTCTTGTGGTTATATATTTAATTGCTCAAACTCCAAATATATATATATGAGAAAGAAGATAAAGTTATATTGCGTCTCTATAATATTTTTTATCAATTACGCGGTGAAAATAAATATTGGTGTTTGGTGACAAAAGATTCGGTGTTACATCATATGGAACAATTTAGAAAGAAGATAATATTATACGTAGAAATTAAATAATTATTTTCCTTCGCTTTTTATGCGCCATTTCAGATTTGCACAGCCCTGTGTTTAACACTAAGTTTGCAGCACCAGCGTCAATTTGACAAATCTTCATAAGCGAAATTACATGCATTTTTGCTGTTATTTCCTAGTATTTTATACTTAACATAATAAAACTCAATGTTAAAAACATAATGAACCTAAATAATTAATAAAAATCGTTATTCCATGGAGTTATTCTTTTTAATGTGTCCGAAACAAACATCAATAGCAAGATAAATATCTTGAAATCCTTAAATTCATACATTTTTACAATAAAAAAAATCAACGATCTAAACGTTTGATTTACAAATAAGTTTGTATTAATGTCAGAAATATGTAGGAATTTTATAGATAATAGCCAAGCGTACCATAAGAAATCATTTCAATTGATGAACAATTGATTGCTTCAAAAGTTCGACGCCGATTTACACAATACATGTCAAATATACAAACGCGAAAGTTAAGTACAATTACAAACATGTCTCGAACATGGATTTTACAATGCGATCAAGTTTGGAATAGTCGCAGTCGATCAAATATGAGGGGGATTCAAATATAGCCCGGAATCTTGTACAAATGCTGTAAAAATACAAATGGAGTATCTTATTTTTCATACATATATTCTATCGGATAGGAAGCTTCTTGATTACGTCACTGAAGGAAGAAGGCAGCTGCTCCGAAAATTAGTTGCGCACGTATTGTTCGACCGCAGCGTTGTCTCGAAATCGTTGCACTCCGAATGCCTCTTTAAACATATGGTATTGACATGGGGCGAAGTCTAGACTGTAATGTGAATATTTCCAGTATAATTGGGTCTTCATCATACTGTCTCTTAAGTCATTTCAAACCTTCGTTTATGAGAAAACGAATAATTATGCGTTGCGCAACAGAGGATGTTTCTTCTCGCCTTCTTTCTTTGGTTACAGGATTAACAAGCTTCCTATCCGGCAGAAGAAAAAAAAAAATGAAGTGAAAATAAGTTATTCCATTTTTATTTTTATATATCTAATATATAAAATTGAACTCCCTTTTTTCGGGTTTGTTCATGTCACATGCGCTGACATACCGTTCATCTGATTGAGATAAAACTTGGTCCACTTATTGCTAAAGATTTCGCGAGTTACATAGGTATAATCTAATATGTTAAAATTAATGTTTGTTTGTCCGTATTTAATGCGCTGCCATACCGTTCATTGGATTGCGATAAAACTTTGTCAACTTATTGTTTAAACTTTCTCAAATAATATAGATATAATATAATTAACTTCAGTAGATCTTATATATAAAAATCAATGTTTGTATGTTTGTTCATATTTAAAATAAAACTAACAAACGATATTTTTAAAATTATCACTTCTGTGGCAGCAACGCGCCGGGTACCAGCTAACAGCAAAATTCCGGGTTATATTTGAATCGCTAGTGCACAAAATATGCGCTGTTTACATGTTAAAAGTAGAGAATTAATGAAGGAGTGGACGTTTGAACTATTCATCTGGTTTAACACCACTCAATAAGTTCGTAGGATGACATATAGTCGGCGCCACTATTGACAAATCCATATTTATGAAGCACCAACCTTCAATATTTCATAACGATCAGTCGTTTAATTTCCCAATCACAGTGCTTTTAGCGACGCCTCTTTTGTAGTTTTCGAAACAATGGAAAAACCTGAATTCAGTGTGTCGATAAAGCGTTGGTTTTTAATGGGGAAAAATTTCGTCCGAGTAAATGTTATTCGGATTCGACTCCATCAAGACAAATGACCGATTGTAAATTGAAGTTGTGTGAGATGGCTGACATCGTAAAGATATCAGAGGGCAGTGTATTCACTATTTTGCATCAAAATTTGCCTATGAGATAGCTCTGTTTGATGTGTGTATCGCGTTCGCTCACGCTCGATCAAAGACAACAACGCGTCCACAATTTCGGAGCGCTGTTTCAGCGCAATAAACAGGATTTTTTCATGCATTATGTGACAATGGATGAAACATTTCAACTGAGTGCGCATGGTATTTATCCACTGTACACTTAAACCTTTTTTTTGTATTGTATTGTATTTTCTATTTTATCCAAAATATCTCGAAACGTAATTAAAAACAGCTGCTTAAAAAAACCCGCGTCGAATTAGGTATGGAAAACTTCCCGCTAACCGAGTGTCAAAGGTACAGTCTTAATAATCGCATCGGATATCTATTTATTTAAACCGCGACTTAAAAATAATCACAAATAATCCCCAATCGATTGCTATGGTTGTATTTAATAGCTTGACATTATTTCATCATACATAGGTGCGGTCCATAGATTAACTTTTAATTTCCGCCCTGATAAATTCGATAGCCGTCGAACGAACAAACTCCATTTCAGCAAATACACTATGAAGTCAAATGCACTCAATCATGATCATTTTATAGCACGCTGACCCTTTTTATGCGATAAAATTGAAAGAAGGCCAAAGATACAGTCAATTCTTCTATAGCGTCGAGATAGGGACCTATACACGCAAAGCGCTATAGAAAGTTGGGCACGTATTTTACCCATTGCGCAGCGTACACTATAGGAGGATTGACTGTAGAATGACATTTTAGAATTGTATTCAAATATATTTGATATTTAAACCAGGGCTTCGAACCGGAACGAAACTGATAACCGATAAAACCGTTATTTTTGCCGTAGCCAAAACCGAAATGAAAAAAATGACGATTCGAAGCCCTGATTCGAACAATGCACACAAGTTGACGCAATGCTTGATAACACATTTTTTATAATTGAATATTATTTATAATCAGAGTAAATATCAATAATGAATCGACGATCACTTGTACGTGCTGCTAATTGAACATTGCATAACGTGTTGATCATATGAGCGTCTAATAATTATCCCAAATGTCAATGGCCCGCCCTAGTTCTAATATCTTGGAATTTTTCCTACACATTAGCGAGAACTCGAATTAAATCGGAAAGAATTGGGGGCCCGTCGATTTTATGAGCGTTCAAACTTCAATTTGAATAAATTCAAACTTAACAATCGCTAGAAAACGCATGTTTTGTAGACCCGGTCGAGAGTTACACATGGTTTTCATTTTATTCAACCATTCTACTTTACATGCATCAACACTGATTGACTCTGTCCGTTTTTATAATATACACACTAAGTTTTTATTCGTTATCGTTATGTTCAGGTATTGCATCCGATCGCGAGCCGTTCATTCAGCGGTCTGAAAAGCGGACCGATTGAGCATACACACTTATGACCACTCTGTCCTCTTTTAGGGCCCCCCTCAGAGACTAATTTACATAGGTGGCTTGCGCCAAATGAAGTCGTGAGTGAAACTGAACTTCCCCTACTCATAAAACCTATACTTACTGGCCATTCGATCTCGAGAAATGAGCGTATCCTCGCTGACATGGTTATTAGATTTAAGTTTTGCACCTTGCTGTGCACTTTTTTTAAGTAGGCTGGCATGATCTTGAATAGCAATAAACAGCTAGGGGCGGTGGATGATCCCCATATTCCTTTGTCTCATGTGTGAAGTGACCCATGTTTCATTCATAGCTATGAATCGACGCAAAAACCTCAGCTTTATTGCTGTGAAACGCTCGATTTAAACATCCTCATGACGCTGTTTTTGTTTAATTGTGAGCAAACGCGGCACTCATCTTGCACACAGCTTTATCATGTCTAAATTTTCGGCCAATGTGCTATGTAAAACACTTTTTAAAATGCCTACCATATCTGCTAACGCGCGTATTTTTAATCGAGGTCATCCAATATCATTTTGTGGATTTTCTCTTGGTCGATTTTTTTTTATTTATTCCTGAATTTACACCCAGACTGCCCTAAATATTTAAATTAAGTGAATACGATTGCACAAGAATAGATTAAATACATTTTTTATTGGAGCGTGAGCCGCTCATTCGTCATATCAGCGGTCCGAAAAGCGGACCGATTGAGCATACAAATGGTCACTCTGTCCTCTTACGTTAGATCAGATACTTTCGGGGCTATCTTTGTGTATTATTTTAAAACGTACATTATAATAGTATTTAATGTATTGCATTTCTGGTCCGGGATTAATTGCCTTTTGTATTTCTATACTACTGTTATATGTTTGTATGCAATAAGGCTTTGTTAAAGCATTCAGAAAGTCATATTATATATCGAAAATTTGTTCGTATTCGTTGAAATTCGCGCGGATTTCAAGCGATATATGGACCGGAATGTGTTAATTTAAAAGTCAATTGCAGCAATGCGCTATTTTACCGACATAAATCTCATCTATTCAACCCTTTGTGGTCTTAAAAATTAGTTCTAGCAGATCCCCGTGGGCTTGCAACATTTTTGAGAATAAATAATTTTAATATTGTTATATCATATAGCCTTTCAATAAAGACGCTCAATCTTTAAATGTAAATAAAACAACTTATGTGCAAGATATCTACTTAAATTTTTATTTATTTCAAAGAATATTTAATGGCAATAAGTATGAAATATAATTTAGTTCAAATGTTTGCCGCGGCTTTGCTTGGTGACGCGTATTCGGGATGTCCAATTTACGACCACGGAGTATTATTTTTGAAAATAAAATTTAATAGTTTATAGACATTGTTCATCGCTATAATCTTCCATGATAATTTGCCATATACTACTAAATACTTTGTAATAAATTTAATAGATGTTGCTTTAACAATATGGCCGCTATAAACCAAAAAAGATAGAGCGTCCCTATTGAAAGGTTCTGCATATATTGGTTGTAATTTATTATAACGCGATTTAATTGTGCTATATCTTTAATATTTTGCAATTAGTATTGTAAGCCACATTCTTTGACTTTATCACGATGAACGATATCGTAAGTGTTAAGGTTTTTAACAGAATGTGATAAATTTATTTTTTAGAAAATTGCCACAACAATACTCGATGCATTTCAATGATATTCTTCTAATATCAGATAAATTGCTATCGTGCACTTTGACAGTCGATAGAGTGCTCTAATTTTTACTATTCTTACTGAGAAAAATTGTGTGGCAACTTGAAGTTAATTAATTTTATTACTTCTTCCTTCGACGCAATGGTGTCATTTTGAAACCGTGTTGACAAAACGAGTCGCCTTTTAAACGCCTAAACAAATACAAATATGATTTGTAACGTAACAAAGTTCAACGGGATATAATCTGACCAAATAAAAAAGTATATACACTCCATTTAAAGCCACAAATGGAGAATTTATCATTGTTTTTTTGTCGTTATTTAATCTACCTTTTAATAGTCGCCATAATGGAGATGTCGTCGGTTGATTCTGCATGGGGTATATGTGCATAGATGACGTTGACAATTGTATTTCTAATAGTTTATTAGATGAAAATGGAAGGCCATTTCGATTGTAAAGATATAAATGTATGTAATAATATCAATTATTTTGCATTTCTTGTTGCAAATTATGAAAACATAAATGTACGCTTGTGATTAGACTGTCACGTTAACGACGAGCCTAATTATTTACATTATATCCCTGCTGTTAGGTCGTTAACGAACTCTACCTAGTCTTTACGTTTTTATTTTATGTGTAATTCTCAGAATCTCAGCCATCTGCAATGTATTCTGTCGGTTCTGAGCTTCTTCCCTCCAATTTTCCAGGCCCTCCTACAGCGTCCACTTCGTTTGCGGGGTCTTACTTTCTATAGCGTGATCCCTATTTATTCTCTAGGTTCTGTATACACATGGACCTACAATTTTTTTTGGGAGTTAGGGGGATCTTTTTATACGTTTCACAAATAGACCCTATGTCCTAAGTGTCCTAACTGTTTTTGTATTTCGTAATACTACTATAGTTTATACCCTTTCCAACGATATACTACATGTCATATAAATCATTCAATAAGTCGTTAAACTTGAAGTTACCAGCTTGCCAGGGTTAGGGTTAAGAAAAATATTTTTATGTTGAAGATGTTTTTATTAAATTTACTTACAAAATTTGTTTAAATTGACCACCTCTGATTCATATTCACGCACTACATCTTTTTCTTATTTCAACTGTAATTGTCTGAAGTAGCATTTCTTCTTTCATTATGTGGCTTGCGCGGTCTTTAGACCTGACACCAGTGGATTTCTTTGTCTGGGGATGAGCCTTATTCCGTGGCTCGCACGGTTTACAGATCTGACACCACTGGATTTTTTTTTGTCTGGAGACGAGCCAAATAATTAATTTACTGCGACAGAGGTTTCCACAAAAGAAATCCCTAATTGAATCTGATACTTAGGGTATAGGGTTTATGTGTGGAACATAGCAAAAGACCCCCCTAGGTATTCTTGTGGTAAATGTCTATTTATACTGGACATGTAGTTCCTCTTGTTCCTCTTCAACGTTTTTGAGCCATTAAAGCTATGGCTCTTCCTACGAAAAACATCCTGTCAGTCACTTTGTCAATCAAATCTTATGAAATTGATGACTTTTTGATATGTGACATCGCATTTTCAATATGCATTACCTTTGAGCGTGCACCGTTGTCGGTTCGACAGTGACGCGCAGAAGCCGGAAATCGTGAAGAGTGTTCGGATAACCTTGGTTGCGGAATGACGCCCTTCCCGCGGCCATATATCTCTCTCTCTCATGACTAATAACGACATTACCTAAGTCGAGAGACACCCGTCCAGCTTCATTCCATTCGCCCCCGCTCCACTGCCACCGACGTTGTTGTACGCAACATTGGTGTCAGAAGTATGTGCATTGGTATCTCATATTCCATCTCAAAGTGCATATGCGGATTCCGCATCAATTGAACGAAACAATAATATTTGAAAGCTTGCATGATGTGTTGCTCTCTCGACACAAAATTGATTCGTTTTTAATTCATTTTAAACATGTGATGAGAAATGGATCCAATACCATAAACGTTCAGCACAGTACTTGGACAATGAAAAATAATCAACACACAGTCATAAGCGCAATATCCAACAAAATAAGCTGTCTGGATGAGTTACGTCTGTGATAGTCTGACGCTATGGTCCATTTGGTTTCTCAACTTGGGACACAATATCTGTCTCAACTCCAATCTGTATATTTCAAGGAAAGAGCATATATTTCTTGAATCATCTCTTCCTGGTCTGGCTCATCGAAATATACTGCGACCAGTAATACCAAATGATCCAGAAGCTTTCAGAAAAGCAGCTTAGATTTCAGACCCAGACTCCTGTTAGCTTTGGTTGCCAGATCCCTCTATATCTCTCGTGTGGAATACATAGTTATTTAGAGAAGATAGTCTTTCTATTCGACGCCCGTCTATTCCCATCCATTCGTCCAGCAACATCCATCCTGACGAGCACGTGGGAGAGGGGAGCCCCCACGTGCTCTCCAAGATATTGATATCTCCAAGATATTGCCTGGTTGATCCTGACGTAAGCCTCGCAGAAATCCATAAATATGTGATGGAAATTTACATTCCCACATTTTGTATGATGCTTACAATATATAATTGATCCACAGTAGATCTGCTATCGAGCCTGAGTTTCGTCCGGGCAAAACTTGTTTCGAATTGATCGGAGTGTAACGCCGGAGCGTGTTTATAAATATTATATTAGAAAATCTGACAATCTAGTAGTTGATTTAATAATTTAATTTTGAAACATTCATTCCCGTAATGTTATGGCTTTGAACCATATAAAATATCCAACAGCATTTAAATTATTAAATAGTGCCTTTTTAACATGTTATGGATTTTATATAATTTTATACATTTGAAACTAATTAAAAATTATTGTTTCAGATTGAAAAATATCCAATGGATTATCATAATATTGATCAATTTCATAATACAAACATCAGCCATAGTACCGAGTCCAGCTGCAGTAAAACAACAGAGATGTGCTTATCAAAAAGCATACAAAATGTACGGAGCATATTGCTCCGGACTCAATCTACATTCTGTACCGAATACACTTAGTAGTAACATAGAGGTAATATAATTGTCATGTTGTATGTAAATATGTAATATAATAGCATGGATATAAAATTAAATGTGTTTTAAATATTTTTTCAGATTTTAGAACTATCGTTCAATAGAATAAGAGATTTAAAAAATTCAACGTTTGTCAATTATAGCAATATTAAATTCTTATATTTGGGAGATAATATGATACAAACGATAGATTTGTACGCATTTGAGCCGCTGCAGTCACTGGAAGTGTTGGATTTGACGCTGAACGCGCTTGCGCACTATTCCGGAGTCCATATTGAATCTGCCGTCGTTGAGAAAGTTGTACTTTGCCGATAACGCGCTCGTACATCTGGACAGCGATCTTGTAAACATGAAGAAGCCTATAAGAGCGCCTTTGAGTTTTCTCAGCCTGGCGAACTGCAATATCGTTAAATTTCCAGATTTTGGAATACTTCCCGACTTGAAACACTTCAATATATCCGGAAACGAACTGAGGGATCTTAAATTTCAAGATTTCAGTAACGTTTGCGGTTTGAAGACGATAGATTTGACGGGCAGTTTTTATCCCAGTCCAAACGTGTGCGCTAATAAGCCGTTGGTTTCGTGGTTCAGCGAGCAAAAAATTGCCATGATACCGGAGATATTTAGTTTCATCAATCCAAACAGTGAAGGTATTTATATCTCATGATATTTTAAGATGTGACTTTAATAAATGATGACGTTTAACGATTTGGATTTGTTTTAGAATTCAAGAAATGTCCCGACGAAGAAATCGACGAAGCGACTCAAACCGTCTACGATGAATGCGTAAAATTGATAGAAACCAAAGAGCAAGAAAAGAAATCTAAGCGAACGTGGATAATCGTAGCTGGATGCTTGGGCGGATTTTTAGTACTCGCTGTATTATTCTTGTGCATAATGCACAGAAGAAATGCCAAAAAATTGGACAATAATAACGACAAAGAAAAAGAGGAGAAGTTTATCAAGAACAACGGAACTGATGAAACGTGAGAGTCCTAGAAAGAGATAAGAGAAACAAAGAAGACTGAGATTTTAGATTTTGTTTTAGCAATGTATTAACGCAATAAACGTTTGAATACGGCAAACCAAAGATTTAAAATCAATGAACGATGTGGAATCAATCTGTATGTGACCGAACGCTCGTATCTGTGATTCTACCACAAATAATTAAATATAAGGCGAATTTAATGCTTAACGTTCTTAGATATATTTGCATCTC
The DNA here is from genome assembly GCA_008973525.1 of Stenopsyche tienmushanensis. Classification (NCBI taxonomy): domain Eukaryota; kingdom Metazoa; phylum Arthropoda; class Insecta; order Trichoptera; family Stenopsychidae; genus Stenopsyche; species Stenopsyche tienmushanensis. The sequence goes on from WACJ01000519.1 coordinate 942,873, forward strand.
GTATGAAGAATATCAGATATATCTAACACGGTATTCTTCATATCAGATAAGTGCACGTATGAACACATTTATTACTCATTTATGGCCCTTTTGATTATAACAGTATTAGTGTTGAGAGGTTCTTTATATAGTTTTTCTGGAACAATTCAAAAATGTGTACGTTAAAAGATAATATTATACACTCACTTGTAACTATTATGCGGGAATTAGTTGTAACGAAGTCTTGTTAAAGATGTGCCATTATTGTAAAAAATAATTAGATTGTATTTAATTTGAATATTAAATTATATTACATAAGATGACGGATGTTTATGATTTTTAATGAATCCTAATATTACCTGCGCTTCGTTTGAAATCGGCTTCGTTTAAAACCATGCTTTCAAAGACAATGTAAGACCCGAGGGAATTCAAGCAACTGGAAGAAAAATATCAGCATTTCAATTGAGTATTATTTATATAAATGTTATTTAAATAAGTCATCATCTAAAATCTGCATTCTGACGATACTTTGTGGAGATGTTGGGAACCAATAACATTGGGAACGATTTGAAACAGGTAGTATTATATCAGCTATGTTACGTCAATAATATAAAAGAAGGATATGATACAACGGAAAGTGGCCCAAACTTAATATTTAGCTTGAATCAAAATCTTAGTTTTATATAAGATAAGCGTAATATTCAAAAATCACAATCAAATGTACACAAAACCTTAAGTTGATATTGTGCGAGGCCTCAATGGCTGGCTACTGCATCTTGCGGATGCTGACTTCCGCAAGGTACGCATCGACACAAGGAAGACTTCTAGTCAGACTTCCATTGATGAGTGCCAACTCTGTACGCACTTCAGAGCTTATGCCGCCTCATACCATCACAGATCCCCCGAGAAAGCTCATAGTTTGTCTGGTAGTAATGGTAATAAAGCGTTATCCATTTCTTCTGTATGAGCTCTCAAAGCCACTCTGGACTCATCCGTGAATAAAACTTTGCTCCATTGGTCATTCGTTCAATCAGTATGTTCGTGGAAGAATCTTAATCGAGCAACATGATGCTGCCTGAAGAGTTCTGGCTCTCGTGCCGGTCTTCTAGCACGTAAATCTCTCTCTTTCATTCGCCTTCTTATCGTCCGCTCGCTTTGAGTTCGTCATTGATGAGACACCTGAGATATTTAAACTCTCAAACTAACTTGAGGTGTTTTTTCTTGATGGATATGTATGGGACATAATCCGGGCGTTTCTGTATCGAAACACCATCATCACTGACTTAGACATATTGAAAGTCAGTTTGTGATTGCTGGTCTAATCCAAGCAGACGTCCAAAAGCACTCTCAGCGTGTTGATTAAAGACACCATGCCATCTGCATTCAGGATGTGGTTTATGCACTTTCCGTCCACCTAGCAATCAACTGTGGTCTCTCCGAGTGCAAAGGAAAGATCGTCAATGTAAAGGCTGAAAAGATATGGCGACATAGAGCCTCTCTATCTAACACTGCACCGGTGCTGAACGAGCTCGACAGATGACCATTCCAGAGCACTGTATAGCACTGGCCACGATACCAACTGGCCAACAGATTGATCAAAGTAGATGGGGCGTCTCTCTTCCTTAGCTTGTCCAAGAGTAGAGTCACGTCAACGCAATTGAATGCCTTGCTCAGATCGAAAAAGCAAGCATAGGTAATTAATGACCAGAGGATAGAAATAAAGAGAAAAAATTGATTAACTTATAAACACTTTATTAGACAAAATAAAGTATCAACATTTCAAACTTAGCATTTACAAAATAAATTTTACAAAAAAAAAAAATAAAAAACAAACAAAATGAAATAACCACGCCATTTTAACTTAGTAAATATGAGCTTTGATTTGTTAGAGCGGCTATTTAAAAGAGTGAAGACACAAAGAGAATCGTCGCGTGAACTTAATGCGAATCTAGACGCGAGTCCACCGCCCTCGAAGATAAACACCGTTCTTGAAAATAACACAAATTAAATAATATTCTCTATAAGATAAAAATTATTACATCCTTCAATTAAAAAAGTTAATCGTATAATTAATTCGAAAGCAATGAAAGAACGTTAGCTCGTCATTGAATTCCGTTTGGCTCCGTAAACTTGTTAGGCCTTTTCAATTTTCGTATTCCTCATCGCGGAAGCGTTACCGTCAACATGACACGACTCCAAAATGCAGGAACAGCCGGTAATATCTCTCAATATCATGGAGAACAATTATTTGGATTTTACTCCTGTGAGTTGACGCTATTGGATGAACTGTTGTTGGAAGAGTTTTTAATGGAAGAGTCGTGCGGTTTGCCATCTTTCTCCCTTTCCAGCCTCTGCTTGCTGAATTTACCCATTCCCGGCTGATAAATAGCGAGACTCGGGCGATCCTTTAAAATAAACACACGTTTGATTCATACAAATACGATAAATAAGAATGATAGCATGATATTAAATACCTTGTTTCTTATTCGGCGCTCCGTGCGTGGATCGCTTTCCTTACATTTGTCCGACAGTCTTTCATTATTGCCGGAATTGGATTGCGATTTCTCATCGAGAGATTTGTGCCTTTTAAGTACGGACTCGTCGGTACTCTTCTGTTGATCTTTCGATTCTAAGCTACTCCGACGCTGTTTGATTGGCGAATCTTTATTCACGATGGTTTTCTCTTCGGAGGAACTCTTGACGGAGCTTTCGTCTTTGGAAATGACGGGGCTCTTGACGATTTCTACGTCTTTTTTGTCAATTTCTTTTCCTAAATCCGATTTGAGACGGTTGGTGGTGTCCATTTCGTCGATGACTTTTGAGATATCAGCCATGTTCAGCTGCGGTAGTTGAGTGAACGGTTTGATTTTATTGCTCATTAAATTGTTTTTGCTAGAGTGCACATGTTTATCCGTTTTGACCGTCGATGAGCTGGTGAAATGACCACTCTTCTCCGTATTTTTCGAATCGGCATGTTTACCGTAGCTCTCATGATTGTAGTCTTCACGAGAATACTTTTTATCGTTAAATTTCCCCCTATCTTTTTTATCGAAAAAGCGATCTTTGTCCTTACTCTTATCTTTGTAATTTTCTTTTAAGCGATCTCGCTTGTCTTTTCTGACGCTCTTTTCATCTTCGACAAAATCCGCATCATCTTTACTTGGATTTTTATCCTTCTTAGCGTAGTCTGCCTTTTTGCGCTGTTCTTCGGCTTGTCGTCTTTGTTCCTTGTATGATTTAGAACGACTTTTGTTTGGATATTGTGTATCTTTAACCTCGTCATTATTATCGCCGGCAAATGCTTCATCATCTTTTTCGTTTGTTTTGTCATCTTCGTTTTCTCTAGGTTTTATTTTTTTAACGTCATCTTCAAAAATATCATCGTCCTAAAAAGATGTTATTTATATTTACATTTTACTAATATCAATCCAATAACAGTTCCGATAGTAATCTAAGCGGATATAAAATAAATTATCAATGCATTATAAAGCAATAATACCTTTGCGTTGCGATTACGTGGTCGACGTCGTTGACGTTCTTCACGACGTCTACGCTCATCACGTTTCCTTGCAGCTAAATATTCAAGCAGAGGAGTCGTAGTTTCTTTCTTCTCTAAAAGCATAATAAAAATATATAAAATGGATGGTATTTTGAAAGAATATTGTATTCTTGTTGGTCTTGTGTTAGAAACCTCTGGTGTTAATGCCACTGAAAACTTTAGGTGCTATTTTGTCAAAATGATGGTGGCTAATTCCGCTGCAACGCCATCATCTACGTCTCTAACATCTCAATAGCAATAAGTCTTGCGGGTATAGTGAACTCAGTGCAGAGCACCTTGCACTCGGTGGCTCATTGCTTCTATTTTCTCTGACCACCTCATTCAATGAAATGCGTAGTTTTAATTTCTTGCCCGTCGATCTTATATCGTGCATCGGAAGCTTACCTCTACAGTGACAGTATGCAGTTTGACTTTAAGAAGAATTTAAGTCAAGCATATCGTCCTATATTATACGAGGAGGACAATCGTCTACGTGTGCTTTCCGGATCTCAGCAAGGTGTTTGATCATGTGAATCGGTTTCTACTTGTGGATAAGCTGAAGATATACCCCTTTGATTGCGGTTGACCTGTTGACCACTCGGTACTGTAGGCAGCTTTACGCAGTCCGTTGGGATGGACATCTGTAGAGCTCCTTCAGTACTGGGTGCGGGATGAAATAGAGCGGCTCTATGTTGCTGCACCTCTTCAATCTGTACATGGACGATTTCTCCTCAACACTTATATGGATGGAAGGTGCATGAATTACATCTTGTATGCAAACGACGGCATATTCATTCATCATATCAGCGGTCTGAAAAGTGGACCAATTGGACACATAGACAAGTTGATCGCCAAATACTCGATTGAAACATCATCACGACGCTGTATTTGTTTCATTTTGAGCATACGTGGCACCCGTCTTGCACACAGTTTTCATACGTCCAAATTTTCAGCTATGAAGTGCCACGTCTTCTTATCAGTGAACACTCTCGTTAGAGCTGCTTCGACCAAACTCACCCTATTAAATTTAATAGATGGATCGGACTTATATTTTGGCTCCCCTAAATATCTTATTGAAATTTATATATTTTTAATTATATTGTTCCTGTTTTATCCTGTGTTTTATTTGAACTTTAAAAAATACTTTTTATTTACAACGGTGAAAGCTGTTTTTAATCAAAACAATGAATGAAAATAGGTATTATTCGAATAATACGTCCCATGTAACATACAAAAAATGACTGCAATTGCAGACGTGTCCGCAAACGCGTTAAATTTTAAATAAATTAATAGGTGTGTGAATATGTTCTTGTCGTTTTGCGTGGAAATAAATCCTTTATTTTAAAAAAATAATAAAAAACCCAGTCAATTAAAGTATTGTCCAATGCTAGCCGCTACTTTTGCTCATCATTCTGGCAGCATTTAAATTCCACGTCGAAAAAACGACACGCCTTTTGAGGCTATCCATGAATTGAGTCATTTTTTGGTATCTTCATAAGAAGTGAAATGCTGTTCAGCCATTTCATCGTTTCCAGGTAGGTTTTATCCACTAATGCGACATGTGGTCTAGCGTTTTCATGCTGCAAAATCACTTTATTGTGTTTTTGGGCATATTGGGACCGCTTTTCCTTTAATGCTCATCTCAAACATAACAATTGCTTTCCATAGAAATCTTTTGTTTACGTTACACCACTACATTGTAATCAAAATCATAATGTTGAAGCATTTAGACCAATCTCTGCTTATTCTTTCCGCCAGAGCATGATCACCATAGGATTTCCACAAGGATTCTATGTGCTTCCGCCACAGATTTCTTTTGAATAAAGTTGTAGCGTCAATACTTAAACTATATGTAGACAATTTTTATACCACCATCTAATGGTGAAACGGCAGGAACTTATTCACACACCCAATATAAATATTCCAATAAGAATATAAAATTTACCTTCAGTTGGTTGATATGAATATTCCATTTTGGGTTCTCGCGAATCACTATCGGTCTCCTTGAGACTCTCCAAAAATTCCAAGTACATTGGATCGGTATCAATTGTGCCGCACTTGGGATCCTTTTTGCGTCGCTTTTTAGGCATTCTTTGAAACGGTGCGTATTCTACAATCGCAGGAAATTCATTGCCTGAATAAAAATATTCGTTAATAAAATTAACACAAAACAAGATATAAACTGATGGATTTTATACAGTTAATAAATACCCTTTTCGTCGAGAAAAATATAGTCGTCGAATTTGTCTCGAAATATGTATATATCGTCTTCGTTCAAGAAATTGATATACGCCCTACAAAATAAATTCGGAGCCAGCGATGTATCGGGCTTTGAAAAATAGAAATAATCGTGGTCCGGAATCGGCGATACCTGTTCTAAAAACGCCTCCTCGGTCATCGTGGGAGGGAGCCTCCTACAAATGATCTGCCAATAAAAATCGCATTAGATAAGAGTGCATGGCGTTTTTTAAAAAAAATTCAACATGTGACATGCAGTAAGATAGGAATAAAAGATATTATCAACTCATGTACTTTGAAAAAGTTGGCTCAGTTGTAAAACTTTTTCATCGAATAAAAATATCTATGTTTAATGACGGCCGTTAACGGTTTATTTTAGGAACTGACGCTTTTATTTGTTGTGATTATCATTTATAATTCAGCTGGAATATGCTGTTCGGCGATTTCGTCAACAAATTAAGTTGAAAATATACTTTAGTTTGTGGGCGATTTCTTTCTCTTCTATCTTTGAGCTTGATGGAAGCGATCGTGGGCGGATCCAGCCCAGGACTTGGAGTCGATGGTGCAATCGAGGGTTCGCTTTCACCCATCGTTGCGCGCTGGACACGAGTATCTGTCAAAATTGTGACGAATCGTAGCTATCAGTTGGCCTTAACACATTTATTAGCGGCCATATCGAAAAAAGTTTAATAACCTATACAATAACATAAATATAATTAAAGCGCACAAATTCAATCAATATATTAGATATTAAACTACAAATATATTTAAATTATTAATATAAATATATTTAAATCATTTTTATTTTTAATCGTTAAATTCATTAAATTCATAACGGATTTTTATAAAGGGTTTTTTTAATTTTAAATTTAAAACAATTCAATTATCTAAACATTTTAATATCAAATATAGCAATAAAAAATTCATACTATTAAATGTAATATTTTTTTAATAAATTATTCGAATAAAATATGACCACTTTACCCCACTTCTCTTCAATATTTAAGTCAAATTTTAAATTAAAATAAAACAAAATGACTGCGGAAATAAATGCAATCTTTTTAAAATGTATGTTTTCAAATATAAATGTACAAATCGACAAAAAAGCTGACGTATAATGTTAACGTAGGTCAGGTGAATGTTAAATGCATTTAGTTATGATAAGCGAATTAAATTGTCAAACGTTTGAATTGAATATTATTTTATATAAATATTAAGAGTTTTGTCATAATGGCAAAGGTAATATTTAAAAAAAATCTTAACAGCAATTCCGTGGCGCATAATTTAAATTATAGACAAGGGGACTGTTCGCAAAATGCTGAGGCATATTTAATTTAATTTTTTTAGTTTTATAAACATGTTTTAACAAAAGAATAAACATAAGTCTTATTGAAAGTCATGTAATATTGTTAAAATAATCAAATCATTTGTTTAATTTCGAATGTTATTGTTTTAATTAATTCAATTTAAAACAAGTACATATATCGCTTTGGTGGCATAACAGGGAACTGTTTTTGAGCATTGAAAAATTAAAACAAAAATTAAATTGGACTCGGATCAGAATAATATATGGCAAAATTTTATATTTCGACATGATAATGAGCCCATACACACTTCAACTTTATTATGGGATGAGATCGATCTAAAAGCAAAAATCGTTTATAATTTGTGCTAATATGATTTGAAATAAGCGACAAAATTCCTGGACATATTTATCAATTAATTGTTTAATTCAGGGTTTTTCTGTTTTTTGGTTTTTCGTTCCAATCCGATTCGTAGCCCTGGTTTAATTAAATATGTTTAAGTGCATATTTTTATTTAAATCTCAATAAATGATAGATTTTCGAAGGGTTATAAGCGTTTCCAAACTTATTATCGGTAGTGAAAATCTACATTGTTTCATCAAATTATTCCAATATTTGTATCTATGATCATTTTTTAAAATTGATCTGATTGTTTTGTGACTTTGTTCAAATTTTAGGGATACTACAGATCCAGGAGAACTTAATTCTGCTGCTGAAAATAAGTTTATCTTTGTTTGTGCTGGATGCAGCAGAAAAACTACCTTATTTTAAAATTGAATAACACAAACACCATAAAAGATATCAGTTTAACTATTTTTACATATTATAGAAAAATATTTAAAGTTTCTATTCATTATATTATAAAATCATATCATTAAAGTGGCTTCCGTTATCGTCAATGCATTGAGACAGTCGATTTTTGTAGCTTCTCTCAGCTCTTTTCAACGTATCGACGGGTATATCATATTAAAAAAAAATTAAACCTACATGATAAAAAACATTAAGCTTTATTCTTTCGAATAAGTGCCATTTAATTCTTCACAGAATAACTTGTTGCGTCAAGGCGCGCATTTTAAATAGGGAAGTTTCCCTGCCGCATTCTATAATCTATGTTGCAATATCAAATGTAATATTTACCCAAAACCGAAGATTAAGATCTGGGTCATTATGAATCTCAATCTGACCATGAAAACCTATTTAAAGTGGAGCATTTGGTTAATTGTGTCAATGCTTTTGGCAAACAGTGGTTGATATCAAATTTAGTGGGGGCTATCTTTGCCCAATTAAGGCTCTATTTGTGCATTAAAAGACGTTTTTTTAATCTGTGTTCGCCTTTTTCTTTGTTGTTCTTGTGCTTGTTGACGTTCTTGTCTACCTGCGATAATGCATTTGTATGCAGAATGTCTTTACAAAACACTGTAATTGACCTCATGTACATGAATATTTAAATTTTAATGATTTTCTCAATAAGTCTCAATAAATGTGACACTTATCTTGCATTGAGTGCTGCAGAACTGAAGTTAGTTGGATTCCTGCATCGCATTATAGCTGGTCGAATTGAAACAAGTCGTGATCCTGTGCCAAATTTATCAATCAATATGTTAGTTTTATTGTGATTTTTAGTGATTTATCAATGCTATTACAATGTGGACATAATATTGCTTATGGTTGTCTAACTTGTATCTAATTGAAACCCATTTTACTTGTTATTTTGTGTCGCTGCATAACGTGAGTGCAATTGGATTTCAACTTTCACTAACGAGATCTTCGGCTATTTCAATGGATTATCCTAAGAAATCATCTGCAATATTACATAGAAATTAAGCTTGGATCTATAAACCTGATTAAAAGTTCATAAACTCCATCAAAATCCAAAATAAATGATGTTTTTATAGATAATCCTTGCCATTGGATGCTGATATCGAATGCTCCCAATTTCCCAATGATCGGTTTTTAATAAATATTTAATCAATGATACCCCTGATTTAAATTATTTAATGATAATACATAATATTTCCTATATTATAGGATATTATTTAAATAAAATATGAATCATATTCAATTAATTTGCCGCCAAATCAAAAAGTGTATAAATTTTTCATTCATTTTTTTAAATTTCTATTAAACAAAATAAAATAATTTAAACTATTTACATTGCCATTATCTAATAAAAACCATAAGCTTTGCGTCCCTGTTTTTTGTTTATACGTTTTAATACAATTCTGGAATGATTTTTATGTTTTCATGCCACAAAACGGAATGCTTACGATGTGCAATTGTCATGTCAAATTAGCATAGCATTAATGATATAGTTATCTTATATGCAAAAAATAATCAAATTGCTCACCTTTTGAATGATTTTTGATTGCTGTGATGCTTTAATAAAAGGTATAGTATTTACACCCCCCAATCGTTTAATATTTGAATTTATAAATACATATTTGAAGGGGGTATTCTAGTCTGGAGGCACAAATTTTGGGTGTTTTTTCAAGTTAAATAAAATGGAAACGAAAAATATTTTTAAAATACATTTTTTACCACGTATTTATTGATATTTTCAGAATGTACAAAAAAAAATTAAATAGTTATAGGCTAGTGAAGTAAGTGTGTAAGGTGTAAAAAAGGTGTGTCCTAGTTGACACAATTTTAATTCTTTTAGTCATTTAAAATTAATTAAAAAAAATATATTCTTAATTAATAAAAGCGTTGCTATAGTCCCTACCTCAAATAATTAGAATACTTTTATTTTAACAAAATGGTGATTGTTTTGAAAAATAAATTTTTGACTTTATTTTTCACAGTTTTGACTTTTTTTTTAAATAGTTAAAAATAAAATTTTAACATAAATCTGGTAGAAACTATATAAAATTAAATTAACAAGATTTATACCAAATTTGAAAGTAAATCTGTTAATTAAAACTTGAGATATTATGTCAACCGTGCAAATATGCAAAAGAAACAAAATCGATGTTTTCCAAATTCAAGATTATAATACCTCTTTACGTCACTAAATAATATAGTTACGCATTTTTGAACGAATGGATGTATTATCAAGCAAAATTTTAGGATCTGGGACGATACCAATCCATACGAGATACACCAGTACCAAATGCATCCCAAAAATGTTACTGTTTAAAGCGCATTTTGGTCTGAAGGAATCATCAGTCCGTGTTTGTATCAATACGAAACTGGCTATAGATCGATGAAAAGCAATTTTTTGTAGGCCTAAACTGGATGATATAGATATCGACGATGTGTCGTTCCAACAGGTCGGTGTTATATGCCATATTTGCTATGTTTCTTGGCGAATTTTGCGTTGGGACATGGGTCTGGAACCGTATAAAATCTGTCCCAGGATTTTTTTCCATTGCGGATCACTAGACGGACGCAGGATATTGACGTAGACCATGTTCCTTGGATATATTCGGGCATGGAATTCGATTGTGAGGCGCTTTTTCAACCTTTCAGCGATCCGAAATTTGGACCGTTTGGACATGCAATGATTTCATGTAAAATCGCGGCAGATATTTGAACAATATTATATTTTATATGTAATGCTATAAAATATTCTTTCAAATAAAATAAAAATTGAGTAGATATCTCATATACAACTCGTTTTATTTGGATTTAAAAATTGAACGTCTTTATTGAAATACGCTATATATCTTGATTAATTAGCGATTTTTTCCAGGTCAGATGGAAATGAAGCTATTCCTCTTATGATGCATCGCAAGAGTAGAAGAACCAAAATGACAGGAGCACTATTCGCAGTCGATCGCCTCAAAAGCAAGTTCAAGGAAAGGAACATCACCGTCGATGTCCTCATATTGCTCTTCGGGATAGGTTGTTGGATCGTCGTGAACGGAACATACATGCAACTTCCACTTTTCGTCAGAACGGCCCCGGAAGCTTGGTCTTTGCCCTCTTATCTCAACATAGCCGTCCAATCGGCGAACATAGGTCCGATCATTTACGTGACGCTCTGCAAGTTGTTTCCGTCTAAGATCAACGACAGAGTATACATCTACGTCTTGATGACGATCACTTCCATATCTTCCCTGCTCATAACCTTCTTCTACAACCGTACCGTCATAATTGGCGGACAAGAGCACAGCGTCTTTCTTTATGTGCTCGTGTTTTGTGCGGCGTTCTACGGCTGTTCCAGCAACGTCGTCTCTTTTCCTTATCTGAGGATCTTCAAAGATGTGTACATTGCGAATTATTTCATCGGAGAAGGCTTGAGCAATTTTATATCCAGCCTCTTATCCAGTATTCAGGGAATAGATCAATATCCCAGATGTATTAATTCGACGGATGCTGTGAATCAAAGCGTCCTCTTCGGATCACGAGCATTCCTTTTGACTATATTTTTGATCACATGCCTAAGTCTCCTATCCTTTTATTTGCTCAATAATTTAAAAGTGTGCAAGAACGAAACCGTCGATAATGTGTTGATACAGACAGATGATTGCAGCAGTGTACCATTGATTGTATCTAAAAGGACCGATTTTGAGTTGTGTTGTTGGCTCGTGTTGTTGATGGTGAATTGTTCTTTCATCTATGGAATATATCCTTCCATCATGCCATTCTCTTGTCTGCCTTATGGTTATGGTGCCTATCATTTGACTGTTATACTATGTGGCTTCTTTAATCCTGTGGCATGTTCCATGGCGTTCTTCTTCCCTCATGTCTCAACCAAGGCCATTTTTACTAAGATTTTTATTGGTTCATTGGCGACTGCTTATATCGTGGTTGTAGCGGCTCAAAATCCGAATCCTCTGTTGTTGGGCACAAGTGCAGGAATTGTTTTTGTGGTTAGTAAAATAGTAAAATTAGATTAATTTATGATTATCAATGCTATAATTTGTTTTTGTAATTACTATATTTTTATAGATTTCTGCTTGGATTATCGGAACTGGTGTCTTAAACTACGTCAAGCTATCGATAGCGATGATATTTAGAAACGAAGGAAGATGGTGGATGATCCTATGTGGAGCTTTTATTCAGATCGGTGGATTTATGGGATCAATTATAGGATTTTTATTGATCAATTGGGCGAAAGTGTTCGTACAAACTGATTTTTGTCGATGATATTTGGCAGACATGAATGATTTAATACTAGTCAATTTTAAATTAATTTGTATGCGTTTCAATATAAATAAGTATTGAAATTAATTATAATCTGATCTGAGGAAATTATATTTTACGACATTTATACACGGATGGCCTCATAAATAAAAATAATAATTAAATTAAAAAATATTTTTAATTTGCTCCCGAGCTCTTCCATAGGCCATGTTTTCAAGAAATCGATTATATGCAACCCGCATGCATTAAATTCAGAATAAAACAAGAACTCGAATCAAAAAAATTGAACCGTTATTTTTTATTTTGGTTTTCGTTCTGCGAAAAAATCTTTTTTTTTATAATAAGTATCGTAACGAAAAAACCGATATTTTCAATTCCGATATTCGTTCTGGAAAAATAGCGATATTACCGGTTGTCCGTATTGTTTTTCTCCATATAATTATTCCATTATGATGATAGAACCAAAAATTCAAAGATAAGATTATTGTAAAAAAACTCAAGAGATCCTGGACCAACGTATGATAGCTCCTCTTGCTGCATCCATCCATTTCTTTCAACTCGATGTTTGTATATTTGTTTAATTTCGTCATGCCTTTCTGCAATTGGTTAATACTGCGTCTTGCAGCATTTAGTAATTGTAGAAACAAACAAAAGTTGCAAATGCGATTAAAATAATCTACAAAAAATTCGAACGCATAAATAAGACCATGTATTCGGATGAACTTTGACAAATATATACTTTTAATGGTGTCATTATATTCATGATCTCTATATATACAAATTGAGATCGGACGGACAGCGACTTAGTGGTGTATTTGAACTCTTTGATGACAGAGTCCATGTCCAAGCTCTATTGTGTGACCTGTTCCGAGTACCCTCGGAATAGCCACACATAAGTGTCTATCACTGCTCTTTTGGTCCCATGAACAGCGTTACCAGGCGCCCACCGTTTTCAATCCGCGTTCACCAAAAGGAGGTGAGGTTCCCGCAAGAAGACCGGTTTTAGACTTAGACCCGAAGGTTCGTTGGAGGAGGAGGGAAGAGGTTACATTAAAATGCAAAGGAACTACTACGTGAAGTCACTGCCACTACGAGTCCAACCGTAGCTGTTCTTCCCTGTATGCATTAGGCTGTTGAGGATACTAGTGATACCTTTTGTACAAAGTCCTCCTTTTTCTTCTGCAATCGACAGTTCCACATTTCACTTTATGGGTACGCAGCACAGGGTAGGCTGCGAACCCAATTCATATTAACTGGGCTGCCTCAGCAGCGGTTACTTACGAAAACCAAAAGTGATTGTTTTAATTAATTAAATCTTAAGCAACTATATTGCTTTAGTGACAAACCAAGGAACTGTTCATGAGCATTATGAAAACGTTTTTGATATAATAACGTGTCGCCAGGTTACTGAGAAATCAATTTTTTGTAGAATTGAAAGATTCATATGTTGTTTATAGTGTTATAAATTTATAAATTAAATATTTTTATCAGTGTTTATCGGAAATCATGAACGATTGATGAATCATTGATTTACTATTTTATCAGCTTTATCTATCGTGCAAATTATAGATATAAGGTCAGCAGATTGATAATGATATTTTTATGACGGCTTTATCATTTATGTGTAATAATTCAAAAGTTTGTAAACAAATCAATGCGCAAAAAAATGCTAATGTATTTCGTGACGACGGTCTTTTCCATAATATTTCATTGCCTTCGTCGCTGACAAAGTATCCGACTGCGACTTTGTTCGGCTTCGAGGACAACACCGAGGGGTCATTGGACGCTAGAATATCGTTTGATCAATCATTTTTATTTTTGTTCTCTTTCTTCGCGCAATGCTATTAATGCTGTTAGTTAATTTTAAATAAATGTGAGTATATTTCGAGATAAAAATGATTAACAAATGTATTAAAAAAAAAATCAATTTCTGTGTAAAATTATTTATTATTGCAATTATTAATGTTCGTTTTCGAAACAAATTGTTTCACATCTTATATACATACATTGAGGAAATTAATAAAAAATCCATATAATTAAAATTAAAATTAATTTTAACGTGCTTCTAATCACTTCCACACATCTTGTGCTAGGGCATAATAATCATATGCAACCCGCACGCGTTCATTATATATATTTCTTTTGAAATAAATTTAATCAACATAAAGATTCTGCACTGGATCTTTTCTTCGAGACTTTCTTCACGATAAAGTTAAAAAACATCTCTATCGTCACATTCTTATTCTTCTCCGAGAAATTACTCCACTGTTTGCGATGACAATACGTGAAATTCAAAGAAACTGTCTGCATTATCAAATTTATCCATTCATTCAGCGGAAAATCCATATCTTCCAATTCTTTCATCGCTTTTTTTGCCCTCTCGATGTAATCCTCGACAGGATCATTGTATGAAAAATCCAGCAGATCCTGGACCAACGTATGGTAGCTCCTCTTGCTACATCCATCCATATCTCTCATCTCGGCGACGACCTCGTTGTACATCTGTTCGATTTCTTCGTATTTTTGCTGTTCTTCTTCCGGATTCAGCTCGTTTTCTGTCATGATTTCCTCCCATGCCTGATTGATTATCTGCAGCTTATGCAGCAAACGATCGCGACTAAGATTCCTATTTACGCTCATCAAACCTATTAAAAATCGAACAGAATCACCGAAATTTTCACGACGTTTGCGGAAATAAATTGTATCTTCCATGCACTTCTAAACTATCACATCAAAATGGAATAAATAATGGCACATTGTTTTAATGCTTTAATTTGATTAAATTGTAGTATTGTTGCAGCATTTGAATGATTAATTATCAGATGATGCATAATTAATTGCCAATTAACAAAATGCAAATTGACCCAAACACTATTAAAACGCAGAAATTGATACCATTCAGTTCTTCAATATACTAGGGTAGTCCCAGAAGTATCCGATTTAATAAAGAAAAGACCAAAAAAATGAAAACAAAATGAACATTAAAATATGATGGTTGGCTGAAAACTAATGCACACATGCTGATAGAGCGCGAACAAAAATAAATAGCAAGATCGAGCAAAAAGCACATTAAAGTACAATTCTTAGGTTTCAAAATCATATATTTATTTTTCAATATAGTCACAGTTAAGGCCAATATATTTCTCCCGGCGTGTAACAAGTTTTTTCATTCCGTCACTGAAAAATTCTTCCGACTTTATAATTTATTATTTATTTCCCATCGATTTACAGTAGACTTATCAACAGCATCGTCACCATAAATAGCCTTTGGACGACTGATGAATCTCAGTAGGAATCACTTTTTCGGCGGTTAAAAATTCAATAACTGCACGCCGTTTAACTCACGTTGACATAGCACTAGATTTTTTTTAGTGCTATGTCAACGTTTCCATATTTCCGCTACTGAAATAAACTGGATGCAACCAATAACATCAAATCTCAAATTTAGGCAAAATGTTACTTCCACATGCCATCTGGCACACTTCTAAGATCATTTTGTTTGCGGTTTACAAGCATGTGTGCATTAATTATCAGCCCACCCTCGTAACTCTCAACCACCGTACTCCAATTGTTGGCAAGCTTTTGATCGCATAGCGAATAGGATGCTTTTTTGATTTTTGAATAGATTGCTTTTGTTCCATTGTGAGCAAACGCGGCATCCGTCTTGCGCACAGCTTTCTCATGTGCAAATTTTTAGTC
This sequence comes from Stenopsyche tienmushanensis, assembly GCA_008973525.1. Lineage (NCBI taxonomy): Eukaryota > Metazoa > Arthropoda > Insecta > Trichoptera > Stenopsychidae > Stenopsyche > Stenopsyche tienmushanensis. The sequence goes on from WACJ01000519.1 coordinate 958,719, forward strand.
TATAAGCAATTTACAACACTTTTTGATATGCTTATCATATCTGCTAACTGGTGTACTTTTAATCTACGGTCATCCAATATAATTTTGTAGATTTTCTCAACAATTTCTGGGATGGACATTTGGTCGACCATTGCGACGTTCGTCTTAGCAGCTCGTACGGCCTCGTTTAAACTCTGTCACACAATATTTTACTGTTGTAAACGTAAGAGGAGACTCTCCCAGAGTATAATCTAGCTTGGTTTTGATATTAGCTGAGCTGAGACCTTTTAAATATAAATAATTGTATCACACAACGATGATCAATGTTCACTATTGATGGCTGCCAAACAAATACTTAACAACGTAGCGTCTTCAAACTTGAAATCTTCAGCTTTATAAGGTAGGTACTTTCTATCATAGTATTTTTTTAAAACAAAAACCATCATCTATGCAACAGGTCGGATACTTTTGGGACTACTCTTAGAATTGGTCTCATACATCTGAGTTTAAAAAAAAATTGAGATATTATGCATATTGCAATAGACTATTTAAACATTTGAAGATTAACTGGAATACTAACTAATGAAACGTTGTGCAATCGACATATTTCTAGATAATGTGTAAAAATAACTGCGATCAATCTGTTAGATGTTTAGTTCTTGTCAGAGTTAAATATCAACAACATATGTGACAATGAATACTATTTTTGGATCATTCAAATGTTTCTCAAAACATTTTTTGTGGACATTATTTAGGATTTAACAATAATAAATTTTTATTCGATGAAAATGATAAGAGTCAAGATTGCTTAGTGGTGTCTGTTCTATGCTGTAATCGAGTTGACCTTGGCCATGCTTAAGAAAGACGCTTATTGACATCTGTAGTCTCGTAGCTGAGCTTACTTGATTGAAAATCAACTACGAGGATCATCCAGAAAGTAAGTTTACAACACAGCTTTTGTATGGCATTGTCATAGACCTTCACCGTCAGCACTTTTTTAATTGTCAAAAAACGAATGACCATGTGGATCTCGGACAGACGGGAGCGCATGACAACCTCTCCATCGGAAGAATTTACTGTGACTGAACAAAAGGGCTGCAAATTTATGACAGCATCAAGCAATAAAACTTATGGAAGAACGCGCTGAAGATGGGAATACTGAATAAGCTGATAAGGTTTTCTCGGGTGGTTGATAAATTCCACGATGCCCACCCATAAAACTCCAGGAGGATTAGGGCCCCACGTCCGTGGGCAACGGTTGAACCACTGAGGTGTGGAAAGAAGATGCGCGAAAGTAGCTTTGTCGGTTTGCTTATCAAACGCTGGTGGGGTAGCCCAGCTAAAGTGGAATGTAAAACTGCTGATTACAGAAGCAGGTGGAGTCTGTGAAAAAGGCGTAACCACTGTCCTCAACAGCTTGGTGCATACGAGTACCACGGAGAAGGGATAACCCCTGCAGTCCGTCATCTGTTGCAGCTTCCTTCAAACTAAGGTTGGACTCGTGGTGGCAGTGACCCTGCTAGATAGGTCCTTTGAAATTAGAATAACCTATGTCCTTCCTCCTACAACGCAACTTCGGATACACGTTGTCTGAAGCTGGTCATCCTGTGAGAACCTCGCCTCCTTTGGAGGGTGCGAAGCAAAATGGGTGGGCACATGGACGCTCTGCGTGTAACGTTTCTTGTGGGGTTAAAAGATCGGTAGATGACAATCTATGTGTGGTTAGTCCGGGGAAATCCGGAACAGACTGTCATTAAAGACCCTCTACATCTATAAGACGCTGTTTGTCGTTGTCTTTGATTAGGTTTTCCAGAAATCTTTCAAGATAATATGGAAAATTGTCGTCCTATGCAGATCACATTGGCATTATAAAGATTCAAAGACATTTTAAATGAAGAGTAGATGACACCGCATAGGATTCTTCTAGTAAGCAGACCCAGGCAATAGATTAGTCAACTAGAAACCAAAGGCTCAGGATGGACGTAAATGATAGGACACATTATAGGTGACCAAGGACTCTTTGATAAAAGCATTCAGTGTCATATATGTATGGGACTGGGAAGGGACTGTTGCCAGGGGACTATTTAATTGGATTTATCTTTACACAGGGAATCTGATGGCAGTCGTGCAAACTTAAGGTCGTTCACGTTTCATAACACGCGACAACGCAATAGTTTAAGTTGTAGACTACATGGGACATAATTTGAAATATAGACAGGGGGACTGTTTACAAAATGCTGAGACATATTTTGTTGACAAATTTAAATGATTCATGTGCTTATTCCAAATATAGAGAGATAATAATTGGCAATGCTTCAATGGCAGCGTTTCAATGACAATCAATCAACAGAAATGATTTAGTATTTGTGATCAATTGTACGATTTTTGGGTACAAAATTCATACGAAGCAAGATGCTAAATTTTCCATGCGGTCCAGATGCATCTGCCTGCAATTATCTATTGTTAGAGACGATGAACAAACACTTTGGATGTCTCAAATTTAAAACATAAAACCAACTGAAGCCAAATATGCATATTTGTTTAACCAGTCATCGGAGTGCGTCGTTCTTTGCTATCGCCCAACTGTAAATTAGTGTCAAATTAAGTGGTATTTCTAGTGGGATGGGAGCAAATTTTAGATGGAGTCGTCTTTAAAAACGATGATTAATAAAAAACTATCAATATTTTGGCAAACTTTGAGAAGTGATTTTAAGAACGATTGACAGGCGTTTCAGAAAATATTATGTAACGGCATATCTCAACGCTAGTTTGCATTGAAAAGATGTGCTGATAGGAGTTTAGTGCAATTATTCTTTAGTCCAGGTAAATTTGCAAATATTAATTAAATTATTTTGATTATTGAATCATATTAGGCATTTTGTTTATTACGCATATTCTCAATCTTTTTCGATGATTTTTTGGAGGAAAAATTGTCGCTCTTTTAAAATATAATTTTAGAGCCATCAGCCTTTGATTATGTCATCGGATCGAAACTGTTCATTTTTGTAATGATTGTATTAACAAATAGAACGCATCGGATGATCATCATTAGAATAATCGCTAGCTTATGTAAGCCTATTGTTTGGGAAATGTATTTATTCAAATAAATCATAACATGTTAAAATTATGCTCTGCGTTATTAATTTTCATAATACAAGGTCTTTCAATATGAACGCTCGAATTTTGTTAGGTTGTAGCGGCCATGTTGTTAACGCAATATTTGTCAAATTTATTGTAAATTATTTAGTAGTGTACGGCAAATCTTCATGAAAGATTATAGTGTTGAATAACGCAAGGTCTGCTGAAAACATCACTGTTGTGCGTGAGAGTGTACGGTAGAACCCGATGCATTCAATTTCTTGTCGTTATATGAACAAGCAAAAGGGTCAGATTTGAGATTTAATTAATCCACGCGAGATAAATCAATTCCAAATGCATATCGCTGATTGATTATGAGCAAATTTTCGCAACCTAAACTGGATGATATGGATACCGATGACATGTGATTCCAACGGAACAGCACTACATATCACACAACGCATGCCACGTTGGACATTCTGCACGAGCGATTTGAGGGCATGGTTATGGTACACGTGAATGGCGCCAGGTACATAATATCGACCCTATACTTGGGGATCACTTTGAATGAATCGCGGGGCTTCGTGATGCATGCCCGCCTTATGGTAAAGGTCACGAATGCCTTCGGGAAGATGTTGCAATAAGCGGTGAGCAACTGGGGCGTTAGAAGATGCTCTCTTTTGACAAAGGCTTCTTTATAAGCATTGCAACATATGCTGTAGGAGGGGAATCTTGTATAAGACACCTTGGAACTTGATCCCAGGGTAGTATCAGATTCTTGCTGACTAAACTCCTCCCTTGAATTTCTCTATCCCCTCGGTATCACATTGCTTCAGAGGGACAGGTAGTCCGGTCCTGTGTTTGACCCTATTCTAGAATTGGAGAGGAGTTCTGTATGTCTCTCTATCACTGCCCTCTTTGTTGCTCAAGACTTATTTAACGTAATCATGTCAAAGGTCCCAGTTCTTCCTGCTTGCTATCATGCTGTGAACCATATTTTCGACGTTGAGCTCGGATACTTGGAGTGCTTGTTTCAGTGTGTTCCTCCGGGGCGTCCATCCTCTTCGAGTACTCACCGAAACATCTACGTCCTGTGATAACTTGCTACAATTGCTAGGTCATTTCTCCATGTTTTCGGGTCCATTTTCCCTTGCAGGCTGTCGTTGGACCCTGGCCAGTTTATTTCTATAGCTATCATGTTTGAGCGACTTATGCCATATGCCATGTATAAAGGTCAGCTTGTTGTCCATGAGGATTCCGAGGTATCTCAGCGCTTTGCTGTACTTCACCTTGTGTCCGTTCGAAGTGTCCGGCGAAGTCTACATTCCCTGTCGCCTTAATTTTTCATAGATGTCGAGATGTCACCAGTACTACAATATCGTCCGCGAACGCAATGAGTTCTGCTGACATTCATTAGTTGGCAGGAGACCCGCCTCGGTCGTTAACCTCCATCACTTACATTTCTTCCCCTCGATTAGGCACTGCCTGAGATGTCACTAAACCATCTTGGATCATTGGACGTTCCAGTTCCTCACAGGACACGAAAGATTTAGGCTTGGACTTAGTGGTCTGAAATTTGGACCGATTGGACATGGAAATCTTGTGGCCATTCTCTCTAATTTTAGGACATGTCCGAGGTATGTACAGTATGAATCTTGATCTTGGCAATATTTAGACATGTAGGTAGTACCCTTTTCACGCAGCAGATCCTCGCCATCAATGTACCAGTGTATAATGAGACGCAAGACAATCTCCCTCTCTGTCTTCGATTCACAATCTCCGCACGCAACGTGTTTTATTTACATTTAAAAATCGAGCGTCCACATTTTAAGGTCCTATGTTTATAAAACGCGTTTATCTTATTTTGACATTAACGCACCCAAAAATACACATTATGAGCGCGAACATAAAGATAATTTTCGATCGTCGTATTTTTTTTAAGAATCGGCCTTAAATATAATTACATGGAAGACAATTCGGCAATAAATTATACAATTGAGATAAAATATCAGCTATCTTATCTGCGGTTTTTTAAGTCATATCGCAGCATTTCGGCAGGCGGTTAAGAGTGAGGTATTTGAATGATGCTGTCGTCTGTATGAATATTATTTATTTTTTGTAGGTTCTAACGTGGATTCAAATTTTAGGATGAAATCTCTGACGGATCCACTAAGGCGGTTGTTCTCGCAGCGGAAAGTGGTGGTGGATCTACTGATCATCACTTTCGGGTTAGGATCATGGGTCAGCGTCAACGGTCTTTATACGCAGCTGCCGCTTCTGGTCAGGGAGGCTCCAGAATCCTGGTCGCTGCCATCGTATATGACGATAGCTGTCCAACTGGGCAACGTGGGACCGGCGATCTATGTGGTGCTGCATAGCTTCTTTCCGAAAAGGATCAATGATAAATATTATATTTATGCGTTAATGTCTCTGACTTGCCTATCGTGTCTTCTGACGTCGTTTTTCTACAACAATGTGACCGTGGTCAATGGTCAGCCACGCAGCATCTTCTTTCTTGTGTTGCTGTTCATATCGGCGAACTATGGCTGCACGAGCTCTGTCCTGTCTTATCCTTATATGAAGATCTTCAAAGATTTGTATGTTCCGAGCTATTTCATAGGGGAAGGTCTCAGCAATTTTCTGCCCAGTATGGTATCGTTGATTCAGGGCGTGAATACGTCGCCAGTGTGTGGTAATTCCACAGAAATCGTAGAAGAAGAAGCCCTCTTCGGCACGATGGAGTTTGCGCTGTTCCTATTTGCACTGATGTTGTTGAGCATATTTGCATTCTTGCTGATCAACAAGCTTAAGGTCTGCAAGAAAGAGATGCAGAAGAATGAGGACAAAAATATATCGTCAGCAGAAGATCTGGATGAGATTAAAACGGAAGATCGTGTTGCATCTGATCCAATAGATTTAAATTCGGTATTATTGCAGATTTTAAATTTCGTAACATGTGCATTTGGTTATGGAATATATCCCAGTATAACTTCTTATTCTGCACTACCGTATGGTTATAAGGCATACCATCTAGTTGTGATTATGAATGGAGTTGCTTTTCCAGTTGGATTCATATTGGCCTATTTAATTCCACGTGTCAGCAATGTAGGCTTGATCATCTTGGCTGGATGTAAAGTAGTGGTGACATCTTATGTCCTGATGACAGCAATTCAGAGTCCATCTCCAATTCTTGTAGACTCGACGGCAGGAGTAGTCTTAATAGTAAGTCAGAACCTCTTCTTATGAGGCAATTCACAATTGATTTCGGTATTAATTGCTTTTATTTTGCAGGTAATTGCCTGGGCACTTTGCATTGGTCTTTTCTGCTACATAAGATCAATTCTGGCTGTGATTTTCCGCAACAAAGGAGGATCATGGATGCTGTACGGTGGGGCGGTAACTCAAATGGGAGCTGCTTCTGGAACATTGTTGATATTCTTCCTCATCAATTATGGTCACGTATTCGAAGAGAGTGATCCTTGTCAATAAATTTGTGATGACATCAGAAGATTTATGAAATCCACAGCCAAAAAATGTTTCTTTTCCACAAAATGAGCGAAAGACTGGAACTAAACAAGCATGCCAAAAAGCCAGAAATTATTATATTCAACTATGTATTGCAATGTCAAATGATTTTTAGCAAAGCATGAAATATTTATATATTAAATTAGTAAATTTTAAATGATTTTTGATGTACATTTCTGAAGATATTGTAACAAAACGATACAATCATTTATCAAAATCAAATCAAAGCACACATGATATTGAAACCATTTGGCAGCTGTCAATTATGCTCTTATGACCAGATAAATAGTGCATTTTAAATTTTTTGATTCGCATTGTTCAGTCATATTAGGGCGTATCACATGAACGTTCGGAATTCACAGATGGGAGTCAAAACGCCATAACTTTATTAATTATTATTGCATTTTTATAAAAGTCCGCACATTTACAGGGTCTTTCAATAAGGGCGCTCAATATTTGTTACGTTATAGCAGCCATGTTGGTAAAGCAATGTTTATTAAATTTATTGTAAATTGTTTAGTAATTTATGGCAAATTTGTTAAAATATAATTGTTGCTTTGAACATAACACAAGATTTGTGGATTGGCGTTTTAAAGACCAAAAAGGAAATATTTCAAATAATAAAAGAAAAACTTTACAAAATTATTTATTTGCATTTTATAATTAATACCATCCTATTATAGAAAATTTACTAATTTTAACTAAATGGAATATATTACATACTATTATAATCTATGTTTTAAAATAATATATAAAGATAGCCCCAAAAGTAGCCGATCTAACGTGTAGATGACGGTTACTGTTTTAAAAAATACTATATTAGAAAGTGTCTATACGTTATGTTGCTTTCGTAATCGTACAGATTATAGAAAATGCCGCAAAAAGCCCTAAAAGAGGACGGAATAGCCACAGAGTTTGATTGTCCAATCGGTCCGCTTTTCGGACCGTTGATATGATGAATGAATATGCTGTCGTTTGCATACAAGACGTAATTCATGCACCTTCCATCCATATAAGTGTTTTTATGTTATTTTACTTAGAAACAATAGTTTTTTGCATGCGAATTCGATCAACAAGCATGCTTCTGACACCGCGTTAAAAAAAACCTACGCTCCGATAATATTTCATCACATTCCATGCAAACAATGTCTGGTTAATTGTTTACGACAGTAATTATCGTGTCATTATTAACTGTCATTGTAACATTGTTATCGTCTTTTCTTGAGAGCTAATCGAATTTTTAAAAAAATGCATTAATGATTCTCAAGCACATAATTTCCTAAAGATATAAATAAATACATTAACCTTACAAATATAGGGACGCTCGAAATGTATTAGGCAATAGTCAAATTTATGTAAAAAAAATGATCGAAAATTAGACCTCCTGAATAGTTATAGGTGCTCATGAATCCCGGAATTGGTAAACGTTCAAATTGTTATATTAAACATTCCCTACCGGTGATGTATTTACTACACCTCGACTCTAATAATGGGCATATCGTTATGAAATATAATAGATACGGGGTTCAGAATTTTTGTATTCCTCCGTAATATAATTACGAATCACATCAAAGTATTATAGTATATAAGTATTCATCTGCAGCGATGGAAATAAATAATTGGTCGGGAAATCGGGACTTTTGCGAGTTTTAGTCCGTATCTCAGCAGAAAGGTATTTTATCCATCACATTGATTGAAGCGGCGAGTGATCAAAACAACTCAAGGACCCGCTCAGATCGTGAACATCGTTCAAATGCAAATTTCGAGTATTTAATATTTAAATCAAGCATTAAATGCTCACAGTTTATGATATCTGCGGATAAAATGTATCGCAGATACTCGATGAATGCTTTTTAATTGAGCACATTTTTCCAGGGTTATCTGAACAAAATGGCAAAAATACAGCTATTATCTGAAGTGCGCATGGTATAAAAGATGGCTTTGATTTTAATCAGCGCATTGAGCAAAGATGACTTTGAAGCTCATCATCACATGTGGTAAGTCGAATCGTTTTTTTGCAAGTAAAGTGATGTTTTTAATTGATTTTTTTGTATACCGACAGTGCTGTTATTATTGGCTGATGGAACTTTCGCTGGAAAGGTCGCAGATCTGACCGATCAATTTTCTTTGTGGACTTCAGATTCAGAATTTGGTCTGGATCTGGTCTCCAATCAAGGTATTGGACGATTTGTATTGAAACGTGTGCCATTAATTTGCATATGATTGATGCATGTGTATTTATAGATGGTGTTTCTGAGGTGTTTGGAAGTTTGGGTCTTCATCAGAAGAATGGAGTAGTTTCTGTCCTCCGAGATGGTGTTATTGGTGTCGCTTATCCTGATGTAAAATTGACGATCGACATTGAAGAAAATGACGCTGGAAAGCGTCTCATCTTCACATGGGATGCCCCTGTGGATGCTGAACTGATCGATTGCCTTAATTTTAGTAAGCAAGCCATATTTTAATATATTTTTTATCATGGAGACAAAATAAATGGACGTAAATTATTAAAATTAGCCGTATTAGTCATATATTCTGTCGTATGAATTATCATCGTCGACCTTAGATACACCTATTTCTTTACGTTAAATGGCTTGTACTCGTTAAATATGAATGTCGTTTGCCATACAAAGACAATACATACCTTCTATACGTACGAGTACGTAATTAATACGCATTACGCGCGGACGCCGTCATTATGGAGTCCCCGTGCGCCTCGTGTAAAATTATTATAAACGAACTATTGACTTTTGTCGTCAATAAAATTGACACTCTGGACGAGCCTTCCATCATCCACCTGTGTAGCGTCTTCACTGATGAGGAAGTGATCAAGGCTCATGAGGTCCTCGCCGCTGTCACTCCGCGGATTCGTTGCACCCGCCGCCAAGGAGAGGGAAAGCGCCTCCGAGCTCTGCAGGACATTCTTAAAATCCTAAAGGAGTCCGAGCCTTCCTCACTGCCACAGTTCGCCGCCATTAACCTCCGTAAGCTGCCTCCTGTGACATTTGATTACATCGATGTCACAGTTCTACTTAAATCGCTGCAGGAGCTGAAAGCCGAAGTGACGCAGTTGAAAGTTGCACAAACACCGAAATTTGACTCCCTGGTGTCTGAGGTTTCGAGTCTGCGCGAAGAAATTCAAGCTCTTAAACGGGTCAAAAATGTTAGCTTGGCCGACATTAATAATGTTAATAATAATGTTAATGTTATTGGCACAACTAATAAAAAGTCAGCAATTGTTAATGAGTCCTTCGCGTCGGCGACTCAAATTCGGGGATCGCAAACCATTCTCGCCACAAATAGATACAATCCGCGCAAAGCGACTTCAATTCCTAGTCCAGCTGTTATGGTCGAGCCGTCACCTACGTTAATCAAAGTGCCTACGCCTAAGCCAACCCGTGAACCACCCAGCGATAGATTCACTACGGTCAAGCGTAGACGAAGAAATGCCAACATTAAAGGAACTGGTTCTGACGCCGGTTTCCAGGTTTTCATGCCAGAAGCGGAGGTCTATATCTCTAGGTTTGCACCCTCGACTGCTGCGCAAACCATAGAAGAATATTTAAGCAAAACACATGAAATCAAATGCAAAGTGCGACTTCTGTCTTCTAATAATACCGACTGTAAGTTTGCTTCTTTTGTGGTCCTCGCCGAAGCTTCGCTGATGGGCAAATTAATGTCCCCTGATACATGGCCAGTCGGAATTCTATTTCGTCGCTACCGAAGAATCTCTACCCACAAAAATGGAGCTAAATAAACTAAAAATTGTCAGCTTTAATTGCAGATCCCTCCGTAGAGTCGAACACTATATCGCAGACCTATGCGATGAGGTCGACATCGTCCTGCTGCAGGAAACTTGGCTGCTCGAATCTGAATTAAATTTTCTTAAAAGTATTCATTTGGAATTTGACGGTGTGGGAACTTCCTCAGTGGACAGCAGTGCGGGCCCGCTGGTCGGTAGACCTTTCGGTGGTGTAGCTATCCTGTACCGAAAAACCATCAAAGTGATAGCTGTGGACATCCAAAGCCCGAGAGTACAAGGTATCAAAATCAAACGGCCGAATACCGACCTATTACTGTTCTCAGTATATATGCCCACCGATTCCGCTGAGAATCTCGAGGAATTCTGTTCTTGCTTTGGCTTGGTTAACGCGGTTATTGAAGAAAACACTCCCTGCGAATTTATCTTCATGGGTGACTTCAACGCCCACCCCGGCACTCGATTTTGGTCTGAGCTCACCTCAATGTGTAGCGAAAGCCATATGACGATCCTCGACAGGGAGAAACTGCCCGAAGAGACTTTCACGTATGTCAGTGACTCTCACGGCTCGCTGAGATGGCTCGACCATTGCATCGTCTCCCAGAGCATCGAGTCATCTGTTCTGAGCTTGATCGTTCGCGAAGACACAGTCTGGTCAGATCACCGTCCCATGATAGTTACGCTGGGTAACTTACAACTCCACCTTGACGACCCCTCACATGGGAATCGTCCCAGTGATCCCGCTAGTTGGAGGCCGACCTCGCCGTACGACATATTCATATATGAAAGGTTCGTCTCCAATCTTATTGGACCTTTATACAAGTACATGAACCAACAGTTTTGCACGACTAATTGCACTGTTAATGAGCATCGTGCTCTAATTGATAGTCATTACGCTAATATTGTGATGATTATGCGTTCTGGAGCCATTAAGGCATTTAGTCGTTGTAAACAACATAAATCCGCGAAGAAATTTAATGCCATCGCTGGTTGGAAAGAAAATGTCTCGGATGTGTACTGCGACGCGAGGGAAGCCTTCAAGGATTGGTTAGCTGCTGGCCGCCCTGCTGAGGGAGCGCTTGCCGATCGCAGAATCAGAACGCGAAAAATTTTTAAACTCGCGCTGAAGAACTGCCGATACGCTAATGAACAAAAAAAGATGGATCGCATAGCTCTGGCCTATAAAAAAGGTGACTTTGGAGGCTTTTGGCGTCTGGCTGGAATTGCGCTCGGTTCCAAGGCCTGCCCTCCGGCTCACGTCGACGGTTTCACCGGGATCGACGCTGCTGAAAATTTTAGGCAACATTTCTCTATGTCGATGTTTTCCGCTACGATCGCTTCTTCTTCTGCCCGGTCTTCAGCTCTGTCGACACATAGCGCTGCTTGTGTTATTACTTTGAGCGAGATCAAGGACGCACTCAAAACGCTCTCTGGTAAAAAGTCTTGTGGTCATGATGGACTCTGTGCCGAGCACATTACGCTCGGCGGACCTTCCTTATTGCTTGCCCTGAAAACGTTATTCAACGGAATGCTCGTGCATAACTACGTGCCTGCCGACCTGAGTATGTCTGTAGTTGTTCCGATTGTCAAATCGGCTAAACTCGCTGCGACACTGACTGATAACTACAGACCCATTGCAATCGCCACCATCTTGGCCAAACTGCTGGAAAAAATTGTGCACGGGAAGCTAAAAGCCTACCTTTACACCGACGATGCACAGTTTGGTTTTAAATCAAACACTTCTACCAGTTTGGCCATCTACACGCTCAAGCAAGTCATCAGGTATTACACCAGCAGAAGGACTGTTGTCTATGCTTGCTTTCTCGACCTTAGCAAGGCATTTGATCGCGTCGATCGAAGTCTACTTTGGGATAAACTTTTGAAGAGAGGAGCCCCTTCTACTCTGGTCGATCTGTTGGCCAGTTGGTATCGAGGGCAGCGCTATTCGGTTCGCTGGGATGGTCTTCTGTCGAGTTCTTTCAGCACTGGGTGCGGAGTCAGACAGGGTGGCTCTATGTCGCCAGACCTTTTCAACCTGTACATGGACGAGCTCTCCGCGGCACTCAGAGAGACCGCAGTGGGCTGCCAGGTGGGTGGAAGGAGCATCAACCATATCTTTTATGCTGATGACATGGTGCTGTTGGCGCCCTCAATCAAGGCACTGAGAACGCTATTGGACGTCTGCGTGGACTACACCATCACACACAAATTGACATTCAATATATCGAAGTCAGTGGTGATGGTGTTCCGAGACGGGAAGGCCCCGGATCACGTCCCTCCTGTATCCATCGAGGGAAATGAACTCAACGTAGTTCGGGAGGTTAAATATCTCGGGCATATCTTCAACGACAATCTCAGCGATGATGCCGATATAGACAGGCAAAGAAGAGCCATGTGCATGCGGGGAAACATGTTGGCGCGACGCTTCTTTAAATGCAGCGATGCAGTCAAGCGTCAGCTTTTCCTAACGTATTGCACGTCCATGTACACGGGAGAACTTTGGACACAGTTCCGGCAGAGCAGCATGCGACAACTACGGGTGCAATATAACAATTGTTATAGAGCACTATTCGGGCTGCCCAGGAGTTGTAGTGCATCGGGAATGTTCCTCTACGGGCGCATTCCCCAACTCGAGGCGCTCCTTCGTAGAGCTGCAGTGTCTATGAAGTGCCGCGTCTTCTCTTCAGGAAACGCCTTAGTGAGATCAGCATCGATCGACCTCGCCTCTATCTTATTTAAGAGGTGGATAGGGTTAATATTTAGGCCCCCCTAATTATCTTCTTAATTCTTATATTATTATTATTCTTTAATTTTTTAATTGCTAATGTTTTATTTTTTTTTATTATTATATATATATATTTATGCATATTTTTATTTTGTTTTTCTAAAAATTTGATTATTCTTTTATTTATCGTTATTAATTTTTATTTTTTATGATTAATTTCATTTATATTTATTTTATATTTTTTATTATTTTTATTATATTTATATGTATTTTATTTTATTTTTTATTTTTTTTTATCTTTATTTTATTTTATATTTATCTTTTTATTTTTACATTATTTTTTGTTTTTACATTGTATTTTATTTCACTTGTTTTTATGTAATATGGCGTAAGCTGTGAATAAATTTTCTAAATAAAATAAAATAAAAATAAGGCTTTCCAAATGGTGAAAGTATATGAATGCAATAATAATGATTCTAAATGTTTGCTACAGGAGACGAACAATGGTATGGAGGTCCTCAGCAGAAGCGTCAATATTGGCCTGTGCAAAAATTAAAATTGTCTCGCTATTCATACGTCAGCAAAGAAGAAGACAATGCAGCAATTGCCGAACCATATTGGCTTTCTTCCCGCGGCTACTACATCTACGTGGACAAAGAAACGCCCCTGTTTATAGACCAGAACGTTATGGCCCAAAACAGGATCTGCTTGATATCGAACGTAACAGCACCGTATTCGAGAAATCGCGCCAAAAACACCCTGAAATATTCATGGGGCATCACCGGAGACCCTCGCAAGGCCCACATGTACGCCGTCGATAAGTTCCTGGGGAAACCCAAAGGCTATCCCGACTATCGGATGACCCAGCATCCCATCTGGTCCACATGGGCCGAGTACAAAATTGCGATCAACGAATCGATAGTGATGGATTTCGCCAATAAAATCATCGACAACGGCTTCAACAACAGTCAGCTCGAAATAGACGATCTCTGGGAGACGTGCTATGGCTCATTTAATCTGGACACGGACAAGTTTCCAGATTTCAAAGCATTCAATCTGAAGCTCAAAGAGATGGGCTTCAGAGTTACCATCTGGATACACCCGTTCATCAACAAGGGATGTGAGCCGTGGTACAGCGAGGCAATGGACAAAGGGTAAATATCAAGGGGAACCGAAATTATAGTAAAACAAATATTAAATGAGGTAAAATGCAGAATGCCGACCCAATCGAGAGTTACGCATGGTTTTTATTTCACTCAACCATTCTATTTTACATGAACTGATTGACTCAGTCCGTTTTTATAATATATACACAGTTGTCCAATCCCTCTTTTCTTCATTAACGTTATGATCGCGAACCGCTCATTCGTCATATCAGCGGTCCGAAAAGTGGACGGATTGAGCATACATACCTTATGTCCACTCCGTCCTCTTTTAGGGCCTTTTGCGACTATTACCGAAGTTTTTAATCTTGTTTTAATTCAGATATTTAGTATTGAATGAAGCTGGAAATGCAGATACTTCATGGTGGAACAGCGTTGGACCAACAGCAGCTTATGTCGATTTCACCAAAGACGAAGCCGTGAAATGGTGGGTCGACCGATTGAAGAATCTGCAGGAAATGTATGCCATTGATAGCTTCAAATTTGACGCCGGAGAATCCAGCTGGTCTCCTCAGGTACGACGCAATCGATTCGAATGAATTGTCTTGGAAGATTTATGCTTACATTTTTATTTTGAAAAGGTTCCTGTACAAGTTGGAAATATCAACACGCATCCCACTCACATAACGTCGAAATACGTCGAAGCCTGCTCGCAGTTCGGTCCGATGGTGGAAGTAAGAGCTGGACAAAGGACGCAAGATTTGCCCATTTACGTCAGAATGATCGACAAGGACTCCGAATGGACGTTCGAAAACGGTCTTCCGACCCTCATCACGACCCTTCTTCAGATGAACATGAACGGATATCCCCTCGTTCTTCCGGATATGATCGGCGGTAATGGATATAATGATCCACCCAGCAAAGAATTGTTCATCCGTTGGCTGCAAGCAAATACGTTCATGCCCAGTCTGCAATACTCATACGTTCCTTGGGACTACGACGAAGAAGTATGTATAATTTATTGTATGGGAGTCATCCAGAAAGTAAGACTACAATATTTATGTAGGATCGAATATATGTTCTTATGTTGCCGGGACATCAGCTTTTGTATGCCAGTGTCATAGATCTCCGTCGCCAGACCTTTCTGGATTGTCTTCTGGAATAACACACCCAAGTCTCATCCCCTGTAACGATTAAGTCCAGAAAAGCTTCTCCTCCATGTGCAGCATTTACATTCTGGGCACCCATTTCGCACACCACTTCTTGTTACCAAATTTTTCCGACACAATATCACTAGGGAGACTTCGAGAAATGCCAGGAAATTCTTTGTGAAGGTCGTCAAGCGTCACACGATAGCTATTCCACAATTGTTCTTCAATTTTTTGCACAAGTTTTTCAGATGGTCTTCTACCCCTTGCCTCGTTGTAAGTATCAGTACGGCGTTTTCTGAATAACCTAACCCTTTTTTTGTTTGCAGAGGGAGTAAATCTTTAAAAGACACCAGTATTCTGATAATAGGATGGATTTTATATCCAATTTCTCTTCAGCTGCCACTCGGCTTCTAGTTAAAGTATTTCCACACGTTTCATGTCCTAGCATAATTAAGAATGTATCCCTTTCAGCGTTCCATGCTGGGGAGTTGTGATGCTCGGTAAGACCTGGGTCAAGTAGTAACACAGCTGATACTCTTCCAGTTCTATGATCAGTCGGTATGTCCACTGACCTTTTGTGGAGCTACTATTTTGGGAATACCTCACCACCATAGTGATTTATCTAGCAGCCTTCTTTGTTGTTCCTTTTTGAATAGCCTATCTCTCTTGGGTGAGCAGATCAATTGGCGGTATGACGTCAGTACCAGAATTGCGTCTTCTGACAATGTACAGTATGCAGCAGCCACTCTGATCGCGCTTCTATGTAGTGCCCTGGATATATTGAGCCTGGCTATTTGAGTTGGGAGTGCTCATATTAGGGTACCGTATAACATTGCCAAGTGCACTACCATATTTTCTGTGTGCTCCGTGAATCGGATTTTGTCATCAATTTGCATCCCCAGGTATCGATCGTCAATCGTGGGGGAACGAGTTTCTTGCGTCTTGTGAAGAAGATAGCTTCGGAGATTTGGCTGTATCGAAAAGAGCCACATTATCAGTGAAGGCAACCATTTTGACCCCTTCGGCCGAGGTAAGCGCAACAGGCCATCGTACATGACGACTTGACACCAGTTTAACAGCGTTGATTACCTGTTTATTATACGGAGTGAAAGCCAAACTGTTGGGAGGAGAGCCCATTTTCTTCACAATTTAACACACTTCGTGACATGCTGTCGACTTATCACATCACTACCATAAATTTGCACGATATTCCGATGGATATTCGTGGCGGTATTGTTCTGCAAAGTCAAAAAACGGATGATTCTGAAATGAAAAAACGGATGATTCGGATGACGGAAATGAGGATCTTGCGTGGATGGGAGGTGGCGGGAGCGCGCGATGACCTCTCCATCGGAAGAATTTACAGTACCTGAACAAAATGGCCGACAAACACGCGGAACCAAGCAAATTAACCGCTACGATCCTTACTTTCTAGATGACCATCCTATTATCAAATAATTATTTTGAAATAATATTAACCCTCCGATCACTTTCAGACAATAAGAATCAGTCACAATTTCACAGACTTACATGCTAAATATGCAGACGAAATAATGAAGGCATTTAAAAGAGCAGTCAAAGACGGTGTGCCTGTTAATCCACCAATTTGGTGGATCGACCCTAAGAATGAAGAAGCTCATGCTGTTTGGGATGGTATGTCAAATTATTATTCAATACATGAGAAGTATTTTGCTTGTTAATTTTAATGCATTTAAATGTCTTGTTCGATAGAATATCTTCTGGGTGAAGATATATTGGTTGCTCCTGTTCTGGAACAGGGTGCAGTCTCCAGGGATATATATTTGCCTAATGGTACTTGGCAAGGCATCGATAAAATATATGAAGGACTTCAATGGATCAAGGACTATCCGGCTCCCCTTGATACTTTACCATATTTTATAAAGTTAAAAGACAAAACCGAATAATAATATGTAATAAATAATGCAATGCCATAAAATAAATATTTGAGAATATCTACATGTTTGTTTTGCCCGTAAAAATTATTTCATCCTTATTAAATATTGCATGTGTAGCGGCTATTATGGAAAATTAACATTTTTAAAGTTTGTGTAAAGTTTCAAGTACTTGAAAACTTTACTTTGTAATCGAATTTTATCATTTTTTTAATGCAGGGCCGCAGATAAATTCAGAATTGTATTTATTCGACCCTTAATATTATTCTGATTTAGTATAAAAATACTGTTATTATGATTTATAAAGGAAAAATGATCCACTCTATGATTATAATGATACAAAATAATGAGCCCTTCGATTTCCCACGATGAATATTATACGATAAATATTCTGATAGCTGAATGAGGAAATATATTTGATTTTCGACAGGGGTGCATTTATTATTTCTAAATATTAGATTATAAATGGTATTTCAATAAAGATGCTCAATTTTTAAATGTAAATAAAACAAGCTATATTTAAGATATTTAATATATATTTTTTGTATTTAAAATAATATTTTATGGCATTTAATATGAAGGCACGTATTCAGGAAACCCAAGATAACCATGCCCTCAAATCGCTCATGCAGAATGTCCGTCGTGGCATGCGCTGTGTAGCATGTGGCGCTATACTGTTAGAATCAAATATTGCCGATACTCATATCATCCAATTTAGGTCACAAAAAGCTGTTTTATGTAAAATTAAAGTGAGTAAACCGGAAAAATCGTTATTTTTTTCAGAACAAAAACCGAAATTGAACCGGTTCGGAAATATTGGTTTATTTGGGTTCGGTAGATGTCTTCCACGAAAAAAGGATTTGGTTAATATTTGTTTTGATATGATATGATGTTCCTGTAGGTAGTCCCGCGTTAAGCGGTTGGACTCATAACTCGATCATCTCGGGTTCGAATCCCACAGGAGATGTGGCTGGCAACCACATTTTTAAAAACATATATATGCCATGAAAAACCATGTCAAAATGGTTGGTAATGATTCCATAAAAGGGATCGCTAAAAGCCACCGCAAAAAAAAAAAAATATGATACACAATGTGATCATAATACTTATCGATAATGGTATAGAACTAGCCCTAAATATTAGACATTTAACAAAAAAAACAACCTTTATATGTTTTTTGGAACTAAACCAGAACGGATACCAATACACAAATATAACGAATAGAAAGAAATATTACACTCCTGACACCAAGGGATTTTTTGTTTTGAAGTTAGTGCCCTTGACGTGTAGTTTGTCGGCCATTTTGTTCAGTTACAGTAAACTCTTCCAATGGAGTCCGTTCGTGCGAGATCTGCGGACGCGTAGTGATGTGATGAGTCGATAACATGTCACGAAATGGGTTGGATTATTTAGAGAAGACCGTACCCATACTCATGACGAGGCAAGGAGTAGGAGACCATCAGTGATTTCTGACGAACTTGTGCAAAAAATTGAAGAATAAGTGCGAAATGATTTGGTTACAAGAGTTGTGTGTGAGATGGGTGCCCAGAATGTCTAGAATGTAAATGCTGCACAGGAGGGAGAAAATATATATAATGGGGGACAGGGGATCCCCACACTCCCAAGCGTGTCCCCAGGTCGTAATTGACCTTAAAACAACTCACCCATCTTAACTAAAAATTTACTAATTTTATGTTCTCCGAGAGGACTCATCTTCTGCTCTATCTGGTGACTGAGCGCATTGCGCGAAACAATATTAGTAAGAAAGGAAGAGAGATAGCAAAAACGGGAAAAGAAGGTTGAATCACGTGGCTGCTTACGCCTGTGTTGCTATCGGAGGTGCATATTTGTGCATGAAAGTGTGTGATTCCAAAGTAGCGTTATATGTTGGATTGATTCGTATTCGCCGGGGGCACCTTTGCGCCGAAGCTAGAGCAAAACGCGGAGAAGACACCAGGATGGGTCACCAGATATCTGTGTCCCATTTGGAAGCCATGTCCGCATACCGTGTCCCGTTAGGAACTGAGACGTCCAATGGTTGGGACTGACCCAATGACCCAGGTGGCTTTTTTTATGCGACTCCGACCATCTTTTTTGTCATCCAACATTGGCAGCATTCGTGACTCATTTCCTTAGGTCAATGCAGTCCTCTATCTCTGCCACCTTTTTGGCGTAGATAAATTCTTTGCCCACATCTAGGGCATGCCTCTTCTTCAACTTGTATTTGACTGCGCTAATCTGCAGCTGCATGTCCAGGCGACGGACGCCAGTCAGGCAGGAGGGGTATGGACTATCCTGATGGGGGATGAGATTTTGGTGTGTCACTACACTCCAGAATCCAAAATACAATCCGAAAAGATCTGATGGTGGAGGTCTATGACACTGACTACAAGCTGTCTACGATCCTACACAAATATTACCTTACTTTCTGAATGATGCTCATATTTTGATTTTCAATATTTAACAGAAAAATCCCTACTTAAAAATATTACAATACAATTTTTTTGAGTTCTGCCCTGTATTCTTTGTTCTGCCTCTATAAAATTGCATATTTACGCTCAAACCCCAAGTTTTCCATCATCTCCATCCGACATGATGGCCAATAAGGACGTTCGATATTTTTCATTTCATTACGCCTTTCTAAGATTCATAGGTCTCGGAATGTTCCATGACCCCAAATATAAGAACTTCAACAATTTCTCAAATCCCTTATACGTCCTCTATTCGATAGTCCAGATAGGATTTTGGGTGTTTCTTTTTACGGTGGCGCTGTTGATGGAAGTGCCGCGTATATTAGACGACCTGGATCGCTTGATGCTGAATCTGAGCTTCAGCATAACGTTTGTGCTCTCTTTTATAAAGCTGTACATTGTGATCGTTCGCAATAAGCAAATTCAGGAAATTGTGTATGCTATCGAAGAGGAGATGTGTGATTTCAGCCAGAGTCGGATGATATTGGAGAAGACGGTTAAGATTAGCAGGAGGTTGACACTGTCTGTTCTGGCTTTTGCCAATTTGACTGTCGTTGGACTGGTTATCGGTGGAGCAGTACAAGCAGTCTGGTCACCCAAAATACATCAGATGAAGCATAAGGATAGAATATTTTTACCATCAGACAGGATCCTTCCCATGCCAGTTTATTTCCCGTTTGAAATATCTTCAGATTTGGTATATGGAATAGCTTTCGTTTATCAGATATTGGGAATTCAATGGTACGGTAATTTAGTGGTGTTGATTAACACGTTCATGAACACAATCATGGTCCATCTTAGTGGGAGGTTCAATAATTTGAGCTATGTCTTGGAGAATATCAAAAAAATAGTGGTCTTGAATTTCAAAAATAATAACTACAAAGCCAATAGATATGGACTGATACTGACGAAGGATTTCAACGTTGATGACATTGTACGCAAATGCAAGGATGACGACTATGAAATTATTGAAGCTGAGGTCTTATCTAACGTCGGCAGAGAAGATTTTGAAATGAGCATGTATTTATGTCTGAGGGAATGCATAATACATCACATATCCATAATATCGTAAGCATTTATTAGCATAAATTTAATCAAATTAATAACATCAGCTCTTGAAATTATGAAATTTATGAGGGCGATTCAAGTATAACCCGGAATTTTGTTGTATGAATGTAATAGAAGTAGCATACTCTGTTGCGCAACACGTAATTATTAATTTTCTTGTAAACAAGGACAACAAATGAAACAGTCATACAGTGAATGCGGTCTACTACTGCCAGCTGCTAGATGATGCTAAGGCTGCTTAGATGAAAACGAATAATAACGCGTTGCGCAACAGAGGATGCTACTTCTCCTCGTCTTTCTTCAATATATTTTCAATGGTTATATTTGAATCGCTCTCGTGCTTGATAACCTTTGTAAAAATATTTAAATATCCCCAGATGCGTTGAGAAATTCGAAGCAATATACAATATCGGCTTTCTCGTCCACGTCATCAACAATCTAAATATCATTTGTCATGTGATGATTCAAATAGCAGAGGTATTCGCTTGATTTACACCAGTTTCGCAATGAGCAAAGATTTGATATTTAATAATTAAATTAAAACGTTTCAGAACGATCTGTTTTCAATTCGTTGCGGAACAGCTATCGCTCTGTTCTTTACGGTCGTCAGTGAATTTTTGGTTCAATGCTACGCTGGAAACGAGCTATCTTTACAGGTGGGGTTTGTATTATTGAATTCATTTTAAATGACTTTGATTTACTTGTCTATGTCTACCTGTCCATCCCAGCGTAGACGGGGTCTTCCGACGCGTCTACTGCCGCTCGGCCCCGAATCTATTATGGGTAATGTAGACGACGGGTTCGGACGAAGCTCGTGATCGACGCTTCGTCGCACATGTCCATGACCTCTCGATTTGACCACATGACTTCGGTGCCTCGGTAAGCACCGCCAATTACTTCAATTTATCGTTCCATAACGAGGAGCGAGCATCCCCCTGTTTGACTTTCATCGTCACCTCAAAAGTTTCCAACAGGGCATCGTTGAAGTGTGCTACTCAGCCTCCTACATGACCCTCAATAACTATTCCCTATTGATGCTGTCATAAGCCACGCAGATCTATTAATATGTGGGGGAAATCGACACCATACTCACCCAATATTTTTGACCTGCTCGGTATGAAACCGCATTGCTACTCCCTGATAAGTTACTTCATGATGGAAGACAGCCATAGTTTATACGCAATACTTAGAAATTGTAGAACATGTAGTTGGAGCACATAAGCCCATTTCCCTTCTTATGAACGAGGTATATTTTGGCGGTTTTCCACCCAGAAGACTGGGTGTCCTCCACATCTCGAGAATCCTCCCTATCAGAATACCATGCATTCCAGCGGCCTTCCTTCCCTGGAGACCACTCAAGTAGGTCTCAAACTCAGTCAGAGTTGGGGGAGTAGTTTCAATATCATTTACCAACTATGTCCCTTATGAGCAGCATACATATTCTGTCGCTAATAGGGTTAAAATTTAAAATGGACAATAGTCTTCTTGTCCAGAACGAATCCCACTTCCGACCTGCCAAGGATCTCGTCGACACTGTACGTGGTTAATTTTATTCATTCCCTCTATATATAAATAATTAATTATTAATGTTACAGGCTATGAAAATTGCTGAGAGTGCATACAACTGCATTTGGTATTTTTCTACTAAAAGATTCAAACAACTCATAATGGTAATGATGATGAGGGCTCAAAAACCATTGAACATAACAGCTGGAAAATTTGTTGCCATCGATAATACATCATTTGTTGCAGTAAGGATTTGATTGAATTCATTATAAAATTTGAAAATATATTATAATATAGAAATTGGTTTTCTTTTAAATACAGATAATGCGAGGAGCGTATTCTTTCTTTGCCGTAATTCGCAGCACAAAAGGAGAGTAATTTATATTTTTTTAAATTTATATCAATCCTTCAGTAGATGGCAGCATATTATTTAGTGCAATCGCTTCTGAAAAATCACCAAAGCAAAAATAATATATAAAAATATGTTCTTAAACATGCAAGATATTAAACCTGAGTATATAAATGCAATATAAGATATTTTTTATTAATCAATTCTATTGTATAATTCATTTCAAACTGTGTGATTTTTATCAATATACGATTAGAAATGTAAGCGAATGAATTATTTACCATTTGAATATATACTTAAGTGTGCAATTATGCAAATGATGGGGTCTGAATGTTACTCGAAAAATGGTTCGGCTGGAAACCATCTTCCAAGTCCAGTCATACTCTCAACTTTGACGAATATAGATCTTCATCTATAGGATAATTTACTATCGTCGATGTATCAAATTTGGCCTCATTATTTTGCATTTGTATGGAATATTTTAATTATTGAATAAAATTTATTTATTGCACGGGACTAATTACGATATGAATTGTACTTGATGAAATGTATTATACATATTTTTAATCTTCACAATATATCTTTATTACGTACTAGTGATTACTCGGCATGCGTTGCAATGCCACGTCTCGCATTACAAACTGTGTACACAAATAATATTTTTACTATGTCTATGTTATTTCTGCAAGTGTAAACAATAAGTTGACAAAGTTTTATTGTAATCGGATGAACAGTATGGTAGCGCATTAAATACGAACAAACAAACATTGATATTTATATATTAGATTTTGACTAAACCTAAATAACGAATTAGCTTTATTTATCCTTTAAAACAAAAAACTTTGTTTTAATTTCATTTGCTTGTAACTTCAGCTGATATATCTTATTGACTGTGTTAGGTATTGTAGCGGTGAAAGCCTCCCCCAAATCACTGCTCCAGAAGCTCTTCTGTCTATTCAGTGGGGTTCTTCGCCTCTCATGTTCAGCGTTTTCCTTCTACTGCATAATGCACTTTGTGTACCTGCACCACGCATTGAAAGGTCAGGTTGTTGGGTGAGAGCAAGTTTGTTCCCAGCTCCTCGCATAGGCAGACGAATGCTGTGTGTGCAACATCATCATTTCCAGCTACGCAGTGATGGCATTCCGGGCTTGTCTCTTTTCCTATTCTCTTGAGGTAGCTGTCAAAGCAGTCATACACGGTGAGAATCTGGATCAGTTGGTAACATATTTGGCCATCCACAGTCCAAGGTTTGGTATCCACCGACCTTTTGTTGAGCTGTCCCATCCAGACTGCCACACCGCCATGCTAGTTTCTCTGGTCGCCTTTTTTGTTTCTCCTTTTTGTACCGCCAGTATCTCCTGGGCTAGCAGGTCAATTGGCGGTATAGCAGTCAGTGCCAGGATAGCATCTTCCGACACTGTGCGGTATGCAGCAGCCACCCTGGTCGCACTTCTTCTTAGGATTCTAGACAAGTTGAGCCGGGCTCTTTCAACTCGTAGTGCCTCGGCCCATATAGGCGCATCGCACAATAGCACTGAGTGAACTACTTCGCTGTAGAGTTTTCTTCTGCTAGGTTTTAGATCTCTGATGCTAGGCATCAACCTGGCTAGGACCTCTGCAATGTTGGCCGCCTTCGCTGCTGCCTTCTCCGTGTGTCTTACAAAGCGGAGTTTGTCATAAATTTCTACCCCCAAGTATCGAATGGATCCAGAGAAATCGCTTACGTATTCTGGACAGCGAGTTCCAGCCCAGCTTTCATTAACCACCTTTTCGCCTTTCGAAATGTGTCCTCACAGGTCACTCGCTCCCTTATTCCCCCATCGGTGCTGGTGTAAATTAGTACTCGCACATGTAGGTAACTCTCCACCATTCTGACTTGCTATGCTTGGAACGACCTGGGAGAAAGCCGAACTGCGTGGGAGAGAGCCCTGTTTTAATATGTTGCTGGAGTCGCTGGAAGATTAGTCTTTCCAGCAGGTTCCCCAGCTCGTCCAGCATACACAGACACTCAAGCTCTCAGGGTAGCCGAGCTCAACGTTGACAACATGGTCCACAGCATGATGGCAAGCAAGAAGAACTGGGACATTTGGCGCGATTAAATTGAAGAAATCCTGAGCGCCAAAGAGGGCAGTGAGAGAGAGAAAGAGGCGCAGAGCGGTTCTCAAACACTAGAATAGGGCTAGTTACCTAAGGCCAGACAACCTGTCCTAAAGCAATGTGAAAAAAAATACCAAGGGGACAGAGAAGGACAAGGGAAGGGTTTAGTTCAGTAAGAATCTGGTACTACCCTGGGATTAAGCCCTAGGTGTCTCGTGTAAGATTCCCCTCCCACAGGAAAAAAAGCATACAGAAGGGCTTGGAGGTCCCTTGTTCCCTTTGGGGATAAGCAACAGCTTCTGCCTTTTCAAGGGTGCTGGAAAAACCCCTCCTGCTAGGCACATATTGTGTACCATCGGCAGGAGGGTTTGAAATTCAAAGTTGCTTATTATTTTTATTAAAATATGTTTATAAAAGTAAATCTGTCGCATTTTGTTAACACTCCTCCTGTAATATTACATGATTGTTAATGAACCCAGCTTTATTTATTAAAATTTATTTAGTTATAATAGATAAATATTCCTCGTGTAAATCCAATTAAACCACTAAAACAGTATTTTTTATTTAAATACACAGTCCCCCATATCGATTTTTCAGAAAACGCTCAATATCTCATATAAAGCAATGGATTTTTTTGGTTCATCTGTGGTTTTTGAGACACATTTCATAATGCAAGTGGACAATAAAAAAATACGCATATTAAAGAAACACTTTTATTCAAGTATTCAGATACACTTTATAAAATATCTATCGAGATATTCAGTTAACATCGAATAAATATACCTTTGGGCACATTCGGTATCACAGATTTAGCTAATTTACTTGTTTGATTAAAGCTAAGAATCTTTGACTACTTTTGGAAAGTAATTTTGCTAGAAAGAGCCGATAGATTTGGCCGAATAATACGGAGGTTTCTAGATCTGATTGCATATCGTCGTAATCGCTTTGGGGCGTCCATAAAAGGGACGCTTTCAAAAAGGATCGTTTGGCGTTTTATCCTATGTATATATTTAACTACATACAAATGTGCTTCATCAAATGGACCCACATACCAAAAGCAAAAATATATAATAATCAAGCCGCATCTCATTTATACAGTCATCTTTGTATTAAATTATATAAAACTAGCCTACGTTATGACTATAATTTAAATTTAAAATATACTAAATAAACAATGCCTTCTATGCTTGTTACATAACTGAAAACTTAAAATTGCAAATATACATAACGACGAACTATAAATTACTATAATATATGCTGTAGGAATATAATATCAAATATGGAGAATATAAGAAAATCAATTTCTATCATTTGGAACGTGTTTTAGTAAATATATTAGTGTTATACAAGCTAAATCAAATAAACAAAACAAGCAGGATGATATTTCAACCTTATACGTTATTAAATCAAACGGTAAGACATGCATTCAGACAGTCAACGTATTGCCGCTACGTCAAGTACTTTAAGTACCATTAAAAAATGTAACATTAACAATATAACGAGCAATTTGCCTCCAACGATATATAGAATTATTTGTCAATTGTAATATATGTAACGCGTGAAAATAAATTCATTTCTAATTGTAATTTGTATCCATAATAATATTAAAATAATGCATTTTGTATAGAGAGAATCACGATAAGTCTTTTTGTAGAAGGCACAACGTTTATAATGCCGGTGGCGCGCTTAAAATTATTCATTCGTCAGGAACCTGAAACAAAAATGAACATTTTACTTCATAAAGTTATTGCGTAAATTAAATTAATATAAAAAATACCATACATCATCAAACTTGAATAATATCATCGACTACGGGATCGGACATGTTTATTCTCTCGTCGCAGTATCCCATGAGCATAGATTTATTGTCGCATTCAACGTCGTCGTCGAGTATAAGAATGCTCAATTCGGTTTCATTGCTAAAACGCTTGCGCGAACTAATGCCCGATTTACAGTTTTTCGGCGTGGATTTAACGTGATCGGATTCGTACATCGATATCAAGTCTTTGAAAGGCCGGCTGCTCACGTCGATCGCTGATACTCTATCGCTGCTCGCGACGGATTCCGTTTCAGAGTTGTCCTCCTCTCCGGATCTTTCTTCGATCACGGGCAGTGGATTGTTCGCCGGCGTTAAATCTATCAGATCGATTGGAGGCAGATTGTGGATGTGAAGATTGGGGTGTTTTTTGTCGGAGGATTCGGCGACGTAATCCTCGTCGTCTGAATTGCAATAAGAGCTGTCGTTGCTGTTGGGTTTCTTATTTTTGTTTGAGTTATCACAGAATAATAAAAGCCTGTCGCATCTGACTTCGTCTTGTATTTTAATGAGGCAGCATTCTTTTCCTTTATCGCACATTGCCTCGTGTAAATGACTCTGTAAGGGTACGAGCTGCATATTTTCGCTAAATGTTTGCATATCCATGTGCGACGTGAGTTCATCGTCTATGTACATGTCTTCCGTGCTTCGTGCATCCTGTAAAATAAATTTATAGTGAAAATTACATGTGTATTTATATACAATTTTTATTATTATATTTTTTTATTTTACAATGATGAACAAACGTAACGACATCAAGTATGTACGGAACATATTATTAAAACGTAACAATAATATCAATTTAGATGGAAAGACATGGCTTTTAGACAAATCAGTATCGGAACCAGACACCGATAGATCCTCAAAAGTAAGCTGCCTCATTGAGCAAGCACTCGTCTGTTTGAATGAAATTTATAAAGAAACAGCAAACTATATAGACTATATATACAGAATAATTGCATATTGATCTTACACATTCTGAAGCTTTTCAGCGTTAAGATGCCGACATGAAATGGTTTGAGGGCCGACAAGAATGTAATTCAGGACAAATTATATATCTTAGGAGTATTCGCGATTGATAAAATACAATTTTAATTACCTGTAATGCGGTGAATGCTTGACATCGTTTGAGGGCCTTGTTGCAGATTTCATCCGAACTAATTTGCTGCGGCATATTATCCGGTAGAGATACGCAGTCGTCTTCGTCGTTGAACGAATGCGTATCCTCAGAGCTCTCCAGTATGAGTTTGTCACTACTATTGACGATCTGATCGAGTATTTGCTTCGTAAAATGAGCTGGAACGCTTTGGGAATTATCGGCGGGGTTTTTTAATTTTGTATACGTTGAATCCTTAGCGTTTTTAGAAATATTAGTCGCTCCATTTAATTGATTCTGGACCGGGGCATCTTTCAGTTCAGATTTTTTATTATCATTTTCAAAACTATTAGTGGAAATGCGATCAAACGCGTTTGTCAGCTCGGCTAACATGCTTGTTTTTGCGTTCTTAAATATAAAGTCTGGACAGGTGTTATTCAAATTTGTATTAATAAACGGTTTCATCGAAGATTTTGCAAGGCTTTGATTTACAGGAACACTTTTCTTCGTATCAAACATAATTTTTTTACACAGTTCCTCGTAACTATCGGTGTTTGTGAATTTGTCGAGGGAAAACGTCTTTGGTTCGTGCTTTTTTAATGGCGTACTACAACTTTGCGGACTACTTTTGTTTTTGATTTGTGATAAACACTTTTCTTTTTCCTTCCGCCAAAGAGAATTTTCATAAAAGTTTGCAGATCTTTTGATGCCTTTTTTAGCATTGGTCGCTTGAAGAACAGGAGACGATTCTGAGTGAACAAAAACGATATATTATTAATTCGATAAACAATGCTAAGGATTATTTAGAGAATTCGGATGAAATACTTAGAACAAAGGATGAAATAAACCGTGTTAAAAATTGGCATTCGAGAAAGCATTACAATAAAACATCTAATATATACCAATAGTCTTGTTCTTAGTTTCGCCGTCCGATTCTCTAGAATTCTTCGGGTTAGATCTAACGGGATCTAAGAGATGAGATGCGGGTTTAACCGCAAGGAAATTCCCCCTAAAAATATAATATTATTAAAGCATTACGAGATGAAATATTCGACGATATCTTAAACGAACGTATTTATTAAAACCTATAATTTTCAGGAAGCGACGACGATCGACCTGATTGATGTCTACGTTCCATTATCCATTTCTCATGAATTGCCACGAGCGGTTTTATATCTACTCCGACGATGTTATCGCGCAACTTCAATTTGGATCCCGGTTTGCAGTTCAAAGATTGACTTCTATTCCTACGCATGCCCATGTTAAATTCGTTCATATTCTCCAATATATCGGAATAATTTTGTCTAAAAAAGTAAATACATTAATGTAATTATTGTTGCGGGAAATATATAGCACATGTAGAATTTATTCCATAAATTGCCTGAATAATAAAGACATGTTATTTGTGTCCGATTCTTGCGTGTCTTGCGGTGGATCATATTTTAAATTGACGAGGGAATGTCTTCTCCGGCCGCGGTTTACTATTTGAGAAGTAATATTCGGACTAATGGAAGAATTGATACTTTTGCTTAATGCATTAGGTTTTTCGACTTTTATCTCTTTCACGGGAGTCTTAATAATAGCGCTGTTACACTGATATATCAGCGTCCTTTTCAGTTGAGTTGCCTATTACGCTGTCCGATAGATTAAACGTGTTTTTTGTATTGTAAATCAAATCATCTTCGCCGGAAAGCCAAGCGTTTTTTCTTATTTTGGTATTTCTAGCAATCGGCGTAATGGGCAAACTAACGTTTTGAATATCGAAGACGCACTGTGATTTCTTTTCCGTATTTCTATTGCTCTCAAAGCTTCTCGTGAGACGTCGGATGCTATTTAATTTATCGACGGCCGGCGGCTCGATTTGCAACGGTTTATAAGATTTAGGCACGATGCTAGAATTTAATTTAATTATATTATCTGGTAAAATTCGTTCTTTGGTGTTCAATGACGATTCCTCGATAATCAATTTCGTCGGTATGCTCAAATTCGTGTTGCTTTTCCGGAACATGAATCTTTTAACTTCTGGCGTTGCGACGCTGCAATATTCCGTCGAATTAGAATTGTAAATATCTTGATATGACTTTTCTCTATCCGTCGATTCGGTCAAATCGTCGTTACCGAAACTCGGAGCGGATTTCGTTTCGCTCGCATTGCATTCGGCATAAAAACGCGACGTGGATGCGTTTGATAATATTTTAGACATTTCATCGTCTTCTTTATCGAGGTCAGTCACTTGGTATTTCTTAATATTCTTCATTTTCATGACGAATCTTTTCGATTGTTTGCTTTTGTCTTCGTCCGTTTCTTGAAAATCTAAAAGCGAATTTTCCGAATTGTCTCCGTCGTCCAAAAAAATATCTTCTTGGGTGTCTTTGGACGATTTTCTCGATATTATAAATTCTTCTTCGTCGTTCATATTTATCTGAAAATATGAAGGATTCTCGTACAATGCTTGTATAAAAACAATCATTAAGATGTTAAAAAAAAATAAGATACCATTGCTTGCTTTATTTTTTCTGCTACGTCTTCCATGTTTAGTCTCCTGGTGGAACTCAACGGCAGTCCGCCTAATAATATATTTAAAATGGGCGGAGGATATTTCGAGTTCTTAAGAAGTCTTATTCCAGTTTCATAAGTAAAATATAACTCTGCCAGTTCATCGTAAGTAATATTCTTCCAAGGAATGGCGCCTTAACATGAAACAAACAAACAATCATGCATCATAAGCCAATAAATACCGTTAACAATTAAGATAATTTGGATATAAGACTTAATTTTGTAAAATACCATGTGCTTAGACGAACCGAATGTCAATATTTATTAAATATAAACAACAATAATGATCGATAAAATATGGTTTTCAGTAAGAGGAAGGTTTTTGTTATAAAAGCTCATACTTTGCCGTTATTCAACATACATTTTCAATAATAAAAGATATATTTACAATGCATTAATATTATATGATTTGAGGCACTAACTGGAAGTTATCTCATTGTTTTGCTATCCAGTGTGAGATTTTGTTTATCTTGTGGCAATAAAAGCTTAGCCGATTGCTTTGGGATTGGTCAAAGCATCAAAGCAGTTATATGCATCAAAATTATTTAGTTAAATATACGAGGCAGGTCCACAAAGTAATAGTACTCAATTTTTTTTAACTGAAAAGGTATTATCTTATGAAACGCTATTTTTCGACATAGTCGTTTTTCTTCTTAATGCAATGCCGAATGCCGAAGGATAAATTTACTGATACCTTCATCAAAAAAGTGTCGATATTTTGGCCAATTGTTTGGCGGTACTTTGGACCTTATTCGTTTCACAGTATTTATTGTTTCGTCCTGTGGCGTTTTACGGTCTTAAAAGACAGAGTCCATTGATTTTTTTGCTAAAACAATGGTTCTGATGGTGAGGAGAAATATTTCCACTGCATTGATCGTCTTTTCGTATCATTTTCCGTCACCGGTCACAATAGAGTTAAGATATTGTCTAAAAAGAGACATTCATTTCAATAATGCACTACAACAACATTTTACAAACAACTCCGTATTCTCCTCTCAACACCTTGGCCTTAAATGCAGTTTTGTCAAGTCCGTCGAAACCATAAACCACACAACATCAAAGCATTAGTACTCTTACTTTGTGGATATACCTCGTAATATCGATGATATCAGTGTACATATTTAAATTGCTAAAAAGTAATATTACATATAAAATTACATACGATTGCAACATTCCCAGAGTACTAGACATAATGAATACACATCTGTTTTTTTACACGGGTATACTAAGCCCCCACAGTCATCGAACAATTCAGGTGCTTGCCAACTGTAAAAATTATAAAGACTTTAATTTATATAATATTTCATTTTACATTTAGAAAAATATAGATATTTTTAATAAGATCTTACCGAAACGGTACGAACAGCAATCTAGATTCAATGTCTTGCGGAACACATTCGTCTTTGGTTAATGATTTTTTACACGTCTTGTTGTAATCATCGTTGGGAATATTCTGCAAATCTTAAATAAACCGACAAATATACTGATATTATTTGCGAAAGGAAATAAACGTCAACAAAGCTTATCAGTTAGTACCGAGAAAGTATGTAAATATTAATTTACATTCATCAAACAAACGAATGAAATAAAGCGCATATGCATAGCGAGTACCTTTCAAATTTTCATACTCTGGCTCGGAAGAATAGTTGAGTTTATAAGGATTGTGCACGACATTTTTATTATGACCGTCGTCTTTATTGATTATCTGAGAGCACAGTTCAAAGCCGCTGAGTTTAGCGACATCCTTCGTCGTCAATAATATCGTATGACTAGACACGGACGTGTGGATATAATTGTTGGATTTTAAATATAAAAGGGCGCTCGCTATGCCGTTGATGTACCGCAGCGACGTCTGACAAGATAGGATGTTTCCCTGAAAAGAGCATAAATTTAATAAATACATATATACGAGAATAACGTAAATGACGTAGTGAATTATTCAACCTCTTTGTGAATGTAATCGTTTAGGGTACCGATACTTTCTTCGTATATGCTTTGAATGTTGTTTTCGTGATTGTAGCACAGTCCCATCAGCAGTAATATGCTGGGATGGCGGATCTTACTGAAAATTATTAATAAATACATTAAATCATTTTAAATATGCCAATCTACGATCGTATTAAAATTATATTTCTTACGTTAGAACGTCAATATCTCTCGCGACGAATTCATCCAGGGAAATATCGAGTCCTGGCGTACACCATGATTTTGGATTTTGCTTAACAATAATGGGCATGCACATCCAAGACCCTCGGTTCCAATGAATATCATCTTTGTTGAACGACGACTCTATATGTTCACATTCGTATTTTATATCGGCGGCTTTTACGAATGGTATTCCGCGGAAGTGAATCTGATTGGAGTTGTAGTTTTTCTGACACATCTGAAAAATGTTTTCAACAATATATTATTGATAGAATTTATAAAAATATATCTGTTTTATTGCAATTTTTAAGATAAATATAGTTCAAGTATAAATTTCAAGTAAAATATTTTCAATAAGCTAATAAACAAGCATATTATTAATAACAGAAACGTGATAAGTGTAATATCAATTATTTATAATCAAGTGATGTGGAAATATACATTTTTTTAATATTATATGAACGTTTAGTTGTTAAATTATTGGAAAATGATTATACATAACATTGACATTGACACAAAACTATGTTTGTTCAATTTTTCATTACGACAACTGAATAACAGTCATCAAAAAAAAAAACAATGAATAATTATGTTGAAATCTTATAGTACAGGAGGCAGCGACATCATTTGTGTAATTATTCCTACAAAGATGATTCTTTCTCATTTTGTTATTGTATGTATACAAAATGGCAGACAAATCTGTTGTAGTGTAGGCGAAATGTTATCCCCATGCAATGGCGAATTAAATCTGCACAAATTAAGAGCGCCATTTCGTGGGGATAACATTTCTGACACCAATGAAGCGTAGTGGAGCGGGAGCGCTCTCAGGGCAGAGCCTCGTGGCGGGCGACGTCTCGACTAGCGCTTGGAAGCGCTCTGGCGAGGGCTCTGCCCTGATAGTCCCCCTACTGTATCACGTTACATTGGTGTCAGAAATGTTATCCCCACGCAATGGCGCCCATAATCAGTGTAGATTTAACCCTTTCCACTCGTAAGTCGATAACATTTAATTCACGCTACACTGTAAATAATTTTCGACGCAGTAGGCATCATTATTCTTTATTTTTAGGTATATATATTAGCACGCAGTAGACGCACTTTTGATCGTTTTATTCCCTCCCGGTGGGCCTCCTGGCAAAGAAGAGGACTTTAGACCATGAAGATCCCAAGAATCGCACATCGCACGAGCAGATATTGAATGGAAGCCTGGCAACAGAGATGGGACCAGTCTACCCAAAAGAGATGGACCCATCGACTTATACCGGTCATAAGTCGACGGAAGACCTGAAAACACGGAAAGACTACCTTTCGCCTGATGCAAGTGCTGACTGGACATGGCTGTTTCAGAGTTGGACATGTTGTTGTATCTAAAACAGATAGGCAAAGAAGCAACCACATCATGACACCACTGTCAGTCGGAGATGTCGGGTGGCTGAAACAAGCACTTGGGGTAGCTAAGCTCAAAAGTTGAGAACACGACCAACAACATGATGGTGAGCAAAGAAAACTGGAACTGGACCAGTTTACCTGTCCTCCCTTTCCTGTCTCGTGCAAGGGGAGGGTCCGCGTCGGCATCGTTATGTGCCGCATCCGTGATAGGGTGGAGGTGCGTCAATGCTTCCGATACCTCGGTTACGGACTTGTAGCGGTGAACTGCAGGGGTACTGACCGGCATTACCAGTGCACGAGATGCTGAGAGGGAGGTCACAAATCGGCTACAAGTAAGGCAACTGGAGCACGATGTGCACCGTGCAAGGATCAGTGCGCCAGGTGCGGGGTTTCTTCTTCCCTTTTGACTGAGGAGGCCCCCTTCGCCTTGACAGGAGAAAAGAAAGGAGGGCTAAAACCCTGAGCGTCGTGTCTGGCAAATGCCTACCAGTTGGGCCGGGAACAACAAGCTTTCGAGAGGATAACGCCAATAAGAGATTTTTGCTTCCTTTCTTTCTATGAATTCAATTTGGAACGCAGCGATCGATTTGTGAGACAACAATTAAAAAAGATTATCGATAATCATTGGATAAGCAAAGTAGACGCTATAGGAGGGGTTGCTTGAATTGAATAAAAACGGAATACTTAAAGAGCATAAAAACAACAAAGATCGATAACTAATAGGTGCAAAATTGAGAGACTTACATATTTAGAAAAACACGAACAACACTAGCACAATACTGAATAACAACCGAGAAAAACGTGTTGCAAGCATCTATCGCGCTTGAGTTTGAACGAACGTTTGGCTCTCGCAATGGACCACATCAGTCCCATTCTTCTCGGGATGACAAAGCGAATTAATCAATATTTTGGGAGATACGCTACAAAACATCGATACAATTGTGCAAAATCTAATTAAAAGCAATTGATTAGACGAGCATCGGAAGTCAACAATGAACATTTGACCCGGAGTGCCTCACCTGTTCTAATTTCAGCGCCACCGAGCCGAATGAAGTATCCACCGAATCAGATCCGCTGTATTCGGAATTCAACAGATTGTCCAAGTTTTTCAGCTCTTCTATGACGTGCCTGAGGCTCGGATCCCTTTCTCCGGGACTGGGTCCTCTGCTGTCGTGCTCGTCGATCTTCAGCTCTGATGTCCTGTCTGGGCTTGTGCGTTTTTCTTCTTTCAACGGAACGTTTAGGAAGTTGGTGGGTCGCTGGGGTTTGTCCACGTAGGGCAAAGAGGACCCTTTGAAGAAGTCCTTGGGCGGCGATGCAAGACTGTCGCATTCGTCGAATTCTACATGTTTGTCTCTTAAGAATCGCGGCGGTAGAAGATCGGGTGATGTGGATATTAAGCTGCCGCTTTTATCTGATTTTTGTTTGTTTGGCTTGTTCTTCTTTAGAGAGTTTCCACTGCCGGGCATGAAGATTTGGTTGCTGAAGAGGAATTGGATTTGGGGTACATTGGAAGAAGTCAAATCGGATCTTCCCGATCTTTGGCTATTGGAATCGGGCAGTGATCTTCTCTTTGGTTTTTGTTCCGATTGGGTTCTTCTGTCGTCTTTCTTACAATTTTTACCACTAAGTTCTGGCGTCGCTGGATGCAAAGGATGTCCATCTATTTTGTCACTGTGAAAAGTCATATTGGGTCCTAGGGATCTTCTTGCAATGAAATCGGCCAATGCTTGCTTGTATTCATCCGTTCTTATCGGATCATCCAGCTTGATTTTACCGGAAGATCTATCGCGGGAGGAGCTCAATTCGGTATCTGGAGACGCCACCATGACTGCGGTGTCACTGCTTCGACGATCGGATCGATCCCTGGAACAAAAAATTAACCAATTATATCCTTTTTCAACAGTCCGGTGAAGACTCAATGGGTACAATGGTGGGTTTTACAGCCCGTGACCGCTCCTCCGGTTCGTTGCTGTGAATTCTCACAGTAAAAAAGCGAAGAAAAACTCCCAAATCGGAGAACCGTCACTCTCACACATTTTTCTACCGAAGTTTGGTTTAGTGGCCTACTTATGGTAGACCGAGTCATCCGAGACGCTTTTTACGAGAAACAGAGCCTAAAAAGTGTCATTCGAATCCGACATAAAATCGTGCAATGAAAGTCTACTTTTGGATTGTTCCCTTTTAAACCGATTCAATGAAATCACAAAAAAAAAAATGATTCGAGAATTTAATAATTATAATTAATTAAATCCCTTCACTTTCCATGGAAGCGCTCCCACAGAAACATAAACGACAGATTTTAAAAGTATAAATCAAATACCATTAAAATGAATGAATTGACATGTGTGCGGGCTTGTGAGAAGCCGTTGGTTAATTCAGCTTATGGCAGATGCCAATATTGGTTCCAAAAATTTAAAATCAGGGAATATAAGCTCAAGTCCATAATCGAATCAGATCCAATCGAAGCACATACTGAGATCCTCATGGACCACTGTGTAAACATATTTAAAATTCATCGGCAAAATGAATAGGATGGGTGCTATGGAATAGGATGGGTGTCGCACGCCTTGACCGAACCGTCGACAACACAAAACAATGGTTCCTTTTTGAATAGCCTTGTAACTGGTGATTAGAAATGGCTTAATTGCATCACTCATCGTAGCATGTGCGGGCATACTCTTAAACGAGTTCTTGAAAATTAAAAAAAAACTTACTATAATATTTTTCAACACGATGATAAATATCACATATCTTCGACACACAAAGTGTTAAAATGGTCAAAGAGTTGAATATCAATTTTATGCGAAATAAAAAAAAAGAATTTAAAATTTAACCACTTGCATGAAAATCGATTTTATCTTTCAAATTCCCCATTTGATTCGATCAATCCTGCGTTTAAATCTATTAATTCCCATGGACCTCGTTGAAAGTTTCTGATATATACCATGACCGATTGCTCGTATAACACATTTTCTGCGGGAAGCTCGGATCTCATTCCTCAGACCGTAATCTCACTGTATGAAAAACTAATTGCGATTGTAACAGTGATCACAATCCTGTTTATTTCAATATATTTGTATTTTGGGCGACATCTAACACATCACTCAATAAGTTCGTAGGATGGCCCCCGCTATTGACAAATTCATATGATGTTTAGAAAGAACCAACTTTCAAATAAAACGTATCGAAATATGTTAATAAATCTGACGTTTAGTTCACAAGACGACACTTGTTCCAGAAAATATAAAAAAATCTCACAAAATAATTGAAGTTACGTGACCTTAAAGATATCAGAACGCAGTGTATTCATAATTTTGCATCAAAATGTATCCATGAGAAAACTCTGTTCAAAATGGGTATCGCGTTTGCTCGCAGTCGATCAAAAACAACAACGCGTCCACAATTCGGAGCGCTGTTTAAAGCTGTACAAAAATAAAAGCATGTTGCACTGAATGCATTTTGACTGCTGATGGCGTCATCTCAGAAAGATGATTATAATTTTGAAATGCATGAAAATATTAATATGAAATGTGGCGATAAAAACATCTGTGGTCTTATTGGTATTGGGCATCTATTGCAAGGTGGCTTCGGAGAATCTGTGCATTACTCATGTGAGGTTGTGGACAAATGATGAGCTCATGAATTACAGTTTAAGGCAGTCGAATTTGAAAGCAATAGAATTCCATCGGAAAAAATGGCTCGCATGAGTGACGAATAGCAGATGACCTCACCAGTGGTCTTTTTCTAAATCAATACCAGTGGATGGCTTGGATTTTGGGATGATACCATTATCGAGCAAACGTGTCTTTAACCCTCTTGTTCCTGGTGATCTTGTATATCGATAAATTAACCTTAACACTATTGATATGGTCGGGTTCCATAATAGTGTTTAAAGTAGTTTTAAGTATTTAATTGATTTATGTGGTGGATTTAGAAATAAAAGCATGCCATTGAAAATGAAGCGCTTATTTAGAAGAATATTTAGACGTGTAGACCTTTACAGCACGATCTGTCCATCGATATACGAGTGTATGATGAGACGCAAGACATTTATCTCTGTCTCCGATTTTCGCATTCAATGTGTGAGAATGCTTTTTGTATCACTCCAGTTTGAACGCACGGCGAAGATAAATAGCCGCCCCCTTTATAGAGGTAAAATTAAGATTTCCGTTGTATGCTGCGAGTCATTATCGAGGCTGTGGAGCCCTATCGATACTACTGAAGTTTTTCTGATTTACATTATATAAACACTGACTGAAACAAAAATTAGCTTCGTAGAAATGGGTTCAAAATTTCGGTTGTTTAGCTAGGGTACAGTTTTTCTGTTCGGTATTAAAATGGTTAAGCATGTTGCAGCTTTTTAGCCGGTGGTCTGATGATCACCGCATGGATCTTCAAAGACAATCTAGTCTTTTGATCATAAGACTGAGACAAAGACGGAAGAATCAGCGTGAGAAAAGATGGACCAGGTTCTGTTAGATTGGGGAGACACGCCGTTTACACCCGAGATGATTAAAAAAAAACGTCGCAAAAAATCTCACGACGATCCCAATTCGGCACGATGAGGTCTTTGAACGTATATTGCGAAAATATCAAACTTCGACCCGCTCAAATGCGATTATTACCAGTGGATGCTGCTGCCGAAAAAAAGCAAAGTCCACAACTTAAGTCATAAAATCGAAGGAGTTTGCATATTTTAGCATAATGGCGTGGACAGTCGCAATGATTCGATCTTGGGATTGTATTTCATTGCAAAAATTGTTGAAAAATTGCAACATTGTGCTGCAATGGAATGGTTTTCATTTGAGCGTGCGGTTTTCACTGATCCGTGCCACATCGTACGCCTACCGGAGACGGCAAATCTTGATGATTCGCTCGAAAAGAAAAGCTTCAGCGAGCATGAAAAAATGGAATCAAGACCTGAACAAGGTCTCGCGATGGTAAAAAATCGGCTACTCCATCGTCGATAGCACGAATCCAAACAAATGACCCAGAGTTGAACGACTGACTTCCTAGCGAATTGCAGACGGACACACGTGGAGGTTGAAGTGTTGGGTCATCCATCGTCGCGCACCATTCTTGTGCTCCTCATGGCCGACCTTCGTGTCTGCTGCGGCATCCGTGCCAAAAAAAGTTTTGGATTTGAGTGTAAATCGTATTATTTATCGAACGGCGGCAATTAAAATGAATGGACGATCGAGAAGGCAGATCAGCATGAGGAGCAGAAGAAAGAGTCGCGGATGTGACGGGCGCACAATGGACAATCAATGACATTCGGAAGCGGCGACCATTGAAAAATAAATGATGATGATGATGATGGAGACGAAAAATACTCGTCGGACAACCATTACGTATAGACATATTTGCTTTGATAATTAGCTAATTGTTGCAAAACTGCGGTAGTCTTTCAATTACGTCGAAACGTAAGAATAGAAGAATATCAATCGACAAATTTAACGAGCATTTTTAAACACTGGGTTAACCGCATCGGTCAATTTGACGGAATTTGAACGTTATTCAACTAACTGAAGTCTTCTTTCTGAATACTCGAATAAGCATTTATCTCCGAAAATGCTGCATAAAGCCCTAAAAGCGTGGCCACAAGGTCTGTGTATCCAACCGGTCCGCTTTTCAGACCGCTGACATGGCGTATGGACGCCTCGCGATCGGACGCCATACCTGAATATGACTACAGAACGATTACGAACTCTCATTACTCACAAATGTTCATTCTTACTATTCAACAAAAAAACATACTCTATTGAATATTTTAACCGTCATAAAATTTAAGTATAATTAACTGAAATCGCTATCGTCGGATAAGCTATATAAGATCTTTCGACAAAGATAAGGCGAC
The DNA here is from genome assembly GCA_008973525.1 of Stenopsyche tienmushanensis. Lineage (NCBI taxonomy): Eukaryota > Metazoa > Arthropoda > Insecta > Trichoptera > Stenopsychidae > Stenopsyche > Stenopsyche tienmushanensis. Next base: position 998,307 of record WACJ01000519.1, read on the forward strand.
TTTCGTTCGTGTTGTCTTGAGAGCAGGCGTTTGTTTGATAATTAAGATACTCGCATCATTCTTATCGTTGACCAATTTTATTAATCCCCCTTGACTGTTCAGGAGTGGCGTTATTAGCCGAGTATCAGCACTTTTTTGCAAAATCTACTTCTTCAGAAGTAAACTGGCAGGCTTGCGTGGTACACAAGGAAGATACCATGCAAATTGAACGAACGAATATTGTGGATTTTTAGCATTTTCCGCAAGTATTGACAATAACGTTATATCGCCGTCCGACGTTAAGAGTTACAGAAGCTAATGTCTTCGCCATGATGTTAATTTCATTGTTTTTTTTTTGACGTGTGAAGGCAATGGTTCATGAGATAAGCCTTGGGTAAAATCTTCAGCAAAACTATCAAAGAACCTTTGGATCAAAGAAGTTAATCGCGTCTTTGAGTATTTTCTTGACCCAAAAATCCAAGTCTGTCATTCCGAACTTAGAAAATCGAGCATCGAAGCGAGGTTTGTTTATGTTTTTAGCAACACCATAGTTCTCAAGGCCCCCATGGCATTTCTCCACGCTCGTTACATAACGCAGCTCCGGACAACAATTGAAAAATGCTTCAACATTCCTTGGCACATCCGACGTCCAGATCGGCGATGGTCATTTGCGCGCCGGCCTGACCTTCGGGCTTCCATCGTTAAATCATTTTCGAGAATGGACGCCATTCGTTCATTCATTTCGTTTCCTGTAATTAGCCTTCGCTCCATATACTTATCAAAACCCATCGAATATAGACAAATTCGACGGCAAACCAGTTCTCTAGGCGCTTCGATAATCGGACAGATCCAAAACGATTCCTCCTCTTGTCCGTGACCGGTTAATTTTTAATGGGCCCGAAAGACGAACTCGATGGGAATGAATCGAAATGATTGGTGTTATGGAATTCAGAAGAGAAGTCCGTAACAAAACGAGCAGGTACTGCTGCACTTGCCTCGCTGTAAAACCATCGAGCGTGCTTCCGGTGGCTGCTGCTCTGTGGCCACAATGGAGACACCCAGACGGGAACAAGACTACCAGCGATGCCCTCATTATCGACAGAAACTGTTTTCAAAACTGCCCAACAAGAGACATGAATATGCATACATGGAAGCTGCAGACCGTCCAAAATACAGTTGACTGGGAACGATACCATAATCTAGTCCATGTTTGTTTTATTTAGATGGCAAACAGATTCTTATCGTGCTTTCATGTCATATTTGATGAAATGTCTGAAAACATATCATGGTTCGGAGCGGCAGCTGATGGAAGAAGCATGTTTAAACCATTTGCGGTCCTTAAAAATACATGTACAAAGAAAATCGTACAAAAAGAAATCGCACAAAAAAAGCTATGATTTTAAAAACCGCATAACTTTGAAACAGCCATATAAAATATATCCAAAATCGCACAAAAAAAGTTTATAAAAAAAACTTTGACGTCAAATCCCATCATGCGTCAGCAGATAATACTTGCTTCGTTCGTTATTCCAGACGTGTGCGTCAACCAGTTAAATTTTTTTATTATGGTAGGACTGACCAAGTTGCCGCGTCCCTCAAATAGATATAACTCGGTAAGTAGTTGGAATTTTGGAAATTCCTTTGGAGAATGTATTTTTAAAAGTCGAAAAATTGGAAAAATGCAAAAAAAAACGAAATCAATTTTTTTCATAATTCTAAATTAGAATAAAGTGGTGGGTATATTCAGCATATTTTTTTTCCAAATTTCGGTTAGTGTTGATGATTTATTTCGTATTTTATCCAAAATATCTCCATACGTACTCTTTGCGAAATTAAAAAAAATGTTTCAAAAAACCGCATAACTTCGAAATCGCACAAAAAGAGGTTTGATTGTACACGTTTGTAAAATTTAAGGTCATACTGATTTATGTACATTTGTATATTTGTACTATAATCATCATTATTGATAACATCTTCCCATAGTGTTCTAGTATTGGTGCAGTCAACCCTTCTATAGCTGCGAGATACGGACCACGCTATAGAAAGATAGGCGCCTTGAAATGGCCTTATTATCCGAGTATCAAAAATTAAAAAAAAGTTTTTTTTAAATAATATTTTTCAGGCACGGTTAATCTTGCAAACCGGATAATCCGCACCCGAGAGTAACTGTCTAATATATTTATAAATATATATATGTTTTACAAAATGTTATATTAACCTTTCCCCACCGGTGATGTATTTACTACACCTCGACTCTAATAATGGTAATATCGATATGAAATATAATAGATACGGGTTTCAGATTTTTTGTATTCCTTCATAATATAATTACGAATCACATCAATGTATTATAGTATATAAGTATTCATCTGCAGCGACGGAAATAAATAATTTGTCGGGAAATCGGGAATTTTGCGAGTTTCAGTTCGTGTCTCAGCAGAAAGGAATTTTATCAGTATGTTATACGAAAATGGGGGCTAACGCGGTCATCAACTCGAACTAGAATTTGAATATGTGATGACGATACCTCCAACTAGTGTGGAGGCTGAGGGTGCATTTTCAGCAGCAAGACTTTTTAGTAATATTTGATCAAATTTATCAATGTTATTTCTTAATCTATTATAAATCCCAGGATCGAAATTTTGGCTCAGGATTGGATTCCCTTCGATATGAGGATATGACTTGAATTGTTAGAGATAAATATTACAAATGCAATAGAAATATCGATAGGTTGAAATTAAAAAATAAGATTGTCGCTTGAAGGGTCAAAATATATTAACACGAATTTAAAATCAGTCAGCACAACATTGAACTTGTGACAATACACCTCGACGTCGACGGACATTTGTCAATGTTGCAACATCCATTGTAAGGAACACATTCGGATGTTAACTCGCCTGAAGGCTTTGTGTGATGATCACATCACGATCACGGCTTAAAAACCTCCAAAACAAATAGGCACACGCCGATGAACCGTCGGTACGATTCTGCGCGTATGGGCTATGAATTTAAGATGGGGTCGATAAAGCAGCGCTCTGCAACGGTCCATTGCCGGCATTTAATTAAATCAGCAATTCTCAAACGGATTGCTGCAATCAGCGAAAATTGTTTCCCGTTCATTCGATCGAATGTTCCCACGAGCGCATATGAAACTGCACTGTGTGAATTATGAAATCTCAGACCACCCGCCGAAGGCGTGTTAATCGCAATTCGATATAAATTTATGAAGCGAACCGACTATAAATCTGTAAAAACATTCTGCATTAACATATTAGCTGGGAAAACAGTACGAAATCGCAATTCACATGGCGGTGTTATTAAGCCGTTTAATTGTTGTACGTCAAGTCGATCGTAAAAATAACGGAGATAAATTCAGATGCTGAATAAAATTCAACGCTAAACGGGGCAATAACGGCGCTGTTCGACAGCGAAAGTTGATAAATTCGTAAATATAGCGGATTTTTCGCCCGCGCGAAGAGCACGCCCCGCCAACGATGGGTCAAAACGGCTCGCATCGACGCGCAGCCATACGATGATTCAGGTACGAAACCGCAAAAGAGCATATTATTATTGAAGATGTGTGATTCATAGAGTCCTAGGTAAAGTGAAACATCTCCGAAGCAAGTAGACCGATGTAATAAGAGTGGAACGGCAGGTGTTAAAAGCGCAGGGATCGACAACGGCCGGTGGAACGACTTCGATTTAATATCGATCGATCCAATGGGATGATACATTGGCGATTGAACGATACGCCGTATGAAATATTGACTATTATTAGGGAGGGGCCGCCTCAAAGTATTCGAATATTCATCGGGTGTGTGAATAAATCCCTGCCGTTTTGTTCACGTCGAAAAAACGACGCGTCTTTTGAGACTATCCAAGAATCGAGCCATTTTTTATTATCTTTATAAGAATTGAACTAGGCAATAAATCACCTTCTTTTTATATCATTTCCACCGGTGTCAGATGTTTCGAAACTTTATTGTTCTATCAACTCTCAATGATTGCACTATTGCATCTTCATTAACGTCATTATTTTTGAAGATCTCCACAAGGATTCTATGCGTTTCGGCTGTAGATTTTTTTTTAATAAAGTAATTTAGAAAAAATTTCCACGAAAACGAATTACTTGGCACAATTCGACACTACAAAAAAAATCTAATTTACACTTTAACCGGTTGACGCACACGTCTGGAATAACAATTTTCGCAATTTATGAACGCAAAAATGGAGTTAAACCATCGCTAAAACACACAATTATTATTGTTTTGAATCAATGAGTGAGAGTTTTTGAGCCGCTTAAGTTTGTTTTCGTTGTGAGATAAGATTTAAGTGTCCACTATGTATGCATACACTTATTTGGCGCAAAAAGTAAGTATTATTTTCTGACGCATGACGGGATTCGACGGCTGTGTGCGTTAAAGTGTTAGCGGAATGATGCACACTACTTTCAAAGCTGGGTTATAGTATGTACTTCAATATATAGATGTGTCACCACTTAAACTATACGCACACGATTGCTTTGCCACCGTGTGATGATAAAACGGCGGGAACTTATTCACACACCTAATAGTAAAAAGCGTTAAAATATATACAATTACCTTCGTCAATCAAAACATTCCCATATTCAACCACATGCAAAAAAAAAATTAATAGTCAATTCGGTCTTAGGGTTTAAAATTGGAGGTTCTTTCCCAGAATGCCATTGACATTTTCATCATATACAGGATGCGGCAGGGAAACTTCTTTATTTGAAACGCGCGGTAGGGTGGCACGCATTCTAAATAACTGGACTCAGCGTTTACTGTTATGTGGGTTTAGTAACGGTCATGCAGTGGACGACGGAGGAGCGCGCGTTCGCCTAAGAGGCGTACTTTTCAAGCGACCGTTTAATCATCGCCACGCATTCAGGAATCACTTCAATATCACATCCTGGTCGGAAATCGATTTTTTTATGGGTGGATACCTGGACTATCTGAAATCCCTAGTTTACACCGACCGTCTGAGAGCCCTGGCTCAATCGATATGTTGGAAAGAGTCAAATTTCGACTATCTTCTAGTCTTTCATTTATAACATTATTTGTATTATTCATTTTTAAAATAAGGTAGTTTCCCTGTCGCACCCTGTATTATTGTACATGCTTGGTTTTAGTTGTGTTTAGTAAAGGCGTGCTGTACCCATCTTACCCCATAACAACCATCCTATTTATAACACCCATCCTATTAATTTTGGCGATAGTCTCAATAGGTCTTTGCGATAACTCCTCGAATGTTTGTTGTGGATCTGAACTCGATTATGGATTTAAGTGCGACAAAAACCATTTCCGACTCCGAAACCTGGATTGACGACCCGCAAGATTATTTTGTGCGTTTGATGGGATATTCAAGGAATTATTCATTATAATTTATATTATTTTTCATTATCTGGCAAAACAATAACTGCAGATGTGTACTGTCAGCAATTGAAAAGTTTGAATAAAAAAATGAGTGTCAAACGTAGGGAATTAATCAGGAACAATAAAGTGATTCTGCAAGACGACATAAAGCGAAGATCTGAGAATCAAAATAGGAAGAACTTCCACACCGTTAAAATTCACCAGACCTGACTCCAATGGATTATCATCTTTTTTGATCATTGGCACATTCTCTTTAGAAACGCAACTGAAGTCGAAAAAATCATATTTGTATACATTTCGACTCAAAACAATAAGAAGAAGAAGAAGAAATAGTGGGTAGTAATGAAGGATATTGTTTTGTAAGATTTTGTAAATAAAAATGAAAAAATACATCAATTCTTTAATTGTTAAACAATCGGCAAAGAGTTTTCGATCCACCTAAAAGTTGACAAACGAACACGAGCAAAACGTCGTGACGTACGACACCAGAGTTGTAATACGACTTGCGACACTTGCGAAAAATATAATTTTTTGTGCACTTTCTTGTCCATTAACTTTGCGCAACGATATTTCATTCAATGTGAAAACCCACAGTTTTCGCTACAAAATAGATATGGATTTTGGCATGGTACGCTATTTAAGTTCTCGATTCTTTTCATTTTTCTCCGTACCAATGCCCAAATTTGGTACCGCTACTCGATCTCCGGCTGTGTGTCTTTTTCAGGCAATTATGAAGAGCGTTGGATTCCATCTGGGGTTACTCGAGTATAAAAATTGTCCGCAATTATTGCTTAGTCATTTTGCTTTTTGTTCGTGTTTACCGTAAATTCCAGCAAAATGTACAGCAAAAATGTTTGCCTCGCCAAGAATAATGTCACGGGGAGGAAGTGCAGTGCAACACCAGGTGCATTTCGATCCTTGTCTATGTTGACAACGACTTTTATCAGCCAATCCAATGGGATTTTGCTTGGATCTTTCCAACAACAATACCTTGCAACACCATTGTCGTTCGATGGGAATTGTTTGCGATTTGTGCCCCATAAAATAACGTGGACAAGCAACAAACATACCCATTTCAGTCGTGAAAATATTTGTGTAAATGATACACCCTCGCATGATCCAATCGTTTAATTAACAAAGGTGTGTCTGGTCGATTTGCTGCACAATAAACCTTTTCACTAAGGTTTTTCCATATAAATGGCGCAGTGTGATATCAAAACGACCACATTTTCATTGCAAGCCTCTCGCAACATCATCGACGCAAATAAACCATACGAAAGCGACAAACTTCGAAAGATACGCCGAAACAGGTGTGGTTGACTCAATCGATCTGTTTAAAAAATAGGGGATATTCGAAGCAGCTACAGGGAGAAATTCGTCCGTTGTTGTCGAAAGGGGGAGAACATTAGGGCAAATAAACCCTGATCGAAATGTAGATATTTTAATGGCATAATTACAGCAGTATCGTGAAATTGGACGAAGCATCTGGTTCGTCCAATTCCAACCCTGAATCGTCTGTATATTCGAATGAAGCACGCGATAATAAAATAAGTAGATGATATAACAATGGATTTAACTTTGGATGGTTCTAATCTTCCGGCTATATGAAGCATTCCATGGATAAAAAAGATGGACAATATCGAATATCGAAAAAATAATGATACATTTGCTCAGTGTTACAAGCTAGAAATGTCTCAATTTTTACTAATCAAATGATATTATTAGGCGTATTGAAAAGTATTCGCGTATTTTGAGACCTTACGTTAACAGATGTTTTTATGGTTAAGGGTAAAATGTCCAGAAACAAACGAAGCCTATATCCGGTATTGTATGCCGCTTTTTAATTTGGGTTGGAATGCTAAAAAAACCAGTAACACTCTGGCTGGTAGCATAAATTGAAGTGCATCTAACACATGTGAATAATTTAATATTTGTATTCTAGACTATCATTATGACAGTCTGGCGACTGAGTGTTATTGGGTTTGGGAGGGTAGGGGGTTGCCAGACTATTACCAACTTGTTAAGATAGTACCAGACTGTTTTAAACTTGCTGAAGCTAACCAGAAAATGATGCCAATTTTAAAAAGTTGAAATAAATTATTTTTAATACCTTATAGATAGATGTTGTTTACACGTTGCCTTAACAACACTTATATATGATTGTTCATTTTACTCATTGATTGTTGATTTTGGTAGCCAGGCAACTTGCTGCTGAAAATGCACCCTCAGCCTCCACACTCGTCGGAGGTATCGCCATCAGATATTTAAATGCTAGTTCGAGTTGATGATCGCATAAGCCCCAATTTTCATATAGCACTATCGAAAATGTGACCTTTTTGTTGAGACACAGACTAAAACTCGCAAAATCCCGATTTCCCGACAAATTATTTATTTCCGTCGCTGCAGATGAATACTTATATATCATAATACTTTGATGTGATTCGTAATTATATTACGGAGGAATACAAAAATTCTGAAGCCCGTATCTATTATATTTCATATCGATATTCTCATTATTAGAGTCGAGGTGTAGTAAATACATCACCGGTAGGGAAAGGTTAATATAACAATTTGAAAAACATTTACATGTATACATAGATTAGACAATTATAGTCCCTAGGCGTCGCCTAAGCTCACCAATCAGTAGTTACGCCACTGTTTCCAAGCGTCCAGATTTTTGCGGGAATGTCTCGATTTAGTAGCCTTCATCCTGCTGGTGAGGTGTACGATTTCTGTTAGATAAAAAATTCAATTCCGAATTTTTCAGGATAACGTTTACTAATCCCGGGATTCATGAGCACTTAAAACTGTCCGGGATCCCGGGATTGGATTCTATAGTCATAATGATAGTCCGGAAACACGCCAGAACACAACTATTAAATTATTCACATTTGTTAGATGAACTTCAATTTTTGCTGCCAGCTCTTGGTATATAAGGGCACCCTAATTGAGTCAGATCTATGGCAGAAAATGCAGCTGAAGTGGAAATAAAGCACATTGTGTATAAATGCGAGTATGGCTTGCGAACATGTATTGTACGCCGATGCGCTGATACGCCGACCCTGATGCATGACGGTATAAATATATCGTTCTGTTGTGTCGATCAATCAATTAATAATTAGACACGTTATCTAAGTATAAAAGAAAGAAAGGGGGTGAGCAGTTGAAATGGGGATAAAGTGGGAAGCGACTTCTGGAGGAAAATCGCGGTGGAAATGCCGCGTAATAGTAAAATCGCAATAGGAAACTGCACATTACGAGGGGGGCCCGAATGTTAGAATTTGTCCCAAGCCAAAAAACCAGATGGGTCCAAGGGGTCTCAAATTTAAATTGCGTTTGGGTCTCTCAATTACCAAATCCGCCACTGCATACATCTTGCTCACACATTAGCGCAATCAATTAAGAGAGAGGAAGATACCAAACAAACTTTCGGTCATCCAAAAAACCATAGTAGAGAAAGCGTTTAAGTTAGGATTCGGCACGATGGTGTCAGAAGTTGGCGAAACTGGATCTATTGCGAGGATCAGTGGATACTTGAGTTTCATTGGTGTTGTTTTTCATGAATCACACTCCAAATTGCTCCCTACAGTGACGAGTTTCCAGGCGCACACCCGGGCTTTATAAATTCAGGGGATTTAAAGATCATTGGACATTATTGTAGTGGAAGCCTAGTAAAAGTAAAAGTAGCCAAATTTAAAGTGGGTGGGGAGGGCTGGAGAAGAAAAATGATGGATTGCGCTTTGGAATTTGCCATAATAATTTTCCGGGCTACAATTTGAGCCACGCGTATCGAAGCCCTAGCCACTTTGTATCGAAAGTAGACGATGTTAATTTGACAATAATCAACGTAAACTATTTGTGGACAAAAAAGCAGCTTTGTAGATTTTAATTCAACGCCGGTATTTCGGTGCAATATTTAAAAAATATTTTGGGATTCATATAAGACTCTTTTTTCATTCCAACGGGATTCAATTTCATCTCGCAGTGCTTTGTATTTATATGAATAAAATGTATTATTTTATAACAGAGATGAGATTTGGCGGCCATCGGATGCAAAAAGGGAAATCCCATTGTGCCAAAATGGCCGTCGATTTGAAGGTTTCCGCAACCATAATCCGTAGAAATTATATAATTCGATTTACAGTATTTAATTGCGACTCGAATTAATTAGAACAACGCAAACATTCGCACAAGTCTTTGTTTCGAACAAAATGATATGTGCACAGAATTAGAATTGTTACCAATACGGACGATAATAAACACGTTTCTCGTAGATCCGAAAGCGATAACATTCAAATTATAATTTCATTGATTTTCATGTCCCGCAATAATTCGACTTAATTATGAAAATACGGGAGAAAACTCGAATGACCGCTCAGAACGATATGCTATCCGTTCTAAGCATCCATTAATGGAATATTGTTGTGCATAAACAATTATCGGTTTGCTTTGTTTTTGTACATTTAATGAGGTTTTATATTACCGCATAAAATTGCGGGGCGAATAAAACGGCCGTTTTTAAATGATTCAGTTGATCGCTTAAAATCGTTTTAGGGCCAATTATTTTGAGCGTCGAAATGCGCCCGGCGCGAAAATGTCAAAATATATTGAAGCTTTTCTAACCTCTTAAGCCATTTGAACACCTTCATAACTGACGAATTTAACAAATAACACTAATTCAGCCGCGCTGTCCTTTGCGAATTAGACGTGGCCGATGACTGACATTTTCAAAAGTTGCGCGTTTAACGCGGGAACGAACGACGACAACCGACCACCGACGCAGCCGACGCTGAACTAGAGACGTCAAAAACGCTAATGAGCAGGTGCTCAAACTACTGCCCATGAATAATAGCGTTATGGCCTAATCGCGCCGGTAGAGGGCATCAAACGTCAATTTTCAAAACGTCAAACAAATGAATTACACGTAATTATTTAAAATATAATCGAGTTAACAAATAATGCATGCACAATGAAAATTACAACTTACCGACGGCTCTCATAAAAAATGCATTCTTTAAGCATCATCGGTTTGATCACATATTTTACGATTTGTCGCGCCGCGTATGATGATAGGTTATGTATAATAATACTAATCAAGAAAAAATAGCTGGAAAAGCACCATATAGACATGTAGACGAAAAAATCACACATAACGACTATAAGATTTAATGTTTAAGGCGATTTATACGATCTTAGTAACTCTGAAAATTTACAATACAAAAAAGAAGAAGATCAACAACGAACTAATTTTGGACAGTTCACCATCTCTCCCGCATAAAAAAAATTTAGTAAAATTAAATATTTAATTATTTTTGTATTTATATAGCATTTATGAATTTCCGTTATAGGTAAACGCTTTGTATGCCCAAATGTTATTAGTTGCGTTCTGACTGTTGCCGTGGCGTGTCATAAATTCAGACTTTTTAAATTTAATTATAAATATTAAAAATAATTTATACACAATAATGAAATAAGTTTTATTAATATAAGCAAAATATAATATATAATTTTAATAGCATTTGATTAATTTTAATTATAGATTATATCAAACAGCATGTTTATATTAGTAAAATCAAAAAATATAATTGTTACAATTCATGTATGATCTGCTTAAATCGAATTTAAAAGTGCCCTCTATAAAATTTCATGTGAGTTTTTATTAAAATGGTTTGGTTATTGGATATTAAATTATTTTATTCGTATGCATAACATCGTAATTTATTCAATAGGTGTTGGTAGTAATCAAACTCGATTATAGATGGCAGTATTTAAATATCCAAATTAATCTTTTCAATGCGCGATGCATCTATTAACACTTTATAATCCGTGTCGTTATATTAGCTTGAAAAAATAATGTCATCTGTCGGTAAAATATAGCAAATTGTATACATTTTTTTTTTAAAATAAATACGTTATTGATTTTTTTTACAAATACATCGTAGAATACGTTCAAATAAAAATATAACATTATATATAAATTAAATCTGTTTGTATCACTGTTTTGCTTGGTACGATTGCTGGTCTTTCTATTATCTTACAATTTATGAATGTTTAAAACTAATTACATCGGTTTAGGATCTCGATAGACGTCTTTATTTTGTTTATGTTATTTAATCTACATTCCCTAATATCAATAATATAGTGAGCATTCCTTATTCTGAGCAGATTCAAGAGTTTTTTGTGTTATGGTTTTTTAACTTATTTTGGGCTTTATTTTTAAATTCTACCGTATTTTCCAACCCCAAAAATATGGCTAAGCGTGATAATACCTTTCTAGAAGAAATCTGCGAAGACAACTTATCAGATTATCAATTTAGATTGTATGTTTTACTTAAATTGTCGTATTTTAACAAATAGTAAATAAGGTATCAAAATACGCGAATACTTTTCGATATACCTAATATTATATTAGCGAATAGCGTGCAGAAAGCCGATAGAAGATTAATGTGTTAGTAGTTCTTCAAATAGACGATTGGCCCATCGCCAGGAGGCTTTATAAATACCAAACAACTTCGAAGCTCACACAGCATTCCTAAAGATCATACACCGGTGTAAATATTGATGAACATCGGTTGTTTACGATTGGGATAAGGCTAAATAATCGGGGATGTCCCTCTCCTAATAGGATGGCAGACTTGCTTTTCCCCATGCGTGTACATATGACCAATTTCGCTATGAATATTTGAATATTTCATACGAGCCCGGCCCGCGGGGGATATTTTTGCTGACCTCCGTTGAATAAATATCATTAAATCGCAGAAATCCAACCTCGCAGAAATCCCATCGGATAGCGCTTAAGTTATTTAAAAGACGGGATGGAATTTCAAATGGACGTCCCGATGTGCGTTCGTCTTTCGGCGGAGGATCCTTCTTTTTCCCGTATGAAAATCGGACGGTTGCGTCACAACGCGAGTGTTGTTTGGGCGTTGGAATGAAATTTATCGGTAGTTGGGGGGTTGGCTCGGGGGCGTGCTCTCTTTCTGCATATAAAGAAGTTCTTTCTAAATGTTAAATAATTTTATTAAAGATCAAAGTTCAAACTGGATGAACGCCACGGGTGAACTTTAATTGCAAAAATCTCAAAAGACCACCGATTAAATTGAGCATTCTTGGGATGCTAATGGATTTTCAGCGCATTCAATGAATGATTGGACGTTGCAAGAGATGGACAATTTAATTGAAATCGGGTTGCCAAACTTATATTGTAGTGGTTTGGACATATGGGACGTGGTTAGCCTGAAACAAAACATGGATACAGTCTGGCGACTCTCAACAATGCATATAGGATCTCAAAGACATATTTGTATAATATGTTCTGCATGTAATAAACATGACTTTTTAACGCAATTAAAAGTAAAAGAATGAATTTATTATATAAAAAATGCATCTTTTTAACATGAGGCATTCCCACGGAAGCACAGACGATGCCATTATGATTTGTTTAATAAACTAAATATGAATTATTTTCGTCATATTTAGAAATTGGTTCTTAAACGTATTCTATCTCAAGTGAACAATAGCTAAATAGATGATACGAGTGTAGTCCCAGAACTATCTGACCTATTGTTGGCAAATATTTTACCATTGAGCCATTTTTTCAAGTTTGGTCGAATTTCGTCCATTTGCTTATTAAACGCTGCTGAAGTAGCCGAAGGTTTTTTTTGCGGGAAATCTTCAAAAGACATCACCATTCTGGTGGTAGTGTGGGATTTCTACCCCCTAAAACCCCCCTTCTCTTCAGCTGCCATTTGGCTACTAGCTTAGTATGGCAGCGATGTGTCCCTCTTGGGCTTTTTTGTTGTGTCAATTCAGTGGGGATTCACTGGTCTTTATATTCGCCTTCGTTCAACGTCCTCTCGTCCCGAAGGGATCATGTTTTTGAGCGAGAGCGAGTTTGCTCCCAGTTCCTCACTTAGGGTATCCCTTTCAACGCTTCACATTGGGCAGACGAATGTCGTGTATGCGGCATCATCATTGCCAGATCCACAGTGATGACATTCCGGGCCTGTTTCTTTTCCTATTTTCTTAAGGTAGCCGTCATAGCAGCCATGCCTTAAGATGAGAATCTGGGTCAGGTGGTAACACATTTGGTCATGTTGTCTGGCCATCCACAATTCCAGGTTTGGTTTTAGTTCATATGTCCATCGACCTTTCATGGAGTTATTCCATCGAGGCTGCCACACTATCATGTTAGTTTCTTTGGCCGCCTTCCTTGTTGCTCTTTTTTTTGAGAGCCTGTCTTTCTTGGGCGAGCAGGTCAATTGGCGGTATGGCAGTCAGTACCAGAATAGCGTCTTCCGATACTGTGCGGTATGCAGCAGTCATCTGATCCCACTTCTGCGCTTTACCCTAGCCATGTTGAGCCTTTCAACTTGTAGTGAAAGGCGATACTACTAGCCTAAAAAGTTTAGTGCACACAGGGGAGAATGGTTTTTCGCTGCTAAAATAACCGAACCAATATGTTTATCATGGAGAAAGGGGGAGCCCTAATCTACTGCAGTTGAACTCGTGGTAACCTCGCGTAGTAGTTCCATTGCATTTTAGCGTAACCTCTTATTTACTCCTCCATCGCAACTTCGGGTGCACGTGGTCTGATCTCGAAGTGTCCATCCGAATATCCATTTATGGACGCCGACTACGTTCTGCGGACATATTCGGGCACGACGCCCGATCGCGAGGCACTCATTCGTCGTATCAGTGGTCCGAAAAGCGGACTGGTTGTGCACACAGATCTTACGGCTACACTCACCGCTTTTATGGCATACCCTGGGATTTTTATGATCTCATCATATCATCCGTGACTTCATATCATGAGTTTCACTTAAGAATACTCACCCAGTGAAACCACTTGGATGAATATATCGAAGGGAACTTTTCCGACAATCTCGATGGCGAATGTGGATGGTTTTTAAATACTGAGCACTTTTCTCGGAAAATAGTAGAATAATATTGATTTTACTACTGACTATTGTTTTTAGATTAATCCTTCCAGTTTAACGACTTTAAACCATAAACAAGAAAATAGGAGTTTGTTCTATTCAGTAAATTGTTCTGGATCTGAATTTGTAAAGTATTATACACTATGTTACATATTAACCACTTATGTGCCAATTTCTCACCGATGAACATCTATGTTTCTTAACAGAAAAATACATATTTTGTAATGGGGATACAAATTGTTGAATCCAAAAATGTCTTCACATTTTAATGGACCTTAGGACTTCCACTTTATTTTTAAATAAATTCAACAGAGTTCCATTAGTTTTCCTCGGATTTTCCACAAACTTTAAGACTTTTGCGTTATAAAATACATTATTAAATATCTCAACATCAATATGATTCAATTTTTGCCATTAAAAATCACTCAACATTGATTGGTATTGCTCTGTAACAGCATTTCTAGAATCAACTTCTATGGCCTAGTTATTCCATTTGTTCAAAATGCACATCAAACAATAACTTTTTTTGGGTGTAGATACATTTTCTATATAAAAGAAGGATTTTTATCGACCTAGATACGACAATTTTGTTTATTGACATCCATTATAAAATTAGCTTCATTGTCAAACAAAATTTTGCTTGAATTTAATGCTTGAAAACAATAATATAAATGCATTATTGTAATATATATTTGTCCATGGTTAAAATTGTATTACTTTATACTAAAATAAAATGGCTTATTAAATTTAAAAAAATATTACATGTTAAGATTATACTATACTGATATCTAGGCGCTACATTTGTATGACGCTTTACGATCATGTCGAAAAAAAAAATGATATTTTAAATACAATCTATCGTTTAAGACATTTTAAAGGGTGGATTATAATGTCAAAGTGACTATCGAATTGCTCATTTTGGTAATGGTAACTATCCAGGTAACTTATGTGGGATTTGTAACCCTAATAGCCCAAAAGCGACGCTAAACTTTCAAAGGTTGATCAAGATTACGAAACGATTTGTAATAGTCACTTAATAGTACTTTGTCTTCTGCTTTCGCATAATATATATATGTGCTGTTATAGTCCCTGGTATACACCCTTACAAATGTATGTAGCATGAAAATGTATTTAGTAAATTGGTGGAGGTTTTTTGCGGCAAAATGTAAAGGCATTGTCAGAGGACGTTATTCGGGCGATGGTGGTGCTTTGCCAAGTCCAAAAAAGATTGTAAATCGTTGCCTCCCCTCTTCGAGGTCCTGTTGTGTAATGTGTGGAAGAAAGTTGGAAGAGTTTGGTGTAATTCATCACTCGCCGGGATGCTTTGTAAATTAGTTTTCTCCGAGGAGTGCCTGCAGATGTTGTGGGACTCCCGAGATACTCAAATGTATGATGTTTTTAATGGCGCCGCCTGCGAAAGATCCTGAAGGAAGTGCTGCACGATGTTGTGATTTTAATTAATTTATATTTCATCCCTGTCCTTGAAAGTGCCCCGGATAATATTAAATTCGAGACGAGCGATATTTCAAAATGGAACTACCCCCGGCTCCTTTGTTGGCGTGGGATTAAAACGCGAATTCGAATGCACCCTCGTGTCATCCCCTCCGTCCTGGAAAATAAACGCTCAGTGACAAGCATAGAGTACTTTGTATATGCAAATCATGGATTTAGAACATTAATTTTCAACTGAAATTAAGTCAGATACATGGGGTATTTCAATGAGAGCGCTCAATTTTTAAATGCAAATAAAACAAGTTGTGTTTAAAATGTCTAATTAATTTAATTTTTATTTAAGCGAATACTTTATGGCATTAGTTATAAACTATAATATCGTTCGAATATCCACCGCGGCTTTGCTTGGTGGTGCGTATTCGGAAGGTCCAATTGTGATGACTTTGACGCATAAATCTCTTATCGCTTAAACAGCCGTCCGAAAAGCGGACTGATTGAACCCACAGACTTTCTGGCATCTCCGTCCTCTTTTAGGGGATTTTGCGGCATTTTCTATAATCTGTACGATCACGGCAGCTTCCTCAGAGGCTAACATATTTGGCTTAAAGTAAATGAGGTCGCGAACGAGTCTAGACTTCCCCTTCACTAATAAAAATTACATACTTATCTCCCTTACTAATTTATGCTGCTATCTTAGCTAGTTTTTTAGCATTGTTGTCTATGATTGTTAATGTAAAGTTTCTGGATCAGTTGGATTTTATTCGGGTGCAGATCTAATTTCCAATGCAAAATTCCATAATAATTTAAGTGTCCCTATTGAAAGACCCCGACTTTTTCAACCGACTGCCAGTTAAGGTTTCATTGTTCGTGACGATCAATCAAATTTGTCTTGGTTTACACTTTAATAAAATTCTAGATGGCGTTTATGGATATTTTGTATTTTTTTAATGAAATATATCCTGGATCGATTATAGATAATCAGCCTATCTCTAGCCAATCTAGAATTTTGAAAAAAATCGATTTTGTTTTCTTTGCATTGTTTGTAAATCAAGGTCTTTAATAATATTTTCTCCAAAGAAATTTTCAAAATTGTAATTATTTTTGGAGTTATAGTTATTTTAGTGACGCGGAAACTATGTTGGTCCTATCAAAATTAAATCTTTAAACGCGTTTTTCTCGAAACTACCTTTTTTAACACAGTTGACATGATGTCTCAAGTTATAATTAGTTAACATACTTCAAACTTAGTACGAACTTTTAATATATAACCCTCTATTGTCTGTACCAGATTTATGTCAAAAAAATATTTTTAACTATTTAAAAAAAATTAAAACTTTGCAAATATGTGGCTAAAAATATTTTTTAAAAAACAGTCGCCATTTTGTGATAATAAAATTTCTCCAAATTTTTTTAGGTACAAACTATAGCGACATTATTATTAATTAATAATATTTTTTAAAATTTTATTTTGAATTAATAAAAAGGGTCAAAATCGTGTCAACTAGGATACACTCTTTTTTACCCCTTACCTTTTCTCAGTTTTTTTATTTTTTTTTTATTTTTCGTATGTCATATTCGAATGAAATATGTCAAGAATTCCATACGAATTTAAAAGGTAGGTTTCATATGGAAAACATACCGTAAAAAATAATCGCCATAATTACAACTAATTAATGTCGAGAGGAATTGCAACTCGAATGAAACAACCCATAAAATAGTAGATTTTCAGTATTTAAATACAACAGCGGTTGTAAAACCATGATATATTGACTGGGTATATTTTACCATGATCTAGATAGCGCGTGTTATGGCCAAATGTTGCATGAGGCCAGAGGCTCCGGGTTGATTTTTATAAATGGTCTTGGTCAAAGCATTTTGAATATATCACCCCGAGCCTGGAATTATTTTCTGTAATTTTGACTTGTTTTTTCAAAGGGAATTCATAAATAAAGGGGGAGCGAAATTCGGGTCCATTAAAGGGGTTAACGCTTCATAATCTCTATAAAAGGATGGAGGAAATTTGCTGCTTATTAATCTTAATTATGCAGCGTCGTGAATTTTGTCAACTGCGAGTGTAAATGTAATTAAATGAAATATTCCGTCACAATTTCAAGATTGATTACCTAGGAAAATTTTGCTGGAAAAAATGTAGTAGAAAAGGCAAGTGTCTGGGCGAATTTTCGCTTTGTTTTTCTGCGAAAAATATAAATTTATTTAGCGTCGTTTCGGCGTCGGAGTGAAAAGTCCAACAGTGGTTTTCTTAGCACGAAATTGGACATGGGTCATTAATGTGTCTACCGAATTAATCGTCCCGGGTCTCAGACCTTGGCCATAATACAATATTTCGATTGGTTCTGGGACAATGTTTTTAATGCGGGAAAAATCTATTTTGATAAAATAATTTTATAGACGGGAATTCCCCGCAAAATAATTAGAGCGCAAAAAAATCAGCGTATACCGGTGCAAATTTATCTCATTTTAAGTGTTTGTGCACACCGGTAGAAAGTGATATAATTGCAGGCAGCCCCGTTCTTATGATGCGCCGTCTCTTTCCAATCGAGCGCGGTTAGAAAGAGACAGACGCTTTCTAATTAAATGAGACAGCTTTGTTATACGTCGTGCGTACGTTTCGGATCGCTTAATTTTAATGCAATATATATATATATATAATTTATGCATGATTTTATCAATAATACTGATGTATATTCTTTGATTTAATTTGAAACTAATGATGTCAAAAATGTATTTGATCTACGAGGATCATCCAGAAAGTAAGGTTACAAAATTTATGATAATGCCGTCGTGATCGATACGATTGATCTCCTGATCGTTGGATAAACGTTTCCCACCTAAAAGCTCATTCAGCTTAGTAAAAAGGTGATAATCCAAAGGCGCCAAGTCGGGTGAATCAGGAGTTTTTTATTTTATTCACACCTTGGTTGATACAAGTATATGGCCAAAAATGCCGCAATATGACCGTGCCCCGTCAGGAACTGGGAACTCCAGTGATCTGGGTCACCCCATTTTATAATAATATCCCATCCAAAGTATGTTAGCAGTTCCTGTGAAGCTCGCACGATGTGGGGCATAGCGTAGTCATGCAGGAGGCTGACATCCGGGTCAGAATCCCACTTCTGCGGTTCTGAATGGCTTTTTTGTTTTTATATTTTAGTAAGTTTCTGCATTAATGGTAGTCCTTTTAGGCATAAAATGTACTCATAAGTACACTATGATCCCAAAAAATAGATAAAATGACTTTTCTGACGCCACTGAAAATGCTCTGGTATGAGCATTCATGACTCTTCCTCGCACATAACTTATTGTGACTCGTAACGTGCAATCTTACGCAATGGTGCTGTTTATCTGAGCAGATTTAATTCCTCGGATTAACAGCGACATCTTCCGTCTCTCTTCAGGTGCAATATGTTATTTTAACAACGCCATCTTCCCGTGGCATTGTGGACACATTGCACCTGCAATACCGACCGATTGATTCTAGTGCGTGCACTGTTGTCGGTTGGTTGGTGACGCGTAAGAGGCGGGAGTCGAGAGGAGTCATCAGTTAGCCTTGGCTGCGGGAGGATGTCCTTCTCGCAGCCAGATCTCTCTCTGTCGTGATAAATAAAGACTTATCTAGAGAAGAAATTATTTCTGTCCGACCCCCATCTATCCATTTGGCTACATCATGACCCGAAAGAAGAATGGACCCGCGTGCTATCCTGCGCTGCCTTCCCGACGCGTACGTAGAACCGAGGAGCGCTTCAGCTACGATACTTCATAACCAAGCTTTTTCCACACAATATCAGCAAGGAGACTTCGAGAAATGCCAGAAAATCCTTCGTGAAGGTTGTAAGGTGCCGCATGGCAGTCATTTATAATTTGTTCTTCAATTTTTTGCACAGGTTCATCAGAACCCTTCTTTGAATAATCTGACCCACTTTGTGACATACTGTCAACTCATTATATCACTACGGATGGGAGGTAGCGGGAGTGTGTGACGACCTCTCCACCGGAAGAATTTACTGTGAATGAACAAAATGGCCAACAAACACGAGAGATCACATAAACTGACTGTTAGAATCCCCCCTACACGCCAGGTATATCAACTTCGAAACAAACAAAAAAATCTTTCTGCCTCAAGAGCCCTTATAACCTTACATTCTACATGACCCTCGTATATTAATAGTATAATGCAGATGCACAATGTTTTCATCTATACTTTACGGATTTAACTCTCTTCCCCTAAATAAATTAACAAATAAAGATGACGACCCCTTTACACACCCCACGGGCAAATAGCACTAAACATTGGAAGAGTTGGACTTCTTGATTTATTAAAAAGCACTGAGAAATGATGAATGTGCATGCGAAAGTCGATTGATGATGGCAAAACATTTTTTTTTTGCAAGATTTCTTCTTTTGCAATACTCAGTGACGTTTTTGAAATGCGGTTTATTGTTGTGAGCCATGCGTAGCGCGTGCTGAGGGGATAAAGATCCAAAAGCATATGTGCGCTCTCTCTCATCTTGAAAACTCTCCCTCTACCCGCCCCGCGGCCCCGCTTTACTTCACCAAACCAATATGCGCCAAAATGGTGCAACCGTTAAACGCCTCGCAAAACAAATTCCGCACACAAATAATGATTGTGCTAATGTAAAAACATTCCCAGATAAACGCCCAATAACTCACCAAAGTTTCATTGCAATCGAATGAACGGTAAAGGAACGCATCTGGAACAAACATACTGCACGCTTACATTAAAAAATGTAAATATTGTACTTTTCAAATAATTACAAAGCGCGATCGTATAAGCTTTCGCATTCATGAATAGAGTGCTACAAAATTGCGCATATACTTTCAGCTCACACGTATCTATTTCTGGAAGAGGTCTATTTTAGGGAGAGCGCATATTTGAGGCGGGACAAAAAGAGGCCGCACTGGCCGGCGTCGTTTTTCTTCCCTTAGCGGAATTATTGCTTCTACATTTGTATCCGCTAGTGAAGCCGTGGGGTGCTCGGTGAAAAATGTTGGCGAGCCCTGTGCAAGGTAACTTTTTAATTTATCGCTGCAAAAGCGAGTACAAGCATTCCGTCGTCTTTAGACCCGCATATGGCGAATGTACGAAACGCACGAAGCACGCGATATATCTATTAAAAGGAGTAGGCAATTTTATTATGAAATAAGAAAAATGTCGGCAAACTTTACGCATTCGCAATAAAAGTCGAGGTTTAATGGAATGCTATATGAAAAAATGTCACGCGATACAATAAAACAAGATATGAGATCAGCTGAAAGCCTCTCGTGCCGCCCTTACATCTGTAAGGAGTCGGAGAAGATTTGTACGATCACTTGAGGCTTTCAACTCGAATTATATGTATTATCGGATTTTTTTCGTCGAATGTCATCTGTCTGAATCATGAAGTCTTTATGATCGGTGATTTTGATTCCTACATATCGTACGTTTATTGCAGATTTTTATGTAGTAGTTGCGTGCATTGGTTGAATTTCGTTTGAATATTGATGTGAAAAATATATTTGGATTATTGGAAAATATATTGAATATCAAAACCGAGCTAGATTCTACTCTGGGGAAGTCTGGCCACGCTAACATACGAGTCCGTTCTTCTATCTTCTATCTCGCAACCTTATATAGCGCGAGCTATTTATGGAAATTAACCTTTGGAGAGGCTTCGGTTACACACATTTATCACCGAAAACGCCGCAGAAAGCCCTAGAAGAGAACGGAATGATCACAAGGTCTGTGTGTCCAATCGGTCCGTTTCTCGAACCGCTGACATGACGTATGAGCGATTGAATGCCATGCGCATGAATATATCCACAGAGTATGGTCCACGTTTATGAACGGATCTCCGCTCGGACACTCCGAAATCGGCGATAGTCCAAACCTGAAGAACGAAACTCTAAACAGCCCGTGCCTTGAACTGGGATGTCCAGCAAATTCAAAGCAAAACAAGAAAGATCAACGGCAAGTTTTATGCGAACTTATTGCATCGCTTGAATGATGAAATCATATTTGTTGAAAGAGCTGACACAGCTGAAACTGGAATCTGACACGTTTATTTAAAATTGGTGTCAGAAGTTGACACTTGGATTTATCATAGAGATTTTTTGTAGAAGAAACTCATGAACTTTTACCGTCTCGAAATATAAACATCATGACAACAGTCTATAAAAAAATGCAGTGAGGACTCATGCCAGAAAAACCACCATATCACCATATAAATGTTAGTATACAAACAATTAATCCCTCTGAATTATTAAGGAGGCAATTTTAAATTATGAAGACCTGATTTGAATATTGAGGATGGGTTGAAAGGGCAGCCATCCAGAACTTGGTAGTTTTGAAATAAAATCCTCGGATTTAATGCATAGCTGTGATGTGTTAGCCCTTAAATTGTGAGGCCAAGGGTGGCTGCCTATTTTCCCTCCCACCTAAAAGGGATGAGCGTATGTAAACATACCCCTAATTAATTCGTGTTTATCGTTGCGCATATTAACTTCATATTTTATGAAGTATTTTTTTGGCAGTAAACTCTAACAAAGAATATGTTTAAATATGTAATTTATAAAAAAAAATAAGATTACTGCATAAGATCTAACCACAGGGAAGAATGGCATTCCTTTTATTCCATTTTGGGATGACTCTTGTTTTATAAATTATATAAAAATGGTACACCATGTTTATTCTATATTCAGGCCACCTCTGATTTATATACACATACGAAACCTTTTCTTTATTTCAACTGGAGTTGTCTGAAAAAGAATTTCCTATTTTATTTTTGCAAAGGCAGAACTTATACCCACAATTAATATTTCTTTTGTAGGCATCTATGTCGTGTAAATTCATCTTTTGCACATCCTCAGACAAATAAATCCAGTGGTGTCAGATCTGGAGACCGTATGAGCTACGGAATAGGGCACGTCCCCAAGCAAATAATGCCATAAAATATTCTTTGGTATATAAAAAAACACAAGTGAATATCTTACATATAATTTGTTTTAGTTGTATATAAAAGTTAAGCTTTCTTATTGAAATGCTGCCATCAAAACGCTTTTTCATTAATTAAATAGAATACAACGAACTTGGTTTATTCAAGACTCTTCAGCAGACCAAGCAAACTGTTGCAATGAAAATCCGAAAGCTCTAAATTTAATTTACCTGCTTCGTTCGAACGAAATTACTTCCTAAAACAATCGTAACGAAAGGAACACTCTGTCAATTGAGCTTAGAACCAAAATTGAATTGGAATGCACTAAGATAAATTTGCGCTTTCGTTGATAAAAGAAATCAGGAAGAACGAAAGTACTTTCAGCAAATTACTCCGAGTCCCAATTAGAAGTCTCAGAGTCTCGCAATTTAATTTGAGCCCCGGTGATTTAAATCCAGATTGTCGATCCCAATTTTTTGCCCTTCGAATTAGTGCGACGTTTCGCGTAATTGAGTCGCAATGAGCGTTCATGTCGCTAATGACAGACGTATTCGAAATGTCTCAATTTCGCAGGAAAAATGCGGCCCTGTTCATGTCGATGTATTAAAAAACTTGAATCGAGCATGCAATTATGGCTTAGTGGGGTCGCAGTCACGAAACTTTTCCAGCAGTGGAAATTGTTGACAGAGTCGTTGCTGGCGTGCTTCCAATTTCAATTAGAATACAACTCGGAAAAATGTCAATTTTGGCTTCATATCGACCTTCAAAATAAATTATTATTGGATTGCAAATTTGCGATTGCACGAATTCAAAGAAAGTTGTGCTCATTGTAACGTTTTGATTGACGGGTGCGTGCGCGCGCATCTTAATACGGTCAATCCTTCTACAGTGTCGAGATAGGGACCGCGCTATAGAATGTTAGGCACCCATACAAAATTTGTGCGTGCGTCTAACCGAAATTCCGAATCTTCATATGTAACTACGTAATATATCACATAATGATTCGCATATTTCAAAGCATGCCAATCTTATCTAGCGTTTTGATGTAGGTGTTTGTTTCAGAATTCTCATTGTATTTAATTCAAAAACTATCTGGGAAAATATGGAGAGATAAGATTTAATTTTCATGACTCATTATCCTCAAAAACAATATAAACTATGTAAACGACGGATACTATTCATAATAATGAAGGTTTTAACGGCGCTAAATAAATAAATACAGATATTTGGTTTTGTTGTCGAGGAAAAAAAAGGTGGGATACAAATAAGATACCACATCATCACGTCCAAGCAAAAAACATCTACAACAAAGAAGGGGGGCATTGTCTCCATATTATCATTGTTTCATTGTTATCAGCATATCTTAGAAGTATGTTCGTTTATTTCCTGCCCAATGGTGAAAAAATAAACGGACACCGTAACAATCCTTGTTCAACATTATCACTCGTCTTTTATTCTTAATACACACATCCAAATGTGTTAAACTGGATCCATTAAAGAGTTAAACAACTATTATCGAGCCGAGGTGTAATATCGGGAGCAATAATCCGAACGTTCATAGCGCGTGAATGATGTATTTGGGTGACCCAACATGGGAGTCTACGTTACGCTAAATCTTTATACTTGACGGTTGATGCTATGGAAATGCCATGCATTTTTATTAACAGCGTTTGAATTGAAGCTTCCTTATTGAGTTTGAGGAAAAAATTATTTGATCCTGGATTATGCGAGTGTAGTCCCAGAAGTACCCGACCTAACACGGAAAACTTTAAAGAACGCGGGGAACAATCCTATGCGCGTGGGTAACAGTCGAATCCTTGAAATAATGATGTAAGATAGAGGTAGACGAAAGCAGTCTTGTCGGTTTGCTCATCAAACGTTATTGGTTTGGTTGGGTTGGGTGCGTGGCTTACCCTTTGCTGCATACCGTCAAGTGGAATGTGGAACTGCTGATTACAGATGGTACAGGAACAGAACAGGAAGGAACAGAAGGACTCTGTACAAAAGATGACACCATTTTCTTCAACAACCTAGTACATACAGGGGAAAACGACTATGACCGAACCAATACGAGTACCATGAGGAAGGGAGAGCTCCTGCAGTCCGTCATCTACTGCAAACCTGGCGTAGGAGTTCTTTTGTGTTGTGGCGTAACTTCTTCCTTCCTGTTCCATCGCATTTTTGGGTGCACTTAGTCTGAAATCGGTCTTCCTGCAACCTTGCCTCATTTGGAGGGCGCGAAGTGAAGGAGGTGGGATTTTTGAAGTTTTGCGCGTAGCGTTTCTTTGGGGGATTAAAAGAGCGGGGAAGACACTCCTGTGTGGCTAATCCGAGGGTACTCGGAACAGATCGCATGGTAGCATGGGGCACGGACTCTATTGTTAAGAGTCCAATATGCCAGTTGCTGTCTGTTCAATTTCAACTTGTTCCTTTATCTCAGGTGTGAAGTAATGGACCCATGTTTCATCTATGGTTATGAATTGATATCCAAGAAGTGTCCAACCTAACAAAAAAAAAGGTGAAACTTGGGTAATGATGCCATTCTAGAACAGTAGACGAGGTGCCGAGGTGCAAGTCTTGGGATCCGACCAGTCGTCTTGGTCTTTTTGCAGCCCCCTTCAAACTGAAGTTGGACTCGTGGGGGCAGTGCAATTGTGGATAGTATTTCCCTTGATCTTAGCATAGCTCGTCTCCATCTAATTCTCATAGTTCTTTTAGTCCAGCGTACCTTCGGATACATGTAAAATCGGAAGCTGTTTTCTTTGCTGGGACCTCACCTCCTCTAGAGGACGCAGAGTGGAAAGGTCGGGCACCTGGAAGCTCTTGTACGAGTGTCATCCTGTCGGAATAAAGTTAAGTGGATGATATTCTGCGTGACTAATCTGGGGTAATCCGGAACAGACCGTACTAGGGCGTAGGATAGAATGGAAGATAGTCCATGGGTGTCATCAACCGCTGTCTATCACAACATGTTCAAAGTTGTTCTTTTGTCTCAGGTTTAAAGTAATGGACGAATGGTTCATCCATGGTTAACAGTCGAAGCAAAAGCTCGGTTTTATTGCTGTGAAACATCGCCAAATATTCGATTGAAACATCCTTACGACGCCGTTTTTATTGTATTGTGAGCAAACGCGGCACCTGCCTTGCGCACAGCTTTCTCATGTTCAAATTTTTAGTCAATATGTGATGTACAGCATTTGTTTGAAATATTTATCATGTTTACTAGCTTGCGCACTTTCAGTCAACGGTCATCCAATACCATTTTGTGGAATTTCTTCAACATTCACAACAATCGCCATTTATACATAAGGTCGGGTACTTCTAGGACTTCCCTTGTATAATCAACTAGATGATTTTTTGAAAATATTAAACATGCATTTTAAAATATAAGGGAGTTATTTCATGCATGTCCGTTTTGTACATGCCTATTGAGTCCTTAAAAACTACAAATTTGTAGCGGAATTCCACGTTTCGTTTTTGAGGTTATGTAAGTCAAAGTTGATGGATGAAAGCGGGCGTATGAAATATGCACGTACCACCGAAAGCAAACTTTGAAGCGAGCATTCCTAATCGATTATGCTTTTTTCATCGCACAAAAGAATCTGGAAAAAATCTAATTTGCGGGCGAATATCTATGAAGTCAGCATCTCATCTGAGAGGACTCGCATTTCAAGGTGTGTCAAAAGTGTTTGATTTATTGCTCAAAAATATAAAGTGACTTTGTCATAAGGTGCTGGCGGCCCGGGAGCGGCAAGGAAATGAGGAAAAGTCGTTGTCGGTAGAAATGAGGATTTTTCATTTCCCACCTTGCGAGAAAGGGAAAATCTTCAAACGTAAACTGTGATTGATTGTCTTGCTTTTGAAGAATCTACCCAGTTATTACATTCCTCGTCGTGCCCGAGGGCGCTTGCGTGCCATCAAGCCAAATAACGGATTTTAAATCATTTTTCAACGAGCTCTCCAGCAACCGGATGTATCCGGATTATTGAAAGTTTGGGAACTGATGCAAATTTGATAGAAAAATGATTATGAGATGGCAACTGGGTCAGGTGGTGCTAAGCGCTCTTGCGATTTGGTAATAGGCTTCCGAAAGCACATCCATGCTATACATATGCTTTGCATCGACTAAATTGCGGAATAAATCTTGGACGCAATGCAATGCGATGAACCAACCATTTATTATTTTTGGTACGCGGTCTGTATCATGTCTGCAACGTGGTACAGGGCCTGTAACATCGGACGATTACCATTAGCGAAAGCATGATACACATGTAGGGATGCCATGCGTGCTAATTAGTCATGAACGGCTTGTCGGGCTAAATTCAATTCAATCCAAAATATATATTATCAGTCTTACTAACCACATCTCACAAGTACCGCACACACTCGCCGCGCCGGCATGCTTTATATATATTCTCATAATTGCAATATACAGGGTGTTCATCAGAGTTGTGTAAATTAATTATTTTGGCGGTGCTATTCCGTGCTTCGTATGATCTCCAGACCTGACACCAATGGATTTATTTACCTGGGGAAAAATCTATTCTGTATAATCTTAGTATTATGGAAGGCAGCGGACTTAAGGCTTGATTAACATGTTAAGCGGAGAAGCTCCTTTACAATAACGCAACATACAGTACTTGTGCACATTTTCGTTAGGACGTATATATACGTCATGCCCACCTGGCGTGAGTTCATATTATTATTTTTTAACAATGCTTAGAATTTATAAAAAAATGTATGTGATATATTTTAAAACAGTTGTTAACATGTAGTGCTACCTCACAATCTGGACACCAGTATGCAGATTCTTTACCTTTTTTAAATAATAAACTTAACATTTCTTGGCTTCAGTTTTCTTTAATTTGTTTTTTGAAAATGCCTTTAAACTAAGCGTGAGGGTTTAGATGTAATGCTGTTGTTTGATGGTGTCTAACCTGAGCATCAATGAGTCTTTTTTGTCCTTCCATTTTAAAACAACGTACACGTCCACTGCAACACAATAGCGAAGTGCAACCAATTTGCTACCTATATTAAATTTATGTCAAAAAATTTGAGGACGTATATACACGTCCTAACCAATTTCGATGCAGTTTACGCTGGACGTATATATACGTCTCACCCACAGGATCTGAATATTAAAATATGCTTAAAAATTCCAAATTTTTTATGCCTAATTTTTACCGAATCATAACGGTTATCCTTGATTGCGGGAAGATGTTCTTTCCTCTTTCGAAAATCTGCGAGTCTCAGTCTGGATACGAAGCCAATGTATATAAAAAGGTAACCTAAACAATATACGTATTAATGGTTTAAGATTAAAATCGCGTACTCTTTCGCGTAAGACGTGTGTACCAAACCGAAAAAAAACGATATTTAACACACGGTTTTTTCATGGCATATATATGTTTTTAAAAATGTGGTTGCCAGCCACATCTTTAACAACATTAAATGTGAAGATGTTTTTGGATTCACCAATGTATCGTTTTAAGATTTTTTAACAAAAAAACATACCGACTCACCGGTGAGTCGCTGGCGGATATGTGATTAAATCATACATCCATTGGCGTGGAATTTAAATTATAAATCTTATATTGAGATACGGGTAGTTTTAAATTATGTTTTTTTTTCATATGCCATAAAAATATTTTTTTTTGGGGGATGTTTCAACTGTATCGGCGGGGTTGTGCCAGCTCGGGGAATGTTTGTGCTTAAAATTTTTTATACAAACAAAATATTTGTGAATTTTTCTTGAATACGTGCTCGAAATTCTTAATTTCATCCCCCGAGCATGAATTTTGATAAAAAAACGTATTCGTTTTAAAAGAAGGCATTTTTATTCGCTTTATCATAGATATGTACACAAATAAAAAAAATGTGTTTGTGGTGATTTTTGCGCAGGACTGTAGTTTTTCGTAGTCGGAGCTTTCGATCTACGAAAGCTTCTTCCCGGATCCAGCTTCAGTCGTCAACCAACCCTTGCAGGGGGAACCGCTCGAGCCTCCCGTCGAAGCCTCAACTTTTGCTCCGCAACTAGACGAAACTCGATCGGGATAAATTGTCATTTATAAAAACTTTAAACACAAATCATTACAAAAATAAAATTAATATCGTCAGATGCATTTTAATATTTTAAGAGTGGAGACATTTTTTGGACGAACTTTTTTCGTGGTTTATGTGATGTGATCCGTTTGTAATTAGCGAATTTAAATTAAGTGACATTACAGTTGTTCCCAAACTAGTTTAAGTGATTCATTTAAAGTGTTGTTCGAAAAAAAAATGAATTTAAAAGTGATTATATTGAGAAGATATTATCAACATTAAATGTTGATCGATGTCCAACAAAACAGGTCATTTTTTAGCATTTTTTCAATAAATAATATAAGCGAAATTAAATTGATTTAAACCCATTAATATTATTATAAAAATAACGATTTTCGATGCTATTTAATATTAGAATAATCATACTTTAAGTCAATAATTATCATACCTTTTTGTTATGAATTTTTGCTATTATTTCAAGCTTAAATTATTTATAAACATAAATCAATCTCTTTAGATATTGGATAATTTATTACCCAATCAATGTGGCCTGATCTGATATACAATGTCCAAAATCAATTCGACAGAGGCAATCTTGGCAATTTTCGGGCCGGTCTCTTTATAGCCATAGGGGATATCAGCATAGAGTAATTTGTTGATAGGTGTTTGATTGGGGTTTAACCCTTCAGTTCTAAAGCATTTGGGCGTCGGGGCACCCCCCCAGCATGAAGGGTGTAGGTAAAATATGTGGGGCGGCCCGGCGAAGTGATTTAAAGAGGCCGCTTGGGGTGTTAAACGACCAAAACCGCCCACGGCCGCCCATCTACGCCCTCGAACACCCACATTTGTCTGATGTGTGTCAGTGGGAGATCTCTTATTATTTAAAAACCACCAGACCTCCAAGACGGATCGTCTTGGATGTTCATATCACGCTTGGGAATGCAAATACCTTGAATCGGTGCGAAATCAGACCGAAAGACTCGCCATTTTCATCCCTTAAACAATGAGGATGCTTGTATTAAATACTGGCACATGGGGAGAACTTAAGGCTATTATATTAAGTGCTTTAACTGTAATATAATACTGATCAAAAGCGAAACAATTCAGCGTCACTATGACTCACCGCTGAGTCGCTATGCGTAATTTATGCGTATTTTGGAATGAATTGATCAGAATGCTTAATAAAAAACTGTTCTAATTAGCATAAATGATCCCGCAGGATACATGCATATGATAGGATTTATTTTTTAAAATATAATACATGGTTCCCTTCATTAGAAATACATTTATTCCATAGGATAGGAAGCTTTTGGATCCCGTCACTGAAAAACGACGGCGATTAATAGCATCCTCTGTTGCGCAACGCGTTTCTAATCAGTTTCATGGAATATGGCGTCAATGCTTTAAATTATGTTAAAATTTAAAACTTTTGAAAAAACACAAATTTAACTTTGTTTGGAACAATAATATTTCTAAAACACTAAATCAGTATCTTATGCGCGTTGTGTAAGTTTTTTATTCGACAAAAAAATGATAAAAAACGTTACATTTTAATTTTAAATTTCGAACATGAATCTTGAAAAACGCGCGAAATTAATTACAAATGCGAATAGAAAGGGTTAAAATAATGTTAGGGAACACTTCAAATGCTAAAACTATTTGCCCAATATATCTTGAGGTGTAGTTATATTTATGCGGTTATTGAATATTTCGCGTAAAAATTACATTGTAAATTTTGTAAACAATTTTAAACAATTAAGCGCCAGCGACTCACCGGCGAGTCGCTATGTTTTTTTTTGTAGGAAAATACATATTTTTAATATTAATAATATTTAATTAATATTTTTTATGCAATTTCTAATTTAAAATTCGCTGGCGGTTAAAAGGCTAAGAAATTAATAAACATACAGGGCTTGTAATTTATCGTCAAATTTAAATTATCGGCAAACGCTAAAATTCTCTCCCATTCCCGATTTACCGGATATTTACCGGTAAATGAAGACTTGAAAGACATATAAATATATACTATATGATTTAAAAAAAATATATGATTTAAAATAGACCCTAATATCAGCGAATTGTTTTCGATGAACTTTCAGCTTTAAAATGCTGAAGAACGATATATCGCTGTTTTTGCGAAATTGTCGAGAGCTGTTAACTTTTTAACTGCCAGCAAGTTTAGAGATACTACAAATTGAGTAAAAAGTTGTTTGATCAAATAAGAATATACATTAGGTCTTGCAGTTTACTGTTAAATAGAAATTACCGGTAAAGCGGTAAAAAATTCCATCAGATTACCGGTTTTTACCGATAAATGAAAAGTCTTAAAATAGATAAATATACATTAATCTGTAAGCACAAGATCAGTTTTAACTATACAGGTTGCTTTGCATATGGATATTGAGGGGCTAAGGGAGTCTTGTGCTTACACATAGGTCACATGTTTATTTAAAAAATACCCAAAATATCACCATTAAATCCAAATCCAAACAATTATTTTATGCAATTGTAACTTATTTCAGTTTTATATTTTTTTTAGAGACCATGCCCTTTCCAAAAATATGCTACATGTAATACAAATCATTCAATAAGTCGTTAAACTTAGACCGTAACTTAAAACGTAGATCATGCAAGGCACGGAATAGGGCACATCGCCAGACAAAGAAATCCACTGGTGTCAGGTCTGGAGTATTTTGTATTTTGGCAGAAACGCATTCATATGTGGTCGAGCATTTTAAAAATGGAAGCGGTTCTAATTGCATTTAGAAATATTTTCTTGGAAGAACCATCAAATTGTACGAGGGGGATTCAAATATAACCCGGAAAGTTGTGGCTAGAAAATGACGGGATCCAAAAGCTTCCTATACGATGAAATACATGTATTTTTAACGAAGGAGACCATGTAAAAAAAAGAAACCCCATTTGCAATTTTATATATCAATAATAATTTTTTTACAGCAAAATTCCGGTTTATATTTGAATCATACGCAGGAACCTCGTGGCGGTTTTATCTCATGTTAAAATTCTGTTAATAAGCGAGTGATGGCGTTTGGCGACCTTTTCTTTGAGTTAATCAATGACAGCCAGCTATGGCTGACATGACGTATTGGCGACAATCGATGGCAGTCACCGGTGGGTGCCGCGGCATACGTGTTAAATGTACACATTGAGTGCGAAAATAAATTAAATTTAAAATATTAAAATCATAAAGGAATTTGTCTGTATCTATAATAAATAGAAGAAAGCCACAAAAGTCAATTATATACTTATACAATCTTGACTCACGCTGCGCGGTCCTGAGAGATAATTGGATATGGATTAACAATATAATTAAAAAATGTTTTATTTGCCGAAAATATTGATGAGCATGTAAATATAGGATTTGATTGATAAATAACAGATTCGTTGTTTTTGCTTTAATTTTATTCAACGAAACTCAACAGGAGTTCTTGGGGTGTAAAATGCTCCTCGAGGGTTAATAGCATTCATCTAAAAACAGATAATTTGTGCTTCCCTTAATTACTATAGAGGGCTTCATTCAAAAGCTCCGTTATTCAATTTGAATACAAATTAACTTTTCAGTTTTTGGAGTCTGCATAAATTTGCAATACGCGGGCATGAAAACGAATTCCGTTTAATTTATATTAATTTCGCAAAATGCGACTCGGCATTGGGGGCTCATCGGGGGTTGTTCGCGGAAATTAGGATTAATTTAAGGTCGTTTCAATTTAACTTTCCGTATCGTTTTGATGTTATTCATCTTCGAGGAGATTTTTTGTTCGGATCGCTTTAATTAAATCCATCAAAGTCTTAGGGGCTTAAAATAAATTTCGCTGCAGGGATGGGGGCAATCGGGATATTTGTGAATGTTTTTTTTGTTCTGGATGCGAAAACATGTTCTCGATTTGGCCCCGGGCGGGGATCTTCTGGCGTTTATCGAACGTGGAAAATGGTGAGATAAATTCAGTGCTTTCATTACTAAGTAGTCCTCCTTCACGGGGGGTTGGAATCGGCAAAATAGGCCCCCCAGTTTGCGTAAAATATGGGTTCGATTAGGTTTTGTTTCGTGGTCTAGTAAGCGAGGGTTCGTGGGCTTAAGTGCTTAAACTGATTATCTTAAATCAATTTATTCAGTGTTTCCTCGATTAACTTGTGATATTGGTATAATCCCTATCTTGATCCGAGTTATGACCACCCCCGTCCGACCGCACAGTGCCCATCTGGGTTTCGGCTGTCGATGTTTGTTCATCTTCATGTTGTTGATATTGCAATGAGAAGCAGACATGTGTAAGTGTATACGGATCCACATTAGCATAATTCGGACATAAGTATGACTATGGCAGCCCTTGCCGTCTTACCACTTGAGGGCACCGAAAAAAGCACCCTCAAGCCTTCCCTGGGGATCGGCCGAAATTTATTTTTAAGTCAAGCTCAAACCCAATATAATTGTAACTGGAGTGTTACATAATCCCGAGAAATTTCCTGATCCTTCACCCTTTAAAATATTTTTGGAATCATCGGTATTATTTTTAGCCCTCAGCGCGAAAGTAATTTAATTTGATGGAATGGTTGTTTTTATCCCGCCTGAATTATGGGAGAGTGTCGATCAAATTCAAACACTGACCGGAAAAGTTTTCCGTCGACGGTATCGCAAACCAATTTAAAATTTGATAGATTGATCAAAACGTTAGATCTCAAATGGCGATCTAAAACATCATGGACGTCATCGTTCCTGTGGAATTTACTGGAGGCGTTTTTTTCAAATATCAATTAATATTATCCATTATATATTGTATGAAATAAAAATAATTTGGAATTTTGTTTGAAGGAAACTCAGAAATAATGGATCTTTCAACAAAAACGCCTGACTTTTAAATACATATAAAACAAGTTATGTGTAAAATAATTTATTTATTTGAAAGAATATTTTTTGGCATTTATCTTTTGATGAGTAACTGTGCATATATGTGCATTAAATACGTAGATTAATGAATCGGAAACAGAGACGGGTGTCTTGCGTTTCATCATAC
Source organism: Stenopsyche tienmushanensis (assembly GCA_008973525.1). Taxonomy (NCBI): domain Eukaryota; kingdom Metazoa; phylum Arthropoda; class Insecta; order Trichoptera; family Stenopsychidae; genus Stenopsyche; species Stenopsyche tienmushanensis. The sequence goes on from WACJ01000519.1 coordinate 1,032,095, forward strand.
ACTAGTACATCAATGGCATGGTCGTGCTGTAAAGGTACCCCTACACGTCTAAATATTCTCAAACTTGGTTGAAATATTTAATTGTTGTGTATTGGTGTCCTCGCCGTTTCATGTCGTAGGCCAGATATCCCCATGCGCCTCTTATATCAGTCTGAAGGGCCTCGATGTAAATAACGGAGGCATCCGTCTTTCAATATCGATAGGGCTTCGCAGGCTCGACAAGAACTCGCAGCATACAACGGAAATCTTAATTTTACCTCTTTATTTATCTTCAACAAATCAATCAATATATGTGTATCAATATGTGATCAACAAATATGGTGTGATATCGACAGTGTTAAGGTTCATTTATTGATATACAAGCTTGAATCACGCTGCGCGGTCTTGAGGGGAAAATGGATTTGTGTGGACAATAAGAAGTGGATATACGAATATTTCATCAGCTACGTTTAAATCAATTTAAACTCGAAAAGAATAAACTCGCTAAGGGTTTAGAATGAAATATAGCATCGTTCAAATGTCATCTTCCATCTCTCTTCAGGTGCAATGTGTTATTTTAACAGCGCCATCTCTTGTGGCCCTGCGGAGACATTGCACCTGCGTACCGAACGATCTTGCGCGGGCACATTGCCAGTTGGGTAGTGACGCGCAGGAGGCTGGAATCGGGATGTCGTCAGTTAGCCTTGGTTGCGGGAGGTCGTCCTTCCTGCAGCCAGATCTCTTTCTATCGCGTGGAATAAAATGTTAATATTTTCAGCGGACCTTGCATTTTGGTAATGTGGCTGATTATATATCAAACAGATTGACTTAAATTTTGTCTCCAATGGTACGGTTGTGGCGAAGATAAAAATCACGTAATACGGGGAACGTTTTTCGAACGAAACACTGATTTTGAAGATAAAGTTTGATAATTTGCACACATTTTCAATGCTATAATCTTCTATAGTAATTTGCCATATATTAATTTGATAGATTTTTCTTAAACACCATGGCCGCTATAGCCTAAGAAATTTCGAGCGTTTCTATTGAAAAACCCTCTCTCAGGAATTTAATTTGATATCCTACAAAGCCAAAAAAATTAAATCCTCCATGCAGATTTAATATGCGCATAAATAAATATTTGCATGGCAGATTGCGACGAGCATATGGATGGTAATGAGCATACATTCGGCGCCGTACGCTTAAAATGAGCATTCGGCATGGACAATAATCAAATCCTGCAGGATGCTTAATAAAAATAATTCCAAATAAAATGTAGGAGACATTTGTGGTATGCTATTCCTTTGGACGGCTTAAAAACATGTGTGCGTTGATAAATTGTGCTTTTATACGTAAAAGCTCGATTAATTAAGCCAGACGTTTGGACATTTGCGAGTAAAATGTACAAAGCGCGACATTTGGTGCATTAGGTTTTTTTGAGAATTATATAAGAGGCGTCGAACGAAGTGTTACCAATTTGAATTCATTAGGGTTCTTTTATTTTTACTAGGGCATGTTTTATTCGTTCTCGTTGTTATCTAGTTTAGTCGTCTAGTTTTAATAAATCACATTTAACCCTTTTATAGCGTCGAGATAGGGACCACACATGCATCCATACAAATTTCTTGCGCCTTAAGTTTGTTGACATTTGCATTTTTAATCGCATTGGGTTGTTGTCCACTCAGTTGACTGCCGATTTGCCGTTAGCCTTTTTATTGCGCTGAAACAGCTCTAAACAGCGCTCCGAATTGTGGACGTGTTGGGGTTTTTGATCGATTGCGAGCAAACGCGGTACCTGCTTCGAATAAAACTTTCTTATAGAAAAATATTGATGCCAAATATCAGATATCTTTAAGGTATCAGCTATCTCGCGCATTTAAAGTGCGTATGCACAAACATTTAAAATGTGTATGCTTAGGCTAGATTATAATGGCTTTTCCGATTTAATTAGCGTTTTAGCAATTATTAATTTTTGCTGAGATGTTTCTAATGATGCTAGTTTGTATGGTTTTGCACAATAGCAAAGGCATGCATTCATTATGGATATTAAATTGTGATTCGCTTGATTTTAGATTATTAGACGGAAATTAAAGCATTGTTGGCATAATTATAGGGAGCAAATTAAATTTCACACCCAGTCTACGATATTCAATTAAAATAGAATATTCGTTATTGTTTGAGTAAAAAAGTATTTAAGTCATAAGCATCCTATTTAAATGCTAAAAAAATGGGATTTATAAGGGTTGAATTTATTTTTCCTGTTATAAAATTTGGTTTGATCTTGGACGACCTTTCCTGGTACACAATTCAATTCTATTCAGGAATGTTTGTCAACATGTATAAGTGGTGCAATCATGCTAAATCGATGCTTCAGCAACGGAAATATAATTCCAGAGATAAAGCACTGGAAAGAGCAGAGGAGTATTTTGTATCTTTAGGAGACGTCAGATAAAATCGGGAGCCACGGGATTAAAATTACGACCGGGATAAGACTGCTCACGGAAAATATTTTAATTCAAATTCGTGTTCCAGCTTAAATAACAAGATTGCCCAAGGTGAAACGATATTTTAAAAACCACCCAAGCACTCTTTGCCGCTAAATACGAGGCTCATCCAGAAAGTAAGGTTACAACATTTATATAGGATCGAAAAATGCTTGTATTTAATTGAAATTCACAGGATACTACACAAATATATTATAATATTTTTCAACGTAATCGCATTTGAGATCGAAACATTTCTGTAGTCGAGGCACCAACTTTTGTATGCCGGTGCTATGGACTGTTGCCGCCAGTTTTCTTTTTTATTCTGGGGTGTAGTGACACACCCACATATTATCCCCCGTCACTATAGAATCCAGAATAACTTCTCCCTCTTGTGTAAAACGATCCAAAAATTCATGAACGGCGATCACGCGATTTTGACGGTGCTCCGGTGTAAGCATTCTGGGCACCCATCTCGTACACAACTTCTTGTAAACACGTTTTTCCGACACAATATCACCAAGAAGACTTCAAGAAATATCAGGAAATTCTTCATAAAAGTCATCTAGTGTCGCACGGTGGTAATTTTGCACTGTTTATTCAAATTTTTACACAAGTTCGCCAGAAATCACGGATGGTCTCTTAGATGAGCTTCATCGCTAAACAAAATTTTGCTGGAAAATAATAAATTTCTAGTTTGTTGTTCAATAATAATGTAAACGAGTTGTTGCAATGCTACATAAACTGCCCAGTGCAGAGGGTGGGTTCTTTTTTTATTACCCACCACTTATCACCGTGCCCACACAGTAATTGGTAGACCAATTATCGCGGACACACGTTTGCAAAACAAAATAACGCACACAGCGTTGAAGCAATGGAATCAGGGGATGATGTAGGGAACCATCTCCTATTCCACCATGGCTGCTGTATTCAATGTTGCTGCAAAAAGGGTTGAACGATTCGCTACCAGCCCTGGAGGGATCGCGTGAAATTAATAAGAATCTAATATATCTAATTTATACCAGGTGCCAGCAAAGCCTAGTCGAAGGGGATGCGACTTAAATCGTCCGTGTCCTGTTAGGAACTGCGAGGTCCAGTGATTTGGAACCACCCAGCGCAAACATTTGCTTTCTATTAAAGCCGTTCATCCATCTTGGCTGCTATTCTTCTAAGCAAACATTAAGTGTTCTACGTTTTAGCGCGATGACGTTCGAAGCTAAGCAGAGTTCAATATCACCCAGAAGGGATGTATTCAACGTGTTGTTGCCTATAAGGATGTTGGTCCGATTTTTAAATCTAAAAGAGACCGCACTTAACTGCAGCTGCAGATCCAGCGGCAAAAGGCCAGACAGTACCGGCAGCACCTCAGTCGAGAAGGTCCGGTAAGCTCTACTCTTGCACGAGCATAGAAGACGCCAAATAGCCAAATTTATACCACGATGCCCAGTCCGGCCAAAGTAGTCCAGCCGGTGTAAAGTCCAGCCTAACGAAGCTCCTCAATGTCCAAGTCTATGCCTTCAATGGTGTCAGAAGTGGGATATTGCGCGATAGAAGGATGACGCTCTCGGGGCAGAGTCTCCAGGCAAGACTTCCGCTCCCACATGTTCATCGAGATGGCTGATCTTGCACGCGGGTACGTTCTTCTTTCGGGTCGCTATGGGGGCTATGCTGTAAGATGGAAGTGAACGGGTGTCGAATAGAAACTCCCGTCGTAACTTAATTCCGACGACTATTGGTAACTCCTACCTCCTGCGCGTCATCACCGGATTGACAACGGGGCTATTCAATCAATACAGAAAAACAGCGCTATTACATGTGGGTGTATTTCATCCATTCTACAGATGAAACCGAGGTGTAATGACACACCCATATTTCATCTCCCGTCACGATAGTATCCAGAAAAGCTTTTCCTTCGCAGAATCCAAATGTTTACGCGTTGAAGTTACGCAATTTTGACGGTGCTCCGGTGTAAGCATTCTGGGCACATATCTCGCGCACAAATTCTTTTAATCAAGTTTTTCCACCACAAAATCACTGAAAAGACGTTGCAAAATGCCAGGAAATTGTTTGTGAATGATGTTAAGCATCACATGTCGATCAATTTGCACTTGTTCTTCAATTGTTTGCACAAGTCCGCCAGAAATCATTTATGATCTCCCACGCCTTGTCTCATCGTGACTATCAGTACAGCCTTTTCTGAATAACCTAACCCACTCCATGACATGTTGTCAATTCATTACATCACTATCATAAACTTCCACGAGCTTCTGATGAATACTCGCGGCGGTATTGTTCTGTAAAATCAAAAAACGGAAGATGGCGCTGATCTCACACGGATGGCAGGTAGTGGGAGCGCGGGACGACCTTTCCATCGGAAGAATTTACTGTGACTGTACAAAATGGCTGACAAATACGCACAATCACCAAGTGCACCAGCGTCGAAACCAAAAAAATCACACGACCTCTGGAGTCCTTGTAATCTAACCTACTAGATGACCCTCGTATTTTACCCAACCCCACAAGACGACGCACCCCCGCCCCCAAAGCGGAATGTAAGTCGTCGATACTAATTTTAGTGGCCCAGACGGGTTGAAGCTTTCCCAAGTTTATTATAGTTGTTCAAAATATAAAGACAATCATATAAAGTTTCCATTTTACGTCCGAATTTCGGCAGAACACAGTCAAAACGGCTGATACCACTATTCAGAGAGCTAAAGCGGCAATGAAATCTCGCAAGATAATATTATTTGAGTGTGCTCCATATTCATCGAATCTCATCAAAATCCTTTTGGATCAGATCTATATAAATACAAATGGATCGTAACTCGGAGCGTTCGATCGTCAAAATCATTTTGTTCGCAGTGGAAATTTAAAAAAATGGCAATATTTAGCGGAACGGTCGCGCTTTAACGACGTTAATAACGCCTGTTTAAAACCCTCTTATATATTTTTTATTTGTAAAAGATAGGGTATTTTAAATGTGTTACGATAAATAGGGAGAAATCTTTTAAGTGCATCATTAAAATGGACCTTTTCAGGCCATGTCTATGATGGAAATATTTTATATTCAATAATTTAATGCCCGTCTGAAATGGATGGGATTTATTTTCGGGGGAGTTACTAGACTATTATCGTTTAGCTTTATAAAATACTGTTTAACCCTTTGACGAGTATGCACTCACATGTTGAGTGCACATTCGAGCGTTACAGAGAGAGTGTATGTTTATATCGGTAGTGCCAAAAATACGTGCTGTTTTTTATATATCTGTTTTATAGGTGTAAAAAAGAAAATCTACACTAGTTTAATCAATTATGTGTTCTTCCCCTAAATCTATTACAATTCATATAATATAATCAACCCTTCTATAGCGTGGAGATGGAGACCAGGGTATAGAAACAAAGCGCTATAGAAAATTAGGCACTCATACAGAATGTGCCTTCTTGAATGAGTGAGTCTTCTTCATCGAGCGGTCGCTAATTGACGTTATAAGTGATCGGAGAGTCACCGCGAGATTTTGAAAACAACAAACAAACGCAACGCGTTATTTCAATTGGCCATTGTATGAGTTTACACAGTGTGGAATTCGTGTTAATGTTCAAAAAAACATAATAATAAACTAATATTAAAACATTAAAACATAAACTTAAAACATACCCACCATCATGTAGTGAATTATGTAACAATTCTGTACAAACATAGTGAAGTAAACATTCTTTAAAATTCACCGCTAGATACATTTAAAATATCAGTAGTGCCAAACATTTTATATAATAAATTCTTAATCAAAAATCAATCATGGTCAACTCATCGGACGAGTCGTCAATCGACATCCAATACATGGACCAACCAGAACTGACAAAAAACCAATCCGAACCAACGAAAAACCAATTTGAGGACGGTGCCATAGAGGACGATAACAACGACCCATCATGGAAAACTCAAAACAAAAAGAGACAACGAGCTAGCCCCAGCCCAGACAAAGTCTTCCAGAGAAACAAGCAAACACGAACAGAAAAATACTGGCTGGCGGCACAAACAACAACATCCAACAGGTTCTCGTCCTTAGAAAATTTAGAAAACAATGACGATAGACCAACCGAAAAATCAATAAAACCACCCCCTATAATTGTAACTGGAGTTAAAAATGTAGAACCTCTTACCAAACTGCTTGATTCCATCGCTAAAGATAAATACATACTCAAGGTCTTAAGCCTAGACCAAATTAAAATACAACTAACCGATGGAACCAAGTACGACAGCATTATCAATGCACTAAAAGAAAAAAATACAGACTTCCACTCATACAAAAAAAAGGAAGAAAGAAACTTTCGAGTGGTACTAAGAAACCTCCATCCCTCTACTGATAAGGAAACTATCAAAACGCAAATAGAGAATCATGGACATGAAGTGGAAATCGTCCACAATATTCTCGACAGAGTCACTAAAACCCCGCTACCGCTTTTCTTCATTGAACTAAAACAGAACTCAAACAACAAACAGATATACGACATAGAATTTATAGCGAGCACGAAAATCAAGTTTGAGCCACCTCGCCCAAAAAAAGAAATTCCGCAATGCACCAGATGCCAAAACTATGGGCATACAAAGAATTTTTGCTGCAGAAAGCCTCGTTGCGTAAAATGCGCAGGAAACCACGAGACCGGACAATGTCCGAGAAAAAACCGATCAAACGACGTCAAATGCGTTCTCTGCGAAGGCAACCACCCTGCAAACTATAAAGGGTGCGCAACGTACAAAAATCTACAGAAAACACAGTTTCCTGCGCTAAGAAACAAAGAGATGCCACCAAGCCAGCCCACATACCAACAATACAGCCGACCAGCGGGAACAACAAACAATGCCACGAGCCAAAGAGCACAACCGGACATCACCTACGCCCAGATCATGTCTAGAAACCAAACGCAGGACCAAAACCAACAGATTCCTCAAAATCAATCAAATGACATGGCAGAGTTAAAAGTCATGATGAAAGGGCTCATCGAACAGGTGAGTACCATGCTCAACATACTATCTACCCTCATCGCCAAACTTTCAATTTCTCAACGCTAAAAATAGCAATATGGAATGCCAATGGCTTGTCCAAACATGCGTTATGTTGATATCAGAAACCCACTTTACGGAAAAAAGCTATATAAAAATCCCACAATACAATATATACACAACAGAGCATCCAGATGGGACAGCTCACGGCGGAACTGCAGTTATACTAAGAAAGTCCATTAAACATCACGAAGCTGCAAAATTTACAGAGGAACACCTCCAGGCGACCAATATCGTCGTAGAAGACTGGAGAAGGCCCATCACCATTTCAGCCGTATACTGTCCACCGAAACACTGTATTAAAAAAGAAAACTTCCAACGATTTTACAACACTCTTGGAAATAAATTCATCGCTGGTGGAGATTATAATGCCAAACATACGCAATGGGGCTCGAGGCTGATAACCACCAAAGGACGAGAATTACACAAGGCAATCACTGCGTTGAATCTTGCTACAATATCATCAAATCAACCCACGTACTGGCCAACTGACAGGAAAAAAATCCCAGACACCATTGACTTTTGCGTTATAAGGGGAATATCAGCAGCCTACTTCAAGGCAGAGTCCAGTCTTGATCTGTCCTCCGACCATTCTCCCGTCATAGTCACGATGAGCAGTCATGTGAGGAAAATACTAAAGCCCTTAACACTAACCAATAACCGCACAAACTGGAACGATTATCGCGAACTAATTGACAACCACTTGACGGCAAATATACCCCTTAAAACAAAAAAGAACATCACGGACGCAGTTGAACTTTTTAACTCTACTCTGCGGGAAGCCGCAAAGAATTCAACTCCGGAATGGACGCAAAAAAATAAAAAAGAACAGTTAAGCACAACAATCAAACAGAAAATTGCAGAAAAACGCAAAATAAGAAAACTTTGGCAAATAACGAGATCGCCAGAAAACAAAAACAAACTAAACCGAGCTATAAAAAACCTTAAAAATGCCATCACCAAAAGCAAAAATGAAGCAATCAGTGACTACCTCAACGGGCTAACCGCCACTGAAGCCACAGATTATTCACTATGGAAAGCTACAAAATATTTAAAACAACCCCAAGTAACATCACCACCTATCAAAAAGAAAAATGGAGAATGGGCTAGAAATAGCAAAGAAAAGGCGGAAATATTCGCTAGTCACTTGACAGAAGTATTCACTCCACACATAAACATGAATACTTCAGAAAGCGAAGATGAGATTCACCGGCCGCCAATTACAAAAAAAACAACCATTTGCATCAAAAAATTCACAAAGCGAGAAGTCAGATCAGTCATAGCAAAGGTCGACATTAAAAAATCGTCTGGCTACGATCTCATTACGGGAAGAATGGTAAAGGAACTCCCTACTAAAGGATTTAAGTTCTTGGTACAAACATTCAATGCGGTACTAAAAATGGGCTATTTCCCCCCGCAATGGAAAGTGGCTAAGATTATTCTAATCCCCAAGCCCGGCAAGGATATACATGACGTCAAATCATACAGACCCATCAGTTTACTCCCAATAATTTCCAAACTTTTTGAAAAACTACTACTGAAGAGACTCAAGCCATTGATCGAGGAAAACAATCTAATACCCAATCATCAATTTGGATTTCGTCAACAACATGCGACTGTGGAACAAATACACAGGATCTTCAACAGAATACACAAGGACTTAGAAGACAGAAAATATTGTTCGGCAGCATTCCTGGACGTAACTCAGGCTTTTGACAAAGTGTGGCATCCGGGATTGCTATATAAAATCGGAAAACAACTGCCCACAAACTACTTTTCCATATTCAAATCATACCTGACCAGCAGAACATTCTACGTCAAATACGAAGATGAAGCCACCACGCTCCACGACATAAAATCCGGCGTCCCACAAGGCAGCGTACTTGGCCCAGTTTTATATCTTATATACACAGCCGACATTCCGACAACGGACACCACGACAACGGCCACCTTCGCGGACGACACAGCTCTTCTAACCTCGCACAACGACCCGGCAATAGCGTCTCAACTGCTCCAACATGACCTCAACAATATACAGAAATGGCTCAAGAAATGGCGTATAAAGGCCAATGAAAGTAAATCTACGCATGTCACTTTCACTAATAGACGAGAAACGTGTCCACCTGTCTCACTGAATGATTGCGCACTGCCACAGGCAGATGCAGTTAAATATCTCGGTATGCACCTAGACAGACGTCTAACATGGAAGACGCACATAAAAAAGAAGAAAAAGCAACTGGAAATCAAAATGAGAATGCTGTATTGGCTAATGGGCCGAAAATCGGAACTGTCCCTAATAAATAAAACACTAATATACAAAAGTATACTAAAACCAATCTGGACATATGGGATACAGCTCTGGGGAACCGCATCGAACTCCAATATAGAAATTCTCCAACGCTTTCAATCTAAAGTGCTACGTACCATAGGCAACATTCCATGGTACGTTACAAACGAAACAATACACAGCATATTGAGCATACCAACAGTGAGGCAGGAGATCGAAAGCCATAGCCAGAAGTACAAAAGAAGGTTAAACACACACCCCAACCGCCTTGTTGAAGAGCTGATTAGCCAAAACTCCGGAACGCGCAGGCTGAAAAGATACTTGGTTCATGACCTGGACAAAAGATTCAAATGAATGAACATTAGGTCCTCATTAACGAATGGGGACCTACACGAGACAGAAACGTCATAATAAGAACTGAATGTCCCCCAAAGGATAGATTGTTCAAAAAAAAAAAAAAAAAAAAAAAAAAAATACAGAATGTATACGCGTTCAGTTTGTTAACAAGTGCAAGGATTAACACGCACGATGCTTACGTTGTTTAAAAGACGCCGCAAACGAAGTAGACGCTATAGGAGGGTTGAGTGTAACCGCAAATATTCTATATCTACGAGAGACAATGTAATGTATAATAAAATCCGACGGGAATGTATTAATATTATATTTTTTAAGTTCACTTTTGTAAAATTTCACGCAATTTTATACTATAAGTATTAAAAAAAACATGAAATGGGTGGTTATTTGGGGTAATTATTTAAAATACACTTATTATTATAATTATATACAATATGATGCATTTCCATTATAGTTTTATGTCATGTTTGGAGATATTTGCATCTTTGAATATGAATATACAGCGCGCGGCAGAGAAACTACTTTATTTTAAAGATAAACAAAACCAACAGTTTAGAAGATATGAGTTTAAATATTTTTTTATATCGTAGAGAAATATTTAAAGTTTTATTATTTATGTTTTAAAAAATTAAATTATTAAATTAATCTCCATTCTGGTCAATGAATTGAGATATACGAGTTTTTTGAAGCTTCTATCCACTCTTTCCAGCATATCGACGGATATTTCGTCGATAACAGCTAAAATATTATTCTCTAATTAAGCTAAAATCTTTAAATAATCGATGTATACTAGGAATGTAAGATAGTTTCACAAAAAAAGTTACATGAGGCTAAATGGTCGCTTCAAAAGTACGCCTCTAAGGCGAATGCGCATTCCTCCCTTGTTCACTGCATGATCGTTAATAAACTTAAATGATAAAAAACGTTAGTTTTTGCAATTTTGAATAAATGCTATTTTGCTTTTTTTAAAGTAATTTTCGCTTCAGGGTGCGCATTTAAAACAAGGAAGTTTCTCTGCTGCATTCTGTATTTTATATTAAAAAGTTGGATTATTTTTGAATTTTTATAAGCTCAAAGTGACATTATTAAAGTATATTATACAATTGTGTCGATATAAATGATTATCAATCACTAATCGCCTATTTCTGTCGATAATCAACGATGACTTCACGTCGCTTCACCGCATATCATATATGCAAAACATTTAGCATTTTACGAATATAATATCAAGAAATGAGCTCTGAGCAATTAAAATAATTTCGTTTAAGTAAGCATTATTATCATATGTATATTTCAGGAAATGAATTATTAACTACCTGAAATAATTTCCTGAAGTCACGAAGCAAAATCGTTTTCTTCCAACGCGGGGCGACCCATTTCTTTATTGAGCGATCGGAATGCTGATTTAATATTTACGTGGCTTTGAATGAATTTATTATTACCCTTATTTATAAAGCAATATATGATAGGGGAAAACCAAAGGACCCCAAATGATCAATATCTGAGATGTACTATTGTACAGTTTGTTCAATTGCTATGTAAATATTTTGTTGTGGCATATGGAGTAGATTCACTGAATGCGGACATATTTGTCGTAAAAAGGCGGGATGAAATCTCACCAGCAGGACGAAATGGTTTTCATGTTTGACCAGGATGTCCCTGCATTTTGCATGGTAATTGCACACTTGAAAAGCCGCCGACGGCGCATGCAAAATGCTAGAAATGAAAATTATGCCAGTCGTCGCTGTACACGAGTTAATTAAATTGTTACATGGCATAGTTGTTCCTGGAAAATATTCGGGAAATGTGTCAGACCCTGTGAGCATTCCAATCATTTACCTGTACATCTGTGTTTGACAACCATTGGGAATTTGTAAGAAATATCCTTCGTGGAGCATTTGTCGATGGCAGCTTAATTGAAAATGCGTCACGAGATTAATGTCTCCTGTCTTATTATCCTGGACCCATTTATCCCCTTAATTAAAAATATTTTCAATCGTGTTTATTTTATAAAAATTGACAAACAACGAGCTCCATCGGATACTCCACATTTTTAAAATTAATTATGTCCAAAGATTGGTAAGAGTCAAATTTTACAGAGTATTTCAATATAAATAAAACAAGTTGTGTATAAGATATCTACTCATTTTTTTAAACATTTAAAAGAATATTTAATGGCATTAATTATGCATAAGCTTTCATACAAATCCACTTTTCTCTCGAGACCGCGCAGCGTAAGTAAAGCTTGTATATAAATAAATGAGCCTTAACACCGTTGATAGCACACAATATTCGTTCATTTCTTCGCATTAACATAAACAATACACACGTTTATTTCTTTTTTAATTGAAAAAAATAATTGAAACGCGACAAAATAAAAAAATATATTGCAAATTATTTGAATAAATAATAATATTGCATAAGAAATAAAAGTTTGGAATTAAAAATAAAGCGCTATTGATCGCTTTTCGCAATATTTAGGTGTGTAGGGATACCTTTACAGCCCGACCTTGCTATCATTGTACAAGTGTATAAAACCCATGATATCCGTTTTTTTTTGTTTTGTAAGCTTCTCTCCTCTTCGGCTGCTACTCGGCTACTAATTAAGTATTGGACAAGAGTAGCAGCAATGTGTCCCTCATGGGCTCTCCGTTTGTCTCTTTCTGGACGTCATTCTACTACTATTGTTCGTCGTCTTGTACGTTCAGCATCCTCCTTCTGTCGCAAAACGCAAGTCGTGTATTTGCATCACGCATTCCATGTCCTAGCATCCGTTAACATTGAAGGTATTATGTTGCTAGTGGAGAGCGAGCTGATTCCCAGATCCTCCCGTAGGATGTCCCTTTCGGTACTCTGTACTGGGCAGACAAATGTCATTATACTCCGCACCGTAGTGGTGGCACTTCTGACCGGTTTCTTTGCCTATTTTGTATAGGTTGCCACCAAAACAGCCGTACCCGGTGAAGATCTGGGTCAAGTGGTAGCAAAGTTGATCGTGCTTTCTGGTTACCCAAGTTTTAAAGTTCGGTATTAGCTCGTGTGTCCAATGACCTTTAGCAGAGTTGTCCCATTGGGACTGCTACGCCGCCATGATGTTTTATTTAGCGTCATTCTTGTCTTCACCTTTCTGTATTGCCTGTCTTTTGTAAGTGAGCAGGTCGATTGGCGGTATGAAGGTCAGTGCCAGGACCGCGTTTTCCCATACTGTGCGATATGCAGCAGCCAGTCCGATTGGGCTCCTTTTCTGGACTTTGGCCGTGTTGGTCCCTTTCAATTTGTATTGCCTCGGCCCATATTGGCGCGTGCCCAGTGTACTACCTTGCTGTAGAGTCGCCTCCTGTTTGTTGTTTGGGTCACCAATGTTGGGCATCAACTTGGCCAGATTATTCGCGATGCTGGCCGCCTTCGCTGCCGTCTTTTCCGTGTGGGTGACAAATCAGAGCTTGTCATCAATCTCCACCCCCATATACCCAATGAATCTTGAATATTTAATCTCGCAACCCCCGATCCTCAGGGGTGGGGTGCAAGATTCCTGTGTCTTGTGAAAAACAGGGTCTCCGTTTTTTGGACTGCGAGCTCCTGTCAGCCACTTCTTGGCCTTCCTCAGCGCGTCCTTGCAGGTCGTTCGCAGGATCTCCGTGGATTTGGCTAGAGTGGCGACGTAACCGGCAAAGGCGACAACGTTTATCTCTTCTCTCCCCGTCCGCGTCTGCGTATATAAGAGTTCTCCCATGCAGGTAGCTCTCTACCATTCTGGTGAAGCATGGTGGGGTGTCAATTTCCTTTAAGGCCCTGAGGATCTAGCGCAATTATTATCATGCGTCTACTGGCTTTTATACTGCCACACCACGCCTGTTTCACCGTGTCTACAACTTGGGTGATGGCGTCGATTGTAGAACGACCTACACAGAAGCCGTACTGCTGTGGGGAGAGTCCCATTTTGATGTGCTGCTGGAATCGCTGGAGAATAAGTCTATTCTATCCAGCATGCACAGCGATTTGTACGCCGACGGACCCGGAGGTGCTTTCCCTTCAGGGATGAGAACCAGCTTCTGCTTTTTCATTGGTGCTGGGAAGATCCCTACCGCAGGTGTTGCATACTGTCAGCTTCGGATCGGTATCGGTGACTAGGCCGATGACTACGTTGGAGACACCATCTAGTCCCAGAGCTTAATTGTGTGCCAGCCGCTTAATAGCCGTGGCGAGCTCTCCCGTAATAAAGAGCTAGATGTAGATTAATGGCTTATAATTGATCCAAGATATATTTTATTAAATCAACTGTATTTGTTCATTCGTATCATTAAGCGACCACTAGACTAGTAGCCCGCTTATTATATTATATATTATATTACACAAACGCAGTTTTCAGGGCATGTTTGGGATCTTTAGAATTTGTACTACCAAGCAAAATTTTGGCATATATTTGAACAATATTATATTTAATATTAAATGCCATAAAATATACTTTTAAATACCAAAAAAATTAAATTCATATCTTATGTAAATATTGTTTTATTTATATTTAAAAATTGAGCGTTCTTATTGAAATACTCCGCATTGCAGTAAATCGTATTATGATTCTATTTACGAGATGATGTGTTGCATGAAGTTTTAATGATGAAAAACTCATTAAAAGATATCTCCTCATTTAATTTGGACGCAAAAAAGATGTTTATGGAACATCCACAGGATTTGACGAATTTAAAACAGATAAAATATCCGGACTGGATTATTTCATTGATGTTATGACGTAAAAGAGCAATTGAGTGTTATGGGTATATTTGTGCTAAATTTAGGGAATAAATGTGTACTCCAATTTTTTTTTACAACGCTGCTTTGGGATTTGGGATAAAAAATATCCTTTGTCGTGTGCAGCATACATCCAGATTATTTGCACCGACACGTCTGAGCTTTCGTTTTTTCGGGACCTGATGTAGATATGAGTCGAACAAAAAATACAGCTGAATATAATTACAAAAAATGGCCAGTGATGGATGGTGGGAATATGAGAAAAGGGAATCACACAAAGCGCTCGAATGTAGAGGTTTGGTAATGTGCTCTGTTGGAGCGGAATAAACGACAGGAAGTCTCGGAAAAGATTTCTAATAAAAAAGCAGGATGAATGCGGAAAAGCTCTCCGATAGGGCTGGAAAGGCCGAGGGTTGGGCACCCTTAATCACCACTTATCCAAACTTATTGAGATGTGGCGTGACAACGTTGTTGTTGTTGTCCGAAAGGACCTCGTTGAAAAATATTTCGTTTGACGGCGTTTCGTGTGGTTAAAGCTTTCTTAAGGCGCGCTTACACGCATCTATTACTCGTCGAGTGTCCTTTGACTTTTTCTAACATCCAAATATTTACAATTAAATTAAAATGATAACAAATCATCCAATGGTAAAATCATCAATATTTTAAAAATGCATTTTAATCATTGTTGCAAATCAATTATTCATAAGTAGCGCTGTCCGATTTTTATGATTGTCTGAGTGCTCAATTTTCTAGAATAGATGTACAACTCTTTTTTGCCCAAATTAATAATGTTTTTGATATATTTTAATTATAACCATACGATGAGCATTTTGAAAAGATATACAACCGATGAGTATTTCGAGAAGTCATGCCTGAAATTATAAACCATAAATTACATACCAAACTGTCCAAAAAAGCACTGATCACAATATTGTTTAAAAAAAATCGTGTAAATACATATTAAATCTAAGCTTTTGGTTATAATGGAAAACATAAATTCTATAAGAATTAATTTAATAGGTGGTTTTTGAGATGGTCGTGATCGCACGCGGCTCCGTTTTGCTTTCGGGCCGTTGTGTAGCCGGGTGGATGGTATGGAGGTGAACGGGCATCGAATAGAAAGTCTCTCGTTTTAAACAACTTCTTTATTAATCACTCTTACAGGTGTATGCGCAAGAAGCGGTCGCTGTCATTATTACAAACGCAATGTGTCCGCAGCGCCATAGAAGATGGAGCTGTTAATCTGGCGGATTAAATCTACATAGATTAACAGCGCTATTACATGGGGATAATAATTCGCCTATCTTATAATAATATTGAATTATTACAATCAAAACTATAATTGTTCAAAATTACTATTATATTTTGAAATGTAAAATGAAAAATATTTTCATCAGCGATCCTAACGTTCAGTTTGTTTGGTTCCACGCGTTTGTTGGCCATTTTATTAAGTCACTGTAAATTCTTCCAATGGTCGTCGCGCCGTTATCCGTTTTTCGACTTTGCAGAACAATACCGCTGCGAATATCCATCGGAATCTTGTGGCAATTTATGTGATGAGTTGACAAATTATCTTGAAGTGGGTTAGGTTATCAAGAGAACCGTACTGTCGATGAAGTAAGGAGTGGGAGATTATTAGTGCTTTTTGATGAACATGTGCAAAATATTGAAGGATAAGTGTGACTTCAATCATTCATTAATGGACGTTCCTGCATGGCTCCATTAATCGCCTCAGAATTTATTTTTTCAAATCCAGGAAATCAGGGTAAACCTGCACCGAGACGATTGATTAGAAATAAACCTTTATAATACGAGTTCAGGATCTAAGCCACTATACCAACAGTTGTTCTACGTTAATATAAGACGTATCTAATGTAATAGACAACAATTCCTTTGAATATCCTTTTCCAAACGCCCTTTATACACGACTGAGCAGCTTTATTCCATGTTTTGTCGATGTGTATGATATCGTATGTATAATTTCTGTTTATTTATACACAAAAGCAATATAAATACCGAAATAAATCAAATATACTACTGTACATCGGGGTCAGAATAAATGTCAACATGCTTAACTTTAATTAACTTAATTTAAATTCGCTAGATATTGCTGTATATATTTGTGTTGTGGTTATGTGTTTAAAGGAATTTCTGAGAATGCCATTGAATCATAGACAACAGTGGCGGGCGAGTAACTCGGCACGTGTAAGCGCGCCCTCCACCTAAGCTCCTTCCAGTAACTAGAAGCTTATCTACTCGAGATGTAAATTCTGGGTGCTCTCAAGTTTCCCAAGATTAGGTTATCCTGCGTCGTCTAATGCGATAGTCGACCCCCCTTATTAAGTTTCGACGTCGAATCGGATAAGTTGTTGTCACGCACGTACTCGCCTAACGGTAGTTGTCGACGTTCGCGCGTCACACCCGTGTGACGGTGGTTGGCTATTATTCACACTAAATACGCCGTAAATAAATAGCCCTCCAAAGTAAGAGGCGAACCTTTGTTTCTTCATGGGGTTGTACTGTATTACGCACTTATTCATCCCTGCCGCTTTATGTCAACCCTGAATTATATTAGGCTGTTTTTTCCACGTCACTTTTAAAATGTACTTTTTTTTGAATTTTAAATTTTCGGCAATTTAATCAAGGGAGGCATTTCCATAATGCGGAATCATATTTTCTCATCATCTGGCATTTTTTCCGGGAGCTTATTTAAATCAGGTTCTTATGTATTCAGGCGCATTCAAATGACAGTCGGGCTTGATTATGAATGATAAGCCCAATTTTATACATCAAAATTATCCACATCTGTCACAGGGGTAGGCTATGAAAATTACGCAAGGATCAAGAAGTACTAAACGAGAAAAAAACATTTTAATGCGACGTCTGCAGGGCGGCATTCAATTGTTATAGGAACAAATTCTGTCTAAGAAGTCTAAGAAATAATTCTCGAAATATCAAAATCCAGAAAATTTCTCGAGAAATTATAAAAAAAAATTTTTATCGTATAAAATAATTTCATCCAAAACTCAAGCAAATATGCCCAAAAAACTAGTCTTTGTTTAAGAAACAAAAATACGTCTTGAACTAATTCATTTCACCATATAAATATCCATGTTTTCTCAGAAAGTCGAAAGAACTTAATAGCTTATCCAACGATAGCGATTTCAGTAAAATATTTTTATTGAACAGGTTGTTTGTAGTTTTAAGCTAAAACAGATGTTTATTAAATACAGGGTGCATCCCAAAAGTCATGAAACATATTTTTTGCCGCACCCATATTGGTCGCAACATATTCGAACCGGTTAGGTGTGGTAGAGGGGGGGACCCTTAGCTTTACAGTGGACTAAATCCCTATCTGCTGTCCCAACTTCAGTTTCCCCGAAATCAGAGAAGGCCAGATTGAGAAAATCCAAAGTGAAAACAATATTGATTGTCTTTTTCGACAAAGAGTTTGTAGCACAAGGGCAGACCGTCAACGCTGCCTATTGTGTGGATATTCTGGAAAGATTGAGGAAAAGGAGCTACCTGGGTACTGCATCATGAAAATATGCCTAGCTACACGTCTGTGAGTTCTTGGCGAAACACAACGTGGCTGATTGATTTTTTTTTGTTCCCGAAGATTATGGGCGGGTGTTTTGCTCTGCGGTTCCCACCTATAAAGCCCCAGGGGAGAACCAGCTTGTGGGTAGCGGTCAAGTCACTGGGGTAACGATGTAGAGTAGATTGAAGTGCTGAATATAGAAGGGGTAGGAAGACTTTATGCCAAAGGCGACAACAGTATCCTCAACAACCTACTGCATACAGGAGAGAATGGCTTTCGGCTGCTCGAACGGTGATTCATTCACGACTAGGTACTACAAATTAACCAATACGAGTACCATAGAGAAATGGGAACTTCTATAGTCCATCATCTGCTGAGGTTGAACTCGTGGTGGCAGTTACCTTGCGTAATAGTTATTTTGCATTTTAGCGTAACTTCTTCCTTCTTTCTTCAATGCATATTCGGGTGCACGTAGTCTAAAAACCGTTTTTCTGTAAGAACTTTGCCTCCTTTGGAAGATGCGGAGTGAAAAGCGAGAGCGCCTCATTCATCGAAGAATCCAAAAAATAGACATACAACTGACAGGACCTAACAGGCTTGAAGGGTTTATATTATCGACTTTATTGCTGGAGTTTCTGCATGGTCTGTTCCAAGTTGCCCTGGACTAGTCATACAAAGAGGGTCTTCCACTGATCTTTAATCTAACGGAAAACTCTACATGCAGAGCGTCCAGGTACCCATTCCCTTTGCTACGCGCCCTCCAGAGGAAGCGAGGTTTTCGCAGAAAAATCAGCTTGCATTGGAGGAGGAACGAAGAGGTTATGCTAATTTCAAGGAAATACTACCGCGAGCTCACTGCCACCACGAGTCCAACCCCAGTTTGAAGGGAGTTGCGGTAGATCAAAAGGGTAGTGGAAGATACTTCTGTGTGGGTAGTCCGAGGGCACTATGAACAGACTACACAGCATCGCGGAGCACAGATTCTGTCATCAAGGGTTCAACATACCACTAACTGGATGTCTGTCTATCACTCAAAGGATGCCGTTTTGACAGCATTTATGCTATCCAAGCGATCGTGACGACAGCTCTGAAAGAGGTTCCCATCTAGGACTTCCAGAGGGCGTACCAGGCATGGGAGAGTCTGCGGAAAAAAATGTGTAGATGCTGTGTATTTTGAAGAATATTATCATATTGTACCGGTATTGACGATTAATCTTTTTATAACATATATATTTCATGACTTTTGGGATGTATCTTGTAATTTATATCGAAGATAGAAATATACAGAGAATCGTTTTTCACATGTTTGAGCATCACAACGTAATTACGTTTTCGTGGGAATCTGTTATCTAGAATATAAGATTACAAGGGCTAAAAAATTACTGATGAATGAATTCTGGGAAAAGAGGACAACAATTAATTCTCTTGCAGGACAACGTTAGATCACTTGTTGTTTAGATGGTGTATTTTTTTTTTTTTTTGGGTGAAACATTTTCTCTCGCTCTGTCTGCTAACCGGATCTGACACCAGAATATTATCTACGAGGGTCATCTAGAGAGCATAGTTTTTGTTTCAAAGTTGGCACACCTTGCGTGTAAGGGGGTCTTTACGGTCAGCTTGTTTGGTCTCGCGTGTTTGTCAGTCATCTTGTTCAGTCACACGCGGTGATCTGTTTTTCGACTTTGCATAACAAAACCTACAATACATATACATTTATCTACACATTGGAGCCGGTATAATTAATAAGTTAAGTACAATTCGATCATAATTTTGATTGTATTGTGCTTTGATGCGATTGAATCGCATATTCAATATGTTTGAATTCAACTGCTTGATGGTTCAAAGCTCTATTGCTCGAAATGCCGATTGATTTACTCGATTGTCATTCCCGATGTATTGATAAAGTTTTTGTTATGGCACTGTTGATCGATCATAAGTACTCTTTTGCGAATTTGAATAGATTCATAGAATTCTGGTACTGGAATTGAAGTCTCATTTATCAGTGTAACAGGTTTGTCGTTTAAGAGTTTGGACAAAGAGCGCTTTGAATGGAATTTGGAATATGAATCTATGTTTTTGCGAGTGAATAATTTTGATTGTGATGATCGATTTGAATGGATTTGAGTTTTGGAAATTTCTTGTCTCCCCGAGGGTAGTTTGAGCCCGTAATGCTTTCTCCAAAACGATTTTCGATACATTAAAATTTAATACGACCAACTACCCTCGAGGTTAGCCGATTGTCGAAAGGAAGCATAGCAATAAAAAGCTATTTGCATCTCTTTGGTTAGCAGACACAGATCATTTGCTCCAAGGATGTTGTATTTATTCAGGATTGTAAACACGCTCCTTTAAGAGGATTAAATGAAGGTGTTGTTTCGTATATGGTGCTCCGAGCTTCAATAGATTCATTAATGTTATCTTTGGGAGTTTCGGTATTTGCTCTGGAACTCCAAGCCTAATTCTCAGCAAACTTGTAAAATTTCGCTTTCTGGAATATTGGATGCGAGCACAATTGAATATCCCATGCTCTGGAGTATCAGCGCATCGTATATTTTTATGTTGATAGGGCGAAAATCACTATTGTTATCCATAAGAAGGCGATGTAAGCTTTTATTCGAAAAGCGTCGAAAGCAATGGGGTTGTTTTTAATAAATAAATTCAATCAAATGCATTCCCTAAAAAGCTTCAGGGCTTTGCCCTGTATTTTAAATGAGCCATTTATTAATCTCAAAGTTACACAACAACTTTCACATATCGAAATATACACGTTTCTTCACAATCCTAATCGATGTTCCAACTGTTTCGAAAGTAAACCGGATAAAAAATTCAATTAAATCATATCGCCGGCCATAATTGCTTTTTTGAACTTCGTATATTTCAAATGAAGTGCAAACATAACCGATTTCAATCTGATGGAATTCCATTGGGCTGTTGTTTGATTTGCACAACGAAGTTGCGAGCATATGTAAATAATTCCAATGATCGAAAATATCAGAAAGTAAAGCCCACGGCGAAGGATCACTTGCACAGCAAACTCCATAATGGAAAAGTTGATACAAAATCAATATTTATCATCGAGTCTAGATCTAATGAAACGCATCAAATGGACCAAATATGTAATCAGACCATATAAAATTAATTGGCTATCAAACTGATTTTATGCGCCCATTTGTGCGTAATCTTTCGGGGGCATAAAGATCCCGAGATCCAAGAATCTTTGCGAATATACTACAACGAAATAGCTCTAAGAAGGACTAAATAATAGCGTCAATCTTATAAAATAAAAATAAAATTTCCCTCAATTTGTGTCATTTTGATATATAAATTAAGACGTCATTTTGTACCATAACAAACGCTTTATCTATGTCTAAGAGCATTGAGTTTTAACGACTAAATAGGCGCATTAAGATAATAAATTCATAATGGATTTATAATGGATATTAGATGGATCTGAAAGTATTCGAATGTTTATATAAAAAGTCCAATTTATTAATTCAATATATCTTCACATCACTCCCCCCTTGGAAGCCCTTTGGTCGCATTTTTCTCCAGTTTAATTCCCATATTTTAACCTGTGTCAATTTTGTTTTATAAGATCGCAAAAAATACCTGATTGCTGGACGAATGGATGGGAATAAACCGGGGTCGAATAGAAATACTCCTCTTCTCTAAATAATGTATTCCACACTAGAGAGAGAGATATGGCTGCAGAAGGGACGACCTCCCGCAGTCAAGGCTAACCGATGACTCTCCCGATTCCCGCTTCCTGCACGTCACTACCTAATCTGCAACGTCGCACGCGTAATAAACGATCGGTCGGTATTTAGGTGCAATATCTCCGCAGGGTCACAAGAGATGGCGCTGTTAAAATAATATATTGCACCTGAAGAGAGATGGAAGATGTCGCTGCTAGCAGCGCTTCTACGTGGGGTTAGTAAATCGCCCACACCACACTCTTTCTACCTTAACTTCGACCATTCTCGGTCGAACATGTGCTTTATATAAAACAAATTTACAAAAAATAGAATAGGTTTCATAGTTGTCCCTCTCTCTCAAAATAATCTCACAAAAAACAATCTCATATTGGGTGCACACTTGAGTGATCCAGTGAGAGTATGCACGCACATGTTGCGAGCAACGCTCAGTAGCGCTTTATTTATAATGCCATGCTACTAATTGAATATTTATTCAAATTATGATGTTAAACGTTACTTTTACGATTTTTTGCAATGCTATTTATAAGTGAACCATTGTTATGAGTTTTCTATCCTACCCCATAACAGCCATCCTCTTCGTTTTGTCAATGAGTTTTAAATAGTACCAATGGGATCCCAGTCTTTGCGATAGTTCTTCTATTGTTTACCGTGGTTTTGACTCGGTTAGGGATTTTAGTGCATCGTTTTTTGTTCATCCCTTAAGTTTTTATTATCGGATTTAAATTTCTGGAACCAATATTGGCATCTGCAGAATGTTATCACTTCAACATATTTGAGTGTTTTATAGGATTTGGTAGCATTAAAATTTTACAGAGATATTTCCGTCACTGTGTCTAGATACAAACAGAGCACAAAATATATGAATACTTTCGGGTCCACCTAATAAATTACTTACTAAAAAACTCGGGATGGATATAGCATTAATAACAATAATGAAATTCGATTAAAAAAAGTAATTTAATAACTAAGTATTCCCGTCGTGCCGTACAATAACATATGCTTTATCGTTGTATATGAATCGATCATTTATTGTTTATTCCATAATATATTGGGTATAAGAAAATATATAAATTTAAGCTCAATATGGAATTTAAAAATATGGAATATTTCATTGGCTAAACTCACTATCTAGTCAAGCTTTTGAAGGATCGGGGTCATAATACAACGTTCGTCCCTATTAGAATATTGTAACAGGGCGCCATTATACGTCGTCCCGAAAATTTCATACGCAATTTCACTGCGTCAACGCCATGGATAGACGTCCAAATTTTTACTCGAACCCGGGAAGGCTTCCCTCTTCTATTTTCCACCGATGGCCCAAACGTGAAAAATTAACGACGTACGTGTCATTTTCCAGGAAGCGTGGGAGTGCTAAGCGTTCTTATCCTCCGACCTCTACCACCCACTTCTGGAATACAACGCACTTTCCCCGAAAATAATTATATTGTTACAAGCCACCGTCGGGAGAGGGGGGGGGGAGGATTGCTGAATAAAAACTATAATCGACATGCTCCTGAATTATTTAATGCCGGTGAAAAATTCAAGAACGCACCGGTGCGTTCATTCAGAAAGGGACGTCAAAGCAATGAATATCACTCGATTATTAAAGTTGGGTATTATTAAAAATATACTCATATTTATTTTAAATATTATAATTTATTCACGTATAAAATATTTGGTCGTGCTTAAGGTCGTCTAGAAAGTAAGGTTAAAAAGACGCCTGAAGTTTGTTTAATCCCGCGTGTTTGTCGGCCATCTTGTTCAGTCACTGTAAATTCTTCCGATGGGGAGGTCATCGCGCGTTCCAGCCACCTCCCGTTCAAGCGAGATTCGCGCGGTTATCAAATGTTTGATTTTGACAAACAATAGCGCCGCGAATATCCATTGGAAGCTCGCGGAAGTTTATGGTAGTAATGTGATGAGTCGACAATATGTCATAAAATGGATTAGATTATTGGTGCCTCGACTACAGAAATGTCTCGATTTTGACGGTGATTATGTTGAAAAATTGTTCGATATAAGTATCCCAAAAGTCATGAAATATATTTTGTTTTATAAAGATTTATCGTTAAAGTACACAGCATCTACACATTTTTTCCAGGGACTCTCCTATGCTCGGTATGCCCTTTCGAAGACCTCGACAGGAACCTCCTTAGAGTTGTCGTTACAATCGCTTAGATAGTCTTAATGCCGTTGTAGCGTGGGCGATTTACCATCGTCTGAGCAGATTTAATTTTCCAGATTAACAGCGAAATCGTCCGTCTCTCTTCAGGCGCAATGTGTTATTTTAACAGCGCCATCTCTTGTGGCCCTGTGGAGACATTGCACCTGCATACTGACCTAACGCTTCTTGCGCGTGCACCTTTGCCGGTTGGAGAGTGACACACAAGAAGCGGGAGTCGGGAGAGTCACCGGTTAGCCTTGGCTGCGGGAGGTCGTCTCTCCTGCAGCCAGATCGTGTGGAATAAATTGTTATTTAGAGAAGAGAACCATTCTAATCGACGCCCGTCTATTACCATCCATTCGTCCAGAAATATCCAGTTCAGTCCAGACTCTGCTCCCAAGAGCGCCCCTGCCTTTACGTTACACTGTTTTGACACAATAGGCAGCGTTGACAGTCTATTCTTGAGGTAAAAAATCTTTGTGGAACACATCCTTGGTGACTAAAAGGCAATCAAAATTGCTTTCACTTTGGATTTGCTCATCTCGTTGGCGACATGTTGCATGAGCAATTCGTGAGTTTCTGATGCTCGCGGCAGACTGAACGTCAGTCCATTGTAAAGCCAAGGGTCCCTTCCATCTCACCTAACTAGTTGAAATATGTTGCGACCAGTAAATGTGTAGCAAAAATATATTTCATGACTTTTGGGATGCATCTTGTATGGTTGTTAAATTAAATACAAAGATTTTTCGATCCCAAATAAATGTTGTAACCTTACTCTCTGGATGACCCTCGAATGTCCCTATATGTATTTTGGCAAAAAATTCTGATTAAATTCTCGGCATTTATTTTCTCCATTTTTTGATTTATAGAATGAGATAATAAATTCTTTCTGCCTTCGAGAGCTTTTCATGATTCAAATAAAAAATATATAAAAGGGAGCTCTGACAACCCCACTATTCCAATCACAAATGGCATTGATCAATAAAGCTAGTGGCGAGGAAAATTAGCCTAAATTTGTAATAACAGACATTTTCCCATTTTCTCATTTCCATATGACAATTCGAACAATCGACCGCTCGGCGGTATGATAATAATTCAAAATTAAATTAAAAATAACCCGAATGGAATTTTCCGTTCGAATTTCCCAAATGAAATCAGCCCCGTTCGAAAAACAAGAGCCGGGAAATGGCATTTTCATTCATTAAGACGTCGATATCGATCAACCCCATGTTCAACTTCGCATATTAACAAATCCGCCGATCTAATCTTTGACCCACATTGCCAACTTTGCTTTCACCTTTCTTCGTCCCGAAAAGAACAAGTTAATTTTCCGGATTATTCGTACGAACTTACGGCTAAGCCCCGCTGTAATCGTATTTCTTAGCGTTTTAATTCGAACACACATTTAAAGCTCTGGAAACATCCGCATCTAGACGAATTCACAGCAATTTTTTGTTATATCCGGATTACATGGACTTGGAAACAAAGCGCCATCTTAGCAATATATTAATACAGCTCTGCAGTTACGGAGCCTCCAATTTTGTTATTGCTTGTATTCAATAGGTCAAAAATGGTTTTTGTCTCAGCGAAAGCCATTGAAATTTACGCACGGTCTCCAGATCTGACACCGATGGATTTCTTTGCCTGATTTTGACACAAATCAGATTAAAAAGTTATGATGATTTAAAGGTGAAATTTTGGGTATTTTTTTAAAAATGTTGAAAAAAAAATCTATTTCGACAACTCTAACACTTAAGACATAGGACCTATGTGTGAAACGTAGCAAAAAAACCCCTAACCCCCAAAAAAAAATTAGATCCATGTGCAAAACATCCTGTAGAGTCACATCGCCATAAATTCAATATTGAATATTGTTTTTGGTGTAAGAATAAGTCTATCTTACAATCGAAGACTTTTTCTAATTGTTTATAAAGTACATGTTATAGTATACAATTTTCCTTCCGTAAATGATATCCTCAAGTATTATTTGATTACTAATTGGGGGTTGATTTTCAAGGGCGCATTGACGATAATCGTCCATTTCATTATTTCATACTCGAGTATTAGCACTGTAAGTATGGTTGTTTATAAATTAATAAATAAACAGCACACAGACGGATGTGAATTGCTTGTAATAAAGCCTCTATTAATTGGAAACTCCATTATACCACATTAGGTATTTTATGTCAAATTTGCTCATTACAAGCACCCGTAAGTAAATCAATATTGATTACTAAATACGACTTAATCATGGAAATTACTAGTATGTTAATGTTATGTAAACATGCTTTCAGCACTTGACTTCATTGGTAGTATGTGACCTATCGGCTTAAGTTGTCGGGACAATTACGAGAGTCATCCAGAAATTAAGGTTATAATATTTGTGTAGAATTGAAAAATGCTTGTATTTAATTGCCAGTTCTTTTTGGATTGGCTTTTGGATCCTTTTTTTTCCTGTGGGAGGGGAATCTTACATAAAACACTCTGGGCGTTGACGGCCCCAGGGTAGTCAGATTCTTACTGACTTAACCCCTCCTTGTCATTCTCTGTCCCCCTGGTATTGTTTATCACTCACAGTCCTCTTTGGCGGTCATCAATTCCTCTATAAACTCCCACCAAAGGTCCCAGTTCTTCTTGCTCGCCATCATGCTGTGGACCATGTCTTCGATTTTGAGCTCAGCTACCCCAAGTGCTTGTTTCAACGTGTTTCTCTGGGACGACCAAGTCTCAAAGTCATCATCGTCGTCAACTTCCGTTTGACAGTGGTGATACGCCGTGGATGCCTCCTTGCCAATCCGCTTTAAGTACGCTCCGAAACAGCCTTGGTCCGTCAGTACTTGAGTTAAGCGGAAGGTCGCCTCTTCTTGTTTACGGGTCCCCCACCTGCTTATGATTGGTATAAGTCGGTGGGTCGGCCTTCCTTTGCTGGACTGTTCCCATTCCTGTTGCCAGGCTTCCCTCAGTTTCTGCTCGTGCTCTGCACGTTTTACTGTATTCAACCTTCGCCCTACATCTGGGGATTACATTGGACAGTTCGCGGAGTTTCATAACACATGTCTGCAGTGCGGTGAAAAAGGCGGTGGACACATTCGGCAAGATGTCGAGGATAGTAGCGAGTGATTGGGGAATTAGAGGACGTCCCCTCCTGACTGCCTACAAGGGTATTTTCTTGGCCATCTCAGCCTGTTGCAGGGCTAGCGGGTCCCTTCGATACTCAAATCTAAAGCATTCCACGTGGCGCCCACTGATAGTCTTT
The DNA here is from genome assembly GCA_008973525.1 of Stenopsyche tienmushanensis. NCBI lineage: Eukaryota > Metazoa > Arthropoda > Insecta > Trichoptera > Stenopsychidae > Stenopsyche > Stenopsyche tienmushanensis. The sequence continues at coordinate 1,059,686 of WACJ01000519.1, forward strand.
CAATATTGGCGGGTATCTTTCCTCTGGATCTGGAGATCCAATGTCGGGTGGCGAAGTTCCTAACCGAAAACGGTTCTATTCCGGTAAGCGACAGCAGGAGTGCGAAGCGGATGCCTCCGACGCGCTAGGCAATCTTTGCCAACGCGTTAAGGAGGCGTCGTTAGATAGCTGGCAGGAGAGGTGGTCTACGTCTACTTTCGGTCGCCATCTCTATCAATTTTCCCCCCTCGGTTAGGAGCCGCCTGAGATATCGCTGGGTCATTCCGGATTACTGGACATTCCAGTTCCTCACAGTGCACGGACGCTTTAGGGCTTCGCGTTTTTAGGTTTAGAATTTCCCCGATTTTGAAGTGTTTGTGCGGAGATCCTGTCATGGGGCGCAGACTACGTTCTGTGGACATGTCCGAGAATGGCGTCCGATCACAAGGCGCTCATTCAAAGTGTCAGCGGTTTGAAAGGCGGACCGGTTGGGCACACAAAGCTTGTGATCAGTACGGCTTTGTCTGAACAGCCTAACCCACTTCGTGACATGTTATCAACACATGGCATCACTGCCATAAACTTCCACGAGCTTACGATGGATATTCGCAACGGCGTTCAAAAAACGTATGACCGCGCGGAACTCGCACGAATGGAAGGTGGCGGGAACGCGTGACGACCTCTCCATCGGAAGAATTTACTGTGACTGTACAAGATGGCCGACAAACACGCGGTACCAAATAAATTGACATTATTATGATCAATATTTAATTAGCTGTTAATAGAAGTCCGGTTAGAATTTTCACGCGGCCATTTCAGGACGTTGGGGCCATCGTGAGATTTCACATAAAATATTGTATATAACGCCAATGGAAAAATTCCCAAAGTTTCGCTTCGTGTTTTGGCATACAAATGAAAGGGTATATAATCAGTTTGCTGTATAACTCGTATGTGGAATGTCAGAAATGAAATACGTGCACGGCAAATAGTATAAAGCCATTCGATATACGCACTAGGTCACGTGTTTGTACAGGATGATTCGAAAGACTCCGCCGCAAATATTTATCTACTCGGAGCCGTAATAAAGAACTTGCGTAAGCTGAAAAAGCATGTTTTACACCCTCAGATGGTACGTGTAAAAATAGAGGGTGAATTACAACGCCTCAAATAAAACTTACAGTAAATTTTGGAGTGGGGCTGTGGTGGTGGTGGTGGGGGGGGGATGTTTGGTTTTTAGCTTTTTTGGCACGTTTCTGAGTGATCGTTTCCTTTGTGTGCTTTGAACAATTGAATTATATTGAAATAAAACCGCCAAAAGATCAATCTTCTGCTCTCGATGCGAAAAAGTAAACAAGGGATTGATACATATGTCTACATGGCGTATTATAATCAAAGCGCGACTGAATCATTTGTTATATGTGCTTCCGTGAGAACGCTTCTAATCCCTTAATGCAGCAAAGCTGCATGCAATCTGTGCACTGTATTGATTAGATCTAGTCACAGAGATTAACTATGAAAGCGTCCACATGGAATAATAGTTACGTCGTCACATTAAAAATTGAAAATTTAATTGAAATACACCCGACCCAGAAAGCCATTGATTTTTTTCATCATGCTCCTCCTTCCTCATTATGCTATATTGGTGTCAGAAGTGGATTTTTTTCCATTTGCCCAAAATGCACATCAATCAATCAATTTTTTTTGGGATTATCCTTCCGGAATAACACAAAAATTTTCATCGACCCAAATATGACAATTTTGCTTATTGACTAATTCATCCATTTTGAAATGAGCTTCAACGTTTCAAATATTTTTCAGGTGATGGAGGCTGTAGAAGGCGAAGTCATGGTGATGCTGCATCTCCGGCTCGTTGCTTGCAGCCTCATTCGATCGGAGCCATCTCATCTTCAGCAGCCAATTAAAATTTAATAGCAGCCATGAGGAGATTCTACTCCATCGTCTGTGTCCTGTCACACCTCACCATCTGCCAACTGACAACCACCGGTAAATCTCCCATTGAATTCATATACTTAGGTGTAGACTATTTGTATTATTGCCATCGACAAAATGGGGATTTGGAGTTTTCCACTCTACAAGTCGAGGAATCCGACCGTTTGCGAGTCTTTAATTTATGCGAATTTATTAGCATAAGTTCGGAAGAAGTTGAAATATTTAGATCGCTTCCTCGCACCATCCAGAGTCCATGGTCAAATAAACTTTTATTATCAATTTGTTGAAGTTGGAGTGGTTAAAATTTCACGACGGGACGCCGCAAGCCCTGCGATGGCCGTTCCAGGATTTTTTCACTCCTGGATTTATTGCCAAAGTTTGAAACGATTCTCATTCTTAGAGACTTGATACATTCTTATGGCGGAGTTCATAAATTATTTACGCAATATAAACAAACGTGGCGAACAAAGGGCGTACTCCATTTAAATGTCCTATAATTTAACGGCTTTGATATATTATATCTTGGGGTGAAATATTTTACATTTATAATATTTTTTAAAAAATAGCACCGTTTTTATGTGGCAAAACTGGTTGATCTGATGTGCAATTTCGTATGCAAAATGATGCATCAATTTCCAATTTGTCATAATTATATACATTCATAAATATTTCGTGTGGATTTTAATTCGGTTATGGATGAAATGATTTATTTGGAGTTGATGAATTGACATTTTTATTTGGTGTGCAGTAACAAAACGATATACGACCATTAGTTTCCGCTCCCCTTTTATTTAATTCCGATCATTCATCAATCAAAACGATTTGCTAATAAATTGATTAAAATCAATTGGTGTTATATTTTATCAGTGTAACCCCAATGGACTTGATTAAACCCTGGATTACTAATCAATATTCTCGCAGACAACACATTTGGAACGCATCAGACATGTATGTATTTTCCCTAACCCTATCAGACTGGAAATCGTGAGACAGAGACAGGTGTCTTGCATCTCATCATACACTCGTGCATCGATAGCAAAGTCGTACCGTAAAGGTACCCCTACACGTCTAAAAAAATTAAATATATTTTTATAGAAACTCGTAAATGTTCATACTTACTATTCAAAAAAAAATATCATGTTCTAAAGAATCTTTTAACCGTCATAAAATTGAGAAATAATTAACTGAAATCGCTATCGTCTTATAAGCTATTAAGTTCTTTCAACAAAGTTAAGACGATTTTCGTTCGCGTTGTCCTGAGAGCAGGCGTTTGTTTTGATAATTAAGATACTTGCATCATTTTTATCGTTAACTAATTTTGTTATTCCCTCTTGACTGTTCTGGAGTGGCGTTATTAGCCGATTATCACCACTCCTTTGCAAAATCTACTCTTTCAGAAGTAAACTGGTAGGCTTGCACGGTAATCCTATTATTTTATTTTCGCAACACATTAATAGGCAAAAATATCTGAACAACAAAAAAGCTGATCTCATGCAAGTTAAACATTAAGAAATATTAATATATATAAATATATATTGCAAATTAAAGTAAGTTAAAATAAATTAGTAAGATAGATAAATATATAGGTTATATGGGTAGAAGAAAGTCTAATCTCGCTTGCGATCTCATTTGCTGCAAGCCACGTATGTAAATTAGCCTCTTGGGAAGTTTCCATGGTCGTTCAAATCATAGTAGGGTCCGGGTACAAGTGGCCGCATATGTGTTCAACCAGTCCGCCTTTCGGATCGCTGATACGATGAATAAGCGCCTCGCGATTGAACGCCATGTCCAAATAAATCCATAGAATATAGTCTGTGTCCATGAACGGATCTCCGCATGAACGCTCTGAGATCAAGAAACTGCCTGTGCCTTGTGAGGAACTACAACGTTCGTACGAAAAATAATTAAAACAATGAACGGATAAATAAAAGTAGCCAAAATCAATGATATTTTTTTAAATGTTGATATATTTTTTAAATGCGGTTAATTGAAAAAACGCATAGCTTTCGTTTTTATTTTTGAAATAACGCGGTAAAATTCTGCCGTGACGTACAAGATCAACCAATGACCGCTCGATGGTGACATTAGCGTAAAGAGGGGAAATGGTTTAGCCACACTGCCAGGCTCTCACCCGACAGTAGTGTGAGGTTACGGAGACACTACTCACTAAAACTTATCCATATTCTACAGCATTTTCATGCCCTAGCCTCCGTTATCATTGAAATTACCATGTTGTTAGGGGAGATCTAGCTGAATCCCAGCTCCTCCCGTGGGTACTCCCGTGGGGTACTCCGCTCCACAGTGGTGTTACTTTGGGCCGGTCTCTTCGTCTATTTTGTGTAGATAGCTACCAAAACAAACGTGCCCGGTGAGGACAAACAACAAAATGTGCCCGGTGAGGAACTGGGTCAAGTGGTTGACCGTGCTATCTTGCTACCCAGGTTCTCAGGTTCGGTATTGGCTCGTGCGTCCACCGACCTTTAGCGTTGTACCATCGGGACTGCCACGCCGCCATGGTTCTTTGCTTAGCGCTATTCTTGTCTTCACCGTTCTGAATTGCCTGTCGTAAGCGAGCAGGTCGATTAGTGGTATGGCAGTCAGTGCCAGGACGGCGCCTGGCCCTTCGGCCCATATCGACGCGCCGTAGAATAGTTCACTACCTCGTTGTAGAGTCGCCTCCTGTTTGTTTTTGGGCCACCAGATCCTAATCTAACTTAACTTATAAGGACGTCTACATTGACATGTCACCGAATACTAGCGTAGTAAGACGATGTGCGTCTTGAATGACTTCATCAACGATATCTTCGAGTTCATCGTTGTTGAAGCTTCGCGTCTGGCCCAATACAGCAAGTGATCCCCGATCACCAATAGGGAGATCCGCCGTGAGGACCTTACTTCCTAGCATCTTACTACTAGCACCAAGTAAACTCAACTGACCTGCTGGGGAATTTTATATGTATTATTTTAATCTGCAATTCAACCCAGTCGATTATGTTCGTTCATTCAAACGATTGATATCTTTGTGATTGAATTCACAAAATTCGCTAGTGTTAATTCCATTTCGGATGCATAGTTATTTGTAACAGCACTGTGTGCAATTTGTGATGAAGGCAAATTGGTTGATTTTGTGCGGTTTGTTTTTCCAAATGATCTTGATTAAATTATCATTAATCAATCCGACTCTGTTAAATTTATTCAATGTGATCGCCGAATTTGATCATACAAAAATACCAAAATGCATTTTAATATTGTTGCGTTTAAGCCCCTTGCCGTCTTCGGGGGCCCGCAATCTTCGTCGCAGCTGCCTCAAGCAGACCACCACGAGGGGCGTCTCGAATCGCGGGGCGCTCCGGAGGCCGGACGTACCCCTGCGTCTCTCATCTCGGCCCAAAGGGCCTCGACGAGAAGCGAGGGGGCTCCGCCCTCAGGGGTGAAGGAGCCCCGCGGCACCGAGACAAACTCGAAACATCCGCGACGGAAAAATGCGTATACCTCCGCCGAGGGGGCGATTCTTTATCCTCGACCGCTCATACGACGACACCAAAAAGGAGGAAACCTCTAAACGATAGGGAAACAATTAAAACATGATGAACTTCGTTTAATAAATTTTATTTACCATTTTGTGATACGGCAGACGATCACGACGCAGAGGCTTGATGATGGAAACGTAGCGCGAAATTGGCGGCAAATGAGTCGCCAATAATCAACACGACTGGTCCCCAAAGCGTCCAGAACGGAATAGAAAGAATTAGCTCGGCCTACCCTTAAGAACGGTTGAGGTCCGAACGTAATTAAAAACGGCCCGCTTTGACGACCAAAAATCGATATTAAACGACGAAATTAATTAATTTATTTTTATAATCAATAAAATCAATCGCAAATTATTCCCACGCTACAATATCAATTTGTTTTTTTTTTCATTTTAAAAAAAATCCAGTTAATAAAAAAGTGAATATTTTTTATATTATAATATTAAACAATGTATGCAAGTTACCAAATTTTATTTCTAAATCAGTCCCGCGTTCGAAAATCGTTTCCCTATTCTTATATAAGTGGTTCGTCAATGAATTCTCGCAGTTGGGCATACTCTAACTTTCAAAGAGGTCAATTAAATGTTGTCAAATAAAAAGACATCAAAATAATCTGATAGTTTTATATGGTTTTCATGCTGGTGGCTTCTAGATAATGTCCTCAGTCGCGGTCAAATAAAGCGTAATTTTATATTAGGCTTCTGAATAATAAATAAAACGCTATTTTGATTAATAGGGGATTCAATTACAAAAATGAATCTGGCCACATCTGCGTCTCTGATCGCAAAAAATGTATTGTTCTCAGCGTTCATCCGTAGATCCATTGTGATCTTATTTCAATTTAATATTAATGGCCTCCGAAGTAGACTTTTTCAACAACAAAAAAAATATTTAACGATCTGAAGCACTTTTTGATGTAAGCCCAGCTGCTGGAAATTAAAATGATATATTCGATCGACGATACCGACTATTAGGGATATGGGCTACGCGAACGTGACTTCCATACAGTTTTCGCAGTCAATCCCGGGATAAATCAGGCACGTCTGGTTCCGCAGACTCCACGCGTGCCCGAAAGTCGAGTCACTTTTTAAATAAGCGAGGGCCTACAATAAATTAGGGCCGATCGCTGCGGAAGTGGAATCTAGCACCGAGTGAACGATCAGGCCGTAAGCTTGCAATATTAATGCAACGCCCTGGAAAGTCGGCGGAAAACACGCCCCCGCGAAGACACGGCATGACTTTATGTATCTCGAAATTACCGCCCCGACCGAAAGCGTTTCCTTTAATCCCTTCCATATTTCATGAGTTTAAGGGAAGAACGCCCTCCGAGCGAGGGAGCGATCGGTTCCTAAGTGAGCAGCCAATATGCCTCTGAATATATCCAATAAATGCGGAAGGCTCTCACAGGGCGTAGATTTGTTTTTATTTTCAATCTTGGGGGTTGTTTTACTTAAATTAATCTTATCGTCACTTATGCTCCACATAGACGTGAGTTGGTTTTATTGGGGCTGTTTTTTGTGCCCTCTTATAGAAAATCGGCTAAGTCGAATTGGATTAGGGATGAAAGCGTTGCGCGTGTCGGCTGTTGAGTCTGTAGCGCTTTCCAATGTTTCCCTTCAATGAATGTCAAAGACATTTATGTCGACATTGAAAATTTGTCTTCGCTTGTCATTTGTGTCAAGGACTATTAGATAATATGTGCGTAAAGGATTGCTCGATAATGTTGCTATTGAAGCGAGTAGGAAGCTCCTGCCGGGGGATTTAGAAAGGGCACAAATGTGTGACAAATGCTTGTTCAGCTTAAATCATTTCCATATGTATAATTCCATAATGAAATCCTCAACACTAGCATCATTTAATACACAATTAAGCGTCTAAATTAATTCAGATAAACGAAAAAACCAACTTCTGACACCAATGGTACGTGGTATAGCGGGAGCGCTCTCCCCTATCTTACCGTACGCTGGGATGGAAGGGATCGGGTATTGAATAAAAATACTCTCGTCTGCTCTAGTAGCGCTATTAATTTGAGCAGATTTAATTAGCCAGATTAACAGCGCCATCTTCCGTCTCTCTTCGGGTGGAATGTGTTATTTTAACAGCGCCATCTCTTGTGGCCCTACGGAGACTGGAATAAATAGTTATTTAGAAAAGAGAGTTTCTATTCGACGCCCATCTATTCCCATCCACTTGTCCAGCAAGATTACGCCTTGATAGAAGAATGGACTCGTGCATTAGCGCGACTATCAACGTTACAATGACAAGAAAGACACAGAGATCTAGCCGCGGGAATGACATATTTCTGCAGCCTAAGGCTATCCAACGACTCTTACCTCCTAAATGTCATCAACGGACCGACAACGGTGCCCACGCAAGAAACGATAAATGTCCTTGTTTCAAACGCAGCGCCGCAGTAGATGTGGTTGTTAAATCGACATATTGCTTTTAAAGAGAGAAGGAAGATGTCTCCTATTAATTTGACAAATTTAATCTGGATTAATGGCGCCATTGCGTAGGAATGAAATTTCACCCACATAACAAGAATGTAACTATGTTGTAGCTGCTTGTAATAAATATTTAATGTACTTTATATAAATATGCAACACTTTAATCAGGCTCCCGTTCTACAATTTTAGCCACATCTATCGAAGTCCTATCCACCTTTTATTGAAAGTAGACGACGTTCATTTAGAAATAATCGACGTAAACTATTTGTAGACAAAAAAACAGCTTTGTAGATTTTAATTTCATGTCATTATATAGAATTGTTCATCTTTTGAAAAATGTTTTTACATGATGACTTTTCTGTTTGTCGTACGTTTGTCCGTGGATATGCTCAGAAAGCATTGGTATGTCATCTTCGCTATAATATTTGTCTTAATAAATTTATGAGTTAGAAGAATTTATGCTGTTCTAAACACCTAGGCGCAATGCGCGATTGATTGAGATCGATTGCGGCATGGTTTGTACAAGATGGTCCCGACCAACGAGTCGGCTGTGATGAACGACGGAATAGGCATAAGACTTCATTCGATCGATGATAGAGATTAAAATGAGGTAGCTACCGCAAGTTGGTTTGACAATCTGCTGCTGTTTTGATAATTCGACATTGATGTTATGACACCTTATGGGAAGTCAAGAGTGGCGTTATCGTCCGAATATAAACACTCCTTTGCAAAAATCTATTATTTTAAAATAGAAAATCCGTAACTGACAGGCTTCTAATTTTTTCAGTATTCCCTTCCATATTACAATCGTCATAATTTTAATCATCCAAAAACTAAATTGTGATAATTCAATAGATTAAGTTGAGTGTTTTCTAGTTTTAATGAAAAAAATAACTAACTGCGAGACTTCAAAGACGAACCTCTTCTTCAAAACATGATTGAAGGCTGTTTGTATAGTTTTATACATATTATAAAAGAAGGGTCGTTGTCCTGACCCTTATATTTTTTCTTTGTGCGTCCACGTCATACATGACCGCATCTGTACACAAGGGGATGGCCATTAATTGTGTGTCGAGGCTAATTTGAATTAATTTCATCCCTCGCTGTACATTTGTATTTAATATTAAATAAAAGTAAAAAAAACTAAGATTGAAGGAATTCCCAAAGATAAAATAACTGTTTGCAAGGACGTGCTAATTTTTTATCATCCCCCAAGGATTTTTCCATTACTGTATATGGGTCGTGTAGTTCGACGAGCTCAGTATTTCTTATCACTAAAACAAGCATAGTTTTCAATTAAAATGAAAAAAATATCGAAACACCCCCGTCGAAAAACGGGCGGTAATAAAAAGAGAATTTCAAATGTTCAACGAACAAGGAATGAATAAACATATTTTAATTGCTTCTCTATTCATGATTGCATAATTTTTTGATTATATTTTAAGTCGTTCCGCCGTAAAATGTTTTTTGCTTAGATGTAGTAATATTCAAATTTTGTGGTTTTCATAGTTTTAAAATGATATGCATGGAAAAGACAGACTCGAGGGAAAGATTTTGATAAAAGCTTATAAAAAAGGGTCTGATGGAAATTTTTCTGCATGCTTTTTTAGCTGACGAATATATATAAGCAAGACTAAATCTCGTTTTGAAATATTTACATCAACATTTTTCGGCGTCGATGTGTATATAACTACGCCAGACTAAATGTTACCTACTTGGAAAAGACGACAGGCTAAATATTAACTCGTTGCATTATATTATATATATATATTGTTAGTTCTGTTTTTATGCGGATCTTTTTTATGCGAAGTTATGCGGTTTTCAAAAATAATGGAACCTATCCCTCATTTTTCTATAGAGAACAAACTTTTTTTTTATACGAATTCGCATTAAAAAAATCTATAATTAATACTAGTGCAAGTTACAACCGTTATAATGTGAATGTGTATAGAGCGATGGGCGAATGGAATTGTTTTTAAATCCAGCAACTCTTCTCAAAAGCTTAAGAATTGCATTTGTATGCTTATCGAGTAAAATAGACTTAAGTAAAAAAATTCTATGATAAATATGTATTGTGTTTTTATTTACATAATTTTATTATAAACTTTTTTATACGATTTTTGGTACATTCTATCACATTAGTTTGAAGTTATGCGGTTTTTAAAAATAATCGAAGTCTTTTTTTATGCGATTTTCCGTGGAACGGATCCTACGCATAAAAACAGACCCAAGTGTATATATTCAATATTGTGTCACAAAATACCAAATGATAATATAACACGATTTTAACAAGACTTATATTAAGGTGTATCACATGAACGTTCGGAATTCATAGGTGGGAGTTATGACCATAACTCTTACAAAACATAATTTATTAAATCAAAATAGCATTTAAAATCTACACAATAATTGTCTTAATTTTGGAACTTTTTATACCTAAAAAAGTACTTTCAATTAGTTCATCTATTGACTAATTGAAATTCCGAATCTTCATGTGGTACTATGTTATATTAGGTTGGGGAATAAGTTCGTAGCGTTTATATAAAAAAACCTTTTATTTAAACAAAATATCAATAACTTTAGCAATTAATTAATTAATTATGTATTCGCCGTTGTTATTTACTACCTTCTTCCATCTCTCGACCAATTTGTTGATGCCGTTCCGCTAAAAATTGTCTGGTTTGATATCGAAGAATTTGTTAAGCCAGTTTTTAAGGTCGTCTTCATTGTTGAAGGTATGATTCGAAATGGAGCCAAAAAGATGGTAATTCGGCGGTGCAAGGTCTGGAGAATACGGCGGATGCTGAAGGATCTCGCATTCGAGCCCTGCCCTCCCAGTCCCACCAAACGCAGATAATGGTCTTCTTTGGATGGAGGTCAGACTTGACTCTCGGCTTAGGGTGAGATGTTGAGAAGCAATTTGAAGGCTCGCTGATTTTTCGGCAAATCTCATTGAATGAAGATAGTTGAGGATTGTTTTATGATCGCAATTCATTTTTTTGGCCAATTCATGACTTGTTTGACAACAGTCTTCCTTCAAAAGTTCTCTTTTTCGAATTCAGAAGGTCTTCTGCTACGTCGTGTATCGTCAACTTTACGAGCTATTTCCGTGCTGTAGACTCGCCTATGACACCTTCTCCCGTATACGTTATAAGAGTCCTGGGCTACTTCAGCAGCTTTTTGACTTCGATGAAAAGCGAAGAAGAATAAGTGTCGAAAATGTTGCTTTTTACCTCCTGAATATTCCATTTTTAAGACTCAAAGGTAATACAAAAATTAATTATTTAAAAAGTAAATTAACACAGATTTGTAGAATAGAAATATCTCTATCAAATGAATAGTTTACACTTTTCCAAAAAGCAAAAAAAACGTTTTAGAACAAAAAAATATAAAAACGCTACGGACTTATTCCCCAACCTAATATATATATATATATAGGGTCTTTCAATAAGAACGTTGTTGTTCACGTCTATAGCCATATTATTAATCGAAATGGATATAGAAAAAAAAGGATCGATATGTACACTCAAATAACCCGCTGGATGAGCGTTCATAAATAAAAGTCGGAATTCATGCTGATCTGGCGTGTTAATCTGGGCAGATTGTATTAATTAAATGAATCCCACTTCTGACACCAATGTTACGTGATGGAGCTATTGCATGGGGATAACACATTCATCCACGATGCACTACCTATCAATACAAATGATATGCTGCACTGCATCATATCTACATTATAATGATGATGACTTGTTTTGGTAAATTCTTTATGTTTGTTCATTAAATAGGGCATTGGGTTACAACGCAGTTTATGATGTAGATGCCGTTTTTAAGGTCTTCTTGACGAGCATAATCTTGAGGGCATTTGGACGACTCCGAAGACAGCATGATTCATTGCTGGCCATCAGCAAAGATATAAAGCTGCAGCAAATCCCTACAGTAATTTTTAACTCATGAAATAATCAGGCTTTCGAATGAAGTAGCTTTGGGGTGCGGTTCCGGAGGGCTGCGGAAATTATTGAGCAGCCCTTTTGCGTCGTCAAACGTCTCCAATTATGCTGCATAGTTTAAAATGGCAGCTTTTAGGAATATTTATGATTCACTTTTAAAGGCTTGCGAGCCGCGCAAGACCAAAGTTTTGTATTCAGAGGAACAAGTTATGCGAAAACGAAGAATAATTGTTATACGAACGGGTGAAATACGGCAACCGGAGTGTCGTATATCAAATTTAATGTCAATACGATAACGGAATATTCCAATACTTATATGAGTCGAAGGTGCTTCGGAAATACGGTGGCCCAATAAATATCCTCCGTCCATTTCGAGCTTTCTATTTTTATTGCTGACTTAATAAGAAGCGAAGGGCGTCGTTATTTATGTAAGTTTCCTATGTGGAATGTGTTTAGATGGTGGTCAACTTTGGCAAGCTTTGATGTGCGCATCCATCATCTTTGCCAAGAATCTCATGCGGCAAAAAGGTTTTCCATGTTTGTTTAAAAAAATACATTCTTATCGAAGGCAGTCGTCAAAGCGGCTTTATCCATCAGTTTATGCATATGCCCTCAAAATATTTTCCAAGAAAATACGAATTAAATAATGCATATTTATGTATGATTTTCATGGAAATAATCGATTGAAAGTGAAACGTGTGTTGGTTCACCGTTTGACAATTGATTCGACATCGAAATACATTTTAATCACAGCCAAGTATGAACACTCACTCTGCAGGCCAACAAGCAAAATATATCTACATGGAATAAGACTCTCAGAGTTTCCGGGCCGCTTCCCGCACCCGCGTGTTATTTAAGATGGCCGCGCTCGCACGCGGGTCTATTCTGCTTTCGGACCGCAGTGATGCCGAGTAATAGGATGAATGTGGCCCAGCTCCAATCATAATAATAATGTACAGAATGTTACATAAGATCGTATTGTACTATGTTTACATTGTTTCATTTCTTAATTTGAAACGTCTTAAAAATTAGAATTTTTTGGGATAGGGTGCCAGTTAAGTCTTGGGATCCGACCAATCATCTTGGCCGCAAGAAGGTCTAATCTTCCTATCTCTATTCGATCTCATAATCGTGGTTTTAATCTTGATATAATAATACCTCTCCTTCCTGTGTAGAACTCTACGAACCGATAGTAAACGAACTCAGAAAGACCGTCTGTTTGTAATTACTTTACAACAACATTTAACAAGTAACAATGCTATTTCTCGATTTTGTAGCATAGACGAATTACATTCCCCATGCAATGGCGCTGTAAATCTAAGCAGATTTAATTCGTCAGATTAACAGGGACATCGTCCGTCTTTCTTTAGGTGCAATGTGTTATTTTAACAGTGCCATCTCTTGTGGCCCTGCGGAGACATTGCGCCTGCATACCGACCGATTGTTTCTTCCGTGTGCACTCTTGCCCATTGTGTGGCGACGCGCAAGAGGCGAGAATCGGGAGGAATCATCGATTAGCCTTGGCTGCGGGAGGACGTCCTTCTCGCAGCCAAATCTCTGTCTAGTGTTGAATAAAGAGTTATCTGAGAAGAGAGTCTTTCTGCTCGACGCCCGTCCACCCTCATCTATCCGCCCGGCTACATCATGACCAGAAAGAAGAACGAATCCTTACGCTAGCGCGGTCATCCCGACAAACATGTGACAAACCGACAAACGACAAACAATTTCAACACACAAATATGATCAAAATGATGCTATGACCTTGCCTGCAGCTGGAACTGTTTTCGATTTATTTGGAGGCAATTCTTACTTTTCAGTCTATTGCTTTGACTATTCTTTTGTATTAGGTTTGAAGTAATGAACCCATAATTCATTCATGCTTATAGTAACGCCCAAACTTTCGATTGAAACATTCTCACGATGCTGTTTTTGTTCCATTGTGAGCAAACGCGGCACCCATTTTGCGCATACTTTTATCATGTCCAAATTTTTAGTCAATATGCAATGTAAAGCACATTTCCAAAAGGCTGCTTTATCATCTTTACATCAAATCGGGGACTATCATCGTATTTATGGAGGGAGAGGTTGCAGCTATTAGCCCGCGGGAAGGACGTCTTCTCGCAACCAAGGCTAATTGATGACTCCCACATATTGCGTGGACGGAATGTGGTGCACCCGCAGAAAAGGATGGATCTCGTTATTCTAGACCCACATTTGTGCAATATCAGAAAGACGATATGACGTAGTTGCAATGAAGATTTTGGATGGAATCTGATGGAATGGATGGATGAAATGAAGAAGTGTCTTGTCTTAAATTTACCATATGTAGAAAATAACGAAAAATGCCGCTATATAAGCCTATAATATATTGTTATATAAAAAAAAAAATCAGTATTTAAAAGCGTTTTTGGTAACAAATTCATTATTAGCAACGGTGATTATGCTTGCATCAAATTTATAATGAGGAGAAATGCATGTTTTTTTGCCACAAAATTAACGAGGATATGTAATACAAAACCTCTAAGACCTCCAGCATTATCACTGCATAATAACCAGCAGGCACTTTGTTGAAAATTAATAAACGTAAATTCAGTTTTGAAACTCGTTATAAAACTCGTTAATTTTGTACGAGGGCAGGTCATAAGTACAAAGAACTCACAGAAGAACTTTAAGCTCAATGCAATGTCGCTGCATAGTGAATGCATGCCGATGTAATTAATCAAGAGTCATTTTAATGAGATATTATTCAGGGCGCAGCAGGGACACTACCTTATTTTAAAAATTAAGAGCACAAACAATATGGGAGATATCAGTCAAATTATTTTTTTGTGTTATTTAGAGACATTTGAAGTTTTTATTTATTGTATTTTAAATATTATTCTGGACATTTGAGTCGAGTTTTAAAACTTCTCCCCATAGTGCGGCAGGGAAACTTCCTTATTTAATACGCGCCGCGCTGTTTGGTGTGTATTGTCCAGAATAGGCATAATTGTTCAAAAAATAATGCGTCTAAAGTCACACAGTCCATGCGTCTTTGTGTTCAAATCTTCAGTTACAATGCGATAAACTGTTGTTTTTGTTATGTTTAGAGTTCTTGCTACCTATTGAAGGCTCAACCGTCTATCAGAGTTCAAACCATCATACACATGCATGAATTTGGGAGGCTGATGGATGTCCTCTGAAGGGTTCGTCGATGGCATATCTGTAATATTAGATAAACAAGATAGACGTTACAAAACTACATATTTCGGGTCATTATTTTTATGGTTATTACAAAGGACACATTTATCATCGCTAATAGCAATCTTGTTTAGAAACGGACCAATAACATATATAGACAGTAGCAAAATGTACTGTTAATAAGGGACAGCTAAGAAAATTCGATCGTTTTTTAATTAATTTGAGAGGATCTGACACCAATGAATTTAAAGTGGATTTCGGTATGTTTTCGCCCTCTTAAATAATAAATTAGCATAGTTTAGGTTACATAGGAGCAGGGGATGTTCTCGGGGTAAAGTTCCCAGGCGGCTCCTCGCTCCCACGCGCTCGTCGGGATGGCAGCGCTAACGCACACGGGATCGATTCTTCTTTCGGATCATGTGTGGCCGGATGAATGAGTAACTCTTAATTCAGCACGAGAGAGAGAGGTCTGGCTGCGAGAAGGACGTCCTTTCGCAGCCAAGGCCAACAGAACACGCCCTCGACTCCCGCCTCCTGCGCATCACCACCCTAACTTGACAACGCAATACGCTCAAAAAGCAATCGGTCGGTAATTGCAGATGCAATGTTTCCGCAGCGCCACAGAAGATTGCGCTCTGAAAATAGCACATTTCATCTAAAGAGAGAACAGAAGATTTCGCTATTAATCTGGTGAATAAATCCGCTCAGATCAATAGCGCTTTTGCATGGGGATGGTAAATCTCCCACGCTACAGTTATTTTTCTTCTTCTTCTTTTTTATGTGCCCTTTCGTCCAAGAACGTTGGCAGCCATCAGAAGCCCATCTTGATTTTATCGATTACTGTCCGGAATAATGATCCATGGACAAGAGTGGAAAGGGAATACATTCCCATCTAACTCTTCCAGCTATATTGATGGCTTCTGTTATGTTTTACTTGACTTGCCCAGTTGCCCATTTTCTGCTCACATTTGTTGTGTATTCTCATATGGATGATATTCAAAAACAATTTTAGAACATAGCTGATATTGTTGCTTCAACTATAAAACGATAATTGATGTATTTTTTCAGCTTAAGGTTATTTTCCTTTGAAGAAGCTTATACGCCTTTAAAGTGTGCAATCCCTGTTCTAAGTATTTTAGAGCCCTCCTCCAATAATAAGAAAAGGCTAACAAGACGATGATGATTAATTCGCTGAAAGAGTTCCAATTACGTTGAATATTATATACACCCTTCCCATCCTTAGGTTTGTTCTAAAGACGGCAGGTAGCATTTTGAAAATAACAAATATGCGTAACAAAGGCACCCACACACGTGCAGCAATCCGCAATTACGTTCAAGTCGGGTTTACCATACATCGAGTTCGCTTCTTAAGAGCATAATAGGCATGAGGTAATTATATATATTTATTTGCCTAGGCAATACGACTCGTACTTACCGACACAAATCTGGAGCTTAAATAATTTTGCTTACTTACCTATTTTCGTATTGAGATGCCTACAACATGTTCATTAGGCCAATCAAGACGGGATATTGGAGCTTTTGTGAGCGAAGATAAAAGGTAAGGGAGGATCTTCGCTTATTTAAGCGCCTCTTTGAAGACATCTGTCCCTAATGAAGCACTAAATTAACTTTTGCTCGGTCTCGCATTCGTTATTGTATTTCCGTTTTTATGTCATAATCGATATCTACGCACAACCTGAGCCGGCTCAATTGTGTTTTTTACCACCGTTGTGATGTATTTTTATGTCGTCGTTAAAAATGATAATGGACAGAAATCTGTTGACACTGCGGGCCAATTAAGAGGGCGCATTTATCAAGAGTATGACTTGAATTACGCCCACGCTGAACTTTCGGGGTATTTATCTCGAAAACGCGCACTAAATACGCCAAAAAATAACAATCGGGGAGGGGGGAATAATGGCGGTAATCGCCTTTGATAATTGGAAAATATGTCTAGCGTCTGTATGGCCAGATGATGTTAATTGACACATTAGGGTCGGACGTATCAACTGAAGCGTACATACACGCTTTTATTTTCATACGTGCAAGTATGTTCATAGATCTTTAGTAGCTCTTGGATATTCCAATATAAATAATCCTAACTAGTGATTACCTGGCATGCGTTGCAATGCCATACAACGAAAGAAAGATTTTATGTTTAGATTTTATTTATTGATATGTTTTCATATATTTTAATTATGTTAAAAAAAGGTTATACAATCGTGCTTATTAATTATTTAATAATATAGTTTAGTAATAATTTAATATCTAATTTGCACCAACTTAGTGCATACGCTAAATGTAAACGCATTACAAATTGCGTACAAAAACAATATGTTTATTATGCCTATGTTAGTTCCATAAGTGTAAACAATAAGTTGACAAATTTTTATTGCAATCGGATGAACGGTATGGCAGCGCATTAAATACGAACAAACAAAGATTATTTTTTATATATTAAATATTACGAAGGTCATCTAGAAAGTAATGTTACAAAGACTATTGACGACGAGGGATTTTTTCCCCGTAGCAAATATTTAACTTGCGTCCCCTCCTCCCCCAAATTTTATTATAATGTATATTTTAAAATATTATACAAAAGTAGTCCCAAAAGTGACCGACCTAACGTATACGTGGTTGTTGTTTTTAAAAAAATACTACGATAGAAAGTGTTTGCCTTATAAACCTTAAGTTTCAAGATTCTCAAGAACTTAAAACTAAAAAATAGCTAATATAGCAGCATAAATGAGTAAAATTCATAAATATATAATTTTTATGGGTAGACTTCCCCAAGACTCGTTCGCAATCTTGTTTGTATACGCCATTTATCCCCCCGAGCATACGGATGGACACACAAGATCTGCGTGTCCATCCGGTCCACTTTTCGGACCGCTGACATGAGGATTCATACGCCATACCCGAACATATCTATATGACGATTACGAACTCTCATTACAAAACGAAGTCCGAAGAACATTGATCGAATGGATTGTTTAAATTTTACAATCGGTCAAAAATATTGTTGTATTTATTTTATTACGGACTTATGCCAGCTTTGGCCCAATGTCTAATCAACAACGAATAAAAAAGATATTAGATAATTTAGTATATATTTTAAAATTTGGCAGAGTCAATCAGTGTTGATTCATGTAAAGTAGAATGGTCAAGTAAAATAAAAACCATATGCAACTCTCGACCGGGCGGTATTCTACGTTTTGCGCTCCGAGTCCTGTTGCGCCCGCGGCGGGCGCCTGCTTTGCCACACCTTTATTACGATACAGAATCCAAAATAAAATCCAAGGAAGAATGTCTCAATCTCGACGGCGATTCCGTTGGTAAATAGTTAAATATATTTGTGAAATATCCCGTGAATTTCAATTGAATACAGGTATTTTTTCATCCTATACAAATGTTGTAACCTTACTTTCTGGATGACCCTCTTATATGAGCTTGTTTAGGGATCGATCTTCCAGAGCATGTATATACAAGCAAGCTATTATCATAATAATTTATTTACACGGACGCGTATGGAGTTGCAATAACTTTTCTGGGTTTTAAGTAGGATGGCGTCGTGCTCATGTAAAATGTACGAAACTCAACTACTAACTCCCGAAAGCGGTGTCCTTTAAAAGGATGCCATTAATGCCGGAGCACACTTGTCAGTGGTCCTGCAAAATATGAAAACTCCCCCCGAAGTGATTTTCCACCGGTTAAACGAGAAAAGTTTCTCCCGGAATTTTTCCTCGACGTCCCAATCGGTAGCTTTTGCAGTGGACTCTCTCGGAATATTTCGAGACCATTAAAAATACATCCACGAGCTGATGCAGCAAGACAGGTGGAAAATTGCTTAATTATTAAGCGTACAACATAAATGCTAATGATATCAAGAAATTATCGTATTTTCGCGCTGGTCGCCATCTTGCTTGGGCGCCATTTTGATTTTTTTGACAGGCGAACGAGTTGGCGCACTTTTCGCCGGCGCTTTATTTAATACGACTTTAATATATGCGCATTTTAATCGATTCATTTCGTAGGTGACTTTCGTCGATGTTGGCAAACAAAAATTAAATCAAAGCATATCACGGCTCAATACGCCGGATTTAAATCGCTTCCTTTAATTTTGCACCTCTTTCAATACCGACGAAAATCAAGTAACGAGCAAAGTTGCCCCTTGGAGTTTGCCGAACTTTCATCAAATATCACAGTGATATTTTGCCTCACTCGGTTGACGAAGTTACTTCGTAATATCAACAACTTATACGCTAAATTATAATTTGCTCAAAGAAGTCATCCGTGTACGCATTGGAAACATCCACGTGCGAATTGAGTTTAACCTTTCGGGGCCAATTTAATCGAAGAAGTTTCAGCGACGAATTTCGTCCTTCATCATCCTTTCGGTGCGATTAAATAGAGGAAATCAATTTATGTGGAAGCAATTAAGGCTGAGATTGAATAAATTTGATTTTTTTTGTTGCTCCAGTGTGGACATTCTGGGCACCCATTTTGCACACTACTTCTTGTAATCAAGTTTTTTCGATACCTTTGTCCTTTGTCCTTCTCTGACCCCCTGGTATTGTTTTACACATTGATTCAGGAGGACAGGTAGTCTGGCTTTAGGTGATTGGCCCTATTTTATTGTTGGAGAGACTGTTGCGCTCTACGTCTCTCTCTTTCACTGCCCTCTTTGGCGCTCAAAATCTCTTCTACGTAGTCGCGCCAAAAGTTCGAGTTCTTCTTGTTTCCCATCATGCTGTGGACCATGATGTCAACGTTGAGCTTGGCTACCCGAGTGCTTGTTCCAGCAGTTTTCTCTGGGGTACCCAAGGTTCACAACCAATGATTGTGTGCTCTGCGTCGTCGACTTCCTCTTGGCAGTGGTGGCACATTGCGGATGGTTCTTTACCAATCCGCTTCAGGTACGCACCAAAGCATCCATGCCCTTGCATGGGTCTATCTTCCCTTGCTGGACTGATCTTATCTCCGTTGCTAGTCTTCCCTCAGTTTCTGGTCATGTTCGTTGCAATTTTTAAGATCTTCGTAGTCCAAGGCCCTCTTTTTTGTCTGAAGGTCCAGCGAGGTATTCCAGCGATCATCAGCACCACGTCTTTGAACACTGTCCTGTACGCTGCGGTGACTCGGAGCGGGAGCAATAATCTGAACGTATTTGGGTGACCCAACACGAGAGTCTACGTTACGTCAAATCTTTATACATGACGGTTAATGGTATGAAAACGTTATGCATTTTTGCTAACAATGTTTGAGTTGAAGCTTCTTTGTTGGGATTTAGAAAAACATATCAAATCATGTATTATCCGTGTGTAGTCCTGAAGTAGGAGGGAGGACTCTGTACAAAAGGTGACATCACTTTTTTCAACAACTTTTATTAACAACGATTGCATTATCACATCCCTTCTAGATGACTTCAAATCCTGTATAGAATCCGATGTAAAAATACTAAAAATAAGGATACTTGTTGCATGTCATACAGCATGGCAAGAAAGATGCATGAATGAGGAGGATGGAAGAAATTTATAGAAGCTCTTTAGCTCTATTAAATATCATTTGACGTGTCACTGGGTTGTTGCATTTTGTTGTCCCAGTTTGGCACAGGAAGTCTTGTTTCCTCTTGGAAGTAAGTCATATGACAGCGGATCACGTTCTATGGTCACATCCGGGCGTGGAGGTCTGTGGAGTATCAGAGGTTCTGCTTCAGGAGCTGTTGGACACGCTTACCCAATGGCTGTTTCCCGCGCATTCCAACAGCTTTGTAATAGTTTTGGCACCAAATGTGCGGAAGAATAATTCTACGGAGAATCTGGATATAATAATATATTAATAATTCCGATTTAAAGTAGTCCCCGTCAGATTCGGCAACGAATCATCCAAAACCCTATTTCCCTGCAAATAGTTGCAGCAGCCACGGTTGAACAGGAGAAAGTTCCCAGCAATAATCCCTGATTTGATGCGTTGGACACTTCGTCTTAGATCCGTCATCTGCTGCAGGACCATTTAAACTGTAGTTGGACTTATGGTTGCAGTGACTCCGCTTGATAGCATCCATTGAATTTTAGAATAACCTACATCCTTCCTCCTCCAACGTAACTCGTTTGCATGAAGCTTGCAGGACCTCGCCTCCTCCGGGAAGGCGCCGAGCAAAAGAGGTGGCTACCTGGATGCTCTTATTATATAAAAGATTGATGGAAGACAACTGTGTGTGGCTAGTTCGAGGAGACCCAGATTAGACCGCACAGCAGAGCGGGTAATAAGGTCTGTTTGGAAGACCATCTAAATTGGTAAGCCGTTGTCTATCGATTTGCCAATTGCTCTTCAATTTTTTGCACAAGTTTGTAAGAAGTCCCTGATGGTCTCCCACTCTTTGTTTTTAGGCTGTATCTGTGCAGCCTTTTCTTAACAACGTAATGCACATCGTAACATGATGTTGATTTATCACATCACTACCATAAACTCTACAAATTCAAAAAATGGATAACCGCACGAATTGCGCGACGACCTCTCCATCGGAAGAATTTACTGCGACTGAACAAAATGGCCGACACAAGCGTCCAAATTCGAGCATTTTGAACAATAGGCCAATGCGATCGTTGTTTGCAGTCGTCGCTAATTTCAATATCGACGATATATCGTCGCTTTGCATCCAGAGGGTTAATAATAATTGTCTATCATAAATGCTCGACGAGCAAATTATTAAATAACGGTCCATTTAGGCGTTATTTCTGGCCACGTAATTATCGGCACAATACATCACTCAATTTCGACAATACCGCACAACAATCCAATTGTCGAAAATCAATTCTACGTGGCGAATCTGTTGTTTAGGGGTTGAACATAAATTATTCGCACATCATTTACAGCGCTTCAATCGAACCCACCCTGTTTACGATGGGCGACAAAATACACCCAATTGCAAATTAAAATTAAGCACCGACGCAGACAATACTTTATGTAATACAAACACTTGTTTTGGCGCAAAACAATTAAATCAGCAATGTTTTTCGCCTGGTATACAAAGGCTTTGATCGAAAGTTTATCAGTGTTTTTCTTGGAATTGTTTAAAAACGAAGAATAAACAGTGCGATTGTTTAAACAACACTAAACCAATGAAATCGGAACAAACTTTTTAATTTGCGAGATAGAGTTTAATTCGCTAAATAAATCTCCAGTGTTCAGAAACGTATTTATATTATTTGCTTCATTAATTTTGTTCCGTATTTGCGTTTTGTTTTAGCGATCCACTTTGTTTAGGCTTTCGTCAAATTTTAATTAATTCAATAAGACTTGGAATTACTTTACTTATTGTTTATGCAAAATTCCATTTAAAATCGCGGCATTCGTTTGTAGCGGGATTAATGTCGAAAAATGGCGACAATATAAACAAAAACCCGATTGTTTTACGGCTCTATCGGTCAAAAAAGATGGCAACGTAAGTGTAGTGGCTAATTTAACATATCGAATAGATTGGCGCACCCGCAGGGACCATAAAGCTCACTGGGCCGCAATGGATTTTCGGGACAAATAAAAAGGAAAGCAATCGATAAATTAGGCGGTTTTCCTCCAGGATAAGAATGGGGGAGAGAGTCGATAACAACCACCAAAACTAGGCGAATAAACTCAATAGGTCGGGGGAAATTCAGCGTGATACAGCCTTCCAACTCCCGGTTCATTATCTGTTTGTTCCGGATTCACAGTAGATTTATGCACCATAATGCGCTGACAGTTGTAGCTATTTATCTTCCCCGGCTCTGGGATCTTCTACTTCTGACTCCTTTTGTGGGTCAGTGTGTCCGAATGTTGATGCTCGCCCAGAATTACCATGATTTAGCGTTCGCTCGGCGGAGGGATGAAGATCTAAAACGCATCACATTCCGGCTTTTAGGGATGCAACATCGTGCCACTTATTTTAAGAGCTTTTAGCGTTCAACAATGCGAGGGCGTTTAAACGACCACTTTAAAGTGGCTCATATTCGGAGTGTATTACGCGCCGCCTATTGAAGTAGTGCAACCCGAGATTAAGCCCTAAAACATTGAAATAGGACTCTTAGCAATTAAATATCTTGGGTTTAAACCTACAAGAAGTATCATATGATAAACAAAAATGTTTTTAATAAAATCATATTATGTTTTAATCTATAGATGCGTAATCGCGCATATATGCGTTTGGACTCGAGTGATACA
The DNA here is from genome assembly GCA_008973525.1 of Stenopsyche tienmushanensis. Taxonomy (NCBI): domain Eukaryota; kingdom Metazoa; phylum Arthropoda; class Insecta; order Trichoptera; family Stenopsychidae; genus Stenopsyche; species Stenopsyche tienmushanensis. Next base: position 1,082,915 of record WACJ01000519.1, read on the forward strand.
CACAAAGAGCATTCTTGCACATTGAGTGCGTAGATTAGTGAATTCGGGTATTTTGCGTCTCGTCGTACACTAGTATATCTATAACGAAGTCATGCTATAAAGGTACCCCTACACGTTTAAACGTTCTCAAATATTTCGATCCATAGTGCTTCATTTTCAATGGCATGCTTCTATTTAAAATGCAATTTATTATTTATTCAAAACATTATTATATTTATTGGCCCAAATTTATCGATTTGAAGCTTCGAATACATATTATTTTGTGATTTTGCATACCGACTCTATTTGGGATTTTGCATACCGACTCCCGCTTCCTGAGCGTCACTACCCAACAGGCAACGGTGCACCCGCAAGAAGCGATCAGTCTGTATGTAGGTGCAATGTCTCCGTAGGGCGACAAGAGATGGCGCTGTTAAAAATAACACATTGCACCTGAAGAGAGATGGAAGATGTTGCTATTTACAGCGCTACTACATGGGGATGGTAAACTCTACATGCTACACATCGTTTATCGAGATTTGAAGGTCTTCCCGTTCTTAAACTTCTATTGCTTAATTTAAATTTCTGAAATCATTATCAATTAGACAGTTTTGAAATTCTTCTGGCGAGCTTGGAACACGTTTCAAACCCACATTTTGGATTTCATAAATGTTTTCCAATGTTTAAAATGTTGAGAAATACATACAAAGACCCAAATGAACACGTTGGTTGGAGGTATATTTATAACGTCTTACAGGAGGAGACCATCGTGATTTGTGCCCCTGTGGGAAGCTTACAAATGGTAAACATTTGGTACGGCGGGAACACTATCTGTATAGTTGATGGTCTGCGGATATTCACATCCTGGAGAAGGCAGACAATTATCGTATCTCAGTTTGTTAATTTTCAACTATAAATCCTGTTTCCGGGATGAGTCCGAAACTCTTAGCATGTGATAAATTGAGCTGAACCTATCCTTTAACGTGTTAAAAACCGCGCGCTATCATATGTATTTAGTACATCATATGAAATCCTGAATCTCATATCTATTATATATCAGACAATGTATACAATCTACTCAATATATTCGATTACGTGGAGGAATCTAAGACCACAATTCAATACGGTATTTCCAAAGCTCATAGAAGTCATGGGAAGACGATGAATTCGTAAAGTTTGCTTCATGATCTCGAATTCTCTGATTAAACTCCAAGAAACGAAACTTTCCTCAACATAGCGCTACAACCGTTCGTGATCAATATGCGAATTTATCTTCAAAAGAAGGAAAATTTCAATTATAATAAATAGAAGAAACTTTGAACACTAATTGGAAAAGTTTCTCGAGAGTCTTCTCAGCCGCAGAATGGAAAACATTTTAATAGACACGCCCAATTAAGTCTAATTTAAGCGAAACGAACAAATCCAACTGCAAAATTTATACGTGAGACGTAAATTTGCGAAAAAGATTTGACAAAATGGGCGTCGTGCGTGGCTAAATGTGGAGATGAACCCCCCCAAAAAGGGTCGCATTGATGAAAAAAAAAATTCAAATGGTAGTCCACCCAAGACTTGGAAATAAATTTCAATCAAAACGTGGATATTATTTGGAAAATCTTAAATCATAATTAATCTTTTATGGCTTGAGCCTCTTGAAGAAATGCTAATAAGGTTTTTAAATTAATTAAAAAAGACAAAAAGACAGATTTAATTATTTATATCTTCATGAGTTTCATTATTGAAAATATAATTCTTTTTTTAAATTTCTTAAAAATGGGCGTGACCATATGATCACTCTTTGTTAAATATTATATTATACAATTATTTTAACCAAAACATGAATAATAGATTTTCGAATCCTACAGGAGATGTGGCTGGTGACCACATTTTTAAAAACATATATATGCCATAAGAAAACATGTCAAAATGGTTGGTAATGGTCCCATAAAAGGGATTGCTAAAAGCCACCCCAAAAAAAATGATAAAACTGAAATGTTTTCATCCATCAAGTTTTTCGCCAAATTCAATGCTGAAAATCTGAAATAACGGTAGTAATTCGTTTCTTGAACTTTCCCATTGCCAACTTGAGCTAATTTTGTTCCTCACAAACTTGATGCAACTTTTAAGGTATTCCCATGTTTAAGATTCGGAATGTATACCAATAAATACAGGATTCAAACTCGAACCGCTGTGAAAATTCTGTTGATGTTCAGATTCCGAGAAATGGATTTAAGCTTTATGGACATATTTCGTTTGCCTTAAATATTGGATTTCCGAATGCAACCTCATCCGTGCTCAAAGCCGAACCTCATTCTATATCATATGTACATACATATTTAAAATAGTCGACTCAAAGGGAGCGTTTTCATTCATAGCAACTGGGATCAGATTGGAAAAATGCATTTATACGGGGGTCGCCTAGAAAATAAGGTTACAAGGATTCCTGAGACCGGAGGATTTTTGGTTTTGAAGTTGACACACCTGGCATGTAGGGGAGATAATTTTCTTTGATGCCGCATGTTTGTCGGCCATTTTGTTCAGTCATAGTAAATTCTTCCAATGTAGAAGTCGTCACGCGCTCTCGCCGCCTCATATTCATCGAAATCCGCGCGGATATTTTCAGGACCCGGACACACAGGATTTTTTAAAAAACAAATGCAAAATGAGTACCGTGTGATGCTTGACGGCCTTCCCGGAGAATTTCCTGACATTTCTTGAAGTTTCCTTGGTGATATTGTATCGAAAAAACTTGGTTACGAGAAGTTGTGTACGAGATAGGCGCCCAGAATACTCACACTGGAGCATTGAATTTTTGAATCGTTTTTCGATCCTTCATAAATATTGTAACCTTAATTTTTAGACGAATCTATATAATCTAAATATGTTTCGGCCACGCAATTTCGCTGATGATCTGCCCAAATTCAATCCGACACATTGACAGTAACGTCTTCTGTCGCCCTTCAGACATAATGTGTCAATTTAACACTGAAATAATCTGTCGTCCTGCAGAGACATTGCGTCTAGAATAACGACATTTGTCTGTTCTTGCATGTGTACTATTTAGCATCCGCGTAGGAGGTGGAGGTCGTCAGTTAGTGTTGGCTGTGGGAAGACGTTATTCCCGCAGGTTGATAGCTTTAACCTCTCAGTCTTCATAAATAAAATAAATTAATTAAGATGACAATATTTCTAACAGAACCCGACCATTTACATCCCATCGCTCGACATCACCACGGTCCGAAAGTAAAACGAACCCACGTTCATATTTATATATTCATCCAGCTCTTGCATGTAATAAGACATTTATTTTGATTATAATCTATATCCATAGACAATATTTTCTTAACTCTTCGTTTTTAATCAGCATAGAATTGTTTGATTGCATTAAATTTGATTATAAATGCGCTTAAACTCGGTTATAACGAGTACCATAGGACTAATGCGCAGTGGTCAAAAATAAATTTATTTTTAAATTATGAATACAGTATTTCTTTTTCCAAATTGTTTCCAAAACATTCTAAAAAATCAATATGTATGGCTTATTTGCTCGTTATATCCGAGACGTGTAAACGAAAATAAATTTGGCTTAGAGTACTACAATAAGAAAAATATATAGTACTAGCTGGTACCCGGCGCGTTGCCGCCACAGAGAGTTATCTTGTTTAAATAGAAATGATAGAAATAATGAAATTTATTTTATTTTGTTGGTTTTATTATAAAGAAAATGAAGAAGATAAAGATTGATTTTTTTATATATAAGATATACTGGAAATTGATTATACTATACCTATATTATTTGAGAAAGTACAAACAATAAGTTGGCAAAGTTTTATCGCAATCGAATGAACGGTATGGCAGCGCATTAAATACGGACAAACAAATATTACTTTTTATATATTAAACTATGCCTATGTTACTAGTGAAATTCTTAGCAATAAATTGGCAAAGTTTTATTGCAATCCGATGAACGGTGTGGCAGCGCATTTCGAACGAACAAAGCCCAATTCATTTTTATATATGTATTAGAAGATATTAATAATAAGGCAAATGACACAGAATTCGCTTTAATATTCTATATGATGAACACACACTATGACGAGCATCTATTACATTTGACACCCATATGTTAAACCAATGAAGAGTGACCTAGATCATTTGTATCTATTGAATTGTAACACTGCATTATCGGCTAATTCCAAATGAATCCGATGATATCCCATCATTCAAAGATAAGAACCCTTTTCAGTATTAAATATGGACTAGGAATATGAACAGGTAATTTCCGTGAAGAAATATTTTTTTATTTTCTCTTAGGATCGTTGTAAATAACCCATCTTTCATCGCAAGATTCAATTAATTAGGTTGTTCTTTAATTTAATTTAGGTAGATAGGTTGAAATGTTGATAAAAACGTGCGTTTCCTGAACCGCGACTCAATACAAATTGACATATTGAATATGTATCTCATTTTTAGCAGAAAATTACATCTTACAAGTTATTTAATGGCATGGTGAATTGGTAGGATTGATGCGTCGTCGCTTTCTCCGCGTCGCGTCGATTGTCCTTAAATTAAGTCTGCTCCGAATGTCCCAGGACTGCGAAATTCATTGTTTTTCGCCGTATACACGATTATTTTATGTTTTTATGAATAGTTAAACGTGCAAAACTGATTTACGTTTTAATACCTATTATTCCTATTATATTATATTTGATGCCTAAGTGATAACTCTAAAAACATTTTTAGTAATGAATTTACTATAATTAAATTGTACATTTTAGCCCTTGCGTAAGGGAAGCAGAAATAGAAATTAATATGTTGATTAACGAATCATAAATAATTAATGAGAGTAAATTCGACAATATTATTCATGTAGAGAGCTTATAATAGATGAAGAAATAAAATATTCTAAATTATGCTGGAAAGTTTTTAATACTGTTACGTAGAATGGAGATGCTCTCAGAGCTGAATCTCCGGGTTGATCCCCACTCCCACGTATTCTCCAATATGACCGAGCTTGCACGTCGGTACGTTTTGTTATCGGATCGTGATGGAGCCGAGCGATAGGATGGATGTGAACAGATGCAAATAGAAATTATCGTTTTCTCAGCCGTTTTTTTATTACAACGAGAAAAAGAGATCTGCCCGCTGGAACTTAATAGTTAAGGGTTAAATAGTTAACAAATTTGGATATTTCAACCCTCGCGCATAAAATATGCGGGAATTTAAACGAGCACTTACTGTTAAATGGATAATGTTTTGGGTTGCCCATTCGAATCATGGGCAAATCGGTGTCGCCATTAGTTTTTGACAACTTCTTGGGCGATATGCGAAGGAAAAGGGTTGTTTAGAAGAAGCGGAAGCCATATTTGTAACGTTCATTTTTTTAATGGGCAATTTCCCGGCTTGTCCAAAATTTGCCGCACACCCCGAACACACACGGTGCTTTAAATGCGAGGGACCATAATAGGATACCATTAGGGCAAATATGCTTCATGCCCTAGCCGCAGGTCTTGTGGTGGAAATTATTAGGGGGTCGGCATGGGCTTATTAAGTTGCGAAAGCGATACAATACGGACGCTCGGGAGAAAATTGATTCCAGTCGGCCGGTTGCTTCCACCCTCCGCCAGAAACAGGCAATGCTAAATATTCTTTGTGGAGAACTTCAAAGAATAGGCGGCGGCCCTAGAATCAAAGCTACCCCAACATATATGAGCTCACGTTATACGAAACCGGCCCACGACGGCGAACGTTTTTGAAGATCGCGGGGGCGTCGGCGAAAATCGCTATTGGCTTGTGTTTTGCAACGCTTTTGTTTCGCATCACATGCGATGGAATGAAGATATGATCGTTTTTGTAGTCGATCATCTTTCGTTTAATTCATCGAATCAATAAGAATGAATATAAGCGAATTTTATTCCTCCCTGTGGGTGGTAACCCACTCCCATATGCTCCTTAAGAAGGTCTCACTCGCACATGGACTTGTTCTTCTTTTGAACCGCGTTGATGCTGAGCATCAGGATGTTGGTAGGTGGGTGCTAATATAAATACTGTCGTCTTAACTTGGTGGAGAGAGAGCTTATATCTATCAACCTGCGGGAAGGACATCTTCCCGCAGCCAAGGCTAACTGACAAGTTCCTACATCCTACATACCACTATAGGATGGATAGTGGCATATTTACTAGTAAATAAAAAGTATATTTGTTTAATATAAAAAATAATTTGAAGGCGAAAGAATTTTATTTATTCAAGAGAAGATAAAAATACAATTCAAAAATAGATAAATAAAACACTAATATTATTTTGAAAATATGCTCGAAGTAACATTAAACATCAACTATTTCGTCATTTAGTCTGGATCTCGCAAACTCGCAAAATTCCCGATTTCCCGATAAATTATTTATTTCCGTCGCTGCAGATGAATACTTATATACTATAAAACTTTTATGTAATTCGTAGTTATATTACGGAGGAATACAAAAATTCTGAACCCCGTATCTATTATATTTCATATCGATATTCCAATTTTAGAGTCAAGGTGTAGTAAATACATCACCGGTAGGGAAAAGTTAATACAACAATTTGAATAACATATATGCACTGTTTATATGTATACATAGATTAGACAGTTACTGCCCCTAGGCGTCGCCTATGCTCACCAATTAGTAGTTACACCACTGTTTCCAAGCGTCCAAATTTCCAAGGAGTTTTTTTTTCAGTTAAGGGATGTTTCTATCTTGTTGGTTAAAAAAAATTTTTTTCTCCGTGTATCGGAAATAACCAATGCTTAAAAATACGTTCAGTAAATTTCAAGTCGATACAAATGAAATTCGCAATGTTATGGGTCGACGAAGAGAAGCTGCGCTTCGCGAAACTAAGGAGAGAAGAAACTTCAAACGCATTTTTCTCGAACTACCAAGCTTATGGAAGTGTTCCCACACGCCCTAGATAAGCATTGTTTATGAAATTTTGCAGGCATATGTATAATAATCGTCTTCATCGTATAGACTAGAATTATCTAAAAATATTTAAAATTGTTTATTAAATAGACAAAAAACTACAAAAAATGTTGGTAAAAAGACAAGTTTTTCTTCAATTGCTCACTATTTTTTTATTTTTAAATATTTTTTCTTAATTATAGTCTAAGCTGTACATAATATTATACAAAGTAAATTTATATTTAATTTTTTTGTTGTAAATCACCTGTTCAGGATTTGGGACTTCCATAGTGAAAAATATCATCGTTCGCGCATCTACACACGTGGCTCTTTCCATTGCCACTACCATACTTTGCCAAACTTAAAAAAATATTTTTATGTTCAATAAAAAATTGCCTAGTCAATCCACTAAATATTATAATTCTATATTTAATAATTTTTGCAGAAAAAAAATGCTAAAAAATCGATCACTTTTAGACCCAACAAGGTAAAATGTTACATAACCCTTAGAGTACTATGTCGTTAAATATGAAACTAACGAGGACTGCAAACAACAATACTTATTGGTCCATTGATGCCTTCAAAATGCTCAAATATAAATATTTTTTGTGCGTCACAAAAAAAAATTCGGTTTATCAAAATAGCCCGTAGCAGCCAAAAGGTTAAGTCTCTCGATTTACCCTTCTTAAATATGTTGAAATTCAAAGCACCAAAACATTACAGCACGGGTTATTTACCTCATGGGAAGAATAACGCAAATCTGACACCAATGTTTTGTAAGTCTAATGAACTTATGTAGCTTGCAAGACGTTTTCACATTAGGACAAATTCCCAAGTGACCAAAATTGTTTATTTGTAATTCTGTTCCGTTTCTTATACTCATATTGTATTATGTTTTTCCATACAAGTTTTACAACTTTTTAAGCAGACAAAATATTCGGTTATGGCAGTCGAGGGTGATTTTTTTAGTTTCGAAGAGGAAGAGCGCTTTTTTCTCCCGATTTTAATTACTCAGACGTACTTTATGACAATTTAAAGCCTCACCAAAGTTTGCCGAGCTTCATCACAAATTTAAACCCTTCGAGTCGCGCGTAAAATGAATTTCTTAGCGACAAAAAGTTTCATCGTCAAGGCTCGCCCAGTCGAGGGGCTCATTATGAAAGGGCAGAAACTGGGTCACACGTCAGTCTCGGATGCCTGAAATTTTCATTATTTACATAACACCCATTCGGGGCCGGCATTGTACCACTCTATAATGGCATTTATTAGATATGATAGATACGACGTTTCGTCATTTTTCTCCGGGGCTTTTCTTGCGCGCATTTTTCGTAGCCCCGTCTTTCAATAACCCCCGAAAACCTTTCGCACCGTTTGACGACCCTCGCAATTTGGGACGCCCAGGTCGTATGCTAATGGTGCCTTGTGTGGAACCATTGATAGAAATATTGTTAGATGGCGACGTCACTACCTTTACAAAATCGACAACGCGCCCTTTATGTATGCTCGCTCTTTGATACGCGAGGGACTTTCATGTTTTACGAGCTTTTTTCAATCGTACATTAAACATTCTATTTTTTGTTAAAAAAAATTGTTTATTGCAAAACATGTACAACCAAACCTCTTATAGCGTCCACTTCGTCAGTGCACCATCTCGCGTGTTAGTCAATTGCACTTATTAACAAACTAAAAACGTACATGTAAGAGAGAGAAAGATCTGGCTGCAGGAAGGACTACCTCCCGCAGCCAAGGCTAACCGGTAACGGTGCACGCGCAAGAAGCGATCGGTCGGTATGCAGATGCAATGTCTCCGCAGGACCACAAGAGATGGCGCTGTTAAAATAACACATTGCACCTGAAGAGAAACGGAAGATGTCGCTGTTAATCTGGCAAATTAAATCTGCTCAAATTAACAGCGTTATTTCGTGTGGGTAGTAAATCGCCAATGCTACAGATGCTTAACTTTCTATTGCGCTTTGCTTCTATAGCGTAGTCTCTATCTCGATGCTATAGAAGAGCTGACTGTATAAATAAACAAACATCCAAATACACATATCAAATATAATGAGAAACATTCGGCTTGATCATTAGAAACACAAAGCTCGAGCTCAATACAAAATATGAGCTCGATATTGTTAAGGACGAATGAACTGCGAAAGGAAAACCGCGGTGGTGGTTGTAGGGTACCCCGCGCCGGTACGCTTAGGTTAATGTAGTCGTTAGCAGTGGTGTAAAATGATCCTTTGCAAAGGCATAAGCGCACACAGGATCGCTCAGAGAGCTCCTGAATCAACCCGTCGTCGGTTTTTGACAGCCGCAGATTTCATTTCCGGGATTATTGATTGCAGTCCTGATTTACTGATGCGTGTTGTTCCCAGCAGGCGGCGGCGGGAGGGTGCAAATTTCATACAATTTCCGCCCCCGCGAATTTTTCACCCGGGCGAAAGATTGCTCAAGTTCTGATATATCGTTTTAGTTTTATCAAGGATGGAGGCTTTCGCGCGACTGTTTGACCCTCTCTCCGAGGACCGACCCTCTCTGCGGCGCCCTTGACAAATATCCCTATTATGTTGAGTTCCTTATCCGCATAATTCTCGGATATCCTATTATCATAACGCCTTTCTCGCTTTATTGCGTCCGCAATAAATCATCGCTAATTTTTTGCCATTAACTATAAATGAAAATGATCATGAAAATCCCTCGGCGCTTGTATATCATTAACACTCAGAAGGCCGGTGCTGTGAAAATTTTCCTAAGCGTCCTATCGATGGATCGCTTCTTAGGCGTCCACCACTGCTGGTTAAGTAGTGATGTGCAGAGTCGTCGGTTAGCCTTGGCTGCGGGAAGTCGTCCCTCCTGCAGCCAGATCTCTCTCTCTCTCGTGTGGAAATAGTTATTTGAAGAAGAGTCTTTCGTTGAACAACATCATGGTCCGATATAAAAACGGACCCGTGCGCTAGCGTGGCCATACCGACGAGCACGTGGTGGGCGGGGAGCCACTCGGGGACTCTGCCCTCGAGAGTACCCTCGCCTCAACATTACAGAATAATGAAGGGAATTATATTTTATAATGTTGTGCGAGAATACTTCTTCGAATCTCTGATACCACTAAGAACACTTTCTATTTTATTAAATTAGCACTACTTCAAAAATATGATGAACATTTTTGTCAAAATGAATAGCAAAATTGCATGAAATGTGGGATATTACTTATATTGCTCGCCATAAAAAACACTGGGTGCCTGAGTGTTAATCGATCCAATGGATATTGCGAATGATCAAGTTTTTTAATCATGCTAATGACTACAAAAATAACAAATTCCAAACGAAAATTTAAACAATACAATTTGTTTCCATAATAACAAAACTTTGAATAACAACTACGAGGTTCATCTGGGAAAGTAAAGTCACAAGGGCTTTTGAGGCTGGGAGATTTTTTCTTTCAATGTTGGTATATATATGGCATGTAGGGAGAATCTTAAAGATCAGTTTGTTTGATCCCGCGTGTTTATCGGCCATCTTGTTCAATCACAGTAAATTCTTCCGATGGAGAGGTCGTCGCGCGCTCCCCCTACCTCCCGCCCATGAGAGATCTAAATTCTATCTAAACCTTAATTCTGAATTACCAAATCTAAGACATTGATATATCTGACATTGAAATGTACATCATTAAGATCATAGGTTTTCTTTTTTTAAATGTCATTTTTATGTGACCCACTCTAATTTCGTCTAGATAGTTTTTCAATACTCTCTTCGATTCCCTATAGATTCCTTGCATAAATTCATACAGTTATATTCCAGATTTTACTTCATTCACGCGTCAATTCACATTCCTTAAATCAGTCCAGAGCATCCCTTCAACGCCTTATGACAGCAGAATTCGGGCCACTGTTGATTTGTGGATGTCTTATAAATCAAATCCAGAACAATGAATATATTTGTACAAAAATCGTTGCTTTGCTGAAGAACCACGAAGTACGCACACTTAAAACATACAAACAAATCGTTAAACATACAAGTGGTGTCAGAAGTGGGATCAGATTCTGAACACATATTCAAATAACTACCATGTGACGTTTGACGACCTTCATGTTGAATTTCCTGATATTTCTCGAAGTTTCCTTAGTGATATTTTGTCAGAAAAGCTTGGTTATAATAAGTTGTGTGGGAGATGGTTACCCAGAATGTTCACAAAGGAGCAACATCAAAATCGTATGATTACCGCGCGTGAATTTTTGAATCGTTTTACACAAGAGAGAGAAGCTTATCTGGACTGTATCTGGACATCTAGGGAATCCAATCCCGAGATCCCCGACAGTTTTAGGTGCTCATGAATCCCGGGATTAGTAAATTTAATCACGAAAAATTCGAGATTGAATTTTTTATGTAATAGAAATCATACACCTCACCAACACGATGAAGACTACTAAATCGAAACATTCCCGTCGAAATTTGGACGCTTGGAAACAGTGGCGTAACTACTAATTGGCAAGGTTAGGCGACGCCTAGTGACAGTAACCGTCTAATCTTTGTATACATATATACAGTACATATTTGTTTTTCAAATTGTTATATTAACCTTTTCTTACCGGTGATGTATTTACTACACATCGACTCTAATAATGGGAATATGGATACGAAATATAATATATACGGGGTTCAGAATTTTTGTATTTCTCCATAATACAATTACGAATCACATCATAGTATTGTAGTATATATCTTTTCTTAAATAAGTAAAATTCTTTCGCTTTCAAATTATTTTTTTTAATTAAACAAATTAACTTATTAGTAATTTTTGATCAAATTTATCAATGTGTATTTATCAAGTATTGAAAATACTGGTTTCGGGATCCCGGGACTGATCCCGGGATGATCTAATGCAGTCTTGAAATCCTGGGATCGAAATTTTGGCTTGGGATTGGATTTCTTAACTACATCCGATCCAAAAGTCAATCCAAAAAGCGCTACATTTTGGCCCTTATTCGTTACATAAGGTTTAATTTGCGCCCTTAAGAATGATAGGGCCGCGTTATTGAAATTTTAAAAACACATTTATTGCAAAATGATACTAAAAATTAGCATTCTCGGCGTTGTTTACCCTCTACGGTTTGCACAAAGACGTTATTAAAATTTTTAAGACTATTATGCCGCCACTAAAAGTCATAGTGAACAATATGGCGTTGCTTAAGGAGCTCACTCCCGGGTTATTAATAATATAACAGTTATGAGACGTAATTAAATTTGAAAGTTCTCAACTTTGTAATTAAGTGGTTAATGTCTTTATCTATTTGAAAAGTTTGCAAAGGTCAGATTTAAGAACGTTTAAGGGGAAATTTCGTTATGAAGCGTCTGCACGATAGACAAAGCTCAGTCGTTTTCCATCGATTCCAATGAACTTTGCGCATTTGAAAGGCCTCCATTATAAATACGATATTATATTTGCCTAAAAATACGTTTGGAATTTCGCCAATTTTGATCTTAAAAGCTTAGATGTAAATTTCGAAATTCAAGACTTTTAAACTCAATCGCGGTTAACTTTTCATGCCATGCCACTCCAAGTGCCGAAAGACTAACAAGATTATTAATAAATAATAAAATTCGAATTCCACTTCGAATTAATATTCTTAATCGTAAAAAATATCGAATATTAGAATATAATATATTTGGGAGGTCTAATTTTGATTTTTGATGAAAAGTATTTGTTGCATGTTTATAATTATTTAATGCACAATATCGTGTAGGACACGTGGAAATGAATTTAACCTGTTTAGTGGGCGGGACGTATATATACGTCCAACGTAAAATGCATCGAAATTGGTTAGGACGTATATATACGTCCTCGAAATATACGTTGAGTCCTACAGCAGGCGAGATATTTTTGTTGTTTAACGATTGTGTGAGTTATCGATACATGTTTTTACATGAATTTAAGATAAGTAGAAAATTGGTTGCATTTTGCTATTGCGTTGGAGTGGATATGTACTTGTAACAACTGTTTTAAAATATATCACACAGAAATTGAGTTTTGAATTTATGTATGGATATATTTTATTTTTTTAAACTCTATGTTTCCATTTTATTTATGTGTTTTTGTTTATTGTTTTGTATTTGATTATTTCTAGCACGCATATTCGTTTATTACATTGCGCAAACATAAATAATACACACGTGTCTTCAGTTTTAGTAATAAATTAATGCATTTGTTGAAGCTAAAAATCGATAAATTCTGACCAATTAATACAATAGCGTTTCAAATAATATAGCATAATTTTTGAAATAATTTGAATGAATAATCATGTTGTATTAACGCATTAAGTGCATATGACGTATATATTCGTCAAGACCAAAGTACATGCAAAGTGGGTATGACGGATATATCCGCATTGTGAAAGTTGAGCAAACCTCAATAGAAAATGACGGATATGTCCGATTACAGTGTTGTCTACGTTAAATGTAAGAATGATTCATCTCGGGGACTGACTTGTTCGAACTTGATGATATACTATTTTCGTATACTGGATGTGACGCGACGCGTGAATATTATATTACCATCGATGCACGAGTTTATGATGAGACGCAAGACACTCTATCTGTCTCTCTCTCCGATTCACTAATCTCCGCACACAATGTACAAGATAGGTCTTTCTTCGAGAATTTATGATCGATATTTCAATCCAGTTTTAATCTGTTTCACAGCATCTTAAAAAAATACTGCTGAGATGATTTATGAAGTTGGGCAGGGCTATCTATAATTGACTTTGCTATCTAAAATATCGATTTAAATAATGTTATCCCATTTCGAACATGCGTGGAATGCATTGATGCACAAAATATATTTATCCCGTAGAAAAGTATCCTATTGTGATCGCCAACTTTGGATAGCGAATATGGTACTTAAAAGCGAAGAATCTGCAAATTAACTTATCCAAAACTTTCGGAACAATGCATCAACTCAGATTTTCGGCATTTAATACGAGTTTAATTCCACTCACTATTACTTAGGGAAGATCATCTCAGTCGACATTAGCAATAGGAGGCATTTGGGCCGAATTCTGACGGAGAAAGTTTAGTTTTAGTACTTTTGATGCTTGTAGAGGTCTTGATAAAAGTTGTGAGCTAAATCTAATATACGCTGTTATAGTTTGACCCTGTTTGTCCATCAACTTGAAAACTCTTCTACTACCATTTGATGAAATTCTTTTCGGTACTTTCTGCAGCTATTTCCTCGGATAGTTGTTTGTATGCGAAGCGTATTGAACTTCTTAATATCGCCTTTGCATTTTTCTAATGTTAGTTTGTAGTTCTTTTTAATCGAATGAGATGGCTTTTCCTTCATTCCAAGTTTTCTGCCTTTAGCCATCAGATATAATGTTTTAACAGATAGCTTTTCCATTAAAGTCGATTTCATTCGATAGAGTATCCTATACATTTTTTCTTTTATTTAATGGATCAATATGTTATTAAAGTTCAAACTTTTAAAGCCATTATAAGAAAATTTGGACATGAAAAAACTATGCGCAAGATGAATGCCGCGTTTGCTCCTAATGCGGTTTTAAATTTACAAACAATTAATCAGGGCTTCGAACCGGAATTAAACAAAAACTGAGAACCGGTATAACGGTTTGAAGCCATGGTGAAAAGACATATAATTCAGTTTAAAAAGATGAAAATATAGTTTATGAGGCATATCCCGAAAGTAAGTGTACTATGACAATAACATGCTGTGATTTTTCTTTTTTTAAGGGTTAACCATACTGGGTATTAAAGGGATATCTCCTGACAAAGTGAGCATAGGAAGAATACGGTAGTACGTAAATTCACATTGTCCGCATCTGCATCTGCCAAAAAATTCAAAATCACAATTTTAGGGTAAAAAAAAAATATACGCACAAGTTTAGTCGAATTTCTGCATCAGAGATAAACCATCATGCACAACAAAATTGTGAGGACATAAAAAACTCAAAAGAACCATTCAAAACAAAAGGAGGGGTATACTAACGAAAGGAGACAACGCTTGTCTCCTTACACAACCTTAGCCACCAAGGCGTTCTTGGACATTCCCGTACTCCCCTGACTTCAGATTATCATATTTTCCCCTCCCTGAAAGAGCACATGGGTGGAATTAATTTTTTAATCGACAAGCATGTGCAGAAAGAGGTTCTAAAGTGGGGGAAGGAGCTGGTGGGAGAGTTCTTCGAGGAAGGCATAAAGAAGTTTATGAACAGGATAGCGATTACGTTTAAAAATAGTTAACAAGTGTATCAATAATATCTTGTTTTTTTTCAAATACACTTTTTTCTTCACAATATAATCATTTAGTACACTTACTTTCTGGATATGTCTCTTAGTATTAGTACACCTTTTCGGTATCAATTTTAGTAGTGATCATCCGTTTAGTACGATTAAAATGTTCATAAAAACGCAGGTTTATTTAGACAAGGATAATTTTATGTTTTATTCCTGACACTTGGCATCTCTTATCTGCTACTATTTTTCATACTTCCATAAATCTCGCTAGCGTTGATTACTTTTAAAACTTACCTAAGATGAGCCTCATTAATTCTGGATCTGACATTTTCTATTATAAGTAGGGAATCCCTCCTAAATTGAGACATTCCCGCCGAAATCTGAACACTGGCGCTGGAAACAGTGGCGTAACTAATTGGCGAGCTTAGGCGACGCCTAGGGGCAGTAACTGTCTAATCTATGTATACATATATACAGTATATATATGTTTTATCAAATTGTTATATTAACTTTTCCCTACCGGTGATGTATTTACTACACATCGACTTTAATAATGGGAATATCGATTTCAAATATAATAGATACGGGGTTCAGAATTTTTGTATCCCTCCGTAATATAATTAAGAATCGCATCAAAGTTTTATAGTATATAAATATTCATCTGCAGCGACGGAAATAAATAATTTGTCAGGAAATCGGGAATTTTGCGAGTTTTAGTCCGTCTCTCAGCAGAAAGGAATTTTATCAGTCACATTGATGGTGTTATACGAAAATGGGGGCTCAGGCGATCATCAACTCGTACTAGCATTTAAATATCTGATGACGATACTTCCAACGAGTGTGGAGGCTGAGCGTGTATTTTCATCAGCAAATTGCCTGGATACCAAAATCAGATCCAACCAATTTGGATCCAATCAGATCCAAAATCAGATCAAATCTTAGTCATATGTCATTCTTTCAAAATGTCTTATTGTTCATTTTATTTTGTTAATCAGGACATTTGGTTCAGTCACAGTAAATTCTTCCGATGGATAGGTCATCGCGTGCTCTCATCGCCTCCTGTTCATGCGTTCATATATATTTAAAATGGTTCGATGTTAATTTCGCCATATTTATTTATCATCCAGGCTTATGGAGCTATAAATATACCCTATACCCTACAAGATAAATTCTTAATTATTTTAGATATATGTTATTGCTTCGAGCGCTCAACCCCCTCACATTGAATGCTCAAAAAGCGTACATCCCGCGTTGTTCTTCGGCACACATCCCTATTATTACAATGTGAATTCATATTGTTTTCAATACATCATATGCCGTATGCTGTTTATGTTATATTTATTCCACTTAACGGACGAAGATAATTGGGTACGAGCGTTTCCTCGGGGTCTCGTCATATCTCCGAAATTTGCGGGCTAAGTCCCCGACCGAAGCTAACCCGACAAATTTATATTTGTACCCGTGTAAATGTGGCGTAAACCTGAACTCCTCCAATTTTCTGACAGCTGTGACTATCATGCACGACACGTGTCAACTGTGGGTTCTCTTTTTCGCGCTTAAGCCCTCAAGGCGGCGTTTTGTTTGCGGGGGCCACCTAATGCCTGGCCGAGCACGTTAATTAAGTTTTGCCAAATGGAATAATTAATCACATGAATTATCTGTTTAATTTGCGGGCTTTGTCTGGGATGCGAAAGTTTTATTCAATAAGCCAAAGTCACTTTGTATAATATTATGTCCTGTTGGAGAGCTTGCAGTGAGCGATTTGGGCCAAAATAGGTGAGATTCTGATAATTGACAATATATCGTTAATTTGTGATCTATAGTAATAAAAATAGAAGTACGGCATTGAAAATAAAGCGCAGTGGAGCGCTGCGTGCAACATGTGCGTGCATACTCTCCGTAGATCGCTCGAATGCGCACTCAACATGTGAGTGCATACTTATCAAATGGTTATAAAATCTAAACGACTTATTTTTTTAAAATATATATTTGCCTTATAATACTATTTTCTGACTGAACCTGGACATGGAGTAAACACAAATAAACGCCAAGATTTTTCTTCGCACAAAACTAAATTCGTTCTTTTTACTTACTGCCACTCCCGTGGGAATAAAGTTGGTGGAAATATAGTAGAGTAGGAAAAAAGTTCTTAAGACAATTCATAAATAGATTTAGTGGGCAAAGGTTGTTTAATACGGTTGGTGCATTATTCTTCATGTCCTCTCCCACCCACTCCCATTTTTTTA
The DNA here is from genome assembly GCA_008973525.1 of Stenopsyche tienmushanensis. Lineage (NCBI taxonomy): Eukaryota > Metazoa > Arthropoda > Insecta > Trichoptera > Stenopsychidae > Stenopsyche > Stenopsyche tienmushanensis. The sequence goes on from WACJ01000519.1 coordinate 1,100,320, forward strand.
TAAATATTATTTTCTTGATGAATCGTTTGATATCGAGACAGAAAAATATATATTACAACATCAAGGACGAATTTCAAGATGGCTTCTGTCCATTAAATGGAGATACCCTAACCCTTCGCCGCCTCATTTGCATAGAAAGTCCCTCGAGAATTAAGGCGCTTAAAAATAATGGACATATTATGGTAAAAAATGTTTCTGATAAGCTCCCCCCAACCTTCGATAGCAAAAAGTTCCCCGCTAAAGAAAATGAGAAAAATATCTGTCCGATGTTTGAATTTCCATTAGCTTTTTTCTAGCAGGGCAGAAAATATTTTTTCATTTTAATTGAATTTATTTCCGTTGTTTTTCCGCAGATTTTCCAGACAAATCAACGCTCCAAGAAAACCGCAGCAGCATGGTGAGCACTTCGACCATTTACAGCACGACCACCAGCTGGTACTCCACGGAGCAGGTCACACCCCCGGGCAGCACGAGGCTACCTCAGCTGCTGCGGCTCGGAAACCAGACGGTCGACATCAACAAGTCGTTCAAAGTTCCTCAAATGGGAGACGATCCGACGAAATCGAACAGGAGTGTAACAAATATCATAGCCGTTAATCAGACTTTAAATAGTGACATAGTTAGTAAAACAGTGTTGACCAACAAAAGTGAAGTTGCTGTAAATAATAGTGGTAGTGGACCAAAGCAAGCAAGTGTCGTTACGGTCAGTAGTGTGCCTAAATCGTGGCAGGGGACAAAGCACGAGCACGAAGGAAGATATGGTCCGCAGTTCGAAGACGGAGCTGGTGAAAATTCCACGGTCGTTATTCAATCTGGCGATACAGCACTCTTCGATTGTCGTGTCAGTCTGCTAAGAGATAAAACGGTAACAAATTGGCAATTCCTCTCTTGAAAACTTTATCTATTGATCATGGCTCTTGGCTTACTCTTTTTTATTGCGCAAGAAGTTGTTTTAAACACACTGCCGATCCAGTACTCGACAGTAGTGTGGGACTCCGGAATTATATCTTAAAATTAAATTAAATTAAATCAAAATAAAAATCCGCCGTTACCCACTAAAACCCCTTCTTGACAGTTTATCACCGTGTCTGGCCTAACCGCAATAGGCAATTGTCAGATATGACGCTTAGGCTCGGTGGGTCCTTCTAATGCTTACCGTTTACCGTTCAGCGATTTCTCGTCTTGGTAACTCGTCATCTCGTCTTTTTTTGGCATCCTTGGCGTTCTTCTACGTAGTCACGCCAAAAGTCCCAGTTATTCATGCTTGCCATCATGCTGTGGAATATGTTGTCGACGTTGATCTCAGCTATCCCGAGTGCTTGTTCTAGCAGTTTCCTCTGGGGTGCCCAAGCCTCACAGCCTATGATGGTGTACTCTGCGTCGTCGACCTCCGCTTGACAGAGGTGGCAATTAGCCGATGGTTCTTTGCTAATCCGCTTCAGATACGCCCTAAAGCATCCATGCGCTCCCTGCCACTAGATCCCGGCCAGCTTCTTTCTGTAGTTTTCGTGTCTGAGCAACTTATGCCGTATGTGGGATCCATACAGAAGGATCGAGTGTATTACCTCGTTTATGGTATGGTCTTCTGCATGGCTTTGGCCTTTCAATATCTGGCATGAGCCATCCTAGCTCACTGGCCACCTTCTGCGCCTTCTGCGCAGCTGTTTTGATATATTTGCTAAAGGTCAGCTTGTTGTCCAAGAGAATCCCGAAGTATTTCAGCGATTTGCTGTAGTTTATCTCGTGACCGTTCACGGCAAGCTTTTTGACCCTCGGTCTTCTTCTTCTGCTGCAGATCATTTCCTCCATTTTCTCTGCCGCCAGCTGCAGGCAATTTTCCCACATCCACGCGTTGATTCTGGTGAGGGCTTCGTTGCCCTTCGCTTCATATCCCACGGATGCTGGGTTTCCACCAGCAATGCGACATTGTCTGTGAAGGCAATGAGTTCTTTTCTACTGGCATCTTGGTCTCTATTAAGATGTTGTAGACGACATTCCACAGAGTGGGTCCCAGGACGGATCCCTGTGGAATGCCCATCTCCAGTTTCTTCCCTGTGTTGGTTTCGTTGTGATGGACACGCCGGTTGCACCTTCATTGCGCGCTCGCCTCTTGGATTACTCTAACGTTTCCAATGGTGTCAGATCCGATATTTTCCTTTAAATCACTATTTATTCCTATTTTAAATATTGGGAATAATTTAGCGCAAAACATTAATATATAAATCTGATATATTAGCTATGAAATATGCTTAGTATTTCGAATATTTTGATTTTAATTATATCATGCATGAAATCATCAGCGTAATCATGGTTATTCACTTGATCCATTAAATTCATCTTTTTACTCATAATTATAGCGTATAATTTGATGGTTGTTGAAGAGAATAAAATCATTTTTTAATAAGATAATTCATATGAGATAAAATTTGAATTGAAAAAACTGCGTATATCTCTATATGGCTCAATATTTTTATCAATTTCATCCGTTTGTGGAGTATTAAACAGACAGGCTTTGTGTCATTTTTCTATAATTCAGCTGGTTTGCGTATCATTTTCAATTACAAAGTAGCTCGTCGCTTCTAAGAGGGGTTTCATTTCAAAGGGTGTACTGTTTCATCGCAGTAGATCATGCCAGTATTATTTTCTATACGAAATTTGAGCAGCCTTGTAGGGGTATTTTGTTTGTTAAATTCGTGCTTAAATTTTCTAATTTGATGATTGTAACAATCCGATTTAGATGAGAAATATATTCTTGGAAAAATAATATTTTCGTCGGGGACGTTCCCAGTAATAATTTGCCGGCAAATCATATTTAGCATTCTTCCCAGAGATCCCGCCCCACAGCTCCCAACGTAACTTTGGCAACGTAGTATAAATATGTTACTATAATTTAATTTTGTTGAACAAGGTTTCATGGCTAAAACGACAGCCTGGAGAGCCACCGAGATTACTGACTGTTGGAGCGCAGACGTATACGGGGGATACCCGGTTTACGGTGCAGTTCAGGTATCCTGGCAACTGGAGACTGAAGATTAGTCCAACTAACACTTCCGACGAGGGATTATATGAATGTCAGCTCTCCACCCACCCCCCGAGAGTTATCAGCGTCTACCTGCAAGTGAGAAGTGAGTACCACTTTATTCTAACCACCATATATAACAAGTATTAAAACCTCGAAATAACGCTCAAAGACCGTGAAAATTGTTATTTAAGGGAACATAGCCAATTAGGGGTAGATCTTTTGGTTGAATAAAAAACAAAATCTAATATCGCGAATTTGACTTAATCCTTAGAGTGCTAAGACACGATATATCGTTCGTATATTGATTTTTGAATTGAATTAAACCAATTTGTAAAAATGTAAAAACGGCACGTATTTTTGGCACTACCGATTTAAACACATTTATGTTCGGATTTCCAATCTTGGCTTGGATATTAAAATAAATATGAAAAACTGTCATTTTAAAATACAACAAGATCGAGGCGTTAATCTTGATTAAAATTTCGACACAGTTGATTGGGTGGGATTATTTTGGATTTGTCCCCCGTTTCGAAGAATCGTGGAGGGTTTTTCATGCAAAATTTTGGAATAGCCTGTCTGTTTCTAGCTGGAATAAAGCTTACCTGTGGAATGTCTAGACTTGATGTTTTATTGCTGCTTACATAAGATTTTTGTCGAAGAGAGGACACTAATTTCGTCCCATAGCTAAAAGCTTTCATCCAATTGGTCTTCGCAGACGATTTCTGATCCCCTGTGTTTGTAGAACGAGGTCGTCTTGTTTTCAAGATTAAGATTGCCAATACAGAATCCAGTTGTCTGAGTTTCAAACTTTTGTAATTTGGACGAAAGCAAAAGAAAGACGTGCGGCAGAATCGCAAAATTCGCGATCCACACATTTTTTCGCCGAAGACTTGATTAATTTTAAAGTGCCAAATGATAAATTAACACATTTGCGGTGATATTTTCTGCAAAAATATCATTTTTAAAAAAGATTTTAGTGTTCTGATACAAAGTAAGCGATGCCGTTTCGCTTTCAATGACCCTTAAGAAAGATGCTTCGGTACTGTCTTTTATGGACGTAGAGCATCATCGTAAAAACTTTCTTGAGGGGGTGAACAACCTTTTTGCCGCAACGTAATATTTCTATTCTTTCAATTTCATTTCGGTCTTCATACTCTCGTGATGCTCGTATAAAAGACATTCCGGGCTACATTTTCTTATCGCTCGTTTGCACATTAAGAGTGAGAAAATGTAAATATTATTAAATTCACTTCACCAATAGAGCATTTTTTTGTTTTAATTATTTTTAAATGGTAGAACAGATTTATTTTAAGCAAAAATATTTTCACAACTCAGCAATTCATATAACATAACCATCAGATGACGAAGAACAATGGGTGAACGTGGTGAATTTTGAATTCATTTGTCATTCATTCGTCATATCAACGATCCGAAATGCGGACCGATTGGACATACAAACCTTGTGGCCACTTTGCCCTCTTTTGGGGCTTTTTACGGCATTTTCTATGATCTGTACGATCACGGAAACAACATAGCGTCTAGACACTTTCTATCATAGATTTGTTTTTAAACAATAACCGCCATCTATACGTTAGATTAGGTAATTTTGGGACTATCTTTGAATATTATTTTAAAATATACATCATAGTAGTATACAATGTATTGCGTTTATAATTAAAAATTAAATTGGATTTCCGGGCGGGTGGAAGTTAGATACTTGCCACGGGCGTTTCATACTCTTGTTGCGGCTCTGGTAATTATTACACCTTGGACGATGAAATGAAAGCAGCTGTCAAGTCCTGGATTCGAGAAAAGTCGGAAAAAAATTTTCGTGACGCAATAAAAAAAATTTTTACAAGTATTTTGTATAATCAGATTCACCGAGTCACTTGATAGTCAGTCTTTGTATATTTTATGGCCAATTTAAATAAACTGTTTCAACAAATAATTTAAAATTTATGTAGTTATATTGTGTTTGATATGTTAATGTTCAAGAAAAACATTTTTTTTAATTATTTTAGTACTAACGTCCTAAACGAGCGATCCGAAATTTGGACCGATTGCACATTGAAACCTTGTGTCAATTCACACCAATTTTAGAGCATTTAAGGCTTTCTGTAAGAATAAATAAAGTCCAGAATAAATTTGAAAATAGTGAACATATATTATATATAAGTATTTATTTTCATACGCTTTAAATAAATAACATTAATTGAGTGGCTGTAAATGATAATTATTCTCTGTTCCCGCAATTGATGTGTTCAAAAATTTATGGTGGGATCATGTGTTTCCAACAATTATATGATGATGTAATTCAACAGATTTTAATGTAAAGAAACACATTTTTGTTTAAAAATACGGTTTATTTATAAATACAACATTGTTTGGTTTAATTATGAATACACATTGATTTCACCAGGATAATGTCTTTATTCCGGTTTCGTCAGATCACATTGAGTTATGGCAGAAATGAACGATATTAAATAATCTTTGGTGGTCGGGTTATCACATCTTGCCATGACACCCTCCAGGCACTCCTGATGGGAGGTCCAAAATTCACAATTTGTTATTTTTTTATGAACTCCGGATATGTCTGTTAGTATGCCCATATTTTCTTCAGATTGGAAACATTCTCCCAGGAACATGTGGTTCGTTTGCAAGCATTTAGTGCCACCGTCTTTGATGAATTTCGAGAGTTTATCCCCTTCTCCCAGGCACAGGAAATCGATTCCTCTGTTCAGTATGGAAGAAACGCTCTTGAATAAATCTCGACGATCGACATAGCAAACTGTGAAGTCGGCAATGAAGTTCGTTATGCACTTTTTGATCTCTTCTGAACTTTTGCATCCATTGTTGATCTTCTGAGACAAATCGCGTGTGTAATTATAGAAATATATCTCGTCAAAGTTGTAGATCTTCTGGATGCATCCCACATACGTCACATAGGCCTCCCTCATCTTCTGGGATAATTCCGTAAAATCACAATTAACATTTTGGAAACCACTTTCAATACTATTTCCCGAAGCGAATGCCACAAAGGAAAACGCAATTAGATATCTGAATAACATTTTGATTTAAGTCGTACTAAAAATGTAATTATATTGAGGTATGTCTTCTACAAAAGGCGAACTATAACAACATCGATATTAGCACAAACACATATTTTTATAAGAACAAAATCAAGACATTCCATGAACCATGAAGCTCCATTGCTTCGTATCTTTGAGCGTAAATACGCATTAATAAAATTACAAAAAATCGATAAACAGTCACATTTTGACCCCCGAAGATAAATTTTCGATTGGCAAAACTAAGCACAATGGATCGCTTGAGGTCAAAATATCGTTTTATATAACAATAACGAAATATGAATGCATCACTCCATATTGATAATTTAATCAATTAGTCCCTGACATGATCTAACTTTCAATATTGATGGCACAGTCTTTTGATACTTTGACTCAAAGCACTTTTGGTAATTGAGGCTTATTAATAACAAATATGTTCAACAATGTCAACGAAGAATATAATTGACCCCGTTTGAAGCATATGAGCTAATTATTATGCTTGATCCTCTTTGTATATTATAAAGAATATAAATATTTTTGGCCTAAATCAAGAACACATCCAATTTTTTAAAAACTTTATTTGGAATACATCCAGTTTTATTCTATATTTTTATGTAGATCCGCGATAATTATTTTATGGTAATGTTAAAATTTAAATTAATACGATGAAAGGCATGTTTAAAAAGAATTTCACGTTTATAACGAGCAAAAATTTCATTCAAACGCATTGCATTTCATTGTTATGTTTTAAATATAGGTAAAAAATATGATTTAATGATACAAACTGGTATTGATAATTGTAAGCAGTTGATGCGAGGGTGATTCAAATATAACCCGGAATTTTATTTATTGGCAAGATCAAAAAGCGTTCAATCCGATGGAATAAATATATTTATAATGAAGATATCTATGTAGTTAAATAAGACACTCCATTTGTGTTTTTATATGCTACCAATATATTTGTACCACAAAATTCCGGATTGTATTTGAATCAGCTAGTCTTTTCACCTCAAAAACAATCACATTTCCATCTCCCAGTTAAATTGTAGACAACGTGGACAAGAATGAACGTATGCTGACTAGACTGTAAAATAGACTTTAATAAAGCAATTCCAAGATAAATATGTAGTGTTTCTATTTATATGATTTTTTTTATAAACTTTTTTTATGCGATTTTTTGTACATTCCATCAAAGTGATTTGAAGTTATGCGGTTTTAAAAATAATGAAACCTATCCCTCAGTTTTCTATGTAGTTCAAGTCTTTTTATGCGATTTATTATATGCGACTTCCCGTGGAACGTATCTATCGCATAAAAATAGACCCAAGTGTATATATAATTCTGAAAGTTCGAAAAAGTCAGTTTCCGAGATGAAACATTCTTACATTTAACGTACACAACACTGCAATCGGACATATCCGTCAATTTCCATCGAGGTTTGCTTAACTTTCACAATGCGCATATATCCGTCATACCCACTCTGCATGGACTTTGGTCTTGACGGATATATACGTCATATCCACTTAAGGGGTTAAAAACACCTTTCTTTCCTTAGATAATAAATGTGATTCCTTTAAAAGAATATGCTTTTAATATTGTATTGTATGCAGGTATGACAGTGGCAATCGTAGACGAGTCTGGTGAGCCCCTGCGGGAACAATACTACGAAGCGGGCTCCACGCTCTCGCTCCGCTGCCGAGTGAGGGGCGGCGGCTCTGAAGTGAGCGCCGAGGGCGCCGTGTGGTGGCTGCATGGAACCCGTGCCCTCCACAGGGACGCCCAGCGGGGTGGCGTGGGGGTGAGATCAGTGGCTCTCAAAGATGGCAACGGGGCGGATAGCACCCTCAGAGTCAGTCGACTGGCGCCGAGCGATGCTGGCAACTACACTTGCGCGGTCCCTCATGCGATGCACTACGCTTACACAGTACTCGTTCATGTTCTCAATGGTACGTATCAATTTAAGCACTATCATATTCCGAGACTCGTTATAATATAGTATATAATACTTGTTAACATATATACAATAATAATTCAAGATTCACCAAATCAGGTGTTATCGCCATTGCTCCATATATTGTCGTACGTACGCTTTTTAAAACGTATATTTTAAAAACTTATATTATATCTAATGAGTGTGCTCTTAATTGTGTAACGTGGAGTGAAGGCGCTCTCGAAGTAGAATCCTTGGATCGCTCCCTGTTCTCATGTGTTTTTCAAAATGGTTTGCGCTCGCACGCGGGTTTGTTCTGTTTTCGGACCGTGGTGGTGCCGAGCGATAAAGTGTAGGTGGTCGAGTGCTAATATAAATACTGTCGTCTTAACTATTTTCTTATATTTATGGAGAAAAGAGAGGTTACAGCTATCAACCTGCGGGAAGGATGTCTTTCCGCAGCCAAGGCTAATCGACGAATCCCGCTCCGACTGCACAGATTAATAGCGATATTGCGCGAGGATGCCATGTCGCCCACGCAATAATTACTGAAATTAGGAAGAAAAATTCATAAGACCAGTTCACAACTCTTTTTCGAGTTCTACTCAATTCGGAGATTCCGAGGCATTTCGCTTTAAGTACAATAGAGCGAAATTGGTAACACTTGATTTGATGAATCGAATTGTATATATTTTCTATTTTTACACATTAATATATTGTATCATAAGACAATGTTATTTAAAGGGGACAATTTTTTTTAATGAAAAGTACCCAAAATGTAACGTTATATACGGAATCAAACAAACTTTCAACCAAACACTTTGATCTCATAAAAGTCGCTCTATATTGAAAAATATATTTGCTTAAATATAAAGTCTTATCAGTCACGCAAAAGCTCCAGCCCAATCCAATTTAAGATTTTTTATGCTAAAATCCCCCCACAAAAAAAAATTCGCATAAAATATACATCGCTTCTTGTTTAGCATGCTTCGAGCAAAATGATCTTCGTTATCTTCTTTACGTGATTTTTATACAACAAAAAATAAGGAAATCCCACATATTATTTGTATTTTCCGTCTTAACCACACGTCATGAGCATGCGACTCCCGAGGAAATATTATTTTTAGCAATTGTACGTACGCGAAGAGGATCTCTCCCGGCTTGTCCCGATGTGATTTTAGGATAACAAGCCGTATTTTACTTCATTAGGATTCCGCTTTCATTTCTATAAGTGCCATTGTAGTTTTCGGGAGGCACTTTCGTATTCTTTTCTTGTAATTTTATTTCCATCATAGTGTGAAGGCGGGGAGCGGATGATGAAGAAAAAAATGACGGAGCCAAATTGAATTTATGACCTTTGCGCAAAACACGACTTTTATTATTTACTCGCAGAATGAGGGAATTAAGGACGCCTCTCCTAACCATCGTCGATGTCCTTGTTCGATAAAAAAAATGCTATATGGAAGATCAGGACGATAATGAAGCATTGTCGAATCAAATTTCAGCGAAACCGTGACTAGTAATTCTCTTAAATTTGATATAAATTCAAACAGCCGAACCTTATTTTGTACAGTTTCAAGCTTTTAAGCTTTGAGCTTTCCCCAATATGGAAGTGTCCATACAAAGATCCGTTCACAGATGCAGACTCTACATCGTGTCAGCGATCCGAAAAGCGGACCGGTTGGACACACAGACCTTTTGGCCTCCTTTTTTATGGCTTTTGGGATTTTTTGCGGGATTTTCGATGATAAATGCATTCCTTGGGCCTATTATGATCTATACAATCTTAAAAGCTCCTCCAGAGGTTAATTTATATAGACGACACGCGCCAAATAAGGTCCCACCCATATAACCTATATATTTATCAATATTACTCATTTATTTTATCTAGCTTTAATTTACAATATAAATACAGTTGGGTCTGTTTTAATGCGATAGATGCGTTCCAAGGGGAGTCGCATATAAAAAAATCGCATAAAAAAATGTTGAACTATATAGAAAACTGAATTTTTAAAAACCGCACAACTTCAAATCAGTGTGATATAATGTATTAAAAATCGCATAAAAAAACTTTGCGCCGAATAAATCATCTTTTTTTTTAAGGCAGTTCATGATATGGAGACATGCAATTCTTAAGCTCGCATCGGAATTTAAAAGCTCGTTCATAATTTGATTCATGCAGAGTAAATAGATTTTCTAATTTATTGCAAAGTTGACTAGTTTCTTGTATAATCTTTACAGTAAAGGGGCAGGAGTGTCTTCTTCTTCTACCTATTGTCTTCTTAATGCGCATTCGCATAAAAAAAAGCTTTGTCCCCTTAAAAAAAATGAGGGATAGGTTTCATTACTTTTGGAAACCGCATAACTTCAAAATCGTATAAAAACAGATCCAAGTGTATATGTATAAATCTGTCCTCGTGGACATGAATATTAAATTCAGGTTTTGCATCTTTTTTTGTGCGGACGAGAAATGTTCTCCCATGTTTTTTTTAAATCTCGGTTGTGTGTAAAGTGATGGGTCCATGTTTCATCCATGGTTATAAATCGACACAAAAAATCGGCTATTAAGATGTGAAACATTGCTAAAAACTTGATTGAAACATCCTCGCGACGCTTTTTGTTCGACTGTGAGCAAACGCGGTTTCCGTCTTGCGCACAGCTTTCTCATGTGCAATTTTTCAGTTAATATGCAATATACAACACATTTTAAAATGCTTATCATGTTTGCTAGCTTAAGCACTTTCAGTTGACGGTCATCCAATACTATTTTGAGGATTTTCTTCACCATTTCTGGTCATCACTTTCAGTTGATTATTGCGATGTTCGTCTTGGCAGCTCGTACGGCCTCGTTTAAATTCTGCCATCCAATATTTTACTGTTGTAAAAGAAGGAACAGACGCCTCCAAAGTAGAATCTAGCTCGGATTTAATATTTTTTACCAAATTTCAGACCAATACCAAAAAAACGGTATTGGTCTGAAATAACGAGTTACCCAGTTAACTAAGAAATGCCCAAATATTTTGGGTATTAAATAGCAACCCTATTTTTTTTGTTAAAATTTATATTAAAAAACTAAAGATGTTTCTCTTTTTTATAACCAGAGAGCTTGGCTGAGCTGCAGCAAGGATCCAGCAACGAAGGTCCTCGATCATATCTAATATTAATGGCAGCAGCTGCGGTCATCGCCATGGCCTTCGCCCAGAATGCCCCCAGTTGAGTACACCTGACATCTGAATTGTTGACATTTCATCAAAGCAATTAATACGAAGCTCGGCCCAAACGATAAAAAGAGTTAATGACGAACAAACAGACAAGAAGGCAGTCTAGAATTATGGAACATTTTGGGGTCAAAAATAATATTCGGACCTCCAAAACATATAAGCACATAAGAATAAAGTGTACTATAATAGATTTGCTAAGGTTAAATTTAAAATTACAAAATAACACATTAAATCCGCAATTGTTTCAATTCACAATTGTCCTAAAGTCGACTTTAATTATTTTTCAAAGGGAAAACAACTATTAAATAGGTGGTTATGCTGCAAACTGAAAATATTTTATATTTAAAATATTTCAGATATCAAAATAAATTTTCTAATCAAACTAAAAAAAATGTTTTATTTAATCCCGAATCCACAAAAATAAAAAAAAATTCGACGCCACTGATGATTTTCATTAATTAATTCCCATAAGAATTCACTCGTAAATTTCATCTGCAAGATATTTTATTCATGCGTCGCATGAAATAAAAAGGACCGAGTGGAATTTTTCTGGATGCAAATAAAAATAAAAAAGCTCATCTTGGAGAACGAAGTCGGAACGGACTCGCGTTAATAATAAAGAGTTATGATATTTTTCATATCGCAGAAAATCTCTACAAAGGTCCGGACTTAATCAGTTCTTCTATTGCCTGTATCTTAGTAAAATTGTATAGGGCGTTTCAATAAAGACGCTTAAAGTTTTTGGCTTATAACTGCCATTTTATTAAAGCAATATCCAATTAGTTTATTAAAAATTATTACTAATATATGGCAAATATTTATAAATAATTAACATTCCAATAAAACAACACTACGTGTCATACGATGCATAATACGATTGACATTGGCAAAAGAATCATCGAAAATTCAATCTCCCAAATATTTGAAAACCAATCAAAATTTGAAAAATATTATATTTGATATTAAATGCCATAAAATATTCTTTTAAATAAAATAAAAATTAACTCATTATCTTATAAATAAATTGTTTTATTTACATTTAAAGATAGAGCGTCTATATTGAATCACTCTATATATTTATAATAGGATACGTAAAAGGTTTTTTTTTTAGCTTTATTAGAATTTAAAGATCAATTTGGGATATATAACAATGTAAAAACGTCTAAATATTAAAATTAATACGAGAAGAATGAAAGGATTTAAATCCTGGACGTTTTTGCAGTATAAGAACATGAATTGTCATGATGAAATAAGGCTCATTCATATTTTAACAATTAAACTGGGTTTCGATTTTTATTTTTTTTTAAGAACATAAGATAATATAAATAGGAATACATCCAATAGAAGATGGATATTATATTCATAAGAATATAAAATGATTTGACACACAAAAATAAAGACAGTTGGCCTGTTTATTTAATATTTATTTCGGACTTCAAGACGAAAGTAATCCCAGCTGCGAGACTTCTTTGACGAACCATTTCCTTGACATTTCTTCATATCAACCAAATGTTATGATTCAACCGACGTCTTGCTAATGGGTCAAAAAAAGCATTTCGTCGACTTTTAGCTTGTATATTTTACCCCAAAATACATCAAATTTTAAAGAAGAGTTTTTCCGCAATGCAGTTCTTAATTCTGAAAGAGTCGAACGAATTCCTTTGAGATGATTTAATCTGTGTACTTTTTTGAGTCCTTTTCAGACATATTTCATTATTCAAGATGCCTTAATCAGATGCCTTTGAAGTTTTTTAACATCAATTAGAAATGAATTTTCTTCGAGTGCATTGAAACTATAGAAAGTTGAGGAGCTTAAATTAATATCTTGTAGGAAGAAAAGTTATAAGCGTCTTTGATTCTGAAGTTGAACATTTTTCAGTTGAGATTTATTCAACCATGTATTGTAATTATATAATGAAGTATCACATGAAGATTCGGAATTTCAGTTAGTTTTAGTTTACGATATCTGAACGTTTATGTGGTAAATTGTTCATATTTCAGCGGTACCCTATGAAATAAATAGGAATATTTATATTAATGTGATTTAATTATAACCCAATATATATATTTGGTCCTAAATATGAAACTAGGATGTAAGAAACATGAAGCAATCCACCAATAAAGATATAGATTATAAGGTATGCAAGAGTAAACAGTATGTAAACATGTTGAGCCCATACACTTACGCAAATATTATATGTATTTTATACAACTTTAAAGTATCGACAACACATTCTGCCATTTACCTCCATCTTGAGCCTCATCACTAGACTTGCTCAAATTTAGATATTCAACATCATCAGTCCAGTATATTTGGGATTCTAAGCATTCGTTTGTTAAGTCCTATATTAAGCCTCGATTCAGTTACAGATTTTGTTGCATGAAAAATAACGGTTTTCAGTTTAGCTCTGGGTGATAATATTTTAAAAATGCGAACGAAAGGATATTGACATGGCGCTTATTGGCTAGAAGTTTAGAAGTCCCAGGCGGGAGTATATACATAACACCATGAAACAAATTAAAATGTGGGAGTCCCAATTTAGATATAAAGCAAATATGTACCAGACATTATCTAGAAGGTAAGTTTACAAGGGCTCCTGAAGTCGGGAACGTGTAGCGGTCAGTTTTTATGGTCTTATGTGTTCATCGGCTATTTTTTTCAGTCACAATAAATTCTTCCAATGAAGAGGTCGTCGCACGTTAGAATGTGCATGGGTATTAGAACACACGATGCTCACCCATAAAATCCCAGAGGGGAGCCAACCCTACGCTCGTGGACAGCGGTTGAACCCCTAGGCTAATGATGTGGAGTAGAAGTGTGTGAAAGTAACCTCGTCGGTTTGCTCATCAAATGCAACTAACATGAGTTGGGTGCGCAGGTCACCCTGTACTGCGTACCCATAAATGGATGTGTGGAACAGCCGATTACAGTAGTTGATGGAGACTGTGTCAAATGCTCACCAATAACCTCAACAGCCTAGGCAAACAGGAGAAACGGTTTTAGGCTGTTCGAACAGCGACTCGTCTCCGTGGCTAGCACCATGGGGAAGGGGTAGCCCTTGCTGTTCGTCATTTGCTGCAGCTCCCTTCAAACTGAGGTTGGACTTGTAGTGGCAGTGAACTCACGGTAGTGTTCCCTTGAAGTTTAGCTTAACCTTTGTATTTCCTCCTCCATCGCACCTTCGGGTGCACATGATATGAAGCTGGTCTTTCCCGCGAAAACCTCGCCTGTATATGGCTAATCCGGGATAACCCGGAACAGACCATACAACAGCGCAGGAAATGGGTTCGATTTTAATGAACCCCCAATCCAGTCAGTCGCTGTCTGATGTCTGTCGTCTTGTCATTTTTTTTTTTTTTTTTTTGTAGACCAATACTGCAACGAATATCCATCGGGAGCTCGTGGAATTTTATGGTAGTGATGTGATGAGTCAACAACAAGTCACAAAGTAGGTTAGATTGTTCAGAGAAGGCCATATTGATACTCACAAGGAGGCAAGACGTGGGAGCAGGGTACAGTCCAGGTGTTCTGCTTTCATTGGTGTCAGAATCGGCGGAATCTATCTATTCTTCTCTACATAGATTGACACTTTTAATCCAATAAATAACCTGGATAACTAAGTTCACTTTTAGTTAACAGACATACCAAGCATATGGACAGTGAGAGGTCATCACAATTTTGTGCGATTTTTGCGGATAAAAAATGATTGTTTTATTTATTTAAAAAAAAAAAGAAATAATGAAGCTGCGATGTGTATAGATATGTTGTGATTGTCCATTTAGCCTGCCTCTCATAATATTAAATACAAGTCCACTTTCAGCCCGGCCTCAGGTGATGTCACTTTTTTCTCGCGAACGTTTTTTTTGTTGAAAAGGAACAATAAAAAGAAAAACTCATCTCCTTTTAATTTCGTCGACGAAACTTTCAACGAAAGCCTTTTGTTGGTTCTCGGTTACGATTTGAGGCCAACAATGGATGCGTTGAGGGAGCACTTTGGCTGAGTGGCAAACAAGAGCGCACCTAAGTGTTTTCGAAACACCTGCAACAAAAGTCAGCAAAACTCACAACAAAACCGCAACAACTTCAATAAGGAAAACCACTCCTAGAATCCGTAATTTTTTCGCCTTTGCAAATTCCCCGCCTCTATCCATCTGAAGCGCTGGCGTATTTATTCAGGATGTTTATCTCCTATTATATTTTTTGTATTATTGTAATGTAGAAGGTGGAAGAGCCGGGTTTAATTAAGTTTTGTACAAACAACGGAGGCTTTGAAGGAGTATTTTCATTCGGGAAACTGAACGCCGAGTGTTGATCGCCGGAAATATTCGGCTGCAAGTGTTGTGTCAACACCAAAAATGCTGGTAGAACAATGTTTGTGTTTAATTTATTTCGTCGTTATTTTTTCAGGGGTGGTAAATTGTTCCATCAACTATTTTCATGCGAACTTGTACAAGCGTCTTGTGGCTATTTGTTTGCATCATTGACCATAATTTTTTATCGATATTGACAAAAAATCATAGTTAACATGATAAAATATATCCTTGTATTATGGCGAAGTCCAATAAAATACACATTTAATTGAAAATAAAATAAAGAAATAAAAAAGATAACAGGGCTCGCATGTGGGTCCGTTGTTCTTTCGGGCAGTTATGTAGCCGGACGGACAAAAGAAGGTAGATGGGCATCGAATAGAAAGTCTCTCGTCTTATATAATTTGTTTAATATCAACAAGAGAGAGACCTGGCCGCGGGAAGGACGTCCTCTCGCCGCCAAGGCTCTCCGACGATTTCTCACGACTCCCGCTTTCTGTGCGTTAACATCGAACTAACAACGATGCATACGCAAGAAGCGATCAATGTCGTTCTTACAGACGCATTGTGTCCGCAATGCCACAGAAGATGGCGCCGGTAAATTAACATATTGCGCCTAAAAAGAGACAGAAGATATCGCTGTTAATCTGAAGAATTAAATCTGTACAGATTAACAGCGTCATTGCATGGGGATGATATTTCGTCCATGCTACATAGCCATAAAACTAAAAAGATGGTGTACGTGTTGCTTTCGTAGAATAAATAGAACTATATTTAAATAATATCTACACAATAAGAACGCTAAAATATTTTTTTGTAAAATACACTGTATGTGTAAAATAAGTAACGGGAGCACGCGACGACCTCTCCATTGGAAGAATTTACTGTGACTGAACAAAATGGCCGACAAACACGCGAGTCCAAAAAGCTCATCGTTAAGATCTCTCTTACACGTCAAATGTGCCGATTTCGAAACAAAAAAAAACCGACCTCAGGAGTTCTTGTATCCAAACATTCTACAATAGATAACTTTAGTAGAATCAATATGTAAATTAATATTGTTGATGATAGAATTCTGTTCAAAAAAATAATCAAATTAATATTATTCCAGGGGGGTATTTAAAAAAAAGGTGTAGGTCGATATCTCATCGACCCTAAAAATTTAACCGACTTCTTATCTCCCCCTTTAGTTCTCGTCTGATCCCATCTCAGACTTAATCTATTCATACGGACTTACCCCAAGAATGGAACGAGGCATCTTCAATCGAATATTATTGTAGTTAAATCTCCTCCATTGTGATATAAATCCCACACAATCGTCTGTTGTGATTTTCTTCGAAAGCAATTTTGACGAAATCCTAATGCCAGAATAACCCAAATATAAACGAAATGGATATAGAAAATATTTGCAAAGAAAAGTAATTGAATTGCCTCGTGTGACTGTTTTTTCGGAACCCACGAAGGGAAACTTTGGCAACAGATGGATTCGTTCGAAAGTAGATGAGAACTTTGCAAAATTTCGTTAGCAAGTCGATGAAAACTCACACTCGAGACTTAAGATTACCAAACATAAATATATAAACTATCGCTGGCAAGTTCTGTTCCTGTCTTTAGTTTTGATCCCGGCTTTGAAGTTTGATTTACGACTAACGTTGTAGGAGAAATGCGTATGGTCGTGTTTTATGATTTGTGTACTCCCGAAATATTTTTCTTGATTTTTTTTTATGGCAATGACGTAAAAAAATACCGACAAATTTCAATACTTAGCTATGGGATATGCTCCTTGATCCTTTTGATAAATTTATTCTGAAAGTATCAATGCTTCTGTCAATTAATGTTTCTATTAACTCCCGTCAATGAAATGGGTCTGGTCCTCATACATTATGTATATCACCAGCTGATTTGTTAAAATTTATAAACATTTTTGGCATACATTGGTGGGATGACTGTGTAGCGTGGGAAATTTACCATTACCATGCAGCAGCGCTGTTAATAGCGACATCTTCCATCTCTCTTCGGGTGCAATGTGCTATTTTAACAGCGACATCTCTTGTGGCCCTGCGGAGACATTGCACCTGCTTACCGACCGATTGGTTCTTGCGCGTGCATCGTTGACGGTTAGGTAGTGACGCGCAGAAGGCGTGAGTCGAAAGAGTCGTCGGCTAGCCTTGGCTGCGGGAGGTCGTCCCTCCTGCAGCCAGACATTATTTTGCCGTTTGCATATATACTCCCCAAGCATCTAGTCCATAGCGTCAACACCTTCCATGTGCTTGTTGTAAAATAGTATTATCTGCGGCTTTTGGGCTTCTCTAATAACTTCGGTATCATAATGGACACAGAACCGTCCACTGACTGAGCTTTTTATTGACCCCGCTATTCGGGGTCAATAAAGCCACAAAGTTTCCGTGTCCAATCGGTCCAAATTCTGGACCGCTGACTCAACGAAATAGCGCCTCGCGATCGGACGCCATGCCTGGACATGTCAACAGAACATGGTCTGCGTCCATGAACGGATCTCGATGTAGGCACTGCGAGAAGTGGGGGACCACTTTCGTTGTCTCTAAGTGTATAAATATTATTTTTTTTTCAAAACACAAGGATCCCAAGCTTTTTTTAAATTATAAATTCTGTAAAACCCTTTAATCGAAGTCAGGAAGATTTGGTAATATTTATACATAGCTACTATTAAAAAAAACTCAACACAAAAGCAAAAATATTTGACCAGACCATCTTATTGATACAAGGATTAAAATTCTTTTTAAAAAATATTTATTTTCCCAATTATAGAGTCAAATACTACATAATACATATGTTTAAACTGCAACAAGAATTACGATTATTCGATCTTTTTTTTTAATGATATTACTAGTATTAATGTTAATTGGCCGTTTATATATGGCCCTGCCCAGCTTGATTGAGCGTCTAAAAAATTTATTTTTTTAGAAACAGTAAGTCATTTCCAATCGAAATTAAGACTATCAATCGACGACAAGCTCCTGAATTTATTGGTATTGACGTATATTTTTTCCTTAATCTGGTTTCGAATCCAACCCTTATTATAAGGGCGTAGAAAATAACCCGCTACACTGTATTTAAATTAAAAAATTATTTGGTACAAATGCTCATCGATTAACAACAACGGAACTGTATGTCGATCTTATAAAAACGGACATTTGATATGAAAATGTATTGGCATCTTATCAGGAGGACCCGAAAATATTCGCGTATTTAGTTTAAAAAAATCAAATTTATTTCTCTCATTATTTAATACATCTTCCCATCTCTTTGGCAGTCATTTGAATCCTGTTTTGTAAAAGCTTTCCGGCTTAGAAGTAAAAAACGATTTAAATGCATTTCCACTTTGGCTGCATTTTTCTCTCTCAGGATCTCCATGGATCTGAAAAGGTGGAAATCTTATTCGTTTTGCCAATGAGTTTTAAATAGCCCCAATGGGATCCCAGTCTTTGCGATAACTCCTTGATTATTTGCTGTGGATCTGACTCGATTAAGGATTTTCATCCCTTAAGTTTCCATTAGTCATTTCCATTTCAAACAACAAAAAAATGTGGACTTCGTTAATTTCTAAACATTTAACCCTTGAACCATAAAATCCGTTACACAAAAATAATGTTTCAAAAACAATAGTTATACTTACAGAGATGTTTCTGTCTTTAAATTAAACTCAAACATATGGTCTCAAAATGTTCGAATACTTTCAGATCCCTCTAATATATTCTCTAGCATAGCACGCTCCTGAATTTGATATTGTATAAGAGACTCTGTGTGCTGGTTATTGACACTTCGCCGTACATGTCCATGACCTCTCAATTAAACCTCATGCCTTCGGAGCCTGAGCTCTCAGTGCCGGAGCTTGAGGCGTTTTATTTATATAATACGTTGTCGTTGTTATCGTCAGTTTGACAGCTACCATAGAATGAAATATAAGTTTGTGCTTCGTTTTAATAATAAATGATCAGATGGAATTCGTAGAGGGGACGTTTGTGACAAAATGCAATTTGACATGGTATATTTTCGCAAGGGATGGTCTAGGTTTGGGGTGAATAAAGCCCTATATGACACCGCAAATATTTTTCTAAGAATCCCTTTGACACTTTCGTTGTCACATCCCCTTCTGATTCACGTCGTCTTATTGAATTCTTTTAAGATATACATTCATAAGTTTTACGCTTATATTTATATGATTATCCGGGAAATATTTATTTAAAAAATGATAATTGGGGTGACTTTCGCTAAAAGCCTCTTAAATTTCTTCCATTTCGAAAATAAAGCTTTTATTTACCGCAGGTCACTACGGATTTATTTATTTGTCGCTGTGGTTTTTGCAGAATTTTCAATTCCAATATATTCCAGGAACCGCAGAATTTAGCCTGCGGGCTTGTCTTCAGCACCTGCGGTCACACGGGATGTGCACAATTATCTTGCTTTTCGTAGCGTAAATTTAAGGAATCGTTTATATTATTTTATGAAGTTGGATTTATTAATACTCGAAAAGCGTATTAAAAATAATTTTACGGTGTGGCTATCGCCGAACAGGCGAAGGGGTGCCGTTTGAAGCACTATGGGTTATCGATCTTCCTAGGTTTGAAGAGTCCTTCGTGCTTAATTTTAGACATGAATGAATGAATGAAAGACTCGAGATGTATAGCGTTCAAAGGAGTATGAATTTTGTTTCAAATCATAGTTTCTCGGGGCGACCCTCGTCCGGGGGGTGTTGGAAATTGACAATTTTGAATAATCACCCCCCGACGTAATTCTTCGAGGGTTCATTTCCAAAGATGCTGGCATCGGTTCCGTGACCGATTGAATCCGTCGTCCGGTCCTGAGGGATGATTGGCATTTTTGACAAATTTAATCCTTCGGCGTTGACCGAACCCAACATTCCCGACATGCTTAGTGACTTAGTCGGAGACGGGTTCGTCGTTAGGAAATGTTATACATTTTATTCATATTGAGATATTCTTAATATTGTAGGTTCTTGTGGATATTTAGAGCATGATTGTGAAATTGTAATACGGCGGCAGATGTGCTCTCTAATCCTCGAGACATTTAATTGAAAAAGGAGCTCTTCGTCGGCGTTTAAATATTAAGGGAGCCTTTTTATTTCCTTGCCAAAATAGATATTTTGAATAAATTAGAATTTCAACCCTTGAATAACAATACGGTTCCGTAATAATAAAAAAAAATGAATTTAAGTTTGCTTTAAGTTTATATCGAGTCACGGTTCAGGAAACACTATAAATAGTATATGAATTTGACAAGATCAATACAATAATGGCAAATGAAAAAAAAAACAATGATTTTCTTTAGATCAAACCGTGTGCGCCACGGAACAGGGCACGTTCCCAGACAAAGAAATCCAGTGGTGTCAGATCTGGAGACCGTGCAATCCACGGAATAGGGCATCCAAAAGAATTAATTTACACGACAGAGATGCCCATAATAAATCATAATTGAAGAAATAAGCGCCGCCTTTGCAAGAATAAAAGAAGAAATGCTACTTCAGACAACTACAGTTTTAATAAGAAAACTGTGTAGTGCATGCATATGAAGCAGAGGTGGTTAATTTGAACAAATTTTGTAAATAAATTAAATATAATCATTTTAAATATAAAAAGTCAGGACCCTGGCAAACTAGTATTTTTTTTTCAAATTTAACGACTTATTGAATGATTTGTATGATATGTAGCATATCGTTGGAAAGTGTATGGTCTAATTTTTTAAAACTAAATTATGCTCAAAATAATTGTTTAGCATGAACGATTTATTATCCCCAAGTAGTAGCGTTGTTAACAGCGATATCTTCCATCTCTCTTTAGGGGCAATGTGTTATTTAACAGCGCCATCTCTTGTGGCCCTGCGGAGACATTGCATCTGTATGCCGACCGATCGCTTCATGCGCATGCACAGTTGCCAGTTGGGGAATGATGCACAGGAGGCGGGAGTTAGGAGAGTTGACGGTTAACCTTGGCTGCGGGAAGTCGTCCCTCTTGCAGCCAGAGAAAAAAAATCCTTCGACCTCAGGAGCCTTTTTAGCCCGATTTTCTAGATGCCCTTCATATATTTGTCTTCGGTTTTGACAACAAAGGAAATTTATAAATTTAAGACCCATAATAGTGTATATAAGTAACGCTATTATTTTTAGTGGAGCACTACACACAACACAGTGTTCACAACATATGCGGGCATACTCTCTCTGTATCACTCGAGTGCACACGCAACATATATGTGCATCCTCATAATAATATCTTCTTCGTGTATATTGGGATGTCATTGTAGTAATTATTTTTGGTTGTTTGAGAGTTTAAGATAAGCACAGCAGAATTATACTATTAATAATCAAAGCCTATTTCTGTATATAATCTATTTCGATATTGTGATGTTTTCGCTTTTAAAATATAATACATAATAACCGAAGAATAGTCCCGTGGGCATTTTTGGGTTAATGCTCTTAAAGAAAATAGCTTAAATATTAGCATTAGTACTGAGCTCTTAAGCGAAATTATTAAATAAACATGTCTTTAAATGGAGCAAATGTTTAAAAAATATATATAAAGAAAGAGCACGTCTTATCAAAGCAATGATGGAACATTTTGAATACGAACGCAGGTATAAAAACTATAATGGAAGTTATAAATGACACATCTGATGATCGAATAGCTAATATCTATCGATTGTCAAAATATTAAATTTTGTGTGATTTTTGAAGCAAAGGGACATCGTTATAAGGTACGAGTAATTTTTTGATAATCAAATTCGGGTGTTTTTAAATAGGGTGTTTTTTTGTGGCGTTGACGAATTATCTTCCCCATGCAATGGCGCTGTTAATCTGAGCTGTTAATCACAACGACCGCCAAATTCGTTTCACCTGAAATAACCAACCGATTGCTACTTGCGCGTGCACCGTTGGTCGTGAAGGACGTCCTGAGGCGGGAGGATGTCCTTCCCGCAGCCAGATCCCGCTCTCTCGTGCTGAATGAATAGTTGTCTGAGAAGATTCTTTCTGTTCGACACTCGTCCATCATTTCAACTTTATTTATCATTCTTTATATATATATCAAACTGACCGTTAGGATCCCCCCTACACGCTATGTGTACCAACATAAAAACAAAAACCTTAATTTTTAGACAACTCTCGTATAATGCGAGCAACTGAAAGCCTTTGTGCATCAGGTTGATTTAATTCGATATTCGTCTTTTCTTGGAATACATCAAGATATTCCTTTTTAGCAACAAAGGCAGGGATTTATGTTCGTAAATTTATTCAGATTAATAAATTTAAGCGATCCAATTCCAATAAAAGTTCGCGGAACGTTACTTTGCTCCCACGAACGATTCACCTTTTACCCAAATGAATTTCCAGAACAAATCCCAAATTTACATTTACACAAAAACACCATACGGCCAATGCATATAAATAAGATCGTGGCATAAATTCCGCGATAAAAACGCACGGAAAACCTCCTTAAGGATGCACGACGGCGTCCGTTTCGATTATCAGATAATTGTCCATCAAAATTATGGCGTTGTTCTAGCGGGTTTCGCCATTATGCGATATGATCCGCCATAATGGACATCAACGAGCTATAGAGCAAAAATAACAAAGGTTTTATGCCTTTCGGGTAAATAAATGTGCTTTTATGGCACCAAAGGTGTTTAAGGATTACGCCTATACTCGAAGGGTTACCGTTGACCTATGCTTATTCAGATACCTGGAGGGCTTCACCCCCGAAAGCCTTTGTAAGCTGAAAAATGGCGATCGGTTTATGAGGCAAGGGCATTATTGACTTGCTAAAAATATAACACCGTTTTATCTCAGAACTAATATACGATACGATTTTGATATTGGAGACCACCGCCATGAGCCCTGAGAGAAAAAAAATGATACACGATATTATCCTTCGAAAATAATCGAGCATACAAGGTTTTCTTGAGGGCGAAAAAATGTAGACAGTTAAAATAAATTAACATATTTTTATATACATACGTATAAGAAGAAGATGAGGGCGACTAATATACGGCTGTTATCTGCAAGATTTAAGAAGCCGATGGAAGATAACATCTTTCCGCGGCCAAGACGAACGGTCGACCTCAAGACTTCCATTTCGGATTTATTCCAGTTATTTACGCTCTACTTTGCAGCAATATTAATTCAATTAGATGTATAATATATTACATAAAGCTTTTGATTATAAATGTTTCAATAAATATATTTGTTTAAATAAAAAGTATTTTTAAAGTAAGACCATGTAATATTAAGGTTGCCTGTATTTATTCGAAAAAATATATTCATCGTCTATTTTATAATACTTTCTTATGTATTTAGAACCACAACATTAATTTTTTTTATCCCAGCAAGACGATGGCCTTTCTTATCGTCCCTTTAAATCCCCGTAGCACTATTATTAAATCCCTTTGGTCCACTTTCCATTTTGGCTTTAACAACGTATCCCGCCCAAATCTATTTTTATGCCAAATTTTCTGGAATTTATCCAGATATTAATGCCTATATATAAAAGGGACTAATTAAATTATTTTAGAAATATTAAAATCAAATTTATTTTGCTTTTTAATTATGAGCCCATTTGTGCTAACATCTGCCACCGCCCGCACAAACTAACACAATGACTCACTCAAATCATTCCACCAATAGATATACTATATTTGCAGATTTTTTAAAGTCAAGGAATATTATATCATAAAAGCGTAGAGAGTCATTGATCATGTGATGATAATATCATCCCCCCACAGTCCTCCCGGATTTCTCCGATGATTTAATAATAGTTTCAATGGGCAAAAATGCCCTTCCGTATATTTGATGTATATAGGAATTCTTTGACTTGTATAACATAATTCAATTCACGTTCACATGCCAGGAAAAATTATATTCCAAATGTTCACGTATCCAACTCCAACCGTTTCCACTAAATAGTTAAGTATCATCATCTCCGTTTCACAAATGGCGCATACGCTTTGTACCGCTCGTTCCACAATGGCTCTCGTAAAACATTATTTGGCAAAGAACAGGAGCAAGTGGGAGTCAAATGGTGGAAAAGCTATATTTGTATATAATATTGCGTAATCGATGGAATACGGCCAAAGGCGGAAAAGTTAGGCGGAAGGGTTGTGTTTGGTGGCGCATAAAAATTTCTTTACAAAGTTATCCCTCTTTATTCCCGGAGGTAGCACTGAATAACAATGAGTCGAGGAAATATGTTTTAGTTTTTAGCCATGACATCGAGACCGGAGACTTTATTGGAGGGTGTATAAAAATCATTCGATATTAGCACTTACCTTCGTGATAGGTATTCCTGTGGTGTCCTGTGGGAGTAGTCCGAGACCAGGGAATCTCTTCCGCGCAATGGAGAAGACGACCAATTCACTTTTTTTTTTAAATATTATTTATGCGTAAATTTTTAGATCAATCTTAAAATATACATGGTTAAAAATGTAATGATTGTTGATACAACGTATGTATCATGAGTTATTAATTGATGGCACTACATGTGTATCATGCTTCTATGCACAACGCTTTCGATTAATTTTACTACCCGATGGCAAAATTCATATATCATTCATTCTAGATGATGATCCAGGAATACAGGAATCTTCTGCCTTTTTCAAATATGGACAAAATACATTTTTTTATAAATTTAAAATAAACTTTTTTTTTGTTAAAATTATGCACTTTTTAACACTACTATGATTTTTAAGAATAATTTTGGATTCATATGATATGGATATTTTACAAAAAAAAATTGGAAAATTATGAATATCAAATAAATGGAATACTTCATTTGAATCTCAGATTCTTGGACGAAAAGACGATGTAAAAAAATCTAAGAATATACTATTCTTTCTTCTTTCTCTTACTTTTTAAATACGCGAAATAAAACGTATATTTATTACAATAGAAAGAGAAATGAAAAAGAGAGAAAGGGGAAGGCAATATTAGAGTATATAAATACCGGTGCATTTCAAAACACAATCTGTCACCGACGGGCGCTTGACCTGTACGAACATATCTGTACCCGCCTGTGTCCCTGCGCCTCCGACTACCATATTTAAGCTCTAAACAACCTGACTCTAATATTAATATTCTAAGAATTAATTAATAATTATTATAAATAGACTATAATATTTGTTATTAGATATAAGATTTAATGTATATTGGAAAAGAATCCCAAAAAAATATCTAAATATGCACAAAAATTATAAATCAAACTTGAAAAATATTAATTAAGGTCCAAAAATATATTTAAAAAAAGCTCATATAAAATATTATCACTCTACAATGCTGTTGTAGCGTGGGCGATTTACCATCCTCACATAGTAGCGCTGTTAACCTGAGCAGATTTAATTCGCCAAATTAACAGCGACATCTTCCGTCTCTCTTCAGGTGTAATTTGTTATTTTAACAGCGTCATCTCTTGTCGCCCTGCGGAGACATGCCACTTGCATTCTTGCGCGTGCACTGTTACTGGTTGGGGAGTGACGCGCAGGAGGTGGGAGCCAGGAGAGTCGTCGGTTAGCCTTGGTAGCGGAAGGTCGTCCCTCCTGCACTCAGATATATATATATATCTCTCTCTCGTGTAAAATAAATTGTTATTTCACCCAGGAGTTGGCACCCCCTATGGCAGCTCAACTCCTCCACGTGGTCGACGGTGCACATGGCCTTGTCGGTTGGAGGCTGGTAGATCTTGGACCCTCCAAATATCATCTTGTTATGTGCGTCGCGTACGTTGAGTCCAATGATGCCGACGCACTATTCACATAGTCGTTTCGAGGCTAGATGCTGATGGATTCTCCGCCATTCTAACATCTTAACGCCTCACGTTGTCGTCGCCTTCCATCCAAAATGCTCAGCATTCACAGCCCGCCAATTCTGACACCAGTGTAATGGATGTTAAAGGATGTTGAAGTTCTTCCAATTTTAATTCCCTGATTTTTCAGTTGTCTTCTTCGCCTTATGGGGTCGTGCATTGTCGTATGGCGTTTGATTCTCATTTTTTTGATCACCCTTTCCAATTGCTGATAATACATATCTGCAGTTATTGTTTTGCCAGGTTTCATATATCATAATGATTCCTTAAATATCCCGCCAAATCTTGCGGGTCGTCAATCCAGGCTTCGGAGTTGGAAATGGGTTTTGTCTCAGCGGAAGCCATTGACGTTTATGATTTATGTTGTCATAAACATTTTTCATCCCCAGTCTCAATTTAGTGCAAAATGGAGCGAACTATTGTCCCGATAATAAAATTTTGCACGTGTTTCGTCGTTTCACTTTGTTATCTTTGCACAGTTCGTGCGGCATCTACCATTTAATTAGTTTTCCCCTACTTACTTAGTACTTAATCTGTTTCTATTATGCCAAGACACAAACTGAGCTCAAACTAGCATTTATCAAAATCGGCAAGGACTTGTATATCTTTATACAAATTGTAATAATTTGTTTGGTGACACAAAAAAAAATACACAATGGGATAGAATTTATCCTGGACTGCTTAAAATATCCTGCTATGATGGAACAATCGCATTTTTTCGACAAGTCCTCGAATTCCTAGCAATATATCAATGAGGGGAGAGCAAATTCATATTGAATTAAAACATCGGCGTAGGAAACCGAAGTTTTGTTCCGTTTCGGCGAAGTTTCCTATTCTTCAGCAATACGGTCTATCATATCGGGACAGAAGCCATTATTCTTCGGAAGAATTTTTTCCTCGACGAAACTTCCTTATTCCTGTGCCAACTCGGTATAATCCTATGAGAAATGTGAGTACTTTTAACAATTTATTTTACTTCCGAGCAAATCCGGATTCATTACCCTTTTTGTTCCCGAGGCTTTGGCTCAAGTTTTTCGCCGAGAAGTTAAAAGTAATCCGCGCACCATTATGCAATTTTTCCGATTTTCGTCCGGGCCGATTTGATGAGTTTTTCCTGTGGGCTAAAAAAGACACCGGGCTATCCATTAATTTTTACCCGAATAAAATCCCGACGACGCTCCGAGGACAGTCTGAACTTGAACAAATTACATCGGGCTCCCGAAGCGACGCATCATTTTTTTTTTTCGAATAAATAATTAATGAACAATCCAACCTTTTTGCCGGTGCAGGATACATATAAACTTACCAAGTTGAAAATATAATTCCGGATAACATTGCTCGGGGGATGAAGTCCGAAAGGTCATCCTCGTGGGTGTAGGAGCTACAATGCCTATAAAAATATACCGTGATTCTTTTTTGGGATACGTCGTCAAATTAAATAGGAATGAGCTTCTACTATACTATCGACAATGAATAAATATGTATAAGAAATGAGACCTGCTCGAATAGTTTGGAATCGATCCAGGGCCTCATTATCAGGTCTTGGAATACCTGTTGCCGTCGACGATGCATTCATGCATTCATGCTCTGCATACTGGGTTACTTTCAAATGATATGACGTCTGTATAAAATGGTTTTTATGAGCAATTCTATGAGGTAGTAAACTTATATATACGTCTTATGATTTAAAGTAGTAATATATTCATATAAAATAAAGCCACATTCTTTATGATACTATCAAATAATGCTTTGTCTCAGGTGTAAAGTGATGAACCCATATTTCAACCATGGTTAGGAATCGACGCCAGAATTCGGCTTTATTACCGTAAAACATCGCCAAACACTTTTATGCTGTTTTTGTTGCGATGTGAGTAAACATAGCACCCGTCTTGCGCACAGCTTTCTCGTCTGCAAATTTTTAGTCAATATGTAATGTACAGCACTTTTTAAAATGTCTACCATGTCTGGAGCAAAAGTTTTTAAAGGCGCTAAAGGCACCGGAGCGGGTTACTAGATCTTTGTATCCAACAGGGACAACATACAAAGGACAGGGACCCAGCACAGGAGATCCCTTCTTTCAGAAGCCATCCCATAACATAACCACAGAACATGTTCTGCGTCCATGAACGAATTTTTTCATGATCATTCCGGACTGTCGGCGATGCTGAGTCTCGCTAGGTATAGGCTGTTCAAAAAGGAGCAACAAGAAAAACTGTCAGAGAAACCACAATAGAGGTATGGTAGTTCTGATGGGACAGCTCCACAAACATGCTAAAAATGTATAATATACTCGTATAATACATTTTAAGCTATTAATATTTTACATTCATTCCAATCTTTATCTTATTTTATTCAGGCACACAATAATAAGTATGCAAGAAGAAAACTAGCAGATACCTGACTTTCTTTTTATTTCCCTTGGGTATTTATATTGTTGAGATATCAAGTTTTTTCTTCAAACTATCCAATTATTATAATATTCTTTCCTATTTATCAAGCATAACTATGTTTCGATTCACTACGATATTTTAAAGATCAAATGGAAAATTTAAAAAGATTTATAATTGTATATGGCTTTTCAAGAATTGGATATGCTATAATTATGGAGGGCTTAAAATTAACACATATTTAATAATATTTTAAGCAACTTAAATCATACAAACATTATTATATTAGGACTTGGCCTCTCGTAAATGGCAATTTCAAGAGGAATGACCCAGCTGCGAGACTTCAAAGACGAACCATTTCTTCAAAGATGGCGGTTTTTTTAATTTTTTAAACTTGTTTACGGATGGATCCATTGAAGCTATAAACTTGGTATTTTTAATCGGAATTTTAAAATGCGCATGATGGTCGTAAATAAGAAGGCCACTCTTTATTGATTGATTTTAGGAATGGGAGATTATTCAGAAAAATATATATTTTGGCATTTTCCAACAACATTTCACGCCCCGTCGCCAATTTCACGCCCAGAATTGATCACATTCGTCGCTCAATTTAATTTTGGGAACAAACGATCCGAAATTGTGACCCAAACGACCGTCTGAATACGTCGTCACCGAATGAAAATTCGCACTCGTCTACAAAAATATTTACATTCACCGTCACCAATTCGATGGGTCGCAAGTTTTACGAGCCATCGGGCAATCTTGGATGTGTACGAATGCGAAAATGAACTCGGTCATTTACTTTCATATTCACGGATATGAGAGAGGACCGTAACTCGTATTTATTACGGCCGTGAACAAGTTCAATTGCCTAGTTGCGTCATATGCTATTTTGAACGAAATATGGGCCCGGGGTAATGTGACAATATATCGCAGGGCCGGTTGGGGGAGGGCTCGGCCCCCGGCCAGGTGAGGAGGTGGGACTCATTGTGGGACAGAATTTTAGCAACGGCACGTAGGCGTCGAGCAAACATAAAACCAAACAACAGACTCGACACCAATAATTCACAAATGCAACGTAGTGGTATTCTAGTTTGGACACATGCGTGTGTATTTTCATTGTCAGCAGACTCTATAGGGTATTTTACAACAAACCCTTGCTGAAAGTCCCATAAAAAGCAAAGTATTATTTTGCGCGAATTGTTCGATTACTGCATTAATATATCTAAAATAGTAATGTTGTGCTTCTTTCAATGGAAGGTTCTTAATGTAATAAATATAAATCTAATTGGGCATTTCAATAGGATAGTGCTACATGCAGCGCATGCCACGATGGACACTCTGCACGAGCGATTTGAGGGCAGCGGTAACGTGAACTGACTACCGAATTAACGTCATTTGACTTTTGTATGTATGCAATAAAGTCATCGAACATTGGATCCGCGACAAATATTTAAACATTATTATATTTTATTTTTAATGCCATAAATTATTCTTTTAAATAAAGAACATTTTGAGTGTATATCTTATATAAAACTTTTTTTTAATTTATATTTAAAAGTTTAGCACTTTATTGAAATTTCTTATATGATTGTATTGTATTGTAAAAATATTATTTTCCAATATTTCGAGTATCCTATCGGACTCATAGACACGGAATAACCCCATCATCTTGGTGGTGTTCTTTGTAACTAACCTCTGTCCAGTGCTGTCGGCATGCAATGTTAGAAGACTAAAATGCGTGTACAACTGTAACATAATGCGCGAAACCTCTCGCAAAACAAATTGTGAACACAAACAAAAGTTTTACCAATTCTAAAACTTTCACGAGTATACGCATAATAACTCATTAAAGTTTCATTGCAACCGGACGAATGGTAGAAGAATGTATACGGGATAAACAAACATACATATATTTTAAAATATACATATATTCTGTGACAAGACGCAAAAGCTGCCTTTAAATTTTTGCATAGTAAAAAGCATTAAGAAATGCTGATATTTTATGTACTAAAATGTGATTAAAAAAAAATGCACTAATAGTGGTGTAGCGCAGAACTGTTCCTACAAAGGACGCTTCTTCGCAGAGCGAGGAGAAAATGGCAACTAGCCAGAAGAGACAAACAAAAGTGCCTTCCTGGTAAATTAAAAGGACTTGCTGTTGACAGGAAAAGGCTAGCAGTCCAATACAAGAAGGCCATTGGTAAGGACAAGCTAATTTCACGGAGAGACTTTATTAACGAGCAGAGTAGGCAAAGCCCCTGGGAGCCAGCATACAAAGCCATCTCCACGAGACCTAGTAAAGTAAGTGCTGGAATTCGGGACCCTACTACGAACACTATTGCTACCAACATGACTCAATCCAAGAATTTCTTGCTAAAAACTCTGCTACCTCATGATACCTCAGAAACGGACCTGCCGATACAAAAAGCCATCAGAACAAAAGCATCGGAAACTTCCCATGATGGGCCAGATGCGGCTCTGCCCGACTTGGAAGAACTAGAAGAACTAGTTAAAAACCTGAATTCCATGAAGTCTCCGGGAAAAGACAGAATTGATGGCAGGATAGTCGAGCGTGCTTACTCTCAAATCGATGTTGACCTCTGTCACATTTACAGAAAGTGTTCCGCTACAGAGTTTTCCCCAGCTACTGGAAAGTGGGAGCAGTTCGGTTTTAGACCATTCCTCGACTTTCATGGATCTGATTATTCTTAGGCCTCGAAGAAGCGGAATACCCGCCAACTTGATCAATCTCACCAGAAAATACCTGTCAAACAGAACTCAGGCAGGAGGAGAGCTGATACAATGAAAGCTCTCAATGGAATGCCCGCAAGAATCATTCTTGGGACCACTACTCTGGAACATGTGCTAGATGACGTTCTCCAATCTGCGTTGCCAACCGACTGTCCCCTTGTAGCCTATGCTGACGACCTCACTCTAACGGTTTGTGGGAAAACTCGCAAATAAATCTCAGAAAGGGATGCAAAGTGAGGTTACCAGATTTCTCTTGGTTTGGAGCGTAACTAATAAGCTCACTTTTGCGCCCAAAAAGTCCGTCGGGATTATGGCAACGCGCGCCTTCTATCAAACTGGGTGGTGAATTGGTGCCATTCATAATAAATCTGGGCATCACGCTAACTGAGGGATGTCAGTTTAAACAAAACATTGCTGACGGCTAAAGCTGCTTTTGGAAAAATGTCCAGACTTGCATGAGCAAACTGGGGCCTCAGCAGGAAAAATATGCGTATCGCCTACGAGAGATCTGAGAGAGTGGACATATAGGGCTGCATTAGATAAATGGGAGCGAAGGTAGTCATCTTCGACCATTGGGCACCATCTTTACTTATTTTTCGACTTGGTTGTGCCTAAATCATTGGACATCACAGTTCCTCACGGGACATGCCCGTTTTAGCACCCATTTAGTGGGGCTTGACCTCGCGAACACCTCGGATTGTCCATGCAGGTGATCAGTACATGGAACGCAGATCATATTCTGTGGTCATGTACTTGAGATGGCTTCCGAAGGAGAGGAGCTTCTATGCCGTGTCTGCGCGTTACGTGAGGGGCCTGTTGGGCACAAAGATTTGGTAACCTGTCCTAGGTGCCTTCAGCGCCTTTAATGCATTTTGCACAAGTTTCTGCGCTAAAGGCAGTCCTAGGCGAATACTACGAGGTGCCAATATAAGAACCCTCGTGGTTGACGCCGTAAATTATTAACGTATTGATTTTTTTAATTATTTTCTTATTTAAAAGAAAAATGTACAAAATAGTTGTAATAAAATATTTTATTTTATTTTAGATCTCAGCCATAAATTATTTTTCTAAGAAATATAACATATATTTTTTTTTTAATTTAACGCTATTTCTTGTGAAATGTTATTACTATTTCATTTATCATCAATAATATAAGCAAATAATGTGGGTGTCCTACATACAGAACATCAGGCATATCAAAATTAAAACTAATACATAATAGTAAAATTCAAATAGAAGTACTTTTGTCACAAATCTAAATACACGGAAGGATAAACAATACCAAAAAAATTGGACAAAAGCATCACGGTTCAAATATTAAATGTAAAGCCACATTTGAAACATAGGAAAGCCCAGATTTCCCCGGATTAAATAGTCACCAGTTTTCCCAGTGGGAGTATTTATCAGATTGCCGATGGCGTGGACTTACAAAAATATTAATATTTTCTGTTGATTCAATAACATCACATCAAAAACGTACAACATTTTGCGCGAATAACTTTTCCAGAACTAGCTTCAATGCGGAAAACTCCATAACTTGCGTCTTCATTGCGCTAATTTTCACGCACGCATGCCTCACACATTTCCGCATAGCGTTCAAAGGATCCTTTGAACAATGGATCCTTATGAAGGACAATGCAATGGGGGCATAAGAACTCATATGTAAGACAAGTAAAGCTGTAATATAATAATGGATATGGCGCTTCGGGGTCCTATTTCATCGGTAAAGACGTCTGAAAATAAACCCAAGCAAAGTGCTCACCCTTTGATTAATGCTTTTTTTAATATAAAATATTCAAAATCTTACGTTTTCTTCATATTCATATACGAATTTTGCAAAGAATCTCCTTGGGGATGAAATTTTTAGAAAATACGAGGGCCATATATTTTCATACAAAATACATCGATGATGCTGAAAGACAGGGAAATGCTTTTCAACAAAATTTTGAATGAAGTGCTTTTCACAATTTGATGCGTATTTATGATCATAAAAATAAGTATACAACAATCCATGTGTCATGGTATGCTCATTTTTAATAAATTTATTTTGATTTTTAAGTGCCATTTTATAAATGATAGCAAATACCCGGCATGTGTTGTGATGCCACACAGGCTTAGTAGTACAGTTGGTTTATTGCTTCAGACCACGTGTAGCGCGGTAAAATGGCACTAAACCAATATGCGCCAATATGGTGCATCCGCCAAACGTCTCGCAAAACGAATTCCGCAAACAAAAAATAATTGTGCTAATTTAAAAACCTTTTTAGGTACGCACTCAATAACTCAACAAAGTTTCATCGCAATCGGATGAATATTATAGGAACCTATACAACATGTACATACAAACATTTATATATACACAGATGTAAATGGACATGTCTAAATAATTGAATACAATAATGGCGATAGAAAATAAGCAACAATATGTTGTAAATTGGTTCGGAAGTTTAGAAACGAACGAAATTCAAAATGAAGCGCATAATGTTATTCGTATAAGGCAGTGTTTCTCAACCTTTTTGCGTCGCGGTGCACTTTTGATCATGGGAAAAAGTGGCGGTGCACCAGAATTAAGAAGTCGAAAAAATATGTCGAATACATATTTTAAAAAAAAATATAGTTACATACTATTTTTTTAAGCATTTTTTATATAAGTTAAATAATATAAAAAATATTGAAAATATATTTAGTTAGCCAATTTTTCCCTAGAAACAATTTTATATTTATACACGTTTTATTAAAAATATTTGCTCTTTTTAAGTGGAAAATTTAGGAGGGGGGGGGGTATTTTTCTCCCGTTGTCCACCCAAAATGATGTCCTTACTTAACACAATTGAAATTATATGATCAATCAAAAATCAATTAATGTGCTACCTGAGCTTGTTGGCTTTTGCAGATATCAGAAATATTAGGTCGAATGTTTGATATAGCTACCCTCAATTCTTCATCTAAATTCGTAAATCTTTCTCGTTTTTTAGTTTTCATATAAGTTATTATTGAGAAACCGAGCTCACACAAATATGATGTCGAAAACTGTAACCAAATTTTCTGTGCCTTCATGTAAAGAGCTGGATATTCCTCTTGGACAGAAATCCAAAAGTCCTCCATTGTCATTTCGGAAAATTTGATTTTTAGAGTACGATCAGTCGACAATAAAACTGATTATTTTTCTTCGGCGTATGAAAATTCACAATACGATGTATTAGTCTTAAAAAACGGACTTCGTATACAGTCATAAATTTCTTTAAGTAATTTAAGGAAGGAAAATAATGTGCAATCTTTTCTTCCAATAAAGTCAAATGTTCTATTATTGCGGAAATAATTTCCACGGGAAGATTTTCGTTAAGTGAAGAAAACATAACTACTTTTTTTTCTATTTCTAAGTAATTAAAAATATTTGCTAAATATGCTACTTTAGCACACCAATCATTATTCTGAAGACGTTTTACAAAATCATCCATACCTTCATTTCAAAAAAAGATTAACAATTCATTCTTAATTTCTATGAATCAACATAAAACTTTACCCCTAGATAACCTGACTTCAGTGTGAAAAAGCAAGCCCTCGTACTTAGCTACCATAGAAATGCAAAGATTTTTAAACGTGCGTGTTTTTAAAGTCTTGATTTTATGAAATTCACCAAATTTACAACTTGATCTAGTACAGGTTTTAGTGCTGCTGGTATTTTTTTCGAAACTAAAGATTCTCTATGCAAAATACAGTGCGTAGTTATAATATTAGGGTTTCTTGACTTTGCAAGGGTAACAAATCCTTTGATTGAGCCTACTATTGAAGGAGCACCATTTGTACAAATTCCTACACATGATATTTTAAATTGTTCTAAATATGAAGAAATAGTATCAAAAACATCTTCTCCTGTCGTATACTCGGTAAGTTATTTGCAGCATAGATATTGATCCACTATTTTGTTTTCATTTATGAAACGAACAAAACCTAGTATTTGTGCCTTACTGCTAATGTCAGTAGATTCGTCGACTTGTAAAGCAAAATGTCGTTTGGAAAGTTTATTAGTAACTGTTTTTTTAATATCATCCGATATATTTAAAATTATTTTTCTTATTGTATTGTTTGAAAGAGGAATTTTCATAATTTCCTTTTCTGCCTCATCACCAAACATAATTTTTCCTATTTCACAACATGCAGGTAAAATTAGAGACTCTGCTATAATATGTGGTTTTAATTGTACAGCAATCAATTCAGCAATCTTGTATGACACCAGTTGTGCCTTATCGGAAGTTTTAACATTTTTTCCAAAAAATTCACTTGTTTATTGCGCATACTTAACACTTTGACGTACACAGCCGTCAAATCCCGTCATGCATCATCAGATAACACCTGCTTTTTGCACCAGATAAGTTTATGCATACCGTCTTCGTGCACACATCAAATCTTATCTCAAATCGACGGAACTCATCAAAACGAAAACAAACTTAAACTTAATTAACAAACAAACTCAAACTTCTCTGAGAATTGAAATGAGGCAGCGGATAACGTTATTGTAAACAATCAATGTCATTGATTCAAAACAATAATAGTTGTGTGTTTTAGCGATGGTTTAACTCCAATTTTACGTTCATAAATTGTGAAAATCATTATTCCAGACGTGTGCGTCAACCGTTTAACAATCTTTTGAAATAATCTTTATTTCTTGATGCAAGATTGGCTTACTTCGTAGTGAATTGGCGATTTAACTTATCAGGATACATCGCGTTATTGAACAGTTTTTCTCCACATACAACACATAGTAGAATGTGATATCCTTTCTCATTGATGCTAGTAAAACCGAAACATAAATATTCTTCAGAATATTGTCGATTGATTTTTCTGATTTTACTGGATATATTTTCTGGTGTCTTTTGTATGAGACGTATGATGTCTAGTAATATCGTCACTACTTCTTTCACTTGTACTCCCCGTGTCATTAATATTTTGGTCTGATTCACGATTTCGTTTGGTAATAAATTTATCGATTGTAATGTGGGCGAGAACTCTTAGCTGAGTACCGGGGCCTAGTTATCTTCGTCGTGCTTCTGTCGACCAGTCCCAGTTACCTTCGTTTGTAGAGTTTCTGACGACCTGTGACTGCCGCGTCCCCCGTAACGTCGACGAGAAGGACTCCACAGGGTGGTGATGCTGGATTTCAAAGACGATTGTTTCTCCACAGCATGTTTATTTACTCCACTTTGAACAGATTGCGGCTGCGAGGCGTAGAACACCCAAATTCTACGTTAAACGGTTAACATACGCGCAATTGATTTGGCTAATTCAAAATTACATTAACTCTTTCGTTGACTTTTATAATTTTGCCGACGACTTTTTCGGTTTTCACTATTTTGCATAATTTTTCGTTTTTACCATTTTTTTCGCGGTGCACTTGCAATGAGCTCGCGGTGCACCGGTGCACCGCGGTGCACCGGTTGAGAAACACTGGTATAAGGTATATCCCAAAAGTCATGAAACATATTTTTTGGCCACATCGCTCACTCTCGCTTTGAAGATCAACTGTCCCCCTCTTTCCCGCGAGCAGAGCTCAACCTCAACTGAATTTCATTTTAACATACCAATATGCGCCAACATGGTGCATCCATTAAATGTCTCGCAAAACAAATTGCGTACACAAATAATGCTTGTACTGATTCAAAAACCTTTTTAGATACGCGCTTCACAATTCACCAAAGTTGCGTATGCGGGAAATATTAAATACATCCATTTTTATATATGTATATTTTTTAAAAGAAAATTTATCTCATTGAGTGTGTTTTTAAATATATTAAGTTCTTTAGAGATTATTGAGGAAATATAAATAGACTTTATTTCAATATTACATTCGAGTGGTCAAACTCCCAGCTCAGTATTTCAGGTTGTTTTCGGGCGCTCGTCGTTTTTCATACATCATCGTTTAATTAGCTCCACAATAAAAACGTCAGAAAAATAATATTTATTTTTAATGGGAGGGTGCTTTGTTATTTATACTGTATAAAAATATAATCACCAATGGCGGACACGAAGGAGGAGGGTGGGCAAGAAAAAATGGAAAACATTTAGGTAGACACTCGTAACAACCGTGAAGGGCTAATTTATAATGAACATGGCCACTCTCTAAAATTGTTTCGCAAAGGGGGATAATTAATTAGAATTTAATTTGCGAAAAAAAAATGTTGAATTATTACCCGGGCGGAGCGGGCCCAAATTCGAGAGGGCCCCTAGCTATTTATCCGTTGTGAATTTGTCTACACTCATTTCTGTAACCGACATTTATCTTTGGCTAAAGTTTCCACAACCTGTCTGCCTCGAACGTTAATTAGTAATAAGGTGTAAAGTTTAATTTGGGGTCTTGTTGAAATATGACCTTTTGAGACTTGTGATATTTTTGGAAGTATCCGTCTCGAGCTAACATCCTCGGCGGCCACTAACGAAGCACGCTTTTTTCTTGTATTTAAATTTCTGAGCTTTCACTTTCAATAGTAAGAAAACTCAATTAAGAATTTGTCGAGAGGTAGAGGGAGCATTTTTTGAGTCGAGGAATGCTTCTAAGGATGTAAAAAATAAAATAAAAGGCGTTCAGAGATGAGCTCGCTGTATCTTACATCCACATAGTTTTCTAAGTGAATATAAGTCTTTGTACATTCGATAAATTTAATGAAAGTGCTTCTTTGAACTTTAATTATTAATTAAAGTAGAGATATTTTTTTAAAAAAATGTATAAAAAATGGCTGGACTGAAAGCAAAAGAAAACAGTTATT
The DNA here is from genome assembly GCA_008973525.1 of Stenopsyche tienmushanensis. NCBI lineage: Eukaryota > Metazoa > Arthropoda > Insecta > Trichoptera > Stenopsychidae > Stenopsyche > Stenopsyche tienmushanensis. Next base: position 1,138,615 of record WACJ01000519.1, read on the forward strand.
TATATATTTAAGATTCATATAAATAAGTATAACGTAGAGCGGGGATGCTCTTAGAAGTAGAGTCGCCGGGTCGCCACAGCTCCCATGTACGTTGCAATACGGCCACCCTCGCACGTGGGTTCGTTCTTCTATCGGACCGCAGTGAAGTCGAGCGATAGGATGCAGGTGGCATATTTAGTCCATGCTGCCCATGTTTTGACGTATTTAAGCATTAAGGGTACCATACTATCTAGCTTTATAGTAGTTACTGTCAATTCTTCTCGTAGGGATTTATCTCTTGACGACAGTGTCTATACCCAAGCGCTGCTGTGTGATCTATTCCGAGTGGCCCAGACTAGCCATATAGAGGTGTCTTCCAACACTCTTTTGGTCCTCTAAAAAACGCTACGCACAGACCTTCCAGGTGGCCACCATTTTAACTCCGCGCTCTCTGAAAGGAGGTGAGGTTCCCACAGGAAGACTGATTTCAGATTATATGCATTCGAAGGTGAAATAGAGAAGGCAAGTCACGTGAGGTCACTGACATCACTTTACGGGTACACAGCACAGGGTAACCTATTCATGTTAACTGGGCTACCTAATGGCGTTCCCGACTCTACTCTGTATCATTTCCCCAAGGGCTCCGTTGTTACTCACGGGCGTAAGGTTGCTCCCCCCTGGGGTTTTATGTGTGGGCACCGTAGAGTGAAAAATCTACCCGGAAAAAAACTTGGGTCAGGTGAAAGCATAGCTGACCGTGCCTCTTCTTGCTTCATTTCCCGATGTCTGAAACCAGGCGGTGAGTCCATCGTCCTTTTGTAGAGCGATTATCCCATCGTGACTGCCGCTCTGCCTTGATGCGATCCATCGCATCTTCCTTTTTTGTTCCCGTTTGCCTAGCCTGTTTCTCCATAGCCAGCAAGTTTTAGTTTAAGTTTAGTGTCAGATTCTTACTGACTAAACCCCATCATTGTTCTTCTCTTTTCCCTAGTATTGTTTATTACATTGCTTCGGGAAGGCAGGTAGTCTGGCCTTAAGTAGCCGGCCTATTCTAATGTTGTAGAGCCGCTCTGCGTCTCTTTCTTTCACTGCCTTTTTTAGCGCTCATGATTTCTTCAACAAAATCTCGCCAAAGGTCCCAGTTTTTCTTTTTCACCATCATGCTGTGGACCAAGTTCTCAGTGCTGAGCTCGGTTACCCCGATTGCTTGTTTCAACGTGTTTCTCTGGGGTGTCCAAGCCTCACAAAAATTGATGGTGTGTTTGGCGTCATCGACCTCCGCTTGGCAGTGGTGGCATGCTGCGGATGCTAACTTTCATTACATCTGTCCATATTGGAACCGCATATAGCAAAATCAAGAGGACTACGTTATTGTAGATCGTTGTAGGCCAGATTTATAACAATCCGGACCACCTTAACTGCCGCCTTCTCCATATGGTTTGTGAATCGGAGTCTATCATCAATTTGTATCCTAAGGTACCGGATCGATCTTGCAAATTTGATCTCGTGTTTGTCGATCTTTAGGTATGGGATAAGAGTTTTTTTATGTCTTGTAAAGAAGAGGGGTTCGGTTTTGTGTAGTACAAGCTCTAGTCCTGCCTTTGTTAACCAATTTCTTGCAGCAAACCGTCGTACATGATGTTCTACAAAGCGGGTCCGAGTATACGGATCCTGTAATATGCCATGATTGTCTACTGCCTTCTCTCATTTGCGTAGTCATATGTCAAATTGTCTCAATACAGCTATGAGTCTGCTGGAAGGACATCATCCCGTAGCCAAGGCTATACGACTTTCACGATGCACGTACAAGAAGACGATAGATATCGTTATTCCAGATACAAAAAGACAGAAGATAACACTGTTAAATTGACACATTATGTCTGAAAGAAGACGAAAAGATCGCGAAATTGATTCACACCTTTTTACTTATTTTAATTTTAGCATGTTACTACAGTAAATTTATTAAATTATCTCAACAAGAGTTGACTAAATTTAATCTCATGGTTACACAAAGGCTATTTAGCCTGTCTAGACACGTCTTCACCGTCATATAGATGTAGGTCTTAACTTGCAACAAAACTTTGTCTAATCCCTTTCTAAAACAACTATCAAATGCAAGCAAGACCTCTTTATAGCGCATACTATTAAATTACAAAATACAAGTTTAATATTAATTACAAAATGCTTCAATTGTGTTCATTATCCGAGATCTTCAATATGGATAAAATATATTTAAAAAAATACTGGGTAATAACCGACTATTGATGCCCTATCTTCAGATTTAGTTGTATTGGATTATAATACATTGACTTCAATTTCGAGTGGTTAATGTCCTTAATCAAATATGTATATATACATAAATTGTACTAATTAACCCTAATATACCCACGAGATCATATTTCTTGGTAACAAAATTTGAAGGTCCAAGGACAGGATTTATTTAAAATAAATGAATTAAACATTTCCATCTACATTGTAAACATTTCAGATCCCCATCTCAAATAAGATCTCTCATGTATAAGTCATTTTTGATGGAATAAATTTAAAAATTGGCAATGAAAATTAAAATTATATTTTTAGTATCTGTTATGCGAAATAAAAAGCTTCAAATGCATGCGGATCGCTTATAATAAGTTCGAATAGGAGAGGTTGAAAGATGGATTAAGCTGGTTATAAAAAAAATAATGATGCATGTTTTTAGAAAAGGAGGCCCAACTGCGAGACTTCAATGACGAGCCACTTCAAAAATGACTAAAATCGATTTTGATTAATTAAAATTGTTTATGAAAATTTGACAAGGTTAACAGTAAACAAATATTGTTGCTTCGTGAGTATGATAATTAAATAATTAACGCCCGACCCAATTGATAGCGTCAGTATCACGCGTGACCCCACAGACACCAAAATATTGATCCAAATGTATGACTGATATATTGTTGTGATTTCAGTGTTTTTTTTTCAGAGCTTATCAACTCAGTATCAGGTGTCAAAGTTGTCCCTCATCACAGACAAAAAACGTGTTTTTTTCGATAACGAAAGAAAAATATTTGTTTCGCCAAATGTTTGGGTTATGATTCTGATAATTTTTATTTGATTCGAACGTGTTCATGTGGTCACGCGTGATAGTCGGCACAACAAGTTTAAATTGAGTGATTTTGTGGAATTGTTTGTTTGTTTTTTTCATATTCGTGAATTTATCTTATATACGAGGAGGGTTCAAATATAATCCGGAATTTTGCTGTAGAAGTGATATATAAAAACATAAATGGAATAAATTATTTTTTAGATAGTTTCCTTCATTAATAATAAAAATCGCCTTATAGGAAGCTTCTTGTTCTTACCATCACTGAGGGGAAAAAAGCGAAAACTAGCATCCTATGTTGCGCAACGCGTATTTAATCCTTTTCTCGAAAGCGTGAAATCAATTGAAATCGTAGACAAGCATTGATATTTCTAATAAATAGGGTAGAACTGCTAACAAATGACCGATTTGCAATGATTTTATTGACATTTTTTTTAAAATATATATTCGCTTAATTTTTTTTTATTTGAGTGACATTTTTAAAAATGTTTTCATGGATATATTTTTAAATAATACAAAAAGAAAAGGTAAATTTTGTAAACTTTTTAAAATAATTTATTTAAGTATATTAATTTAAAGTATTTATATAATAAACCGAATCTAAAAAACAACCAACCAATCAAAAAACTATTTTCAAGATTACATGAAAATTTTAAAACAACAATTTGAAATTACAGTTGAAGTTATGATCAAAAAAGGAAATTTATTTTAATACTTTAATTTTGTTTATCAAAAAAGACATTAAAATAATTAAGTTTGAAGGAATAAATATTTTTTTTTCAGTCACATGAAAAACTTTATAACAAATTTCTTTTATATTTTTTTATTATAAAATTTATGAGTGTACAATATTTGGAATAAAATTGTGCCGATGCAAAACTTTGTGTTATTTCGCCAAAAAGACATGGTTTGTTTCAGTCAAGTAATTAAAAGCGAATAAATATGCTATTCATGATAATCGAAGTCTCGCAGTTGGGATATCTCTCTCGTTCAAATCGAAAATAAGTATCCAACTCTTTTAGCCTCATTACTGATCATTTGTCTTTGGGTGGGCGTTAGACTCCATGATGCTCACCCATAAAACCCCAGGGGGGAGCTAATCCTATACCCGTGGACAACGGTTGAACCTCTGGGGTAATGATGTGGAGTAGAGATGTGCGAAAGTAGCCTCGTTGGTTTGTTCATCAAAAGCTAACAGGGTAGCCCAGCTAACAAGAGTTGGGTGAGCAGGTCACCCTGTGCTGCGTAGCCATAAAGTATGGAACAGCCGATTACAGTAGTTGGTGGAGACTGAGTCAAAGGCTCACCACTATCCTCAACATTCTAGGCAAACAGACTCTGTGGCTAGGTACTTAAAATGACCAAACCGATACGAGTACCATGGGGAAGGGGTAGCCCTTGAAGTCTGTCATCTGCTGCAGCCCCCTTCAAACTGAGGTTGGACTCGTGGTGGCAGTTAACTCGCAGTAGTATTCCCTCAAGCTTGGTTTCTACCTTATCCTTCCTCCTCCATCGCATCTTCGGGTGCACGTGGTCTGAAACTGTTCTTTCCCGCGGAAACCTCGCCTCCTCTGGAGGGCACGGAGCAAAAAGAGTAGGCACTTGGACACTCCGTGCGTAGAGTTTCTCGTGGAGCTAAAGGATCAGTGGAAGACATTCTTTGTGTAGCTAGTCCGGGGAAACCTGGAACAGACCATACAGCAGCGCTGGAGATTCGACAATGCGAACCCTCAGTTCAATCAGTCGCTGTACGATGTTTGTCTCTCGGATCATCTGTCTTTTTGAAGCCTCTTATTTAATCCGATAGTCAACGAATGCCACAATCAACCAAATCATACAGTAGATATAGGGCGGAATATAATTCAAGGTGACCAAACACATCCATAAATCACAGGGAACTCCCGAACTACTCAACAGATAAATAGATAGAAGGAGACCTTAGGCCGCGCTTGCATGATGGTTCGTTTTGCTTTCGGACCGCCGCGATGCCAAGCGGTGGAATAAATTTGAAAGATGAAAGCAGTGGGGACGACGCAGGAAAAAATATCTGATGAATGCCCTTATCTTCTATTATTTCTATCCTTCCACTGTCTATTATATTTCTTTTATAGTCATTTCCACAGGACGTAAAATGTTAAGATCGTCTTCAGCTTAACACCCTTTTCAACTTAAATTGCTTATTTCAAAATGTAAATTTATAGTACCAATGGGTAAACTTCTCAAGAACTGCTATCATGTATTTGATTATATCTTATTTCAACGTGCCTATTTTTTTAATATCAGAGTAGATTAATTATTGAACATTCATCGTTTGCGTATATAGGGTGTTTCAAAAGGACTATCTTTTCTAAATAACTATTTATTCCACACGAGAAAGAGAGAGAGATCTGGCTGCAGGAAGGACGACCTCCCGCAGTCAAGGCTAACTGATGACTCCGGCCTCCTGCGCGTCACTCCCCAACCGGCAACGGTGCACACGTAAGAAGCGATCGGTCAGCATACAGATGCAGAACAGATGGCGTTGTTAAAACAACACATTGCACCTGAAGAGAGATGGAAGATGTCGCTGTTAACCTGGCGAAATAAATCTGCTATAATAAACGCTAACATAAACGATAGCTGTAAGATTTTAATCACTTTGCAATACCCTGTGCATAACTTCATTCTGTAAGGATGCTCAATTTTTAAATGCATACAAAACAGATTTTGTGTAATATATCTACTCATTTTTATATAAAAAAATAATATTTTATGGTATTAAGTATTAAATACATCTAGATGCACGAAATTCACCGAGTAAAATCGAAAAAATTCTTATGAACGACGAGAAATTGATTGCCTCAGATTCTCCCGTACACACTCGCGCACAGCAGTGACGTTTTCAGCAGACCTTGCAATCCGATAACGTGCGTATATAGACTGATTATTTACTGATCTGGTTGACTCAAATTTGGCCAACAAAAATAAAATAATCGACTCGAAAACGTTTTGCATGTAAAAATAAAATTTGATAATTTGCACACATTATTCAATAGTATAATTTTTCATAGGGATTTGCCAAAAACTACTAAATAATTCAGAGTAAATTTAATAGATATTGATGTAATATTGTGGCCACTATAATCTAACAAATTTAGAGCGTCCGTATTGAACGATCCCGCATAATCATATATAAGCTTTGTGAATTACAACGTTTTTCTGAAAGAAATTGAATATGAATAATTTTAGAACTTATTCGAAGTTTGTTCATATTTGCGTTTAGATTATTACAAGACCAATTTCCAGGATAATTTCTATTCAAGGAAGGCACGATCCAGAGCGACGGGGAAAAGCGACTTTATACGCATAAAGGCTCCGACTGAAATTTATTTAAATAACCCAACTTTCATCCATGAATCGTTCAGTAGATTTACGCCACTTTTAGTAGTTATAACAACGAGATTACGAGCGACAGAATGAATGCAAAAGTTGAAAAACTTCCTCAAGGGCAGGAGCGTTTCTCGGGAGTAATTTTTCAAAGAGGCCAACTCGAATTCGCGAACTTTTCGCAGATTTACGCTGAAATGGGAGCGCAAAGAAGGCGAAAAAGCGGGAAAACAAATTAAAACAAATCGCGACGTCTGAAAAGTGAAATTTACTGCAAAAGGGGAATATTTTATCATAGCGCCGATTAATAATTGAGTTAGGAACCGTTTCGCAAAATTTCATTATGTTTAATTATTCCCTGCTAAGTATTATACGGAGCGAATTAAAAAAATGTATTTTTGTCTGGATGTCTGAAAAAATGGTCCCGGAACGTCCCCTCAAAATATCGGCATACAGACGAATATATTTCGAGAGGAAGGCGGATGCTTTAAATATATTATACAGTGCCTCCATGGAATACGAACTTCAGGCAAACTTTGTAATTTTTCAAAAAGATAAAACCACATTTGCTACATATTAAAGCAGAGATAATTCGAATTTATGCTCGAGATATATTATACGGAATCACAGACTTGTGCTATTGTCACACTATGAATTTTTATCTTGTTAATCCTTACATATGATAAGATTTTTGTATGTAATTTTTAATCATTCCCACGGATATACATTCGGATATTTTTATATATTAAGTGGACCTGAAAGTATTCGTACATTCACTGCAAACAATCAAGGAGCTATTAGAATGGCTGGGATCGCATTGGGACCATTTAAAACTCAACGTCAAAACGAATAAGATAAGTGTTGTAATTGACTGTAAAAAAGGTTATTTTGTGCATATGTGCTTGCACTCTCCGTCCTCGCAGTCCAAACTTAATTTCACCATACCAATATACGCCAACATGGTGCATCTATACAATACTTTTACTATGCCTATGTTATTTTCGCAAGTATAAACAATAAGTTGACAAAGTTTTATCACAATTGGATAAACGGTATGGAAGCGCATTAAATACGGACAAACAAACATTGGTTTTTTTTTTGTGTAAAGGCTCATTTATTTATACACAAGCTTGAATAACTAATTTGCTCAATATAAGTATTTCTAATGAATATAATTTGATTCAATAGTCCTATAAAAAAATCAATCGAGTATAAATGTATCGAGGGTGGCAGGGTGAAGCTATAGTTAGTGACTTTAGCTCCGGGGAGTTGAGGCCTGTTTATTAAGAAGGAGGCCTCTTTGACTGGAAATTTGATCCATTTTGTGGTTTTCTTGCGGCATCAGATATCCCTCGAGACTTTCATAAATATCCCACAAAATCAACAATATACATCTACTCGGGTGATAACGAATTTATTGAGAGCCGTAGGAAAGTAATCGATCATAATTTTTATTTTGCGGTTATTAAATTAAATTGAGTTCTTCAACTTTATAAATTATATGCAGATTTAATTTGGTTTGATTGCGAGACTCTTGCGCGCGCAGCCGCGTAACTATATGAAGCTGAGACGCAATCATGAGAAACGAGTGCCTCTCTTTCTAGCAGGTAAAAAAATCATACGCTTAAAATCGACGCATTCGATTGATCGTCACCGGAAAGTCTCGCAGTTGGAAGCTCTTTTTATTTTTATCAATATGTAAAAACGTAATTCTCAGCATAAAAAGATCTCTTCAGGGTTAGAATTGCAGTTGTGTATTGAAAGTATAGCTTTTCAAGGATATTTATTATTCAATGTCTTCTTATATGACTAATTTATATAAAGTTTTCTTTCTTAAAGGCTTAAAAATTTGACTACATGCTTAAAAAAAGGCAATTACTTAGTACTCTATTATTGTGATTTTTATTTTGATTTGGTCGATTTATTATTTTTTATTGAATTTTTGCATTTAAACGATTATGTTGTTATCGGTGGTTTGACAGTTGCAATGGAATAAATTTGATTATATTTGATTTGGCGGTAAATTTAATTGCGATTTTTAAGTATTGTAGAAGTATTTGGATATATTTAACTATTTAAAACTATTTAGCGCGATTTTTGACAAAAACTGATATGATAATAAGGAAAAAAGAATAAAACGTTTAAATGCGTTTTTGTTGAAACAACTTTTTTTAACATGGTTGACATAATATCTCAAGTTTTATTTAATCGATTTATTTTAAATTAAATACAATTGTTATTTATATAATTTTCTATCGTTTCTACCAGATTCATATCAAAAATTAATTAACAACTATTTTTAAAAAAATTATAACTGTTAAAAAATAAGGGCAAATATGACTTTTTTTTAAAAATAACTGCCATTTTGCCACAATAAAATTATTATTGTTTATTAGAGGTAGAGACTATAGCAACATCTTTATTAATTAAGAATCGTTTTTATTTTTTAAATTTTAAATGAGTAAAAGGGTTGAAAACGTGTCAACCAAGACACCCCTTTTTTACTCCTTATACTTTACCAGCTTATACATTTTTTTTTACTTTTATTTTTTTATATATTTTAAAAATTGACAATAAATATATGGTAAAATATTTTTGGTTTATTTTTTATCTTTTAAGAGATTCTCATAATGATATATTTCAATGTAAGAGCTTCTAGTAATTAATTTAAATAGCTCTTCATAAATAATCTTATATGCGTACGACGATGGGCAAATTTAGGGTGAATTTCCCTCATTATAAAATATTTAATCGCGTCGGTCAATGGGCGTTAATCGTGGTCAATTTCCTCCCCCGTATGATCTTTTATTCATTGGACGATGGTCCCAGATGAAGTTCAAAGACCACCATTAGGAAGATGGAACTCGTTTCAATTGTCCATGCTGTATGTTTATTGCTGATAATTTAATTAAGAGCAAAAATTAATTCGCCCCGTTTGGGAGTAGATACCGGATAAGTGACGCCAATTTTCATAGATATAATCCAATAAGTGTCCCAAACATCGTCCGGGAAAGGCGAAAAAAGAGGAAAGTCAGCCTTATGTGTGCGAATACGTGACTGGATTAAGAAAAAAAGCCGGTCGAGGAGTCAGCCTATAATAGTGCGGAATGGGCCATTTACTGCGGGAAAATAGTGGTGCGCACTTTTCCGAGAAGGAACAGCTTTCCACTATACACCCACCCTCTAAAATTCCACCCCGATTTTAATGAATTTTTTTTAAATACAAAATGTCATGCGGTCTTCATACGTTTTGCAATTCGTAACGTAATAAACATCCCCCGCAATATACCAAATAAAGTCATACGCACATACATAAATGATGGTGTATTTGGATTAGTTATCAAGGTGAACACTCTTGACTTATGGTAATTTGTTGCGGCTTTTCCAGCGGTGGGGATAAGCTTCTAAGGGCTTTTGAACATATTAAACAGGCATTTTCAACGATGTAATATTCAATTTCATATTAGAACCAATAATATAGGATAAATATGACCTTCTTCGAGCATTATTACAATGCTCTAATGCCATATATAACATTGATACGGTTCGAGATCAGCTAAATAAATAAGGCAATCACCATATAAACGTCTAAGTATGTCATCTTTCTGTTCGTTATAAGTATTTCTGTGAGAACGCTCGTGTGCTCTGTAGAAAAACTGAGAACATTCTGAACTTAAGAACGATGATTATCTTTAGATTTTATTCTTCTTAATTAAATGATATATATACAGGTGTTTTGCACATGGACCGATATTTTTTTTTTTTTGGGAGCTAGGGAGGTATTTTGTGTGTTTCATACATAGACCCTATGTACTAAGTGTCAAGGTAGTCAAAATAGATTTTTTTTCTTGTTTAAAAATCTATTTCTTATATTTTACAATGTATTTTTGCCCTAAAAAAATTATTATTTTATTCAATTAATTTAAAGAAACACAAAGAAATCCAGTAATATCAGATCTGAAAACCACGCGAGCCGTGGAATAGGGCACGTCACCAGACAAATAAATTCAGTGGTGTCAGGTCTGGATACCCTGCGCGCCCCGAAATAGGACACGTCCCCAGGCAAATAAATCCAATGGTGTCAGGTCTGGTAACCATGCGAGCCACGGAATAGGGTACATACTCGGACAAAAAAAATTCAATGGTGTCAGGTCTGGTAACCGTGTGAGCCAGGAATAGGGCTGCATATTTGTTGATTGTTAAAAGCCGCTCAAGTCATGTCAAAATCTTTATGAATACGTTTATTTTGTCCGTTTTGAATTGGCGGCGGTTATGAGGTGTAGACGTATCCTAATGAATTCAATTCCGAACCCCAACTTAAACTGAATTACGCGACTCTTTCTAATTCACCCGGACTCCAACCCAAATTTACTGAAAATTGACAAAGCTATATTATACTCGTATCCGACCTCCCTATTATTTTTTAGGTGATTCTCGAAACATTAAAACCGCAGCAATTCCTGTATCATTCTGATGTTATTGCATCCACTGCAGGATATTTCAATTCTACGAGAATCATCATACGGTCGGAGGTACGCATAATGTGTCCGCATGTAAGTGGCGTGGATAGCCGGGTTAAGTCAATTTTTAAAATTATTTAAATTAAAAGCTTTCACGGCGACCACAAGTTTTCCACGTTACACTGAAATATCTTAAATATTGCGCCTTTGGATCGTGCAAATAAATTAACTACTAATTTCATGCATTAATAAAGGTTGTTGTAAAGTGTTTATTATTCTTTAGCATAGAAGGAAAAAATACTAGAAAATTGCTAAACTAAAAAAGACAGGGTTGCCTCAAATTCATTTTGGGATCCGACCGCTCGTCTTGGCCGCGGGAAGATCTGATATTTCCATAGCCGGTTTTTATGAACTTGTAACCGTGGTCTTCATTTTAGTAGAATAATAAAACGCTGAAACCAATAGTCGTGTTTACTTCGCTCTCGTTTCCATTCTATGCGAATCTTTTCCACGATCCGATTGTGAACGAACTCCGGAAGGCCATCCATTTGGAAGTATTTTTATATATTTAAATTCAAATTCCTTAATACAAATAGACTTTCAAGCCTTTATTCTCTTTGTTGAATTGTATATACATAATGATATTCAATATTTGGTGCCCTGTTCGATGTGCATCAAAATGTGAGTTTTTAAGGGCCGCAATTGTTATATTTAATCCACTTTACGTCCTGGAGTTTGAAAACCTCTGCAACAAACCGCAAAAGAAACGACCCATCAACGTCAAGGAAGATTCCCGAAAAGAGCACAGAAAAATGTGGAAGAGCTTTCATTGTTTCATCTTAACAATTTTTCTCTAGAATTATACTTTTTCGTGACAAATGCCTCATAGCCCACTTTCCCACCAATTGCAATTTGTCGGTAGAGGCGGGAAATTTGTTTACGCACGCGTCAGAGGTTAACATAATACATTCGTCTCCCGGAGGGAGATATTTAATGGGGTCGTCCGTCCAGGATAATGGTGTTTTACGACTCAATCGGTTCGACGATGGGGAAACTTTGCCAACAGTGTCTTCAATTCATTTCTTCCGTTTTGACGGACTGAAATTGGATTCCGGAATTATCAGATTTTCCTGAATATGTAAATTAGACTTTGATGAGAGCATTCATGTCTGGGACGATGGGGAAAGTTTTTTTCCCCCGACAAAGGTAAGCGTTCCCTGATATCTGACGAATTCTTGATTCGCTGATCTTATTAACTCCCCATATTAAAATATCCCAGATAACAGAGATATTTTTAATTGAAATTCCGCAAAAATATATGGTAAGATTAAAAATATAAGCACTCCATCGGAAAATTTCTTTATTTCGTCAATGGGAAAAACGATATGATGATAAAAGCTCCGCTTAACGGAAAACGAGCGTGGAATTCGGGCTTTAAATTAAATTTGCTTTAATCTACAGACGGTGAAATTAATTATTTCACAAAGAAATCCACAAATATCTTATTGAATGTTATGAAAATGACGTTAAAATTTTATCACGTAAAAACGCGGGTGCGGTCTGTAAAGTGTTAATACGTCGTTTTGGATTCAAATCTGCAAAATTTTTGCTTGATTATCGCATTTTTAAAATATGCAGATAATTTGTAAGCCATTACAAAGTGGTAAATTATGATTTTTATTAAAATCTTCTAAAAAATATAAAAAAATTAAGATTATTTTTAAAAAAAATTAGCCTTCTTTTTTCAGTTATTTTTTTTAATATTCCTTAAGTTATAAATCTGGTAAGAACAATAGAAGATTATTTAAAAAAGATTTTTACCAATTTTGAAATAAATAAATTAAGTTTAACTTGAAATATCGTGTCAAAAGTATTGAAAAATTAATTTCTAAAAAATGTTGAAAATCTTTGAGAAATTTTGATTTAATGCCTTCCGAGATAATGTGGATATTAGCTGAGATAATGCGTATTTTTTTCGCTTTGATCAAGATGATCTTGGCTTCGTTTGATGAAAAGGCTCGTCATTGGAGTCTCGCAGTTGGGACTAGTCTGTATTAAAATGCTTAAAAATATGCATCAATATCGAAGCAGTTCTCATTGTTGGTTCTTTATCTATCTTGCGACAGATTTTGATATTATTATAGATCAGAAAAATTAGTTGATGCGGGCGACGGCAGAATTTAAAACAGATAAGCATCCAATTTCTCCTGATCCTTTACTAGTACTTATTTTTGTATTATATATTACAGTTTATTAGAATTTTCATTTCAAACATTTCAACTCGATGATAAATATGATATTTTCATTAAACTGTCAAACAAGATCTTGAGATAATTGCAATTATTTGAGAAATGATGGGATCATCAATTAGTAGCAGAAAAGTTTTATGGATTTAAAAGGGTCTATTCAGCTGATGTCTTCATTTTGGCATGTAAAAGAAACGCAAATTCGACAAAATTGATGTGATAAAATATAAAAATAGCAGAGATTAGCCAATTTGTTGAATCAGATAATAAATGATGTATGCCCATACGGTATACATAAAAGACATTTGGTGTCGAATTACGCCGAAGGCGATTTCGAGGAAAAAATTGTCACAAACGAATAATTGTCTGGGACACTGTTAAAGTTAATTCTTATATAGTTTTTGCATTATTTTTTGCTTACATTAGGCACAAAGGGTTTCGCTACAAAAACGATCACGTCTTCGGCAACTCTCAGCTGATCTAAATGGAGAAGTAGGCAAGTATCGCCGTACCGAGCACATTAAGGAGCAAGGGTTCGAAACACTTCCTTAAGGATCTATAACCGGTAGATGTTGAGCCTTTTGTCAGCATCAGATATCTTAAAGAGCCCTTATCAGCCTGACAGCGTGCTTACCTAGACTTGGCCATTTAGCCAGATCGACGATACGTGCTGTCTTCTACAAGCTTAATCCACAAAATGGAAGCTCCATTCGAAAAGCATGTTAATATTCAAACATTACCAATTGATTATATGTCATCTCCATTCTATTAAAAATCGCCTAAATGTCGTATATCTTGAAGTATTAATTCTTATACAAAGAAATATTTAATAATATAAAAGCTCATTTAATATAAATTAATCATGTATTACTAACTTTGTGACAGACCGTGGGGGAGGTATTTTTTCCCATACCAAAAAAAGGAATAATTAACGCAGACTCATTTATCATTAGTCCGACATAAGTATTAGACATGGAGTTCGAACAAAAGTGAATTATGAATATCTAAATGATGCTCCACCCCTAAAATATGATTTAGGTTTCAGGGTTGAGACTATTTTTTCGTTTATAAAAAGTATGATCATACGGTCATAGAAAAAAGAAAGAAAAAGAACCACGACATTGAAAATAAAGCGCTATGAACGCCCGCAACGTATGCGGGCACACTCATCATAGGTTTAAAAGTAATTAATGATGAACAGATTTACTCTGTTAACAGCTTTGAATTTAAAAAATGCTGTCTTTATACGCATGCATGAACTATACATGCGGACCTGTGAAAAATAACAAAACAAAGTCGACCAATAGTCTTGGCCGCAGATGAGACGTATTCTTCCGCCGATTATCAATTGACCAAATTATTCCCTCTGCTTCAACAATCTAACAGCAAAACAACTCACATGCAAGTTTGTACATTCTAAGGACTAAATGTGGAGTCTTTTTTACAGGGTGCAGCAAAGAAACTACCTTATTTAAAAAGGCGCACAAAGAGTCAAACATAAATTTGGTTTAATAACGAGCATGCATTGAACAAAGATGGAAAATACACTACAGACAGGAAGACCCTCTTCAGACCCGAGCTGTATATAAAGTCCCACTATTCGAGACCATGCCAGCCCGCTCGTAAAATACACAGCTTGATGCAAAATCATAAATTTAAAATTCGCTATGAGCGTTGGGGAGGGAACTAGTTAAAAATTGAAGAATTGATAGAATTGAACCCAAAATGTTTCCATGTCCAACCGGTCCGAATTTCAGACCACTGACACAGCAAAATTCACCGTTTTCGACATAATGAGCGAAGATTGCGCGTTCCGCGTCGCCCCATCTCTCTTAGAATATTTTTTGCTTACTTTTTTTTAGCTCTCAAAAAGTGGAATTATTGAAGATTTTTTTAATAACTTCTCAAACTTTAATTATCTTATGGGTAGTAGGGAATATCAACCTTAATATTATATGTGTTATATAATATTATACACTTTGAAGTATTCGCCGTCTATAGCTCCTCGATGGATGCATAATGAGGTCCTACACGTGGAGCGCCAATATGAAGCCGTTTAGCTGATAGTTTTAAATGTAAAATTATCATTATACCGCATCAATTGCTAAAATTATGTTACGTGGTGTGTGAAATGTAATATTTTTCATAGCACATATCGTAGGAGCGCGAACAAAAATGTGCTAGAATTTAATATTGTTTCTTACATAATATTATATATCATGGAATGTCACTATAAATATTTTTTTTATATTCAGGTATTATTCACTAAACTAAAATATCCTTCAAGAATACTAAAAAAAAAGTTTTCTCGCCAACCGAAATAATTTATTTAGAAGCGAGAAACATTAAATTAAGTACACAACTCTCTGAACAGGGCTTTGCAGGAATAATATTTAAATTCGAAATGAAAAATGCCTTTTAAAATTTTCCCATCTCGGCCTCCCCTCGCATAATCCATAAGTTATCGAGCCGAATATCTAACTTCAATTGACATTCAAACACACTTAAAGTAGCGGGCGAATATTGATTGCAAAGTAGATATAGCCGTAAATATCCATAAATAAACTCGTTACAAACGAAGCCATTAAACTTAGTCGGATTAAATAAGTTGGCTCGGAGGCCGAAAATATTTCGCGTCTTTCTATTTTATATTTGCAAAGGGCTATTTACTTATCAGGTACGCGTCAAATCGAATATAAACGCGAAGATTCGCGGGGCTGAACACACTCGGGTACGCAGGAACATTCACCCATCCCGCGGACGAACCCTTGTCTCGCTCCCCGGAATAAATGTCCCTGTGAAAGTTTGAAATTTTTGACGACGACTAATAACGACGCCGGCAGATCAAACTTTAATTTATCGCGCTTCCTGCTGTCAAAAAAAGGAAACAACGGGAGCTTTTAGTTGGAACTTAATGATAACGGACAAAGAGCATGCTCGAATTATGTCTAACAAGCGCGTCAAAGTTTTGCTTTAATATTTCACGCTCGGGTGATTTTTCACCCCTTCTCGGGATGAATATTAATTCATCTTACCCTCGTACTTGACTAGGAACACGATGACCGCTGGATGACATTCCGTTTGCCATCGTTGCGCACGCCATGCGTATAATGATGCATGAACGAACTTGGCGCGCCTTACAACGGTCAGCACTGGACTCGAATAATAATTCAGGTTCGATAAGTCCTTGCCGATTATGATGAATGTCTGTTCGTCTCATATGCTGAGACAAAAACGACTCCCTACTCCGAAGCCTGGAATTGACGACCCGCAACATTATTTTGTGCGTTTGGTGGGATATTAAAAAAAAATGTTAATAAAAATTTTGGAAATATTAGGTAGTAATTATGTAAATTATCTTTTTATAAGATTTTGTAAATAAAAATGAAAAAATTGAATTAATTAACAATCGGCAAAGACTTCAATACATCTAATATACACTAAAATTTTTTTGTGCGACTTTTTTTTGAGTGATTTCGAAGTTATGCGTTTTTTTAAAAGCAATTTTTTAATTTCATAAAGAGGAAATAAATCATCAACACTAACCGATATTTGGAAAAAAAAGTTCATTTGGGACTGTGTATATTTCTATACTCTAAATACTTAGGGAGTTATAGCTATTTTAGTGACGCGGCACTAAACCACCAGTTTTTTCAACACGGTTGACATCATATCTCAAGTTTAATTAATTAATTTACTTTAAACTAGTACGATTTTTTTTCTATACAACAGACATCCTTTAAATATTACCGAAAATGTTATTTTTTAATTGCCTTATTGTTTCCTTTTTTTATTACTTTTTAATGCGATTTTGGATATACACTTGGGTCTGTTTGTATGCGGATCTTTTTTGTGCGTTTTTGAAGTTATGCTGTTTTCAATTCATTCAATCTCCTCATTTTTCTAGAGAACACAAAGTTTTTTTTATGCGAATGCGCATAAAAATAATATAAAAGTCATCCACATTTAGAAGCATCCAAATGTAAAAATAGTTTTTACTTAAATTAAATTAATTATGTCGATGAATTGCTTGAGAAATACTCCTTTAAATAATAAATGAAGTGAAAAAAAATCCTACCTCCCTTACTTATAAAAATTATACAAGAAACTAGTCAATCTATTTATTGTACATGATCATAATTCTGAGTGTGCTTTCAAATTCCAGCACGAGTTTAAGAATTGCATGTCTCCATATACCGAACATCTGTAAAAAAAAATATTGGTTAATCTATGCAAACGTTTTTTTATGCGATTTTTGCAACATTTCATCACATTGATTTGAAGTTTTTAAAAATAACAGAACCCACCCCTTAATTTTATATGTAGTTCATGACTTTTTTTATGCGGATTTTTTATATGCGACTCCCGTGGAACGTATCTATCGCATAAAAACAGAATTAAGTGTATTTTATATAACTGTTTCAAAGTTATGCGGTTTTTAAAATCACATCTTTTTTTGTGCGACTTTTCGCAGAACGCATCTAACGCACAAAAAAGGGTTTTTGTGTATATTACAAAAAAGTCAAGTATATTCAAAACTATAGGATCTTTACATTAAGTTTAAAATATAACGTCGTTCAAATGTTGCTGCGCTTTGCATTGATTTTGTCGTACACACGATCTTGGTGGTTATGACATCAAACTGCCCATGTAGAATGTCCATCGTGGCATGCGCTGTGTGTAGTATCGTCCTGTTGGAACTACATATCGTCGGTATGCATACCAGTTTCGTTTTGGAAGAAGTACTGATTGATAATTCTGTCAGACCAAAATCCACATAAAAGAGTATTTTCCTTAAAATATATTTAATGTTTATAAATTGCCATATCTTATCAAATAATTTACATTAAGTTTTATAGATAATTTATTAATAATATGGCCGCTATAATCTAAATAAAGTTGAGCGTTCCTATTGAAAGACCCTATGTTTACGTTTGGATCTTGCTAGACAAATATCAAACCTATTTTATTTGAATTTAATTACACATTTCTATTTTAAATTAGAATAGAATATTTCTGATGCTATTATAAAACCACAAAAGAAACTTTACTTTTCGTCCTCATCATCCAAAGTTATTCAAACAAAGCCTTATTTTTTCAATTGTAAATAAGAAAATAATCTCCAAAAAAGTTGGATCTAATCCCTACGTTTCTATCTTGATTTTAACACCCTAATGTAAAATTCATGATTGATTTCTTCAACGTGACATAGTATTATTTTCAAACAAAGAGCAATATAAATAGTCTTCGTCTGAGAGCAGACTTATTTATTGACACATGGCAGTAAACAGCAAGAATAGCAATAAGGCCTAGAGCCTTTACGTGACTGATTTATTTGTGCAAATGACAAAAAATGCATTCTTTGAAGATAGTTCAACCAAAAACGTATGCTGAAACAAGCGCATAAATTGGATAGTCGTGAAAACAATTTCATAGACGCCATGGCTTCAAAAATGCAAAATCTATCAGGCAGAAACGTTGCTTGTTTACTTAGGATAATATAAAAATATGCACCACATAAATATAAATGAGATTCTTAGACCTTTTACGATAAAAAATCTCGTGGATATTCAAAAAATATTGGTGAAAGGAGAGGCTGATGAAGGAAATGAGATCAAAATGGCATCTGTGATAATCTAAAATTTTGTTATAATGATCAATATTTAAGCAAAAAAAACGGCCTTGCCCAGTTTATTTCCAAATTTTCAAGAATCTTTGAACCAAAACAAATACATTTTCTTTGCCTAAGCAATAAAACTAAACACTAATTGATGTTTTACAAAAATATGTAAATCATACTGTTTCAAAAAATGTCGTTTTACATATGAATAACTGATTCAATGTGCAGAATTGAATTATTTACATAATATTAACAAAATAGAATCTATCCATGGCAAACACTCGGTCTTTTAAATAGAATATATTATCCATATCTTGGAGGGCATATGCATTTTGATAAAGTCGGGGCTATGTGAGGCTTTGGAATAAAAATGCAAATATTTCTTCGCTAAGAGGATTCTGATCCATCTCCACGCGATGAAAGGACTTAAAGCGAGCGAGATCTCAAATATTGGTCGAAACCTTTTATCAAAATATTGGGTCGTTAAGGTGACAAAGCGGGAATGAAAGGATATTTCCTACTGGCGAAAACCATCCCATTCAAAGTATGAAGTGGTCTATAGTAAATAATGGAACGACATTTATAGGCTTTTGTGTACACGCCAAAAATGGTCGCAGGAGAAATTTCAAAAGTGTCGCTCCCTCGACAAACAACAAAGAGACAGGTGGAGATGTAGAATGGCGGGAAAAAAAACGCGAAAATGAAAAATGAAAAATTCCCCAAAAGTGAGTGTGGGCTGGATAAATCATGCGATGTGCTGACAGCGAGCATTTCGAGCAGATTCAGACTACAAAGTGTGAATCGATCCATGAAAAATGAACTAAATTAATATCAGAAATCAGAAAAACTATCTCAGCTGAAAGTTTATCGAACAAAAAGTGTCTGCTAAATGACGTCAAGAGAAGCATAAATACAAAGATTGAAGAACGATCCTTTCAATGGGAAAGTTTCACTATTAAAGAAGCTGCATCTTTCAACTATTGTTCCATAATGAGAACGTGCTCAACAAAAAGCTAAAGATTTATTTCTTTATTTTATATACGGCAGCTTAAAAATTGAGATAGCCTTTAAAATAATCATATTTTTTAACATAATATTATATTTAAAATCAACATTTCGGGACTTTCGGGAACTCACAGAGTCCCTCGTGCCATATTAGATTTGGGACCGAGTGGCAGTAGACTCGTCGGAAGACTTCGCCTACACTGGAATAGGACAAATAGACATAGACGCCCTACAATTGAGCTTGAGCAATTGGAGGGAGGAGGCTCAGGTCAGACTAAAATGGTGGTATGCAGGTGTCGTTGGCCGGGAGTTCTTGTATAAGGTTGTGTGAGTTACTTATCTATATATGTGCCAACTTGTCAAAAGATTTTGAATTTAACCACATCACATTATTGGACTAGTAAAAGTAGGCGCCGCAAGATGGAGAAAAAATATAGATGTTTAATATAGTGCGCTTAGAAAGCCTGAACCATCTGCGAGACTTCATAGACGAGCCTTTTATTCAAACACGGCTGAAGTTTAAAACTCACTACTAAAATCGTTATTCCTCCAAACTCCTTGAATGGATATTTCGCTCTACAGTGCCTACTCATAAAAAAGTAATCCAGCTAACACGAATTGGGTGCGCAGCTTACCCTGTGTTGCATACCCGTAAACAGGAAAGTGGGACGGCTGCCCAAACGGTGACTTGTCTTCGTGGCTAGGCACTACGAATGACCTAAACTAACGCGAATATCATAAAGAGGAGAAATTTCCTGCAGTCCATTATTTGCTGCAGGCTCTTTTAAGCTGAGATTGGACTAGAAGACTGGTGGTTCCTTCCATTGGTTTCCTTACATTTCTCCATCGCACCTTTAGTTGCACGTAGTTTGAAGTCGATCTTCTTCGTGGAACCTCTCCTCTTCTGGATGACACGGAGTGAAAGGATGCCTAATTTTTTGCGCACTTTTGATTGAAAGAGTGATGAAAAATATTGTGTGGCTAGTCCGGAGACACTCGGGTCAGACCACACAGCAGCGCGGGGCATGATCTCTGTCTCTGTCGATACCAAATATCAGTAACGTTTCTACACCCATGGACAGAAAAGCGCAACTCCAATCTTTTTATTTTTTGTATTATTACTTGACCATATCATATATGCTCAACATTAGGCTGCATTCACTTAAATGTCGCTGTTGATATGTGCAGATTCAATTTGTCAGATTAATTTTGTCCTACAAACATCTATCGCTTCTTGCAATCATCAATTAACATTGGCTGCAGGAAGACGTCCTTTCCGTAGTATTATTTCTCTTTTTCGTCAGTAAGTATTCAATAGACGAGAGTATTTCTATCTGGCATCCGATCATCTCCATCCCACCACTCGGCTCTGTCGCGACCACCAACCCGCGTGCGAATGGCCCGTAAGCGATCCGCTCCACATTACACTGGTGTCAGAAATACTCCCGTACTACGTTACCATGCCAACAAATTGATTTTTAAAGTATTTTTTGTTTAATTCATTTACTGAAACGATTTTGAAGCCACATTTTATCTTTGCCTATACTTTGTTAAAATTTCTTTTAAATTTGCAAAATAAATAAAATTTACAAACTCAACAGACAACAACAAAAATCGTTAATTTTGTGTGGCAAAAGATTTCATTGTACCTTACTTCATTTAGATTTGTTTCCCTCGATAAAGTTGAGCTTTCCAAGAAAAACAAAATTGGCTTCTTGGCAGGATATAAGATTACAATTTTCCGCTGTAAGTATTTGTTCAATAAATTAAGTTTTTCGAACAGACAAGATTCGTTATGCTCGACACCATCAATCTCGTTTTCAAATTTTTGGTTAATTAAAATTAATAAAATATTGCTACAAACTTCCAGAGCACAATGAAAGGAAGTGCCCTTTGTTAATCAAATGAAGTTCTTTGTGTAAAAGTGTGGGAAATGTTCAACTTCTGCGCATAATGTCTAAAAATGATTTTAATTTTATCAAATTTATAGGACTTTGGTTGAGGAAATGCCGAAGGCTTCCGAACTGGATGTTTATTTTTTGACGAATACACGTTTGATACTTTGAAAAGAGCATTCCATTCAATGGACGGATGATAGTATTTCCATTGAATTTGGCTCTAATCTGATATTCATATAGGAGTTTCTATTATGCCAAACTTATAGTTAGGAAATATGTTATTTGCCAGAGAAATAGTTAGAGTATATTATACATGGCAGAGAAATTTGGTGGCTTACAGACAAAGCCCGCTCGAGATTGCAACTTCGTGCCAATAGCAATCAACGCCATCTTAATAAAGTGTGCCGGAAATGTTTTGAGCTCTCCTACAACATGTTTGTAAATTTAATTAACTGCCCAATGTTTTTACAGACAACTTCCTCTCATTAATATCGTGTTGTTTTAATAAACTTCGATAGATAATGAAATCTGAATACAAAATGGGAATTAGCATAAGCCCACGGGGATCAGCGCATTCGGTGGTTTGTTCCGAGACTTCTTGGGGGCTTTAAAAAAACTTGACCCAAAATTCAATACATAAAAATGATACCAATACGGCATAAATGGGAAACTACCCCGAGAAAATTTGGGGACGTCATGAATAATTCAGGCAATATGTAAATCATTCTATTTTACGGCCTGTCTATCTATGCAAGACTTTGATCGCATTTCGGCACTGCCGGTTTATTTTCGGAAGCTGTAACATGCTGTTGTGAAAAAATTCAGACAATCTTCAATATTTTGGACTGTATACAAATTTGCTAGTGTCTGGAGCTTAATTTTTGACGTTATCTTATGATTTGACACGGCTAGCCATCGTTTGAATAATCCTGATCACCTTCCTTTAGTTTTTGTTAGCGAAAGATAATACAAATTTCCTTAAGCAGCAAATCGAGAACATGGGTGACGTTTTTTCATCATCTGGGTGAGCCAAAGCGAGAGTCTTTATTATACTTACACCGCAGCGCGCTCTAACTTACTAAATTAGGTAAAAGGGGGCGTTAGCATTAAAACGCGCCTGGTCTTAATCGCCTTCACGGTGCCGGATAGTCTGGGAATGCATTTCCGTAAACTTACTTTTGAGGCTATGTAACCTGGTGCAGTGAATCTTTCTGTTAATTGCTATCAAATTGTGCGTTAGACCTCGTCTACTCTAGGATAGACACTGCACGTCTGAGACTGGGCAGTTGGAGGGAGGAGGGTCAGGTCAGTCAACTATCCATGTATGTATTAGGAAGAAAGATTTACGTCTGTGTATTAATGCTTTTAGCAATGCTTGGGGGGGTTAATAGCCAAACTTAATAAAAAGATATATTTTCAAATGTAAATCTGTGATATCTATTTAATTATCATGAATGCTCGTTTTCAAACGGATGTAATTAATAACTGTCTAATGTGCCCGATTAATAGATAACTGTCGATGTTTACATTTAATTAAGGCGCAATTATATCTGTCATAATTTCATAAATCAATTATATAATACAGGCTAGATAGAACCTTCCAAGCCTATCAATTATATAATAAATTAGATCTTATCTTAAATGCCACATAATATTCATAAAATAATATTCATGCTCGTAATTTTATTTCAAACGATCAACCATGTCGGGCAAAATTATATAAGCTAATTAATTGATTTCTAACTCTGAGGGGGAATGAGAAAATTTGCAGGCAAATTTACCGTGATGATTTTCAACCCTGTCAATACCGTGTGCACATATATGTGCTTTTCGTCGTTTTCAAATTTATACACATTAAGCATGGTTTTTGTGTGGACACATTTGTGCGGTCACTATGCGGTCTCACCCAGCAAGTCCAGGCTAGCTAGCTAGAATTTCTTCACCTGGCGCACTATACGCAATTCTCTTGGGCGCCCAATCCTTTTGGGATCCCACATTCTGACACCAATGTAGCATGGTAGTACCCCCACTTTAGCGCTCTCCGCGTGTTTATTGAGATAGCTGCGCTCGCACGCGAATCTGTTCTTCTTTAGGGTCGTTATGTAGTAGAGCGACGAGATGGAGGTGGACGGATGCCGAATAAAAACGCCCTCGTCTTAGTTGATTTATTTATTGATGGCGAGAGAGAGATCTTACTTGGCCGCAAGAAAAACGTTTTCTCGCAGCCAAGACTATCTAACTACTCTTCACTACCGGACTGACAACGATACACGCGCAAAAAGCGATGGGTCTTGTTCTTTCAGATGCAATGTGTCCACAGCATCACAAAGTGTCGATGTTAATCTAGTGTATTAAATCTATACTGATTAACTGCACCATTACGTGGGGATTACATTTCACCTTCTCTATACACACCATGCCTTCTAGAGTCCTCGTATGAGAATCCACTCGTATGGGAATCCCCAGGAGTTCTCATGCGAGTATCTTACGTCGGTATTTTAGTCCCCAAGCGCGCTATACACAATGTTTCCAAGCGCCTACCCCTTTCATACCACGCCCTCCAGATGAGGCGAGGCATCTCGAAGAAGACTTCAAACTACATTCCCCCGAAGGTGCAAGAATAAATAAGGGAACTACCTGTGTACAATAGGTTGTTGCCATAAGATAGTGGTGTCACCTTTTGCATGGATTCCTCCTTCTCATTCTGTAATCGGTAGTTCCACGAATATATGAGTACGCAACACAGGATAAGCCGCACACCCAACTTATGTTAAATCCCAGCAACGTTTGATGAGCAAACCGTTTTTTTTTCTCTTGGGAGGGAGAAATCTTCAAAAAGACACCATGGTAGTGTGGGATTCCTACCCACTAAGACTCCCACCCTCTTTTCTCCACCGACGTCCCTTGGAATCCGCTTTTGCATTGCTTCAAGGGGGTGGGTTTGTTTTTCTACAAACAGGTGTTCACTCTTCTTTCTCCATTTTCTTTCTTTCGCATGACCTCATTAACCTATCATCTGCCCACGCCTTACATTTGAAGACGGTGTACTCCGTGTCATCGCAATCTCCGCCGCAGTGGTGACGCTTTGTCGAGTCCTCCTTGCCAATTTTAAATAGGTAAGTACCAAAGCATCCATGTCCCGTCAGCATCTAGGTCAGGTGATAGATGAGTTCTTCGTGTTTATGCGAGGTCCATTTTTGTATTACTGGAATCAATTGGTATGTCCACCTTCCCTTGGTTTCGGTGGCCCAGTGTTTCTGCCATTTTTGGATTGACTCTTCCCGGGCTTCTTCTTATTTTGTGTTTTTCTTATATGTGCGCTTCCTTTCCATTGCGAAGTCCATGGGAAGTGTGTCTGCTAGAATTTGTACTGTGTTCAGTGAGATCGTTATATATGCTGATATTGTCCGAATTGCGCTCTTAGCAGTTTATATCTGTCGCCGCCATTCTGTGTCATTTCTGCCCAGACTGGTGACAAGATATAGTTGGTTACTTCGTTAAGTAGTTTTCTTCAGCTCGATCACAGTCATTGTTGTTGTGTGTTGCGTTTCTACGTCGATGTGTTCATCGAGGTACCTGATACTTCTGGCTTTAATCAAGAAACACATGTCGTCGGCAAAGGCAGCGAGTTTTGTATCCTCGGGGAAGTCAATTTTTAAAAGGTCATCATATATCATGTTCCATAGAATTGGTCCAAGTACTGAGCCCTGAGGTACCCCCATGTACATTTTGGATTCTGGCCTGTCTCGGTTCGCATCATTTATAGGGAGCACTAAAAACCGCCTAGGTTGCTTTCACCCACCTCTACTCTATATTACTCCAGGTATTTGACTATTACTCACAAGCGTAGGATTACCCCCCCCCCCCTTAGGGTTTTAAGAGTGGACAGTGTAGAATATAAACCCACCCAGGACAGAGACGGAAAACATACAAACAATTCTTACTTTATTTCTGACCAACTGCTAAATGGAGTTTCAATTATCGTGACGTTCAAGGCAATTTACCCTACCGCGCCTATAGAAGTTTCGCACTTTTATAAGTCAAATGTGTTTAAAATAAGTTTAAATTAAAAGAGATTTTTCTATGGGCAAATGTGATATTATACCAAATAGCAATATTTCATTGCAGTTTCAGCATTTTATTAACAAGCTGTGACGCCATAATCTTCCATCCTTTGTCATGTTAATCTGCTTTAATATACAATTCAAAGGCATGAGCTCGAATTTCAACAGACTGAATCCCTTTTATAAAAAGGACTAAAATTTATCGTAGGCCAGTTTGGTACAGCAGAAATAAATTAAGTTTGTTTAAATTTCAATAAAACACAACCCCACACCATTCTGAGGAGGCGATTTATACACGGGATCGAAAACTATGGACATTCTATCACAAACGTCCGCGACTCAAATTCGCAAGATTTCGCTACGAAAAGCAATTATAAATATTGAAATTGAGATGTACGGAATGAGAACGGACCCCATTGTTTACATTGAATATTTCATCCGATTCATGAACTTTGAATTGCGACAGTTTAGTACCCGGAAAAGTTTGGGTTTCGCATTCGGCGATTATATAATTTTCCGAATTTTCTCCCGCAGGATGCAGAATAATGTCGCTTTTTTGGCGAATTTCCAACGGGCTGCGAATATTTCATCTGGCCAGAGAACGAAAACGTTTTCGGCCAGGGATGAACGCCAATTGAATTAGTTTGAATGTTCGCCACGGTGTCAATGGTCGATGGCATATTCCCGCTTTTTGTTCGTCCGTCATTTGCTGGCAATCGGGGCAAATAACGGATTGATTGCTCGTGTTTTTGGTCTCGAAAAATGCGAATGTACATAAAGATTCCATCGGGCTTACAAATGAGCTCGCTTATAATGATTTATGCAGGGTTTGTATCGTAATTGTGCAGAAAAATACGTATCCTTACGGCTCATGGACCAAAGATGCTCGACATTTCCCTGAGGAATACGCTCATCTTGAGCGGAAACAGGGGATATTTGTAGGTCGATATATCAGTACGTGTCCTCGTCTAGTTTCTTTCAAATCTTGTGAATTTATAAGACTTAAATGTAGCTAAAGCATGCAAGCGACATTTTTTGCTCCGTGATGGAAGATAACCATCTCGGCAAGACTTTAAAATGCTCCGGGCTATTATTATGTTGGAATGGAATATATTTTTAATCCCGTTATTAATGGCATGACATGTGTGGGGATTTAAAAAATAAGCCAACTAAAAGAATCCGCATTCGTCGAATCGATAATAGTACATAGTGTTTCAAAAGCGCAATTATATATAAAGCCTAGAATCGGGGGCGCCACGTTTATTAATCACGATGAGAGAGAGATCCGGCCATAGGAAGGACGTCCTCCCACAGCCAAGGCTATCCGACGACTCATCACAGCTCTCTCCTCACAAATCTACCAGATTAACAGCTAGGGATGATATATCATACATATTATATCGATAGTTGTGATGCTTTGTTCGCCTTGGTAATCACCAGACAAATATGCGCCAACATGGTGCATCTGTTAAATGCCTCGCAAAACAAGTTATGTTAATTTTAAAACCTTTAGTGATATGCGCACAATATTTTTTCAAAGTTTTATAGTAATCGAACGATTAGTATAGGAACGCATACGGGACAAACTAACAAATATGTCACAAACATTCATTGACGATTTGAGCGTAATTTTGTGCAAACTTCGTACCTTTTTTGTGCGATTTCAATTAGGTTCCTATATTTTTTTCCATATGGATACATTATTTTAAATCAATCCAAATTTATATGATCATGATAGTTGGTAGTAATTTTTATAAAAATATCTGTTATATCATAATCGACAATAGTTTCATCAAATAAAGTCATTAAAAAAAGGTGTCAGAAACAAGATAAAACTATAGCTCACCCATGTCAGACATCCATCAGCGCTGTCTTTTGGCTACCATGTCAGCCATTTAATTTTCAATGATTGAAACACAACAAAGACCATCCTATGTCCGTGGAGTATATTATTTTGATATTGGATTTGTTTTCATGAATGTTTCACTTAATCTAAGTGAATATAAGAACGATAAGCAGATGGAAATCCCCAGTCTCGCTAGGCAGATTAGCTTGGAGCGCCAGCCTCATGATTTCTGATGGGGCTATTAATTTTTTTTTGCGGCGACAGCGCCCCCATGGAGGCTGTATCGCATCTTTTATTCAGTTGGTGTTTATCAATCACATCCGGCAGGACATGTGTGCTCCCGCATCGTGCTACAAACAACCGGAGAGCGATACAAGCCTAGAACAAATGAGATGTTGGGATGACAAATTATGGCGATAACAAACTACGTCGTTAGCCTTCAAAGCTCACTGCGGCACAATAAAATCCACTGTCAACGACAAAACGTTTTCATCTAGCGAGATCTAAATGCTCAAAGAGAGATTTGTATGTCAGGAGACATGCTTGACAATAATGTATCATTTCGGCGTACTGAGCAGAATCCGAAATTGCTAAGTACGCCCCGTTCATTTCAAAGAGCCTTATCTATTTTTACTTGAAGGACAATTTCATGCTGACAGGCTTTGAAGAATAGTTTTGTGATGTTTTGATTATTTTTACAATAATAGCACATCAAGAATCGTCTTTGATGAGAGTAAATGTCTGACGATATCAAACCATCATATGTGATCTGAGTTGTATTTCTAATCGTGCATTAGGGCGTTACACATGAACGTTCGGATTTCGCAGTTAAGAACTAAAACATAATAAATTCAATCGAAATCTCCATTAGCTTCAAAAAAAATCTGGCGAATAAGGTGGATGTCATTCCCACACAATGACGCTGTTAATCTGTGCGAATTTAATTCGCCAAATTAACAGCGACATCTTCTGTCTTTCTTTAGACGTAAGGTGTAAATTTAACAGCAACATCTTCTGTGGCGCTGCGGATACTTTGCATCTGAAAAAACGACACGTATCACTTCTGTACAGGTGGTGACGCGCAGGAAGTGGGAGTCGAATTATCGAAAAGCCTTGATTGTGGGAAGATGTTCTTCCCACGGCTAGGTCTTTCTCTCTCGTCATCAATAAATAATTAGTTTACTACAAAAGTATTTCTATATCACATCCGTCCACATTCTTTCCTCCACTTGGATCCCATTACGTTCCAAAAGAAAAATGTACTTATAGCGTGGGCTATTTAATATCCCAATGCTATAGCCATCTCTCTTTAGGTGCAATATGCTATTTTACCAACGCCGTCTTCTGTGGCGCTGTTGGAATATTGCACCTGCAATTACTGACCGATCGGCCGTTGGCCTTGGCTGTGGGAGGACGTTCTTTCCGCAGCCAAATCCCTTTTTACATAGAGAAGAAAGTCTTTTCGTTTGACGCCCGTCCACCCCCAACCATCCGTTTGGCTCAAAAATGGGGAACGGCCCGGGGACTATCCTGAGAGTGTCCACGCTTCGCATTACACTGGTGTCAGAATCGGCAGATTGGTGAATATTTCGGAAATTCATCGATATTCACCCACTGCCCGGATATTTCCCGGACATTTAAAAATTGGATTTCATTATTACGAATTATCAGCGAAGAACACACTTTTGAATAGTTCAATTTCTTAAGCCTTTTCGAATTAAATTCCGAATCTTCATGTGTAACCATTTAATAAATAAAATGCATGCGCATATAATTTTTTTGCTTAGAGATTCGTCGAAAATCAATTAATATTTTTTAAATTAAAATTATTTTTTATTGCAAAAGTTATTAGATGATGAGCGCATGCGCAGAAATACGCCTTTTTCTACCATATTTGAACTGGTTTTAACCACAATTGAGAAAATAGTTCACCAGCGTAAAGTATAACAACTAAATTATATTAAAATATTAAAAATAAATATATCATAAGTTTATTCAACTGTCGTTATTGTTTATATTTCTGATCCTCGTCCACCTTGCGGCGCTTCTTTGCTAATTGCTTAGAACAAACTGCATGAGTCATATGAAAACTGAGAAATAACTGAAAGACAGAGATTTTATAAGAATAAATCTTATATTTTACATGTATAGAATCATTATTTGATTTTTTTCTCTTTTGAATACGAAGGGGATTCAAATATAATCCGGAATTTAGCTGTACAAATTTATTATTATTCTACATAATTTCATTCAGTAAAAAATGCTTCTTGATCCCGTCACTAAAAAAAGAATGCTAGACGTAGCATTCTCTGTTGCGCAACGCGTGATTATACATTTTCTACGTATAAAAAAAGACTAAACTTAATTCTAAACCAGATCGAAGATATTATTTGGATACAATCAATAAATGTTCCGAGTATTTCCACAGAAATATAAATGACAATGGACATAAAATATATTTATTTGTACCATATTAATAAAAATCAATGTGATATTATTAATTTAATAATATTTAGAATAATTTAGATGAACAACAGCGTTTGAAGGGTGTTTCAGGATTTAGCAGGTTTGTTGATATGATGTCAATTTCGCCTTACGATGGCAATTTCAGGTTGTTCTCACAAGACGATGCCTTCATAAAATTAAATGGCTGTCATATTAGTTTAAAACTTTAGACATGAAACGTACTTTGTTACGAAAGGATTTTGAAATTGTATTGATTCAATAAGGTATTCTATAGGAGAGAGAGAGATGTTACAACTATCAGCTTGTGGGAAGGACGTCTTCCCGTAACAAATGCTAACCGACGACTCTCACATCATGTGAGGACGAAAATGATTTACACACTTTATCTGCAGAAGAGAAAGAAATGACCAGCGACTTATGCCCGAATGCCAATCAATCTCATTAATAAAATACTATTTAATTGTATTTATTTGTGATATATACGTTGAAAATGTTAGGCTAATATCTAGATCTTTTTTCAATTGATATGTGAACATTGGCGTAAATTTTATCAAATAAATCAATCCCGTTTGAAATAGTCAACTATGCAGGAAGACAGGTCACATTTTTTCATCCGGAATGACAGATGGGGTCCGGCCACCGAAGAACGTAAAAGGGATTCAAAAACTTTAATCAATCTACATTGATAGGTCCAGTTTACCTGGCTTGGCCTCATTTTCATTCTGAAACTTAGACTTTTCCGGCCCGGGGTTGAACTTATTTCGACTTTTTTCGGCTGCCTTTCAGAAGGCAAGCCAAAACTTCCCCCCGAAGAGGTAGGGCGCCATAATTAAATTGTCGCATAAAAATAAATTAAGTTTGATAAGGAACCCTGATTAAGATATTTTATTCGTTCTTAAATTGCGGCCTGGCCGAAAGTTTCGCTCTTAGGATCATGAGCGGTCACTTTCCGGCTCAATAGCCAGGCCTTGACCTTTCCGTCCGCGGCTTAATCGATTTCACCGGGAAAATTTGCTCCTGTGAATTTTCCAGACATGTGGGAATATTTAAAAAATAGATAGCACAGCAGCGAAAGATGGAATTGTTCATGTCAAATCTCTCTAATAAATGGAGCGAACATTTTCTCTCGTTGTTTGTTGTAGAATCAGTAATTGAAGCTTGCTATGCAGCTCGAATTAATGCTATTCAAACAAATAGACTGGGGTTGTATATCTGCATTCAAACGTATCGATTATTCAGTTTCTTGTTTATTTATAGAACGTAATGGCATTTCTCTACAAACCACAATATAATTAGATATTTGTTATTAAAATTGATAAACTACTTTGGGCTGTTTTTCATTTTATGTCAATTAATTCTCAAATATTTTTATTGCCAGATCAATGGACGATCGTAAAGTGAAAGAAAATCAGGTTAAATGGCAATAAGATGATAATTTCTATTTGCAAGACGTTTATTTCAATTTTCTCAAACACAGAATGCTCCCAATTGCGAGACTCCGATGACGAACCACTTTTTCGTTTAATATGTCCAATACCTTATCTTAATTAAAGCACATTTGGATATTTAACTACTATCCGATAAGCAGTTCCCCAACGAGATATTTTAACACCATGCATATCGGCTAATACAGTTTTAGTTGATGTTACCTCAAGAGCGATCGACTTTATTCGGGCTCAATTAATTGTGTGTTGAAATAGTGTATGTTCCATTTAAATATCATATCAGATAAAAAGCAGCATACGTTGAAATAAAATGGATACAGAAGAAAGACATATCCAACTGCGAGACTTCAATGACGAACCATTTCCTCAATTATCATTAAAGATAGAAATGAGACAAACTGTAATTTTCAAAAGCATTAGTTTCAAAATCCTCCCCTTTGCGTGCAGGACATTTATATCTGTCAGCAAAAAGGGTCGACAATTTTGACCCTTTTATTTTTCACATTTCGTTTAGGGAATCGCCGTCATCTCACTATCAGATAGCAGCTAAATTGTGGCTTGGAGTGGGATCATTTTCACCCTACGTTATAAGAGCCTTCGTTAAATCCTCTCAATGATAAAATTCACCATATTACTTATATGAAACTTTTTACTTGAAACATATTTAAAAATATTATGATTTTTGCTGTTTTTTTTATATACATTTATATTAAACTTTGTGTTTTATAACAAGGTAACCCATCAAATATAAAAAAATGTTGATAACCACGCCATATTTTATATTGGGTACCAACTATGATCGATTGAAATCGAATATAGCGCAGTCTACAGACAATGGTCCCAACCAACGAGTCGGTTACGATGAACGATGGAATACGTTTAAGGCAGCATTTTTTTGACAATTTTGGTCGAAATGAGGTAGGTATCAAAGGGAATCGCACTCAACATGTGCAAGCATACTCTATTTGGATCAATTGAGTACGCACGCAACATGTGTGCATATTTTTAACAAAAGGTTAATATTAAATTAGCCAATGGTGAGCTTTACATATGCGATGTGTTTTAGTAAAACATCTTATCTACAATATGACAAAGGATAACAATATCAATATTAATTGAGCTCTAAAGCAATACTAATCTATACGTAAGCTAGCTATGTTTCATTCCGAGGGGGAGAATTCGGTACAGTCGTATTTTGCAATCATAAATAGGATCATAAATCATTTCTTTCGCATAATAAGAACAATTCGCAATAAGACCACCGAAGCTTGATTCAAAAATTATTTTATATTCCCACGATCGTGATAAAAATTCAGCCGCATTGAATAATATATTCAAATTAAGAACACAAAAAATCCCATTGTTGAAATTTTCATCTGATCACTCCAAGTATTTATCTCGTGTACCGGAATGAGATACGTCCCATTTTCTCGGAACATCTCCCGTTTGGTTTCGTGGGTTTTCCGACGATTTCTGGAGATAAGCAAAAGCACGCGACTGCTAAATATGTATATGTAGATATGCAAATAATGACCCACATATGTTTGGGTTGTATTCGTTCTGTAAGATTTTATTTTTTCAAGCCTCCAGGATTTTTGCAAATGTTTGGATTTGTGCCGTTTCGACAAAACGTACACGCTAACAAGTACAAGCTACAAATGTGAATAATTATGTTCATATGTTCATTGTTTAGTCAAGGGCAGGGCTAGCTGTTATGCCAAAAAAATATTCAAACGACGATCTTTGCACATTAATACATTTATTCGACCAACTATCAATTAATACAGAACTAGAAGAACACTTTTTTTTGTATGCTTAAATTCGTATGTCAGAGTATTTTAACACTTTGATGTTGTGTAGATTCTTTTTTTCAAAATTATAGAAAAATACCTAAATTTTTAATTCTGTAGTTGTAATAACACGAAATAACTGTTTTTGTATTTTGTAATATATTTTTGATCTAAATAGATCATTACTTTATGCAATTTATTTAAAGAAAACTACTTCTGAGCATCTAAAATCAAATAAAATATGCAAACGAATAAGAGACATCAACTTCTAAATTCGTTAAACGAAAATCTAACAACTACTTTGAACTTAGTGTTATTATAAAAAGTTCTATAAATTATACTCATTTCAACGATATGCCACACGTCATATAAATAATTCAATAAGTCATTAGTCTCCAGATCTGACACCACTGGATTTCTTTGCCTGGGAACGTGCCCCATTCTGTGGCTCGCAAGGTCTCCAGATCTGACACCACTAGTTTTCCTTGTCTAGGGACGTGCCATAATCCATAGTTCACACGATCTCCACACCTGATACCACTGGATTTCATCTAGGGATGTGCAATAAGCGAGATTAATATCGAGCTCTTTCTGTTTTCCAGCAAGTCCATAAAGTTAGAATGGAAACGTGTCAAAAAAATAGAAAATTGACTCATAGCCTTGGTTACGGGAAGATGTGTTCTTCCCACCGGTATCATCTGTAGTTTCGCAACTATAATCTCTCTGAGATGATAAAAATGTTAACTAATACGACCAACATTAATTTACAACTGTTGCGTGCGTGGCCCGACTGACGTTCGGGGTGGAGCAGCCTTAGCCGTTGAGACCTTATAACATATATTCTTGGATTATTATAATATCGTCACGGTTTTACGTTTCTGCGGACTTACTCGTATGTATTATCCAAAAGGCATATATAGATCGATTGTCGTCGTTATACGGAATCGAATGACATAGAAATTAAGTTATGACCGATTTCAGTTGCTTTTACAAGGACAATCCGAGCTCGCTACAGTTTCCCGACGCTGTTTCTCTGCAACCCGAACTATCAACCCCATATAACTTTCCTAAATAATTGCGGACGTAAAGTGTCTTCAATTTTGCGTTACAATTTTGAACATCGCCCGTGAATTGATCCAGATATTGCTGTTTAAGTTCCCCGGAGTAAGTACAAATTTATGCGTGGCCGAACCGCAGCAGCGTTCGCCGTTGTCGTCGTACGGAGCGTTCGCTCGGCGAGCTCCGTTCGCTTTCATATCCCCGTGCATCTAAAGATTTTTACACCGAACCAACGGATCTGACCAATTCTCAATGCACGAGGATGCATGAAACTTGATGAACCGATGCGAATACATCGCAATTTCTGTAACTATTTTAAATTTGATCATAATAAATAAATAAATCAGTAATGCTGCCGCGTCTATGCCATACCACCTTCTTCTTTTTGCTCAGACTTCTGCGACTCGATAATGTAAGGTCATCTACATTGAAGCACACAATGCAGGGTGGGAAGCAGCTCGAAAGGTCTGCTCAGACGAGGACACAATACATATTTTTTAAAAAAGGTTTTTGGTAAAAGTGAACATTTTCCATTTGTTAAAATCCCCCAGCCGCAGACGATCATTGATCTCCAGGCCCCATTGACCGAGTCCATTAAAATTTGTCAACAGCCAAAGCGACGCCACCTCCAGGTCGCAGTCGACGGTGTCAAGTGCGCTATTGATGGATGATTCTGGCCCGCCGTCTGTCACTCATAAAATAAGCGCCCGGGATTATTATGTGATTAGTCCCAGAAAAAACGTACGTTTCCGTTTCCGGTCATGGCTGACGCGAGTTCCGAATGAAAATTTCAGCATAATCCTGCGAGCAAACTGTATCGCATAAATTTGATTAATTAATCCGCACGGACGAATCCCGGAAGGGATACGATTACCCGAAATAAAAAAGTGCTCGCAAAATAATAATAAAAAACCTCCGAACGTATGTGGAAAACGTATTAATCCAACGGCCCAAAACCAACGGATACCTAAATATTCTTTAATGTCTCGACTTACTGACTCGGAAAGACTCGCTGCATAAAAAGCATCCAATTCATAAAGTCACATATTATCTCCATTATTTTTATGAACTTGACTTGTTGCGTATAATTCATGATCATCATCCTATTCCCATGCCAGATCTTTGAATATAAATTTAATATAATTAAGATTGTACATAATTATTTTGTCAACAGACCAATGGTACACGAGACCCGCTATGACGGCCCGCAATACGTCTATAATACAGGCTTTAAATACATAATAAATAATCTGGAACAATTTCGACAAGTTGTTGAGTTGGATCTATAGTAAATCTTATAATACGTTCCTTCTTCCTTGAAGAATATTCTTTTTAACTTATAATTATTAAGCAAAATTATCAAAAACAAGCAATTAGGGTAAAATCCAACTTTTAGAGGTATAAGATGATATATGATGTTCTGAAACGATAAGAATCTGATTCAGGATCCTTTTAAAAATATCAAATAAGAAAGATGAATGCTTCAAAGAGAGATCCTTCCTGAAAATTCACAAGAGCATGAACGAGATATAATATTACATTTTAAGATGCACTTCTTAAGTGTCAAGTTTTTATCCTAGTCTTTGCAAGTAAATGAGGAACTGAATTCCATGTACCATAGAAAACCTTTTCTCATAAATGGGGGGTGAGACGGGAGATTAGACGTGGGTGACACACTCCCACATTTCATCCCCCATCACGAGAGAGTCTAGAAAATCTTCATCTTTTTGTGCAAAACGATCCAAAATGCAAGCGCGGCGGTCACACTATTTTAACGGTGTTCCAGTGTGAGCATTCTGGACAAGAATTTCGCACACAACTTCATGTAAACAAGTTTTTACGATGCAATATCATAAAGGAGATTTCGATAAATGCCAGGAATTTTATCGTGAAGGCCGTCAAGAATCACACGGTGATCATCTCGCACTTTTTATCTAATTACGTCACTGCGGGAGCGCGCGACGACCTCTCCATCGGAATAATTTACTATGAATGAACAAAATGGCCGACAAACACGCGGGTAACCCCTCTAAACGTCTTGTGACCTTATTTTCTAGATGAATCTCATATTTGTGGATGTATACGTTGTGTTTATTAGTGTGCATAAAAGGAGGTCGCATAACAATTCAACGCCTGTATGGTAGGACGAAAGCAACACACGCGCCATTGCCCTAAACTAACAACGGGCCATTTTTCGCCTACATAATCAGACATAATTATGATTAATGAAAATTATTTATGGTCCATCCAGTACAGAAGGCACGCAGCATACGAAGTCGTAATTTTTCACGGCGAGCGAAAATTTAATACTAGACATGAAAAATTCATAAATCAAACGAATTTCAAATAAAAGTGACAACTTTCTGCCTATTTGAAATCTTTATTGAATATATAAGCGCACACGCGCCTATGCCGAATTCGCATACTTACAATATATAAAGTACACATTTTTCCCGATGAAATTCAAATATACGTTTCTGGGAATTCCAATTCGGATTCCTAAATGAGATATTTAAAAAAATGCCCGTCTCGCAAACATAAAAGATGCTAAATCTATTGACAGAAAGTCGATGGCATTGAGGACCTTATCTCCAATAACAAGCTCTTAAATAAATTATTTGTGTATTTATAAAATATAATTTTATCTTGTTGCCAGCCTTATTTTCGGAATTAAGGGTCTATTTGATAGAAAATGTTATTTATATTTGATATTATTTGATTTACAATAAGGGGTAAAATGTCTAGGCTTGAATCTGAGTGAGCCCATATTCTTTTGGTCTAGGAAAGAAAGGGACCATAGCACTCAAAAAGATTAATGATCTTCACAAAAAACGTTTTTAATAGCATCTTACATTTGGTCTGAAACATTAAATGGAAAAATGATCCAAAATGATGAATCCAATTAAAAAAAAAAATTAGATTCCCCAAATTAACAGCGACATCTTCCGTCTCTCTTTGAACGCAATGTGTTAATTTAACAGAGACATCGTTGTCGACCCGATGGTGATGCACAGGAGGTATGAGTCGCAGTCGTCGTATCGCTTTGGTTTTTTTTCTTTTCTGCGGAGGGAGGAAATCTTCAAAAGACAACACCATTTTGGTGATAATGTGGGATTTTAACCCAATAAAAAATACCCTAGTCTTCAGCTGCTGCTACATTGATTGCTTCCCAATAACAGTATTTCAGACTTCTCTTCTTGGTTATTTTGTGATTAGATGTTCTCCAAAACAGCCATGCCCAGTATGAACCTGGACCATGTGATAACATAGCTGACCATACATTTTTCTGTTCTACTCTTCTTCAGGTGGGTTTTGGACTCCACGATTCCCACCTATAAAACACCAGGGGGAAGCCAATCCTATGCCCATGGGCAACGATTGAACCCCTGGGATAATGATGTGGAGTAGAGGTGTGCGAAAGTAGCCTCGTCGGTTTACTCATTAAACGCTGCAGGGCTAGCCTGCTAACACGAATTGGGTGCGCAGGTCACCCTGTGCTGTGTACCCATAAAGGGTTGTGTGGAATAGTCGATTACTGTGTCAAAGACTCACCACTATCCTCAAAAGCCTAGGCAAATGGGAGAGAACGGTTTTAGGCTGTTCGAACGACGACTCGTCGGTATGTCCACCGACCTTTTGTGAAGAAATTTTATCAGAACTGTCACACCGGCATGGTGCTTTTTTTAGAAACTTTATTTGTTGTTCCTTTGTGAACAGCCTATCTCTTTTGAGCGTGCAGGTCAATTGGCGGTATGGCAGTCAGTATCACAATTCTGACACTGTTTTTACACTACGCATTACCTAAACCTTTTGGGTTAATGGTACATCGACACATACTGGGGCACCGTATAACAACCTGGTTGATCGTCAGTCATGTGGTAACGAGTTTCCTGCTTCTTGCAAAAAAAGTAACTTCTTTTAGCTCTTCTGATTGTATATTTGCAGTTTTTACGCAGTGTTTCTGGAGATTTGGCGGTAAAGATGCAGGAAAACATTCTTCCTGCGGCCAAATGTTTATATCTCATCATCAATAAATATATTAGCTATGACGAGACTATTTTTATTCGACATTTGTCAATTTCCGTCCTAACAAATGGCTCCATTGTGGTCGGAAAGAAGAACGGACCCACGTGCGAGGTGCGGCTCGGGGAACTTTACCCCGAGAGTGCCCCTACTTACGTTACATTGGTGTCAGAAGTGGGATGCAACGTAATTGCGTGCAGATGAAATTTCATCCACACTACAAATACTTTAATTAATTTAATGAGTCATATGACGGACGAACATGCAACCAACATTTCTAAGAGCGAATTTATCTTAGACATTTATTTTATATAAAAACAAGTCAGTGTAACGTTGAAGCGTAACTCTCTTCTCTAAATAACTATTTATTCCACACGAGAGAGAGAGAGATCTGGCTGCAAGAGGGACGACCTCCCGCAGCCAATGCTAACCGACGATTCTCCTGACTCTCGCCTCCTGCGCGTCACTCCCCAACCGGCAACGGTGCACGCGCAAGAAGCGATCGGTCGGTATGCAGGTGCAATGTCTCCGCAGGAGCCACAAGAGATGGCGCTGTTAAAATAAAACATTGCACCTGAAGAGAGATAGAAGATATCGCTTTTAATAGCGCTACTAAGTAGGGATGGTAAATCGCCCACGCTACATCAGCATAGTAACTTAATTTAATATTAAAAATTATTTAATAATAAATTTTAACATTGAGGTTATAAATTCATAGGATTTTGAGATAATCTAAAACAATATGGATAGAAATTTTAAATGCTATCACGTATAACGAATTTCCAGGAATTCCTCCATCCCATTAAGTTACAATTCAATAATTCCGAAAGGTGGAGGCTCTCGAAAACTTTTCAGCGAGCTCAGGCTGAGCCTATGTTTCGAAAGTTGCCGGGATTCCTCATTTTTCCGCAATCGCTCCCGGAAGCTCCCAATGGACCACAAAAAATGAAATATTTTTAGATACATCCGGATCCGTTCGAGCCGCCGCGGCTGGCTGGCGGCGGAACATTTCAGGTTTTCATTTCCTGAAAATGCACATGTATCAGAATTTGTTTCGGGCCCTGAATTACACAGAACGGGAGGATATCTCGTGACACAGGGATTTTTGAACAAGACCATATAAAATTTACATAAAACACCGCGCTACTCTTCCGAGCTTTCGTGCGGTAAGCGAAATTGAAAAATCGAGAAACTAGAGTTACCGGAAAATGCAGAGATAGTGCCAACGACTGAATGGAGTCGATGTCACAAACGGGCCTCATTTTTCATCATTTGGAAGGCAGAAAAACACACCATGCGAAATACGAAAAAATCTGTAAATATGAAAGAGGAAAGATTCGCTATGAGATATTGGATACATATAACCCGTTTAAAAATATTTTTTAATTAATAAACAAATAAGCAAATTGACATTTTAACAAGAGTGCAAATGACGTGCAAATGACGTGTTGTACGATAGTGGTACACACACCACAACATGACCATAACTGCATTAATTGATATTTAATATATTCAAATAATAAATACAGTTGTAACAGGAAATATTTTGAAATCGCTGAACGCAATATAAGCGAGAAATAACGAGTTGGTACAGGCGACGGCATATGTTAGACATTAAACTGCTTAGTAAGTACGTCATAAAATAAATACGTAATCAAAATATTGGTCTTGCATTTAGGTTCGGATACTCCGACGTTCAGATATTTGATACAAAATCGAAGCAAATATTCACAATATTTTATTCAAGCACAGATCGACCCACATGTCTTTTGATATCATTTGCAGCTGTATCAGTTGTCAATTGATGGCATATTAATTTTCCTACAATATGAAAAACATGTTATTTTTATATCAATTCTGTTAAACTTGTCAATAGCAAGGGATGGATTTGAAAAAAGAAATTCCCCGAAATTATTCTGGAAATGTATAAAACATCTCCTTTTCAATTCCATACATGTGTCTATAAATAAAAATATAGTCCTCTTTACATTCATGTGCTTCGATGGATTTTCATAATATTATTGAAGTCATTTCAGTATTATTTTAAGATTCGATTGGTCCGTAAAAACGGATACATTTGAAATGTTTTAGACTGTTCTTTTTTATATATAAATCGATGCAAAATATTGGCGTTATTGGCTTGGCTTGGCGCTATTTTTGTTTCATTGTGAGTAAACGCGGTGCCCGTCTTACGCACAGCTTTATCATGTACAACTTTTCAGTCAATATGCAATATACAGCACTTTTTAATGCCTATCATATCTGTCACCTCAAGCATTTTAAGTCGAAGCTCATTCAAAACCATTTTTTACTATTTCTGTCGTGGTCACCTCATTTGCTCAGCCGTTGCGATGTTCATCTTGGCAAATCGTACGGCCTCGTGCCACCTAATATTTTACTATTATAAATGATGGAGCAGATTCCCCCAGAAGTGAATATAGTTCTACTTTGATCATCAAATAATAGTATCGTATCACATAACATTGACCATTTTTTTCAGTCAGGTTGTATACTTTTAGAACTACCCTCGCGTATGTATTAATTTGATCGAATAGAAATGACACAGGGATTAACATCACATAAATGGCTTCCTAAATGCCATGAGCTTTCATAACTTATTCAAATCCGCCATATCCGTAGATAAATTTTCGCTCAAAGCAAGCAATCCAACATAAGTTGATTAAACAATATCCATACGACACAAAACTAATTCATTCGTCCAGAACGATTATTATGTACATAAACGACGGCATCTGAGCAACTAGAGGAATGATTAAGCGCTCCGACGTTCCCGGCCTCACCATGGGATTCTGTATTCGAAATTGTGCTAAACGCTTTAGCGACAGGGTTTGTCTTCGAAATCACTTAGCCGTTAATTCCCCCGGGGGTGGCTGCCACCTACTAATTGAGCAGAAGCCCGTGGCTTACAAAATCTACTTGCACGTGTATACACACGTGGTCTACTCTTTATCGGTAGCAGCTTTTGTGCTCGATCAACACACCTATAGACGAAAGCTCCTCGCTATGTTTCTTGGACTTAAGAAACCGATTACGTCGTCTAACGTATCTTGATTCTAGGATTTCCAATCTGTGAACGACGAAGAATGAGAATCCTTAGCAAACGATTCGACGTGCTAAAATGACCTAAAAACGTTAATTGTACTATAACGCAAAAACGCGGGTACGGATCGTTGTGTGTTAACATATGTATAATCGCAAAAAATAGTCGTTTATACATCTGTAGGAACGCTCAAACGGTCTTAATATGCATTTTTTTTTAAATATGTTTGGATATCATTTTGCTAAAAAAAAAGCATTTAATGCTTTTAATATTGAGCGTATGATGAGGCGAACACTCGTATGAGACGGCATGATAGTAATCTTTATGTTTATTAAAATGTGTGCATTTTCTTTTGTATATTAGTTGAGTGTTCGTCTTTAAAGTCTCGCAATTTGGATCGTCTCAGCTTTTCTACTCATCATCCATCTCTTCATAGATCTGATAGTAAACGAAACATATGGGCTATCTCCATTTTTTTATTTGTTTCAAAGCTAATGCAACTGGCGTGTAGGGGAGATCTTAAAGGACAGTTTGTTTGGGCCCGCGTGATTGTCGGCCATTTTGTTCAGTCACAGTAAATTCTTCCGATGCGCCTCCGTCACCTCGCAGCCATGAAACATCCACGTTCGTCTGTTTTTTGACTTTGCAGATAAATACCACAATGAATATCAATCATAAGCTCGTGGAAGTTTAGGGTAGTGATGTGATAAGTCGACAACATGTCACAAAATATGTTAGGTTATGCATAGAAGTACTGATACTCTAGTGATCCAGAACATTAGTGTTTTTTAACGAATTTGTACGAAAAAAATAAGAACAAGTGCAAAATTACCACCTTGTAATGCTTGATGTACGTAACAAAGAATTTCCTGATATCTCAAAATCTTCTTGGTGATATTGTGTCAAAAAAACTTGGTTGTGTAGTGTGAGCAATTTACCATCTTCACGTAGTAGCGCTGTTAACAG
The DNA here is from genome assembly GCA_008973525.1 of Stenopsyche tienmushanensis. Classification (NCBI taxonomy): domain Eukaryota; kingdom Metazoa; phylum Arthropoda; class Insecta; order Trichoptera; family Stenopsychidae; genus Stenopsyche; species Stenopsyche tienmushanensis. The sequence goes on from WACJ01000519.1 coordinate 1,180,991, forward strand.
CGACATCTTCCATCTCTCTTCAGGTGCAATGTGTTATTTTAACAGCGCCATCTCTTGTGGCCCTGTAGCGTTGCCGGTTGGGTAGTGACGCGCAGGAAGTGAGAGTCGTCGGTTAACCTTAGTTGTGGGAGGTCGTCCTTCCTGCAGCCAGATCCCACTTTCTATCTCATGATGAATAAATAGTTATTTAGAGAAGAGAGTTACGCTTCAACGTTACACTGACTTGTTTTTATATAAAATAAATGCCTAAGATAAATTCGCTCTTAGAAATGTGTGAGTCTTTATATTCCATGCCCGTAAATTCCCATATATTCGTCCAGCAACATCACAGCCCAATAGAAGAACGGACCCGTGCGCTAACGCGGCCGTCCCGACGTGCACTTGGGGGCGAGGAGCCGCCTGGGGACTCTTCCCCCAAGAATGCCCTCACCTCAACGTTATATTTGCAAGAAATTGTGAGCGAAATAGGTGCCCAGAATGCAAATGCTGCACAGGAGGGAGAAGTTAAGACCGGACAGACAGCGACATAGTCGTTTATTTGTACTCTTTGAGTCCATTCCTACTATACCCCACTCATTTGTATCTTGGGACCGTAAGGAGTCCTTTTGGTGGATTTTGTGCCTAAAGAGACTAACATTAGTGCAGAGGCTTACTGCATTACCTTAATAAAACTCAGACGAGCAATTCAGAGCCGTAGAAGAGGAAGGGGCATCTGGGGAGTCAATCCCTTGTATGACAATGCCAGGGCCTACACCTCGCGAGTTGCACAGAAGCTGCTGATGTCGTTTGAATGGAATATTGTAACCCCCCCCCCCCCTTTCACCCGACTTAGCGCTTAGGACTATCACCTTTTCACTAAACTAAGAGTTTTTGAGTGGGAAACGTTTTTCAAATAATCAGAAGGTCGAGAAAGGTTAGTGTCGAAGGTCTATGACACCAGCATGCAAAAGCTGGTGACCCAGCTACAGAAATTTGTGAAGTATCCTGTGAATTTCAATTAAATACATCATTTTTGGATCCTACATAATTTTTTAGACTTTCTAATAATAGCGTAAGATAAAAAGTAGGAGTTTTTAAAAAAATCTTAAGGAAATATTTTGTTGCTAGCAAATATCTTTGTCCAGTTTCGACAACTTTTTAGCGTTCAACGTCTTTGTGAGGGGGAAAAAAACGAAAAAAAAGTCCATTTGGCTTTATTGCCTTTCTCCAATTTTGCTAGCTCAAAGCGCAGTCATTTAGCGCAAAACGTGAATTTCGTTTTCAATGGTCGTAGATTTAAAGTGGTTTTACAAAGGCATAAATATTAATTACCGAACTATCCGAAAGCTATAAAATTTTAATACGCTCAAGTAGGATTATAACTCACTGAAATACACCCTCTTATGATAAGATGTCCTGTAGTCTTAAGTATTTTAGCTAAGACGATATTAAATTATTTCGGGAAAATCTTGTCTTCCTGCAGGAGGACTCGTCTGATCCTGTGAGTGTACGAAATTTTAATATGTATTACGCGTACTTAGGGAGACATGAAATTTTCATAAGGTACATCTTTAACATGCGAAATTCCTACCTGCGCATTTTGGTAATGCGATATTGTCGAAAAAACACGTCATCTTCACGACCAAGACGTGAGCTATTATACATTTCGAATTTCTTATCTGATTTAAGCCTCGTGTATGATATCAAAAGTATCATATGTAGCATGGGTTTGACTCAAACCCCCGAATAGAGAGTCATTAAGGGGGTATTTTAAATCTAAAATTTTGAAAAATTCGATTTTGTTTTTTGCATTTTTTGCAATGTTAGACTATTAAAAATATATCTTTAAAATAAATTTCCAAAAATTCAATTATTTACGAAGTTATAGCTTTTTTCGTGGCGTGGCAACTAAGCCGGTCCTACCAAAATGAAATTTGTAAACGCGTTTTTCTCGAACCTACTTTTTTCAACACGGTTGACATGATATCTCAAGTTTTAATTAAATGATTCACTTCAAATTTAGTGTAAAACATTTTTTATATAGTTTTCTATTGTTTTTACCAGATTTTTGTCTAAATTGTATTTTTAAATATTTAAAAAAAAATAAAACTCAATAAATAAAATTATTATTTTTATTTGTAGTAGGGACTATAACCTATATATTTACTCATCAAGAACCATTTTTATTTATTTACATATGATATTTTTTGTTTATTTTTTTCGAACTGAAAAAAAACCATATTTTGTACCTTTCGACTAAAATACTTTGCTTAGTGTTCATGGTGTGATGTTCATAAATGTTCATGGATAGCACATCAGCATAAATGCAACAAGTATTGCTATAGTGGATTAGGCCCAATTAAATTTGCTGATTAAATTTTGTTCATATCAACAAGTTTAGATGTTTGGATGAAGTTGGGCAGGACCATCTAATTGGGACACATTACCTTGAAAAAATTTCGCTTACCAAGAAAAATCCCAGTCATAAATGACTCAATTTGAACATATTACTCAATAAATTTGTAGGATTTTTAAAATTAAATTGCCAAGATTCGGGTTCAAGAAGAAAAAGTTTAAAAATAACTTAAATATCTAAATAAAACGCTTAGATGTTAGGACTACATAAAATTTATATACAATGTTTTTTTTTTAAAATATAAGCCATTTTGTTTTAGTAAAAGGTTGAACAATTTTAACTATGAACAAATATATATGGCAAAAATGCATTTATATTAATATTGATCGAACGAAAAATCCATTGTTTCCAAACACAATTTTGTTTAGCGATGAAGCTCATTTCATCATAGTTTTTTTTTTTGAGGTAGCTTTTAGCAATTCCTTTTATAGGACTATTACCAACTATTTTGACATGATTTTTTATGGCATATATATGTTTTTAAAAATGTGGTTGCCAGCCATATCTCCTGTGGTATTCGAACCCAAGATGATTGAATTACGAGTCCAACCGCCTAACGCGGGACTACCTACAGGTACGGATAATAATAGTTAATAATAGATGGATTCATCATTAAACAAAATTGTCGTATCTGAAATGCTTTTTGATTTTTTCTGATTTCTGATTTTTTTGTGTAATTCAAGAAAGAGGTTCCAAAAAAATATTATTTTAAAAAATACTGTAATAAACCTCTGATCTTCCATCAATGGAGATTCTGCTGAAAAATTTAAGAATATACCTTTGTAGCGTAGGCAATTTACCATCCCTATGTAGTAGTGCTGTTAGCAGCGACATCTTCCATCTCTCTTCGGGTGCAATGTGCTTTTTTAACAGCGCCATCTCTTGTGGCCCTCCGGAGACATTGCACCTGCATTCTGACCGATCGCTTCTTGCGCGAGCACCTTTGCCGGTTGGATAGTGACGCGCAAGAGGCGGGACTCGTCGGTTAGCCTTGGCTGCGAGAGGTCGTCCTTCCTGCAGCCAGATCTTTCTCTCGTGGAATAAATCGTTATTTAGAGAAAAGAGTCGTTCTATTCGACGCCCGTCTATTCCCATCCATTCGTTCAGCAACATCACGGCCCGATAGAAGACCCATGCGCTAGCGCGACCTGACTCCAATGGAAAATCATACAGAAAAAAATACGGATGTGCTATCTTCACCGTATCTGGACACAAATTGAGCTCAAACAGACGTCTTTCAAAATCGGCAAGGATTTAAAAATAAAAGTAAAAAAGTAATTTAAATATGAAAGTATGTAAAATCCACCCAATTGTAAAAGATTGGTCATATCGATGTCATTCTTCTTAAACTTCTAATCAATGTATCATTGAAGTTAACACTTGAAGTTCACTGAATGACGCCTTATTCGATTACAAATAAACTAACATTATTTCAGCATGAAAGGGTTGCCTTTGTAGTTTTAGAAAAAGCCTCGTTGTAGTTTTTACACAATATCAATTTTAAAAAATGCCATAAATTTTATTTTATTCCAAATCAATGGTTCTAAAAAACGACTACAAAACCTCCTTGAAAATACAATAAATATAAAAGATTTATTGTGACATTTTTTGTATTAAAATGACTCATTTGTGGAGTCCTCTTCAGCGTTCGCATAGAAGCACAATGAGCGATGGAAACAATAGACAATGCATTTATAATTACAGTGATATGACTTGACATAATGTATTATTGTCGATCCTATTGTTTTGAATCCTGAATCCGAGTAATTGTGCATTTTTTGCATACATTCTATAGACTTATCGTAGGCTATTTATATAGAATAAAGGATATTATGTGATAGTTTCCACGTATGATATGATTATATACAATAATGAGAATGGGAAATATCGCGAAGAATATAGACTTTCAAGTATTGATTCATTATAACGCGTGGGATAATATTTTTATTAATTCTGAGATCTAAATTAGCAAAGAATAACCATTGAAAAAAGCGTGGCGTACGTACTGATCAGCCGTGAGTCATCATACGCGCCATGATACACATGTTGTGTCATCAGCCATTATAGTATTTAAGATTGGAAACATTGTGTTTTTGCATAATATTGTAAAATGAACTTCATTTATAGTCATAGCATCGATAAAATATAATTTATGCGAATAATTTGCCTAAATATTTGATACATTAATAGTATCTCCGTAACTGCATAGTCATGTCATTTTCATATGATCCATCTGAATGTTAATAAAAACAGCTTAAGTTGATATTCATAAATTTTCGCATGTTCCTTTGCGTCCTGCGCCTATAAATTCTACCGCACACGAATAATAAATTTCGATACATTAATGAGCACATGGAGTCATATTTATCCCAGGCGCGTTTTTAAAAATACACGTCAAAGATACACACATCCTGGCGCAAAAAATACGACAGGCTCATTTATAATTTAAAGGATCCGAGTCGGCGAAGTTTTGACATCCCAGGTAATTTATCCTAATGGGGCACCGTAAGTGCTTCCTTTTGTCGACTACACCTGAAGTAACAATTTTGTAGTTGAAGTGTAGTATGTTTGGTTGTTCCAGCCGCTTTATTGTTTGTTGCTCACCGCGCCACATTATCCCGCGTGATTTATGATCCCGGTTTACAAAATCCAAATCACCGCCCAGACAAAGTGTGCACGGTGATTACGGGACGCGTCTTTAGTGACGTATTAACTTCGAGGATTAAGTGATTGATTGATGTTTAATATAAGCCAAGGATTGCGAATGGATTGCGTCGTCGAATCGCGACGTTATTACGCGAGATGTTGTATGAAAATGTTCCGGGATATATTACAGGAAGTATTTTATTCGCGTAAACTAAGATTTCAAATATTATTACAAAAAGACATTTCTTAACTTCAACACTGAAATGGCCGATGACACAACATATGTGTCATGGTCCAAGCGACCGTTGCCATGCTTTTGTCCCTAAACATTTTTGAGCCATACACAGTCGAATTTTTCTGTTTTGAATAAAACCATACCACCATACCAACTTAAATTGCGCTATATGTACTTGGCAATAGCGTTGATTAACAGCGACATCTTCCATCTCTCTTTAGCTGCAATGTGCTATTTTAACAGCGCCATCTTCTGTAATGCTGCCGGAATACTGCACCTGCAATTACCAACCGATTGCTTCTTGCGCGTGCACCTTTGCTGGTTGGATGGCTACGCGCAGGAGGTAAGAGTTGGGAAGAGTTGGCGTTGGTTGAGGAAGGATGTCCTTCTCGCAGCCAGATCTCTCTATCTCTTGTGCTGAATAAAAAGCTACCTAGGGAAGACAGTCTTTTTGTTCAACGCCCGTTCATCCCCATTCATCCGTCCGGCTTCATATGATCCGAAAGAAGGACGTACCTGCACGTTATCACGGCCATCCCGACTAGCGCCTGGGAGCGGGGAATCGCACGGAGACTCTGTCCCGAGAGCACCCCCCTCTCCTAAGTAACAATCTTATTCGGTTTTCATTATTATTCATTTGGCTTAGTTTTTCAATTGAAGGTTGGTAGTTCAACCAGGATTACCACAAGCCGCCTAAAAGTAAATCCGTGTATTTCAAAGGATAACATACATTTTTTGAATCCTTTTAAGATTTTTGAGACAATTATAGATTATTCAATATTCACGAGAAGCAAAGACATGTGACCTGGATGTGCAAGTGTAAAAATAAAAGGGGTCGAGATTGTGGCTCTTTTTGAGAGACTAGCAGTAGGGAGCTCTTCTTATTTGAAGGTTTGTTGATGAACATTTTAGAAACACGGGAGACTGATGACAATAGTGGCTTATCAGTTTATCGGGCCCTTGGTGACAAGACCAATACCCCGCACCGCTATATGGTCTCACCCGGATACCCAAACAGAGTGTCTTTCGTCCAGTGCTTGAATCCTCGGGTGCACTAAGCGCGGTGTTTACAGAAACTTGCCTCTTTCATACCACACCCTCAAGAGTAGGCTTTTTTGTTTGCGAATGTAAGATTTTTACCTACTAAAACCTATATGGCAGAATAACAGCCATGTATATATCTGTAGAGCGTTCCATTCAGCATTCCACGCTAGACTGTACAAAATCGTGTATGCAGCATCCGGGCTATCCTTGACTATTTAGTGAAGATATTCTCCAAAGCAGCCGGGTCCAGTAAGCATCTGGGTTAGGTGGAAGCACAACTGGCCATGCTTTGTAAATCTCCATGGCCTCAGGTCTCTGAAAAATTGGTGTGTCAGCTGACCCTTTAAGGAGCTGTTCCATTTTAACTGCCACGCCATCAACATGTGGTTTTTTGACTCCAATTTAAAAGTAGGCTAGGCAATGCAAGGAAGACTGACTTCAGACGAACATGCAAATAAAGGTACTAGGAAATAAGATGGACCAGAGAGAAAATAGGGAAACCAGCGAGGTAAGCGCCACCACAAGTTCAACATCAGTTTAAAAGAGTCTGCAGCAAATAACACCTACAAATACTACTCCTGGGCATCAAAGACTATTGAAGATAGTGGTGTCGCCTTTTGCACCGATTCCTCCTTCTTCTGTAATCAACAGTCCCACACAGCACGGGACTACGAACATACGGGTATAAAAGACAGGTTAAGCCACGCACTGCAACTCATATTAGCTAGACACCCAGCAATGTTTGGTGATCAAACCATTGAGGTTACTGTCGTGTACCTCTACTCAGAGCATAGTAGCCATCCTCTGGGATTTTATTTTAAAAATGGGGTTCGAGGGGGGGGCATCCACACCCGAGCATGTACCCAAGGTTGAGTAAACGACCTTACGACAGCCCGCACATCTAACAGCACTGTAACTAAGAATTGATAGAGATGCCGTCATTTGATAGAGGTGTCCCACCTTGTCTACAACCCGCGGGTGGTTGCCTACATAGTCCATTTCTTCAGTTCGTCCTTGTAGTGTATTTCCGTCATTTCATCCGCGGTGAGCGATTGATCGCTCAACCATACCTCTTGTCCCTTTGTCCACCTGTAAGTAGCCGCGCTTACCTGAAGTTGTAGATCCATGGGTAGTACTCCAGCCAGCATGGGATTTTATAAGTGGGCACTAACAATATCTTGAGAATAACCTTAGCCCTTGTTCCAAGAACTCTCGTTCCGTTTAATAATGGAAATCGCTTGTAGATCGCTTCTGGTGAGGATTTTTTCAATTACCATTTTAAATCACGCCTCTGCCGAGCTCAATCAAAATATAGGGTCATTTGAAGCCATAAATACCGCCCGCACTTGAGGCTACGCCATAAAAAAATAGTCGTAGGAAGGGCGCAAGCTCGTCCGATAAGGGCATTAGCATAAAAATTTTATATCCACGCGCTATGCTTTTGTGCATTAAAAAGATAAAGTAGTGCCTCATAATAAATTCGGTTACCTGAAAACAGGGCCGGATCGGACGTATTTTTACAACTGCCATAAATAAGAAATTTTACACACAGGGCGAAATTTCGAGACGCTTCCGGTCCGAAATGAAAACTCCGGAAGTAATTGAACCGTTACAATCTGCGCAGCTGATGACTTTCTACATTTTATGGCGCAATGATAAAAATGTGATTACGGCCCATTCTCAGATTTATGTCATGTCGTTTTTTATCTCAGGAAATCATCTTTATTGTTATGAAAAAAATCGTATAAATCGCGCTGCGAACTTGAATTAAGCCTTTAAAGGCCTTTAATGGAGGGCATTAAATGTCCCGTTGTGGACAGCCCGTTTGTGCTCGGATAATTTATGCTTCTAAAAATTGCAATCATCGTTCCCAAATGCTGTTCATAATATCAAAAATAAGCAGGAGTTTATGCCGAAAGGTCTTGAACCCCTTAAAAGTTCGCCCATATTATATACATTAGAGATGTGGTCCAACTTTATGATAATATGAGCCATATTCATTAGGCAACTTCAAAACTTTAAGAGCCACAATCAAACTATAAGGGATCAAAGTACGTAATATGTAATAGGTGGAATATTCGATATTATGGCCTTTATGATAATAATAATTTATGACGCAGCATAAAAAGCGCTCTAACATCTGCCACCGTCCGCACCAACTAATTATTCAACGTGCGTATAATACGGATCAATGTGCTGAATCATACAGTTGATTCAAAAACATGCACTATAAATATTTTCAATCACGGACAAACACAGCGAAATTTTTTTTTTCGTATGTCTGTCTGTTCGCTATGCGATTCATTGTACAAATGAATTTTACCCGCTGAATTTATGTCGATCGAAATTGCGCATTTAAATTGCAGCCTGGCCTTAAAAGGTTTGCCCTTTACGGGCTCTTTTTTCGATATTCCGATCATGGCTTTAAAAATCTGGTCTCGGAAGCGGTTAATTAGGGTCATAAATTTCATAATGGAGTAAATTGCCTAAATGCCCATAGGTAATTGGAAAAACTACCACAATTATCCGTGATAAATTAGCTCTACGAATTTAGATGGACGTTGCTTATGCCGTCACGTCACAAATTGCCCTGCGGAAGTCACGGGATTGGGGCCTATAGGGCACAGGGGCGTTTTTCCCCTCCCACACTTCATTTATTAATCCCAAAATCGTGTGGACACGTAATTCTGCTCCAATTTGAGTATAATTCCTTTTTATTGGGGGGCTTTTTGCTGAGAAAGCTGCGAGCACGAATGCGTGATGTACGGCAAGGACATGTATGTTGGCTTTAAATGCAGCATATCGCGTTTGATACAAACAATAATATATAAAACATTTTTCATTGGCTATAAGTTCGTAACCACAGAGCTTTTCTTTTGGGATGTTCTTTCCCCGTACGGTAATTGTATGAGCGTATTTTTAGCGTAGTTTTTTATGACTTAATGCAAAGTTATGACTTTATTAGACTTAACACAGATGAATTGAAACTCCCGCTTCGGCTCACCCAGATGGTGTCAACGCCCACGTGCTCGAATCGGCCAATTCAAGATGATAACGATAATACAATATATTGTAACTTCTGTTTAAAAAGGTCTTTGTGGAATTAAAAATATGACCATTTACTAATCAAAAATATCCCTTGAGATGATAAGCGACTGGAGTCGCATGAACAAATTAACGTTCTCGGCCTCCAAGTCGCAAGGACTCATGCTCAGGGGTCGGCTTAAGCGATCCCCTCGGCCTCGAATGGGCGGTGACGTGGTCAAGTTTGTGAACTCGGCCCCCTATCTGGGCATCACTCTGGATGACTCCTGCGGTTTCGTGATTCACGCCCGCCGCGCGGTAGAAAAAGCGGCGAATGCCTTTGGTAGACTGTCGAGGATTGCGGCGAGCGATTGGGGCATCAGAGGCCGCCCCCTGTTGACTGCGTACAAGGGTATCTTCCTTAGTATTTCAGCGTACGCAGCGGGAGCATGGGCGCACAGGGTCGGCATCCAGCTGGTGAAGCAGATTCTGCTACGAGGCCAGAGGTCGGCTTTGATACTTATATCGAAGGCGTACCGTACGGCCTCGACCGACTGTCTGCCGGTGCTGGCGGGCGTCATGCCCCTGGATTTGGAAATCCAATGTCGAGCGGCGAGGTTCCTCGCAGAAAACGGTGAGACCCCGGAAATCGGCGGCAGGAGCATCCCGATCGACGCAGGTTCCTCTGACGCGCTCGGCGATCTTCGTCGACGCGCGAAAGAGGCTTCGTTAGTTATCTGGCAGGAGAGGTGGTCCGAGTCTACTTCCGGCCGCCACCTCTCAAAGTTCTTCCCCTCGGTTAGAAACCGCCTGCGTTGCCGCTGGGTCGTTCCAGATTTCTGGACGTCCCAGTTCCTCACAGGGCACGGGCGCTTTAGGGCTTCGTTGTATAGGTTCAAACTATCCCCGGTTTCGGAGTGTCCATGCGGCGATCCGGACATGGACGCAGACCACGTTCTGTGGACATGTCCGGGCATGGCGTCCGATCGCGAGGCGCTCTTTCGTAGTGTCAGCGGCCCGAAAGTCGGGCCGGTTGGGCACACAGACCTGGTGGCCACTCCCTCCTCGTTCAGGGCATTCAGGGTATTCTGTAGCATTTTTGGACAAAAATGCGTTCCTGGGGGCTACTATGATCCCATCGATCATGATAGCACCCCCAGTGGCTAGCTCAATCAGGTGGCTCGCGCCAAGAGCGTCGCGAGCGAGACTAGGCAACCCCCCCTCTCCCATAATGTATATATATATATCTATTATACTTCTTTCTTTTATTTATTTATTTATTTATTTTATTATTATTAGTTTATTTTATTATTTTTTTTTCTTTTTTAATATCTATGTATATATTTTAGTTAGGTCTAATTGATAAATTCAAGTACCTAGCTAGCTTCCCCCCGCGCTTAGAGCGTAAGTGGCCATCGGTGTTGAGAAAGAGTGGGTCCTCGCAGACAGTATAATTCCAGGTTTTGCACCTTGGGTGCACTTTTGTTGAGCGGGCTGGCATGGTCCCGAATAGCGGGACCAATAAACAGCTCGGGTAAGAGGTGGGTCACTGTCTAATCAAAAATATCACACATTGATACATATTAAAAAAAATAGCGAAATCGAAATTATGTTCAAATATCCAAATAATTGCACTTCAAAATATTTTATTAGATTGTGCAAAATAAAAATATGCAAATGCATTAATAAATGCAAAACTTTCTTGTTTAGGTTACTTTTTATTCAGCACAAGAGAGAGGAATCTGGCTGCGAAAAGGACATCCTCCCGCAGCCAAGGCCAACCGCCAACTCTTTCCGACTCCCGACACATGGCCTGCCCAGTTCATCGTACATGTCCATGACCTCCCAATTTGATCTCATGACTTAAACAGATTACTCTAAATTATCTCTAAACAATGATCCCATAATTGTTCTAATCCCACTTATAGAGCCCTCATTCGCGTATTTGCATATCAAGCGGTCATACTAATTGTTACATTTGCATTTAAATTTAGCTGCATATTGAATTTGTTCCAATATGCACAAACTATAAATTATTGAACGTCCCTCGTGCATCTTAATCTGACTGAAGCAATTGATTTTAACCAAATATATCTGAATATTTGTATAAACAACCATATCCATATATTATTTAGGGGCAGCCTGTTTGTGCTCGTATTGTGGGGAAAGAAATGGAGGTGCGGAGAGAAAAGCATCCCGATTGTGGCAAACAATGAGCAGGGTACTTGAAAATGACAAACAGGAGAGGTTTGAATTATCACGGCTCAGCAAACATTTTTCAGGTCAGTTTACTTTAGTGGCTTTATCTTAAAATTCCCAAAAAGGTTCGTCATGCCAGGACCACCTTTGAAGCTGCTTTTTCAGCACAGGTTCATGGTCGCGAGTTGGGGGCAGTTGAATGTAAAAAAAAATCCCCGGGAATCTAACGTACTGCTCATTAATTTTGATATGCTCTCAGGCTGTTGCTGAATAATATGTAAATAAAATGGCAATTTTACTAACATAATATACATTTTTTTGCATTAAAACATATGAACGATGAACAGATTATGATAAATTGTATAATTAAAAAAATATATGTAGGGTGCGACAGGGAAACTACCTTATTTAAAAATATATTAACATAAACAGTATAGGAAACATCGTTGTAATTATTTTATTCGCGTAACAAAGAAATATTTAAAGACAATCTACTGAATGATCGTTATTAAAACTACATGATAAAAACATTAGATTCTACTTTTTCAAATGAGTGTCATTTTATTATTTTCAAAATAATTGTCGCTTTAGAACGAGCTTTTTAAATAAGGAAGTTTCCCTGTCGCACCTTGTATTAAACCAAACAATATCGCTATGAATTAAAGAATTTGGATTGTAAAAGCTTGAATTTTCTAAAATATCATTATTCTTTAACAAGTCAACGTATAAAACCAAATTTGGAACATAATATTGTAATCAAAAATAAAATATGATTTGCGTTTGCGACTGAAGCGTGGGCGATTTACCATCGCCACGTAGTGGCGCTATTAACAGCTATATCTTCCATCTCTTTTCAGGTGCAATGTGTTATTTTGAGAGCGCCATCCCCTGTGGCCCTGTGGAGACATTGCGCCTGCATACTGATCGATCGCTTCTTGCGTGTGTACCGTTGTCGGTTGAGTCGTCGGTTAGCCTTGGCTGCGGGAGGTCGTCCTTCCTGCAGCCAGATCTCTCTCTCGTGGAATAAATAGTTATTTATAGAAAAGAGTTTTTCTATTTGATGCCGGTATGCCCCAAGAGCACCCCCGCCTCAATGTTACACGAATATAGACGGCCTTTGAAAACGGGCTCTCAGCTGCACATATAGACGCTATTAGCCGGTTAATAATATAATATTTAACTCATTGATAGCCGGATACTTTTTTATCATTGTTAGAATAGTAATGTTAGATTGCGTAGGCAAAATGTCATTCCCACGCAATGGCGCATGATCTGTTTTTTTTTAAACCCAATGTGTCAATTTAACAACAACATCTTCTGTGGCACTCTGGATAGAGTATTTCTATTCAGCATCTGATCTTTTCCATCTCTACGCTTGATTACATAACAATCCAAAATAAAAACGAACCCACGTGCGAGCGTGGGAGCGGGATGCAGTCCGGGGACGCCATTCCGCGAGCGCCCTCGCTACACTACGGAACATTGGTGTCAGAAGTGAAATATATAATATGGCACTTGGAATTTTGTGAGTCGGCATTTGCGCTACAAGACCTGCTTAATGCAAGTTGAAGGTCTGCAGGCAGACCTGACACCTTTTAGATCTGACACCAAAAGAAAAGGAGCTGATTTCCCCGAAAGGCCACCAGCTTAGCAACACATGCTTATCAATATTCGAGCAACAATTTTAACTGAAAGAAAGGAACAATTATTTTTTACAGATGGCTTAAAATCTATTACCATGCAATAGCTTGAAATATAGGGATAGATCTTAAACAAAAGACTGAGGTAAAAGGTGTAATTTTATTCTAAAATCCATACCAGAAGTTCAATAGAACCATTTTTTTTAAGCTGTCATATTCGAAATTGTCTCAACGATAGTCTATCTACAATATTATACGGTATCAAAGAAGAAGAACCAACCATATCCCTCAATGATATAAATATAAAAACGTATATTTCAAAGTAAATACAACCACCATCCTTAACAGTGGCTGTCGTTGACAATGTGACAAAGTCAGTTTACTCTAAAAATTGACATTTCAGTAAGCATCAAGGGTTGTACACACAATACATATCGATTTTACAGTGTGCTAAAATATCTATGGATATAATATTAAACATATCCGATCGTTATACAAGGAATCGTGATTTTTACCAATAGGTTTTAATATCCGTGGCGATTCTGTTGTGATTAATTTAAATTTGAGATACAGCCTCTCCCGTTTGTTACGTTTTAATTATCCTTAATTGAGGACATTGTATCAAAACAACTCCTTCAAGGAAGCAATCAATCCGACCGACAACAAATTTGCTTAAATCCAAAACAAAACCACCCCCGTCAATCGTGCGAATTTAATTTTATTTTATTCAAATTGAGTCGAAAACCGCCCGAGTGGACCGCAATTGAGTCGAGGAATTTGGACCACAATTATTTACGGGGTATGATTTATGGTTCCGGGGCAACCTTTTTTATTGTGCAATAAATACCATAAACGTATAGAAGGCACCTCGACCCCCCCACGAAAAACATTAAAATTTATATAATGAAAAATGCTGCTCGATTTAATTAACTGGATCGAATAATGCTAAGTGCTCCATATTATAATGGCGCCGTAAAAGGGTAATTAAATTATATTGACTGGGGTGCCTTTACAAGGGAATGGCTGTTTTAACCTTTAACGATTTGCAGTTAAATATCTAAAGTGCAATAAATTTGGCAATTAATTGGATGAAGGAAATAAGATGAACAAATCCACGTGACATGAATGATGCGCAAAAATCAATCTTCATTTCATGTCCAGATCAACTAACATGATTAATTATTTTGGTAACCAATTATTTGATCAAAGAAACAAACTTACAAGTTTATTTTTTACACAGTACACTGGTGTCAGAATTGACGTGATATGATGCCGAGCTGTTCTGAATTAAAAAGTACCGCGTTAGTTACCATGGTAGAGTGGAGGCGTCCCCAGTCCCCTGGAGAGTCCCCAGGTCACGCCCCGCTTCCGCGTGCTCATCGAGATGACTGCGCACACACGCGGGTACGTTCTTATTTCGGGTCGTTGCGTAGTTAAGCGGCGATATGAAGATGGTCACAAGAATTTACTGGCAGTCAAAAATGAATTTGAGTTAAAACAAGTTTTAACTAGACAAAACGTGTTTTGACAAAATAGCGTAGTTAAAACTGGTTCGATTGATGTCCAGGTGGGTGTTGGACTCCACAATGCCCACCCATAAAACCCCAGGCGGGAAGCCCTCCGCCAAAGGTTAAACCCCTGGGGTAATGATGTGGACGTAAACAGGTGCGCGTAAACAGCCTCACCGGTTTACTCACTAAACGCTGCTGGAGTAACCCAGCTAAGATAAGTTAGGTACGCAGGTCATCCTGTGCTACGTACTCACAAAAGGGTAACTGCTGATTACAGAAGTTGGTGAAGTCTGTGTCAAAGGTATCGCCACTGTCTTAAGGCTGCTCGAATAGCAATTCGTTTCAATGGTTTGGTACTACCAATACGAGTAGCATGGGAGAAGAAAGAGCCCCTGCATTCCGTCATCTGCTGCAGGCCACTTTAAGCTGAAGTTGGACTCGTAGTGGCAGTCAACCCGCGGAAGTATTCCCTTAAACTTAGTACCTCTGTCCTTCCTCCTCCAGCATACCTTTAGGTGCACGTTATCTGACACTTCTTCCTGCGAAAATCTCACCTTCTCTAAAGGGTCCGGAGCATAAGGAGTGGGCGCCTGGACGCTCTGCGCGTAGAGTTTCCAGTGGGGTTAAAGATCAGTGGAAGACCTTCTATGTGTGGGTAGTCCAGGGTAAACCAGAACACACCATGCAGCAGCACCGGCAATAGGATCGCTATTAAAGACTCTCCAAGTCCGTTAGTCGCTGTCTACTGTCTGTCATTATTTCAACTGAAGTCAAAGTTCTTCCAGCTTACACGTGATTGTTCCACCATATAAAGCCATGTTTGGTATAGAGCAGTGAGTAGGGCTTTTGACTTTAAGTTTGCTTCTAGTATTATTATTCGCTTAAAATCGGCTTGTATTAAGACACAATTTAAGAATAAAATATTGTTTTTATTAGCAATGACCTTTTCCTATCCTTTCGCATATGCGCATGTGCGAGCTTGGAATGTAAACGCGTAGGAAAGAAAAATGGTCGACCGATAGTCTTGGACGCGGAAGATTTTCTCATCTTGCCGGTTCCTCTATAATCTTATAATTGCTATTTTTATCGAGTTAAATAAAGATGAGCACATTTTTGTTATCACCTGATATTCTCTATCTTCTTGTTCGGCTTTAGCGATCTTTAGTGTTCATGTCAGATAATCGGAAGACTGGCAACTATGCTTAATTGTCCATAGTCTACAATATAGTATATATAAATATGTTCCATATGAATTGTCGCTAATGCGATTAGCGATAATTTATCACAAAGATATAGTGCTGCGTTACACTTAAATAGTTAAATCAGATGATTGTTTTGTATTTTTTTTATGAATACTTTCAATCCCCCAAAGATAATTTTTTACCCATCTATTTTATAGCCACATCGGCGCATAATGAAGCTGTAATCTCTTCCCAAGATACATTTTAAAGTATTTAGATTTAAATTTACGTAAGCAGATAAAAGTTTGGAGATCTTCGATTTAATGTCTTGTTAAAAAGAGAGAATCGTCTGTTACGAGGGCTTAAGTTGGCTGCGACAAGGAGCAAGATAAGGAAATGACGTGACAAGTGTTCACACTGTTAGTCGTCTGTCGGGGGAAATTCAGCTCTGGCTCTAACCAACAAGTCTCTCGTACATTGCTTTCGGCAAAAAATCTACTCATGTCTTGGAGAAAGATTATGTTTACTTTTATAAAAAAAAAATATCTTCCACGGCTCTATTTCGCTCAGTGCGATAGATGGCCGAAATTGCAAAAACTTTGCCGAATTTCAATGCGAAATTAAGAAGAAAAATCGATTTGCCCGGTGGAAGAAAAACGATTTTGAATCATTCCCTTTCGGACTTTGTTCGCTTGTATAAACACAAAGTCGTAAAGTTCCTTATAATCAACCCCAAATGACGCTGCATTTTTCACCCCGTTCTGAGAGATGTATAAAGAGATCAACGAACCCCATTTGTTCTCATAGTGCCAAATTTACTTCGACTAAATAGGTTTAAAGCCTTCCATTTCAAACATTTCAGCGCTATCATTCTATTTTATGGAAAAATATTAGGAATTAAGGTCATTCAGGGTGAAAGCATCGACTAGACGGTTAAATCCCGATACGGTTCCCACTATTTGAGATGCTCATTTGCTAAAGTCTCCGAAGCTCAGTTCTCAATTCCTGCCCAAATCTTTATATGCCATTTAAGTCTTTGTGCTATTCTATCTCAAACAATACACTCGCAGAGCTTATTAAAATCTTCCAGGAGAACAATTCGGATTCTTATGCGACGGACAGAACTTAACCGACAGGTCATAGCGACTATAAAATTCGAATTGTCCGACAGCATAATTACGCCATCCAATTAATGTTTCGCGCTAATTAAAAACATTCGCAACTCTTTATGGCTTTTTTCTATTATGGCAAAAAATTGTTGGAATACGATTTCTAATTTAGAATTCGTATTCGACATGCGTACCCGGCATGCGTTACAATGCCGCACGCCCTTAGAAATTATTTGAAAAGAAACGCAGTTGTACGTGGTTTATTGCTTCAGGCCACATGTAGCGCGGGCTAAAAGACAAATAATGATTGTGCTGATTCAAAAACCCATTTGCCCAACAACTCATCAAAGTTTTATCGCAATCTGATGGACGGTTTAGGAGTGTATACGAGACATACTTAAGATAAGTTCAGATTGGACAGATAGCGTCTTACTAGTATTTTAGACTCTTTAAGAGTCTTTCAGAGTTGATGCAACGCGCTACTGTGCCATCTATTCCAAGTGCCCTCATAGTACAAGACAAGAGTATCTTCTACCGCTCTTTTGGTCATCTGAGAGACGCTACACGCAGAGCTTCTAAGGACGAACTCCTTTTGATTGGCGCCCTCCAAAGGAGGCAAAATTCCCACGGGGTGCTCGACTTCAGACTACACGTACCCAAAGACGACCACGAGTCCAACTTTAGTTTGAAGAGGACTGCAGCAGGTTATGGACAATAGGAACTACCTCTTCCCCATGGTACTTGTATTGGTTCGATCATTTGTACTAACCAACCACGTAGACGAATCAAAGGGACGAGCACAGGGTAAGATGCGCACCCAACTCGTGTTAGCTGGGTTAATCCAGCAGTGTTTGTTAAGCAAATCGACGAGGTTAATTTCGCGCACCTTTACTCTATGTCATTACCCTATTGGTTCCACTGTTACCCACGGGCTTAGTTCCCCCCCCCCCTTCTTGAGGTTTTATGGGTAGGCACCATAAAGTGAAACACAAGATATACTTAATTTTACATAAAGATAAGAGTTACACACCAGACCAGATATTCAATGTGGATGAAACTGGATTGCACTGAAAAACGATATCAAGATAAGGTAACATTGAAACGGGGATGCTCTCGGGGGCAAAGTACTCGGGGGGCTCCCCGCCCTCATGTGCTCTTCGAGATGGTGGTGCTAGCGCACGTGTACGTTCTTCTATCGGGCTGTGATGTTGCTGAATGAATGGAGGGGAATAGACGGCCTTCGAATAGAAATACTCTCTTCTGTAAATAACTATTTATTCCACACGAGAAAGAGAGAAAAAGGGATCTGGCTGCAGGAAGGATAATCTCCCGCAGCCAAGGCTAACCGACGACTCCCCCCCCATCTACCGCCTCCTGCGTATCAATCCTCAACCAGCAAAGGTGCACGTGCAAAAAGCGATCGGTCGGTATGCAGGTGCAATGTCTCCGCAGGGCCACAGGATATGGCGTTGTTAAAATAACACATTGCGCCTGAAGAGAGACGGAAGATGTCGTGGTTAATCTGGATAATTAAATCTGCTCAGACTAACAGCTCTATTTCGTGCATTGAATCAAAAATGTAAAACTATTTTTGTATGCCCAACACGCCGTACATGATCAAACGCTTTTACGTAATCTATTAATCGCCAATAGGAATCTTTCTTTTTTCTGGCAATTGGAGCGTTTAATTTTATTGCTGTCGTTGTGAGTCGTCCGTTTTTTTATTCCCACATTTTATATACCATTGCCGAAGTCAATCTTCGACATTCTCGTCGAGTGTATGATCCATTTAAAATGGAAACATCCTCTTGCATTCCCTCGCGGAAGCCGGCCTCATTTATGAATTTTTCAATGGCGTAAAAACTTTATTTTCTTTTTACTTAAGCGATGAGACGAGCGCTTTTTACGAGCAAACCATCAATCAACGCGAGATTGAGCGCTTCGCGCTAAAAGGTTCAACCTACCTTCTTCGCACCCTGCCCATCCGAATTCATCCCGGCCCTGCCAGAGAGTAATACATCAAATATGAGATACCGACGTAGAAAGCGGGAAACTTATTTTACGGGTCACGTTGGGCTCAATTAGTTCTCCCCGTAGTGGTGGTTTCAATTTTCTTGTTGAAATAAAATGGATCATGCGAACGACGTCCAAGAAGAATGATTCGCCCAAAAGTCTTCCCGGGGGGGCTTGGTGCTTGTGTCGGACGTAATCGGTAACAAGTCATAAATGTTAAAGTTCTGCGCCGCCCCAGTTGGGACCCTTATGCAAATTAGCCGTCGTAAAACAAAGTGTTTATTGGTGAGACCGGAGTTGAACCACCGACACCCAAGTTCGACTGAATTTATGGGTCACTGGACTATGGAACGTGTCCTGTATATTTGAATCACGTATATATATGGTTCTTCAATCAAGATCTGCGAAGATTTTGAACTAATATTTATTTAAAATAGAATTTTCAATATGCTGTCGGATAAGTTCTGTCCTCTTTCCTAATACTTGATGATGAATATATATTTTTAACGTGCATTTTTATAAAGAGCATTTGTAAGAAATACTATTGTTTCTAGTTATCTCGAATATACCTCATATTATATAGACAGATTTATTACCCTGGTGATTTACCTTGGCCGTATATACTGTTTCTCATTTCGTACAATTCCACCATCACAACTAGATGGCTTCTATCTTCCTATTAACGGTAAGTCCTCCTCTGGGAGAACTCGTTTTTAATGAACGCTATAATTTTGTGGGAAATCTTAGTATGCATTGCATTTATAAATGTTTCGTTGATGGTGTTTCATTTAATTATTTCGTTTTTATGATAAAATATATGATTTTACATTAGTCAGCCATTTGCTGCTAAATTCTTTCTCAATGTCCAATAGAATGATACTTGTATTTTTTTATATTTTTTATATTATACAGAAAAACAGTATGAATTTAAATATTCGAGACCTACTCACATTAAGAAAAATTGACATGCTCAAAAATAACCTATATTAATTTTATGTGATTTGGCTACTACGGTGACTTATTGGTCTATCGCGCCCATAACCCATATCTTTCATAACGAGGACATTTACTAGCACTGTTGTAGATCTCATTCGGAGCACAGAGCGCCATCCACTGACCTAAGACCCAACAAGTGCACTGCGCACAGTGCTTTCGATGCGAGGAAATTGAGGAAGGATCGTAGCTTTGTTGGAGTGCTGGATCTACGGATCACTGCCACCACGAGTCCAACCTCAGCTTGAAGAAGTCTTTAGAAGTTGATAGACAGCAGGAGTCACTCCTTTATCATAGTGGTCGTATTGGTTCGGTCATTTTAATACCTAACTACGGAGACAAGTCCCTTTTCTAGCAGTAATCTATTCTATCTTGTATGCCATAAACTTTTGAAGATAATGTTGTTGCATTTAGCACAGATTCTATCTTCTCTTCCTGTAAAAATCAGTTCCATATTCGACTTTGTGGGTACGCGGAACAGTATAATCCGCGTACCACAACTTATGTTAGCTGAACTATTCCCAGCATCTAATGGCAGATTTACCGGTAGGCGCAGAAGACAAGCGCCTCAAACCTCAAAAAATTACAACATATAGAGCTCCTACTAGGTAGTTGTCCCTCGTTAAGAATATTATTAAAAATGTTAATATGAATTTTTACAAAGATTTTTTACATGAATTAAGATGAGCAGCTATAAAATCTTGAAAAAAAAATAGCTTCAAAAAATGATGAAATTGGCACATTATTTATTTTTAAAATAGTGATTAATAAATTAATATAATCCAGATTGTTACTATAAATTTATTTTAGAACGCCGTATTTCGCTTTGCCTTTAATTTAAATGATTTTTTATGTGTCTCAAACGTTCCTACGGATTCACGAATAACAGATGATCGATGACAATGACATAAACGACGCATTTAATGTATCAATATAAATAATTTATATTATTAATATTGATACACTTTTGTGAAGCGCTGTTCTTTGAATTTCGAAATGTTGAATCGTAAAAAAGGGGAAACCCCAAAAAAAGTGTTAAAGCTCAAGGGCTTCTTTTGACGTTTCTTTGACGGAACTTGCATAGGGGTACATAAATTTGACAACGCGTCAACATCATCACCTCGTCAGACGAAACTTTTCATATTTTCTTCACGTCTTGGAAAAAATATAAGACATTAAGTAAAGTGACGGTGAAGATGTGCTCGGATCCTTGTGTGCTCCTTCCAGGGAGTGAACAATCAAAAACCATTATGCGAAATCAACGGTCGTCCCAGAATATATTTTTCATCTTCCGTAAATTTTTTACATTAAATGATATATTATTACTATTACCGCTTCCTTGAAAATGTGTTGGATAAAAGCACTTTCTCAAAAATGGTAGAATATTTCTTCTGCGACAGTCAGCCTACAACAATGGGCAGCTAATAAAAAACGTATAAAAGAAGGACTCTCGCCTTGAATAGTGCGAGATAAAAATATTTTTTAATGTTTCTTATTCACATAACGCATGGTCAACATATTATTCAATTTATTTTTTCATATTTTTATTAAATCAATTTAACATCCTATTAGTAACTGTCAAACAGCCGATAACAATACGCTCGCGTGTTGTTTAATATTAATTCAATACATTGCCAAAAGTCACAATGATCATTGTATTCTCAATAATTTACAAGAACAAAAATGAAATTTAGCTGTTTTTTTACAATGTAAATCATAAAAAATACAGTCTATCAAGCTTTCAACGTTGCAGATGAAGTGTGGAAAACGGGGAAGGAGAATAAAAGGGTGCGCGCGCAACCCGGCAGTTGAGCTCTGCTCACAAGGAGGAGCAGGAATCAGTCCGCAAGGAGAGAGCGAGCGCGCGCATACATTTTAAACTCCTTGCGGCTCCGTGACACGTGGCCCCGAATAATAAAGTTTCAAAACTCCATTGTCACGTTTCATTTACTCCTCGAGAACTACGTCCTCCAATTTTTACAGGGTCCGATAAGGAACGGACCGGTATTGTAATGTAAGAACCCTGGCTGATTCTCGGGGCGCAGTTATTCTCGTTGTAAGCTTCACTCTAATAACTTCTTCAGCAGGTAACGGTATCTTAAGGAGGAGATTTCCCAGATCCGCGGCTGACACGTCATCCATAACGTCAACAAAGACGGCTCCAATAGGGAGTTAATTTTAAAGACCAGATCATTAAGATAGCGTTTATTTTTCACTTTCATCGGCGGCAATGCGAGGAATATGAGGCGTAGACGGCTCTTCCGAGGAACTCGGGTGGGTGTTTCATTCTACAGTGCCCACCCATAAAACCCCAGGGAGGGACAACCCAACGCCCGTGAGTAACAGTCCAACTCCTTTTTTCCTGTGGGAGGGAAATCTTCGCACCCGTAGGCGACTTAAGACGCCCAAAGTTGGTAGTGTCAGACTCCTGCTGACTAAACCCCTCTCTTGCCCTTATCTATCCCCCTGGTATTCCTGCCATTTCCAGGCTTCCCTCAGTTTCTGTTCGTATTCATTGCGATTCTCGAGATCTTCGTATTCCAATGTCCTCTTTTTTGCTTGGAGGTCCAGCGGGGAAATTCCAGCGATCACGAGTACCGCTTCTTTATATACTGTTCTGTATGCTGTGGTGGTCCTTCAGCCTTGTCCCTACTGGAGTAGGTCAGTTAACATAAGTTGGGTACACAAACTATCCTGTTTTGAATACCCGCAAAGTGGAATGTGGAACTGCCTATAACAAGAGGAGAAGGAGGACTCTGTCCAAAAGGCGACCCCACTATCTAATAGCCTAATACGTGCAGATGTATGCACATTTGCTGCAGCCCCCTTCAAACTTATATTTAACATATAAGCCTTCGGGTGCACATAGTCTGAAACCGGTCTTCCTGCAGGAACTTCACCATCTTTGGAAGACGCCTGAAAGCTCTGCGCGTAGCGTTTCTTGGAGGACCAAAAGAGCGGTGGAAGACACCTTTGTGTGACTAGTCCGAGAGCATTTGGAACAGTCCGCACAGCAGTGCTTGGACATGGACTTTATCCTCAGACTAATCATACCACTAAGTTGCTGTCTGTTCAGTCTCCCAACTGTTTTTCGGGGGACTCCAGAACAACTCTTATCTCGGTCTGAATTACGCGACTCTCTCACTTGTGTTCAACCCCCCCCCCCTCCCACAATATTTTGGATGCGACGTTTTACATTCGTAGCAATGCCCGTGTCGCTCTGGTGAATGTCGTTTTTGCCAATGCATCCACTGCAAGATGTTTCGATTCTTTGAGAATCATCATTCGGTCGGTAGCACGTATAAGGTGTCATGTAGAGTAGGTAGCCGGGTTTGGTCGATTTTTATTAAAAAATTTTTTACTAAGAATAAAATCAGAAAATTCAAGGTTTTCACGGCATTTCCACGTTACAATATAATGTTTATTATAAGAACGAACTAAATTTGTATTAATAATTACACAAATAAGGTCGTTGTTTCTGGCATTAATAGATTACTGTCAATCTTTAAATTTACCATATTTTATTGAAGAAAAAAATCCTTTATAATTTTGAGCAACGAGCTGACACAAAAAAGCGAAGATCTATTTAGATCAAAATCACTCAATAAGTTTGAGAGATCGTAAGAATTAATATTTCCGACCGATGATTTCGAATTAATCATTTGAAGCAGCGAGTTACCACAAAAAGGCGATGATTTACTCAGATCGTAATTTGGGCCATAATTATCACTGTAATACCATTTATAAATATGTATTTCAGAGCGCGAAAATTAATGTTATAACCGTCAAAAGGTGTTTAACAACGCATTCGTGCCGTGGGCATATAAACAATTTACTTGCAGACTTTGAACACTTGAACAACGTTCATCGTATAAAGTTTATCTAAATTAATACATCAACAAAGATAATGTTCTTTGACTCAACTCAACCCTGTAGTTGACTCCATATTCTCTACATCTATTAAATTTATAACGTGATAAAAGCATCAATAATATCAAATATGTTTTCAAGCGTGTTACGGTCGTATGTCCTGCGATTCATTCATCACCAGACACAATCACATCATCAAGGTCCAAGACGGTTTTATTACTATAATAAATTTGCACTCATGAAATACAGATTTTATAGCATTTATATTATATTATCTTCACATTTGAGTATATAAAATATGCATAGACATGCATTGAAGGGGTTATTTTTATTATTTAATCAACTTGAGCTATGCATTGAAGTGCTGTTTTAATAAAAGCATCAGAGCAGCAATTTGATCCCGGCGAAGAGATACGGCAACATTTTTTCCCGCCTCTTGAAAGACATTTAGGGGGCAGTAAAATGGGAAAGAATATACTCTTTCCCGCGATATTTGCACCCTGAATACACAGTAAAACAGTGGTGTGATTGCAGTATAGCCTTATTTGCAACACGTAGCGAGCGGGGAAGGTTCATAAAATAAACCGTAACATACGACGAACATAAAAACCACAAATACCTCACGTGTAAATACAACGTAGACAACATGAAAATTGTATAAACAAAGCTCGCGGGCGAAGGATGCTGGAGTTGAAAATTTATTAAAAGTTTAATTTGTGAACTTTGAGACTCTGGAGGGTAAATAGTGAGGAAACTGTCGACAAAATATATACCATGAGAAAAGTAGCTGCAAAATATAAACACGCTTCGGGGAGGGGGATGATTACGCTATCTCCGGTGATACATCCGAATATCACACTTTTCAAATTGATAAAACTACCCTGCGTGTAAAATTAATTAATTAGGCCTGTTGATTATTTATTTTTGATTAATTTATATTTTTTTGCTGTATAAGGCGTCGTAATGATAAAATACAAGGTGCGGCAGGGAAACTATCTTATTTTAAAAAATAATAACATAAACCATATAGAAGATATCAGTTTAATTATATTTTTCATGTCACAGAAAGACATTTAAAGTTTTTATTTATTGTATTTTAAAAATTCTCCGTTCTGATTAATGCATTGAAATAGTCGGCTTTCGAAGCTTTTCTTAATTTTTTCCAGTATACCGACAAGTTTGTTGTCCATAGCAGCTTGAATATAATTCTTCAGTTGAGCCAGCATCTTTGGACGGTCTATTTAAACTAGGGAACTATCTGAAAAGATATCCCCACAAAAATAAGTCAAACGGAACTAAATCAAATAAGGAAGTTTCCCTGCCGCACCGATTATCTAAATGCATTGACCAGAACGGAGGCCTCGTTAATGATATAATTTTTAAATTATAATAAATACAAACTTTAAATGTTTCTCAACAATATGATAAAAGTATATAAACTAATAATTTCTATATTTTTTGTGTTGTTCATTTTTAAAATAAGGTAGTTTCTCTGCCGCACCTTGCATAACCCATTTGCTTTTGATCAAATTTGAGATTTTTTTTTTCAAATTTTCAGTTAAACCTTTTAATTTTTGAGTTATTGCCTTAAAAATAGAAACGTCTTTTAAAATTATAAATTTATAAATAAATTTAGATTCTAAGCTTTTAATACAGGAATAGATCTTATTTTTTGGTACTGATGGCTTAAGGGTAGAAACTGATATTTTTTTTACTAATAATATTATTTATTCTACAGTTCAGATTTTTCATCGAATGTCAATATCCATAAATTTTGAATTTATAAAGATCTGACGACAATGTTACAAAGATCTGATTCCACTAATAAAATCAGCACATCGTTGAATTTATGAGACCATCTGTTTCATCTCTATAAATTGCATTTTTTTATCTACTTCTAAACCTGTTATGTAAAAAAGGATGAGGTTGCAATGGATATGTTTCAGTTTACTGAGTTAAAAAAAAAATTGGCGAAACTCGGATGACTACGCTACTGGAAATCTTATACGTATTGACTACCGAATGATGGTTTCAGAAAAATCGAAGCAGTATACGGTGGACACGATGGCCGAAAACAGATTAATCAAACGTTCTTCAGAGCGGACGTAAAGCTTCTAGGATAATTCAAAGAGCTAAGTCTTAGGATCCGACCACTAGTCTTGGCCGCGGGAAGCATGTGGATAAATACAGTGTACATTTGCGAGATTGCGCCCGGTACCTCCGGTCTACATATGTATTTTTTTTAAATGTTAACCTTAGCATTGTTTATAAATAATATTAAATGTAAATATTTGTGTCTCCTAAACCGTGACTCGATGCAAACTGGCTATCAAAGGACGAGTCTTAATATTTTTATTACAATCAGTAATCAATACAATTGTTAATGATAATTTACTACTAGTATTAAACTCAAATTTTTGATTGATTTTTATTGTATTTTAAAAAAAATATTTTTGTGCAATTTACAGGCATGTTTGATTGTTTTTAGTTTACTAAAAGGGTTGTAAATCAATTATTTTAATATAAATCTGCAATAAATCAAATCTACCCCTAATCATATGTTAAATGCATTCATTGATCCCATAGCTGAAATTTATTTTTAAATCTACAGCAATTCATATGAAATTCATTGACCCTTGGAAACAATATCAAGTCATAAAAGTTGCAAAAGAAGGGCGCATAGTTCGAGAAGGATTTGAAAAGTGACCTAAAACTATGGGGTGGTGTTCACTTCATCACTCTGACATATTTGTATGCCACCCACGGATTGTCCCCTTCCCGTATTACATAGATACGACCCTGGATTAGGTTCAACGATTTACGTATTTTACAATGTATTTCGAGCAGAAGGAGAAAATTCAGCTAGGGGTAAAGTTACAGGATCACCGAGCTCGTACTTGCCAACTTTCTATTATAAACGTCGTCAATTTAAACTTTGGCAATTACATCTCCTTTAATTGAAAAGGAATTAAACAATAACTCCAAATATGCACAATAAACAACCCTTATCTTACAAGCTTAATAATCAGAGTCAAGACTAAAGCACCCGGTAAAAAATTACACTGATTGTTGTTGAAGTGGGGTTGAAGAACAGGAGGAGAACAAAATATATTGTGGAATAAATTTTCGTTGTGCCAATTAATTTGATCGATTCTCTCGGTCCAGATTTAATCTGATTTTCTGGATTTGAAGATTAAAAATGCAGGTATTAAAAATGATTCTTTTTCTACGACTCATGCTAACAATAAAATGGTAATTAATATAAATATAAACGTTGTAAATTAATTAATAAAATGATATTGAGTAAATGCATAACATTTGCTTATATAAATTGGTTCAATCTCCATACATAATATAATTCGAATCCCAAGAGGTTGGACGTTCAAATTGGTGTATTTGTAAGTCATTTGTCACGCTATATAACAGCGGCGTTGCATTATATAAATATTTTTTTGATAAATAGAATAACGTGTTCTTTATATTTTTAATTCATTATATAATTATAGTAAACTCCTGAAACTGTGTGATTTTATTTTATTTTGAAGTTGACTCAACTGGCGTGTTTTTCGGCCATTTTGTTCAGTCACAGTAAATTCTTCCGATATAGAGATCGTCGCGCGCTCTTGTTACCTCCAGTCCGTGCGATATCCGTACAGTCATCCGCTTTTTAACTTTACAGAATAATACAGCCGTGAATATCCATTGGAAGCTCGTGGAAGTTTATAGTAGTAATGTGATGAGTCGACAACATGTCACGAAGTGGGTTATGTTGTTCAGAGAAAGCCGTACTGATACTCACGTACTGACCGTCATGTAATACCTGACAACCCTCACAAACTATTTCCTGATATTTCTCCCAAGTCTCCTTGGTGATACTGTGATGCTCACGCTGCATCATCATCATTTTTTTGGCACAGGTGGGAGAAGTTGCATTTGGACAGACCGGGACATAGTAGTATGTTTGCTCGTTGGAATGGACCCACTAGCGCACGGGTTCGTTTTTCTATCGTGCTGTGATGTTGCGCGACGAATGGATGGGAATAGACGGGCGTCGAATAGTAAAACTCTTCTCTAAAAAACGATTTATTCTACACGAGAGAGAAGGATTTGGCTGCAGGAGGGACGACCTCCGCAGCTAAGGTTAACCGACGACTCTCCCAACTCCCGCCTCCTGCGCAACGGTGCACGCGCAAGAAGGGATCTGTCGGTATGCAGGTGAAATGTCTCCGCAGGGCGAAAAGAGATGGCGTTGTTAAAATAACACATTGCACCTAAAAAGAAACGGAAGATGTCGCTGTTAATCCGGAAAATTATATCTGCTTGGACTAACAGCGCTATTGCGTGGGGATATTAAATCGCGCATGCTACAATCTCTTTAATTCAATGCTCCGCGCTACTGTGCAGTCTGTTCCAAGTACCCTCAGACAAGTCTGACAGGAATATCTGCCATCGCCCTTTTTATCTTACCAGAAACGCTACGCGCAAAACTTCCAAGCTTCCACTACTTTCACTCTGTGCCCTCCATAAAAGGCGAGTTTCCCGCAAGAAGACTGATTTTAGACCACGTGCACCCAAAAATGCGTTGACACTACCACTACGATTCTAACCTCAGTTTGAAAAGGACTGCAGTAGATGACTGACTGCAAGGAGTCCCCCTTCCTTATGGTACTCGTTTTAGTTCGATCATTTATAGTACCTAGTCACGGAGATGAATCGCTGTTCAAGCAGCCGAAAGCCCTTCTCCCCTGTATGCAATAGATTGTTGAATATAGTGGTTTTAGCACAGAGTCCTTCTGCTGTTATAATTGGCAATTCCAGGCAGTACAAAGCACAGTGTAGACTGTGTACCCAACTCATGTTAGCTGGGTTACCTCAACAGTTTCCCATCCATGGAGCGTCAGCCTCCTGCATGACTACGCCATGCTCCACACTACGTGAGTTTCACAGGAGCTGCTGATATCGTAAGGATGGGATATTGTCCCCGTCTTCTCCTATCGCTATCCACCACGACTTGGCGTCTATAGACTATAACCTTTTT
Source organism: Stenopsyche tienmushanensis (assembly GCA_008973525.1). Taxonomy (NCBI): domain Eukaryota; kingdom Metazoa; phylum Arthropoda; class Insecta; order Trichoptera; family Stenopsychidae; genus Stenopsyche; species Stenopsyche tienmushanensis. Next base: position 1,209,889 of record WACJ01000519.1, read on the forward strand.
GTTAAAATAAAGTATTTTTTGGATGGAAAACGTTACGTTCAAACTACATCATATCATCCAAAGGGTTAAGTAACACATTATATATACATCTGATGAATTGATAAGAAAATACGCCCAATCAAATTTTGAAAGGTCGATCGGATCGAATTCGATTTTTAAGTCGAAAAGTTCTATTTTTACAATAAATTTATCACAAATTTAAATATGCAAACATCGTGTGGGATTGTGGATGTAGATTGGGATGGTAGAACATTTTTAGTGGATGTTTTGCGCGCTTAAAAATACGTATAAATGATTTTAAGGCTGTTAAAGGATACGAAGGATAGACACGTTTTAAATAATTCATGATTGCCAGACTCTATAATCAAACTGTTGTTAATTTAAGGAAAATAACTAATTCAGTAGCCTTGTTTAAACGGAAGTCCATAATTTGTACGAAATCTTTCTCTTTCGCTACTTTTTTAACGAAGGCGCACGATAAATATGTATTATTATGATTTCAAAAATGTCTATTTAATAATGAGAATTCACGAATTAACCTTTTAGTAATGAGCTAATTTAAAATCATCATAAACTTAGATGCTATATTCGTATATCCACCACTTATCTGTCAGGACTAGGTACAACATTTTTTTTCCAAATTGCTTGTGTGTTTTTTTTTGTTGTTGTTAGATTGGGTGCTTCTGGGTCTAGACTCGTATATCGATGCATAAATATGTCAAATATATTCAGGATCAATTTATTTCATTCATTTTTATCCTACACAATGTGATGCTATCAATTTAAGCCTAGTCTCGTTATTTAATAGCCATACTGTATATTGTACGGTGTGCATTTTGATCATTTAATTTTGATAGCCAAATCAAGAATAAATACTATCTTATCGATCATATTACACAGATAGAATGTTGACCCCTAACATATGGTGTCTTGTTGCTCTTTTTGCTGAAGACGAATATTTTTTATCGCAAGATGTTGATAGAGAAAATCTTCACTTCATTTTTTTATCGGCGCTTATTTTCGTCCAACACACGAAAATGTTTCAAGATCAAAGAATCCAAAGGAATAAATATATATTTTCGCAAAAATAATTCCCTGATCAACTACGACGAGGGTTTAAAAATATGCCGATATGGGTGGCTTACCGTTTGATGTGGCAAATTCGTATGTTTTTTTCGCTCCTGCATCACAGTACCAAAGCCAAAAGATTCTCTCGGGTGATGTAAAAAGGTTCAAAGGAAATTGCTTACGTTTCATATCTGTTTGGGCATAAACAGTGCAACAGGGGCAAAATACGCGAAACGGCCCTGGAATGTGTTTATGCTTCGAGAAAGAGAATAAAAGGATCGCGACCCTAATGTTCGCATGAATTTCGCTTTTAATGGATAAAAAATAAATTTATTTATAAAGTAGTCGGCGGGTATAAAAACGCGGGGCGCCACTGATCTGCGCGGGTCAGGGCTGCGAGCGCGAATAAAAACAAATAAATAAATACTGCACACAGGGCGCTTGCAATACTGTTTTGCTCCTATTTTTAATATCAAAATCGAAAATATTAAATTTATGCACCGATGCTTTTAATTTTAGCTCCAGTCACATTCAAACAATTTCATTAGGAGCGTGTCTTTTGCAAAAATATGGCGGATGAATTTAGACTAACAAAATTACATTTTCGCGTTGGCTCCATTCCAAACTATAATTGAAACAACTTTCATACAATTCTTCGATTGACAGATTTATGTTTTATGTAAAAACGCTCTTTGTACGTACGAATACGTCCATGCGACATGAATCCGGGGTCAAATTTACCCCGCATCGGAATTTATTTAAATCCCATCATTTTTTAGGTCAGGGCATGCGCTTGTTCTCCATACCGCCATTGTATCATTTAGAGATTGTGTATTCAAAGCAATTATATTGCATTTAACATAGTGCAGTACATCCAATCCTATTACAGCCGCAGGATAAAGCTGCATCAGCTGCTCTGGAATGTGTAAGAAAGGCCATATTAAAGTTGTAGAAGCTAATTCCAGTTTCTATTAAAACGCCATGCAAAGGACTTCATATTGTCCATTGTTTGCTTTAAATCCTAAATACGGTTACAATTGAAAAACTTTCGACAAAATGGGTTATTTCCTGGACTTTTTATAAATGCTCTTGAGCCACCGCTTGAAACAAATTTGGAAGATGGAATTTATTAATATTTCTGATCGATCGCTTAAGCTTACGCCTTATTTCTTGCTTCTAAAAAATAAAGCGAAAAGTAACAAAGTTGGGCATGGACTCGCACAGGATGTAGGAGTTGTCGATAACCCTGGACTGCTGGAAGACATCCTTCAAGCGGCCAGATTAATCCTGCAATATTATCGCTTCTCTCCGTTATCAAATTATCAGAAAATAAAAAAGATGATCAATGATTGTTTGATACAATTCTTCAAGCTGAATAAAATATCCTATCGTTACCATATCAAGTTTTAGAATCCGCAATCAAAAAATATATTTGTATATATTTTAGGTTTTCAAAGCCGGTATTTCTGCATCAAAATATAATTGTGATCCTTGACTTTGAGCGAATGATTGTTCTGTAATGGACTCTTGTTGTTGGCTTGAGTCGTCGACGACAATAGTATTAATTCTAATTAGTCAAAGATCAAGTCGTTAACAGTCGTACCCGGATTCTCAACGTTTTCAAATGTTGTTACATATTAATTTTAATAAAAATATAGTTTGTAGCATATCAACCTACGGAATTCTGTTATTTAAATAGTACCGGTTAAAGCCGGGATTAATAATATCCTATGCAATATTTTATAAATTAATCTATCTAAAATTGCCTTTAATCAAGCATTTGACGAGTATAAAATTAGTACCACTATTATGGGTCCCAATTTTATTCATTTTAAACTTGACTAAATGTGATCCTTTGATACTTTAATTGAAGACATACATATAAAGCTGTATTTTGTCATTTCCAAAACATTTGCGTTTGCATCGATAGTGCCAAAAATACGTCCCGTTTTAACACTTCTTTTTAGAAAAGTTATAAAAAAATAAAGAGGTTTTTTTGTGTTGAATAACTACTAGTTTTTATATTGAAATTTCTTCAATCTGAATACAAACTAATAATTATTCCATGTATGATTAACCGTTCCCTTACTGTGCTAAAAATACCCGCGCGCACCGATGATATGTATTTGGTACACCAATATTGCTTTTATTGACTATAGCTGAAGTTGAAATGGAACAGTTTTTATAAAGTTATAAAATTGTACGAAATACATCATCGGTAGAGAAAGGTTATACAAAGAAAAAAATCGAAACAAAGTAACTCACTCCTGGAGCGTGTGCGTTACAAAATTTAACTCACTAATCAAAGGATTAAGATATATTAGACAATTAGGGCCTATTTTTATGCGGATCTTTTTATGCGAATTTGAAGTTATGCGGTTTTTAAAAATAATTGTACCTGTCCCTCATTTTTTTATGCGAATGCGCATTAAAACAATCTAATATGAACACTATTGCAAGTTACAACCGTTATAATGTGAGAGTGTATAGGGCGATGGGAATTGTTTTAAATCTGGCAACCCTTCTCAAAAGCTTAAGAATTGCATTTGTAGGATTATCGAGTAAAATAGACTTTAATAAAGTAATTCTATCATAAATATGTATTGTGTTTTTATTTATTATATTAATATATTATTTTTATGCGATTTTTTGTACATTCATTGATTTGAAGTTATGCGATTTTTTATATGCGACTCCCCGTGGAACGAATCTATCGCATAAAAACAGACCTAAATGTATTATGTAAAAATTTGAATAAAGGTAGAAGTAATTAATAAATTTAAAGAGCTTTTAAAAATGGCAATTTCATACATTTCGCCCTAATACGAAAGAAAGTCCAAAAAGTAAGGGTACAAAATTTATGCAAGATCTACAAATGCTTGTATTTAATTGAAATTCGCAGGATACTTCACAAATAAATAAATTATTTTCCAGCGCATTCGCCATCGAGATTTTTGTGGTCGGGACATCAGCTTTTGTATGTCAGTGACATAAATCTCCGCCACCAACTTTTTTAGTCCCGTAACATCCTCCGTCACGAAAGAGTTCAAAAAAGCTTCTCCCGCCTATGCAAAATGATCTTGTAACCAAGTAAACAGTTGAACGTGTGGATCTTGCATGGACGATTGGTGGTGGGAGCGCGCTACGACCTCTCCAACGGAAAAATTTACTGTGACTGAACAAAATGGCCGCTTAACACGCAGAACCAAAAAAAACTGACACTAACATCGTTAAATGTATCCCAAGAGTACGTGTGTTTGCAATATAATTGCTTAATATGCGGAGTATTATATCAAAATTTAGCTTCGGTCATTTGATATATTACGTTTGTGGAAATTATTGTTTGGCCAATACATTTGGCATTTACCAAAGCAATAGATTTAACCTAAATATGACATTATTTAATGCACACAAAAAACAGAGCGAGGCAATTATTTAGCGGGAGGACGTAATCTATCCGCTATATCCTCTCCCGGAGTATTTATTTCACTGGAAACAACCTGCATTTCTCTCGGATGGGATTAAGCAGATAGGGCAAGGTGCGAGAGACTATTCCGCCACTTTTTCTTAATAATTTCACCAGAACTAAATCCAATTTACGCGGCACGTCTGCTAGTTCTGGCCTTTGGCGAGGCCCTATTTCTTGCCTGAACAAACTTTAGTGTATCACATTGTTTTGTCGGCTCCCTTTTGTTTTTTACGAACCATATTTTACCGGGAAGGACACTCAATTTTCTCTCCTTTTTATTTGCAAGGGCGATATGGCCGCGCTGAAATATTGGAAAGAAATCCGATTCCGCATGATGTATGATGATTGTTTCTGGAGGAGCGCTCCGTCATAGAGGCGCGCCCTAATGGGCTAATTAATTCCGTGACTGTCAATCACGTCACGCCATTAACGATATAAATCACGTCGATGGTCTTTACATAAATATTTAATTTCGTGCAAATCCGCCAGGATGGGGAATATCCGTCTTCGGAGATAAAGCGCCCGCTTTAAATAGGGCCGTTGTTATTGTTTGGTACGGCGTTGTTTTAAATAACGTTCAAAGTTGACAGCTCATTCTTTGGCAGTTGCCGGATTTGTTTTTCATTAAGAAAGTTACTTAATTCCGCAACAATATCAATTAAATTTGTTAGCTCTGAAGGAGAAGCAATACGAAATGATTAATTGTAATGGAAGCTAGCGGGCCCTACCCTATTGAAGTGTGATGTCATCAACAATGGAGGAGAATAAAATTAATTACGAAACATTTGCTTCGCTTTAATATCCTCCCCCAGACGAAGGTAAAGTATGACAGCTTTCATTATAAAGTAGCCACAGATTTTGTTCGGGAGAGTTTCTCATCGATTCGTTTAACGCTGTTCCGGGAAAGAGCGCAATAAGAGGGGAACTTCAACAAACCGTCGAAAAGACTTCAATCCATTTTGCATATCTTTATGATTGATTAGTCTCCATAATTAACACCGTGTCTTCAATTCTTCTTTATTTTAACACATTGTTTGCGAAAGTAAAAATTCACCACCATTCAATGCCACTCACTTATACTATACATTAACACATCACAAGATAAGTTCGTATGATACAATTCATCGTAGAATGTCCTAAACCAACAACTTTTGGCTGTTGCTTTATATAGGTTGTTTTGCATATGGACCAAGTCTGGAGATGTGCGAACCATAGAATAGGGTGCGTCCCCAAGCGAAGAAATCCATTGGTGTCAGGTCTGAAGACCGTTCGAGCCATGGATAGGGCCGCCAAAGGAATTAATTTACACAACAAAGATGCCCACAATAAAATCCTTATTGAAAAAATAATCGTCGCCTTTGCAAAAATTTAAGATGAAATACTACTTCAGACAACTATAGTTAATAAGGAAAAGCTGTCGTGCGTGCATACAAGGGCTTGTCGGTTTTCAAAACCCAGTTTTTTAGGCAATAATATTCCTAAAATGAGTGAAAGCATTTTATATATATTTAATATTATATTTCTTAAAATCGGTGAAAACTGGTTACGTTCGAAAACTGAAAACCGAAAACCGGTTTTGAAGAATGTCGTTTTTGTACAAGCCCTAGTACATATGAAGCAGAGGTGGCCAATTTGAACAAATTTTGTAAATAAATTTAATAAAAACATCTAAAACATAAAAACTATTTTCTTAAACCTAACCTTTTTTTAAAAAAAAAAAAAAAAATTCTGGGGTTATTTATACATGGGCCATATTTTACTTCACATTCATACTTATTTTTTCTTAGTACTGAATTAAAATAGAGTCATACTTATTTCTCTGCTTCGGGGATGATTGAAAAGTTCTCCCCCGTTCAATATTTCATTTTGATTTTGTCAATGATACGAAGTGAAGTGATTTTTATGTTTCAATGGAAACAGTTAATCTCTTCCAAAATATGATCATTGTTTCCCCCTCATCCCAGCGAAGAAAACGATGAATCAAATTCTTTGAAGTAAATTGATCGGGGAAAACAAGGCATTATTTTAATTTAAGGCCGGAGCTGTCGATTTTTTAAAGGATAATTATAGTCGAATAACATATAAATCTTTTGAAGAGTCTCATCCTTTTCGGTATATCGGATACGGTCGACATAGACAAAAGGAAATTCTCTAAGCGTTACCCTCTGTATGTAATTGACATTGATTGAAGAGGAGCTGTGCGTCTTGGGCGAAACGCCGACGCCTTTGTAAAAATTGAAACAAATAACTGAAAAACATCTATCATTGCTCGACAATGGAACAGACGAAGAAGGAACATATTGATTTTGATATTTTTAAATTTCAAAAATGACACATTGAAAATCTCGACTGAGGGCTAGATTGAAAGAGGAGATTGACGCGCTCCTGCTTAGGGTTATCGTACGGAGCCAAGGTAATATAGCCATCAGGGATAATGTAGAACTTCCCGAAGTCATTTTTGCTTAAGACATTTTCCCGTAGTCCATGCACGTACCCACTTAGAAATGCCTCCGAGAAAATTGTTACGTAGCTGGTAAAGTGACACTACAGGCGTTATGATAATTGGAAAGTTGAGGGTGTGCACCAGCCATGGGATGCAAACTGCTTAACTACCTATATCGGTTTAAAATAAACACAACCTGACATTGTTGCACGCTGGGGGCTTACAATCTTATGTACAAAGCCTTCCTCATAATGCCCCGGTATTTTCGAAATTGAAAATTGGTATAAATGCTTTAATTTTTGAAATGTTTAAACCTAATATCTGTATGATTCTTAAATACAACTACTCGTTATAACAATCAAGTTAAATTTTGTTAATATCAATTGGTAGATAAAGCCAACTTTGACCTAGATAGTGGTGTTGAATCTGGTGGGGAACGTTTTGCATACTTTTTAAGAAGTGTGTTAATATTCAATACTAGGGTAGGGATGCCAACCATCTTTTATTTAGAAAGGCAAGTTTTTCTACAAGCCGTGTTATCCAAGAGATGGTGTGATCGGCCAAACAACAACGACGAACTGACCCGCATGTCTCCGGACTAACCACACAGAATGCCTTCCATCAGTCGTTTAACCCCCAGGACGCGCTACGGACAGAGCTTCCGTAATTCTGACTACGTGCACCTGAAGGTGTGATAGACAAGGAGGGAATAGTCAAGTATTGCACTATGGTGACAGCAATGTGTTCGTCCTGGGTTCTTCAGCTATTCAGCATGTGGATTATTCCATCTGCTCAGTGAGGGGCGCTTTAAAAGCTCTTATTCGCCTCTCGCATTCGGCATTTTTCTTCTGCTGCATAACGCACTTGTATACCTACACCACGCATTCCATGCCCTATTATCCTCGAGCATTGGATGGATTGTGTTGTTGGGCGAGAGCGTATTTGCTCCCAGCTCCTCGCATAAAGTATCCCTTTCAACGGTCCACACTGGACAGACGAATGCTGTGTGTGCAGCATCATCATTGCCAGCTCCACAGTGATGGCTTTCCAGGCTTGTCTCTTGTCCTATTCTCTTGAGGTAGCTCCCAAAGCAGTCATGTTCGGTGAGAATCTGGGTCAGATGGTAACACATTTGGCAATGTTGCCTGGCCATCCATAGTTCCAAGTTTGGTATTAGTCTATGTATCCAGCGACCGTTTGTTGAACTGTCCCATCGAGACTGCCACGTGGCGATGGTAGTTTCTCTGACCACCTTCTTTGTTTCTCTTTTTTGTACCACCAACCTCTTTTGGGTGAGTATGTCAATTGGCGGTATGGCAGTCAGTGCCAGTATAGTATCTTCCGACACTGTACGGTGTTCAGCAGCCATCCTGATCGGACTTCTTCTTTGAACTCTGGCCAAGATGAGCCGGGTTCTTTCAACTCATAACGCCTCGGCCCATATCGGCACACTGTACAATAGCACCGAGTGAACTACTTCATTGTAGAGTTTTCTTCAACCCCTTTCACTCTGTGCCTTCTAAAAAAAGCGAACCACAGGGTACCGAGCTCATGGTATCTAGCTGTAGCGTGGACCGTGGGAAGGGGAAAGAAATGGTGCGCACGCAATACGGCAGTGGAGCTCTGCTCACGAGGAGGAGCGAGATCCAGTTCCGCAAGGAGAGAGCGAGCGCGCGTATTGTTCATGAGCTCTGCCTTGCGGCTCCGCGACACGTGGTCCCACAAAATTAAGATCGCGTAACCACATTGTCTCGTTTCATTTTTACACTGCATACATTCCGTCCTCCACGTCTTCCTGGGTCCAATAAGGAACGGACCGGTAATCGCCCGGGAATCTGCGGGAAGAGGCCACCTTCTCGCCTGCCGCCGGTGTCTGTGCGGCTGGACCGCAAACGGCGAATGTGTCGTACACTGTTACACTGAGAAATGGAGACGAGTCACCGTTTGAGTAGCCTAATTTTTTTTTTCCTGCATACACTAGACTGTTGAAGATAGTGGTGTCACCTTTTGCACACAGTCCTTCTGTTTCTTTTGTAATCGGTAATTTCACTTTACAGCTGGGTTACCCCAGCAGCGTTTGATAAGCAATCAAATAATATTTTGCCTACCTCTACTATATATTGTTATCCCAGTGATTCGACTATTGTCCACGGGCTGTTTGCCCCTTCCCCCCTGGGGCCTATGGGGGGATATTATCGTCCCTTAAAATATGTGATTACACTTTTACGTGTTATGTGTATACATACATACATATACAGTCCTATATGAGAGTATGCCGCCATTTTCTTTTGTCCTGAACCTCCTCCCTTCAATTACCCAGGCCCAGACGTACGACGTCTATGTTAGCCTGTCTATCTTTAACGTAGACAAACTCTTCTGATGCGTCTACTGCCACTCGATCCCGAATCTAATATGACACAAGGAACCCTGCGCAAACTGGTAATTGGTACATGTCCATGACTTCTCTATTGGATTTCATAGCAAAATGCTTGTCTTAAAAATATTATTTAATCCCAACACAGTATTTTTTAGTAATCTTTTTTTATGTAATCTCAATGGAAGGCCGTATTTTTTCGCATTACAAAACGTTCGAAAAATCACTCAGCAATGTATTAAATTTGGAAGAACAAACAATTTCGTAAGAGGGTTTAAGAACTCATAACAATAAAAAACTACTCTATCGCATCTCGTGAGGTTCAATTGTTAAAAGTTTAGGGTCAATTTGTTATTGGGTTGCGCTCCCCGATATTCCCCTTTTTTTCGGTACATATTCAGATCGAACGAGGGATACTTGGGAACTTTCCCGAAACAAACGAAACGTACGAAAACAGCTTAAGACTTTCCTTTTTTGTGGGCGTTTGAAGCTCTTTTTGGGATCGTTTCTACGTGAATGATCCTCCCATGTGCACTTTTCAAGTTCACAGATCTGCGATACCCAATTCGAACGAGGAAAGGAGCCTCTGAAATAATATATATTCAGTCGTTATATCTTAGAGCATATTCCTGAATTTGACTAGACCTCATTACTATTACAGCGTCTGATAAAAAGGGGATGATTGAATTCGGAGCGGATTTTCCTGCTCATTACGCCCAATACGGAATCCGGCGAGTTTTTCTGCCATTATTCCAGGGAACACGATCATTTTAACGAGATCAACAAAGTTATACGAGGATCCTTGTTAAACATTGACCATATTATCTCGTTTACTTTACAACGACGCGTGTCTCACTTTTGAAAATGTTAATTACCTGCAATTAGGGTCACGCAATAATTAAAACTTTCATTGTCCCGGCGAGCAAATCTCACTTGTTATACTCAAAGTCTTGCGGAAACGAATACACCAGAAGCTCGCAGAAAAAAAAGACAATTTACGAGGCATTATTTAAAATTAAAATCTGCAAAGGCAAAAAAAGTCTTTGAGTATCCGGCTCCCATCCCTCTAAGAAATGATAAAAAAACGTATTATAAAAGAAAAATCTCATTATACAATGAATTCAGAACGAAAGAGGCACAACCGGTGCTGTTATTGTAATAAATTCCACCCTATTATCTCGCCATGTAATAAAAGTAAGTGCAAGATCTTGTTTGTAAGTCTTCCGTGGGATCTAATGAGGCCTTCAGTTTCTCAAAAGTAGTTCCTCTAGGAGAGACTATGTATAAAAAGCGTTACACAGATTACAGCAGCTTTGTCGGAGGAGTTGGCTACATCTTTGCTTTCGTCTATTAACAGCGCAAATATCAATTTACCGACCCAAACATAATCCAAGGAACGAAATGGCCCTTGAGTCTAATTAATGAAAGCCAAACTTACTTAAGCTCATATAATCATCGAGATGTATATATGCCGAATCTTGTGTTTAAACGCAATTTTCACTAAATAAAAGACGCGACATCGAAGAAATTGAATTTAGACTCGTGTATGAAAATTTAAATCGATATTTACAAGCCTTCAACAAGAGAGAGCGATGCCAGCTGCGAGACTCTCTGATGACGACCCATCTTCTTTGAGTTTAAATTAATCGATTTACTTTAATATAAATAATTTTTTATTATTCCTGCTAGATTTATTTTAAAAAAAGGCAATATATTCCTTGTAAAATAGTTTGCATTAAGATATTTTTATTTATTTCTTATCGAGCTTGAAAAAACGCCCCTAAATTTATGCCTCAAGTACACCCTCTTAAACGATACTGATCATAAATGATAGCCCTGCCCTCGAGCAGAATGACTCATATCGAATGTATTATTTCAGAAGAAATTCAGCAATTTGAATTATCATTTAAAAGCGTTTTTGTATTGAATGCAGATCATTTGCATTTACAGAGTCTTTCAATAAGAACGCTCAACTTTTAAATGCAAATAAAACAAGTTTTATACAAGATATTCGCTTATTTTTTTCGTTATATAAAAGAAAATTATATGGCAAAAATTATAAAATATAACATTATTATAATATGTGTCGTATTTTTGATTGATAATACGTATTTAAAAGGTCTAATTTTCGATGATTTTATCGCATAAATCCGCGCGAGATAACCATGCCTTCAAATCGCCCATGCAGAATATTCATCGTGGCATGTGCTGTATAAGGTATAGTTCTATCTTATTGTAAATATTCGTGTTATTCAGTTTAGGTCTAAAAAAATTGCTTATTATAAATCTATAACACTCAAGCTTAACGGTTATGGCAATGCTAATCATTTTCAAGTTTCGTCCATCATCTTTCTGCGTTATATTTTAAATAAAACCTCCATAAATTAGACTCTGTTTTCCTATATAAATAACGCAGAATCGCAGATATATAAATTGTAATAAGGTATTATTGAGTATAAGAAAATATAATGGGAACACGAATATCACCCGGAGGCATGAGATCAAATCTGAGGGTTTAACAGAAAGATTTCTCATTATTGAAAGTAATATCATCGATTTGTTTGGTCTTATTTATTTTAGCATTGTTTCGCCAAAGCTATGTTCTCAATTTAGATTAAGTCTGTTAAAATTTCAACAAGAGCCATTATAATCTAGGTTTTTTTTAGATTTGGCTGGGGCTTTAGTGGCTATCCTGCATCGGGACTTAAGCTAGCAAACAAAATAACATCCGACAAAAACCGAACACGCCGGAGTTATGACAGACCACAATAATGTTTCATAAGTCCGATGAGATTTTTGCGGGAGATAAAATCTTGGATAGGGGCCAAAATCTCTATTCAGAGGCTGCAAACTCTCGTGGCTTATTAATCCTCATTGCAAACCCACCCCACACGTATTGTTTTCTACGCAAGCCTTTTGAGTATCCACATTTGCATATAATTCGCATAGAATATATTATTTTTATGCCCCCTAAGAGCTTTTCGGTTCATTAACCGTTAATATGGTGCTTGTTCGGGCCAGAGACGACTGCTAACCAAACAAAAAATGCTTATGATGCATAAAAATAAACCATTCACTGACTGCACACTTTATTTATTGAGCAATTAATATTTTATCTATTTAAAAAAAAGTTGAAAAATACACATATACTATTAAAGGGTAGTATAGTCTCTCAATGGGACTAAAAAGCTGTGTTGCTGTGGAAGCAGTTCCCTGTTGTGTCATCAAAGCGATATAGTTGCTTTATATTAAGTTCATTAAAACAATAACATTAGAAATCAATCAAATTATTTGATTATTTGAGCAATATTAAACATTTATAAAAGATAAATTAAAGCATGTTACAGCATTTTGTGAACAGTCCTCTTGTCTATATTTTAATTTATACGCTACGTAGTCTAAAGTTTAACTATTGCATGAAAGCGCATTACGAAATGTAAGAGACATGAAGTTTATAGTCTTTTATAGAAGTTTAACAGTCGTCAGTCCTCTGGTAACAATTATGTTTTAGTTAATATTATAAACATTATTTAAATCTTAGAAAATTTATTTTGTTTATAATATATGAATATTCCCTGTGTACAGCATTTCCTGGTAGATTTCAACCTTTTTAGTTATGTAAAATTAAAGTTTAAAAAGATTTTCAATTAATAAAAATGTGGCTATAATTTTTACCTCAGAAAAAAAATTTTTCGCAATATGACAACTGTTTGAAAAAAAATTTTTTGACCCCATTTTTTCTTAGTTTTAAATGTTTTAAAAATAGTTTTAAACAAAATTTTGACATAAATCTGGTAGAAACGATAGAAAAGTTATATTTAAAAGGTTTATATTAAATTTGAAGTAAATCATTTAACTAAAACTTGAAATATCATGTCAACCGTGTCGAAAAAAGTAGTTTCGAGTAAAATGCGTTTAAAAGTTTGATTCTGCTAAGATCGACTTAATTTCTGCGTCACTAAAATAGTTATAACTCCGCGAATAATTAGAATTTTTAAAATTCCTTCAAAAGATATATTTTTAAAAGTTTAAGCTTTAAAAATATGCAAAAAAATATTTTTATTATATAAAAATTCTTGACATTGTAGCGTGGACGATTTAACATCGCCATGCAATAGCGCTGTTGATCTGGTCGAATTTAATTCGCCGAAGTCGAGAAGAGTCATCGGTTGGCCTTGACTGCGGGAGGATGTCCTTCTCGCAGCCAGATCTCTGAATAAAAATATATCTAAAGAAGAGAGTCTTTTGTCCGACGCTTGTCCACCTCCATCCATTTGTCCGGCCACACATGATCCGAATTTATTTTAATTTAATTACATAACACCATTAATAAAATCCAAGCATTTAGATTCGATAAAGGCAATATAGTTTTTTTTCATAATAATGAAACTAGTTATGTAATATAAGACTCAAAATACTTATATGGTCTTATAATTTGTGTGATTTATGTTGATAGGAATATTACATTAAGATTTCAGAGCTATAATTTGAGTAAATGTAGACTATTCTTAACAAAACCTTACTTTTTGCAAATACACAATCCAATTACTTAATTCTAAAATTACAAAGTTCATGGTAATAAATTTAGAAAATTTTATTCTACTACTAAAACAGTATTTTTCATTTAAATACACAGTCCCCTGACATAGATAATATATAATTTTTTTTTAAAATGCTCAATATTTCCCAACGCAATTGAAATATTTTTAGTTGATCTGTGTTTTTTATTAACCAAGCAGATATCAATAAGATTTGATCAACATACTATAAGCAAAAAAAAAAAATGGCTTGGACAACTTTCTTAGAACGACTTGATCATTTTACTAAAAAACGCTCATTTAATTTTTCAGACAAATGAAAAACAAAATATTTTTTAAGACAATCGGTTAAATGTAAACCTAAACCCATACAATAAGAGTTCAGGAGATGTTATCAATACATCGTCATGATAATAAAGTCAACCCTTCTATAGCGTCGAGATAGGGACCACACCATAGAAATAAAACGCTATAGAAAGATAGGCACCCATACAAAATGTATTCGTGTTTATTTTGTTAATTCGCGTGAGAGGGCATTGATCCTGTGGATTTAACCCGTTGCTTACGTAAAAGACGCCGCAATCGAAGTGGGCACTATAGGAGGGTTGACTGTGCCGTATTTTTAGATTTCCGGTGGGTGATATTTCGAGGGAGAAAAACGTATTGCTTCTTCCCATATGAAACCTTTGATATCGAATTTGTATTAACATGAACACAAAAAATACATGAGGGGGCGAATTTTCACCCACGGCTGATTTTTTTGTGCTCGTGATTACAAGCCCAAAGCTTTGTTGCCATGGAAAATCCTCGAAATGACAATATTTATGCGAATAAAATACCTCAAACGTAAAGCACGCCAAATCGCCCATTCGAAATCATGTCGATTTTCAATCACTCAATCGCAAATAAATATTTCACCCTTTATGCGCGAAATTGAAAAAGAAATTATTTCTTCGAGGATTCCTCTTAAAAAATCACCTTTTTATCGCCCTAATCGTTAAATCTCTTCAACCCTGTATTTTTCCACCAGCTCTTAAACGGACGGAAAAAGGAATCGCTCCGCGCCGGGGGGCTGCCGGAAAGAAATACACGCCGCGTCGCGCATGGGGGTGGGTTTATTTAAACATTTATAGAGCGAATGTGAAGAAGAAATACCGAAAAAAAAATAATGAACGCGTTTTAAAACACGTCCTTCGTATATTTGCTCCCGAAAGGGCGGAGGGGTGTGATTTTTACGGGTTATAAAAATTGAGCTACGGCCCTGCTTATCGATGTATGCTTCCTTTGAACACAATGAATGGGGTTGTATCATTTCGAAAAAACAAGAGCCTACAAGATTGCACGCCCTCCTATATAAAATCAACGCATTTGGAAAGAGTAAGCCCGCACATATGGCGTGAATTTATATCGATAGTGCCAAAAATATAATATCTTTAAACAAAAGCTTAGCTTAGTTTTAAAAAATCTCTAGATTATGTCCTTTCCAACGATATGCTATATGTTATATAAATCATTCAATAAGTCGTTAAACTTAAAGAAGTACCGGTTTGTCGGACATGCCTTATTCTGTAGCTCGCACTGTCTCTAAATCTGACACCAATGGATTCCTTTGTCTAGGGACTTGCCTTATTCCGTGACTCACACGGTTTTCAGACCTGACACCAATGGATCAATTTGCCTGCCGTGACGTGCAAGTAATTAAACATTTTTATTTTGTGCATAAAGATATAATAAGGGTTAAATATCTAAGCTACGGATATTGTAAAATATTCTATTCAGGGCGTTTTAAGCAGGCGTTGTTATAATTATCACATTGACCGACGGCGATTTTAAATGAGGTCGGAAGCTTAAATGAAACCATTGCAATTCTTCATAGCGCCCCCTCGATCCGGGATTAAAGTGCATTTTCTTGTTTAAAAACGGACTCGTTTTTTCCTGTGTTCAAACACGACAAACTCTTTCCTTAAATTGAGACTTTAGCTCTTTTCGAGTGCTCGTTTGCTTAATAATGAGATTTTCTACCCTCGTGAATCTCATTCAGACCACTTAAACATCACAAAGGAATTCCTCTTGTTTGCACCTAATTTTGCTTTAAAGACTTGGCTTCATTGCAAAGCGTAAAAATAATGATTTCCCAGCGAATCGGGCAAACTTCGAAGATATTCTGGCGAATACTAATTGAATGGATGTTTATAAAATAACTGGAATCTATTGGATTCATTTAAAACTCATCTGCAAAACGAATAGGATGGGTGCTATGGGATAGGATGGATACCGCGCGCCTTGACAGAGTCCAATAAAAACAAGCAAAGAAACATGTGCTTCGCCTTCCTGTCATTTAAAACCTTTTTTGTTTAGAAGCCTAAATTTTTTTACAATAAATGGATTGGATGACTGCCTGTATTAATTATATAACCTACAACTAACATTCTTATTTATTTCGATCGAAAGTTGTCTTAGTATACAGAACAGACAGACATACAAAAATTCGATTTCACTTACCTTTAAGATCGAAAAATGCTTATATTTAATTGAAATTCATAGGAAACTTTAAAAACATATTAAACTATTTTTTAACGTTATCTCGTACAGGCGGGAGGTGATGAAAGTGCGCGACGACCTCTCCATCAGAAGAATTTACTCTGACCAAACAAAATGGCGGTAAAACATGCGATACCAAACAAACCTACCGTCAGGATTCTATAATAATTCTATTATCATAATATTACTACATTATATAAAGAACAGACAGACATACTTTTTTATTTGTATAAGATGTCCGTGAGCTATCTTTTTATGATCTATACATCCATGGGAATGCTTAAAAATATTCAAAAGGAATCAGAATTATTATCTACTTATAAACTATTATACAAATATTGATCATTTGATTTAAGATATTGACTTGAAAATTGAACATAAGTTATATAGTGCGTACAGTCAATCCTCCTATAACGTCCACTTCGTGTACGACGTATTTTACGTAAGCAACAAGTAAAATGGGTAAAGTCAAAGCGCCTTTGCTTGTGTTAGTTACTTTCACTTGTTAACAAACAAAAGACGTATAAATTTTAAATGGTTTCCAAATTTCTATAGCGTTTTTTTCTATAGCATTGTCTATATCTCGATGCTATAGAAGAGTTGACTGTAATTACATTTTTTTAAAAATACGCTTTAGAAATCAAATCAAAGAAATCGACAATAATTCCACAGAGGCTGCATAGCGTGTGCATGCATGGTAATTAGTGTGAACATGCCAACATGATTCCGCAATGAATCCGCATAATAATGGATGAAACAATTGTTATCTATTAACGTAAAATAACATTTTTAAAAAATCACCTTTATCAGAAGTCTATAAATTTGTAAATATTAGGGTGTCCCATAAGTTTCTTTCGCAAATGAACACAAAGTCTTTTCTCATCTCCGATGTTTGATCAATTATGTTTGAGTATTTTACGCTGTAAATTCAAATACATTCATTTTGTATAAATTGAATGTTTAAATATATACATTTTTCATAAATCACAGTCGTAAATTAATTTAAGAGTCTTCCAAAGTTGTAAAAATAGCCTTGTAAAATCCTGGGAATATCATCCCTTGAACGATTCTTATGGAAACGGATTTTGTAGATTTATTATAATTGTGTATAAAATTCTTTCAGAGTAAATGCCTGAAGCGAGCAATAAATTAAGCGAATTTGTCCCATTTGAAAAAAAAATTTGAAGGAACACTCATCCCTGATGAGAAAAGCAACGACTCATTAACGTCCCATTTTTCGTAAAAGGTGCTCAAAGCCGCAATTTCTTTTTTGTCCCGCGGAATATTCCGGTTGCATAATTGCTCCGGAAATGGGAATTTAATTGGTCGAGCAAGATGCAAGGGTCCTTCAAGCATGATCCCTCGGAGGCTTATCTCTATCAAATTATCGGAATTGCTCCTGATTACGATATTCATGTTTATATAAGAGGGCGCCTCGAACGAAATTGTTGAGGATGCCCGTGTATCCATTAGGATACACGCAGCCCGGGGACGTGAGTCGTTTGACAATTATATGCTGATTTTTCAAAAACAATTTCAACGACGGGAATACACGTTTGCATTGTGTATGCGATGAAAATATTCATGCTTTCTTTTTTTTAAAAAAAAAACGCAATAAAACAATAAACGTGCAAAAGACTATATCCATATGAATGTTTGCCCTTTCAAAATTTCGAATTGTATAAAAAAATATCAATATTCAAGAAAAAATCATCTAACTAACCACTTCACACAAGCTCCGTACACACGCATGCTTACAATTGCATGTATGAGATTTTTGTTAAAGTTTCATTCAGTCTCTCCATCTCCGTCGCTTACATCATAGATATGCACTAAATCAATTAGATCAGTAGCGCCCTTACTATTTTATTATATATTATACAAACATATCACAATCTTTTATTTAAAATAAAATGAAATGAAAATCAGCGTATTCTAGTTTTTAAGTTGCGGGATTAAAATAGCGATTGTTAAGGGTATCTACAGTATATATTATATTTATAAGGGAAGCGAATTAAGCTGGGTGGCTTTTAAAAAATGATATCTTGTGCTGAGCAATGAAACGCTCCGGCAACATCTGAAGACTAAAATCTTAAAGCAATTTGTTTTCACCCTCATCACTTATGAATGTCATACAAGTTCTCTCGCAAATGAAACCAAAAACAATATTATTGTAACTCAAAGAGCCGCAGAAAGATCCATGTTACACATTCAAGTGACAAGACGAATGTGACGTGCAGTATACCAAATGACAACCAACATCAAGGAGAATTGGATATCAATGAGGTGGAAGAACACCCCAGTGTTATTAAAATGTAAATTAAGCATAAATCTAATTACAAAACGATCAAAAATTCAAGCACGGTGGTCAAGCAATATTAACAGTATTCCGGTGTGAGCATTCTGGGCATACATCTCGCTCAAAACTCCTTGTAATCAAGTTCTTCCGACACAATATCATCAAGAAGACTTCAAGAAATCTCAGGAAATTCTTTGCGAAGGTCGTCGAGCGTCACACGGTGGTGATTTTGCATTTGTTCTTCAATTTTTTGCACAAGTTCGTCAGAAATCACCGATAATATCCCATTGTCTTGACGTCAATATCTGTCAGAATTCAGTCTACTACTTCCATCTGCTAGATGACGCTAAAATGAACAATTACGCGTTGCGCAACAGGGGATGCTATTTCTCGCTTTCTTTCTTCATTGTATTTATTATTCAAGCCTTCCCACAAAAACATTAAAGACATGCAATTATTATATTATTGTAAATGATTTTCTAGGGATTGGGTTGATCGTGAAAATATAATAAACTCCCTTAATATTCCAGAATTAAAAATTGTCGCATCATCCGAAACGCGCCATATTTAATCTGTATTTGCCTGTGCTCTTATTACTCGAAGTTTCGAGATTAAACTCTGCTTACGCGTTGTTTGAGTTGGCTATTTTTATAACGCTTTCATATAAACCGCATGGTGCCTTATGAAACTCTTCCCACAGGATCGGGGGGACATTTACGTCACTTCTGTCATTGTGATTGACAAATTTGCTTCAATAAAAGTTTCCTCATTGCAAAAGTCACGTTCTTTACTTTAGCGTAAGAAAATCGAACCGATACACGAAGGTTTTCATATAATAAAAAGGAACGTTTAGCGGGGCAAACCATACGTAGCTTTCAAGGCGGCCTTGTTGCCTAATTCTATTCAATTTCGCACAAGAAACTTTTCAGCGACAAACCTGCCGTGAAAAAAATTTCATCTCGAATCAATAAAATGGCGAATGAAAATTCTATAATATAAGTCCATAACCGGGTATGGCACGGTGAAATTCAACAATGGCGCCAAAACTAAGAACCGCAACTAGCGCATAAATTATTTCAGTGAATTTACTATTCTTGTCGTAATATATAAAACGTATTAACAAGAAACACCTACGGGATACGTCTTTGACTTATCTTAAGCTTAACATCCAAGAACGCGAAAATATGGGATCTTCCGCGGGATTAACACAAGGGGCTGTATTGTAGAGGCATTGGAAACTGGGTCAACCAAAAGTACTTTCAACATTTATTTTATTGCCACTCGTATCAGTAAATAGAATGTCTATGAAGAAAATGTTCTTGAAATCCGCACAAGACTCCCAAACAAGTATGCCAAATCACAAGTATACACTTGGAGGCGTTCAACTTCCACATTCTATTTATGAACAATGTAATCAAGTCATGACTTCTTGCTTTAAGTATCTTAAATTAATACACGTCCATAAAACAGAGCCCGAGGGATCATACAATTAGATGGTCTCATAAAAATACCACAGTATTTGAAACATAAGCTGGATGTTATTATAAAAATATATACACAAAGTAATTAAAATCGATCATTCTTTGTTTTAATGGTATTTCAAATTATTGCCAAAATGAGTATGCTTTTTGCGCTAATCGCCATGCATATGCATTGCTATTAGTATAAATATGTCAACATGTTGCAGCTCAATATAGTACAGACCAGATAGAAATCATAGAACTACCTGAACTTGTAGGAAGTGGTCACAAGATCTGCATGTCCAACCGGTCCATATTTCGGACCGCTGACACAACGAAATAGCGCCTCGCGATAAAATGTCATGTCCCCTAGTACCCCTCCTAGGCTCTTCGTTTATGTCAATTTGTGGATTAATGCACTTTGTGTACCTGCACCACGCACTCCATGCCCTAGAATCCTTAAGCATTGAAGGAGTCATATTGACAGGCGAGAACGTATTTAATTCAAGCTTTTCGCGGAGAGTGTCTCTTTTAACGTTCCATGCTGGGCAGTCGAGCGTCCTGTATGCGGCATCGTCATTGGTTGCTCCACAATGACGGCATTTCGGGCTTGTTTTCTTAGCTATTTTGTGAAGGTATGCTCCAAGGCAACCATGTCTGATAAGGACCTGGAACAGATGGTAGCACAGCTGACCTTATATCATTCTAGTCTAATCTTCTATATGATCAGTCGATATGTCCACCAACCTTTTGTGGAGCTATCTCATCGAGACTGCTATACCGCCATGGTGGTTTTACTAGCAGCTTTTTTTGTTACTCCTTTTTAGACAACCTGTCTCTCTTGAACAAGCAGATCAATTGGCCGTATACAGCAGCCCTTCTGATTGCGCTTCTACGCTATACCTTGATCATGTTGATGGCATCGATGGTGGAACGATCCGCTGCTGCAAGCGCAGGATCAGTCTCTCCAGCAGCTTTCCTAGCCTATCCAACATGTACAACGGTCCGTATGCCCACTAAGCAGAACCTCAAGATCTAGTGGGAGAACCCCAACGAGGACCGCTAGGTAATTCGATGCACCTTGATAAGGACGATAAGAAGCGAGCGTTGTCGCCTCAATAGTTTGTGCCTGTTCAGTTGGATGCCTGTTCTATTGTATATGCCTAGACGTCTATGGTGTGGATCTCTATACCAACTAAGGTGCCTCGGTAAGCTGTTAGAATGGATTTCCCTTAAACGCTCCAGTTACTCACTGCTTTTTTGGACATTCTTCTAAATGCGAGCTCATTCTGCTGTGCGTGATTGATTCGTCCATTATGATTTTCATGTACGTGGTTGAGGGTATCGCGATAGATGCTCTTTAAGGAGGAGACCTTGGGCTTAAATACCAAGAACGCAAACTTGTCTAGTTGACTCCAGTCACTGATCATATTCAGGGCATTATTCGACGTCAACACTTATACGTACTAGCCTTGTAGGGACTTCCATTATCATAGAAGTCGTAGAAAACCTCGGGGATGCATTATTTTCATGTTTCCATATTAAAAGCCCTAAATGCCCTTAAAAAGGAGGGAGTGACAACAAGATTTTGCGTGTCCAACCGGTCCACCTTTCAAACTGCTGACACTTCGAATTAGTGCCTTGCGATCGAGCGTCATGCCCACACATGTCCACAGAACATAATCGTCTATGAAAAATTCCCTGCATGGACACTCCGAGATCGGGGAAAACCCAAACTATTGCTTGGTGTATTATGAAATGTGCATGCTTCAACAATGTATTTAATAGGGGTTTTAATAGTTAGATCGCATATTACTCTTTTTTTAAATAACTAAAAATCTGTCGTTTATATAAAATGTATTTTTGGGTAGTTTTTAAGATGTATCTTTGGATATTGTTTGTATTTAATATCGATACTAATTAAAGGAATGTTTACTCGCTGACAGCCATCTTGGATTTTTGCCAGCCATGGCCGCCAACATGCGTGGTACTTGTCAGTGCCGCCACACTACAAACAATATTCAGTAACCACAATTAGCGATTCTAGTCGCATATTCGCGTTTACATCGATCCGCCCAATTCTATTATTATTTCCCCCGACGAACGGATTAACCGGTTAAATCCCGATGAAATATCCCCGTCGTGTTTACTCCCTTCATTCATTACGCTAAAATTGTTCCTGTCAGACGTTCCTAGACAGTCGTTAACAATTTAAATCCCTTAATATACACTCGTCACGTGTGAATAAGCTATGGATGGGGACTTTATTATCATTCCGGGCCGAATCCCAGGAATTTTTCATTAAATTATATGATAGAAATTTCCTCTTTTATACATTTCCAATTATCTTTTTTTTATTAACGATCATTCACATTCTGGCTGGTTGGACATGATTTTCTCCCTGCTTTATGGCATATGTGGATTATCATTTTTATTACCAAATATTAGATAATGGCACTTAAAAGACTTTAACGGCATAATGAAAATTCAATTTGAACTTAATCGTTTAATCCTGCCGTATAAAAGAATACTTTCCCCTGAGGGTAATACAAAATAGTACATCAATTGGTACATGGAAAAATCTTCATCAACATCAATGATGCAAATTACTACATGGAACGTTGATGGATTCTTTCAGGGCTAACATGAACTACAAGTATTTTTAAATATGATGAAAATTGATACAAACCTTATTGACATATTTCATAAATCAATCACATATTAAATCTATAGAATATCGATTATATAACATTGTTCATTCTGATAATAATGGAGGGAGTAGGTCTGTAATAACAATTAAGGAGCCTTTAAAACAGGAATCGATCAAGAGAATTGATCGATAAAAGATATATTCTCTTCAATATTCTATATTTAGCCTTGGTCATGCTCGATTAAGTGGCTCAGTACCATCGGAGCCTTGGCTGCAGGAAGACGACCTTCCCGCAGTCAGATCGATCTATGTCCATCTTTAGCTCACCACTCGGCTCCATTACGATCCGATAGCAAAACGAACCCACGTGCGAGTGTAGCCATCTCAGCGAATACGTTACAGAAGCCTAACATCATAATGAAAATGATATTTAATAGCGAGAAAGCAGATAAAAATAAGCAGAAATAAATCTTATTTTTTTGCATATTTAATTTTTTTTTTCTCGGGAGCTTGCAACAAAAAAAGACTAAAAGTTGCGATTTTCATTCGGAACTTGCTCCTAAAAGGTCCACTGATTTATTGTCTATTCAGGAACTTTTTTTATGGCACCATAATGCGCCCTCCTGAATTCGTGGACTGTTTATTGCCTGAAGCTAATGTTCCCAATTCCAGTATAATTCATATGGTTTCTATGGAATAAAGCGAATTTTCCAGAAAATATGCCATATTAGATTCACGTACAAATAAGCATGAACATGTGCAATGACCTACAATTATAATCTGAACATAAGGATGCTTTACTGTGGAAACGTCGATATGATTATCTACAAATGCGACACTTTACTACTACCAAATCTCGGCGATGTTGTAAATCCAAATCGATTTTCGTATGTTGTCAATGGCAGATCTTATCCAAAGATGGGTTGCGTCATTAACAATCAAATTTCAATTTGTGGTACGCCGATTGACAATCACACGAAGACAAGAAGATTCATCAAACGTCGATGTCTCGTAATTATAAGCAAGGGTTGATTCTAATTTGTTGTACAAAATCTACATATAATATGAGCCATTGATTCCAAATATGGCGCTACAGACTTGAATTAATACATATTTTTAACAATTAATCAATCATGGTTTCCGTTTTAAAATAACGTCAGATCATTAATTTTTCTGTCAGTGTCAGTCATTGGATGGGATGTTTTTGCCATTTTCTCCCAACCGCTTTTCATTAATCATGCTATTTTAATTAAAATAAAGTATAATTATCGCAATTACCATTTCAATAATTACAGCCTTTCTTATGTAGTTTGACAGAATTTAAATCATTCAAATGTTCAAACAACTAATTATTATAATTGTGCCCCAAAAAAATTCAACATGAAACCGTTTATCAATTAAAAATATAATCATTTATGTATTTTTATGACGCGTGTCGTCTTTGAGGGTCTCGTATATCAATGGTTTCATTATCATGATTGCAACGTGTGCTTAAATCAGGATCATTTTAAAAAGTGTGGATATAAAATTTAATCTTTATATTATAAAACCCAAATAATAACATTGTATACAATCAGGTCTTGGTAGGGGTACGATAGTCCTGGTGGGGATCCACCTTACTACATGAAATGCACACGTATTCTATAACATTATTGTTGTATTGCTTTACTGTCTTGTTTCATTATTTCTATTATACTGCGCTTCGTTGTCTTGTTTGAGTAATTTTCAATTTCTGACATGTTTCAAATTTCATAATCTTATATTAATCCTGGCAGAATATATTAATCAAGCGCTTCCGTCTCTGCGAGTAGTTAAATCAACTGATTATATTAACAAAATATTTTAATAAATGCGTTAAAATTCATACATCAATCAAAATCAAGGAATTGTATTGGAATTTGTGTGAATTATTAATTTGTGTGGATAATATCAATATCATACATTCACTTCTATGTGCGCTCAATATTTATTTCTGACACCATTGTAGCGTAGTGGCGAAGCGAGGGCGCTCGCGTTTTACTGTCTGACCTTAATATAGTCGTGCGGTGGGATGGAAGAAGTCGGGTATCAAATAAATATATTTCGCCTAGTTGATTTAGACAGACAACAGACAGCGACTAACGAGCTTGTAGGGTGTTTAATGTATGACCCTATTACTGGCGCTACTGTGCGATCTGTACGATATTTAACCCTACGGGAAGTCCTCGCCAGAATCAAAGCATGGATGCGGAATAATCGCCTGTAGTTAGCAGCCGAGAAAACGGAGGCAATGATATGCAGCAGACGGAGAAGATCGAGGGTCAAGCAGCTTGTTGGAAGACGCGAGGTGGAATATAGCAAAACGCTAAGATACTTTGGGATCCTCATGGACAACAAGCTGACCTTTAGCAAACACATAGAAGAAGCTGCGCAGAAAAAAAGAGGACCTAAAAAGGACCCAAGAAGACAAATATCCCAAAAACTCCACAGTACACGACCAGAAACTGAGGGAAGCCTGGCAACACAGATGGGATCAGTCCAGCAAGGGAAGATGAACCCACCAACTTACCGCTACCGCAAACAACAACCTACCACTTGACTCAGGTGCTCACTGGGCAAGGATGCTTCGGTGCGTACCTAAAGCATATTGGCAAGAAAACATCCACGACGTGCCACCACTGCCAAGCGGAGGTCGACGATGCAAAACACACCATCACTGGCTGTGAGGCTTGGGCACCCTAGATTTGCTGAAACAAGCACTCGGAGTAACCAAGCTTAATGTTAACAACATGGTCCATAGCATGATGCCAAGCAAGAATAACTGGGACCTTTGGCGCAATTACATTGAAAAAATCTTGAGCGCTAAAGAAGGCAGTGGGATAAAGAGAGACGCAGAGTGGCTTTCCAACACTAGAATAGGTTACCTAAGGCCAGACTACCTGTCCTCCTGAAGCAATTTAAAAAACAATAACAGGGGGACAGAGACGAACAAAGGAGGGGTAGTCAGTAAGAATCTGACACTACCTTGGGATCAAATCTAGAGTGTCTTATGCAAGATTCCCCTCCCATAAGAAAACATCCTACGGGAAACGCTACGTGCAGAGCATCCTAGCGCCAACTCCTTTTGCTCCGCGCCCTCCAGAGGAAGCGAGGTTTCCGCAAGAAGTCCAGTTTTAGACTACATGCATTCGAAGGTGCGTTGGAGGATGATGACAAAAGTTTCGCTAAGTTCAAAGAAACTACAAACGCGAGTCCAATACCTCCACAAGTCTAACCTCAGTTTAAAGAGGTCTACAACAGATGACATACTGCAGGGGATACCCATGCTCCGTGATACTCGTATCGGTTTGGTCATTTGTAGTACCTCGCCATGGAGACAAGTTGCCGTTCGAGCAGTCTAAGGCCATTCTCAGACTTTACTAACTTCTATAATCCGCAGTTTTGCACACACCTTTACGGGTATGCAACAGAGGGTAACCTGCGTACCCAACTCATGTTAGCTGGCCTACCCCAGCAGCGTTTTATGGGCAAACCTACAAGACTGCTTTTGAGCACCTCTACTCTACATCATTGAACCCCATTGGACTCCACATGTTGTCCCCCCCCCCCCTCATGGGGTTTTATGGGTGGGCATCATTTTATTATTTATCATTAACATTTTATACCCTCAAAGTCAACATAATGAACGTCATCAACCAAATTTGGTGGATGGCAAACCAAAAAAATCTGGTAGTGTGTCTGGTCAGTAAAAATTTGATGGCTTTTTGATGATGTAATAAAATCATGACTTAAATTATTTTTATATGACATTTAAAGGGGTGCATGAGTTATTCGCCGGCACACTTTGAGAGCAACTGGATTACACACCTCATAACTAAAATTACATTTCACCGCCACAGAGAAATCTTCAAAATGATAATCGCCTGATATGAATGGGCATAATAATTTACCACCGCAACGTTTCTATGTTTGCACATCGAATTTAAGATATTCCGAGTATTCTCACTTTATGAGCATGCCTCGCAAACGTAACATATTAGCATAAGTCATAGTTAAGATATTTGCGAATAATCTCCATTTGAATTGAGATTCGCGCATTCCCGTACGATAACCCACACCCCACGGCTTCGAACCCGCAACTATTAGAGTATTAGTTGCGCTAAGTACTTCCACTATTAATGACTTAATTGGGCTGGTCGGACTTTGGCAAGCAGTCGAGGGCATAAATTACACTCGGCCAACTTGGGAATTCCGTTTAATTACTTTACGCATTATGTGGATATAATGTTTAGGCTTAATGTGCATTTCGCTCCGAAGGCTCTATCGGAAAAATGACGCCATAAATATGACCGGGCACAAGCTGTTTTATGGTGCACGCTCAAACTTCCCCTGTAAAGTGAGTTATTGTAATTTGCCGATAGCATTTTTATGTTGGGGTCTAACCCCTTACTGGAGACGTCTCATTTGACATTTACTGCTCCGCAGTATTAAAAGCGCCGATAAATCCGGCATCTTTATTTCTTTTAAAGCACGTACCTAGCCCAAATAAAACATTCCATAAGACGAAAACAACCAACATTAAAAAGAAACATTTCCATGCGGGAATTTATTCTTTTGTGTCGGGCATGCAAAAAAGTGACTGACGCAGATCGCATCTTTATATCCCTTGTAAATTTAGACATGTGCTATAAAATTATTTTTATTTGTACGCATCAATAAAATTAACTGTCGTCGAAAGACTACTCTACTTTTAATCAATTCATTTTATGCGGGAAATTATAAATGGCTCGATTTCCTCGCAGATCTCTGAAACTCAATAAATGCTCCCGTTTCGGCTCACCCAGATATAGCCGACACATCATTCACTTGCTTGAACTCCGGTTTTTAAATGTTTAAACTACTGTGACCATAGAGTACACTGATAGTGATAATCAGGGTGGATATTTCACTCCACGGTACCCATCTATAAATTCTTAGGAAGATTTTGTGCATATCTGTCGCGGGACCAAAATGTAAATCGTCCTCGTCCTAAGACTATTTCTTCATTATTTTTCCCGCCTTCCGGTTCATCCCGGTCGGATTTTAATCATCAAAAGTATGGGCAGCTTAAAGCCGACCAAACTACCAAACAAAAGTAGCATGGGCAAATTGCCATCCCCATGCAGTGGTGCTGTAAACCTGTTGATTGGCATGACGTATATATACGTCCAACGTAAACAACATCGAAATTAGTTGGGACGCATATATTCGTCTTCGAAATATATATTCCTAAAGCAGGCGTGGACCAACAAGCTTTAGGACTCAACATATATTTCGAAGACGTATATATACGTCCTAACCAATTTCGATTCTGTTTACGTTGTGTGTCGTATACGTCATGCTCACTTAACAGGTTAATCTGTGTCGATTTAATTCGCCATATTAACAGCAACATCTTCTGTCTTTCTTTAGGCGCAATGTGACAATTTAACGGCGCCATCTTCTGTGGCATTACGGACATATTGCATCTGAAGGAACAACACCGATCGCTTCTTGCACGTCCCGCCTCCTGCATGAAATGCAGGAGCTGGGAGTTGTGAGGAATCGTTCAATAGCCTAAGCTTTTTTTTCCTGTGGGATTTTCCATTTTCAAAGGTGATATTTTGTTATTACAGCAGTTATGATAAATACATTTAAAACATTTAGATACAGATAGGTTGTAATAGCCATAGAACAGACAGACACACAATAAATTTTGCATAACAAACGCCCTCAAGTGATCAACGTATCCACACAGAGAGTATCCACGCACATGTTGGATGCAGCGCTCCAAAGCACTTTATTTCCAATATCATGCATCCATTTCTAATATCTGAACGTCATAATCATCAGAATATGTCTATTCGTTCCTGTAATAGTCAAGTTTATTTTATTGGCAAAAGATACAAAATATTTTTTGGGTCGCTTTAATAAAATACGTTTGACCGAGTTTGCGCAAGGGATGGTTCTAGCTAAATTATTATGCCAACATCCCTGTAGAAGAAAATGGATCGTAAAGAAAATTAGATGATTAATCTGTTTAAATATAATTTATATCTATTACATGATTTTAAAGGAGATAAAATTGCATGTATACGTCAGATGTGGATAATGGTGGTCGTAACGAAGCTCCACGCTCTGCCATATCACAGCAATAATAAATCCATCACAAGACCGTGATATAAAGCCTGTCATAATTTTCTGACATAATTGGTCACTCACGATGAGACGTTTATAAATTGCCATCATAAAAACTAATTTTTTGATGTGTGTACATCCCTACGGATGCTGCGGGATTGACAGGATTTTGATAATTGAATCATCGGATTCCTCCCCTCCCAAAATAAAAATAAAAAGATTCGCCAACGATAATTTTTATTTAAATAAATCTGAACAATTAAATTAATTTATTCATCTCATTTCCTCTCGATATACGTGATTTTAGAAACAAACAAAGAAAATAAACGATTATATAAGGGATGTTTAATGTTCTATTTGCTTAATTTCATTATTTCTTTAAGCTCCAATATATCATCGGGTAATCTCGAAAATAAATACAAGAAACAGAATAAATCTCCGAAACGATGAAGCATTGAAAAAATCGTATTTCAAAAGACGCCACAGTCTGAAACCATAAATAAGCAGCCGTTACGTGAAAATCCTATTTTCGCGATACGCTCTCCCAAAGCCCTCCCCCAGCTATAAGTCTATCCCGGCAGGAGTATCTGTAAGGACTGGTTATTCCCCTCGGACTAAGTGGGGTGCAAGGCCATTTCCTGCTGGCGAAAACATCCCTTTCTTGGAGTTGCCTTAAAATGTAGTCGTGTTTAGAGAAGACGAGTTCATCTCTCAACAACGGCGCTGAACTCTCTATATTTTATTTTCGGTCGTTAAGAGCAATGTGCTTCAACTTTGAGCCATCCAGCATAAAATTTCAATGAAATTTACAAGACTGCGTTTAATAATTTCCTCATGCAACGCTCGAGAGAATTTACAACCATCGTTCATATTTTAAGCAATAAAACATCATTTCAAACGGTCCTTGAAAATACAAAATTAATGGGGATTTACGTTTATTTATTCCCATGGAAGCACAGATGATAATCGGTAGACAACAAAAAACGACACATTTATATATAATCAAATTGACATTGCTCAAAAACAGTTCTCTGGTATGTTAACCAAGCGTTAAAGTTGCTTTAGATTAATTAAAACAATAACTTTAGGAATCGATCAAATCTTATATTATATCTGCTTATTTTATTAACATATGTTTATCAAAATAAATAAAAAACATTGAACAATTGAAGTATGTCTAAGCATTTTGTGTGAAACAGTTCCCCTGTCTATTATTTAAATTATGTACCATGTAGTTTACAACTTGGTAAACTAAAAATTTTCTGTTTTACATTGTGTAAAAACTGACTGAAACAAAAATTAGCTTTGTAGAAATGGTTCTAAAATTTCGGTCAATGTCTTTCGTATTATAAGTATTTCGAAGTATTTCCACTAACACTCTAATCAACTTTTAAGATATGGTATGTTTTAATAATAAGAAAAAATTATGAATGTCAATCAAATTATTATCTAAATTTTACATATTTAGTTAAGTGATCGAAAGTTCCAAAATACACTCAGCTGCGAGACTTTTAGTACGAACCTTTTTTTCGCGCATGATTAATTAAGTCTATTAAATGAACGGTGGAATTATAGATATTTATTCAAATTCAGATTACGGAATTAACAATCATAATGCCGTGGGATAATTATTGAATTTAAGATAATTTGGGATTCCGTATAAATCACAGTTTTTAATAATTGTCTATTTTTTTGCATAAAACGTTATGTTGCATAGGGTGGGATTCTTTGAAGATAAGAAGCCCCCGTAGCTATGTTCCCACATATAGGAACCGAGTCTCGCTCGCATTTTCATAGTGTGAGTGGCCACACGGTTTGTGTGTCCAACCGGTCCGCCTTTCAAACCGCTCACACTTGTAATATGAAACTCGCAATCGGACTTTATACCCAGATATGTCCACAGAACATGATCTGCGTCCATGAACGAATCCCTGCATGAGCACTCCGAGATCGGGGAAAACCCAAAACTATTGTATATAGTCCTAAAATATCCGTGTCCTGTGAGGAACTGAGAATTTCAGAAAAGTGGAAAATGGTCAGAAAAAGAGATTTTTAATCCGGATATTCCTTCCCGAATAGATCCTTTCTCACACATAGCCAAGGATAGTTGAAAATGGACAGACACCGACTTGATGTTATTTTGGATTCTTGACGACAGAATCCATGCCGCACACTGCTGTGCGGTCTATACCTCCGAGTGCCCTCGGATTAGCCGCTTCTCTTACACTACCTCAAAACTCCTACAGAAAGCCATAAATACCCTAAAATTGGTGGAAGTGATCACAAGGTTTGCATGTCCAACCGGTCCGAATTTCGAGCCATCGACACATCGAAAAAACGCCTTGCGATTGTACTCCATCTCGAACATGCCCACAAAAAATAATCTGTATCGATGAACGGATCTCCGTGCGGACATTCCGAAGTCGATGAAAGCCCAGACCTAAGCTAAATACAAACGATTGAACCAGATCATCTTGAGATCAGACAGACAACCCTCTGTAATGTAGTGCCCCCGGACTAGCCGCACAGATTGTCACCCTTCCTTGTCTCGTTTGATCCCCCAAAACACTATTTGCAGAACTTCCAGGTGCCCACCCTTTTCACTCCGCGCCCTCCAAAGCAGGCTTGGTTCCTGTAAGAAGACCGGTTTCAGACTACGTGCACCCGAAGGTGCGTTGTATTTACCATCCCCACGCAGTGGCGCTGTAACAACGACATCTTCTATCTCTTTTCAGATGCAATGTGTTAATTTAACAGCGCCATCTCTTGTGGCCCTGCGGAGACATTGTACCTGGACGTAGAGTTGCCTCGCTCTCTATGGCCAAGGATAGTTCATCAATAAAAACATAGAGAAAACGTTTTCTCTCAAACAAAACTAACAATTCACTCTCTCGTTATGAAATCATAACGTCAAATTAGCGTCTTTTATTGATAAAATATTGAAAAATATTAAAATTCAATTTGATTGTGGCCAGGACTAAAATTTTAAAAAATCGACTCGCCTCCAATTTTTAACTAAGACACTTTGACAACGTATTTAATTATTTCAAAATTTTATTATTTTTTTGAGAGCACCTTCGTCTTTGATCATTTCAATTAAATTTCCAGCCGTCGCTCGACGACCGTATCATTTATCGGTAAACCGACTTACAAATTAATAAAACGGCCCAATTGTTGTCAGATATTTCGGCCGACGCGCAATTAGAAATATTGTTTCGGGGCAAATTTCGCGAAAAGCTTTCTGTTAAATTTGCAAGATCCTCCTAAGCCCTGCAAACCCAATTCCCATAATTGTTTTATGAAATTATCCCGGCGTTTTATACCTTGCACGCCCGCTTAATAAAATTACCCATCTTATTCATGAATTTCACGTCCCTGATTACAATAAAAACTAATCGGTCCTGAGCACATGTGTGCACGTGGAATGCTCGTTTTTTGGGTTCTGTCCAATGAAAATATGCATATCTATGGAAATAATTAAAAACATGATCTTACAGACGCGTGTAAATCCCCGCTTTTGAGCATCGAATAGACCAACAGCGCCATTATATCATTCACTCCGAAGGAATCTGTATTCATAAAGCATTCCGTCTGAATATTCAATTTTACTCAAAAATATTCATCAATCATAATTTATCTGTGGAAAAAATATGAAATATTTCAGGTCACAAAAGTAAATAAAATAACTTGAGCGTGAAATGAATAAAGGGGGATTTTTGGTCGTTTTGTTTGTTCTGTAGGAAAACGTATTTGATAGTCGGCATCGTTAATTTATTTTGACTTCATTTCCCAGAATTATTACGAAAAAATTGCGCTATTTTAAATTCTCTTTAAGCCCCCGGGGATACAATATTATTCCAAGGGAGAAGATAAGAATACTTTTTATAATACACGTCTTCAAAATAATGCAGTCTAACAGACATATTGTCAAAAAATATGATATATTAGATGTATCGAAAAGTCTTTACCGATTGCTTAACAATGAAAGAATTAATTTAATTCGGGGTTTTCGAGTTGTTCAATTCCTTCTTACATATCTGCAGCTTCTGTTTCGCTATGCTTTATAAATCTAACATATAAAATAATATTTGTTTGTTCGTATTTAATGCGCTGCCATACCGTTCATCCGATTGCAATAAAACTTTGTCAACTTATTATTCACACTTACAGAAATAACATAAGCGTATTTTAAATAAAAATATTTATTGTGTAAATAAATAAAGCACTACAATCATGGGCGTACAGAATCTGGGCGTGCATAACAAATACGAGAGTCATCTAAAAAGTAAGGTTACAAGGACTCCGGAGGGTGTAAGAATTTGTTTGTGTTGAAATTGGCGTACCTGGCTTGTAGTGGGGGGATCTTAACGATAACTTTGCTTAGAATCGTGTTCGTCGGCCATTTTGTTCGGTCACAGTAAATTCTTCCGATGGGGAGGTCATCGCGCGCTTTCATTGCCTCCTTTCTGTGCGAAATCCAGGCGGTCATCAGTTTTTATGAATTTGCAGAACAATACCATCGCGAATATCCATCGGAAGTTTATGGAAGTGATGTGATGAGTCGACAACATGTAATGAAATAGATTTTTTTTCTCCTATGGGAAAGGAATCTTGCATCTACCTTGGGTTTGATCCCAGAGTAGTGTCAGATTTTTGCTGACTAAACTGGTAAACTGGTATTGTTTTTCACATTGCTTCAGGAGGACAGGTAGTCTGACCTTAGTTAACTGGCCCTATTCTAGTGTTGGAGAGCCGTTCCACCGGCTTACAGCCGGGATAAGTCGGTGGGTCCATCTTTTCTTGCTGGACTGGTCCCATCTCTGTTCTGGTCGTGTATTGTGCTGTTTTTGGGATCTTCGTAGTCCAAGACCCTCTTTTTTGCCTGAAGGTCCAGCGGGAGTATTCCAGCGATTACGATCACTGCGTTTTCGGACACTGTCCTGCACGCTGAAGTAACTCCGAGCGCTCTTTATCCCTGGACCCTGGCGAGCTTCTTTCTGTTGGGCGTGCTCGCTGGCCACCTTCTGCGCAGCTTCTTCTATGTGTTTGCTATAGGTCAGCTTGTTATCCATGAGGATCCCGAGATATCTCAGCGTTTTGCTGTATTCCACCTCGTGTCCTCCAACAACAAGCTGCTTGGCACTCGGTCTTCTCCATCTGCTGCATATCATTGCCTCCGTTTTCTCAACTGCTAATTGCAGGTGATTATCCCGCATCCATGCTTAGATTCTGGTGAGGGCTTTGTTGCCCGTCGCCTCCATTTCCCAAGCATTTTTCAAGCAAAATAAAAGCATTTTTCGATCCAACATAAATGTTGTAACCTTACTTTCTGGATTACTCTTGTACTATTATATATATATATATATAGGAAGATGTAAACCAAAACCGGTCCGATTTCAGTTTTCGTTCAGATAAAAACATCGGTTTTACCGGTTTTCGGTTCAGTTTCGGTTCAAAACACTGATTCTTATTACTCGATATAAAATTAATTGAATTTTTGATGCACTGTATAATAAATTGGACGCGAACATACGTTAACATGAAACTCAATCAACCGTACCACCGCATCGTTTGTAACATAATATAATGGCGGACATTTTAAATGTTAAGGTTTAATATCAGCCCTGCGTTGGTAACATGTTTTGACGTTCGATGACCGGAAATTGATGCATCCAACCAGATGCGAGCGTTCGATCGTTAAATGCATCTTGTAATAAATCGAACTACATAGCTTTTTGCATTTATGCAAGCCACGAAGGCAAAATGCACACAAAAGCAGCATTGTGCTTGCTCCTTGAGACGTTAAATCGCGGGAAGAAATAATATTACGCAATCGGGAACAATATCTGGGAAACTATAACGGGTCCTGCCGGTACCATAAGTGAGGAAGTATCAATTTTCTACATCATAAATAGTTTCCATTTCCAATGGACTATAACGTATTTGACATTGGTTTTGCCTATTAATCTTGGATTTTATTAAAAATATTTAATAAAATCAAAAAATAAAACCTATTAAGGGCGAATCACATGAACGTTCGGATTTCATAGATGAGTATTGATACGCCATAACGTGTTCGAAGCATAATGAATTAAATCAAAATTATGTACATCAGCCTCAATTGTACTCTATCAACGAATAATCAATTTATTTATTAAATTTTTATAAAAGTTCACACCTTTTATCTTTTTTCATTACGTAGAACCTCAGTTTTTAACCTTCTCACAAAATTTTTCATCAACTTAAGATTAAAGTACCTTTGTCGATTTTAAATAGTTGATCTTGCAAAATATTTCACAAAACATTTCTCAATTACGATCAATGTTTGACTAACTAAAATTCCGAATCTTCATGTGTAACTATGTAATATTAAAACTTATTTAAAAAAAAATATCAGTACAATTGGGTCTGTTTTTATGCGGATCTTTTTTGTGCAAATTTGAAGTTATGCGGTTTTCAAAAATAATGGAACCTATCCATTGTTTTTCTATTGAGGACAAAACTTTTTTTATGCGAATTCGCACAAAAAAATCTAAAATTAACAATATTGCATGTTACGACCGTTATAATGAGCTATGGGCGAACGAAATTGTTTTTAAATCAGGCAACTCTTCTCAAAAGCTTAACACATTAACAGCGGCAATATTGCAAAAAATCGCCCGTGATACGGTCCGCGCAAATTGTCCACTGATAATGTGTTAAGAATTGCATTTGTATAATTATCGAGTAAAAGTGACTTTAGTAAAGCAATTCTAAGATAAATGTGTATTAATTTATATTAATTTTGTAAAATCTTTTTTTATGCGATTTTTGGTACAGTCTATTACATTAATTTGAAGTTATGCGGTTTTTTAAAATAATGGAACTTATCTCTCAGTCTTCTATGTAGTTTATATCTATCGCATAAAAACAGATCTAAGTGTATAAAAAATTGACTGTACAAAATGCAGGAGTAGGTATTTCAATAAGTGCCGTACATCGCATATTGACTGAACATTTGGACATGACAAAGCTGTGCGCAAGATGGGCGTCGCGTTTGCTCGCAGTATAACAAAAACGGCGTCGTGAGGATGTTTTAATCGAATTTTTGTCGATGTTTCTCAGCAATAAAGTCATGTTTTTGGGTCGATTCATAACCATGGATAAAATATGGGTTCATCATTTTATACCTGAGACAAAGGAACATGGAGGCTCAACTATATAAAACTAGATAAAATAGGTTATATGAGTGGGGGAGTTTAGTCTCGCTCGCGACCTCATTTGGTGCAAGTCATCTATGTAAATCAGCTTCTGGGAGGGAGGGCTTTTGTAATCGTACAGATTATATATGAACCCAGGTACGGAAGACGGAAAGGCCACAAAATCTGCGTGTCCAACGGGTCCACTTCTTAGACCGCTGACATGACAAATGAGCGCATCAAAATCGAACCTAAACTATATAGTCTGCATTCATGAATCAACGGCGAGTATTATGTAGTAAACTCATTGCACTGTTTGAGTGATGAAATCAAGAAAAATGACCGCATTTGGCTAAAAAATAAATTTTTAGTACTTTTATGGCTTTTTTTAAGAGCTTTTTGGACATCACTATTAACGGGGTATCGAAACTATTGAACGCTAGTGGTTTAAATGTATCCAGCTGAAAGAAGACTAAGTCGAGACATAAAGATATTTTTTCCCGATTTTTTGCGTTTTCTTAGATATGTCGGGTATTTCTGGGACAACCATCTTATATTATATTTAAAATATTTATAAGTGATTAAAAAAATATAATTTATAGCCCTATTCAAATACATTAGCGCTTGTCATCATTTTTAATTTCATTTTTTCCATTTGTTAAGGGAAATTGTTACCTAAAAGATTGTGTGTTGTGTAATATATAATAAAATAGGTGCATATACATACAGTAGAAGCAGCGTACCAGCCATCGCTTGGAGTTACACTTTTCGTGACATTCCAGTCAATTTGCTTTACCTATCTATCGAAAATAGTGATTCCATTGAATCAATTTCGTATTATACTGCCGTAAATCACACCCCACACAAATGTCACAATAATCATAACCGTAAGTTGTGAACTTTATATCGTTTTTATCGCATTTTTACGACGCCGTCATAATAAATCGGTCTAAATATCGGTTTTGAAAATGCTGTATTTGATTTGATGGTATTAAACTTCTTATTAAAGTGATGTTTATGAATGTTATAATTAAACGTGTATGAAATAAACTTATTCGAAAGTACTCCGAAGCCATTCGCAAAGACGCTGCGGATCTCTTTGTAGTCTTGAGAAGCACCCAACTTAAATTATACATTATATTTTTGTTGAACTCTAATAAAACTTAGCTCTTTAAAAGTTCCTGTTTCTACCAATGCGAATGGGACATAAAGAGAATTCCTGAAGAAGGGCAATGTCCGCGTAACAAGTTTTTCCATCAAATTACTCGATAGATGTAAACTTGATCCTTCCAGGCTTCCAGAGTATTATAACTATTTCTGGCCGCGTTCCTATATCTGCTCCGAGCATGCTTTTGATTAAATTTTAGCAAAAATCTGCAGAACTTGATTAGACGTGTGGATGTGCGATTGTATTGCTGTCGGTGCAATGTTAAACAAACGATATCATGAATAAGTTCCAGAAGCCTCGACGGTTCGCTTTCCCGAGGGTTGGTCGGGATTATACCACTTGAATTGCATATCGTCATGCCATATTGCACCAGCGTAGCAAAATGCATCTCGAAATGAAAATTGCATTCGATGTTATAAAGCAAATAAGAGTCATCGACTATTGAAATCACATACAATAAAAAATGCATCTTTAATTACATCACATTTGGGATCTTCCTTCGTGGACTTTTTTTTAAATAGTTAAAGAATAAATGTTGACTTTAAATCTGGTAGGAAATAATATAGAAATATATTTTTTTAAAAAAACCTAAACCAGAATAAAGGGCGTTGTCGTAATTCAGCGATAGCAGATGCAATATGATTTACACAGTCTCAAATTATATTTTTTTACCAAATTTCGGTAAGTGTTGATGATTTATTTCCTATTTTATCCAAAATATCTCGATACGTACTCTTTATGAAATTAAAAAAAATACTTTAAAAAAACCGCATAACTTCGAAATCGCACAAAAAGAGATTTGAGTGTATAAAATTTGTATATACAAGGTGCGGCAGAGAAACTTCCTTATTTCAAAAACGAATAACACTAAGCGCATTAAATATATCAGTTTAATTCTTTTTCATACTACAAATAAACATTTAAAGTTTATATTTATTATACTTTTAAAGTTTTATCATTACGGTAATCTCTGTTTTGATCAATACATTGAACTGGATCTTGAAGCTTTTTACCAGGATGCAGCAGGGAAACTTCCTTATTTGAATTGCATGCCCTGAAGCGATACTTATTCTGATGACAATAAATTGGCACTCATTTAAAAGAACAAACTTAAACGTGCGAATTAATATGCATTACTTGAAAAAAAAATTATCAGGCAGTTACTATTAATTCTATTCGTTATGTCCATTTTATCGAGGAGAATATTTTAGCAAAACATGAAGAAATGGATATCAAAATATCTAATTTCAGCAAAATGTCAATACGCGAATAATATTCCTTATCAGGATTGCGGCAGGGAAACATCCCCTTATTTGAAACACGAGCCCAGAAGCGATAATTAGTCCGAGAAGGGTGGGGTGATTATTGATTAATTGAATAGCATTAATTTTAGTAATTAACATAAACATTAAATGTTTCTCTTTAATATGAAAAAAGAGATTTAGTCTGATATCGTCTATTATGTTTGTGTTATTTATTTTTAAAACAAAGTAGTTTCCCTGACGCACCCTTTTTGTATTTTATATTTAACTAATTTTCAATACTAAAACTCATCTATTTAAAGCTATATCATAATATGATTCAATCAGAAAGAATGCTAAAAAAATAAATTCTACAAGGAGATGCATTATACCTTTGGGACGACACTAAGAGACTGGGACTCTGATGACAGGAAAAGACCGGACCGCCCAAAATATACAACGAACGCTAAGGATAACTGGCAATAGGAAAACTATGAACTATCCATCTCTGGGATTATCTTTTAATAGATTAAATTAAAAATATCTATCTTCATTATTGTATTCCATGCCATTAGGTATGATTTTAGTACGGGTTTTTGAAGCCAACGATGAGAAAACATCTTCGATATTATATATCAAAAGTCCTTGCATAATCGATATAAGCCGATCAGCATTTTTCCTCCTTCGAAATCCCGCAGGAACAACGGTCGCTATCTGGGGGCTTAAATAAATTGATGTTCTTTTGCCAATATCGACGATTAGCCGCATATCTGAAGGCTTGATAATGTACAAGTAATTTTTCATCTTGCTCCCTGATGTAATTTTTTGGCGAAACTCCATTACCCCGTATTAAATTTTCATTATATTTACATTGTTTTCGTTTTTGAATAACGTTACATTTACGTCACACTTCAGGCTCATGCTAACTCGAAGACTATGGTTTTTGCATTATTATGTACGACCATTAATCTCTTTGCAGTATTAAACGATATTAAATATAAGGGTTGATATTAAATGCCAATTAATTGACCCTATGTTTAATTATTTTCCAAATTTATTATTTTAATAACATGTAGCGTGGGCAATTTACCATCCCCACGCAATAGCGATGTTAATCTGAGAAGATTTAATTCGCCACGTTCACAACTCGCCGGTTCTGACACCAGTGTAACGTTGGGGCGAGTGCACTCTCGGGAGCAGAGTCCCAGGACGGCTCCCCGCTCCCGCAGTGCTCGTCAAAATGGCCATGCTAGCATACGGATCCGTTCTTCTATCGGGTTGCGATATTGCTGGGCGAATGGATGGGAATAGACGGGCATCATATAGAAAGACTCTCTTCTCTAAATAACTATTTATTTCACACACGAGAGAGAGATCTGGCTACATGAGTGACGACCTCCTGCAACCAAGGCTAACCGACGATTTCCCCGACTCCTGCCTCCCGCGCGTTACTCCCCAACCGGCAACGGTGCACGCGCAAGAAACGATCGGTCGGTACCCAGCTGCAATATCTCCGCAGGGCCACAAGAGATGGCGCTGTTAAAATAACACATTGCACCTGAAGAGAGATGGAAGATGTCGCTTTTAACAGCGCGCCTAACTACGTGAGGATGGTAAATTGCCCACGCTACAAATACATGTTTTATGCAGATGTCACCAATGTTAAATTTAATTGATTTATGAAGTATTCTACCTAACAAACATAACACAACAAAAATGGAAAAACATATTTTATTTCTAAACATAATCTCTATTTAACTCGATATATTGTTCCCAGTGATGCTCAATAGCTTTGATACCTATTTAATTTGAGAACCACCCGGCTCCTCATTATACTCGTAGCCATCAACATCCTCACGACGCTCTTTTTGTTCCATTGTGAGCAAAAGCGGCACTTGCCTAGCGCACAGCTTTCTCATGTATACATTTATTATCAATATGCGATATATAGCACTTTTTGAAATGCCTCTCATGTCTGTTAGCTAGCGCATCCAATATAATTTTATGGATTTCCTTAAACGTTTCTGGCGCGGGTTACCTAGAAATGCGATGTTCGTCTTGGCAGGTCGTATGGCCTCGTTTGAATTCTGCCACCTCAATATTTTACTGTCATAAACGATGGAACAGATTCCGTTAGAGTAGAATCAAGCTCGGCTTTGATATTGATCGGACTGAGACCTTCCAAATAAAAGGATAGTATCGCATAACTATGACCAATTTTTTCCATGATTCTTTGTACTTCTCTCTCTATACACACAAATTTTGCTGTTATGTTTTTATTTGTTGTTTAAATGTCCCTTTTTATTACTAAACTAATATTCCTGTATATCTAGCATTACGACGAAACTTTTTTCCTTAATAATATTGCAGACAAAGTGTATCATTATATCTTCTATTTGCGAAGAACTATGTGCTTACACATGATTCCTGTCCTAAGATACATGTATTAATAATACTTTCAGAGTGCCAGAGGTGCGATAATTTGAGTTGTTTAGACTAAAACAAATTAAATTCACATTCCGCTCCCATTTGCGTTTGACACAGAAGATCATAGTGTGACGTCTTAATGCCAATTCCGGGATGTTTCAAAGAAAATCTGCAGAACGTGTTATTTTGGCAGGTTGCAAAGTCAAGATGGATAACTTTAACTTACATGGGTAATAATTAACACGTGCCCTTTGAAAGCGGGTAATCAGAAGGATCCTGGGGTAATAAATACGCCGAGGAATCACATAAATGAGTGAAGGTAGCGGAGCAACCCTCCCCTCGCTGCGAATATGAACTCTGACATAAAACACGTAGAAATGTTGTTCTCCAAAAATATTTTATCCCGCTTCGGGAGTGGGCGGATGCGAAGATTAATGTCTTCCAGTCGATATCCAAAGGTATGATAATTTTTTTCCCGGCCCGGGAACATCTCTCTTCTGCCGCCCGGTTCATTATTAACTGGAATCAACGCGGGGAGGAAGTGTATTACCTTAAAATTGTGATACATAGTTGTTATTTAAATGTGGAATTAATTCTAATCTATGATAAGCTCCCGCGTAAGATATTAAACAACAAAGTGTCAAGAAAATAGAATTGATGGAATTAAATCCCAGCTGAGATGGCGTTACATCATCTTATAATATACAGCTGCGGCAGAGAAATTACCTTATTTTAAAAATTAACTAACACAAACAATATAATAGATATCAATTCAATTTCTTTTTATATGTAACAGAAAAATAATTAAAGTTTTTATTTAAGCTTTAAAAATTATATCATTATAAATATTTATATAAATATTGTGACGATTATAAATACAAATTTTGCAAGATGTGGTACATCATCCCGCGTCCAAGACTCTCGGTCGACTCT
Source organism: Stenopsyche tienmushanensis (assembly GCA_008973525.1). Classification (NCBI taxonomy): domain Eukaryota; kingdom Metazoa; phylum Arthropoda; class Insecta; order Trichoptera; family Stenopsychidae; genus Stenopsyche; species Stenopsyche tienmushanensis. Next base: position 1,251,813 of record WACJ01000519.1, read on the forward strand.
CTATTTTTTTAACGCCCTTCGCAATGTAATGTTATATACAAGCATTTATTTAACGTTGACTCATCTCATCTCACAAATTTTCGGCAATTTTTAATTCCACGCGACTTTCACAAATACGTTCATAACTAAAAACGACGGCAATCGATCGTCGCCTTCTAAATTTGGTCGTTGAGAAAACCGATTAAATGTGACACCAATTATAAATAGAATGAAATAATAAAAAGTTTTATTGAAAATGGATTTAATTGGAAATATACAACGAAGATTTAATTGGCCAAATTGTATTCGAGTGTGGTGAAAATTAACCACTCCTGCGCGTAACCAATTCTCGCAGTCTATAAATCTCGCAATATAATTAATGCGGGTCATGTTGCATATGGCCGACGTCGAATTTGTTACGCTCAACTTATTCATTAAAACTACTAATTTCGAAATGGTTTAAGTAGGTTCACTGCGCATTTTAATCAAGCGCGAAGTATGACTTCATTGTGTCAATCGAATCTCCTTCGATATTTCAATATCGAATGTATTAGGGGGCTCAATAGTATACTTCGGATTTTTATATTAAGGAACCCGAAAGTATTCGAAAATTTTGAGACATTGTGTTTGAGCTCAGTTTATGTCTAGATACAGGAAATATTGGAAACATCTTTGTAATTTATTTTTTTATGTAACACCCAATTTTTATGCCTTAAGCCCAGATTGACTCTTCTTTTTTGCATATGGTGGGACATGCAGAGAATAAATAATTATGAATCAATGAAATCGAGAGAAACTATAACTAAACAAGTCTGGAATCGGAAGACGTGATGCATAAACGATTGCGGCACATTTCATAGAAAATGGTCCCGACCAACAAGTCGGCTGCGATGAACGACGGAACACGCTTAGGACTTTATTCGTTCGGTGATAGCGGTCGAAATTTATTTATAATCAACCCATGGCTGGAGAATCAGCGACAAGCAAGAAAACATGCGGGATATGGAGCAAGCGGGCGAAGCAATGGTGGTAGATGTTTCATTGAAGCATCTTTTCGAACTCGAAGTTGTTCGTCTTTTTGAATATTCCCCTCGTTGGGGTTCAGAAGCGAAGAAAGACACATCCTCTTCACTTCACATCCAGGATCTGGGTCTGGTAGCCTTTTTTTACTCATACGGGACGGACATTCCTTTCTTCCCGGCTTAACCTTTTGAGGAATGAGCAAATTTAAAAATCAATTAAAACGTTGATGTCATCATTGCTTTACACCGATTACTTCCTTGAGTTACTTACGATTACTACTGTTGAGGCGGGGGCGCTTTCGGGGAAGAGTCCCTGGATGGCCCCCCGCCCCCACATGTTCGACGGGATGGCCGCGCTAACGCATGGGTCCGTTCTTCTATCGAGCCGTGATGTTGCTGGACGAATGTATGGGAATAGACGGGCGTCAAATAGAAAGACTCATTTCTCTAAATAACTATTTATTCCACACGAGAGAGAAATAGAGAGATCTGGCTGCAAGAAGGACGACCTCCCGCAGTCAAGGTTAACCAACGACTCTCCCGACTCCCGACTCCGCTTCGCTGGAAATCTGACGAATTAAATCTGCTCAGATTAATAGCGCTACTACCTGGGAATTGTAAATTGCCCACCCTACACTAAGAATACACATCTGCAGTTATTGTTTCACCAAGTTCCATAAATTCAAAATGAATAATTCAAACTTAAATACCCCACCTAACGTTTAAAAGAATCTTGCAGGTCATCAATCTGAGCTTTGGAGTCAAAAATGGTTTTCATCCTAGCGAAAGCCATTGACGTTTACGACTTGTGTTATCATAAACTACCTTAGTCAGAATTAGGTGCCAAAATGGAGGACCTTTTATTCTTGACAACAAAACATTGCACGTGTTTCGTCGCTCTCAAGCACTCAACACTCGACAAACACAGCTCAAACTGACGTCTATCAAAATCGGCAAGCTCTTATCAATACACCTAATATATATATTTTTTTGTCATTAAGTAGTTTTTAACTTTTTTTACTAAATTTTCAAATACTTTCGGGTCCACCTAATATGTTTCGATGTAAAATTATTTCAATTGCGTTTTTCGAAGCGCCATACCTGTTCATCTCATGGATTATAGGATGATATTATTCATTTAATTATAGTTGGGATGAAGTTTCGAGAATTACCATTCAAAAAGAATGAAATATGAAAGCTGAAGCAAAACTTTCCAAATGAGACCTGATTTTTCTTTCATCCCTGGAGCTTTGAAAACTTTAATTTTTTGCACTGTCTGAATCGTCTTAATTTCATGGAGTCAAACTGCTGTTCTTCCACAGCACCGGATTATGCTACCTGCTGAAATTCCCCGTTGAAAAATATAAGATAATATTCAAAATTAACAATCGGACACATCTGTCGCTGTTGAATCGATATCGGGCCTGTTTGAAACAATCAGTCAAGATATTGAGACGATCATTTGCAAATTTGAATTCAAGGCTTGGATGTAAAAATATACAGGCGTCGAAGAAGTATCGATCGAAAATAATCGAGTCAAACGTGTAAGAGCATCGGCTGGAGAACGGGGAAGACAAGGGTTCCATCCCTTCTGAGACCGATGTCTTTTCCATTTTATTTCGACATCTCAATTTATTGTCTCCTTCGATTTTTCATGACCTCACTTAAGTGGAATTCAGTTTTGCATCAAAAATGGAATTCACGGCTTCGCACCAAGAGTTAATTTAAAATGCAAAGCCCAACATTGGAAGCAGCGGGAGCGTATTCATAACGTGGAGCTGGATTAAAGCAAATCTATTATATTTTTCACAATGCCAAAAATCAAAAATAACCGGTGTATGCATCGTGAAAACAAAGACACAGCGCAAAAAAAATAATATCATTTTTATTAACGAATATTATAATATATGCACGCGGATGGATTGGTTGGTACGAGCGACGGCAGATGTTAGGCGAAAGCGTTGTGCATCTATTACCTTCCAAGTCAAGTGAAATTTTTGATCATATAAACGTCAAATATATTCGAATAAAAGCATACGATTCAAAAGAAGAGTTTAGCAAAAAAAAATAGAGTATTTAGGTAATATGTTTAAACTGAGTCTTTCAATAGGTACTCTCAAAATTTGTTAGGTTATGGCGACCATGTCATTAAAGCAAAATCTATTAAATTTATTGTGAATTATTTAATAATATAGAAGATAAAATATAGAACAACGTGTGCAAATCATCAAAATTTATTTTCAAAATCAGTACTCTAGTACCCGTACGTTACCGAAACGCAAGGTCTGCTGAAAACATCACTGCTGTGCGTGAGTGTGTATGGGAACACCCGAGACATTTCTCGTCGTTCGCAAGAACTTCGCCTTTATTGGGCTTCAACTTAGCGAATTTTGCATCAGGAATTGGGTCTGTTCCCAACATAAAATCCAATTGAACCAAAAACTTAAAGATAGATAACAGAAACAGAAAGATAACGATTATAGACAACGCCATGTATACGCTAATTGGGCTCTGGAGCAGTTGGAAGTTGATCCAAATTCGCCAAAAAAGTAACTTAAGTAACTTATTATAGCCTGAACTGGATGATATGGCGTCGAATAAAAAGACTCTCTTCGCTAAATAAATATTTATTCCACACAAGAAAAAGAGAGAGATGTGGCTGCAGGAAGGTCGACCTCCCGCAACCAAGGCTAACCGACGATTCTTACCGACTCCCGCCTCCTGCGCGTCACTCCCCAACCGGCAACGGTGCACGCGCAAGCAGCGATCGGTCGGTATGCAGGTGCAATATCTCCGCAGGGCCACAAGAGATGGCGCTGTTAAAATAACACATTGCACTTGAAGAGAGACGAAAGATGTCGCTGTTAATCTGGAGAATTAAATCTGCTCAGACTAACGGCGCTATTGCGTGGGGATGCTAAATCGCCCACGCTACAACACAAAAATTACGTCTTTAATGCGAACGCGCACCCCGCCCTTATCCACAACATTATCATTATTAAACTTATATATTAACAAACATTTGAGTTTGTTCTTTTAAATAAATGACATTTTATTATTTTTAAAATAATTGCCGCTTCAGGGCGCTCGCTTTAAAAAAGGAAGTTTCCCTGCCGCATCCTGATATTCATTTTAATCATCCATATTTTATGATCTAAATATTAATATTATTTATAGTTAATTGAGATGAAACATTGTAAGTAAATAGGGCTTATGATCTATCGTATATTTTACTCATCATTGATCACAGTTTCCACATTGAAAGCCTTTGAACGCTTATTGAGATGTTTGAAATTTGCATTTTTGTCGCGAATTACATTTCAACGAATCGCGTATGTCTGATTTTGAGCATTCCTTATGAATACGAACGTTGCTGAGCGTGAATATTTTCGTTTCCTGGAGCCATTTCAGGAATTTGTTCAAGTGCACCGACAAACTGAAACATATGAACCAAATTGAGTTGTCTTCGGAGAAAAGTGTGCGGTTTCGCCGTACAATTTGCCCTGGATGCAATTTGTTTTACCAAATAGAAGAACCCTTACAGCCCTTACCAGTAAATTACTCTACTGCCATAGGAATTCGGCTGATAAAGAAGCCATGATAAATTACACGCACGCCGGCCTGGAATGGCAGCAATTAAAAATACTATTGAACATCCATAGAAATGGTCGCTTTTCAAGGAATTAATTTCATCCCGATTTCATCATTATACTCATTTTTATTTGAGTCGATTAACTCCGAGTTTAAGGGTCGGAATGTCAGTTGACCCGAGAAATTCGCGAACAAAATTACTTACATTCTTTCTAGGCGAGTGAGAATTTAATTCCAGAAAATAGTTGACTACAACTAACGAAAAAATGGCAATTCCCTGGAAACTTATTTAATTTATTACTAAGACGCTGCAGTTGCAACAAAATCAAAATAAATTAATCCAAAGACGCAGACCTGAGAGCCATTTATATCTTCTGAAAAGATTCAATTCATCTTAAGCTCTGAAGCGTAATATTATATGAAAGCATATTTACATTAATTATTCAACACTTCAAAAAGGATGAAATAAATGACCTATTATACTTTCAGCGTTGAGATACCGTAGCAAAATAGATAAGCAAACAAGCCCAAGATATAATAATATTGGATTATGGCTCTTTCTTAAGCTCAATTTTATATATATTCGTTTAGAAAACTACTATTTCAGCTTGAAATGCTAATAAATTCGATCTAAATAATTTATTTCTGCATTAATACTGAGTTCATCTATGCTTCAAACGATGGTGTCTAGTATATTATCATGACATCGCGAAAAAATGATGAATGAAACTCTAAAACCAATGGTATAGTTTGCATATTATTGCGTTTCTATTTAGAATTATGCGGTAATCGAACTGTTTCGCGTAAATCAAGCCGCAATAAGGATTGAGCTAACTTTGACTACGCTTAAAGAAGATACGGATCGTCATCACGAAGTCTCGCAGCTGAAGTGTCTCGAATTGAAAACTTGTAAACTAATATCTTGAACCAGATCATTAAACACTACTCACGAATAATTAGGTTAAGTTTAGCTCACGAATAATAAACATACATATCATTACATAAATAAACTATACAAACAAGACTGGTATGGACATCATTAGCTAAAAATTCTATTTTAACTTGAAATTCTATTTTAAAGATGCGAGCCCTTAAACTGTTACCGGCCGCTGAAAGTAATAAAAAGTCCAGGGGAGATATTTTTCCTCAAAACTCTTTCAGAAAGCCTTAAATACTCTAAAATTGGAGGGAGTGGCCACAAGGAGCCCGTGTTCAACCGGTCCGAATTTCAGACCACTGACACATCTAAAGAGCGCCTCACAATTTAACGCCATGCCCAAACATATACACAGAACATGGTCTGTATCCATAAATGGATCTCAGCACGAACACTCCGTGCCCTGAGACTAGCCACCGAAAGCTGTCTTCAGCCGCTCTTTAATTCTCTGAGAAATACTATGCACAGAGCTTACAAGCACCCACTCCTTTCACTCTGTGCCTTTCAAATGGAGGTTCCAATGGTGCAATGGAAGAAGTTATGCTAAAACACCAGTCCAACCTCATCTTGAAAGGGACTGCAGCAGATGATGGACTAAAAGGACCCCCTTTCCCATGGTGCTCGTATTGGTTTGGTCTTTGTAGTAACCAGCAATGTAGATGAATCGCTGTTCGAGCAGCCTAAAACCGTTATCCCCTGTGTTTACTATGCTGTTAAAGACAGATGCGCAGATGACGCATTTTATACATAGTTCTGCTCCTTCTGTAAATGACAGATCCACTTTCACGACACAGGGTAAGCTACGCATCCAACTCATGTTACCTGGGATACCCCGACAAACCGATAAGGCCGCTTTTGTCCACCTCTACTACTCTACATTATTTCCCCAAGGGTTTGACTGTTATCCACAGGCGTAGGATTGCCCTCTGGAATTTCATGGGTGAGCATCGTAGAGTGAAACATCCACCCGGGCCAATATACACAGGCAGCTCGCAAAATACACAGGGTGCAAACCCGTAAATATAATATTCAATACCCGCGAGGAGACCCTCTTTTTCTACATCTTGTTGCTAATAAAATAATTGTATGTATTATATGGGGTGGAATAGCGTTTTGAGGGAAGACCTCTACGACCCAAAACTCTTACAGAAAGCCCTAATGCTCTAAAATTTAAAATAGTGGCCACAAGGCTTTCTTGTTCAACTGGTCCGAATTTCGGACCACTGACACATCAAAAAAGTACTTCGCGATCGAACGCTATGCCTATGCAACCTACAAACGATTGAACTAGACCAACTGTATATTTTTCATCTGCCTATTTTTTTTTTTTTGTTTAATCCCTACATGACTCAAAAATTAATGTATAAAATCAGATTTTCTTAATTATTGCACGAACAAAAATGCAATTTTTACAAACGACCGTACGAAAATAATGCGGTCTCGAGGAAGCATTAATATAGATAATATTACTGCTAAGCACATAAAGAAAAATCTCATATAGTTGAGCGTCGATAAAACGTACATCAATCGGATTCCGACATTTGTAACAGATCGCTTATTTGAAAAACAAGATATCGTTGAATACATCTGTCTTCATTTTTTGGCAGAGGGATTCGCCAAGATAGCAGGGGTCGTCAACCCTCCTATTGATCCCTAATTCTGCAATTCATTTCACGGACAGGATCAGATCTGTGTGACTAATTTCTGGCTTATCAATCTATTGGCGGGAACATTCACAATCGCGATTTCAAAACTTATTTCATGGAAAAAAATATGCATCCAAAATAATCCAAGACGAATCAGATCCATGGCTGATTTTAGAATTATTACAAAATTCATTCAACGAATGGATATATGCCAAGAATATCCATCCAGTTGTGTTGGAATGGGGATTTCCAGGATGATTAAACCCCTCGAGCTACGTTCCACCCCGATGCATTTGCTTTATATTGGACGACTCTCGAATCCATTCACTATCAGATCGAAAGAAGGCCCAAATGTAAAATGAAATGAATGGATGCAGACATAAAGATTTTGACATGCTGCAATATGTATATATTATCATTTTTTATTCAGAGGGAGCCTCAATATTTTGTTACGTTTGGATCTGGCTGCGAGAAGGACATACTCCCGCAGCCAAGGCCAACTGACGACTCTCTTCGATTCACAGCGCTATTGCATGGGGATGTTCAATCGCCCACTTTACATTTGCATATAATTTTTTACAGAATTTTTGAATACTTTCAGGTCCTCCTAATATTTAAATCCATTTAAGATGGTATTATAACGCTCTATTTTTAAGGATAATTTTGGACACAAACGTATCGGTTGTTCCAATCAAATAACGCATTAAAATAGGATTTTGAATCGACTGTCAAAACAAAAAAAGGCATGAACTGTGTAAATAGGAAAGAATTCACAGTTGGATACCCACATGTGCAAAAAATCCCTGATGATACAAGTTCATTGATTTTATTTACTGAACACTGAAACGGAAAAATAAATAGACGGCATGGATTGAATTGTTTTACGGGATAAATTCGACGCAGGGACTTTCTACTCGATCCAATTGTCTTGTGCCGCGTTAAGAACCTCCACATTTTAATTGCTTCCATAATATAAAACTTTGAGCAAAATAGGGAGCGCCGTAAAGTCAGTTATATGTATGTCTTTTAAGTGTACATAAAAACATTTATTTGTCATAATGCCCTTATTGCGAACGTGTGCAAGTTTCTCTTTATTTCGACAATAATTTCGCGACTATTTTGGGTCCGTTTTGGAGTCTTGAATTCTAATTGTATGCAAATGAGATTTTCGCCCGTAGCTGTGTGCTTCGTGTAGTTTCGTGTTTTTATTGCAGGGTCACTGTTCAAATAAACACCCATGAAATATGAACTTGTATGACCCTAATAGCTCCGAGTGTGTCCTGGACCAATCTGGATGAAATATTTCGCGTTTTCCTTTTTTACCGTCCCATGTGGTTATAATTTTTGGTCATTAAAATGCCAAGCTTTAAGGATTGTTTGCTCGCTGCTGAAATTCGCAATTTAAATGTCTGTATGACTTTAAGGATTATGGCTTTCTTTTGAGTTGCAGGCTGTCGACTTCCTTGGCAGATTTTTTACATTTATCCCTCTGACATAAAAAAATAATTAATTTTACTGTATCTTTCTTAAACAGATGCAACATTAAAAGCCCAATAATATTTTATTGCGATAAATCCCGATGAAATAATGATTCGCATGGCGGCATTCACAATTCCATCCGAAATTGAAGTCCTTTCTGAGAAAATTCGACGAAAAGGCGTATTTTCAGACGAAAATATGTATATTTCATGTTGTTTCTTCTTTTCATAGAGTTCAAAGAGATGAATAATTAATATAAATATTATTTTATATACTATGTCGTTTCACAGCTTCAAACGAATTGAATCCTTTTACAAGATGTAAATGACTTCTGAAAGGCGTATAATACTGGCTAGCCAGGAGCGACATTTATTTTAAATTAGTTTTGTACAACCATACCGATTTAGAACCTAATTAAAAGGAGTACTGATTTTTATATTTTCAGCTAAGAATATTTAAAAAATTGTAGCGTGGAGGCATAATTAAATAATTAAAAATAGTGTACATGCGGCGAAATCCATGGGATTTCGCCGTTGCCAGTCCTTACGGTCAAGAAACACGGTCAAGAAACAAGAAGTACCGCAATAAGGGCTGGATCGACGCGCTCCATGTAGATAAGGACGCTGGCGTCGGTTACATAGATAAGAAAGGGTGGCCTGGCTTCAATTGCCAGGTATAAATGTGACGCTCTGTAGAAATATTACAGAGACGTCAGTTCAATCCTAGGCCTTGCCCGAGGAACATCTTTTCGGAGATTGTTCCGTTGGAGCCTCCATACATCGCCAGTCTCGCTGCACTTCGCCTGACTGGATAGTTCACCACACGCCATTGCCATCCACGACTGTGCGCTCCGCATTTTATATAAATAAATGCGTTGAGCTGACACACAGTCTTTAAATTCATCATCTCCATCTACGATCAGAACGAGCAGAACATCCCCTTAGAGAATCCTGACAAACATCCGTAGTTCACCGGCGCCGTCCTCGTGGTCCAGACTAACGTTACGAACCGCTAAACTTCGAGTGACCTTTGGATCCGGGCTCCGCGATCCGGATAACGCAGCATCCGCTGCAGCTACGAAGGAACGCAGGGGTGCCTATAGTCAGCGGCCCCCTACGTTACAGTGGTGTCGCAGAAGTGGGATTTCTGCTTTCGATTGTGGAATGCTGACAAGGAGAACAACCGAAGCTATAACTTCAGGAGGAGAAATGGCAGCAGCAGCAGAAAATATGGCATCGATGGCATCACAAGTAAGTCAGGCAGATATGGCTTACATCGGGGCTATATTTGAGAAGATTTTGGCGAAAATGGAAGAAGAAGCGCGTCTACGCGAAGAAGCGCGCCAGCGGGAAGAAGCACGTCGAATTGAGGAGGCACGTCGAATTGAAGAAGCGCGCTATCGCGAAGAAGCGCGTCTACGCGAAGAAGCGCTGAGAGAGATGCCTGCGACGATGAAATCCTTACCTGCTCACTCCGCAGATTATCCAATTTTCGACGGATTATCCAACGTCGAGACTTTTATTGAAGAATTCGAGTGGACCTGTAAATATTTCGCCCAACCGCGACCGCTGCAAGTGCTTCGAGGTAGGATGCGCGAGAAGGCTGTCGAATACATGCTCTACGATCCGGCATTTATTGGCAATGATTATTCCGCGGCGGTTGCGGCCCTCCGCAAAGTATTCGGAGACTCAAAGTCGCCACCCATCCGCAAGCGACAGAATCGCGAAGTCGAGATCGCAGCGAAGAAGCGAGCATCCCAAGCCGCTTCACAAGCGCCGCCCGCTCCGATTCGAGAGCACACACGACTCGTCGCTCCAGACGAGCCGGCCGCTCCAGACGTTCCAGCCGAATCCGCTCATCTTCAACCGCCCGCTCCGAGCCAAGAGCAACCACGACTCGTCGCTCCAGACGAGCCGCCCGCTTCGATTCAAGGACACTCATTGCACGCCGCCTCAGATGAGCTTGCCCAAACAGCTCATCTTCAGCCGCCCGCGCCAATTCAGGAGCGCCCATCACTCGCCGCTCCAGATGAGCCTGCTCAAACTGCTCATCTTCAGCCGCCTGCGCCAATTCAGGAGCGCCCTTCGTTCACCGCTGCAGATGAGCCCGCTCGAACTCCTCATCTTCAGCCGCCCGCGCCAATTCAGAAGCGCCCATCACGCGCCGCTCCAGATGAGCCTGCTCAAACTGCCCATCTTGAGCCGCCCGCGCCAATTCAGAAGCGCCCATCACTCGCCGCTCCAGATGAGCCTGCTCGAACTCCTCATCTTCAGCCGCCTGCGCCAATTCAGAAGCGCCCATCACTCGCCGCTCCAGATGAGTCTGCTCAAACTGCTCATCTTCAGCCGCCCGCGCCAATTCAGAAGCGCCCATCATGCGCCGCTCCAGATGAGCCTGCTCAAACTGCTCATCTTCAGCCGCCCGCGCCAATGCAGAAGCGCCCATCACGCGCCGCTTCAGATGAGCTTGCCCAAACTGCTCATCTTCAGCCGCCCGCGCCAATTCAGAAGCGCCCATCACGCGCCGCTCCAGATGAGCCTGCTCAAACTGCTCATCTTCAGCCGCCCGCGCCAATTCAGAAGCGCCCATCACGCGCCGCTCCAGATGAGCCCGCTCAAAACGCTCATCTCCAGCCGCCCGCGCCAATTCAGAAGCGTCCATCACGCGCCGCTCCAGATGAGCTCGCTCAAACTGCTCATCTTCAGCCGCCCGCGCCAATTCAGAAGCGCCCATCATGCGCCGCTCCAGATGAGCCTGCTCAAACTGCTCATCTTCAGCCGCCCGCGCCGATTCAGAAGCGCCCATCACGCGCCGCTCCAGATGAGCCTGTCAAAACAGCTCATCTTCAGCCGCCCGCTCCAATTCAGGAGCGCCCTTCGTTCGCCGCTGCAGATGAGCCCGCTCAAAAAGCTCATCTCCAGCCGCTTGCTCCAATTCAAGAGCATCCACCGCTCGCCGCTCCAGACGAGCTCGCTCAAGCCGCCCATCGCCAGCCGCCCCTCAACAACGAAGGACCGACCACCCACCGCGCCTTGCTGCAACGATTATTGTGCGGCAAACGCGGCCATTTGCAAACGCAATGTCGCAATAGACGACCACATTGGGACCGACGACGGCAGCAATTCGGTAACACCAGAACCGATCGTCGAGGATGCAGAGCCGACCGAGGAGGAGGAATTGGACCTAACAAGCACTTCCGGCGACAAGGAATGAGGACCGGAACCACCAACGCACGGCGGTGACGCCGCGGCGCCGTTTTCCCGCTGCACCCGCAGCATGCGCCGCGATGCCTCGCCATTGATGATGGCCGACCACCAACAGCCTCGCTGAAAGCCCGCACCTACGACCCGATGCATTGTGCGTGGTTTCGACAATCAGCTCGAGCTACATCCGCATTGCAGGCTGCGCCTGGAGCGTTGGCCACGATGCGGAAACTAGTGGAAAATCCAAAAGTGGGTTTGTGTAAGCATACACGACCCGCAAAACTCTGGTAAGTGTCGTTTCGTTATGTTGCCGCTGTTTTCGTAGTATCGGATGGATTCGACATCGCGCGATGTTCATAAATAAACCGCGCAATTAAAGATAATTTTGTCTAGTAAATTAAATTTATTCTTAAACAAACTTCTCGCGATAAGGCATACATGCCCAATTACTAAATCTGTGACAGTGATTGTTAAATTCGCGAGGAAAGATCGTACGAGCATCACGGAGGCCGAAGTGGTAACAACAATAATAATAATTAATAATAATAAGTCATTCGCGTACGTTCATAAGAGCACCAGTATCAGTGAGCAATTGTTGCGACTGACTGGTTTAATCGCGGTGGGCGTCGATAGAGAGCTCGACGTCTAGTAGGGAGGAACGTGACTACAGCTGAGCTCCTAGCGAGCACTTGATCTCATCCTTAGGCTTTGATTCTTCGGCCAGGATAGATACATGATCATTTAAAAATGCACCAAAATAACGGCCAGGAACGACTCCTGCGTCAGACGGCTATGAAAAGCCGGGAAAAATAATTATATAGTTGTACTCACCGGGTACCGGATTAACTCGCGATAATAATTAGTTAATTGCAAAAATTCATACGAAAAGAATAATTTAACTAAAATCGGTAAGAAAATAAAAAAAAAAAATCCCGATACTGCAGCGGCGGCAGCATTTATGATTACGGACGGCACTATAAACGCGGAAAACACACGGTTTCCCTTTTTCTATAAGGCGTAATTTTATAATTAAAAAAAAAAAAAAAAAAAAAACTAGATGATACAAACCTAGTTGTATTATATATGATGACTTGCATTTGTTTTTCTCCATTGTATTTTGTGTATTTTACTATTTACTGAGTGATGATTTTGTATAAATATTTCTTGTGTACTCTATTGTTAATATGTGATTTTGGAGACGCACGGTTATGGATGGTAATCAAGGCAATTAAACACGTTCATCTTTTGTTGAATTGATCGGGACGATCAAACTTAAGTCGGGGGGAGTGTAGCGTGGAGGCATAATTAAATAATTAAAAATAGTGTACATGCGGCGAAATCCATGGGATTTCGCCGTTGCCAGTCCTTACGGTCAAGAAACACGGTCAAGAAACAAGAAGTACCGCAATAAGGGCTGGATCGACGCGCTCCATGTAGATAAGGACGCTGGCGTCGGTTACATAGATAAGAAAGGGTGGCCTGGCTTCAATTGCCAGGTATAAATGTGACGCTCTGTAGAAATATTACAGAGACGTCAGTTCAATCCTAGGCCTTGCCCGAGGAACATCTTTTCGGAGATTGTTCCGTTGGAGCCTCCATACATCGCCAGTCTCGCTGCACTTCGCCTGACTGGATAGTTCACCACACGCCATTGCCATCCACGACTGTGCGCTCCGCATTTTATATAAATAAATGCGTTGAGCTGACACACAGTCTTTAAATTCATCATCTCCATCTACGATCAGAACGAGCAGAACATCCCCTTAGAGAATCCTGACAAACATCCGTAGTTCACCGGCGCCGTCCTCGTGGTCCAGACTAACGTTACGAACCGCTAAACTTCGAGTGACCTTTGGATCCGGGCTCCGCGATCCGGATAACGCAGCATCCGCTGCAGCTACGAAGGAACGCAGGGGTGCCTATAGTCAGCGGCCCCCTACGTTACAAAATATTCAAGCTAAAAGACTTACAACAATTTTATGGAAATAGATATATATGGCTAATACTTGATTATGTTTGAAAGAGAAGGCTATTGTAAACTTTGGTTAGTCCCGCGTGTTTGAAATAAGACACGTTCGTAGACAAAGAAATCCAGTGGTGTCAGGTTTGAAGATCATGCGAGACACGGATAAGACACGTTTCCAGACAAAGAAATCCAGTGGTGTCAGGTCTGAAGACCGTACGAGTCACAGAATAGGGCTGCCAAAATAATTCATTTACACGACAGGTACCCACAAAAGAAATCCTAATTGAAGAAATAATTGCCATCTTTGCAAAAATGACAGAGAAAGTGCTAATTCAGATAACTATAGCTTTTTTTTTTAAATTGTAAATAAATTAAATAATAAAAACATCTTAAACGTAATATGGATCGACAAAATTTTTTTGCCACGGGGGTACGTCCTCAGACAAAGAAATCCAATGGTGTCAGATCGGGAGACCACGGGAGCTACGAAATAGGGCTGCTAAAAATTTATTTACACAACAATGGTGTCCCCAACAAAAAACCCTAATTGAAAGAATAAGGTATATCTTCAAGTTTAACGACTTATTGAATGATTTGTATGACATCATTGAATAGGATATAAACTAGAGATTTTTTTTAAACTAAATTAGATTCTAAACAGTTGTTAGTGTTGTGTTTAAAGAATTTAGGAGTTGATTTTTTTTGAATAATTTAAAGATCGATCATTCTATAAATTTGAGCATACATTTCCATAGCTAAATTAAGAAATGCCATAAGTCTGTTTGTTTAATATCGTATCCCATAATTTTCTCAAACAACACGGCTCCAATTTGTTGATTTATCCTAATGCGTCCTGTCCGTTTAGAGCTCAAATTATTGTTGATGTACTTATTAGTACGATCCTATGATATATTAACCAAGTACTGTCGCCATGAAAATTTATGACTGAATTAATGTTTATATACTGTATCGGATGTTCTACGAAGACAACCATTATTTATTTAACATATTCACAGTTAATTTATGTCAATATTATATATATTATATAATATAATGAAAAATATCATATTGTATACTTAACGCTCATTGTCTTTCAGCCGGTACGCTGAGGATGTGGGCAATGGCGCATGTATTGCTGTCGCACTACCCCATGTTCAAATTTTCAGGACTTCTCAAATTTAACCGTTATGCAATAAATTTGTGCACTTAAAACTCCATAATTTAAATATATGATCCAAGTAAGCCTTGGGACTGATATGTCCTTAGACTGAAAATTTGAACATGAGAAAGCTATGCGCAATACAGGTACCGCGTTTGCTCACAATGTAACAAAAACACTTCAAAATGAAAGTTGTTAAGTGATAATTTTGATACGCAGGGACTTTATCTTCGACCCATTACAGGCAGGGTGTTTATTAACACTCTGGATGTGATCATTATACCGAAACAAATTAACAGATGCTGAGTCAGTGTTTCCCCCCTCCCTTCAACCCCATCTAGTCGTTCGCTATTAATTAGTATTGGCATCGGGAGTAATGATACGTATAGTAAAAAATTAAGCTATCCCGGTTGGCCGGATGATTGATGATCTTTT
This sequence comes from Stenopsyche tienmushanensis, assembly GCA_008973525.1. NCBI lineage: Eukaryota > Metazoa > Arthropoda > Insecta > Trichoptera > Stenopsychidae > Stenopsyche > Stenopsyche tienmushanensis. Next base: position 1,267,230 of record WACJ01000519.1, read on the forward strand.
AATACTGCAAACATCTGTTGGCGACTAGCGGCTAACCCGTTAATGACCACACTTAATAAATGCAAATCCGAATGCCGCAAGAAGTGCGTCGACTCCTCCTAATGTTAACAGGAAAATTTCAAAAAAGCATAAAACAAAATGTTTGCCCATTTCATGCATTATTTATGTCTTCGTTCCTTCCTCCCGTGTTTGCTTTTTGCCGTCCGTAATAATGTTTATCAACTGGTAGTTTTCGTGCCGTTGCCTGCTTCTTCCCTTGAATAAAATAAGCGATCATATATGTGTACATATCTACATGAATATTATGAATTTCTGCCCCTCCCGCCATCCCTCACTGACTGTGAGGGATGGCGGGAGGGGCAGAAAAAACACACAACCTAAAAAGGATACTCTTCAAAGACGTACAATATAATCAGGAATAGAACGGTGGTCGGGAACGTCCAATTCTGTTAATTTTATTTTGGGCATACGTGGGGCGAATAAATAAATTATTAGAATCGGTCAACAATACCGGTCGTGGTAATAAAGATAACACCCATGTACATAAAATGAGAAATATAACCACAATGAAAGATCCATCAAACCGACCGCTTGCTTTCGCAGCCTGGACAAAACCTGCAAATATTGATATTTGCTCAACAAAAATATAAAAGTGCAGGTTTACTGTGTCCTGCAGCCGAATAAATATTAAAACGAAAGATTTATATCAGCATTTTTAAATCGAAAACACTTTTAACTCTAGAAATACTATCCAACTGTACTGTAAATACATGAAAAAGTTACGATTCCATCTAATTTCCAAAACAATTTTTTCCCAGCAGGTCTTATAACTGAGTTTTAAATAAACTTCTGACACCAATGTTGCGTAAACCGGGAGCACTCAGGCCGCTTCTTGATCGACAATGACAACCGCTTGCGCGCAGATTCATTCTACTATCAAGTCGCAAGAACCCAGAGAAAAAAATGGATGGTAATCAGATGTTGAGAAAAAGTCCCACGTCTCTAAATAGGATCGAGTGGGTGTTTAACTCTACGATTCATACACTTAAAGGGGTATTCTAATCTAGAGGCACAAATTTAAAGTCTTTCATTAAGCTCGATGAAAAATAAACAAAAAATATTCTAGTGTTTATTTTTTTATTGGTTGTTTAATAATATTTTTAAAATATTCAAAATTAAAAAATAATAAAAAAAGGGTTAGAGACACAATTCCAACTCTTCTAGTAATTCGAAATTTAAAAAAAAATCAAAATTCTAGACTAGAAAAAAAAACCCAAAGGGGGACCAACCCTATGTCTGTGGATAACAGTCGAATCTCTAAGGTAATGATGTAGAGTAGAGGTGGGAGAAAGCAGCGTCGTCGGTTGGTTCATTAGGTGCCCCTGGAGTAGCCGAACCAGAACGATTGAGCTACGAATCCTAACGCTTAACCGCGGGACTACCTACAGGTATTAATTGGAATATTAAACTGCCAATTACAGTTGGAGTAGGATGATTCTGTACAAAAGGCGACACAGATGAGAATGGCTACGGATATTCTTCATGATACCTCGCCTCTTTTAAAAGATGCAAAGTTTAAGGGGTAGACGCCTGAAAGTTCTGCAAGTATTGCACCCATTGATTGAAAGACTGTGTAAGGTACCTTGTGTAGCTATTCCGGGGATACCCGGATCAAACCGCATAGCAGCATACGAGCATCAACTGCATTAAGAGTTCGAAATACTGATTCATGGGCAATTTACCATCCCTATGTATAAGCGCTATTAATCTGAGCAGATTTAATTAACAGCGATATCTTTCGTCTCTCTTCAGGTGCAATGTGTTATTTTAACAGCGCCATCTCTTGTGGCCCTGCAAAGACATTGCACATGCGTACCGACTGATGTACCGTTGTGTGTGTACCGTTGCCGGTTGGGTAGTGACGCGCAGGAGGCAGGAGTCGGGACGATCGTCGGTTAGCCTTGTTCTCTCTCTCTCTAGTTTGTAATAAATAGTTATCTAGAGAAGAAAGTTTTTAAATTCGATGCCCATCTATTTCCTTTCATTGACAAGAAACTGCCCGGGACTCTGCTCCCGAGAGCGCCCCTACACCAACGTTACACTGGCACGTCGCTGTCTATCCGATCACACCGTCTCTAACTAGGAGTTTTATTTAAGTCGAAGAAAGATTACAAATTAGTGAACCTACCGAAAAAGTAAGTCTTCTCACGCCCAAGACTGTTGGTCGAACCTTTGTTCTTATTTCTGAATAAGTTTCTCTGTTAATCTAGCAAAATTCGCCTATACAAATTAACAACGGCTTCGCACAATGGTGTCATTTTTCTCATGCCACAGCTTGCCGGTTTTTTTGATCGCCATCTACCCTTCGACACCTCTTCTTTACTTCTGTTAGTCAACATATTACACTCGTTTCTAATCAAGTCACAGAACGAAATTAAAATCAAATACATGTAATCAATTTTTGAACTTTCAAAACGTTGTCCACGAATAGGTAGGATAATATATAGAATTATATACGCGTCTTATACGTTCGCCGATATCGATTTGATTTGCAATTCTCTGCATGGCTGCAAAATTTGAATACGATAGCAGCAAGAATGAATCTTGAGCGGAACTTAAATATGTACATTTGCAGAACAGTTTCTGAAGATTCGCCATAAATACATTTAAAAGTAGCGATATTTTTAAAAGAATTTCATAAACGACTTTTGATGACAGCAAATTTGTATCGATTCCGGTCTTTCAATGCCGATATTCCGAGCTTGATAGCGTACCCATGAAAGCACTGACAATAAGCGGATGCAATGAATGACGCATTTGGCTGAAATCTATCCAATAACTTAAGATAAACTGTATTATGCTTGAAAATAAATAAATAGATTTATTTATATTTTTTTCAAAACCTCTTGGATCCCATTGCTAATGGTTGTAATTCAATATTAAATTGTTGTATCTTTCGCATAGCAACTCCTTGCTACTCCTAATTAACACTGGATTGCTTATATTCCAACGTATTGGAGTTTGTATTATATGTAAACAATATTTTTAATATACCTGTGTTATTTCTGCAAGTATAAACAATAAGTTAACAAAGTTTTATTGCAATCGGATGAACGGTATGGTAGCGTATCAAATACGAACAAACAAACATTGATTTTTATATATCAACTATTCCTATATTATTCGCGTAATCTTTAGCAATAAGCGGACAAAGTTTTATTGCAATATGATGAACGGTATGGCAGTGCATTATATACGAACAAACATAGATTAATTTTTATTTATTAGAAGAAGATGACAGAAGTCAGTATCATTATTCTTATTAAATTTAGGTAATTATGTAAAATTTAATGTTAAATAGTCTGGTCTCCCATTTATTGTGAGTATCAGTACAATCTTCTCTGAACAACCTAACCCGCTTCGTAACATGTTGACTCATCACATCACTGCAGGAGCGCGCGATGACCTTTCTATCGGAAGAATTTACTGTAACTAAACAAAATGACCGACAAACATGCGGGACCTAATAAACAGCCCATTAAGATTCTACCTACACTTCAGGTGCGCCAACTTTGAAACAAAAAAAATCCCCCGGCTCCAGGAGCCTATGTAACTTTACATTCTAGGTGACCCTCGTGTCTGCGAATACTCTTCTCATATTTTTTTTTTCATAAAACCTGGAATAAATTGAATTCTTTAGAGCTACATAGAGTGCCAGAGGTCACAGATAATAGCGGAGTCAATGTCGCACTTTATTCAGAATAGCGAGTCTCGAAATACAATAGTTCATTACCAAAAATGAAACCGTCCGAGATAAATCATTGCAATGGCGCAATTAAAATTCCTGACGGGATTCGGCGGGGATTTTTCAAGTGCGACACAAGAAAGTATAAAGTTTCAGCTGAAAGTTGCGGCAGAATTTATGGGCTCTCTGGCTTTAAAAAGGCTGGTGGCTTCAAAAGACCGTAAATAAGTTATGGGATAGGCGACTTTATTTGGGGCTGGCAGCGCCTGCAATCACGGATGCGATCTTGTTACCTTCCTGTTGTGGGATTTATTAGCGTTATCTGGCGGTTGTCAACGTGTGGGCCGCGCCATACACACCAGGACTTATGATCAAGCCTTATCTCCTAATCCAGGCGTTGCAACTTATATTTATAGAAGATGTACGGCCTGCACGAAACTTTCGGACGAACTTATATCACAATACTATATTTATCTTATTTTGAGTCAAACTCATCCATTATGTTCCATTCAATGCGCGAAGCATTCGTTGAAGCACGAGTACAATATCTGAGCACATAAAGACACTCTATTCGATTGCTTGACAAATCCATAAAAAATGTTGTTGATATGAAAGATCATGCTCCGAAACCATTGGGTTCAATCGAGAGGTCATGGACATGTGCGACAAAGCATCAATTATCAGCTTCGTCCGAATCCGCCGTCTGCATTGCGCAGGTCATAGGGACCGAGTGGCAGTAGATCCGTCGGAATATACAAAATAGAAGCCGCGCGTCTGAGCCTAGACAATTAGAGGGAAAAATCTCTAGATTATCGGTAGCTATATAGGACTGTGTGACCCAATTATACACTTGTGTCTGTTTTTATACGATTTTGAAGTTATGCGGTTTTCAATAAAGATTCGTTTTTCTATAGAGAACAAAGCTTTTTTATGCGAACACGCATAAAAAAGTCATGATAACACGATCTGCGTAAAAAATGAATGGTTAAATTTTAGTGCAAAATTTAACCCTTTGAGTAGTGAGCTAATTCAAAATCATGGTAAATTTAGATCCTAGAATCCTATATTTGTAGGTCCGCCACTTATCATCTGCACAAATCCACTTGCCTGTCAGGACCGTCGCAGCGTGTATGAAACTTGTATTTAAATAAATAAACACTATCAAAAGCACGCAATATTCGGTCATTTCTTTGCGTAAACATAAACAATAGACTTAAAATCGATTTATTATATCATTCACATATCATTATTAGTCGATAAATTTGGGTTAACGATCTATACAATCGTACGATGTACGCAAGATACTCTCTCCGTCTATGTTTATCTCCAAATTCAACGTGCAAGATAGTCTACGTTTCTGTCTGTCTCCGAGCTCAACTTGTAAGAATTCTCTTTCTGAATCAATGGAATTCTTTGAGGGGTTAATCAGCGATTTCATTTTAAAAAATACGATTTCAACACAGAAGGATGATGAATAAATGCATGCTGACTGATAACGATAATTTGTACGATTATCGAGTAATATAAACTTTAATAAACCAATTCTAAGATAAATTTGTAGTTTATTTATTTATTTAGAAATTTATTCACAGCTTACGCCATATTACATAAAAACAAGTGAAATGAAATACAATGTAAAAAAAAAAATAAAAATAATGTAAAAATAAAAAGATAAATATAAAATAAAATAAAGATAAAAAAAAATAAAAAAAAATACATATAAATATAATAAAAATAATAAAAAATATAAAATAAATATAAATGAAATTAATCATAAAAAATAAAAATTAATAACGATAAATAAAAGAATAATCAAATTTTTAGAAAAACAAAATAAAAATATGCATAAATATATATATATAATAATAAAAAAAAATAAAACATTAGCAATTAAAAAATTAAAGAATAATAATAATATAAGAATTAAGAAGATAATTAGGGGGGCCTAAATATTAACCCTATCCACCTCTTAAATAAGATAGAGGCGAGGTCGATCGATGCTGATCTCACTAAGGCGTTTCCTGAAGAGGAGACGCGGCACTTCATAGACACTGCAGCTCTACGAAGGAGCGCCTCGAGTTGGGGAATGCGCCCGTAGAGGAACATTCCCGATGCACTACAACTCCTGGGCAGCCCGAATAGTGCTCTATAACAATTGTTATATTGCACCCGTAGCTGTCGCATGCTGCTCTGCCGGAACTGTGTCCAAAGTTCTCCCGTGTACATGGACGTGCAATACGTTAGGAAAAGCTGACGCTTGACAAACTGACTTGTTGAGTGTTTTTATTTATATTAATTTTTTATAAACTTTTTTTATGCGATTTTTGATACATTCTATCACAATGATTTGAAGTTATGCGGTTTTTAAAAATGGAAAAATGGAACCTATTCCTCAGTTTTCTATGTAGTTCAAGTATTTTTTATTCGATTTTTTTATGTGCAACTCTCCGTGGAACGTATCTTTCGCATAAAAACAGACCCAAGTATATATGTATGTATATAATTTAGTACGAATCACTCTACGGACCTACAGTTGGTAAGACGGGTCGAACATATTTCAAAAAACTTTAACATAAAGAAAAGTACCGTCATGGTACTCTTCGTCATCGAAAAAGCGTTCGACTCTGTTTGATGCTGCGGCTTGGCTTAGATCAATTTAATAGAACTTGTTTTATAGTCTTATACAGAACAATGTAAATTTGTTCAGCGGGATTTAAACAGGGCAGTATTTTAGGACCATATATGTTTAATAAAAATAAATAAAAATAAAAAAAGAAAAAAACATTAAAATTAAAAAAATGATAGGCCGATAAATTGTAAGGAGTAAAAAAAGATGTGACTTAGTTGACATGATTTCAACCCTTTTAATCACTGAAAATTTTAAAAAACAAAAATGTTTTTTTAATTAATAAAATTATCGCTATAGTTCTTACCTCAAAACAAAACAAAATAATTTTATTTTCACAAAATAACAACTGTTTTTCCAAAAAAAAAGTCAGTTTTTCGACTCTTTTTTTCTCTTTAATAGTTAAAAATTAAATTTGGAATTAAAACTAGTAAGAACAATAGAGGATTATATACAAAAGTTTTATACCAAATATAAAATAAATCAGTTGATTAAAATTTGAGATATTACTTCAACCGTATTGAAAAAAGTAGTTTCTTAAAAAGCCGGCTTAGTTCCCGCGTTACTAAAATAGCTATAACTCAGTAAATAATTGGAATTTTGTAATTTTTTTCGGAAGATATATTCTTAAAAATATACATTTTTAAAGAAAATCGATTTTTTTTAAATTCTAGATTAGAACAGCCCTTTAACATCAGCGACTCACCGGTGAGTCGCTATGTGTTTTTCGTAGAATAATAAATGATTTTAATACAATTTCGGCACGTTGGTGAATTCAAATAACTTTTAATGCAATTTCTAATATATTTGGCAGTTAGGTTAACGGTTTAAGGTTAACGTTACCATACGATCACGCAATCTTTCCGCTACGTCTATGCTATGAAATGCCCTATAAAAATGCAATTACGCTATTTTTTTTCAAAGGTTGGAAACTCCTGTTGTGATACGACCTTTAAATCTCACTACTCCCATTTTTCGTCTCATAACTAAAAGAGGAAATGAGATTTTGGAACATCCGCCGATATCCCTCATACAGCAAACTTTCGTTTCGTATCGATTATTCATTTCGTTCGCTTTACGCGAGCATCTGACCCCGTATATGTATTTTTTGCGCAAATATTCGCCAAAAAAAAGTTTTTATCAGCCAAATAATACGCTTAACAGGGAGGAACGTAAACTTTATAATATTTAATGGTTCGCAAAATGCGGTAATAAAAGTTGAACGCCGGCGCTATAAACGAAAGTAATATATTATAGTTCGCGAATTATACGTCGTCGTCGTCGGGCAATATTAGATGTTCTTTTTTGTATTTCCGTTTGCTTTTTTCGCGATGTTTTGTCTGAATTTTGAGAGAATCTGGGTCGCAGAGATTTGACACAGAAACTCACAAATTCGACTCGAAAAGATAGTCTTCAAAACTCGTCATGTTTCTCCGGAAAGTGGGACCGAAATAGAAAGGGTTGTTTATCGCATTGTCTAGATAAAAAAATGCTACCATAATAGACACACATGGGAGGTTCTTATAAATAAATACAATTGTGCTTTGATTTTTTTTTTTAAATAAATCTGTTTGAAATCCCCTAGAAATATTGAATGTGTTTAATCCTCTACAAAATAGATCATCTTTTTCCTATACATTAGCTTAATATTCAGGCATAAATGGTAATATTATACGATAATATAATACGAGGGTCATCTAAAAAGTAGGATTACAAAGGCTCCTGAAGCCGGGAAAAAAACTGTTTCGAAGTTCGCACACCTGGCGTGTAGGGGGGAATCTAACGGTCATGGGGACCCTCCACTGACTCGAGTCCAATCTCACTCGCAACTTTATTTGGTGCGAGCCACGTATGTAAATTATCATCTGGGGGAGATTTTGTGATCATGGATATCGTAGAAAGCCCCGAAGATGCGTTTCTCCTTCGCAAAAATGCCCTAAAAGATGATGGAGTGACCACAAAGTTTATGTGTCCAACCGGTCCGCTTTTCAGACCACTGACACTTCGAATGAATGCTTCGTGATCGAACGCAATGCCCGGACATGTTCACAAAAGGCAGTCTGCGTCCATGAGACCGCACGCCTTGCAAGGTACTGGAACTTCCAGTAACCCGGAACGACCCAGCGATATCTCAGGCGGTTTCTAACCTAGGGAAAATCGATAAAGGCGGTGGCCGATAGTCGACGCGGACCACTTCTTCTACCAGTTATCTAACGCCGCCTCCTTAACGCATCGGCGAAAGTCGCCTAGCGCGTCGGAAGAATTCGCATCGGGTGGAATGCTCCTGCCACTAATTACCAAAATAGAACCGTTTTCGCCCAGGAACTTATAGGAGAAGCCGCGCGTCATTAGATCTCCAAATCCAGAAGAAGGACACCGGCAAACACTGGAAGACCATCAGTGAGCGCCATGCAGAACACTTAACGCTCCACCTCTCTCGCCTCAATCTCTTGCCGAAAGTGTCCGCCGCCTTCTTCACTGCACTCCAGGCATGCATCTTGAAGCACTGCGAACCGTCCAACGCGATCCCCAAATATGAGGCCGATTACACGAACTTGACCAAACTCCCATCAATGCGAGGCTGGGGGGACTGCCGAAAACGACCCTTTAGGGTGAGACTTTGCGACTTAAGAGTAAGAAGACTTAAAACTAAGATGTCGTCTAAAAGGACGTTCCACAGGACTCGAAGAATTTCCTGACATTTCTCGACGTCTTCTTGGTGGTATTATGTCAGAAACACTTGGTTACAAGAAGTGTGCGAGATGGGTGTCCAGAATGCTCACATCGCAAAAATCGCATGACTTTTTTAATCCTCGTCCACAAGAAGTATAAGCTATTCTGGACTCATCATGTTGGGAAATGAGATGTGGGTGTGTTCCTACACCCCAGAATCTAAAGAGAGCTGACTATGGAGATTTCGGAAAGCATTTTTCAATCCTACATAAATGTTGTAAACTTACTTTCTGGATGACCCTCGTAACAAAGCAATAAGATGAGAACGACCTTCCAGTGAATCTTTATGGTGTTTTGTCTAACAACTATATGAAAAATTCATGGCATCCATTACCAAAAAAAAGTTTCTAAATAGGAACTAGGGCGCTCAGATAAATTATAATATAAGCGTCAAATAATAAATATTCTTCTCTTTTCAGTGATGCATTTAATTTCATATTATATCCTCCCAAATCGTCCCATTTTCGAGGCACGTTAAATAATTTATTCACCCCAATATGAAACAACGTTGAGAATGGATTGAATCAAAACTTTGGACTTAATATCTTGTGCCACATGCTTTAACGCCATTGTTATGTTGTTGGTTATTTTTTTTAGTAGTTAACGCTTGGTTAATATTTATTTCGTTGCTTAGTATTAACCCGTTGATGAGGAATCTCGCATATGCTGCGAACAGACTCACACACATTGAGTGCGGAGAATATTGAATCGGAAACAGAGACAGAGAGTAAAAAACAAAATATTTAAATGTATTTCTGTAACACGAAGAAAATAATTAAGCTGATACCTTCCATACTGTTTTTATTGTTCATTTTTAAA